>CM032465.1:7434836-8727686 GCA_019059595.1 Marasmia exigua | reverse complement strand
GTAGCCTGATCTAAATAGGTACATTATAAAATATTCATGACTCCTCTTGGGGTTACAAAAAAACCTAATACTTGTGCGATGTAAAACTGAACAACGCCATCTGTTAACGATTCTTGTAACTATTTATCTAAAGGGTTCTTATATTGATTATTGAGGAGATTAATTATGAAACTGAGGTAATAAATTATTATAACTATGGGGTTTGAACACTTGGCAGAATTGACTTTTTCTACTATCAATAATAGCTCTTTAATTAAAAATATTTTTTTCTGGAGAAACTATCCTACACGTTCCTAGACGTTGTCCATCAGCACAGTTAATTATGGAGTAGTAGCATTTTTATAAATTAAAAAAAAGTGACTATAAGAAATACAACTTCTAAGTAAATTGCCATACAAAACGGCAATTTCATAAGTAAAGACCTAAAGAAATAGCAAACGTGCATGAGCGTCACCTGATGGTACCTATTCGTAAGTGGCTAGCATGTAATAATATACTTACATCAAATTTATTTTAGACATTATAATTTTTATAATTTATAATTTTATTGCGACCAACTGAGATCGTAATTACAATAATTCACATTAATCACATTACATTACATAGATTTTACTAAATTACAATTGAAATTGTCATACATTAAATTGAAATAAAATAAATAAAATTGAAATAAAATTAAGCAGTCACTACATGAATCATCGCGGCATGGTTCATGTAGTAACAGTCAAATCGACTGGCAAATATTCTGAGGATGCTGTTGGGACTAGCGCGAACCCTGCGCACGGGAGACGCACATCGTTTGCGCATTGTTGCACAGAAACAGTCCACTCCATATTCGGCAAACATCCTTGATGCGCTGCAATATCGCGGTAGCCCCATCAGCATCTTAAAAGCCAATTATATAAAGATTCCAATCATGTTTGAAAATACCGCTACGGGAAGATGATGTTTTTTTTTATTTTTTGACCAAATAAAAGGAGTTACATCCCTACCAAAGTTCAACGACGTGGTGAAGGCTACTTCCAATCGGAATCAATGGAGAAAGTTTGTTTGGTTAATGAGTTCCAGTGACCACGATCCTCAGTAATGAAGGACTAGAGAGACGAATTTCTGCGAGATCAGAGAGATCCCTGATGCGCACCGGTTTAGGAAGTATAACGCTCTTCTCTTGAATATCGTCGTAGTCATCAGGGAATACTCCTGCAACCAACATCATCAGCAACCCACACTCGTCCACTACTGGACATTGGTCTTCCCTAATGCACGCCACTGCTCCTGATTTTCGGCCACTCTCATCCAGCCCACACCAGCCAGCCTTCGAATGTCATCATCCCATCTTGTCGCAGGGCGTCCTACACTACGCTTACCGATTCGCGGTCTCCACTCAAGGACTTTACGGCTCCAACGGCTGTCAGTTCTGCGGCTAATATGACCAGCCCACTGCCACTTCAGTTTGCTAATTCGGTTGGCTATGTCGGTGACTCTGGTTCTCTGTCGGATTACATTATTTCTGATGCGGTCCTTCAGAGATACTCCGAGCATAGCCAAAGCTCAAAGAGCTATGGAAAGCCATAGCTCTTTGAGCGACTTTGAACCGGTGGACTAGTCCAGTAAGTCATGACCGGAAGGACGCACTGGTCGAAGACTTTCGACTTAAGACTTTGAGGGATGGGTGACGAGAAGACTTGACGAAGTTTACCAAATGCTGCCCAGCCTAGCTGAATTCTTCTATTGGCTTCTCTCTCGAAGTTGTTTCTGCCTAATTGAAGCGTTTGTCCTAGATAGACATATTCCTGAACAACTTCGAGAGGTACTCCATTAACAGCGACCGGTCCCGGATCAACGAGCTCGTTGAACATGACCTTGGTTTTATCCAAGTTTATCGACCGATGTGTTTGGAAGATTCAGCCAGGCTGCTCACCATCTCCTGTAGGTCGTGTAGCGTTTCCGCCAAGATGACGATGCAATGCAACTGCAACCAAATCATGCCATAAACTGATACATGAACCCACAAAAACCACAACGAAGCCAACGCAGAAATGACGGAAAATGCCGGGTGCACGAAAATGGACTGCATATTTTGTACTACTTACGGCCGCACTCAGAGACGTCATTTAAGCTAATGTTAATTAACTTTAGTATCGGTAGTCTTTATGCGTATCAAAATAAGTGTCAATATTTTTTCTTAAGTAGCTAACTTAGTTGGCTTTATCAACGACTCTGAGTGCGGCAGTAAGGTGATGAAATTCCAGGTTCAATTCATGACCGGGTCAAATACGTAAATGTTTGTTTTATAGAATGTCGCCCCTGGTTGCCATCATTTGGAATTCTTAGCGGATGAAGAGAATGCCTAAGTGATCGTTACAAGTTTATTTTCTGACGCACTTATTTATTATAATCTCCTATTCCCAATTCTCTTGGTATGGTGGGATATAACGAATTAAGAGTTAGAAAGGAGGTGTAGAGAGGGGTAGAGAAGACGGACAGTCTTCCGGCTGTCCCCAACCCCCCTCCTCCTAGCCTGAGGAGGGGCGTGGCCGCACTCCCCGTGTAGGGGCCTGTGGGGGAGTGGGGTTGCGGGGAATAGCCTCGTGCAGTTCCCGTGACCCCATTCTATACCCACGGGTGGTTGAGCCCCGGGAGTTTTAGTGGGTATGCCCTCAGGTCGCTTCTTGTGAGAAGAAGCGGCCCGGAGGGTGAGTCCCACAGTACCCTGTCGCCCCCTGGCGGCAGGGTCTGCGTAATGCATTTCTCCTGGGAAAACAAAAAAAAAAGAGAGGCGTTACTGATCAACTTGTTCAAGTTGTTGAACGATAGCGTAAATAACCCGGAATTGCTGGGTACGGGTGGGTGCTCTCCTTCGTTTTGGCCGTATTAAAACTAAGGCCAATTATTTAAAAGAAGGAAGTTTTAAAATTTTTGAAGAGTGACGGTTGTCAATGTGATGGCCAACAAAGCTGATGCTGGGTCACTCTCGCTTAGGATAGAGGGTACAACCAGCCCGACCTCCGGAGGGCGCTTATAGAATAGCGCGGCCGCGGTATAACTTGTGCGAGTGCCTATTAATGTTATAACTGTTTAATTATATCCCAAAGGATTGCATGCCTCAAGTGGCAATGGGCAGCACACATAGCGAGGAGAACAGACGGCCGTTGGGGCGGAAAGGTCCTCGAATGGAGGCTACATACAGGAAGTCGCAGCCATGGCAGGCCCCCCACAAGGTGGACCGATGATCTGGTGAAGATCGCGGGAATCCATTGGATGCGGGCGGCACAGGACCGATCTGTGTGGAGAACATTGGGAGAGGCCTATGTCCAGCAGCGGACGTCTATTGGCTGAAATGTTGATGATGATGATTTTTATTATAGATTTCCTTGATATGAACGTATAAACGTATATCTATTTTTTTATTGTGGCAACGCGGTGTTGATGTATACTGTCACATCAACGTGCCGGACCGCTATGTGGAGCGCCGCCGACGCACGCGACTGCTGGCGCTGCCGCGCACGCGCACCAACCTGCTGGCGGAAGAGCCCATCACTCGAGCCACAAGATGTTTTAACGATTTATCGGATGTAGTGGACCCTTATAATTGTTTTTTATTTTTTATGACAGGTGGCAGACGAGCACACGGATCACCTGATGGTAAGCAATGCCGCCGCCCATGGATTCCCGCAACAATAGTGGAGTCATAAGTGCGTTGCCAACCTCTAAACTCCCCTTCCCCCCGGATTGGGCCTCCGGTACCCTCACTCACGCAGTGAAAGCCAGTACAGTGTTATTTCACGCTGGTTTTCTGTGAGGCCTTGGTATCACTCCGGTCTACCCGGCCCATTCATGCCGAAGCTTGGCCCTCCCACTTAATTTTTTTTTCTCTAAGTGAATTCGTAAGAGCGCCGTTTTTTTAGTTACATGTAAATAGGTACCTCATATTAGAGATTTTATAGTTGGTTCTGATAGAACACAGGTACTTGAGCTACCAATCTCGGAGTCAAAGCACATTGCTTTGTGTGATTATGTGATATTGTGAAATATTATATTATTATACTATACCATATTATAAAGGGTAGAAAAAAGTAAAATCTATTTTATCTCATTAGGTAATTAACCTGCAAAGATAAAATAAGTTGGTGAAGTAAATAAATAAAATAAATAATAAGTAACAAAAAAACGGCTTTCACCTTATTCAAAGACACAGGAGAATTCTCTCAATTTCATAACCCATGCGGAAACCTATTATAAAATTATCGTCTTGCTTTTAGGCCCAAAATAAATATCTGAATAGAATATACATAATGTAAGGCTACTATCATTCCAGCACGATGGGCAGCGGGAAGCGTTTGTTTGCTTTCGATCACCGCCCGCTCCGCCCGCTCAGCTCAAAGGGTTGCCAGGTCCGACACAAAAAGCCGGACATTTGATTTTTTTGTCTATTTACTCATACATGACTAACGTGACTAAACATCCCGTTTTGAACGGGAGAGTCCTTTTTCAAAAACAGCAGCCCAGGAACGGGAGAGGTGGTAAAAGGGTAGAGAGGCTTTTGCCCTGCAGTGGGACACAATGTGCTCATAATAAATAAAACAAAATAAATTGTAATAAAAATTACGCAATCTGCGTAGATCTCTTAATTCAACAGCCAAAATCTCTATGTCCGGCTTTCTACGGACATCTGATAACGCTCTGATATCTGTATCAAATGTAGCTATGTGACTATTTAGTGTAGTGTGACTATTTTATAACACAGGGAATATCTGCCTTTCTATTTATGCTTTTGAAATAAGATATTTTTTGGTATTTAATTTTTAAGAACCAGATCAGAATACAAAAACGAATACTTCATTAAATGAAGGTCCATAGATAATACTTGCTAAATCTTAGATATTATATTGTAAAATGATATGATATGAATAATTTAGCCGTCAATTCTCTCGCTTGCTGTTTTATTCAGCCGATCTTTGTCTGCCATTATGTATGGCTAAATAGATCCATTTTATATTACGGGAAATATTCATTGGAATGCGCTAGAAATAAGGTATTATTTCTTACTGTTTTATTTTTTAAGAATCAGATCAAAATACAAATAATAATAATAATAATTCTCACAACAACTCATACATTGACCTGATTCCGTACTAAGTAGCTTAAGCACTTGTGTTACAGATACCAGACAACAGAGGAACACAAATATATAATTAAATACATATATTACACCCAGACACTGAACAAACACAAGTGTTCATCGCACGAATGTTTGTCCAGGGTGGGGATCGAACCCACGACCTGTGGCGTCAGAGGTAGGGTTACTACCTATTGGCGCAATAGGTAGTAACCCTGCCTCTGACGCCACACGCCTGCCTCCGAAATAGAAAAATACTTGCTCATTGTCAAATATTGTGATATCTAGCAAATTGTCGAAAAGCCAGACAGGCCGGACATCGTTTAATTCGGCGACCAAAAAGCCTGTGTCCGGCTTTCCCCGGACGTCTGGCAACGCTCGCTCTGAATAATTTAGCCGCCAATTCTGCTCGCTTGCTGTTTTATTCAGCCGGCCCTTGTAGTTACGGCCGCGATTATGTGTAGCTGAACGGTACCGCTCTAAAACACGGGAAATATCTTCCCTTTGTATTATGCGGAACGTCTAGTAGGAAGGAATGTTTTGTTCTGTTGGAAAAAGCATTATTTTATGCAATAAATTGCATAAATTAATGGTTTTAAAGAGTGAAGTTATCGTCATCTTGGCGGAAACCCTACAAGACCTACAGGAGATGGTGAGCAGCCTGGCTGAATCTTCCAAACACATCGGTCTTCGGATGAACTTGGATAAAACCAAGGTCATGTTCAACGAGCTCGTTGATCCGGGACCGGTCGCTGTTAATGGAGTACCTCTCGAAGTTGTTCAGGAGTATGTCTATCTAGGCAGAAACAACTTCGAGATAGGGCCAATAGAAGAATTCAGCTAGGCTGGGCAGCATTTGGTAAACTTCGTCAAGTCTTCTCGTCACCCATCCCTCAAAGTCTTAAGTCGAAAGTCTTCGCCCAGTGCGTCCTTCCGGTCATGACTTACGGTGCCGAGACGTGGACTCTCACGGCTGGACTAGTCCACCGGTTCAAAATCGCTCAAAGAGCTACGGAAAGGGCTATGCTCGGAGTATCTCTGAAGGACCGCATCAGAAATTATGTAATCCGACAGAGAACCAGAGTCACCGACATAGCCCACCGAGTTGGCAAACTGAAGTGGCAGTGGGCTGGTCATATTAGCCGCAGAACTGACAGCCGTTGGAGCCGTAAAGTCCTTGAGTGGAGACCGCGACTCGGTAAGCGTAGTGTGGGACGCCCTGCGACAAGATGGGATGATGACATTCGAAGGCTGGCTGGTGTAGGCTGGATGAGAGTGGCCGAAAATCGGGAGCAGTGGCGTGCATTAGGGGAGACCTATGTCCAGCAGTGGACGAGTGTGGGTTGCTGATGATGATGATGATGATGAAAGAGTGAAGAAGAAATAGGGTGTTTTATGCTAGAGCCGACAAACGAAACGAAACGAGCAAGCGAGCACCTGATGGAAAATAATCAACGCAGCTCACAAACATCCAATAAATGAGAGATATCACAACTGTGTTGTCGGTCTTTTTAAAAAAGAGTACGCTCTTCTCTTGAAGTCTGTTCCAATGGTCGTAGCCATCGGGAAATACTCCTGCAGCCGAACCGTTCCACACAACTGAGGTACTGAGGTATTTGAATTCCTGTTGTATTTATTACCTATGCTTAAAATACTGACGAGTCAGCCATAAAAAAAAGGATCTCCCATAAGATATCGTTTTTGTCCGTCAGCCTGTGCATCAAGGCAAAAAGGCATCGGGAACGAGTGAAGATATTGAATTATATTGAAATTTAAATCGTATCTATACAAACATCTAGAAAAATGATTCGGCCGTCTATTTAGCAATATTTCAACACTCCATCGACATCGCTTCCGTTGTAATTGCAACGTAGGCTCTCCTCTTGCTTACCATCAGGCTGAGGAGAGCCGACATATTGTGTCACTATAAAATATTGCTCCTATTCTCTGGCATGAAGCCGGCTAAACCGGAATGATACCACAGCATCACGGAAAACCTCACTGCAGATCGAATGGTAGAAATATCCACATAGATTTGTTTTAAAAATCTGGAGGTGCATGCTCGGGTTCGAACCACGACTCCCGTGTGGATAGCGCGTTCTTAATCACTGCGATACCATATCGCTCCCAGTCTACCACCTATCTACGAGTATATCTATTTTCTTTACTATTTATACATATAGGTATAGGTAAATAACAAAGTATCTACTATCTAATTTGTGGGTTAATCCAACAGTCATCGGCAACGCTTTATGTAATCCACGAAACGCTTGCGCGATGTAATTGACACCTAGCGCCATCTATTGGTATAAAATGGAACTAATGTCACAAAACAAAGTGAGGGCGGGAGTCGTATAATAAAATGTCGTTCCATTGGCTACATCAAACAATCCCACTTAGTACTTAGAGGCCGGCGTCTAGAAGACTACTGCCACTAAGCTAGTGCTTCTTATTACGCGATTCTCGTCGGGAACCCTTCAACGGAGTTAAGTTAAATTGGAAAAGCGATCATCTCTGCATTCCGTTCCTCGGCAGTCGCCGGTTTAATGATAAAAATGTGAAAGAAAATCGAGGGAACCATAGCAAAAATGAAACAGTGCTCGCTTGTTAAATTCTTAAGTTCTAAGATAGGAATAACTTCGAGGTCAGTGGTTTTAAACATAAGTTTAACTTTAGTTTGTAACTTAATTTAAAAATTTTTGAAACGCTGAAATTACGTTACGAAAATCCAAAACGTGGCGGTTTTGATGTTTTCCATCACCGGCAAAATAATGGTACTACCGAGACTGTAATAATATTTAATTGATCAATCATTGTGACCCTTAAAAAACTATTGTTATACTCGTATATTTTTTCTTCATTTGATCACCTGACAAATTGTCGCCCCGCGGACAAGTTGATTTTTTTTGTTGTTTTTGATTCTTTTTTTTTAAGTTTTACTGTTCAAACGTTTAGTGATCCTGTACAATACGGAGAACATTATAACGTTCAACCAATCAGAGTGCAAGTGAGGAATCTCTATAGAAAGCAGTAATTATGGATTACAATTTTTCAAATTCAAATTCAAATGCACGTTTCAGATATTTTTACGGTTACGTACACTAATTGAAAACATTCAGAATAACTTAAAATTTAAAAAGCCCCCGACGGCAACCATCTTGGATTTAAGTTTGTCACAATAAATATATTCTGTTACTCAAGCCCTTTTATATGATACCCATATTGTGGGAGTTGTGTTAAAACAGAAAGCGGCCAAACTTGGATCGATTTTTATCGAATATAGCTGAGAACACTCCCCCCTTATTCATCTTTCAAACAAAAAAAACGAAATCAAAATCGGTTCATTTGTTCTGGAGCTACGATGCCTATGATAGACAGACAGACACACACACACAAACACACAGACACGTCAAACGTATAACTCCCTGTCGTTTTTGCGTCGGGGGCTAAAAATATATTTTTCTCTTTGCAGCAAGAATTACTCCACAGAGTAAGATGTATCCACTTCTTCACAGCTAACTTCTGGCATGCAGCCCGATCGAGTGGCGGCCGGCCAAGACGTTGTCGCTTGGTAAACGATATCGGCCACAAACAACCATCCTAACGCTAGCACTCTTGCTACTTATAAATTAGAACTCATTATCCTTTAACAGCAATTCATAGAATAACACCATACATTGTGCTTACGGATTTATCACGCGTCGAGTGGTCTAAGCTTGACTTCGTTTTTTAGGTTAGTTCATGCCAATTTATAGCTGAAAAATGCTCGATAATCCAATGGTGCTTCTCTCTAGCTTGGAACGAATAATTTTATTTGTTGTATTTTGCATTAATTTCGAGTAATAGTAATATCTCCAACCTATTTCTGCTAAGGCGGTGAATCTCAACGATAAGCCACTTACGCAGGATATATTATAGTGTTCAAGTGCGTGGGCAAACACAAGTGCACTCTCTATTCCCTTGCCCTTATATTCCGATGGGACACCAGTCACACTGTGTGACACGACCGGAGATGGATTGGGCGCAGGACTAACGGCTTAACGTGCTTTCCGAGGCACGGGGGCACAAGACCGCCAACTTAAAGACTCCGGGCTGTCACTGAGAATTTCTTAACAAAAACTCACGTACGAATTTTTGCCTGACCCGAGGATCGAACCCGGGACCCCAAGCGCAGCCGTCGCTTTAAAGTGCGACGCAATACCCACTGCGCCAACGAGGCAGAGGAGCGATAGTAGCTTAGTAGATAAGCACGCACTTTCCATACATGGAGTCGTGGTTTGAATCCGAGCATGCACCTCTGAATTATTCAAATCTATGTGCCTGGCGGTGAAAGAAAACATCGCGAGGAAACCTGCACGTTTCAGATAGTTTCTGAAACGTGTAACCATGATTTAGTTGGTCTGGTTCCCCCATTAAAGCGTTACAAAGGTTTGACGGCAGTTGCTTCATTGTATCACCGGATTCCTCATATCTTGAATCATGGTCTAAGCGTTGGGCTCCAGAGGTTGCCCCTACGACCCTCCGTCTCATCTTCCTAAACGTGTCCACGGTCCTGGATTGCAGCGCAGACCCCTTAGAGAAGACGCCTACAGGCCTCCCTCGCTCACAACCACCCTGCTGAATAGCAAGGTAGGCAGGTACCCTCCCTAATTTGAGCGATGCAACAAAATAAGCCCTTCAAAATGTAATACTCCATAAATAATGCAGCACAGTTAACGAGCTCCCCGAAGAGAAACGAGTGCGTACATTTAATCTGCACATCGTAAATTATGAGCGGAGGGATCGCAATCGCGAAATTAACACTCTATTCTATAGGCGAGATGAAAATATGATTGTTAGTGGTAACAATTTTACACAAGTACGATAACCGTCTGAGTAATGAGCTGCTAACCTTTAAACCCTCCGGTACCCTCACTCACGCAGCGAAACACAGCACAGTGCTGCTTCACGCCGGTCTTCTGTGAGTCCGTGGTATCCCTCCGGTCGAACCGGTCCATTCATGCCGAAGCGGGCTCTCTCACGGTAAAATATATGTGCGTATTTCTACTATAGCTAACACGATGTTTTCCTTCACCATCGCTCGATGGTAAGGGAAAACATTGTGATAGTTCGTTTCGCATAGTTTCTGAAACGTGTAACCATGAGACTGTACTACCAGATTATGTCGATAACAACTCGTTAGCCAGTTCCTCGCACCGCCGCTAGATGGCGCACAAATAGAAACAGCACAGACGGCCATTTCTTTCCTTTATGGATTTACCGTTTTAATTTTAAAAAAGTCTCATAATTACCACAATTAACAGAAATCTATAGGCTGGGCTAATTTCGTCGATGCGTTACCTTAAGAGCAATCGAAATGTTACGCAAAGACGCATGAAGAATGTTAAAACTTAGGACGCCGCCCATTCGGCTCCCAATTCGGCCATGTCACACTGTTGTCCTATTGAAATATGATGGTAAGGAAATAGAGCACTTGTGTGTGTTTTTGAGTGCATTTCTCTATATTCCCTCACTGATCAACAATTGACGCAGGACACGATCGGTCACTTTCCATTCGCGCTGCATACTCGGCGCGCGGTCTCAGTGTGACAGTATCTGCCATCACCAAGGCTATCACTATTACCACCACAGTAGTGATAATGCAATGTAGTATTATATAGAAAATTACTACTCTTACTTTGTATCTTCGTTCTTTTTGTATTTTCTTTTTGTTATCTTTGATTATTTTTCACATTCCTTGTTATAGGTATGTCACATTCAAAATTGATTTTGCGAGTCACTCAAGGTCGAAAACTAAAACCAGCGCGGCAGCGGCTGCAAACCGCTGCAGAACATGTTGAGCTTGGACCTTGTTGACTTCACTTTGTTCCTTTTCTTCTTCCTTGGTCGCTAGTTAATGTATTAACTTATTTTATTTGTTTTTGTTTAAATATTTTTTTTCCTATGTATTACTGTGCAATCTTCTTATGTTAATGTTATGTGTACTATCTATGTAAAATTTTATGTGGTCAATAAATGTTTACTTACTTACTTCCGTTGCTCACTGAGACTGGCCGCCATAGCCAAAATATCGGTCTGGAGGACATTAGCCAAATACTCATGCAAGTGCTAAATCACTCAAATTTGGTTGCTCAAACAATTGCAGGTCGCGATCGGCGGGCCGCGCCATCCGTCACCAGGCGTGGAGTCGCCCGACGGCTGTAGTATGATTTATTGAATGCACATGGTGACGTATTGCGAACGCCCGGGTACCCTCGCTGCGATATGCGTGTTCATACGAGATTAATTGGTATTTAGTTCAATAGAACGAATATATGGTTTGGTGCCTTCGTTGCTCCTGGTTTACGCGGTAGGTGTCCAATGTCTGTGGGAGAGCCACGCTTCGGCATTTATGATCCAGCTCGACCAGAGTGATACCATGGCCTCACAGAAAACCAGCATGAAGCAGCAATGTGTGTTTCGTTGCGTGAGTGAGGGTACCGGAGGCGCAATCCGGGGGAAATGGCGGTTTTAAGTTTGGCAGCGCCCTTATGACTCCACTGGTGTCGCAGGTGTCCATGGGCTGCGGCAAACGCTCAGGTGATCCGTTTGCTCATCTGCCACCGAAGACATAATAAAAGAAGGTACCTCTAGTTTGGGACCAGGACCATGTCCATGATGTTGTCTGAATTAATTGATATTCATTAAACTATTCATACTGGTAAGCTAATCTTAAATTATATACAGGGATGGAAATGTTCACACCACCCACACACACCCTGTATACTGGTATTGCACGTTAGATAGAAAAGAAGAACAAAATGTGTGCAAGGCCCTATCATTATTAAAATGCGTTAAATATTTTACCATAATATAAAAAAAATATTTATTTTAATCCCGGGATCATAGTCAAAATCCCGGGGCATATCCATATAAACATCTATGTTTGCCTACTCCGATCATTGGTCATCAACCATCATTCCTAAGTAGATGGATGCTCTTTTTACAAACAGAGCTTTTAAATCATATGAACATTATGTCACTGGGTCGTTCTTCTTTTTTATCGACAATGAGCCAAACTTACACATCAACATTTAACTTTTATATAACAGACTACAATTGATAAATAATATATCCTAAATATTCGTTAATGTACTATTTTACAGATGGACTATTACATGATCTAAAATTTAATTGATAAAGAATACTTTTTGATTAAAATGGACACCTCCGTCACGTCCCCCGAAATTAGTGCTATTTACACCTCTGTCACGCTTTATATATTTTTTTACATTGTTAAATCATGCTAAAGTACCTACGAGGTGATAAAACAATGTCATTATTTCATGTTAAATTAAGAATATCTTGATGGTGTAACGTATATTTTTTTATATAATTAATTACTTGATAAGTCACTGAGGACGGGCTTATTGTCGTAAAAAAAGAAGAACGACCCCACTTACAAAATAACTGCAACAAAGTACAGCAAAGATTTACCAACCAAGCCACAAAATAATAGTTTGCTCATTTTTCATCTGAAACACTGATGGATTGCATGCCAGGCGTCCAACACCTGAATTTGAAACAAATATTGCTTTACATTTACAAAATAATCTACAATAGCAATTATAAAATACTCCCTGTGTACTAGCAAAGGAAAATCTTTCTAAATTTATTAGTTCTTTTGTGTACACCGTCATTTTTTCATCGTTTACATTCCAAAAACTTCATAGTAGGTACCTATCCTAAATAAAGGCCGTTTAGCATGTTAGATCAATAAAATAACCGAAAATTAGTCAGATGTTCCATCATCATCAACCCATTTAAGTCCCCACTGCTGGGGCACGGGCCTCCCTCAATCACATGAGGTGTAATTCCATTTCATTTCATCATTCCATACTCATCACGCTTGGCAGACGGGTTGGTGAGGGTTTTGATATAAATGCAGAGTTTTCCTTCTCTGGGTGCTGATGATCATGCCAGCAGCTTTACCTTAGTCGCCTTTTACGACACCTCGGTAAGGGTGAGGGTGGTCTATTCTACTCTGCCGGGCACCACACGGCCAAAAAGTCCGTTTAGCATGTTAGATCAATAAAATAACCGAAAATTAATGAGATGTTCCATACAAAATTGAATATCCACCCAGCAACAATGAGCGTGTGTGTATGTGTGTGTGACATACACACACGCACAAATACACACATAGACACACACACACATATAACACGCTGTATAAATATTTATATGGAAATTTAAGGTGACGGTTAGGGCACACTAGCGACGCCAATCGATTTTAATTTTTAGCTACTAAACCGGCTCTATTTTAAACAATTCCGGGGTAACAACGTCTCGGCAAACACTTAAACTATTTAGTTTATAACCATGCACAAATGTTGGGTCCGTTTTTGTACGCGAAAAAATGATTCACGCCAAAAGTGGCCGCTTTTGGTGTGAATCAATTTTTCGCGTACGCGTTGGATCCAACATTGTTTCATGGCTATTTAATAAGTAGTATAAGTGTTACCCGAGAGGTTGTAACCCCTAAATTGTTATAATAGATCCAGTTTAGTAACTCAAATTAAAATCGATTGGCGTCGCTAATGTGCCCTACCCGTCACCTTAAAGGTACATTTTAACCTCTATATGAGTACATCTGCTTTTTACAAGCTCCGCATAGCGAAAATCGTTGAACTATTTTTGCCATACTAAGACAAAAAGTACCTACTAAGTGAAATTACCTTGTATACTGCCTAGAACGTAGGTCAATGGACTCTTCCTTATTTAACAACCACACCAACACCACACCGACATAAACCTCCTTTAAAACCTTTTTTTATTTGATAGGTGGCAGACGAGATAGGTGGACGACGAGCAGATCAATAATAGTAGTCTTTGGAGCAGATGAATCACCTGAGTACTCAGGTCACGCGGCAATGCTTATAGGTAATCCAGAAACACGAAAAGTTTGCACGATGTAATCGACACCTGGCGCCATCTATTGGTATAAAGTGGTACTAATGTCACGAAGCGAAGTGAGGGCGGGATGTTGTAATTACATCTCATGTACCCATCTCAGCAAGTGACACAAGTTCCATAACCAACACTACATGCACATCTCGGTTATGAATAACCAATTTGTATGCTAACGTAAAACCTTAATCATCCTGACCACGACCCGGCGAGAAGACGTAAGCTCTTTAACGTGAGGATAGATCCCGTACTTTTTAGAGTTTCATAGCCATAGAATAAAAAATATTACCAATAAAAGTTGTAAAAAAATGTTTCTGCAAAAAAATATCGCATTCAAAAACCACCAACTAAAAAGTGTGAAATAACATTTTATATCAATACACTCGAGAGAAGGTGTTACCGAAGTCGGCGCCTAATCTCGTAATTGAAAGTTGTATTAAATTACAAGATAGTATTGGGCGCCGACTTCGGTAAAACCTTTTCTCGAGTGTACTGTTATAAAATGTTATTTGAAGTGTATGAAGTGTTAAAATATTATTTTACACTTTTTAGTTCGTGGTTTTTGAAGGCGTTTTTTTCGTAGAATTGTTTTTTATTTTTTTTTTTGTTTTTCATTTTTGGGTAGCCCTCCCCTCCTCTCCCCTCATATTGCCTCAAGCCACTAATACAAAAATGCGATTTTATGCCAAAACAAAAAACGCTATTTTATTATATTTGGTACGGAGTCCTTCGTGTGAAAGTCCAAGTCGCACTTGGCTGGTTTTTTACTTAAAATTATAGCTCTTAGTAGAAAATCAAAATAATAGACCTTTGCTTATGAAATTGCCATTTTGTATTGAAATTTTCTGGGAAATAGTGTTTGCCATACTAACGTATTTAAATTTGCAAATTTACTAGTTATAACTAGTACCATTTATATATGAAAATTCGTATATTATTGCTACATACCTCTTTTCTTCTTAGTCGTACACTCCTGACGGAGTGGTCGTGATTATGGATTGTCTGTGTGTTGGGTAGGAGCTTTAGCGAGACTTCTCCATCTATCTCTGTTTGTGGCACTGCGTGCACATTCAGTGAAGGAACACTTTGTAGCAGCCTTGATACTGCCCGTCCACCTTGTAGGTGATCTGCCTCGGGAGCGTTGACCTTCCACTCTTCCCTGTACCATTAAACGTTCCAAGGATCTCTCGCTTCGGATGATAATTTGTCCAAACATGGTGAGTATTCGCACTTGCACAATCAACGAAAGGCTACATACCTACTGTTTCATAAATAAAAGGACAATGTTTAATCTGTCTATTTGCCTGTCTTTCACGACAAAACAGAGCGTCCGTCGCCATAGATTGGCGGATGGAGAGTAACATAGGGTGCTTGTTGTCTCGTTCAAACGCAAGCTAAGCCGCGGGGAATAACTATTATTAAGTATTATGAATTTATTATTAAGCTTATTCTCAAGAAAATAATGCCCTTAAAAATTTATCGTCGGCTTACGGCGAAGCAAAAAGCACTTACAAAATTCCTCAACATACCAAGGTTTCCGGTAGCTTAAACCGTCGGTTTAAGCTACCGGAAACGTTCCCGTCGGTAAAGCAAGCCCGGTTAGCAAAAGATCGTGTGTTCGGTTCCCACCCGAAGACTGACGAAAAAAAATTAAGTGCATATTTACTTAAAGTATTGTACACCATAGCAGTCAGTAGATACCTAAGTATTTATATTAATAACAGTCTACCTTTACAATTTAGAAGATCTTACAAATATATATGCCTATGTATAGGTACCTTGATAATATTCTTGACATCTATTCATAGGGACTTAAATTTATTCGATGTACCACTTATAGAATGCGCAAGAAAACAGTTAAGTCGATCACAGGCGGTCCCTTTACAGAACCCTCATAATTGTCGTATAAAATGTTAATTTAGTTATAAAGAAAGCTGTGAAAGACCCTGTGAAGACGTGGTTTTATTTTATTATGCTCTTCAAAGCTAGTGTCTAAATTTTCTTTTAGTAGTCGTAAAAGCAAAAAGTTTTTGTGACCCCACTGTAAGTTGGGTGATTTTGTACAAAGATGCTAAGCTGCAGTGGTTTTAACAGACTGTTATACACATCTAATAAAAGTAAATGGGATTACAACTTGCTTCAAGGCTTTCTTCTTTAGTAATAAATACTTTGTTAAGTGTATTATGATTTATTTGCGTAGGTAAAACTTAAGAAAAATATACCCTCCCCTTTCCACTTCCGAACAACACGTGCTGGACAGCGTTGCCATCCGCATACCATCCAGACAATGGCGGCGCGCACCAAGAGGTTTGGCTCCTTGTTCCTGCCCCGAGCCATCAAGACATGGAATGCCCACCCAGCTCATATCAGCTCATGTGTTTCCTCCTTCATACAATCCGGGATCTTTTAGGCGGGGCGTGAAACGACATCTCAGCAGGCCATCACGGTGAGGATGGCCGACTCAATGGGTACTTTGTTAGATCTTTTGTGCCTGTCAACCTTATATTTCACGACCGCTTACCATCAGGCGGAGTGAGGTCATCCTGATTGGCCTTTCTATAAAAAAAATACAACGTTTAAAAAAATAGCAATAATACTTAAGGGTGTGAACATATACCGTGTAAAGACTTCACTACCAAAATATGAGCATCATTTGAGCAAAAAATAATCAGCTGTTCCATACATTATTAACGCGCGGTTCTATTTAGTATGGAACAGCTGATTTTTTTTTGCTCAGATGATGCTCATATTTTAGCAGTGAAGTGCTTACACGGAATGTGTTCACACCTTTAAGTATAATTGCTCATTTTTTAAACGTTGTATAAAAAGTTTAGTTTCACTTTTTTTTAATTATGGCGGACAAACCAGCGACAACAAAACGGCACGTCTGATGGTAATTAAGTTACCAAATCCTGGATCATAATCCAAACATACCCTCGGTTCTGTAGAGACGGCTTTTGAACAAATCAACGCTGTGACATACGGACGGACACACAGACGGACAGACGCCGTTTATGCGTCCGTCCGTATGTCACAGCCACTTTTCTCCGAAAAAATGGGGGGTCTCCATACTTGAAACTGAATCTCAAATTTTGTTTTTTCATCAAACCTATACGTGTGGGGCAATCTATGGATAGGTCTTTAAAAATTATGTTGAGGTTTTTAACATAATTTTTTGTTTATATACGTTATAACCGCAATTTACCTTCCATATATATTACTTGCTGCTACGGAACCCTTCATGGGCGAGTCCGACTCGCACTTAGCCGGTTTTTTTTTGCTTAATATAGGCAGACGAGCTTGCGGCCCATCTGATGGTAAGCGATAACTGCCGTTCATAGACATCAACAATGTCGCAGCACAGTCATGCCGCTGCCTATCGTGAAAGAAGAACTCTTTTCAAATCTCATTTAAAACCTTTTTAAACGAGATTTGAAAAGAGTTCCTCTCATATCATAGCGATCACGGAAAACCGATTTGATGCGAGAAAAATGTTTAAATGTTTATTTATATAATACATGCTTAATATTGCATCTGTGCAAAGTCGGAGCAGGACGCTAGATACTTTTATGGGCTCTCTAAAAAAATTTACACTCTCTTAGGCTGTAATAATCAAAGTCAAAGTCAAATAATTCTTTATTTGCATTATGCTTCTACACTTACAAATCGTCATACATTTAAATGATTTAAAACTATTTATAAGCACTTATGTACGTATAATCTACATGTTAATACAAAGATATATTAATACATAAAATATACTAAAAAAATAAATAAACATTGCGATTCTACCACCGACTCGGAAAGTTGTTTCTGGTCGAGAAGATCCGGCAAGAAACTCGCCATCCAATAAATCCTACGTCAGTTGTAGGTAGGTACTAAGACAAAAAATCTATCCCCAATAGGTATGTATTCTTTTAACCTACGCCATTGGTCAATTAAATAGGCCATTAAACACCACTGTTAACAAATGGGAAACAATTACAGTAATGTGTCAAATATCGAGCTACTCGTCCTGCCATAATTCACTGGGACGCGGCTACTAAATCTCCCCGGATATAGGTCGCGTGTCGATGTAATGTCGCCTAGGAAGTTTATTACTTCGTGAAAAAGACATAGAGTAGGCCCGGGTGGAAGGTTTTAACATGCATTTTAAGCTATTATTTGTGTATTTTATGTGGCTCCAGTGCCGTGTGGTTCCCGGCAGAGTAGAATAGGCCACCCTCACTCTTACCGAGGTGTCGTAAAAGGCGACTAAGGTAAAGCTGCTGGCACGATCATCAGCACCCAGAGAAGGAAAACTCTGCATTTAAATCAAAACCCTCGCCAACTCGTCTGCCAAGCGTGGTGAGTATGGCAATTACCCCTCAAGTGATTGAGGGAGGCCCGTGCCCCAGCAGTGGGGACTTAAATGGGCTGACGATGATGTGGCTCCAGCTTTTGCTTGCAACTTCATCCGCGTGGTGTGGTCATTTTAGGCTTATTTTTTTTTATATGAGAAGTGGCAGACGAGCAGAAGGATCACCTGATGGTAAGCAATGCCCGCCGCCCATGGACACCCGCAACACCAGTGGAATCACAAGTGCGCTACCAAACCTTTCCCTTTCCCCCATTGGGCCTCCGGTAACCTAACTCACACGGCGAAAAACAACGCAGGCGCTGCTTCACGCCGGTCTTCTGTGAGGCAGTGGTATCACTCCAGTCGAGCCGGCCCATTCATGTCTAAGCGTGGCTCTCCCACATTTAATTTTTTTAACATACATACGGCATACATACTGACATCTAATTTACTATTAAAAAGCTGTTATATTTTTATATTATATATTTTTGTATGATGTGCTGTTAGTGAACCTTAAGAAGTGAATAAACATTTCTTTTTTTATGCTATACGTGGCAGACGAGTCGACGGATCACCTGATGGTAAGCCATTTCCGCCACCCATGGACACCTGCAGCACCAGTGGTTTCACAAGTGCTCTGCTTACCTTTTAACCCCCCTTCCCCTGGATTGGGTCATTGAACAAACAAAGCTTAAGATAAATCAATACAAACATAATTCATACAAACAAAATATTAGGTATACCAAGCATTAAAAAAGACATCTACAATAGCGTGACATAAAATATACATTTAACGATAAGCAGTTAAAATTAATACAGTGCCATCCATAGTTTTTAAGTTATTGCAATACCTTGTCAGGGTCATGTATCGTATGTATCATCATCATCATCATCATCATCATCATCATCAGCCCATTTAAGTCCCCACTGCTGGGGCACGGGCCTTCCTCAATCACATGAGGGGTAATTGCCATACTCACCACGCTTGGCAGACGGGTTGGCGAGGGTTTTGAACTAAATGCAGAGTTTTCCTTCTCTGGGTGCTGATGATCATGCCAGCAGCTTTACCTTAGTCGCCTTTTACGACACCTCGGTAAGAGTGAGGGTGGACTACCTATTCTACTCTGCCGGGGACCACACGGCCACTCATATGTATATATGTCATCTATGTGTCTTTTACCGCCTTTACCACGGTGAGTTTCTGAGGAGTTGTTTGAGTTAACACCAGCTGCTAAATTTCACCACCGTACTACACGCCGTAAACCAGGATTCCACGCGTACCATCAGGATGGGTAGAAATCCACCACCGTGCGCTTTACACGTCATTTTTGCCACGCACCTCCTCATTGTAGAATCACATTTTTTTTTTGCTGGCAACCCTAAGTGTCAGACGTCAAATCGCCAGCCCGTATTTTAAAATCTAATTTTATTAAAAATTAAGTGTTTTTAGTGTAATAAACAAAGTGATTCGCCATAAAATACCTGAAAACATTACGGATAATTGTTAGCAAGCCTCCGCTGACAATATTTACCTGGAAAACTTATTGTGACCATCCGACGGTCAGTGTCGTTGCAGAAAATTTGAACCGACAACGGATAAACCGGGGGAGTATTGATTTTTTAATTATTTATTCAACTCATATACGATATTGTGTTAATTCAAGAACCTATCCAATCCAACACCGTTGTAATTCACCCAATACAGTATTTAATTCGAGGTTATTTATCTATCTTACCTACATCAGATACCTACTTAGTACCTATAAAACGACTTACACTACACTAATACTGACACTTTATCTCTTATTAGCCTCTGCAATAATAACACAATTCGCTAAACCCGACATTATCGGAATAAGACGGTTCTCCATAAAGAGATTTGTCAAATTCCATAACACAAACCTGGTTTTCTGTCTCCCTTTACTTGTAATCAAATAAAGTGGATGATTAAACACCTGGCCACGAACACTAACAAATACCACTTACTATCTTTGGTTTGCATTGAACATTGTAATGAGAGATAATCTGTTACCCACAAAAAATAATATCTCCACACATTAGTTATATGTATGTTATGTTATTTGAGTAACTAGTTCATTATTTTATTAAATAACAATAATTTTAGTCCACCATTAATCTTAAAAAACCTAATAAATACTTCTTTCACTTTATAATAATATTTAAATTGTAGGTACCTACATTGACCTACTTAAATCAGCTGCTTGCTGAAAGCATTTGTACCTACCTAATAAATATTTGTGTTATAGGTCAAATACTCTTTTTTAAACCGGTTCAAACGTTTGTTATACACTTATTTGTAAATAATTCCAGGTATGTCGGGTAGTGGAGCTTACCCTAAGAAAATGACTCGGAAGGCCACTTCCCAAGAATTAGAATTTAAGTTAAAAAGGGCCCTTGAGGAAATAAAAGAGCTTAGGGAGGACAACACCCAAATCCTCAAAGAACGGGATGACAATGAAGAGGAATCTCTTAAAATTATAAACAATAACACCCAACTTAAGTGTGAACTGGGGGACCTCCATGCTCAGCTTATGGATGTCCTGATGCAACGAGATCAACTACTTAACACCGTGGCCAGCTTTGACCAGTGTAGTGAGACCTACGAGAGGGCTCTGCAACGTATCCAAGACCTTGAGGTGGAGCTAGGGGACGCCAACAAAGTCATACAACAGTATGAGAAAGAAAAGAGGTGTCAAGAGGCATTACATACCCACAGCCTATATGAAGAGTTGATCGGGTCACCAGCTGGGCGGGGGGCTATCCAGAGTAACAACTCATGTCTGGAGAATGATAGGGTTAAACTAGGCAAGAAAAATAGACTTAAGAAATATGTCAAAATAAATAATTATATTAAGAAAACTGAAAAATTAGTTAAAAAACAAAAATGCCACCAGAAAAACATATTATTGAGAAAACAGCGAGTAGACCTACTTGATAGTTTAGAATTATATAGTAAGAAGTTAGAAGAGTGTAGGCATAAATATGAAAGAGACACACAGGAGCTGCAAGCTGACATCTCGCGGCTGCATAGGTCATTACAGCGTGTGACCGACAAATATAACTCAGCCCAAGGACAAATAAGCGAACACATCCTCGCTGCTACCCGATTTATAGAACAGTGTAACTGTCAGCATGGTACAGGGCCCGGCTTCACTGACCTGCAGGTGAAAGATGAACCTCCGCTTCTGGACCTCACTACCAACAATAACTTTTTGTCATCAGTAGTGAACAATACTAATAATAATGTAACAATTTTTTCTGATAGGATTGGAGTTGGTTGTGGACCTCTTCTAAATGAGAAATGTAAATGTATGGTAACAAATTATTGTATGCCTAACGCTTCATTAGAGCAAATTATTGACAAGATGAGTAAGTGTACATTTAGCAAGGATTCAATAATCATACTAATGATTGGGAATTCCTTAGAATTAAGGAAAAGAGATTTTCTTCAGAGATTCTCAACCCTTTGTGAGCTCCATGTAAAAAAATATTTTTGTGTGCCTTCCCTTTTTCTAGGTACTACACACCTAGGCAAAATAACAGTATTCATTTATTGAATACATTATTATACAACCTGACCTTTAGTCATAGTGACAAATTTGTGTTTTTTGACACAAATAAATTTATAGATAATAAGTTTTTGTTGACTGGCAAAACTTTTTATTTGCCTGATAAAATTAAAAAAGAAATAGCTACTCTGTTAGCATTTAATATTAATAATTTGATTACCCAAATAATTTTATTCCAAATGATTTAAATTACAATGTGAGACAATAGAGGAATCCTCTTGCAAACCAATGACAAAAAGAAACCCTAAAAATCTAAACCTTATTCATCAGAATATACAGGATTTGTCTGGCAAATTACTTGAATTGGAATTATTTTTAAATAAAATGAATGTCCATGTATTATGTATTACGGAACACTGGTTAAGACAGTATGAATTAATTATTAATATTGACAACTATAGCGTCGGTAGTTCGTTCACGAGAAAGTCTGCAATCAGAGGCGGGTCACTAATTTTATTAAATAATTCCATTAAATATAAAGAACGCAAAGATGTCGTTTCACTTTCACTTGTGCGAACTATTGAGCTAGCATGTGCGGAGCTTGAACGACATGTCATTGTTTGTGTGTACAGGCCTCCATCTGGGAATTTTACTTCATTTGAATCCATTATGGAAGAAGTATTAAGAAAAATATGTTCATCTAATAAAAAAGTGGTTGTGTGCGGGGATTTTAACATCAATATATTAGATAATTCTCAGAACTCAGTGCGGTTTCTGAATCTTTTCAGATCATTCAATTTATATCATCTTTTTAACGAACCCACACGAGTAACCCCCACCACAGCTACTTGCTTAGATAACATATTTTGTAACTGTGATGTATTAGACAAGTCCATAATAAACTTCATAAACTCAGATCATAGTGGACAACTAGTAATGTTTGAATACAGTCATGCACCCTCTTCATGTAGCTTTGTGTGCAGGCCAATAACTGTAAACCGTAAAGAAAAATTTAAAGAAAATATTTCTAGAAAGGTACCTGCATTATCACGTCACGATGGAAATGCTAATCAGCTTTATAATATGCTTTTTAATGTGGTTGAAAAAGAATATAATCAGATTTTCCCTAAAAAAACAATTAAATTAGATACTTCTAAAACTAAATTCAGTGACTGGGCCACTACAGGCATCTATAAAAGCAGAAAGAGGCTGTTTGAATTATATGATATCAAAGCCAATTCTGAAAACGCTAATTTAATTGAATATGTCAGAACATACTCAAAATTATTCAAAAAAGTATGTGCAATGGCAAAATCAAATTATTTTAAAGACAAAATAATAAAAGCCCCTAATAAAAGTAAAATCTCATGGAAGATAATAAATAAAGAGACTTGTAAAAATAAAACAAAAGACAACAAGCTCTCTCTTAAAATTGATGGCAAATCACTTGTTTCTGACTCTGAAGTAGCAGAAACATTTCAGTCTTTCTTTTCTAATATACCAGTCACAACAACCAATCAATTGAATTCCAGTCCACATCTCGCTGCTTCTCTCCTCAGGTCTCATGTTGATAAGTGCAACACGCCTTTTAGATTCAATCATGTCAATTCTAATATAATTTTAAAAACATTCAAAGAATTATATATGAAACCGACTGAGGATTTATGGGGCATCTCGGTAGATATAATCAAAATATAATACATTCTATCGCACCCCACTTAGCAATAATATTTAATAAATGTGTTGACGACGGTCAATTTCCCGATATGATGAAATACAGTAAAATAATACCTTTATTCAAGTCGGGTGAGAAAAGTGACCCGTCTAACTTCAGACCTATTTCTATACTGCCTGCTCTCAGCAAAATTTTTGAAAAAGTAATATTCACTCAGTTATTGTCTCATTTAAACTTGAATAAAATATTGCACAGTAAGCAATTTGGATTCACAAAAGGGAAATCCACTACTGATGCTGGAGTGGCGCTTATCAAACATGTATTTGATGCGTGGGAGAAAAAGCGAGATGCTATTGGAATATTCTGTGATTTGTCTAAAGCATTCGATTGCGTCAATCATGAAACATTGCTAATGAAGTTACAGCATTACGGTGTCATAGACACCTCACTAAGTCTAATCAAATCTTATTTATCAGATAGGATTCAGAAGGTCAATGTCAATGGAACTAACTCTTCTGGCGCCTCTCTAACCATGGGTGTGCCCCAGGGCTCTATATTGGGGCCCTTGCTCTTTTTAATCTATATAAATGACCTTCCTTACTATACCAATGATCTATGTGAGATAGTGTTATTTGCTGACGATACATCCTTGATTTTTGAGGTTGATAGGCAAAAGAAAAATGTTGACGAAGTAAATAACACACTCTCTCAAGTACTACAGTGGTTTACTTATAATAACTTGATTCTTAATTCAAAGAAAACAAAATGTGTTAAGTTCACAATGCCAAATGTAAGGCAGGTCAAAATGAATATTGTCATGAACAACGAACCTATCGAAGTCATAAACTCCACAGTTTTTCTAGGTATCACTCTGGATACAAAATTGCAATGGAGCCCTCATATTGCTGTCTTGGCAGGAAGACTTAGTTCAGCTGCATATGCAGTTAGAAAGATAAGGAATCTGATTGATATCGGGACAGCGAGACTGGTTTATTTTAGCTATTTTCATAGTCTGATTTCATATGGTCTACTACTGTGGGGATCCGGTGCTGACTTACAAGCCATCTTCATTTTGCAGAAGAGGGCCATCCGTGCCATCTACGGTCTTAGATCACGTGACTCACTCAGAGAAGTAGTCAAGGAAATCAATATTTTAACCGTATCATCTCAATACATTTTTGATTGTATTATGTTTGTACGCAAGAACTTGCACCTTTACTCGCAAAAATCAGATTTTCATAGCTTTAACACGCGAAATAAACATAGGCTTGCTGTCCCAAATCTAAGACTTCATAAAATTGGAAGTTCATTTGTAGGATTGAGCATTAGAATGTTTAATAAGTTACCTCAAAATATTATTGATTTACCGGTACATAAGTTTAAGTTGCATGTAAAAAACTGCCTTATGCAGAAAGGCTACTATAAAGTAGAGGATTATTTGAATGATAAGGATTCCTGGACATGTTGATCTCTTCGCCTGTCCTCTAATGTATAATTCATTTCATAATTTTCATTGACGATTTATCTAAACGATATTGATTATAAGCATTGTATATCATACTGCCACTGTAATCATAATTTGTATAAGAATGAAAATTGTAATAACCGTAATATTTGACATTCATAAATGTTCTTTATTGAATAAAGACATTTTTGATTTTGAATGTATAAAAATTGATTTATATTGATTACTAGCTTTTGCCCGCGACTTCGTCTGCGTTCACACAATATCTTTATAAATTATAGCCTATGTGTTATTCTGATCTATAAGCTACATTACTGTAAAGTTTCATTAAAATCCGTTTAGTAGTTTTTGCGTGAAAGAGGAACAAACATCCATACATCCATCCAAACAAACTTTCGCCTTTATAATATTAGTAAGGATTCAATAATTGACAAGATGCTAACCACCTACTATTGTACACCTCGTCCTGCAGTTTATTAGTCTGGATTAAGTAACTACTACTCTTTGTGACCTATGAGGGGAACCTAAGTAGTCATGCTCACTCAAATGTCTCTGAGGTGGTGGCGCTATGTGGCGGGTCATTACATTCCCTCTAATATGGTTGAGTGAAATGATGGCTGACACGTACATCATACTTGTGAACAGGTGCCACCTTTGGGGACTGGTCTGCTTCGGTTTACCTCATAATATTTATTTTATTATTATTTCCTTTATTTTATTTTACGTAACAATTAAACTGTATGGCTTGGTATGATGATGACACAACATTGTATGAAAGTTTGGCGATTAAAAAGAGTAACTGGCGAGTTTCTTGCCGGATCTTCTCGACCAGAAACAACTTTCCGAGCCGGTGGTAGAATCGCATTATGTTTATTTATTTCTTTAGTATATTTTATGTATCAACATATATATGTATTAACATGTAAATTATACATAAGTACTTATAAATAGTTTTAAGTCATTAAAATGTATGACGATTTGTAAGTGCGTATACAAGCCTATGCAAATAAAGAATTATTTGATTTGATTTGATTTGATCAACTTCCCGCAGCGGTTTTTCCGAACCGGTAAGACATTGAGATCTTCAAGGAACGAGCCGTTCTAACAGGCCGGCAAAGCATCTCCACTCCCTCTGGTGTGACTGATATCCATGGGCGACGGTGATCGCTTACCATCAGGTGACTCGCTTCCTCGTTTGCCTCCCATTCTCATAAAAAAAATGTATATATACCGCTAGACAGCACTAATTCGAAAATTTAGTTTTAAGACTTATGTAACATGTGTAATTAAATGCATAAATTAAAAAAATCTCAGGATACTGTTACGCGTATTATATGGTGTTACTACGTCACATATCGAAATAACTAAGGTATATCTTTTTTCTATTTTGTCGTGAATTCTGATAAACGTCATACCATAATGAAGTTTTATGAATGTACTTTTATTTAAGAAAAATAAATTCCTTGGCTATGGTCCTATAAATAAAGATCATCGGCCAAAAGAGACTAATAATAACCTAACAAGCATGTACACTCAGACCTAAAGTGGCGTCTACACACTTTAGACAACATCACATAGGTACATTGTTCTAACTCCGAGATAGGTAGCTCAAGCACTTGTGTTACGGATATCAGAATCAACAGTGGGATTACAAATATATACTTATAATACTTTTCTTTTGTAAATACATACTTATAATACATAGAAAACACCCAGACTAATAAAAAACAAACATGTTCATGCACACAAATGTTTGTACTGTACGGGGATTGAACCCGCAACCCTTGGACCAAAGGCAGCGTTCACTACCACTGTTCCAAACGGGTCGTCAACGTTCAACGACAATTGACGTTCACCAGTTATTATCCAACGGAAAGATGAACCGGCTATAGTTATAAGCCAGGTATACACTTCCGAGCAGTTTCAAGTTTCGAGGCGGAGTTTTGGCGCACCTGTAGTGATGGATCGTTGTGGTCGCGGCGCTGTTAGCCTAGGTATGCATTGGCTCGAATTATTCGCATAGTTGGAGTAGGGTCCGAACTTCCTTTGGTTATTAAACGGAATTATTCGGCCATTGAAACAGCCTTTGACTTAAGTATGACAATTATCTCCTCCTTCGTTTACAAGTAAGTTAAAATACTTTTGGCCGTGTGGTCCCCGGCAGAGTAGAATAGGCCACCCTCACTCTTACCGAGGTGTTGTAAAAGGCGACTAAGGTAAAGCGGCTGGCATGATCATCAGCACACAGAGAAGGAAAACTCTGCATTTATACAAAACCCTCGCCAACCCGTCTGCCAAGCGTGGTGAGTATGGTAATTACCCCTCATGTGATTGAGGGAGGCCCGTGCCCCAGCAGTGGGGACTTAAATGGGCTGATGATGATGATGATGAAAATACTTTTAAGAGTAGTACCTACTTGCTACTGCAAGCACAATAATATTTAATAAATGCCCACCAACACTTCTTTTGCGGGACATCAGTTCCACGTCATACCAATAGATGGCGTTAGGTGTCGATTACTTGGCACAAGCGTTTCGTGTTTTTGGATCACCTATTCATAAGCGCGGCCGCTGTCTGTAGGATTTATCTCTATAGAAAAAGTAGGTATAGATTTTCTAGAGATTTTTTCAACGTGATTACTTCATTATTACAAAATAATGAAGAAATCGTCTATATAAAGCTCTTAATAAATTAACAAGAATCATAACTATAATTTATCAAGACTGGTATTAACACGATAGTTATTATGTGGTACAACATTGTGTACTCACATATTTTGCTCGACGTCCGCTCGTGACCACGGCTGCTGTAACATAGCCGAAACGTCGAGCAAAATATGTGAGTACCTACACAATGTTGTATCACATAATAACTATCGTGTTAATTCCCGTCATGATAAATTATAGTTATAATGAAACGCGAAAATCTAAAAAACTATTTAACAAGGTTCATGTTTAGATTTTTCATAACATAAGAAAATGCGTTTACATAAACAATCATCAACCTTTTGGTCGAAAATTGGTCTCAAAGATTGTTTTAATCCTTAAATAGCCATTTTTAAGGATTATGGCATTATTAATAAACTTTTGCTAGCTAAAAGGGTGTTAAAGAGCAGTTTTGACTTTTGAAACCAAAGAGATCATAATTTTTTCAAAAAAAGAATGAAAACTGCTTTATAGAAAGGATTAAAAAACATTTATGAATGACTTTATGGGTTTTCTTTTTTGTTATTTTTTTTTTTGTTTAAATGTCAATACTGCTCTATTTTTTTTATGTGATAGACAAGCAGACGGATCGCCTAATAGTAATCGATTGCCACCGCCCATAGACACCCGCGACACCAGTGGAGTCCTAAGCGCGCTGCCAAAATTTAAACCCCCCTTTCCCCCGGATTGGGTATCCTCACTCACGCAGCGAAACACAGCACAGTGCTGTTTCACGCCGGTTTTCTGCGAGGCCGTGGTATCACTTCGGTCGAGCCTGCCCAATCATGCCGAAGCGTGGCACTCCCACGGCAAAAAGCGCCATTTTACTCATAGCTCACGACTTTGGCATCATATAAATCACTAAAAAATCTGGTTTTTGCATAAATATATCTCCTTCGAGTCTTTCTCACATTGCTTCACCTTGTGTTCTACTGTGCACCCTAAGTCCTACCGGCACAATATTTCAAGCGCAGCCGCTCTCCCCGTGCATTTGTTAGGCGTTAGCACACCGAGGTGCAGTTGCCTCTAAACAGCTTGTTTGCTCAGCAACGAGCTTATAAAATATTCTTAAGAGAAATAGACCCCATTTCGCAGTTGAAAACTACTATGAAAATGTATGTTTCAATGTTTGTTCTGCGAATGCGGGTTTGTGATTGTAATTTTATGTGTTCGTTGCAGTGGGATGTAGGCCATGCTCGAATAATGTAAGACATACGTCAAGCTCAGATCTTTTTTTCTTTATGGCTGCTACTGTGTTGGCTACGGCAAACACATAATAACTCATGCCAATGTCGAGTGATTAAAGAGACAGGTTAATTTAATGGTTTTTGACCGGTATTGCGAGTTAAATCCATTTGATGTTTATTTTAATTGAGTTTTTCACCAAGCACCACAAACTCAGGTTGTATCTCACACTCCTCTTAAAAACCTTTTAATAAATGCAAAATAGGCTAGTTGCCACTATTTTTATTATTTGACAAAGCGGTTCATTATGATTATATTACGCCATTAAAATGTTTTTAAGCACTTTTCCTCATATATTTCGCTATACATCATAAAAGCTGTCCGCCATGATGGTCTATTTATTATCTGTGCCGTGACGTCACTGTTATTGTAAGCAATACGCGTGACTGTCATGGCTGTCATAACCATCAAGGTGTATAAATGAAAGACCTCAAATAACCTGAAACTGGCTTTTGACGTTTTGTTGTTTACAATAATGGTGACTTAAAACCATGGCGGACGGAGTTTTCAATCAATTTTTACAGCAATCCCTTATTAATATTTATTGAAGTTTATTTCGAACCCTTGTACGGAATAATATTTGGTGACATGAGGCAACTTGCCTATTTTCCAAAGCATTTAAAATAAAAAAAGATTTTTTGATTGGTTCCCCACGAGGTGGACCGGTGGATCTGGTGAAGGTCGCAGGTATCCCTTGGATGCGGGCGGCACAGGACCGATCTGTGTGGAGAACATTGGGGGAGGACTATGTTCAGCAGTGGACGTTTATCGGCTGAATCTTAATTTGCACACGCCATTCATGACACAATCATTTCACCTTTTGTAAAATAATGCTAGAGAATGTTGTGATATGGCATGTGCAAAATAACCTTGAAAAGGCACAAATCTTTTTTATTTTCAATGTCTTCAACAATTTTTCTATCATATCGTATGTACAATATTTGGCCGTGGTAGAACCACGTATTAGCATGAATAGGCTGGCTCGGCCGGGTTAATACCATGGCCTCAAAAAATTCGGTCTAGTCGTTCTTGAATTATAAATAGTGTAACTAACACGGCATTCTTTTAAATATGTATAGATTTTATGTGCATCAAAAACAAATAATTTTGATTTGAGTTTAAAGCTCCGTGTGTTAAAGTTAGCAGAGCGGCCATTTTAAGTCGTACTATGGTTTAAGTACGACAAAGGTTAATTAGAACTTAAACGAACATAAACATTAGTTGAGACTAAAACTTTTGAAATAAATTCATAAACGAACCAGTATTTAATTGCTTTAATTATTCAAATTTGGCAGACAAACGAAAATTAGACTTTAAACAAAGCATTTCGTTATGCCACTTTCGTAATTTCTTGCGAACATCAAACATCGAATAAAGTTTAAGGAGGTAGGTAAAATTAGGTTAAATTGCTTCAATAAGAATATTTACGTAATAAATAAAAATGTATTTTGTTCAAGTAAATCGAAAGTTGCTTATAACAAAATTTCTTCAGTATCTGTTGTGAAATAATCCGGTATACATTAAAAAACAATTCTTTATTATAATATAATTTAGGTCCAATCTTGATTGCTTTGATCCTATATTTTGAGTAGGAGTTTTCTTTTTTTTTAGCCGTGTGGTCCCCGGCAGAGTAGAATAGACCACCCTCACTCTTACCGAGGTGTCGTAAAAGGCAACTAAGGTAAAGCTGCTGGCATCATCATCAGCACCCAGAGAAGGAAAACTCTGCATTTATATTAAAACCCTCGCCAATCCGTCTGCCAAGCTTGGTGATTCAGGGAGGCCCGTGCCCCAGCAGTGGGGACTTAACTGGGCTGACGACGATGACGATGATTTTCTTTTTATGTGATAGGTGGCAGACGAGCAGACGGATCACCTGATGGTAAGCGTTTGCCGCCGCACTTGGACACCCGCGACACCGGTGGAGTCACAAGTGCACTGCCTGCCAACCTTTAAACCCCCTTTCCCCCGGATTGGGCTTTCCTCCGGTACCTTCACTCACAGGTATTCAGTTTTTGTGTCTCCTTTTTATAATGTTAATCCGTATTCAGTGCATTACGACGGAATCAAAGGTTGTATCTGTAAACATTTACATCTCTATTTGTTTGTTGATTTTTTTTAAAATTTCGTCGAATTTCAAAAAATCGTAGAACAACACCCCTTGGTTTAATTACCAGGCCGTGATCTCGGGGTCCTGGGTTCGATTCTTAGGTCGAGCGATACTTTTCGCTCGACTCAAGAATCGAACCCAGGACCCCGATTCGAATTTTTCGAACATAGCTCGGTTTTCTAAGTCATAAGTCATTTATTCCATTAAAACAATATACATTGTGTTGGAAATAAAATTTAACAATAATACATAAAATTTGAAATCACTTGAATTATATATTAAAAATTTAAATTATATGTATCGTAACAAAAAAAATTCAATTAAAATACCCAATTACTTATTTAAATGTCACTAAATTTATTATATCTATTTTCCAATAATACATCATTTGCATAATCTTTAATAGTATAGAAACTTTTATCCAGTAGATAAGCCTTTAGTTTATTTTTAAATATATTTATGTCACTAATAATTTTTAGACTGTTAGGTAATTTATTATAAAGTCCCACCGCCTGATATTTGACACTATGTTTTGCTATGTTTAGTTTAGGTTGTATTAGATTTGGGATATCCTTCCTTCTCGTGGTATGTCGTAATATTCTTTCATCCGGGGTTTCGTATTTTTCAGGATGCTTGACAAGATCAGTGAGTAGGATCAGAATATATAAGCAAGGGGCTGTGAGGATTTTTAATTCACGGAACAGTTCTCGGCATGATTGTCTTTGGCTTATTCGTGTCATAGTTCTAATAGCTCTTTTTTGAACAATAAAGGCTTTTTTCAGATTATAATCGTAGCTATTTCCCCAGAATTTGATACTATATCTTAGACGAGATTCAACCAACGCGTGATAAACTATTTTTAACTGTTTTATTGTTAGGTCATCCCTCAAGCTTCTTAAAGCATAGCAAGCCGAGGTAATTTTATTTTCAATGTATTTTAATTCCTCCTTCCAGTTCAAAGCAGCATCTATATATACGCCCAAGAATCTCACGGTCTCTACAGGAGCAATGCAGACACTGTTCAATATAATATCCAGTGTGTCTTTGGTCCTAGTAGTGGGCTTGAAAAGCATGGCTCCAGTTTTTTTAGGATTTAATTGAAGGTTATTTGCAGTGAACCATTCAGAGAAAGCTGCTAATGCTCTATTAACTTTGTCATTGAGATCATCAATGTTTTCAGCATTTATCACAGCGTTAGTGTCGTCCGCAAACACTGTGAGTCTAATGTCAGGTATGATATTATACATATACGGGATCAGGTCATTCGTGAACAATATAAAGAGAATTGGACCTAAAATTGACCCTTGCGGAACACCTGTTATAATCTTTTTTAGTTTTGACTTAAAAACTATTTCTTTAGTACATTTAATCTCTTTGATCTCAACATATTGGTATCTGTTACATAAATAGGAATTCAACAGTTTTAAGACTTTACCTTTTAGACCATAGTACTGTAGTTTATTCGTTAGAATATGATGATCCACAGTATCAAACGCAGAACTCAGGTCTAGGAATAAACCTGCCACTCTTTTCTTTTCATTAAGATTGGCGATGACATCATCGAGTAAAGTTTCAATTGCATCATTGGTTCCTAAATTTGTCTGATATCCAAATTGTCGTTTATTTATTATATTATTCTTATGGAGGTGTTTAACAAGACGAGTTTTTATTAGTTTTTCAAATATTTTGCCGATAGTTGGTAATAATGAAATTGGCCTATAGTTTTTGTGATCTGTTTTAGTGCCTTTCTTGTACACAGGTAGAACTTTCGCTATCTTTAACTGTTCTGGAAAAAGACCCTCGTCGTAACAATTGTTATAAAACGTTGCCAGTGGTAGGGCCCATAAATCCGAATTATTCTTAAATACTGAGATTGGTATGTCATCCCAGCCACACGATTTCTTGTCCTCCATGTTTTTTATAACTTTAGCTACTTCTGTTGGCGTGATCAAGTCCCAGATTAATTCGTTTAGGCAAGGTTTACTGTGTCTCCGTAGAAACTCGGTCGATTTGAATTTATCTCCTACACAGAGAGAGTTTTTGGTGATAAAGCTATCAGCAAAGATATCTACTATAGATTGAGTATTGTCAACAAACTCATTATTCACTTTTAGGGTAATACGATCTATATCTAATTTAACATTTTGCTTCTTATGTTTGCTTACCGCATTCCAGATTGCCTTAGCAGAATTCTGTGATTTCTCTATGATAGATTGTACTGCAAGCTTTTTAGCAGCTCTAATTACCTTTTTGTGAATTCTGATATAATTGCTTTTATAACTATTAAATGTTTCATTTTTATTGACTCTATGTGTTAACACTAGAACGCGTTTCATCTTACTGGATGTCCTTATACCCTTGGTGACCCAACGCAGTCTATGTTTACATCCTTTTTTCGTTCTGATGTTTTTTTCTCTGTAGCATTCAGAAAAGATCCTGTTTAAATTCTTAAGAAAGCCATTTATCCCACACTTCGTCCAATCATATTTGCATGTGAGATCTCTGAAAGCATTATTAGTCCTCTCATTAAAATTTCTACGCTTTTTAAGTATGACTTGATCTGAAATGTTGTTTTTATTATGTCGTTCACAGGGGAGTGAAATTTTACAAATAAGCGCTGCGTGGCCATCTGATAAGCCATATTGATCTAATTTAATGTCAATTATACAAGCCTCTGGAAGATTTGTCAAGAAATTGTCTAGACATGACTGTGAATCACCTCTAGTATAAGTCACTGCTGATGTAAGAGGTCTAAAATTGTAACACCTGAGCAAGGACAAAAAGTCAGATCGCTGCGTTGTATCTCTCAGTAAGTCAATGTTGAAATCTCCAGAGATAATGCATTTTTTATTAAAGTAATGTTCTAAAACTTTCTCCATTTGTTCTAGGAAAGCACAAAAATATTTATCTACTGGATTTCTATACACACATAAAATATTTAAGTCAATATCGTTATCTCTAATTCCACAAATTTCGAAAAATTCTGTTTTATATAATGATTTACAAAATGACGAATCTACAATGTTACAGTTCTTTAGGCCCAGTATAAGACTGCCACCTCTGATTTTTTTTGTCCTGGTGTTAAAAGAAAGTAAATCATGTTGATTAAAATGACATTGTTCAATATTACAACTATTTAGAAAGTGTTCTGTAATGCATACGTATTGTGAGTTTGAGGTTGTTAGAGCCTCCAGGTATAGCTCTAATTCATCCTTTTTAGTCATTAGACCACATACATTTTGATGGAACACAACGATTGTTTTTTTAAATAATTGAATACTACTGTCTTTACTATAGTCTACCTCACAAGTTCGATTTACACTATATTTTGGAACGAAATAACCTTACATTAATGTTTTCAAATATATTGCGAATACCAAGATTATTTACTTTGCCAGTGTAGGTAGAGAACATTTTCATGGATAAGTCTAAGTTTGAGTCGAAACAGTGTACAAAATCATTATCTTCCAAACTTTTACTCAAATCATTATTAAATAATTCTATTCTATAGTTATACAAAGGAGCACCACAAATGTATGTAGGTGCTGCAACTATAATGTTAGTGTGAGTAATTTTACCTATTGTATATTTTATGAAGTTTATTAATTCAGTATTATTTTCTTGTTTCTTGAAGTCTGCCTCGCCTATTAGAATAACGCAAAAATCATTTTTGTTGAAATCCATGATTTTTGTGTCAATATCACTCAGTAATGGCCTGATTCCTGCTCGTGGTTTGATATAGTGACAATATTCAAGTGTGAGGATGTGATGTTGTAAATCATACGTAATATGTAACTCCCTATATAATCGCATTTATTATGTTAATACAGTTAGTTCTAATCCAGACTCGAGTGTTATCATTTCGGCTCCTTATCCCAACCTCATATGGCGACCCGGCCAGTGAGGTGTCGCGTAACGGCGGGCCGGCGCCGACCGTTTTCCGTATAAGGCGCGCGAGCAAAAAACAATTAAGTCACGATGCGTTTCGTGATGGACTTTGACACTGTAAAATTAGACTATTATCATACAACACGTACTGTTACGAAGTGTTTAAGTTTAATTCCATTCAGTTTGAAGAACATTTTTTCTGTAAATCATGGGAAAACCACAGTCGAAACCCACTGATACCGTGGTGTTGGCGCAAACAGCTATAGGTGGTGGATCCAACCAGGCAAATTTGGACCAAGTACACCTGCATTTAAGCACAACAAACATCTTTTTGGGCATTTTGCTACTGGCCCTGTTGTTGGCGTTTATAGTATATGGGTTTATACTATACAAAAGATGTCATAAGTCGTGGATGCGGCAAGAATTAATGAGAAACGCACTTAGGAGATCTTTACCCCGGCGGGCACTAGCGGCTCCATCGATGACCTACGAGAGAGCAACGGGAAAAACGGAAATGGTGTGAAGTGAGTAAGTGACGTCCGTCATGTGTAAACGCGAGTGAAAATGTTAAAAAAGTGAGTACCTTCTTTAACTGTTTAAAGAATATGTTATAGGAACTTAATTATTAGAATAAGTTTTCTATTGGTTATTATTGTGTAAGTGTCTTTATTATTCCATGTTTATGATGCCTAACTTTACTTAACACTTGTTTATGTGCATAATTGCAAACATTCCTATAAATCATAGCAATTTGAAATAAAATTATGACTTTATTGTATTATGGCAGATATATTAGCCCATATTTTAGAGCAATTAAAGGAAATTAGAACGTACTTAGTTAAAATAGGGGCTAAACGAAGACAGAAAGATATCGGTGGTAAAAAAAATACTTGAAGCTAATGGCATTTATAAGGAATTTTTGCATACATACGAATATATAAATAGTGAAATAGCGAGTAGTAAGATTAAGGAAAAAGATATATTATCGTATAAACAAACTTGTAGTGATATTGAATTGCTATATCAGCAAATTAATCAATTGTGTACTGTTGAAAGTTTTGAAATAAGTGATACGTCTATTTCTGTCACGATGAGTTGTTTTGATTTAAAAGTGGCATTAAGCCTTATTCCAAATATGATGACAAATGATGTGAATAATATCAAACAAGTTATTGATAATATTGATTATTATGACAGTTTGCTGGACAAGAAAGAATGTAAGGAAAAATTAATTAATTTTGTACTGAAAAGCAGGTTGTCTCCGTCTGCAAAATTAAGGTTGAATACTAGTTATTCTTCGGTGACCGATTTATTACAGGATATGCGCAAACACTTGTTGCCTCAAAAAGGTTCAACCGCGCTTCAGATAAAATTACAAAACGTGAAACAAAATAATATGAGTATTAAGGAGTTTGGTGATGAAATTTCGGAATTAATGACTGATCTTACGATTTCTCAGGCTGACAACGATTCAAACAGTTTTAAAGTACTTAAGCCTCTAAATGAGAAACTTGCTATTAAGCGATTTTCGGACGGCTTAAGAAATCGTAGACTCAGCACCATTATTGCAGCGAGGAATTTTGAATTTTTAAAGGACGCTGTACAAGCAGCAATTGATGAAGAGGTCTCATCATCATCAACTTTGACAGGAGAGGTCATGAATGTGAACCGTACTCATTATTATCATAACAACAATTCCAGGCGGCAGCGAGGCACATTCTTCAGACAAAGAGGTAATGGCGGAGGAGCATTCTCGCGGCGCGGGCAGAGCAGCAGCGGCTACGCGCGAGGAGCAGTTTACCCGCAGAAGCCAGCTCGAGGCAGAGGCTGGGCTCGTGCAGGTTATCAAGGTGCAAGTTCAAGTAGGTATACTCAGAATAATTATAGATATCTAGGAAACCGAAGGATGGGCAGTAATCAGGTTCATATGGTTACAGAGCCAGAAAAGGCACCTAGCGACAATGAGTTGAATTTTTTTCGTGACTAATGCGACAGTTTTGGCTAGTGACAGTAATTGTAACATCTATTTATCTTTGCATGACCAATTATGTCCATGGCTCGTTGATACCGGAGCATCGATTTCTGTTGTCAAATTAGAACAACTATTGCATCAGAACATTCCTATCCATAAAGAGAATGTAGTCATAAAAGGAATAGGTGGTAAAGTTGAAGTCATAGGATATGTTTATCTAGATTTATACATACGTGGTAACTATTTTACACACAAGTTTTATGTTTTTGAGAAGCTACCGTGTCGCGCTTCTGGAATAATTGGAAAAGACTTTCTAAACAAATATCAAGCAGTAATTAGTTTTCAAAACCAAAATATAACGTTTAAGGTCGAAAGTAAAATCATTACTTTAGACTTACATACAAGCGAAAATAAAATAATGTTGGCTCCTAGATGTGAGTCCATACACTTTTTAGAAACAGATAGGAAACGAGAATCAGTAATATGTACTTCTGAATTGGCACCAGGAGTTTTTGTAGCGAGCTGTATAGTAAAACCTGTTAATGGTTTGATACCAGTCAAGATATTAAATACTACGGATCAAGCATTAACTTTAACTAATTTCAATGTTGATACACATGAACTGTCAGATTATAATATTTGTTGTTTTCAAAAAACTGAAAGGGATGTAGATAGGATTAAAACATTATTATCACAGTTACAAACAAATCATTTAACCGAGGAGGAGAGAAATACTATAGTAAACTTGTGTGCAAAATATAACGATGTATTTTATGTAGAGGGGGATAAGTTAATGACTACGGATATTTATACACACTCGATTAAACTAAAGCCAAACGTTAGTCCGGTATTTGTGAAACCTTACCGACTACCTCATGCACAAAAGGGTTTATTGGAAAATGAAATAAATAAAATGCGTAAAGAAGGTGTCATAGAGCCTTGTAACAGCGAGTGGTCGAGTCCTTTATTATTGATTCCGAAAAAGGTAGATTCCAATGGTAATAAAAGGTGGAGAATTGTAGTGGACTATAGAAAATTAAATAATTGCATTGAAAACGATAAATTTCCACTACCAAATATAACGGAAATTCTAGACTCGTTAGGGGGATGTGTATAATTCAGCCATTTAGATCTTTATCAAGGATACTACAACGTATTACTTGACAAAGAATCAAGAAAATACACTGCATTTTGCTCAGGGCAATACCAGATGACTAGAATGCCTATGGGGCTTAAAACAAGTCCTGGGTCATTTTCTCGTATGATGACCATGGCTATGGCTGGGTTAAATTACGAGAAATGTCTCATTTACTTAGATGACTTGATAGTTTTTGGTAGAACTTTAGATTTCCATAATAAAAATCTTCAAGATGTGTTTAAAAGACTAAGAAAAGTAAATTTAAAACTTAATCCCTTAAAATGTAATTTTTTAAAGAAAGAGTTAATGTATCTAGGGCATGTTGTATCTAAGGATGGTGTCCTTCCTGACCCAGAAAAGGTAAAAACAGTTAAAGATTATCCATGTCCAAAAAATATTGATGAATTAAAACGATTTATAGCTTTTGTTAATTACTACAGAAAATTTGTTCCAAACTTTGCTCAAAAAGCTTATGATTTAAATTATTTATGTAGAAAAAATGTGCCATTTGTGTGGTCAGATAAATGTGAACAGTCATTCGAGTTATTAAAAGATAGTATAATATCAGCCCCGGTATTGCAGTATCCGGATTTCTCTGAGAAAAATCAGTTTGTACTATATACAGATGCATCGAACTATGCATTAGGTGCGGTTTTATGTAATAAGGACGGCAGACCAGTGTCATACACTAGTCGAACTTTGAATAAAGCCGAGAGAAATTACCCAACGATTGAAAAGGAAATGCTCGCAATCGTTTGGGCAATAAAGTATTATAGACCCTATTTATACGGCAAACATTTTATAATAAGAACTGATCATAGACCCTTAATTTATCTTTATAATTTAAAAGACCCTTCAAGTAGACTGTTAAAATTCAGGCTTCAAATAGAAGAGTATAATTTTACTGTAGAGTACGTAAAAGGTTCTGAAAATACAGTAGCAGATGCGTTGTCTAGAATATCTATTAGGAGTACCGAATTAAAGGAAATGTATGAAAACATTAACGTATTAACTAGGGCGCAAAGCAAACGGTTAAATGACTTAAAAACCTCCAATCTTTCGGATAATATGGTTAGCACTAACGATTGGTCTGATCAACTAAAAGTTGTGGAATCTCATATTAAACCTAAAGATTCGGTAGAGTTAAAATTTTTACTAGATAAAGATTTATTGTTAAAATATAAAAGGAGAAATATTATTCTTAGAGAAAGTAATACACTTTGTTACGTGCCGAGTAAGCACAGTATTTTCATAAAGTATTTAAACTCTTCATCAAAAAGATCACGAGCTGAATTTTTGAAAGAGTTAAAAGAATTTTGTAATATGTTGAATATTAATGAATTATATATAATTAAATGTGAAAAGAATAAAAGTTTTATTGAAGAGTTATTACAAGAATTAAGTAATAAAAGTGAATGGACCGGTCCACGTATCTGTATTTTACACGACGTTGTAAGAGTGTATGATAAGGACGAAATAAGAATAATTCTTAATGATTTTCATCTTTTACCCACTAGTGGCCACGCGGGTATGAGACGAATGTATAATAACATTAAGAAATATTTTTATTGGCCTTCTATGGAAAATGACATAAAGTCTTTTGTACGACGATGTCATAAATGTCAAACCCAAAAGCACTCGCTTCCGATGAGGGAGCCAATGGCAGTCACTACGACGGCAAGTTGGGCTTTTGAAAAAATATATCTTGACTTAGTAGGACCTTTAGATGAAGATCAAAATAATTACCGATACGTCCTAACGCTACAATGCGAATTAAGCAAGTACGTCGAAGCCTATCCTTTAGTTTCGAAAAGAACTGACGAAGTCGCACGAGCACTGGTAAGTAATTTTATATTAAGATACGGAATTCCGAGAGAAATAGCTTCGGATCAAGGTAAGGAATTTATGTCATCAGTTTTTAAGGAAATCTGTACTTTATTGCATATTAAACAATTACATTCCACAGCATATCATCACGAAAGTATTGGGGCATTAGAAAACTCACATAAAAATCTTAATAGTTTTCTCAGAATCCAAACTGATAACCACCCAGAGGTATGGAGCTCCTGGTTACCATTTTGGTGCTTTTCATTCAATACTTCCGTACATTCCGAACATAAATTTACTCCATTCGAACTTGTTTTTGGCAGAAAATGCGTTCTTCCCAGTAATCTAACAGGTGATTGCGTAGAACCTTTGTATAATCACGATAATTATCCGAATGAATTGAAATATCGAATTCAAACTTCTCAAAAAGAGGCTCGAGACAACTTGCTTAGTAGTAAAATGAAAAGAAAAATTAACTATGATAAAAATGTTAGAACTCTAGTATATAAGCCTAATGATTTGATTTTATTGAAAAGTGAAAATAATAACAAAATAGATAATGTATACTCAGGCCCTTATACAGTAATCAGAGATTTATCTCCAAATGTTGAAATTATTAAAGACGGAAAATTGTATTTAGTACACAAAAATAGAACTAAATTATACCATAGTTAATTTTATATAAGTACCTACCTACTTCATTTGTTTAACTATGTAATTGATAATATTCAATATAACTTTATAATAATAGTGTCATTGTAAACGTACATTTATTTAAAAAAAATATATATATTCTGATATCATGTAAAACAAAAAAATGTTAATTCTGGCAATTCACATTTTTTTCTCCCTGGCGGGGAAATGTGAGGATGTGATGTTGTAAATCATACGTAATATGTAACTCCCTATATAATCGCATTTATTATGTTAATACAGTTAGTTCTAATCCAGACTCGAGTGTTATCATTTCGGCTCCTTATCCCAACCTCATACAAGATTGGTGGTGTTCAGGCGCTTTAAGGCATTTATGACTTTGTTCTTATTGTTGCTGCTTATAACACAAAATTTTGTTCTCGCATTTTCTTCATTCATTGTTTCTTCGTGTTTTGTCTCGAAATAATTTCCTTCTCCCGTATTTAGATATAGGTCTTCGTCCTTACGAGGTGTCTGATCTGTGTGTTCGAAGTCAGCATTGTCTAGCAATGAGTAGTGTAGCTTTAGCTTACATCGGGTTTTCTTTTTTCTTTTTGCCTTGGGTGTATCTCTGCAAATGTGCTCCAACTGCTTAATTTTCGTGTCATTCTTAGATATCTGTTCCTTTAATTTTCCATTTTCCAAAATTGAAATGTCAATTTGATTATCAGCAGCAATTAGTTTGGTTTGAAGTTCTACTAGTTTTATGTTAAGTTCTTCCAACTCGCCTTTGTAGCCCGTATTTAGCTCAGGGCAGCTCCTATTCAAAGTGTCGTTTCGTAAGGCGCAGCTGTCAAATGACTCGTCTTCTGACAGTGAGTCAAACGAATTTTGTTCTGGAACATTGTACTTTCTTGTGGTGATATTCTCTGAGTCTTGCAGTTGTGTGGGATCATCAACTGGTATTGGTATTGTAAGTTTTGACTTCTTTAATGAGATCTGTGGCTTTTTTATGTCGCAGATGCTATCCTTCGATACATGTAAATTCTCTACGGCAGTTTCTGCGACATATTTTTTTTGTGTTTGAGGTGTACTGCTTTTGCGCGCTTTACAGCATTTATCGCATGACCATGAAGTTTTCCTTTCTTTAGTCATTAAATTGTAAAGTTTTTCTCTATTAATACATATTAGATCAAATGATTGTTTGCAGATGGAGCATTTCAAGTAATGTTTCTCCTTTATTGTTCTATTGCATTTCGCGAAAAAAAAAAAAAAAAAAGGAAAGTTTATAGGCTGATAATTTTAGAAAAAATGTTGTTCAGAATGGTTAATAGAGCACGTGATTAAAGGGATGCCACAGGTGTCCATGGGCGGCGAAAATAGCTTACGTCAACCACCTATCACTAAAAAAAAATTACTTACATCTATATACTGATGACAAGTGAATTAGGTACTTCATACCCAAGTTCTCTGACAGCAAAATAGCTAAAGTACTTTGAAAGTTACGGCGTTTAATTCAAGACTTGATTGCAACCCTCTGGCTTTGGTCCGACTTTTTGACCCTTTAGCGACTATAAAAGGTTTGACACGAGAACCGCATCAGTTCAAGCACGTTTACTTGTACTTTCAGGTTTATTTTGGTGCAGGCTTCGTAAAGTTATTTGCAAAGTTAGGCTTCAAAAGCGTATGCCGGGGTATGTGATAGTCAACTTTTCTCATTAATGACAGCTAAAATAAGATTCAATGTTTGAGAAAGTTAAGCGTGACTTTTCTTCATCGTTGCCTTTCCACTTCATTGCTTTTAGCTCAGCTTAGAAAATGCTTTAATCTTTTTTTATTGTGTCAATTCCAACTCACCAGTAACTTAAACTAAAATAGTGGTTAAGTGAGAATTAAACTCGCACACAAAGTCCTCCTTAATATTAAAGCCATATGAGAAACTTTGTATTTTATATATAGTAACCTTGTTCCACAGGAAGATAAAAGCCTGTCAAAATGTGTTTTTGAATTCTTAATATGAAGTTTATTTTATGTAGAGAAAACATTGACGGAGACCTATGTCCAGCAGTGGGCGTCTCTTGGCTGAAATGATGATAATGTGAGTGTAGGTAAAGGCTTTTATCACAATGTCTAATAGTTCATGAAAAAACCTCATGAAATATATTTTTACTCTTAAACTTAAGTATATACTGAACTAGATGAACCAATGGACTTTATAAGTTATAACAGAGTAAGAACTCACTCCTCTATGAGATTTAAAAGTATTAGTTCACTTCAGAAGCAGTGAACTTACCAACCATTGAACTATTCACTCAAGAACACCACAAGTCTACTTGGACCGAGAAAATCTGAACTGCATTCCCCCCATACCTATCTCCAAAGAGCAAGTGGAAGACGTTAGGTATTTTCGCCATTTTCTCGTAAAATATTTTGTTTTTTCATGAATCTAAGTGTGAAAGAGGTAAATGTCAGAACTGAAATATAATTCGCACTCAAGCATTTAATACACACTGTGCAGTCTAAGCATTTCCTTTCTACTTTGCCGTAATGATTGCGCGCTTCGCTCCCGAATACAGCGGTACAGTCTGCGACGTGATCCGCGCACTCCGCGGTCCCATGCGGCTCTCACACTTACTTACACCGCAGTAAGATGGCGCTACATTGCTACGGCGAGTTGGTCAGCGTTGATGCATAAGAACATGATCATCTTTTCTCCGTGATAAAAATTATGATTTCATACGTATCTTTCTCGCTAATGGATAGAATAAAAAGTAAAATTACTTTTTTATTATAATTTCTCCTCTATGGCTTTTTACACAAATACTATGCGCTCGCATTCAAGGAATTCCTGCGACCTTAACCTAATCGCCGGTTCATTTTGTGGGAGTAAGCGACCTCCGCTGGAAGATCGCTTCACGCCGGTCTTCTGTGAGGCAGTGGTATCACTCCGGTTGAGCCGGCCCATTCATGCCTAAGCGTGGCTCTCCCACATTTAAAAGCGACCTCCGCTGGAAGACCTTTCCATTCCAGCGACCAACTGTTTGTTTTACTGAAGATCACTTCAGATTCTTAAAGATCACCAAGTCGTATCTGTTCGGAAACACCATAGTTAGTAGCTGATTCCATAGTTTTACTACGCGCGGTAGTATATGTCGTGAGAAGTGCACTGTGGTGGAAAAAGATCCATTCAAGTGATGTAGGTAAAATTTGGAGTTCTGGCGTGATGTACGATTGTGAAAATTAGGTATACTATAATAAAATATAAGCGGATAATATAAGGAGGAATAATAATAATAATAATAATTGTCACAACATCTCATACGTTGACCTGATTCCGTACTAAGTAGCTTAAGCACTTGTGTTACAGGTATCAGACAACAGAGGAACACAAACAAAAGTATATACTTAAATACATATATTACACCCAGACACTGAACAAACACAAGTGTTCATCGCACAAATATTTGTCCAGGGTGGGGATCGAACCCACGACCTTTGGCGTAAGAGGCAGGGTCGTTACTAATTGCGCCATCCGGTCAGTCAATATATATATTGAGCTTATTCATTATATCATACTTACTTATCAAATAATGCACTTACCATTTATCATGGCTATTCGTAGTACAGCGGCATTTTAGCGGCGTGTGAACTCAGTAAATTCGCTTATAGCGTCACTAACAGTGAACAACTCTTGGGACCTACGTGACGCGAACAAATAAAAACTACCCGTTCAAGTTTGATAGTGGGAAATTGTTTTAAGCAACGCAAAGTGGAGATTTCGTACATAGACTGTATCCCGAGCGTATGAGAAGTTTCTTGCCTTTAAGTTAGCTAGGCCGTTGTTTTTTGTTGCTTCGCTACGTGACATCTTGTTGTGACAACGTTCTTTATCCTTTCTTTGTGTTTTGTTTTGATGTTATTGTTAAGGCGAATGGCGAAGTCAATTTATTTAATTCATTGACTAACAAACTGGATCCATTTGTAACTATTGCGGGCCGTCAGAGAACTCAACAAACGTGTATACTACTTATTTAATCGTCATCATCATTTCAGCCAATAGAAGTCCACTGCTGGACATCGGTCCTGTGTCGCCCGCTTCCAATGGATTCCCGCAACCTTCACCAGATCGTCAGTCCACCTTGTGGGGGGCCTGCCACGGCTGCGACGTACGTGTACGACTGTACGTGGCCTCCACTCGAGGACTTTTCCGCCCTAACTCAAACTTATTTAATAATCATACACAAAAATATATTATAATTGCAACATCTATATTAAGTAGCTTAATATAACAATAATCATACATAATTATCTTTTTTCTTGCGATTGCACGTAAATACTTATAAATTAAGTTGGCACTATAAGTAAGTTAAGAAAAATCTATTATTGGCTTTACTATTGTATAAATACTAAACTGTTTTACTACCTGTAAATGCTGTTGATTTTCTAAATGAATAAATAAATATTTGGTCTGTTTTGTACTCACAACTTTGCTTCACGCCAAAAGTGGCCGTTTTTATTGTTACCAAAAAAAGACCAAAAAGTGCACAATGATTAAAGAAATAGTATACAGGTTTGTTGAGGCTTCGACGGTCTATAATTGGTAAAAATAGATCCAGTCAGTAATTTAAAGAATTAAATTACTGAGCATCGCTAATATGTGGTACATTTTGCGTGAGACTGTTCGATCAAAATCTGTCACTCGTTTGTATGTTAACTGTCAAATGTTGCTATCCCGTATTGGTTTGTCGGTTATGTGACAATAGAAGTACAAAAGAGCAATTACGTCTAGGTACATATCGTCGGAGCAACCCTTTTTTTTTTTTTTTTTGTTGACCCAGGAGAAATGCGTTACGCATACCCATCCGTCTGTAAACGGATGGGTTATGTCGGACTCTCCTCTGGCGACGGCTTCTCCTAACGAGAAGCCGGCCAGAGGCATACCGACTAAAACTCCTGGGACTCTCCCTCATCTGTCCATGAGTGGGCGAGTGACATGGGGCCAAAGCTCGGAGCCTTTCACCACGTCACCCCCCGGACAGGGACGCCCGCCTACACGGCGGGCACGGCGCTTCTCCCCCCGGGGTCGGGGGGAGGGATGGGGACAGCCGAGAGAGTCGTGCCGTCCCCACCAGGCGTAGGAGGAGGTCCGTGCAATGCCAGTGGTGGGGTTACAGCCCCACGCACCAGCGGACCTGCTCCTCGCAGGGGAAGGAGACGCAAGTATTGGCGTCGTCTCCTCCCTCTACGTGCCTTGCGGATCGCGGGGGCGAGAGGGTCAGCCTCTCGCTCGCGCTCCGCCGCCTCCTTCGCCTCCATCACATGCTCGCAATATGCGGCAAAGGCCTTCCAGGCATCCTCACTCGCTAATATAGCTCTCGCTATATTAGAAAGTGAGAGTTCCTGGCCGACCCTTGCCACCAATGCGTGGCGGGCTTGTGCCCACGGCGCGCACACACCGCCAAGGTGTGCTGCGCCGTGTCGTCGGAGCAACCCTACGGTATTGTATGAATAGTGTTGTCGACCTTATTACACCTGACCGGCGGCATTCCTTGATCAATAGCAAAATAACTGGGTACAGAACCTTAATTTTTTGTTTTGTAGTGACTCAGTACGGTTTTGATATAAATGCAGAGTTTTACTTCTCGGGTGCTGATGATCATGCCAGCAGCTTTACCTTAGTCGCCTTTTACGACACCTCGGTAAGAGTGAGGGTGGCCTATTCTACTCTGCCGGGACCACACGGCTTATGCTTATACATTGAGTATGCTTATACGTTGAGTTAAAAACCAACTAAGTAAGTAATAATATTATCTTAGATAACCAATAACGAAATAGATAGATAGATAGATATTCCTTATTGCACAAAAAGAAAATAAAAGCATGCTACAACAACAACAGACAGTACAATAAGGTGGTCTTATCGCTTGTAGCGATTTCTTCCAGACAACCTTTGGGTAGAGGAAAGAAATATGTAGTAAAAGATATAAGTATGTGGTTTATATACCTACTAACAATATTTATTTTAATTTTTGTATAGGTAAATATGCAGAACACTTTGTATACTTTGTGTACATATTATCATCATCGTCATCGTCAGCCCATTTAAGTCCCCACTGCTGGGGCACGGGCCTCCCTCAATCACATGAGGGGTAATTGCCATGCTCACCACGCTTGGCAGACGGGTTGGCGAGGGTTTCGATATAAATGTAGAGTTTTCCTTCTCGGGTGCTGATGATCATGCCATCATCTTTACCTTAGTCGCCTTTTACGACACCACGGTAAGAGTGAGGGTGGCCTATTCTACTCTGCCGAGGACCACACGGCCCCCGGCAGATACATATTATATCTACTAAGTTAATACTGTGTTATCTGAAGCCTACTAAAAATATTTAATTTAATTTATGTATTGAATATATTTATCGTATGTAGAACGAGCGTCATTTTACTATCTATATCATTGAATAAGTATAATATATTTTATGTATTACCTACCTATTTTTTAGGTTTGCTATACTCAATACTCAATATTTTATTTGCTTTTAACAGTGTACATTATAAGATCTTAAATATAGGTATACACAATAGATCACTGTGAACCCTGTCGGGCACAACAAAAAATGGAGAGGATATTTTTCATCTTTCTTGTGTTTTTGATGTGCGTGGGAGTGAATGTGATATGGCTTAGATGTGGATTACCTATTTTGTTTTACTTGCAAAATTTACATCTAGTGAATAAAAACAGTTGTCGACTAGGTACTGTCTTCATTTTTTCTTAAAAGAGTTGATTTTTGTGTAATTTTTATTCGGACAGTATTTTATTGTTAATTTTTATAGCTACATAGTGGGCTATAATTGAGCATTTTGATTCTTGAGCGCGGTAGTGAGAGTTTGTGCTTATTACACATGTAAACGTTTTGGAAAACGAATATGCATATGTCCTGAATCATCATCATAGGCCCATTTAAGTTCCCACTGCTGGGGCACGGGCCTCCCTCAATCACATGAGGGGTAATTGCCATACTCACCACGCTTGGCAGACGGGCTGGCGAGGGTTTGATATAAATGCAGAGTTTTCCTTCTCTGGGTGCTGATGATCATGCCAGCAGCTTTACCTTCGTCGCCTTTTTGGGTAGAGGAAAGAAATATGTAGTAAAAGATATAAGTATGTGGTTTATATACCTACTAACAATATTTATTTTAATTTTTGTATAGGTAAATATGCAGAACACTTTGTATACTTTGTGTACATATTATCATCATCGTCATCGTCAGCCCATTTAAGTCCCCACTGCTGGGGCACGGGCCTCCCTCAATCACATGAGGGGTAATTGCCATGCTCACCACGCTTGGCAGACGGGTTGGCGAGGGTTTTGATATAAATGTAGAGTTTTCCTTCTCGGGTGCTGATGATCATGCCATCATCTTTACCTTAGTCGCCTTTTACGACACCACGGTAAGAGTGAGGGTGGCCTATTCTACTCTGCCGAGGACCACACGGCCCCCGGCAGATACATATTATATCTACTAAGTTAATACTGTGTTATCTGAAGCCTACTAAAAATATTTAATTTAATTTATGTATTGAATATATTTATCGTATGTAGAACGAGCGTCATTTTACTATCTATATCATTGAATAAGTATAATATATTTTATGTATTACCTACCTATTTTTTAGGTTTGCTATACTCAATACTCAATATTTTATTTGCTTTTAACAGTGTACATTATAAGATCTTAAATATAGGTATACACAATAGATCACTGTGAACCCTGTCGGGCACAACAAAAATGGAGAGGATATTTTTCATCTTTCTTGTGTTTTTGATGTGCGTGGGAGTGAATGTGATATGGCTTAGATGTGGATTACCTATTTTGTTTTACTTGCAAAATTTACATCTAGTGAATAAAAACAGTTGTCGACTAGGTACTGTCTTCATTTTTTCTTAAAAGAGTTGATTTTTGTGTAATTTTTATTCGGACAGTATTTTATTGTTAATTTTTATAGCTACATAGTGGGCTATAATTGAGCATTTTGATTCTTGAGCGCGGTAGTGAGAGTTTGTGCTTATTACACATGTAAACGTTTTGGAAAACGAATATGCATATGTCCTGAATCATCATCATAGGCCCATTTAAGTTCCCACTGCTGGGGCACGGGCCTCCCTCAATCACATGAGGGGTAATTGCCATACTCACCACGCTTGGCAGACGGGCTGGCGAGGGTTTTGATATAAATGCAGAGTTTTCCTTCTCTGGGTGCTGATGATCATGCCAGCAGCTTTACCTTCGTCGCCTTTTACGACACCTCGGTAAGAGTGAGGGTTGCCTATTCTATTCTGCCGAGACCACACGGCTCCTGAATGCTAAAGTTAATAATTAAATTTTATGAAAAACGGTCTGCAACTTTAAGTATTTTTTATTTGGGCTAAAATGCGAAATAAAAAAAAAAGATGCTTATGCTTCACGCTTCGTTGAAGGAATCAATATTGTAGGAAGAAGGAGATAGTTACGCCGTAAAACGAGTTCCATTTCATTATTGTACGTCATTATTTTCATCAACCAAGTCTAAGATAAATGACTGTCGTCTCCGAATCGCCCATCAATGCTTGGTCGCACATTAGAATTCCACCGCGGCGCGTATCTGAACATAAACATATATTATTATTACGTTACACCCGCATGTCGCGTCACATACAAAAATTCAATTTCCGCCAGACGTGAACATTTTCGGATAAAGCGCGATATCAATGTTGTTACAATGTGTTTAAGATGTTGGGCATCGTACTTATTACTTACTTATTTTGGCACTGACGGGACGACTGCCAAAAATTTTAGAGCCTTTAGACGCATAATATAAAGACATAGGGCGCAATCTGATCCCTGGGTCGGGCCAAATTTGTATCTGAGTTTTTCTGTTAAGAAATTCTCAGTGTCAACCCGGGTTCTGGAAGTGGACGGTCTTGTGGGCGCTTCAGAAAGCACGCTAAGCCGTTGCTCCTGCGCCCGATCCCTCTCCGGTCGTGTCACACTGGTGTCCCAATGGAATATGAGGACAAAAGAATAGAGAATGCACTTGTGTTTGCGCATATACTTCAAAACTTTAATATATACCTGCGTAAGTGGCGGTGTTATAAAGATACAGAATGTCGGCTGTCTACATCGCGGGTTCAACAGGCTACCCACACGTTCATTCACGGGTAAAGTGCTAAAAGCTTCTTATGATACAAATAATCAGCACCTACCCCTCTTCTACTATCAAATGCCCTTTGCCTGAAGTCTGTCTGGTAGAAATCAATCAATCAGTTTATGGCTCAAGGTCGCCCATCTCCATGATGGGCCGTCTATTATACACGGTGTATCTGTGAACATTTACATCCCTTTAACCACGTGTTCTACCAACCGTTCGGAACAACATTTGTTCAACGAATTTTCGAAATTCATCACAAATTTTGTCGACTCCCCATACAAAATGACCAAGTCACGTGACCGTTGTATGAAAAGTTGAAATTTTTCATGCGAATTTTCAAAAATGATAGAACAAATGTTGTTCATAATGGTTAGTAGAACACGTGGTTAAAGGGATGTAAATGTTCACAGATACACCCTGTATAGCCAGATCAGGAGCCCAATTCTCGTGGTCGTGACATTTTGACAGCATGGCGGATATCACCTGAAAACCATACAAAAAAACTAAAACCCGACTACCAAAAAAATATGATCTAAAAAGTACAAAACAAGAAAATTGTCTCTGCTGAAATGATTATGCCGTATCGCCGTGGTCGTATGCCACCTACTGTAGTAAAACAGATTCATTCTAATAATAAAATAAAATAAATAAAATCACCTGCGGTACCACTATTCACTAACTCACTTTTTTCTCGCACCTGTTCTCGACACACAACACTCACAGTATCTGGCCGTGAAATGACTACTTGTTAATTTTGCAGTTTTTTCATATCAGAAACCCAAAAATAAGGGACAACACCATAGAAAGCTCGTAAGTAGCATTACATTTTCCTGTATTTTTATGTGTTGTTTATTATACCATGTATGTTTGAGTGTGCTCTATGAATGGTATCGATATAATAATCATTAATGAACTAAATATGAATATGATGAAGTTTAAGTAAATAACACACTTAAAAATTTCATCTCGTGTTCAGGCGGGACTCGAACCCACACCTTCCACAATCCGGGTGAAAAATTTTTAAGTGTGTTATTTACTTAAGAATAAATCGCATAAGATTGCTATAAAATATCAACTATGATGAAGTTTATTCAATTTAGGTCCACAGAACACTTATGAATGTCAACATGTTTACCACTGTTTCGGAATGTAATTTTCTGCCAAGATGACACCAGCAAGAATCTTAGCAGTTGGTCTACTCTTTTAAAAATAGTTGTTTTACAAAATGTGTTAACCCTTTTCTTGGCAACGTATCTCGCAGGACACAGTCAATTTCTAAAAAATCTCACTCAATCATTATTTATGTGAAACTAAACGCAATGTTATTTTTTAATAAAAAACATGTTTTTGAACGCTTCTAACTGACATTTGACACATCTAATTGTCAAATTTATTCAAAAGCTGTCAAAATGGTGAGCCGGTTAGCTGCTATACCGCGAAAGAAGGTAAGTTTATATTTATATTTATAATTTATCATAGACAATTATACTGGAAACTGGTTTAATGTTATTTTATAAGTCCGTATCTATGCCGTAAAGTGATAAAATAACAATAATAGCTACAATTGGCTTTGCAAACTAACATCAAGGTGGACTGTGTCCTGCAGGATACGTTGCCAAGTGTCCTAAGATTTTGTTCGGTCGGGCAACGTATGCTGTAGGATACGTTGCCAATAACATAACATTTTTTTAAATCTAGTTTTTGGGCAAGAATGTAATGCGAGGTATATTATAATTACAGGGTATATGGTTACACATAACATAAGAATATTGCAATGATGTTTTTGTAATATACCGACTTACTTTTCTAATATTTCCGCATATCGAATGTACGGTCATCGCACGTAGCGCTGTTACAATTAGCCGGCAAAGACGCTTGCACTGCGTGAGCGCAGGAATTAGCTTCGCCCACCCCGCTGCGTGCACACTACACTGCAGAATTCGTCGACTGTACCTACCTAACTTTTGCATGGGAGTGGGTATGAATTTAAGCATGGACTTCTTTTCAGGGAGGGACACAACCTTCTTTATACCGAAGCCGAAAAATATTTGCCCTCGTACCAAAAGCGACCAGGAAATCTGACGACGACGATTCTGCATCTGAAGATGAACTTCATCAATTTTCAAACATTGCTGTTTTTGCATCATATTGAAGTGAATGGCCCCGACGCCGAATTGAATGACAATGATTCGTCACCTGCACCATCTTTACCATCTTCTATGGAAAATCTTAATTTGTTGTCTGATGAAGAAATAGCTGATGAACAAGATGCTGTAACACAATCTCCATTAATGCCTTCACCACTCCCAGTCCAGCTTCAGCCTCAGCCTCAAACTCAACACGCAGTACGACAAAGTCCGTCAAGTAGCGGCCAGATTCCTTCTTCATCCATTTCTGCACGATCGTCCCCAATGGTTACAGTTAATAATAATCGAACACGAAGACCGACATTAGCAGCAGCAAGGACTCCAAGTGCAGGGCGACAGCCAGTTGTTCGTCTGAAGCCTCTCAATTTAAACTGGCGTAAATTTAAACATTGTTCCGAAATCTCTGACAGACATCTTCCAATACCTGAAGTAGTTAAAAGTCCTCTTGAGTATTTGAGCGATTTTTTTTCAAAGACATTTTTGATTATATAACTGACCAAACAAATCTGCACTACATGCAACAAAAAGGTAGAGCCTTGAACCTAACTACAGCGGACATAACTGATTTTATTGCCATAAACCTCCTTATGGTAATCGTAAACTTAATCGCGTACACTGATTATTGCCAAAACATAATGAAGCATTATAATGCCCATATGGGGGGTGTTTAACGCCGCCGAAAGTAATTCAAGCTGCTGTAAAACCAAGACCTCTGCAGAATGTCTGCTATGATAATTTGGTCATTTTCCGATATTTGGTTCAAAAGGGAGGTGTAAGTTTTGTACTCAGGGTCAAACTTCAGTTTCGTGCTCAAAATGCCTTCTGCGCCTCTGATGTAAGGCAGAACGAAATTGTTTTGTTCATTTTCATAATTTGTAATTTAGTTTGTATTTTTTTTTAAAGTTCTATTAATTTATTTGTACAAATTATGAGTATTTTTTGGTTACATTGGCATGAGAAGTCATTTATTTTCCTTATATTTGTGCAATACTAGTTAATTATTGTCTTAAGTTGTAATTATTTTATACTCAAGTGCAAATATTAAATAAAAAATTTAATAAATAAATAAATTATTTCTTATTCTTATTCTTAAAAATGTTCCTGCATTTTTTTTTTCATATAACCTGGCAATGTATCTTAGAGGATACTTATCAATTTGAGTTCATTTTTCTGGTAACTTGGCAACGTGTCCTGAGAGATACAATCAGTATCCTTTATTATAATAATGTGATAATTTTTTAAATATTTTTTTTCAGACCCTAAGTCCATAAATAAGCTGTGTTTTCAAAATCATTTAGAAATTCAAAAAAATGTTTTTTGCCAAGTATAGGGTTAATATGTCCCTAAATTATAGTCATTCAAAAATCGTCTATTTTATAATAGCCTTTTTTCATTAAACAGTTTTTTATATATACAGTTTAAAGTTATGTGTGGGCAAGTCAATAATAATCTGAGGTAACTTATTAAACATTTTCATGCTCAATCCTATAAACAAACTGCCGAACTTATGGAGCCTGATATTTGGAACGGCAAGCCTGTGCTTATTCAGACTTCTTAGAGAACAGATGGAGATTCTTAGTAACGTACATAAGGCAATTAAGAATGTATTGAGAAGCTACGGTAAGTATGTCGATTTCTTTTAAAATAAATTACTAAATCACTTTCATCTATTCCTTTTCACCTGCCTCATAATATCTATGTCTCTTTCTGTGATGTGAAAGCGATCACTTTCTAATTTAATTTTCAAGGATTCTATCGAACATATTTTCTCACCTTATAATATGGTGTTTATAATTTATAAATTTTGCTTGAATTGACGACCTCAATAATTAGAGAAACCCAATTTATTATTTGAATAAAATATTTCTAGTAATTTTAATTAACAGAATTGTAAACTTTGAAGCCAGACCACTGTTACTTTAGCTTGCTAATTCAGAGAGCAAACAATCAATTGAATAGATAGGTATCCTCATTAGATACTGCTAGCACTTTCTACACTCAATAAGCTTAAGCGCTCAAAATAGCAGAGTAGGTCTGCTAATAAGAACGGATCTCACAATCCTCATTAAGTAATTAATTAGTTTATATGAACACTTTGAACAATTTCGGCTTCAATGAACTGTCTATCCGTGAAGACGCGGGGCTGCCACCATATGAACTAATTTCTATTTGTGTACCTTTTTATCATTATAATAACAGGCAAAAGATCACCGACACATCTGACCATTAATGCCTCACCCTAGGTTTTCAAAACTGATCGACCTTGTGCCGGGCCCCCAAATGATTCCTATGATCTTAACCTACCAGCTGTAACTCCCTGTACGCAGTCTACAGTCCAGGATCTTTTTTGATATTTTTTACGTGATCGAGCAGAAGGATCACCTAATGGTAAGCAACTGCCGCCGCCCATGAACACAGATACAACACCACCATTTAAGCCGCCTTTTCCCCGGATTGGGCCTCCGTTACCCTCACTCACGACAGTTTACTGTGAGGCTATGATATCAGTCTGGCCGAGCTAAGTTTCGAATCGTTTCTGATTCGATAGCAACATTGATCTATTCGTAACGATATTAAATAAATTGGAGCACCAATATCTCTTGAACTAATTATGTTATGTACTCGTAACTCCCTAAAATTATTTTATTCATACAAAGATCAAATCGCCATTATGTTCGCTGACCTTAGAAAATGGCACTCTGAAAAAAAGAATAAAATTATTTTGGCACCTTAATTTTTGTTCAAACCAGTAACATTATTTTACAAATAATTGTAGCTTTAATGACTGCATTAGTCGTACCTCGTCAGACTGTCTCGGTGGCGCAATGGTTAGTGGGTCGCTTTTTAAAGCGACGGTTGCGCCTGGGGTCCTGGGTTCGATCCCCGGGTCGGGCCACAATTTGTACCTGAGTTTTTCTGTCAAGAAATTCTCAGTGTTAGCCCGGAGTCTGGAGGTTGGCGGTCTTGTACCTCCGTGCCTCGGAAAGCACGTTAAGCCGTTGGTCCTTCAGTCGTGTCGTACTAGTTTCCCATCGAAATAAGAGGGTACAGGAAAAGAGAGTGCACTTGTGTCTGCGCAAATACTTGTGCACTATAATATGTCCTGCGTCGATGGCTGATCAATATTGGTTTGGAGGACATTATTATAGTCGTAGACTGTGCAATAAAAAACCTAAAGGACTTATGAAATAGTAATCCACCAATTTCACATCTACGAAATCACAGACATTAAAAAAGCAACTAATAAGTATGGCCGAAATAACCTGTCAGCAAATTGGCAAGACAACGAAGGTGTTTTGTCTTTCATTTACCAATGAACCTTTTAGAGGAAACGTGGCATCCACGTTCGAGGGGTTTTAAAATAAAATTCAATGGAAGTGTCCTTTGCGAATCGCATGTATGGCGCCCGCAGGAATATCGCCTCTGACAGGGACGAGCCATGGTTTCGATTATAGTTGGGATTAATATCTTCCACTGTTTTTCCCAATGACTACGACAATATTCTTTGACAACGGAAAAGGTTATCATGCGGGACGGGACCCTTCTATTATCTATAGGTCCCCTATAGCCCGTTGCACCTATCGCTGGATTGCCTCGCTGGGATTTTCTTGGGAGGGAAGAAGAAACAGTATTTTTGGGTTTGGTGTTGGCTCCGTAGTTGCTGGCGAACTGAGGCGAACTGTGTCTATCCTCCGGGATCGCGCTATTTATATTCCTTTTCCCCCGCGCACAACTAGCTGCCTCTTACGCCAGCTCTCAGCGCTTAAGGCGCCGCTGTTGTGCGAGAGGGACAGGACTATTCTAAGCTATACCCTACTCTATCTATTGCCTATTGGGTAAGCTATCCCTATTCGATTCCTATTGTATTTTAGCGCGTGTAATTTCCCTACCTATCTAATGTCCTCCGTAGAGGGTGTGTACCTACAGTAAGTTCAAGACAGAGCCAACATCTTTATTCAAATAAAACTTATTACTAATACAAATTCATACAACTATCTTAAACTATAAAAATACAAACAAACTATAACTAACTTAACAAAAACATAATAAAACTATACAAACATTACAACAAATTACTATCTAAAAATCACTATATTGTCTAAACACTAAAATAATCACTATTAATCACTCGAATTATAAGTCACTCAGATCAACTTTTTACACTTTAGAGTCAGACGTTCGGAACAGTTATGGAAGTGGTAAAAGTAGGGATAAATACCATCAACTGTTTTTCCCAATGAGTACCATAAGGTTCTTTGACATTGAGAGGCTATGGTTCTGGTAATCGTTGGAATAAATCCCGTCGACTGTTTTCCCCAATGAATACGAAAGTATTATCTAAAAAAAAACTAAAACCCAACTACCACAAAAAACGTCGCTGAAAAAGTATAAAACAAGCCTTCGTTGTCAATTTATGCAATATTCACTATGTAGAGATAAAATTTCATGTTTGGAAATCCGCAGTCACACGTTGTCAAAGGGTAGTATATTTAACGTGTGACTACGCCTTTCCAAACATGAAATTTTATCTCTACATAGTGAATATTGCATAAATTGACAACGAAGGCTTGTTTTATACTTTTTCAGCGACGTTTTTTGTCGTAGTTGGGTTTTAGTTTTTTTACTTTTATTTTATTTGTACTATTTTGGTGTCCAAGTGCTAGTAATATATATATATATTCAAAATGTACAAGTCAAGCGCTTTCAAATGATACCAAACACGGCATATTTATCATAACTTTATTTTTTTACTCTGTATGTTTTGTCCGCTAGAGGGCGCAACATTAGATTTTGTGAAACTTCATATAGCCTATAACCAGCGGACGATCAAGACGCTTATAATGATATGTCATTTGTCGAATTCTGATAAGTAGTTAAGAAGTTACGTGGAAACAGATGAACATACATACATACATACATACATACATACATACATAGCCTGTCAAAATCATAACCCTCCTTTTGCTTTGCCGTAGTCGGGTAAAAACGGGAAGGGCTGTAGAACCGGTAATAGTCGGTTTAAGCCCCTATCGACTGTTTTCCACAAAGACTCCGACAATGTTCATTGACCACGACAGGCTGTGGTTCAGGGAATAGTCGAGATAAATCCCATCAACTATTGTCCCCAATGATTACTACAATATAAACTCATAACGAGGGGCGTTGGTTCCGGTAATAGTTGGGATAAATCCTACCAACTATTTTCCCAAATAACTTCGACAGTATTATCTAAAAAGCGGGAGGGCCATTGTACCCGTTATAGTTGGGATAAATGCCTTTGAATTTTGTTCCTAATAACTACGACAATATAATAAAAAAAACCGGGAGGGCCATTGAACCGGTTACAGTTGGGATACATCACATCGACTGTTGTCCCTACTGACTACGACAATATTATTTAAAAACGGGGAGGGCCATTTAACCGGTAATAGTTGGGATAAATCCCATCGACTGTTATCCCCCAAAGACTACATTGTTATTTTGACAAAATGGGGCTATGGCTCTGTTAGTAGTGGTCTTGTTATTTGACAACGAGGGGTTCAGCATTCCCGAGAGCTGCAATTTGGGTGTCTTTAAGTCTAGAGTGAATAGGCTTCTTCTGGGTAAGCACGCTATATCTTAGACCTTATTGTCACTTTCCATCAGGTGAGATGAGGTCAAGTGCAATCTCATTTAATATATATAAAAAACAAGGGATCATGGTCTTGGTAATTGTTGAGGTAAATCCCAACATTCAGAATCATTATCTCAATAATAAAATGGTGAGGTTCCGACTATTATTATAGTGGTCGTCAAGCTAGAGTTAGACAAGAAAAAAGGCCAAGTACTTGTTTAGTAAAGTTGTTTTCTACAGTCAAACTTAGAACCTCCTCCTTTTTGAAGTCGGTTACAGATAGGGTTCAAAATATTGATTTTATGCAACTGATATTAATTTTGAGTCACCGACATAGCCCACCGAATTAGCAAACTGAAGTGGCAGGGGACTGGTCATATTAGCCGCATAACTGACAGCCGTTGGAGCCGTAAAGTCCTTGAGTGGAGACCGCGACTCGGTAAGCGTAGTGTAGGACGCCCTGGGACAAGATGGGATGATGACATTCGAAGGCTGGCTGGTGTGGGCTGGATGAGAGTAGCCGAAAATCGGGAGCAGTGGCGTGCATTAGGGGAGACCTATGTCTAGCAGTGGACGAGTGTGGGTTGCTGATGATGATGATGATTAATTTCGAGAAGTTCTCTGTTTCACAAAACTTTTCAAATAGGTATTACTTAAGTCCTATAAAATGTATGATTTTTGGTTTTCCTATTGGCATCCTTTTGAATCAGACTGCTGGCAGCGGCTCAGTTCGCTATCACCCTGTATTTTAAAATTTATGTTGCGCTCCGGCCCAAGTCTTTATAAAGAATAATGCTTAAAGTGAGCATTCTGACAAGTTGTTATATTTTCGTTTTGTATCGGTGAATATTTTAATATTTGGAAATATTCCTTTTGGGAGATTGGGAATACTTGTTTGGGTTTTCAGAATTCTAGATTTTTTTCTATATTTTACAATCCAGCGTATTTGTATAACTGAATGGATCTGTAGTGAGAAAAAGTCATGAAAAAGCCTGTTTCAAAGAGTTTCACAAATGTATGTCACACAATAGTTAAGATAATAATTCTAAGTGTATTTATTTATTTTATGTGATAGATGGCAAATGAGCAGATGAATCGCCTGATGGTAGGCAATTGCCGCCGCCCACAGACTCCCGCGACACCAGCGGAGTCACAAGTGCGCTGCCAACATTTAAACCCCCTTTTCCCCTGTATTAGGCCTTCGGTACCCTCACTCACGCAGCGAAACACAGCACAATGCTGCTTCATGCCGGTTTTCTCTGAGGCCGCGGTATCACTCCGGTCGAGCCGGCCCATTCGTGCCAAAGCGTGGCTCTCCCACGGTCAAATCATTACTATCTACTGAGCAACCACTGGACATAAAATAGGTACACATATGAAATACAACTGTGTAGGTATTACAGGAATGTGACGCACCTCCTTATCATTTAAACAAACCAACTTTCTGCAAATGAAAGTAGGTAGGTACTGATCCTAAATGTTTCACTTCCATCGAAAGTTTATCTCACTATCATCGAAATCAAAGAACTTTAAATATTGTGTGCCATAGATCTTTTTTTTTGTCTTTTTACAAAGTTATTAATGTATTCATATTTTTAAACTTATTTTTAATCTTACTTATTGTTTTTCATCCCAACTAATTGAATTTATTTTAAGCAATTTGCATGTTATTATAATTTTTAATTTATCTTTTTGTAATGGGTGGGCCTTTCAAGAAAGGTATCCGCAGAATACCAGCGCCACGGAGCCCTAACGTGTCCGTGGCAGATACTGAGCGGAGACCTTTTTAAGTGCCGCATTGAGAAATATGTTGCTTTGTATTTATTTTTTTTGGTACTTAAATAAATTACTTTCAATTTCAGATGTGTTTTTAAACGCAGCCTTGCAAGTTAGCCAACACCGGTAGCCATTAAGGTTTTTTTTTTATATTATGGCTCTACCCGAAGATAATTCGCCAATGTCAAGTAACTTATTGAGAATAAGCAAGTAGTCAACAGTCGAAGTCAGTCAAAGTCACAGTCACTCAATAAAACGCCGGTGTTTTACATTTTACCGACACCCACGGATTCAGCGAATATGACTCTAAAAGCAATCGCGGGTTTTAAGACTCTATTAGGTCCAAGTAAGTTGTCATGATATAACGCACTCGACACACAATAGTGTTAAAAACGATTTTGCGGCACTTTGCTGCACAAATAAACACCAAATTTGTACACTAAAAACACTAGACACTTATTTAAAACCTTTAAATTGCATCAGCCCATGCTTGCAGGCTTGTTTTAGCCCTACCCGCCAAATCGCCATTAAGGTTGTTTCCCTTGTTTAAGTACAAAAAAAATGACACTGAAGAAGATACACAAAAGAACCTTAATAAAATACTTGTGTAAACCAGATTGTCTAAGAGCATTCAAACTCGGTCGCAGAAAAATAATGAATAACGACCGGGACGGATAAAAAACGCAATTAAAACTTGTTTAAAACCTTCTTTTATTGCGGCCGCCATAATGGCGGAGTACACTGCCACACTTACCACTCGGGGTTTTAGGGTTCGAACTTACAAAGAAATAAATGCCTAGCAAAGAAATAAAAACCTGGGATCTAGCTTTATTGCACACAGCCAACATGCAGGTAGAGAGCGTCTAAGCTTGATGCACTGGTGCATCACTATTTTTTTTTTTTTTTTTTATAAATATTAAATGGGTTTGCACTTGACCTCATTTCACCTGATGGAAAGTGACAATAAGGTCTAAGATGTAGCGTGCTTACCCAGAAGAAGCCTATTCACTCTCGACTTAAAGACACCCAAATTGTAGCTCTCTGGGAATACAGAAGCCGGCAAGTTGTTCCATTCCTTAGCAGTTCGCACCAAGAAAGAGGAAGCGAAACGCTTAGTACGAGCTGGTGGAACTTGCACAGTGTAAGGGTGGATTCCTGTCGTCTTCCGCAATGTCCGGTGGTAGAAAGGAGAAGGTGGTATCAGGTCGTGAAGCTCATTCGAACACTCTCCAAAATGCATCCTATAAAAAACCGATAGACAGGCCACTCTACGTCGGTGAGCGAGGCTTTGGGATTTACCATCCACTAATTCTTCGTCACCAACTAACCTCATGGCTCGACGCTCAATCGAGTCGAGGGCAGCCAGCTGATACTTGGCAGAGCCATCCCATAGGTGACTGCAATACTCCATGCACGACCGAACTTGAGCTTCATAGAGTTTAAGAACCTGTTCCGGCGTGAAGTATCGCCTAACCTTGCATAGGATACCAAGTTTTTTAGCAGCAGTGGCTGCCTTGGTCTCAATAGAGCGACCGAAGTTAAGGTTGGAGGTTAGGTCCATACCTAGTAGACTTAGAGTGTCTGCAACAGGCAAGGACACGTTTTGAAAAGTGGGGGACAAGGTGAAAGCGGTCCGCTTAGAGCTGAAGAGACACGCCTGTGTTTTGGAAGCGTTGAACACGACTCTGTTAGTTTCCCCCCAATCGGAGACTGCTTCCAGGATCGCGTTCACCCGTCCAACCATTTTTTCTCTGCATGCATGGATTTCAGCCGAACCAGCCCTTGCGTCGGACATGTATCTCTCTGCAACTGTGCTATCATCTGCGTACCCAAAGATACCGGGCATAAGCAGGTCGTTGATATGCAACAAAAAAAGGGTTGCAGAGAGAACAGACCCTTGAGGGACTCCAGCGTCAATCGCCAACGGATCGGACGAGCAACCGTCTACGACTACCCGAATCGACCTGTTCCTCAGAAAGTCCAAAATCCATAGCCAAAGATTAGCAGGAATTCCGTAAGCTGGAATCTTGCTAAGAAGGCCGTCGTGCCAGACCCTATCGAAGGCTTTGGAGATATCCAGCGAGACTGCAAGAGCCTCACTGTGCCTGTCCAATGCCTCACCCCAGTTATGAGTAGCATACACAAGAAGATCCCCAGTAGATCGGCCCTGGCGAAAGCCGTACTGCCGATCGTTGAGAAGGTCATTGTCTTCTAGGTAGCTAAGAATTCTCTTGTTCAATACACGCTCCATAACTTTACAAAGTATGGAGGTGATTGCGATGGGGCGGTAGTTGGTAGGATCGGCACGACTTCCTTTCTTAGGCACTGGCTGGACATTAGCAAGCTTCCAGGACTTCGGGACCACTCCATGCTGCAGAGAAAAACGGTACAAACGGGTAAGAACAGGAGACAACTCGGGAGCACAGGTCTTCAATACCACTGCTGATATACCGTCAGGACCGCTAGCCTTATTCACGTCTAAGCCTCGGAGTGCCCTTAGTACCTCTTTTTGAAAGATGCACACTGGTGGCATTTTAGAGCTGCAAAAAGGTAACTGGGGTGGTTTTTGATTAGTAGGGCTCAATCGTGAATTTTCGGCAAAAAGAGTGGCAAATAAATTTGCCTTCTCAGTCGCCGCGTGGGCCAGCGAGCCGTCAGGCTTCAGCAGTGGCGGAAGTGTCGGGCGGCAGAAGTTCTCCTCAACCGATTTTGCGAGGGACCAAAATGCTTTACTCCCGGATGGGTACGAAGCAAGTTTGGCTCCCACACGGGCAATATGGTCGAAGCGAGCTTTCTTTTGTGCTTTCTTGCTGGACTTGGCGGCTTTGTTGTAGGCTTTCTTCTTTTCTCGGAGGTCCGGTAGTTTGTGGCCACGAGCATCAGCCCAATCCAGATAGGCAGCCTGTTTCAGCACTTCGGCTCTTGCACAGTTAGAGTTATACCACGGCTGGATCGGGCTAGCAGCGGATATGTCTGAGTATGGAATAAAATACTCCATACCCTGACCATTCGTCAGGGTATGGAGTATTTTATTCCAGTACCTCCGCTACTTTTTCGGCGCAGGCCGATGGATCCTTAGAAGAAAAGCAGGTATGCCGCCAAGGGTAGGATGCAAAGAAGTGACGCATCCCATCCCAATCTGCTGACTTGTATCGCCACCTTCTCCGGGTTCCCTTGGAGCTGGTATCGGGAGGGGAGAATGTCGACACAGACTTCACCAAGCAATGGTCAGAACTGCCCAAAGGGGAAGAAACTGAGACCGAGATTCTGTCTGGATCGGTTGTCAGCAGAAGGTCCAAACAGTAAGCAGTGTGGCTGTCAATGTCAGGTATCCTGGTCGGCTCATGGACCAGCTGGGTGAGGTTATATGTAATTGAAAACTTGCGTGCCTTTCGCCCGGCATGATCAGTGTTCTGGTATGGGCACAACCACTCTTCGTGGTGAGCATTAAAGTCCCCCAGACACACCAGCTGAGCCGCAGGATACCTTTCAAGAGCTAAGTCTGCCGTTGTGCTAAGGTATTGAAACAACCGAGTCGTCTCCTGATCTCCGCTGTGTGATCTATACAGGGCAACAAATAAAATTTGCTCACTCCCTGTATCCACCAGAAGCCACAGCACTGAGAAGTTGGGGTCTTCAAGGTTACGGAGACGTTTCGCGCAGATGTCATCACGTACGTACACACAGACCCCAGCGCGCTGCCGGAAACGGTGTTCCAAAGAGTACGCCGGGTAGTTGAGGTACGACGCGTCAGAAGGACACCTGATTTGGGTCTCCGTAAGGAAAAGCAGATGCGGCTTTTCGGTCTCGAGGTGGTGGTGGACCGGGTCGAGATTTGAGTGCAAACCACGGATGTTGGTGTGGTGCACTTTTAATGAGAGGAAGTGCATCTGCCGTTTAACTTTTTTATTTCTTTTTGCTTTCATCATGTATGGAGTGAATAGGAGGAGGAAAGAAGTTGAACGAGACACTGCTCTGATGACCAAGCAGTGTTTGCAACGTCCCGCGCTGAAGGGAAGCCAGTTTGGAGACTGCGGGGACGCCCGAACCGAACTATCTAAATAACAAACAACACGTGTGCAATGTATTTAATGTAATTATGTACTTACATTAAGTTACGTTAATTAGCTCATATTTTAAAATCATATTTCGTATTTTTATTTCGTAATTAAAAATGTAATGTAAGATGTTCTTATTAATGCTAGCTAAACGATTTTTTTAGTAAAGAGGTATGTATGTCATGATATTATCAGAATCATCAAATTGGGTCAATGTTCATGTCATAGGCAAGCATGTTTATTTGTATTTATTTAGTTAGTCTACATTATTTACATGCGCGTAAGATTAGTTAGGTAATTTGGCATTTATTATTAGTTCCTATCTATATTTGAAATGGTATGTTTATTTATAACTGAAAAATGATCGTTATCTAAGTTATTTTTATTCCCAAATAACTATTAATTTATATACCTAATTAGCATAGCGTAGAGTAATATTAAGTTTAAGTTGTAATTTATTGTTCTTACCAATACAGTTTTCTACGACCTATTTTTTAGCCTGAAACACAGGGTATCCTAGTTCAGGCAAAATGTCAAATATAAGTACTACTATGTAAGATTACGACACCTCGGTAAGAGTGAGGGTGGCCTATTCTACTCTGCCGGAGACCACACGGCTAAGACTAAGGTAAAGCTGCTGGCATGATCATCAGCACCCAGAGAAGGAAAACTCTGCATTTACATCAAAACCCTCGCCAACCCGTCTGCCAAGCGTGGTGAGTATGGCAATTACCCCCCATGTAATTGAGGGAGGCCCGTGCCCCAGCAGTGGGGACTTAAATGGGCTGATGATGATGATGATGATGATGATGTAAGATTATGCCCATACGTTTGTAATAGATTTAAGTTATTTGCAATAAATATTTTATTTTATTTTATTCTAATGACGGAGGTTCGGGACGTGTATTAAAAACAAGTGATGCGTTATAACTGTCTTTTTATTACATACTAACTTATTTACTTGACTGCCTCGTTGGCAGTTGCGCTCGGGGTCCTGGGTTCGATCCCCGGGTCGGATCAAAATTTGTACCTGAGTTTTTCTGTTAAGAAATTCTCAGTATCAACCCGGAGTCTGGAAGTTGGCGGTCTTGTAAGAAAGCCCGTTAAGCCGTTGCTCCTGCGCCCGATCCCTCTCCGGTCGTGTCACACTGGTGTCCCATCGGATTATGAGGGCAAGGGAATATATAGCGCACTTGTGTTTGTGCACCACTTGAGCACTATATCCTGCGTAAGCAGCTGATCGTTGAGATTGGCCACCGTAGCCGTAAGCGGTTGGAGGATATTATTATTATTATTAAGACCACTTCCTACCAGGCGTAGTAAAACTGTACAATCAACTACCAAGGATGGTGTTCCCATACAGATAAAGAGCTTCATCGTCATCGTCAGCCCATTTAAGTCCCCACTGCTAGGGCACGGGCCTCCCTCAATCACATGAGGGGTAATTGCCATACTCACCACGCTTGGCAGACGGGTTGGCGAGGGTTTTGATATAAATGCAGAGTTTTCCTTCTCTGGGTGCTGATGATCATGCCAGCAGCTTTACCTTAGTCGCCTTTTACGACACCTCGGTAAGAGTGAGGGTAGCCAATTCTACCCTGCCAGGACCACACGGCGTAGAAAAGAGCTTATTCCTCCATTAAGGTAACGCATCTGTCATGCCTCATGTTGGCAGCGCACTTGTGACTCCACTGGTGTCGCGAGTGTCCATGGGCGGTGACAATAGGATATAAGTCATATACCCTATTGTCACCGCCCATGGACACTCGCGACACCAGTGGAGTCTCAAGATTTTACAAAATATAAATATTTTATTAAAATATAGGTCAATATGTGCCAATGGCAAAAATTCTCAATTAAAAATATAACGTCTAGCCGGTTTTATGGTCATTCAATGATTCATGGACAAGTCCATTTTAAAAGTATGAAATTTTTAAAAAATAATTATACCATTGAATAACCCATACAATTTGCACAAATTATTATAATAGAAACAATGATACAAACGAAACATTTGATATAGGTACCATACAAAATTCAATTGAAATGCATACAAAATACTTAGGTGTGACGTCACATCTAAGTAGCCATTTGTATGGAGCGTTTTGGGTTTGCCCAAAATAATGTGATTTTAAGGTTGTGATATCTCAGGTAGTTTAAATTAGAATCAAGTGATTCTTTCAACGATGTTTCTATCATTGAGAGGTCTTTTGATTAAAAAAAAAGGCATATACCGTATCGCTTTACATTATAATAATAATAATAATAAAGCTTACCATCAGGATCCCAATTCTCGTGCTTGTTACATTTATACGACATATATCACTAAAACATCGTTTTTTGTACGGTTTTTAGGTGATATCCGCCATGTTTTCTAAATATCACGAGCACCGGAATTGGGGTCCAGGTGATCCGTCTGCTCGTGTGCCACCTATCACATAAAAAAACGTGTTGTAGTCCATGGGCGGCTGTAATCACTTATCATCAGGTGAGCCGTTTGCTCGTTTGTCCCCTTGCCCCGTTTTTAAAGTCAAAAACAATAAATTTTCTATTAAGTCGGTCTGGAGCTTAGGAGGTTAAAAGACCTTTTTTTTGCAATAAGGTTTTATATGTTTATATTACTTTTAATAATGGTCCAAGTTACCCCGTGCTCTGAAGTTTCGTGTTTGGACGCAAACATGACTGCTGAGATGATTAATAATTCAGAAGTTAAACTCGAGTGACAAGTCGTCTACTCGTGTTACGTCCTTACATTTTACCCTAATTGGGTAAAAAAGATGAACGTTCAAGAAAATCCCGGCTTTAAGCGTCAAACTCCCGCTTAACCATTTTTAGGCATCCTTAAGTTTAAGTTGCTGTGGGAATATTGAAAAGTTTGGGTCGTTCTCAAAGTTTTTCCCCGTAAAAGGGGCTTTGGAGAAGTTAATAGTCGCAAGAAGGCTGTAAACACATCCCGCCGGAATGCAAAACAGAGGCGGACGAGAAAATGTCGTTATTGTGACCGGGTATTATTGTCCCTGGTGGGAGGGCTTTGTACCGGCTCAAGTTCAAATAATTATCTTGTAATTTTGAAAAAAAGTTACACCAAGTTGCAGAAATTTGAAATGTCGCGAGAGGGCCATTTAAATTCATTTATCACAGTGTCTGAATGGCAAATATTGTATTCCTATTATTACCTATTCTTAAATAAATCATTGTAGAAGGTGTGAGTCCGAAGTCCCCGCCTGAACACAGAGGTGAAGTTTTTAAGTGTGTTATTTACTTAAGAATAAATTGCAAAAGATTGCTATAAAAATATCAACTATTGATTTAAGTAGTCTCATCTTAACTGGTGGTCAAATATTTGTAATAATATTTCGACTGGATATTGTAAATATACCTACATTATTGATGAGACTATCAACAGCCCATGTCGAATGAAGCACTTACAAATTTCGTCGGTTGATACGATCTAATTAGTGGGCTAATTGGTAGAACATTCACCCGGATTGTGGAAGGTGTGGGTTCGAGTCCCGCCTGAACACGAGTTAAAATTTTAAGTGTGTACGCCGCTACAACAATTTATCAAAAAAGATTCCTGAACTAGATATTCACCTTCATAGCCTTCCCAAATTTCTGTATGTTATTAGGAGCAATATGACAATTTGTTAAAACAGTATTTCTTTTTTTTAACCAGTGTAACATTTATTTCTTGTAGTTTGCATGCTGAGATTATCTATAATTGTAAGTACAGTTAGATTTAAACAAAGTTATCCACTTCCTTATATATGTACCTGCTGGAACTTATGTTGGTAATCCAATAAATAAATAATAATAAGTGTGTTATTCATCATCATCGTCATCGTCAGCCCACTTAAGTCCCCACTTCTGGGGCACGGGGCTCCCTCAATCACTTGAGGGGTAATTACCATACTCACCACGCTTAGCAGACGAGTTGGCGAGGGTTTTGATATAAATGCAGAGTTTTCCTTCTCTGGGTGCTGATGATCATGCCAGCAGCTTTACCTAAGTCGCCTTTTACGACACCTCGGTAAGAGTGAGGGAGGAGGGAGACTATTCTACTCTGCCGGGGACCACACGGCGGCACAGTGTGTAATTTACTTAAGAATAAATTGCAAAAGATTGCAATAAAAAATATCAACTACTACATATTCTATTTTGAATATGAGCTGTAATTGGGTTGAAATAAATAATATTTAATTTAACCATTTGAGAGGGGGGTTTAAAGGTTGGTAGCAGGACTTGTGACATCATTGGTGTCGCGGGTGTCTATGGGCGGCGGTAATCGCTTACCATGAGGCCGTCTATCACATTAACTCTAACTCCGCTTCGCTTTAGAGGAATACCATCCTGTATGTAATGGGTCAAATTGAAAACAGTATGGAAACTCGTGCACCGCCATCTGTCCCACGCGATTCAAACTAAAATTTCCAACTAACTTTCTTCCCAAGTTTAATTTAACCCTGAACCGCGTTATAAGACTGACCCAAATCCCAAGTACACGAGTTTTGCCCTACAATTCTCAAGGGCGGCGTCGGGTAATAAATGAGTGCTTTCAATAAGGGCCATGGAGAGCTGAAACATTTCTTAATTGGGGCCAGAGGGCAGTTCTAAATGTCGTGAAATTGCTACCATTAGCACAAAGTTGCACTATTTCGGAATTAAATTTTATACATACTTACATTCATTGCGTTGAATAAGAAAGCTTGTTGATTTGGCCGTGTGGTCCCCGGCAGAGTAGAATAGGCCACCCTCACTCTTACCGAGGTGTCGTAAAAGGCGACTAAGGTAAAGCTGCTGGCATGATCATCAGCACCCAGAGAAGGAAAACTCTGCATTTATATCAAAATCCCTCGCCAACCCGTCTGCCAAGCGTGGTGAGTATGGCAATTACCCCTCATGTGATTGAAGGAGGCCCGTGCCCCAGCAGTGGGGACTTATATGGGCTGACGATGACGATGACTTGTTGATTTACCAATGCCCAATTTTAAAACACATGTTAAAAATATTTAATGGCAAAAGCCTATTATACAGTTAATGATTACTTAAATGACAAGAATTTGTGGAAATGATAAACTGTTCGCCTACACCCATGATACTGTACTTAAAAGATTTGGTGATTAAAAATAGTAACTGGCGAGTTTCTTGCCAGATCTTCTCGTCAGAATCAACTTTCCGATTCCGGTGGTAGAATCACATTATATTTATTCATTTCTTAGTATATTTTTGTATCGACATATATGTTTAATTACATGTATAATATACATAGCTATAATTTATATTTTTCATGTATGACGATTTGTAAGAGCTGTATATAAGCCTATGCAAATAAAGTACTATTGAATTTTGAACTTTTGACAGTAGGAGAGCCAAGCTTCGGCATGAATGGGCCGGCCGCCAATAGCCAACTTCCAGACTCCGGGCTAACAAGAAGAGAATTTCTTACCGAAAACTTAGGTACAAAATTTTGGCCCGACCTGGGGATCGAATCCCGGGACCTCTTGCACAGCCGTCGCTTTAAGTGCGACCCACTAACCACTGCACCACCGAGGCACTTTTTTTTAAACTACGTCGGTGGTAAACAAGCGTGCGGCTCGCCTGATAGTAAGCGATTACCGCAGCCTATGGACGTTTGCAACTCTAGAGGACCTGTTATACGCGCTGCCGACCACTTAAATAATTAACACTCCTTTTTTGAAGGACCTCATGCTGTACTTCCCCCGAGAAAACCTCTGATGGCATGCTCATTCCACAGCCGGAGCATTTGTGGGGAAAACTCCCCTGGAACCGTACTGTGCGAGACCACTTGGGTTCCAAAGTGTGAGGGTATGTTTTTTTAATGCTAGAGGCGACAAACGAGCAAGCGAGTCACCTGATGGAAACATTGATTCACAAACATTCTATACAGGTGCGATAGAGAAAGCACGTTAAAAACGATATAATTCAACGATTCTTACTAACAGGATCACTTCGCAGCACTTCACTGCACAAAGTATCCGCTTATTATAGTGTCCCACTGCAGGGCAAAGGCCTCTATCATAGAAATCAAGTCATCGCTGCTATGATGGGAATAGGCATGATCACCATGCTTGCCAAATGCGGATTGGCTATAACAAACCCGAGCTATGTTCGAAAAATTCGAAACATACTTTTTGCTCGACCCGGGAATCGAACCCAGGACCCCGAGATCACGACCAGGTACTTAAACCACAAGACCAACAGGGCGTTGGCACACCCACTGCACAAATAAACACCAAATTTGTTCACTAAAAACCAATAGATAATAATTTAAAACCTTTGAATTTCATCAGCCCACGCGGAGTGCTTGACTCCTACCACTAGAATTGTCGCATAAAATTGACATTGATAAGTTTGACATAAATACTAAATTTGATTGGAAAGATCTGGCAAGTTTCGGCGGGCAGGGCTAAAACAAGCCGCGTGGGCTGATGCAATTCAAAGGTTTTAAATTATTGTCTAATGGTTTTAGTGTACAAATTTGGTGTTCATTTGTGCAGTGAAGTGCCGCAAAGTGATCCTAATAATATGAATCGTTGGATTGTATCGTTTTTAACACTGCTATTGTGTGTCGAGTGAGTCGTCTCGTGACAACTTGCTTGAACCTAATAGAGTCTTAAAACCCGCGATTGTTTTTAGAGTGATATCCGCTGTGTGTGTGTAATAAGTTATACCTACGGATAGGTCTACAATGGGGAGTGTTCCGAGGAGCTGTTCGGCCTTATTCCAGCTGCAAATTTTCACCATCGTACATCACGCCAGAATTCCAAATTTCACCCACATCACTTGGATGGATTTTACTCCACCACAGTGCGCTTTTCACGCCACTTCCTACCGCGCGTAGTAAAACTATGGAATCAGCTACCAACGATGGTGTTTCCGAACAGATACGTCCTGGTGATCTTCAAGAAAAGAGCTTATTCCTCCCTTAAGAGCCGGCAACGCATCTGTGATGCCCCGTGTGTCGCAGATGTCCATGGGCGGCGGTAATTCACTTACCTTCAGGTGAGCCGTCTGCTCGTTTGTCTGCCAAAATGTAAAAAAAAAGGTCGATAAAACGTAAAACACCGGCGTTTTATTGAGTGACTGTGACTTTGACTGTTGAATTATCTTCGGGTAGAGCCATATTAAAAAAAAATATCTAGCAAATTTCGTTCATTAAGCGCGTGGTTTTCCGTACAAAACCTTTTAAATTAACTAGGTACTGAATTCTCTTTTACCTAAGCTAAGTAACTCAAGCTTACTATATTACGTCCTTCCACATATTTTCTCTTACCTCGACGCAGTTACATCACGTGAAAATTTAACATATTACACCTGTTTGAAACCACATTACAAAGCCAGAGCCTTCCAATACCCATCCCAAACCTCTGACATGCCTGACTACCATTCTATAATAACACCAAATCACTTTGCACTTAAGCCGCGATTCACTCACCAAAACAATTTCCCCCATAACGCAGGGATGCGACACCAGTTGAATTTTATTCGAATGATCCAAGTGACATCGGAACAATCGTAAACGATAGTTGATATTTTATAGCAATCTTTTGCGATTTATTCTTAAGTAAAAAAATTTCATCTCGTGTTCTGGCGGACTCGAACCCACACCTTCCACAATGCGGGTGAATGTACTACCAATTATACCACTGAACGCGTTACTATGTCGACGAAATTCGTAAGTGCTTGATGAAATTTTTAAGTGTGTTATTTACTTACGAATAAATCGCAAAATATTGCTATAAAATATCAACTATTGATTTAGCAGTCTTATCTTAACTGGTTGTCAAATATTTGTAATAATATTTCCACTGGATATTGTAAATCGTAAACGAGTAATAAAAACTTGACTAAAGTTAACAAGTGCAAGTAACAGTCATGGGGTGATTGGACATCTTTTTTAAAATTACACTGGACAAACGAGCAGACGGCCCACTTAAAGGTAAGTTATTACCGCTGATCATGGACATATGCAATAAATGAGGCATCATAGATGCGTTGCCCACTCTTAAGGAAGGAGTAAGTCTCATTTCTTGAGATCACCAGGTATCTCGGGACGTGATATATGGACAAATGTATGGAACACCAGAAGACTACATGCACTTCAATCAGAAAGATATCGTAACGCTCTTCTTCTCTCTTTATGAATCTTTCGTGAGTAGGAGTGCAAAGGATATCGACATGCCCCATGAAAATGGCCCCCAAAAGATAAAATAAGATGAAAATCTCTCATTCGGTATCTACATATATCAAGTGCACGAAAATTGGTGAAATTGGGAAAAAAAAAACACCATCAATGGCAAGTTAAAAAAAATAAAAAATTAAAATCAATTTATTGCTCAAAATAACATTTAATTGTCTTTACAATATTTGTTTTTCCTATGAATAATTAATAAAATAGCGAAACAAGACAAACCAAACACATAGAAAACATACAAATCAACAAATGGGTTGAGCAAAGGGTCATGATGAGGGATGAGGAAGATGAAAGTTATCTTACAATGTGCTCTATTACCACATGATGTAGATAAACTAAAATAATAATAATTAAATATTTTTTTCAAGAGATAGGTAGCTCAAGCACTTGTGTTACGGATATCAGAATCAACAGTGGGACTTGATTTTTGATTTAATTGACTTGATATTTGCTGAAAAATAAGACATTCGTTTAATTTATTACTCCTTTTCGCTTACTTCATGTGATAGGAGCAAACGGATCACCTGATGGTAGGCGACCTTTTAACCTTTCACACCACATTTACCTCTCCGGTGGGTACCTGGTGGGTACTCACTCGGCGAACTTCCCGCTGGTTTTCTGCAAGGCCGTATCATTCCGTTCGATCAAATTCGAATCATATTCATTTTCTTTACTATTCCATGTAGATAAAGCTTAAATAAAATCTTGAAGATCTAGATTTTATTTAAGCTTTATCTACATTAAGTGCTTTTAAATGGTATTGAAACGGATGCTGCTATTAAGGCACTACAATATTAGTGGCAATTTATTTTAAATGAATAAATAAATAAATAAAAATATTTTCCCATGACGTGCCTAGGCTGCGGTAATCGCTTACCATTAGGCAAGCCGCACGCTTGTACGCCACTGACATAGTAATTATTTGTGTGTGAGTCATTCCTTCAAACGAAGCGTGAAGAAGCATCTCGCGGTCCGGTATGGCTGTCCCAACGGAGGTGATGTCTTGACATCGCTTCCGTTGCAATTGAAACGTGAGCTCTCCTCTTGCTTACCACCAAGCTGAGGAGAGCCAATTTACTGTGTCACGTGTCCACATACGTGACCAAACACAAGATATACAGGGAATACCCTGCAAATCTTGTATTTGGTCCATAAATGTTTACTTACTTATTTATCATTCGAGTTTATTTCAACTACATCACTAACACAACCCCAAAACGGTTTAAGATAAGTGTATGGAACAGCTAGTGGAGCCGGCGGCCCGGCGGAGTGAATCACTGTTAATCACGTATGTAATTAATTTAATGTGTCATATCACATTACCACGCTAAGAGGGGGCGGGATGCGGGGAGGTAGAAATTTTAGAGTAAGCGTCTATTTAGGAGGGATCAACCGATCGACTGTGTGATGGTCTCCATCTCATCTTAGCGATTAATTCCCAGCTACGTCCAAAGCTTTGGACGCAACCGGGCACTACACGCTCTGGAGCCCAGGGTATTTCAATTTCAATTCTTTATTGCTTTTCCATATGTGATACATTACGGTGGTACATATAAATGATATTTAAGGAACAATATGGACCCTGTCGGGCACAGCAAATATAGAGGAGAGCAGGACTGTTGAATATTTATATTAGATTTCCTAGTCCATTTTTATATACATGTATAGTCATAGTCTTAACACCAGAAATAAACATAAACTTGCCGTCCCGGTCCTCAGACTTCATAAAATCGGTAATTCGTTTGTTGGCTTAAGTATAAAGATATTTAATAAGCTACCACAAAATGTCATTAACCTATCACTGGATAAGTTTATGTCTCATATTAAAACCTGCCTAATGAAGAAAGGTTACGATAGTGTACAAGACTATTTAAATGATAAAGATTCTTGGTCATGTTAATTGATAGTAGTCTATTAACTTTCATAATTGTATTTTTTTTTCTCTTCTCAATTGAAACTATGTAACATCATCAATATTTGAAAAGAGTAACTACTGAGTTTCTTGCTGGTGTCTTCTCAGTAGAAATCGACATTCCGAACCAGCGGTAGATAATATGTACTATTTTGACATTCATAAGTGTTCTGTGTGGACCTAAATTGAATAAAGATTTTTTTATCTTTATCTTTTATCTACTACCACCATGGTCTACCATGGTCTACCATGGTGGACCTGAATCATGATTCAGGTGGCTTAAATCGAAGCCATCCTATACCTTCCATACCTGTCGCATCCAAACAAAGGAGCCACACAGCGTGTGAATGAGAGGGAAACTCCGATTCGGTGGTGATATCTGCTTTAAATTAGGCCCTCGGGATTTAATGAGTTCTGTAATAGCAGTGAAGCGATTGCAATCTGACCTTCGCCACCCTTTACAGGTTTCCTCACTATGTTTTTCCTTACCGCCAAACTAATGGAAGAAATAATCGTAGCACAGACATTTGAAAAATTCAGAGGTGCATGCCCCGATTCAAACCACGACCTCCGTATGGAAGGCGCGTTCAGAACCGCTGAGCTACCATCTTACTTCAACGCCGTTTATGTGAAGGTGGCAGACGAGCAGACGGATCATCTGATGCTAAGCGATTGCCACCGCCCATAGACCGTGGGAGAGCCACGCTCCGGCATGAATGGACTGGCTCGACCGCAGTGATACCACGGCCTCACAGAAAACGCGTGAAGCAGCACTGTGCTGTGTGAGTAAGTGTACCGGAGTCCCAATCCGGGGGAATCATCATCATCATCAGCAACCCACACTCGTCCACTGCTGGACATAGGTCTCCACTAATGCACGCCACTGCTCCCGATTTTCGGCCACTCTCATCCAGCCCACGCCAGCCAGCCTTCGAATGTCATCATCCCATCTTGTCGCATGGCGTCCTACGCTTACCGAGTCGCGGTCTCCACTCAAGGACTTTACGGCTCCAACGGCTGTCAGTTCTGCGGCTAATATGACCAGCCCACTGCCACTTCAGTTTGCTAATTCGGTGGGCTATGAATATATGGTGGGCCGGGGAAATTCGGGGGTTTAGAAGGTTGGCAGCGCACTTGTGACGCTATTGGTGTTGCGGGTGTCCATGGGCGTCGGCAATTGCTTACCATCAGGTGATCTGTCTGCCCGCTTGCCACCTATCACATTATTAAAAAAATAGACACCCGCTACACCAGTGGAGTCACACTTTAATGCGACGGCTGCGCAAGATGTCCCGGGTTCGATCCCCGGGTCGAACCAAAAATGTTTACCTAAGTTTTCGGTAAAATATTCTTTGTGTCAGTACGGAGTCATGTACCCCCTTGCCTCGGAAAACACGTTAAGCCGTTGGCCCAAGCCCAATCCCTCTCAGGTCATGTCACGCTGGTGTCCCATCGGAATACGAGGGTAAGGGAATAGAGAGTGCACTTGTGCGCTCACACTTGAACGCTATTATATATCCTGCGTACGTGACTGATTGTTGAGATTGGCCGCCGTAGCCGTAATCGGTTGGAGGATATTATTATTAGTTAAACTATCCATAATGTTGACTCTAAGCTTCCTAGCTCCACATTCCACCACAGATACAAGTTTTAATAGCATACACGAGTGGGATATGGCAGACCGAACTCGCATGGGTTTATTTATATTGCAAATATTTTGCAGCGCGGGGCACGAGTGGGGGTTTACTGAACAAATGATAACCTTTTGTAATTTATACGGTTATGATGGAGGCAGATGATGGCTTACACGTTATAAAATACATTTGAATTTATTCTATTTGTTTTCAACGAGCCTCATAGAGACTTATTGATCGATCAACTTTGAAAAAAATATGTATCCTTTTAGTGACATTAACTTGTTTAGACCTTTTTTTGTTTGACTGTACTCACAGAAAACCAGCAGTGGTTTTGTTCTATCAATAACAATTGATATTATAACAATAAAGACTTATTTCAATTCAATTCAATTTATTTTTCCAAAAACATGATGTTACATTAAATCAGCTTGTGATTGGAGCCTTCTTTTAAGCATAATAATGACTGTGCCAGAAGACTCCGCTCTTATCATATCGTTCACACATTTGATATGATTAAAGAATACAGATTTTTAATAAATATATTCCCAATTTGTGAGATTGTGACTACTTATATCATGTTTGTATGAAAATGTGAGACGTGTGAATGAAAGTGTGTGATGTCTGAATGAAAGTGTGAGATGAGTGATTGAAAGTGTGGATATGTTAGTAGGTATAGTTTATATTGTGTGTTTTAATCTATGCAATTAAATGTGTAATAGTGAAACTAGATATGGTCCGTCTGTCTGCTAATTTAGGTTTTTTTTCTATTCAATTTTTATTAAATGTAACCTATTATTGTTAAAAGTGGCCACTTTAGGCGGTGGTTATAAAATCGCCTTAAATGAAAAGTGATCGAAATTCGACGAAACTATTTGTCGATTACAGGTTGGCTAGGAATCCTTTTGTATAAGAAACATTTTCTGTTTTTCTTTGTCTCTGGCTCGGTCTGTTGGCTGTCAGGTCTGAGCGGTGGTTATAATTTGTTCACTTTATTTATATATTTATTTACCTATTTAAATCACTCTTTCTTTCATACAGTCCATTCCTATAGCTCCCACTATTAAACATTTTGGTTAGGGGACAGTTGGTCCTAATTAAGCTCTTCATAAAAATATTTTTTGCTGCCACTGTCTTTAGTCACGCAGAGGGAAGATGCTTTACGCACGGTCCCGTTATGTCGAGGGACCTCACGGGTGTGTGAGACTCTCTCAGGAAAAATGACCCTAGAAGTATACTCACTAATAAGCCCTACCTAAGCTTAGCAATATTTTTGTTTGTTTTGTAGAGTTGAGTGTAGGTATTATCATAACAAAAAAATCCTGAAATTTTCGGGTGACTTTTATTGGTACGAGTTGTCCCCTATCTGCAAAACTGACAGATTTCTCCAAGATTTTACCATCGCTCTGCCAATCTCATTATTTTGAGCCTACTCCAATTAAAGTGCTCAAAAAATTCTTCCAGCCTTTTTAACCCCGTTACACGTGTAAGCATGATTAGTGAATTTTTTTGCTTCGCGGTCCAGCCCTTGCGACAATGCGGCCCAAGCGGACTCGTTAAACTTAATTACCCCAATTTTTTGTTCCAAATTGAGTTTTATTTTTACCGCACCACAAATATGGACGGTAATTTTGAAGAGTTCTAAATATTTATAAGTCTGTTTGTGCGGTTCATTGTTGTTTATGGTTTAGCGAAATGTGGTATTAGGATGAAATATTGTGAATGGGGCGGTGAGAACAGAGTAATCGTGTCCCATGTTAAAGTTAAGACTGGTTTACACAGTGTGAGTTGCGTAGCCACTGTTACTCTACTGTTACTGTTTTATGCAATCATCGAATACCTATACATACCTAGGCTTGTCATGCGAGCTAGGTTCATTTCACATTTGTACTTTTTTCCTTAGTATCTGAAAAATAGTTCAGCGATTTTCGTTAGATGGAGCTTGTAAAAAGCAGATGTATCTTTAAAAAGCAATCAAGCAAATGGTTCGGCGTTGTTTCAGTAGATGTCACTATGCATTTTTACATCGCGCTAATAAAGTCAAGTTTCCGAATCAATGACCACAAGCCGCCTGCACACATTAGTAGTTTTAAAAAGTATGAATAAGAAACCGGAGAGCTAGAAGGTAAATAAAATAAACTATACGTTATTTTATTTTATTTACCTTCTAGCTCTCCGGTAAATAGCTAGGCAAATAAAATTGTTTCTGATATTTTATTAAACAGTCTTCCTGGCTGATTCTCGAAGGCAGGCGTCTACATAGCCGTTGCGTATTGGTCATTTTCCTCTAGATGGCGCTAGCACTGGCTAGCCGACTGATGCCTCTATTTCAGTATATATAAGTTACTCTATGCTACTTTCTAGCTCGTTCGTGCAAGTTACTCGTAAGGGACGTCCATACAGTGAGAGTGACTGCAGTACAGATAGGTACTCATCAGGCTGCCTTGACGTATTATGTTAAGGCGACGGGTGGCCCTCGACGCCAATATATTTATTTTATTTTATTTATAATATACACACAACACATAACAATCGTAAATAAACAAAGTTAGAAAAATAAAGTGCAGTTTTGAACCAGATTGCAATCTAAAAACAATGTGTACATAAAAAAAAACAATAATTTAATTACTTAGGTTTGTCGCACTAGCTATGAACAACGAAACAACAGAAACAATACTTTATCCTAATTATGTTTTACTTTAATTTGATAGCAACTAAATCGGATATATTTTTAACAATTTCGAAGTATGAGCCTCTCGCAAAGAATATACTATTTATTTAAAACTTATAATTAACTTTTTGATCTGGGTTCAATTCTCGGGGTCGAGCAAAAATTATGTTTTGAGTTTTTCGAACTCGGGTGATCACCAATTCGCATTAGGCAAGCATGGTGATTAAGCCTTAGCCCTACATAGTAGCGATGACTTGAATTCTACGACAGAGGCTGATACTTTACTTTCTTATTACTACTTAAAAACAATATATAAATGAATAACTTATAACTAGCGACGGCTATGATTACCATTACAACCATCGTTACATTAAAAAGTTAAGAACCTATTCTGTAACAAGGACAAATGTACAAGTCGGCAGGCTGACTCATACAGTCATACAGTGGAAACCAGACTTTATACTTTACATAGGGAGTTACTACTTTATCCTTGACAACACACGCCACTCGAGTGATCTGTGTTCAAAAAGCTTCTTACTATTATATGTTATGCACCAACTCGTGGTTGGAAAGCTTATTTCCTACCGCTCATTTGAAGTACCCTCAGCTTGCAATTTCAAACTTACACCCCAAAGACAAGGTTCATAATTAGCACAGCACGCGCTTTGAGAACCGGCCAATGCAATTAAAAGTTGGCCCTGGAATACGAAGTGGACGCTGTATATAAAATAGATGATCTACTAGGAAGACAGAGTTACCGTGGGTTAATTACTGATTAAAATAAGTACCTATTTTATTGCTTTACATTGAATTTTGTTTCATTTTATTTATGTTCATCATCATCATCGTCAGCCCATTTAAGTCCCCACTGCTGGGGCACGGGCCTCCCTCAATCACATGAGGGGTAATTGCCATACTCACCACGCTTGGCAGACGGGTTGCCGAGGGTTTTGATATAAATGCAGAGTTTTCCTTCTCTGGGTGCTGATGATCATGCCAGCAGCTTTACCTTAGTCGCCTTTTACGACACCTCGGCAAGAGTGAGGGTGGCCTATTCTACTCTGCCGGGCACCACACGGTCAGGACATTTATTTATGTTAAATGAAAGTAAATTTTCCCATTAAGTGACATTATTCAACAATATAAATTCCTTCAAACGAAGCGTCAAGAAGCATCTCGTGGGCCAGTTTAGCAGTGCCAACTATTCAACGATATTATATATATTTGAATGAAACGGGGTGAGCATTGCATCTCATAGCCACTGCGACCAGTAGATGTGTGCGACCAATAGAAATGTGCATATAAATTTTAAAATCTAGAGGTACATGCTCAGCTTCTAACCACGACTCCCCGTATAGTAGGCGCGTTCATATCCACTGAACTGTGGTAGTTCCCCCTAAACAGCTACTACTAAAATGTACAGCAAAAGTTGATGCACGCACACTGTTCGCTCTTACGCTTAACAAGAACTACAAACTGCGAAATATGTGCAACTACTTCTGCTGTTGACTGTACATATGCAATTCGAAGTGCTACATATTTCACCCGTAGATAAAAATGGAAAATTTCCATTTTTCGACGTTTAATGTCGAAAAATACCCCCTCAGATACGCCGTTACCCAGTGCAGTAACGCAGTGGTCCCAGCGGCGCCGTTACCGAGATGAGATCGATCTGAATGGCCCGTCTGATGAAGAGTAGTGGTCGTTAACTGGTCCATACGTTTACTTTAGTTCCTTTGCTACTAAGGCCGTTAATTTAAATAAAGATAGAAAAAAGAAAGTAAATGTACATTTACAAACTTTTACAAATTTTACAATTACAAACTTTTGCCTTTATAATACTAGTAACATTTAACTTGGCTCTCATTTCACACATGTTTTTAAAGGGATCTTTCAAAACCCCCACTAAACGCCAGCTCTGTGGTATTGTCACAGAGGGCCTACAACAAAACAGTCCCGCAACGAAGAAGAACATACCTATCGCATCCAAACAAATGAGTCACACAGCGCGTGTGCAATAAACGGGGATAAGTAAGCTTAATATTAATAATAATAGTAGTCTAAGTAATTTTATATAATATGATAATCACTTGGCCTCGGCCCGTTGTTATCATTGACACCGATGTGGTAAAAACATCGAGTCTAAAAAATAGATCCCAAAAATAATAGTAACACAGGGACACAATTTACCACTTTGAGAGCGTCTTTTGTAAAGTATTGTGTTTAAAAATAAGACTTATCCATAGATACCCCACACGTATAGGTTTGATGAAGAAAACATTTTTGAGTTTCAGTTTCAAGTATGGAGACCCCCCATTTTTTTCCCAATTTTTGTGTAGAAATCGTAATGCGGTTAACAAAATACATATATTTACCAAGTTGCAATAGTATAGTTCTTATAGTTTCGGAGAAAAGTGGCTGTGACTTACGGACGGACGGACAGACATGACGAATCTATAAGCTCAGCCTCTGCTGGCTGCCGCGGCTTGGAGCCGTGCCGCGCTGGTTATCATTTTGGACCTTGAGTGACGAAATCAATTTTGAATGTGACATAGTAACAAAGGATAACAAAAAGAACAAAGATATAAAGAAACAGTACTTAATTACATAAAATGTTTGAAATTAAAGGTTATTGTACAAATTAATAATAATAACAACAGACCGCGCCGAGAGTGTGGCGATAACGGGATGTGACCGGTCGCGTCTCCACACTGGTCCGATCACATCCCGCGAAACGAACGAACAGTACCTCCGTATCGTCAGCTGCAAGATGCAAAATCTGCAAAATCTGTGGTCAACTGTCTATGGATGTCACCTTCCAAGCAAATTAAATAAAGATCTGATCGTGAACTCTGTTTCGTTGTAGAGCTACAGGTTGCACGTCGATAATGGAGGCCTTTATGCCTCGGCTGTTTGCTTTCAATTAGACGCGCTTGTGCCAAACATTGATGTCTGGTTCCACATGTGGAGGACTTTAGGTATTCTCAAATAGAATTGTTAATATTGCATGATTGGTTTATTTGCATAAGGCTCCGCCTCAGGGCGGCGAAGTCAGCCTAGGTCCAAGTCAGCGGGAGGTCTTGGTAGTCCAAGGCTTTGCCGGATATCCATTACCTTCCCCCAATTGGGCGATGACGGAACGCCGCTGTGTTTTTTAGTCAGTATGTCTCTGGGTGCATACCTAGAGGAGAGCCCTGACATAACCCCTGATAGCCCCCGCTATTTCGGGTATGCATAACGCAAGCATTTTTCACAGAGACAAAAAAAAACAAAAAGATCTAACTCAGCGTAGTTCAGTGGATTAGACCGTACGCATTCTATTCGTACATGTAGGTCATAGTTTGAAATCAGAGCATGCATTTGTACATGTTTTTTTTCACAATTATCTATGTGCGTATTTCTTTCGTTATAGTGAGCCTTGGTGGTGGTGTGTAAGGCTCGAGAGATGTCCTCATACATCTCTTCCACGACATCGTCCGGGTATGTCGACGTTGGAGCGTACACTTGAATAACCTTTAGGCTATACCTGTTGGTTAATTTAATTACGAGGTACGCAACCCTCTTTTTCTAATTTGGCGGTAAGGGAGTATATAGTGATAAAACATGTCATTTATAATTAGATAATTCTGATCTAATAAAATCAGTCGACTCAAACTCTTCATTAAAAATGGACGTCGGCGTTTCAAGAACGCCCTAGGCGTCCAATCGTATGGCAAATTTAACCAGATGGCGGCGCCGTATACATAACGTCAACAAACAGTTTCAATAAATCCAACAACTCACATTATTTACTGCATCAGTCAAAATGCAATCCATTTAAGTACAACTGGAAAATATGCAGTGTTACCAGAATGCATATTTGTAACATTTTACGTTATTTTTTACCCTTTCACGTTAATTTATGTTTCTCGTCACAGAACGTTAGTTTGAGCAAAATAACTATGGGAGAGCCACTCTCAGGCATGAATGGACCGGGTAACAGGAGAGATATCACGACCTCACGAGAAGTAATTACGAGTATGGTGATGCATTGAAGTATCTACTCATAGCGCCGCCAGTAGATTTTTATTAATTGAGGCGAATATGCGAAATTTTTAAAATAAGTAAAACGTGAATCCATAAATAAAAGTGTTAAGAATTCTTGAGATATAGTTGTTTAAAATTATCTTCTTACACGTAAACATAATATTTATTATTGCCTAAAGTGGCCACTTTTAGCAATTACTAAAGTTATGGTTAATTATAGGACGAAATTATGACATCACTTTGTCTCAAAAATTCTTAATAGTATCCTTTATGGATTCATTGTTGTATTTAAAAAAAATGTCTCATAGTCGCCAAAATTAATACAAATCTGGAGACGTTCGTTTCGTCGATAGATGTTCCACGTCCAAAATTGCCACCCGGAACGTGGGAGACGTGGGTTTAAATCCTGCCTTCCTGCTGATTTTTGAAATGCGCTATTTACTTATGAGTCATCATCATCATCATCATCATCAGCCCATTTAAGTCCCCACTGCTGGGGTACGGGCCTCCCTCAATCACATTAGGGGTAATTGCCATACTCACCACGCTTGGCAGACGGGTTGGTGAGGGTTTTGATATAAATGCAGAGTTTTCCTTCTCTGGGTGCTGATGATCATGCCAGCAGCTTTACCTTAGTCGCCTTTTACGACACCTCGGTAAGAGTGAGGGTGGCCTATTCTACTCTGCCGTGGACCACACGACCACCACACTTATGAGTAAGTTGCAAAAAATACTACAAAAATAAAAACTGGTAACTTATGAGGACAGGACGCTGGCAACATCAAAAAATGTGTCTGTGAAAGTCGTGGGGCTGAATTTATTTTATGCTTTTAAGTGTGAGCAAACGTTGTTAGCGTATTGCTCGTTAGCCTAATGGTGAGAGCGTTGTTTGAATGGCAAATGGTAGCAGGTTCGATTTATGTCTCTACGTAAAATTACATGCATTGTGCACTAAGGTTTTCCACTCAATTTCTTCTTTTCTTTTAGTGTTTGCTTTACCTAATGAATTAGAACTCACTAGACACTGTGATGGAAGTAGAGAGAAGGTAACGGGTAGCCCTAACTAGCGACACCAATCGATTTAAATGGTTAGCTACTAAAACAGGATCTATTTTAAACAATTTCGGAGCGGGAGTCTCGAAGCAAACATTTATATATATTTATTTAATAATTGTGCACCACTTTTCTGATCTCCATTTGCATTCGAAATTTAGATTAACGCCATTAATGGCCGTTTTTGGCGGTAATTCAAATTTCGAGTACAAAATCAGACCCAAAAGTTGAGTATAAGTATTAAATAAATAGTATAAGTGGTTTCCGAGAGACTGAAGATTCGAAATTGTTAAAAAGATATCCGGTTTAGTTGCTAACAGTTTCAATCAATCGGCGTCGCTAGTGTGCCCTACCCCTTACCTTAAATGATTTTAATCTGTAATTTATATTCTAAACTTGATAATTTATCCACTTTATAAAGAAAAGTATTATATGTATATATTTGTAATCCCACTGTTGATTCTGATATCCGTAACACAGGTGCTTGAGCTACCTATCTCGGAGTCAGATCAATGTATGTGATGTTGTGAAATATTTATTATTTATTTATTTATTATTATTTATTTTAGCGTGTGATTCCCAGTTGCGTCCAAAGCTGTCGCTTTGAGCCCGAGGTACGTCATCGTCATCGTCAGCCCATTTAAGTCCCCACTGCTGGGGCACGGGCCTCCCTCAATCACATGAGGGGTAATTGTCATACTCACCGCGCTTGGTAGACGGATTGGCGAAGGTTTTGATATAAATGCAGAGTTTTCCTTCTCTGGGTGCTGATGATCATGCCAGCAGCTTTACCTTAGTCGCCTTTTACGACACCTCGGTAAGAGTGAGGGTGGCCTATTCTACTCTGCCGGGGACCACACGGCGTACGCTTAGACCATAATTCAGAATTTGGGGATCGAATATGGTAATTTACAATTTTATTGTGTGAACATTAACAATTGCCTGACCTTCGAAACCTTTTGACAGGGAAAACAGAAACTATGCGGAATGAGTAGGTTTCCTCATATCTTTTGACCTCACCGTTTAGCTAAAGTTAGAAATATCTTGGAACCCTAAAAAGGCGCACGTGCTTATACACTGAGATAAAGATACAAGATTCTGGATTCAATTTAGGTCCATATAGTACACTTCTGAATGTCAAAATAAGTTCACATATTATCATCTACCTGTCTGGTTTGGAATGTCGATTTCTACTGAGAAGACACAAAAAGATGATGAAGACACAGAAAGAAGCAAGAAACGCAGTAATAACTCTATCATCGGTATAAAAATTGAAGAGATACTTAATCAGCTCTCAAAATTTCCCGAAAGCAGCTGAGCAACAAGTCTGACAACCTAAGCAACGGACCTGACTCACTTCCGAATTAGATTCCAACTTTACCAATTGAGTAACTAGCTGGCGATAGATGCATTAGCAGATTAGTTCCCCATGCGCCGGGAAGAGAGCATCTTATAAGATGGAAAATGTGCCGCTGGATATGGCTTTAGCCACTGCCTCGAAGACGGCGCTGTAGGTATTTGGTCGCACTTTAAACAACTTGGGGTCCCGGGCTCCACCTCCATGTTAGACCAAAATTAGTACCTGAGTTGTTTTGTTCTTCTCTGGAAGTGGTCGGTCTTGTTCTACCCCCGTCTTGGATAGCACATCAAGCCGTTGGTCCAGCCCCTGATCCCTGTCCAGGTCGTGTCACACTGGTGTCCGATCGGAATATGAGGGCCATGGAATTCTTTTTTAAGTAATAGATGGCAGACGAACAGACGGATCACCTGATGGTAAGCGATTGTCACCGTCCATGGACACCCGCGGCACCATTCCCCCGGATTGGGACTTCGGTACCCCCACTCATGCAGCGAAACACAGCACAGTGCTGCTTTTCGCCGATTTTCTGTGAGGCCGTGGTATCACTCCGGTCGAGCCGTTCATGCTGAAGCGTGACTCTCCCACCGAATCCTGGAAGTGGACGGTCTTGCCCTACCCCCATATCTTGGATAGCACGTCAAGGCGTTAGTCCAGCTCCTGATCCCTCTCCGATCGTGTCAGACTGGTGTGCCATCGGAATATGAGGCCAAGGGAAGAGAGAGAGAGGGCACTTGTGTGTATAGAGAATGTAAACACACTGTGTAAGTATCTGATCGTTAAGATTACCCGCCATAGCCAAATTAGTTGGAGGATTTATTATTAATTAAACCTGAGTGCACTGGTTCGATAGTGGGCAGACAGAAGAAAAGAGGTTATTCCTCACTTAAGAGCCGGCAACGCATCTGTGATTCCAGAAGGCGATAATCTCTTACCATCCGCTGAGCAGTCTGTTCGTTTGGCCGCCATAATGTTTATTTATTATTTGATAGAAATGGGGTGAGTCCTGCGTCTCATAGCCCCTGCGACAAGTAGATGATCTATTGTGGCAGCCCTATAACCTATTAAAGCACCTCATGTAGCTCCAGTTCCAGGATGAACCCGAGAATGGAGCTGATAGGGGAGCTTTTGATCTCGTCTGCCGAGATTATGTGTGCTCCTAGGTGCTTCTGCCGCTGCAAAAGCCGGCACTGTTGCACCGCTGTGCAGCGCTATGCACTCGCCGAGGATGTGGATAATCGACGCGATAATGTTTATAAATTTCTTTATTTTATTTCTCTTTCACAATTCTTTAGCCTCAAATTGTTTAAAATTATAAAAATATTAGTAACAATACATATTTACAATAACAATATTGTGAGCAACTGGCGTCTGTACTAGTTAATGTTAAGCAATGTTAAATATAAGTAAGTTAAATAAAGAAATAGAACATTCAAACAGTTCTTTTTTTAAATTGAAACACTAAAGTATGTTTATAATCTTATAGTAGCCTACTTGTATGTGTGTGGATGTGTATGTGTGCGTGTGTGTAATGTAGTATTATTTAGGGATTGGATTACCTATTCCAATGGAGTGAGTAAGTTTTCTGTCTCAGTATAAGTAAGCAGGAGAACTTAGGTCACAGACATAGCCCAAAGGATTGCATACATCAAGTGGCAATGGGCAGGGCACATCGCGAGGAGAACAGACGGCCGCGGCCGTTGGTGTGGAAAGGTCCTCGAGTGGAGGCCACATACAGGAAGTCGCAGCCGTGGCAGGCCCCCCACAAGGTGGACCGACGATCTGGTGAAATCGCGGGAATCCATTGGATGCGTGCGGCACAGCATCGATCTGTGTGGAAAACATTGGGAGTGGCCTATATCCAGCAGTGGACGTCAATTGGCTGAAATGAGGATTATGATGATAAATTAAGTTGTGTAGCCAAGATGCTAGTTTCTTTTTGCTGTGGTAAATAGGAAGCGGATGTATTTCTGCAGTCATATTTGCCTTATTATAAAGATACGACTACACCCTCCAAAATCAAGCCTCATCCAGCTTCCCTAAAACAGTGTCCCACACTCCTATTACTTACCTAGGACATAGTATGCAACATCGAACTCGTGTGATTTGCATTTCATGCAGGATAGTCCAATCTCTCATGTTAACGCCATGTCTCTTGTTGTACGGGCGGAAAGCGATGGTTGTAAGGCACCGCGTCCCACAGAGTAGCGTGAAACCTTACATCTTTGCCTACATTTTTCGTAAGATTTTACTTTTTTCCAAAAATATACAGTCCTTAATGATGGTTGCTAAAGCATGTAAATGGCACTGAATGGAACGAATATAGGTATAAGGAAAGGATGGGAACCTAACTCTCTACTGAGCCTAGAGCCCCTTTGTCTAAGACACTAAGTCCCTATAGCCCTATCCCAGCCTAACCATGGGTATAATACATAAATAGATAAGGTGAGAGCTTAATCCCGCGTTGCCCAGGGCAGCAAGCAAGCGGGAAGAGTCAGGATGGTAGGTAGGAGGGGAACCACTGCCAGTCGAGCAGGCTCATTCGACGGATCATCGTGACGGCTAATAGTCCGTGAGTCCCGTGACTATATTACCTACGTCATATGACAACAACATCATATGCATGGCAGACGGTGGAAAAAGTTGTGCTGAGCGAGAATCAAAATATAATCGCATCCACAATTGGCCCAAATTTGAGGGTCGTATTTACGTCATGTGACAACACTACGAAACACGTGGCAGCCGTTAGTCCTTTATTAGTAGAGGGGGGAAACATAAGTCTGCAAGTTCTGAAATGGCCGGAAGTACTTGGCAGACCGAGTCAAAGATAGTCACCAAAAACGTTTTCCTATGTCATATGACAACATGATAAAATCATCATAGATTGTTTAAATTAATAGTGTATTTAAGAATATTTGTCTGCCAAATGACATTTGGCTAAAAGTCCTCGAATTGATATTTTAGCTTATAGATAAAAGTGAGAAGTTCGTTTTAAAAGTGCATTATTTCACCAATTGTGATCGATTAACAAGGATTATCGGATTTTACTAATAATCTACTAATATAACAATCTAGAGTAACTACGGGTAATATGGTACAGTCAACTCCAAAAATATGTATACACTTTAGGACCTTGTCACAATACTTACCTATAAGAAAGTAGAGGTTTACTTTCTTATATTATATATTGTGACAAGGTCCTAAAGTGTATACATATTTTTGGAGTTGACTGTACCAGTCGTCACACTATGGTTCCGGATGAAAAAAATGACGACATCCGAGAAATCGATCTGAAAAAAGTTCCTCCGTTTAGATTTTGTTATTCCCTACAACTTTTGTTCTTATATATTTTTATATATATGGAGTACTTTTTGAAAAAAATGTATGGAGCGACAATATTAATATTATGTAACTAAGTTGTAATAACGTAAATTAGTATTTAAGAATATATAAGTCTGCCAAGCGACATTTGGCCGGAAGTTCTCGAAAAGTGATGTTTTAACTTATAGGTAAAAGTGAGAAATTCGTTTTAAAAGTGCATAATTTCACCAATTGTGATCGATTAACAAGGATTATCGTATCATCCATCAAATTTTACAATCCGCCAGTGTGGCAACTTTTTTTATGTGATAGGTGGCCGACAAGCAGACTGATAACCTGATAGTAAGCGATTGCCACCGCCCTTGGACACCCGCGACACCAGTGGAGTCACAAGTGCGCTGCCAACCTTTTCAGCAGAGACAATTTCCTTGTTTCGTAATTTTTAGAGCGTGTTTTTTTGGCAGTCGGGTTTTAGTTTCAAACTTAATTTTTATGTAACAAATTTTTAGTTATGTAAATAAAATATTTGAAATTTGCTAAAAAAGCTCTTTCATTTGATACCCTACACGGTGCCGTCGTGCAAATATTTTTTAGTTCCTTACTCTAAGTTCCCTAGAGGGCGCTGTAGTTAATTTAACGTGACGTCACGTGGCCTATAACCAGAAACCAATCAAGACGCTATTAACGACACCTCATTTGTTCAAATATGATAGCTAGTTTAGAAACATAGAGGGAACAGATCAACAACCATACATACTTAGGGGAAAGGTGTACAAAATGATCCCCCTAAGGGAAAATGCCGACTGTTATCAAATTATTGAAGTTACATCAGACATTGAAAAAGCTTTGGATAAATAATTTAAATGCTGAAGTAACTAGCACACCATATTTTTCATATGGTTTAAGTATTAAAAGTTATTAAGCGTTTTCCACATGTCTACCAAAGGATCATTTTGTACACCGGGGTGTACAAAATGATCCCCAGGGTAAGGGCAAAATGATCCCAGGGATCATTTTGTACTTTAAGCCCAAATAAAAATACTTATTTATAATAATCATATTTATTTCCAAGTACGTACTGACAATTTTTACCAGTCTGAGATCAGTGTTCTTTAATAATAGTACAGTCTTCTTTGAAGAATTTGTCAACGACTGGTTTGTTGAAAGCTCTTGCTCGAGCAGCTGATTTAGATTCTGGACTACGAAGAGTTATATCGGGATGCCGCTTCCGAAATCCTTTCAGCCAATCAACACCAGCCTTTTCTTACTCGGCCGAAAATGGATGTGAAATTTTGTTTTTTTCAGCCAACTGATAAGCCAGAGAAAGGATATCTTGCTTTTTTAATCCGTACATCCGGGATTCCATATCTTTTATATGGTCTATCAATTCTCTTTCTTGTTCATGTGAAAATACTGTTTTTTTACTGCCCAAGGCCTTGATTGCACCAACAGCATGTTTGTTTTTGCCCTTTGCTCGTCTTTTTAACGAATGACAGGTACAGAGAACTGTCTACATGCTGTTTTAAAAGGCATTCCGTCTTTCACCGCATCCAGTGCCTTAAGCATTGCATCCTCGCTCCAGTTTTGTCGAATAGTTTTTCGGCGATATATACGTGGCATGATCTGTAAAAAAAGACTAACATTATACATAGTTACAAGTTTACATATGGCTACTTTTTATTAGGATAAAGGCCCATCCTTAAGAGTATATGAAAGTGCTCATGAAACTACACTTTCCAAGAAAGCAAGGTCAAAATTTAAAACAAAAATTACATTTTAACTAAATAATGTGCCCAATGTAGGCATAAATGTTTAGATTCATGAGCATGTTCAACCCCTTAAAACCAACAACTAAAACTGGTCTCATTGACATTTAGGTAGCAATAGGTACGTTCAATAAATAATACTTAAATGATAAATATTTTTTTGCAAAATGTTCCGGGTAAAATGATCCCCAGGATCATTTTACACCTGCCCATGGGGATCGTTTCACCCCAAATGCAATCTTTGGAATATTTGTTGAAAATAACCTCAACTGTCATCTCACTGAGTATCAAAACGTGCTTAAAATAGTATTAAATATCAATAGAAGCCAGAACTAAAACAGCCATTTACCAAAAAACAACACAATAACCGCAATCTAACATTGAATATATGCTTACCTTAGATCAAACACACCTATTTTATTTTTTTAATTTTAACACAACGGAGAGTGATCACACCGCCATGACACTTTGCCGGACAACTGAGCGGGATGCGGGGAAGACGTTAGCGGGTACATCAGGTAGATGGCACTCGTAGTATGTTTGTTTCGGTGGGGAATCGTTTGACCTCAAGGGATCGTTTTGTACACCTTTCCCCTACATATCCTACTCCAACCAATTACGGCTATGGTGGCCAATCTCAACGATCAGCCACGTACGCAGTATATATTATAGTGTTCAAGTGTGTGCGCAAACACAAGTGCACTCTCTATTCCCTTACCCTCATATTCCGATGGGACACCAGGGAGACACGCCCGGAAGGGATCGGGAGCAGGACCAACGGCTTAACGTGCTTTCCGAGGCACGGGGGTACAAGACCGCCAGCTTTCAGACTCCAGGCTGACACTAAGAATTTCTTTCCGAAAACTTAGGTACAAATTTTTGCCCGACCTGGAGATCGAACCCGGGATCTCTTGCGTACTTGGGACTGCCTAGGTGGCGTAGTGGTTAAGTGGGTCGCATACTTACATATGTACAGGTCAAAATCATAACCCTCCTTTTCACTTCACCGTAGTCGGGTAAAACATAACCTACTTAACTATATTTTGAAGTTTACTTCATTATGAATAAGTCACACAATAATAACATATAGAATAGCCAGCCTAAATAAATTGCCCCATGCTAACTTGAGATAACACCACTATCTAAAACGAGTTTGGGCAAAAATTACCTTGTCCGCTATTCCGCCTATCACGTCCCACCCAGCGACGTTTCATTTCAGCCGAACAAGGCACCATCGTGAACTACGTAAATTCCAAGGGAACATTGGAGAGGAACTATTCCAATGAGTGTTTTTTTTTTGTATTTTAGGCCCGATTTAACCTAATTTTTATCCGATAAATCCATGGTATATCACTATCATTCCACTTAGCGTTATACCCCTATAGCTCAAGGTACCATAGATTGATTTAGATCGATAAAGATTATATGTATTGGTTACCAGTTTTACTATGGACTAATTATTAGTCCATGGTTTTTCACACAAATATATATAGTACCTACCTTTTTTTTATGACCCAGGAGAAATGCGTTACGCATACCCGCCCACCTGGGGCGGACGGGTTATGTCGGACTCTCCTCTGGCGACGGCTTCTCCTAACGAGAAGCCGGCCAGAGGCATACCGACTTTAACTCTTGGGACTCTCCCTCATCTGTCCATGAGTGGGTAAGTGTTATGGGTCCAGAGCTCGGAGCCTGGCATTACGACACCCCCGGATAAGGAAGCCCGCCTGCACGGCGAGCACGGCGCTTCTCCCCCCCGGGATCGGGAGGAGGATGGGGACTGCCGAGAAAGAAGAAAGAAAGAACGAAAAATTTATTATTTTGGACATCACAATACTACATACGAGTACAATAGATATTAGTTACAAAAGAAAAACGAAACAAAAAAATTGAAACAGAAAAAAAAAGAAAACAACGAAACGAAGAAAGGAAAGAAACGAGAGAGTCGTGCCTTCCCCACCAGGTAGTAGCCAGCCCCACGCGCCAGCGGACCTGCTCCTCGCAGTGGAAGGAGTCGCAAGTATTGGTGTCGCCTGAATCAAAAAACTTAGGTACAAATTTTGGCCCGGGATCCCAAGCTACTGACAAATTTATAATATCAGTGGAATTACCAAAATAACTCTACCTAATTCCGACCTCTGCTCATAAGACAATCCATGTTAAGATTCCTTCCCACAGCAATTTAGGTAGCAATATCGCATAGACATCGTACCCAAACACTCCTTACATAATCGAATAGGCCCCCGCAAACCAGCGGTCGGACCAAGGTGTTCCGACCCTTGTCACTCCGACCGCCAATCAATACGCTAGCTACGCAAACATTAACTTCTTAAGGTACCTTCAATATGTTTACAATATTGAGTGGGTTTGCCTTCAAAAATTGAGCTGCCCATCACAATGAAGGAACGTGGAAGGATAAATATTTGCATATTCTTCCCTTTGATGTTAAAAAAAAGTAAAATACCAGTCTATAAACTGTATCAGTCTATATCTATATCAGACTGCGGGAGAGCCACGCTTCGGCATGAATGGGCCGGCTCGACGGGAGTGATACCACGGCCTCACAGAAAACCGGCGTGAAGCAGCACTGTGCTGTGTTTCGCTGCGTGAGTGAGGATACCGGAGGCCCAATCCGGGGGAAATGGGGGTTTTAAATTAGGCAGCGCACTTGTGACTCCACTGATGGCGGCAGCAATCGCTTACCATCAGGCGATCCGTATGCTCGTCTGCCACCTATCACATAAAAAAAATCATAGAAAACCAAGTTATCGCCACTATGATGGGATTAGGTTCTAGTAATCACCACGCTTGTCTAATGCGGATTGGTGATCACAAACCTGAGCTATGTTCGAAAGATACCTTTTGCTCGACCCGGGAATCGAACCCAGGCCCCTGAGATTAAGGTACCGTACTTAAACCACTAGACCTACAGAGCGGCTTTGATGTTTGATTGTTAATATATTAAAAAAATTAAATTCATAATTATTTATTCAATAACACACATGTCATACAGATAATTGTGGTTGGAGCTTCCTTTTAAGCAACAGATTTGCTTGAATTAGGAAACTCCCCTCTTTTTTAAATTATTACATACGTTATGTTTAAACTTTCCTTAAATGTTTAGTATATGTTGAATTTTACCAGACCAAGCGCATCAAAGGCATCGATCAACATCAATCGCCTGGTCTGGTAGCTTTAATTGATCGACGGATTCCGTTCGACTAACAAATTGTCATTCCAAACCAGCGGTAGATTAATATGTATACCTATTTTCATATTCATAAGTGTTCCATATAGACCTTAAATGAATAAGATTTTTTAAATCTTAAAGATGAATAAAAGTCTTTTATTTGTAAAAAAAAGTGTGTTTCCTGGCACAGTAGAATAGGTCACCCTCACTCTTACCGAGGTGTCGTAAAAGGCGACTAAGGTAAAGCTGCTGGCATGATCATCAGCACCCAGAGAAGGAAAACTCTGCATTTATATCAAAACCCTCGCCAACCCGTCTGCCAAGCGTGGTGAGTATGGCAATTACCCCTCATGTGATTGAGGGAGGCCCGTGCCCCAGCAGTGGGGACTTAAATGGGCTGACGATGACGATGATTTGTAAAAAAACATGAATAAATTCGGTACAGAAGTTGGAAAAATATTTAACTTAGACCTACATGTTTTGCCTTTCAGGCATAATTTTTTTTTTCATTTTAATCAATCAGTAATGAAAAACAATCTAACCAAAATCTTATGTCAAGTGAATGATACTTAAATTATTACATATCAACAGATAACCACTGATGTCGCAGGTGTCCATGGGCGGCGGCAGTTGCTTACCATCAGGTGATCCGTCTGTTCGTCTGCCTATCTATTACATAAAAAAAATATAAAAACAATGGATTAGTAATTAATTATGTCATATAATTAAATATTATATATACATTATTAAAAAAGCTTATACAGGGTGTATCTGTGAACTTTTACATCCCTTTAACCACGTCCTCCACCAAACATTCTGAGCAACATTTGTTCTATGACTTTTTGAAATACGTCGAAATTTTTTTTGACTCCCCATACAAAATGACCAAGTGACTTTGTATGAATAGTTGAATTTTTTATGCGAATTTCCTAAAGTCATAGAACAAATGTTGTTCAGATAGTTGGTAAAACACGTGGTTGAGGGATGTAAATGTTCACTGATAGACCCTGTATAATTAAAGTTGATTAAAATGAGTCTGATAAAAATCATTAATATTAATATTATATGTATTATTATTATAGTAAAATTTTTCAACTAAAATTAATTTAAGTTTTTTCTTGAACTGTGCAACAGGTAGATCCTTTAGATCTTTTGATAATTTATTATATATGTTTGGACTATACAGAGTACACTTTTGCGCTTAAATGTTGTGTCATCTCGTTGTCTACGATTATTGGCATCGATCTTTTTCAAAAAAGACACACATATTCTCTCATTCACAGCCTTACGTCCCACTAACACGCCCAATCACACAGCCACACAGATCATCACAATCAAGACTCATTACCCTCACCACATCATAATCAGATCCGTAGTGTAGGAACTGTGTACTTGGCCTAGGCCCATACATTTCTGAAAAGCCAGCAAATAGCTGTGATACTCAGCATATAAAGAACATAATAATAATAATAATTCTCACAACATCTCATACGTTGACCTGATTCCGTACTAAGTAGCTTAAGCACTTGTGTTACAGATATCAGACAACAGAGGAACACAAATATATACTAAAATACACCCAGACAATGAACAAACACAAGTGTTAATCGCACGAATGTGTGTCCATTTATCTTTATCTTTATTGATTCCATCGGTCGGCGTTGATCGATAGATCTGGTAGCTATTAACGATCAATCAGTGTGCCAGAAACTATCGTTTGACGTTGACTTATCAATTTTACCATCAATCAATGATCAATTGACAGGTGAAAGATTTTGTTTAATGTGATAAATGGCAGACGAGTAGTCGGATCACCTGATGGTAAGCGATTCCCGCCGCCCATGGACACCCACTTTGGGCTTCCGGTACCCTCACTCACGCAGCGAAACAGCACAGTGCTGCTTTACGCCAGTTTTCTAGCGATTGACGTGAACTTTTTAATTTACCATCGATCGATGTCCAGTATCATCATCATCAGCCCATTTAACACTGCTGGGGCACGGGCCTCCCTCAATCACATGAGGTGTAATTGCCATGCTCACCACGCTTGGCAGACGGGTTGGCGAGGGTTATGAACTAAATGCAGAGTTTTCTTTCTCTGGGTGCTGATGATCATGCCAGCAGCTTTACCTTAGTCGCCTTTTACTACACCTCGGTAAGAGTGAGGGTGGCCTATTCTACTCTGCCGGGTACCACACGGCCAAGTATGCGTCGATGTCCAGTATGCGTGCTCTGATTTGTACATACGCCCTTCGTACTTTTTATTTATTTATTTATTAGTGCATACAAATACTTTTGACAAATAATCACGTTAATGGCCTCGTATTAACCGCTGAGGTTATTTAGGTTACTTATCCTGATATAAACCCACGAACTTACGACTTAAAGAGAACTACCACTACTTTAGTAACCAGCCAGATATATACCATGCTTGACACGGTAAGCAAACCTCGAAGTAATTAAACCAGTCGAAAGTTTATTACACGCTCCGCAGCTATCACTATGTAACGTTCAACGAATATGTATTATTAGAATAGTTACGGAATTTCTACCACGTTTTTTGTTTCCGATATTTTGGCGCTGCCACAAGCATCATGGTCACAGTGTAACGAAGTTTATTGGGGTTTGGCAATTTTTCTATGGAGCCTGGCCCATCTAATCATCATCATCATCAACAGCAACACACTCGTCCACTGCTGGACATAGGTCTCCCCTAATGCACGGATTTTCGGCCACTCTCATCCAGCCCACACCAGCCAGCCTTCGAATGTCATCATCCCATCTTGTCGCAGGGCGTCCTACACTACGCTTACCGAGTCGCGGTCTCCACTCAAGGACTTTACGGCTCCAACGGCTGTCAGTTCTGCGGCTAATATGACCAGCCTACAGCCACATCAGTTTGCTAATTCGGTGGGCTATGTCGGTGACTCTGGTTCTCTGTCGGATTACATCATTTCTGATGCGGTCTTTCAGAGATATTCCGAGCATAGCCCTTTCCATAGCTCTTTGAGCGACTTTGAACCGGTAGACTAGTCCAGCCGTGGGGACAAAAGTACCAAACCCCTTTTTGTAATCCCTGTCTAACGTAATTTGTGCGATAAAGTATGCTATCTATCCAGTGACCTGCCTACCAATGTTACAAAATTATGCATAGTTAAAGTGCGTTTCGCCACCATCACTATTGAATATGTAATTATACCTACGGCACATGTCTCTAGCATTACTAAACTAACAATACACATCTCAACCCCCTCCCCCAACATTCGCATCCGTATCAATAACGTAGTCATTAGTGACTCGTCGATAGTAAATGAGGTCTAACGACCTCGCTCCGAGGCAATCACCTTCATAATTTCATAGGTTACGTATATTACTGTGTGTGAAACTGGCCGTACCTTGTTCTTTAGAGGAACTGCTAGCAATGACTGGATGAGATAATCATAACCGGGACATCTCATAATATTATTCTTCTTCTTGAAGTGTCGCTTCAGTGCTGAAGATTGGCCATCAGCTCTTTCAAAACCAAAATCAAAAAAGTCTTTATTAAATTTAAGTCCATACAGAACATTCATGAATTGATTCGGAATGTCAATTTCTACCGAGAAGAATCAGCAAGAAACTCAGTAGTTACTCTTTTCAAATAATATGGTAATTACAATATTCATTCTTATACAAATTATGATTACAGTGACAGTATGATATACAATACTTATAATCAATATCGTTTAGATAAATCGTCAAAGAAAAATTAGGAAATGAATTATACATTAGAGGACAGGCGAAGAGATCAACATGTCCAAGAATCCTTATCATTCAAATAATCATCTACTTTGTAGTAGCCTTTCTGCATTAGGCAGTTTTTTACATGCAACTTAAACTTATGTACAGGTAAATCAATGATATTTTGAGGTAACTTATTAAACATTCTAATGCTCAATACTACAAATAAATTTCCAGTTTTATGAAGTTTCTTAAAATCGTGGCTTGTTCATGGCAAGCCAGAAAGTTGTTCGGCAAATTAGATGCCAGTGCTATGACATTTTTCACCTTCCAATTTTGCGTCTTCCAGAGATCTTTCCCATCTTGATAATCTGGAGAAGGTATTATTGTGGGTTTCTTAAAATGTGACCAAGACATGCGTCTTAACTCATAATCTCACAATATACCCCAACTCAATTTAGAAAAAATAGTTTTCTTCCCCACTTAACAAAATCTTACCCACTGTACCTTTGACGTGGCTGTATACAGCGTGAATTTTAAACCCGAAAAACTTCTTGAGGCTATAATACTTATGAAAACCAGTCATTTTCGCAAAGAAACATAATTAAACATCTAAAAAAAACTCATACTAAAGTGATCAGCTGACTAATGCATTTTGTCATCATCATCATCTTAGCGTTTTGTCCCGGTTGCGTCCCAAGCTGTCGCTTCGGAACCCAGGGTCCGCTTTTCTACTTCGACTTCTCCACTTCGCGCGGTCTTGTGCATTCGTAGTGGTCAGTTTATGTCATGTATAGTAGCATGTCATCCCTTACGATGTCAATCCACATCTTTTTAGATCTACCCCTTCTGCCCGGGACCTGGTAGTGCAATGGCCAGATATTTGTTTCCCACGTAGCTGTCCGGTTTTCGCAGGAGATGACTATGCTAACGTAGGCGACTCTCCAGCAGTTTGTCTGCTACGTCACGAATGAAAGCTCCAACGTATGCGTGAATTTCTCATGCAACTCCTGTTGATGTCGCTCAAGAACAGGCCAAGTCTCGCTGCCATGCAAAAGTACCGGTCTAATGATGGACTTATAGACCTGTCCCTTCAAGTTGACCGGCATTTTGGGGGCACAAATGCCTAATGCACTTTGTATGGGAAGACAGTTTATTTTCAAACTAGGGGAAATTGTTCCTCGTGTAAAAATATGTTTCATTAGCATCTTCAAAAAGTTTCGGTGTATATGTGCCATGCAGTTGCTATTAATGACGGTTTTGAAACCAGAATGTCATGTGCAAATAATGCTTTTAAATAATACACAGTGCGTCTCAGGTGTGACTTGAACCCACGATCTTCCTACTGGGCAACTGCTCCATCTCATTTATCTTCTATTGGCTCTTGAGGACTATTTAAGAGTGTTATTTAGTCAAGAAAAATTGGGAAAAAAAATGTTATTTCTCAAACATGCGCGGAAATTCGAACATTATTTTGATAACCTTCGAGATCAATCGATATTGCTGTATTGAGAAAACCAGGCCAGAAAAATTGCCTTAGCTAAATGTATAGATAAATTACTGTCAAAACTTTTAACTGGCCGAAAAAAACAATAAGTACTTGAACATTGTGGTCTCTGATTGTTCTCGAATTTCTAGTTCATTTCATTGTACTTGTATTACGTAAAATTATCCTTTTATATACAATTTAATTGAATTGCCTTGCATTATTTGAAAAAATGTTATACTACAGTTAACTCGTATACAAGCCTAGGCCGCAATTAAGAATTGATGGATTCACGTTTATGTGCCTCGGCTGCGCCTCGGCCCACATCCCAACGTGTCGTAAATTAATGGTTGTATTGTCGACCGGTGCAGAAATGTTATACTATAACTAAAACAAATACATTTTTTATCATAACATTGCTTATATCTTTGAATATTCATTTGAGAATGAAAAACCTCAGATTAGTTCTTGCGCAAACATAACAAAATCAGATTTAATCATCATAATATTTTTACTTAAGTACTTCTATAAGCTCGCTTTCATTTTCGCAACAATTCTTAGTCTGGCCAACATTAAATACAAGAGAAGGTTGATCCCTTGGGCAGCGCCAGCATAACGAACATTTTTCCTCTCGGCTTATTATCATTAATGAATAAGGGCGTACAAATAAAATAACACACTAGTTACTACGTATTATTGGTGTTGGTTTTGTTTAGTAGTGGGAATAGGCGAGAATTGCCTATAAAAGAAAATGATACCTGCGATATTGCCTACCTTTGGAAATGGTGAGTATGAAGGTAATGACATTAATGCGATTCGGATACTAGAGTAAGGAAGTTCAATCAGATAATAATAAAGTAACAAACCTCGACGGAGAGCTATGCTTCGGCATGAATGTGCCGTCTCTACTGGATAGGTACCACGGCCTCACTTCTATGTTTTCTAACCGGCGCGAAACAACGTCTATGCTGTGTTTCATTGCATGAGTGAGGGCACCGGAGGCCCGATCCAGGGGAATGTTACTTAAGAACAAATGGCATTAAGGCGACGAGTAGACGCCAATCGATTTTAATGTTTAGCTACTAAACCGGATCTATTTTAAACAATTTCGGGGTTACAATCTCTCGGCAAACACTTATACTATTTATTAAATACTTAAAATTAACTTTTGGGTCTGCTTTTGTACTCGAAATTTGAATTACCGTGTGAATCAATTTTTCGTGTACAAAATCGGACTCAACATTTGTGTATGGTCATTTATTTAATAGTATAAGTGTTTGTGTAATCCCGAAATTGTTTAAAATAGATCCGGTTTAGTAGCTAAAACTTAAAATCGATTGGCTTCGCTAGTGAACCCTACCCGTCACCTTAAATTGCTAATACATACTGTATTTACGAAAATTATGCTGAATAAAATAATATTATACAAAATACAAAAATACAAAATGATTTTTGTCATCATAACCCAGGTACATAGATAAAATAGGCAAGGGTTGGCCCCTTCTATTAAGTGCAGGTAGCACCTGTTCCAGAAAAGGCCACTCTTCCTCAACACACTCACATCTGTTTAAAGGTTAAATATAAATTAGAAAACAAATATATTAAATTACAACAAAACCATGTTAAATAAAAGTCAAACCAGGAGGACAATAAGAGTAAATGTGTGTATGTGTGTGTGAGCATATGTTTGTATGTGTGTGTGAGCGTGTATTTGTATGTGTGTGAGCGTGTGTTTGTATGTGTGTGAGCGTGTGTTTGTATGTGTCTGTGAGCGTGTGTTTGTATGTGTGTGTGAGCGTGTGTTTGTATGTGTGTGTGAGCGTGTATTTGTATGTGTGTGTGAGCGTGTGTTTGTATGCGTGTGTGAGCGTGTATTTGTATGTGTGTGTGTCTGTGTTTGTGTATATATATTGAAACATTATTATTACCAATATTATATCCATAATTTTATCTGTATGTACTCAGTACTTTGCAATACCTACTGTAGTTTGATATTTTTTTTCATCATTTAACTTATTTTGCTCTATTTTACACGTAGCCTCATTAAGCGGGCGATTAAGCCTGTTTTTGCTTGGCAAGTGGCCTTTTAATGACTGCCAAGCCTGTAATTCCTGTAAATACACTATATCCGGGTGATTCAAATTTTCACATTAGCAAGACAAAACTTTATTACGTTACCTCTTTTTGTTATAGGAGATTGGATTGTTCCGACACAAGTGTTTTATACGCTTAATAGGAGAATCCAAACTCTGATATAGTTAAACAACTTTTGTCTAACAATAAACATTTTTCATTTTCATTACGTGGACATCAAATCTCTTTATCGTGTTACTAGTTATATTGATCAAAAGGATGGAATAATGTATTACCGATCTAACCATATTAGCCGCAGAACCGACAACCGATGGGGTAACGAGTTCTAGAGTGGAGACCGCGTCTTGGCAAACGTAATGTAGGGCGCCCTCTGGCTAGTTGGGGGGACAATCTGCGCAGGATGACTGGCAAGAGCTGCGAGAAGCCATGGATAGATCACAGTGGCGAACAATTGGAGAGGCCTACGTCCAGCAGTGGACTGCGATAGGCTGATGATGATGATGATCTAACCTAGGGCGATCGTGGCTAAGTAGATAAGATGCACCATTTAGACGGAAGGTCGTAGGTCGTATCTGAGCAACCGCCAGATTTTTTAAATCTATGTGCGTATATTTACTATTAGATCGACGGTGCCATAGTGCAAGTTTTCGATAGTCTCTAAAACGTGTAATCACGATTCCGATAATCTGATTTTCCTGTCATAGCGTTGGAAAGGTCATTATGATCACCAGTTTCTACAAACCCTGAATCATGGTTTAAGCGTACCCCGAGTTCCGAAATGACAGCTTTAGATACGACGAAAAGGTTTTTTTTATGATATAGATCCTCTGTCATTGCGTAGAGATGTAGCATCACTCTGCATCTTCTATCGCATTTACAATGGGGAATGTTCCGAGGAGCTGTTCGGCCCTATTCCAGCTGCAATTTTTCACCACCGCACATCACGTCAGAACGCCAAATACCATCCACATCACCTGGATGGATTTATATCGACTACAGTGCGTTTCTCACGTCATTTCCTACCACGCACAGTAAAACTGTGGAACCAGCTGTCATCCGTGGTGTTTTCGAACAGATACGACTTGGTGACCTTCAAGAAAAGGGTGTACTCCTTTCTTAAGAGCCGGCAACGCATTTGTAATACCTCAGGTGTTGCAGATGTCCATGGGCGGCGGTGATCACTTTCCATCAGGTGTGCCGTCTGCTCGTTTGTCCGCTATAATGTAAAAAAAAAAAAGACGAGCAGACGTATCAACTGATGGTAAGCAATTACCGCCCATGGACACCAGCCACGTCAAAGAAGTCACAAGGGCGCTGCCTGCTTTTTTAAAAGGGAGTACACTCTGTTTTGAAGGATTGCAGGTCGAGTCGGCCCGGAAACACCGCAGGCGATAGTTCATTCCACAGTTTTGTTGTTCGAGGTAGAAAGTTTCTTGAGAATCGCACAGTTGCAGACTGCCAACCATCTAGATGATGCCAATGGAATACGGTATTTGACTATTTGTTTTTATTTTTGTAATCAAAAGACCTCTCAATGATAGAAACATCGTTGAAAGAATTACTTGATTCTCATTTAAACTACCTGAGATATCACAACTTTAAAATCACATTATTTTGGGCAAACCCAAAACGCTCCATACAAATGGCTACGAAGATGTGACGTCACACGCTTGTATTTTGTATGCATTTCATTTTAATTTTATATGGTAGCTATATCAAATGTTTCGTTTATGTCAATGGTTCTTTTATAAAAGTTGGTGCAAATTGTATGGGTTATTCAATGGTATAATTATTTTTTAATAGTTTCATACTTTTAAAATGGACTTGCCCACGAATCTTTGAATGACCATAAAACCGGCTAGACGTTATATTTTTAATTGAGAATTTTTGCTATTGGCACATGTCTACCTATATTTTGATAAAATATTTATATTTTGTAAAATCTCGAGCTTAGTCAAATACCCTATTGTTGACGAGTAGAACGATGACGGAATGAAGCGGCAGTATCTCAGAGCATTCCCCATAGTATGGTAGAATAAACATAGCAATCCTACAAATCTACGCAGTGCCAAGGAGTCAAGCCGATTGGAAATATCTTGGTAGTCGACGATTCGAGTCGCTCTCCGTTGAATGCGGTCGAGAGGGAGAATCTGGTACGTGGGGAAGTTACACGCGCATGAAAGATATTATCAATCTAACCTAGTTTACCAACGATATTTCATATCATCATCATCATCATCAGCCCATTTAAGTCCCCGCTGCTGGGGCACGGGCCTCCCTCAATCACATGAGGGGTAATTGCCATACTCACCACGCTTGGCAGACGGGTTGGCGAGGGTTTTGATATAAATGCAGAGTTGTCCTTCTCTGGATGCTGATGGTCATGCCAGCAGCTTTACCTTAGTCGCCTTTTACGACACCTCGGTAAGAGTGAGCGTGGCCTATTCTACTCTGCCGGGGACCACACGGCTGATATTTCATATTCCTAACATTAATTTACCCAATAGGTATTTGGGTCCAGAATAATATCGAGTATAATATTGCGAGCGCTCGCGTTATTCTAGGCACACCGCACTTTGTTGTGTTGGCTAGTATTCGGCCGCGGCTGCACCGGCTTGCGATGGAATATAAATAGCTGCTTTGCCACACAAGGCTCAGGTGCACAGAAGCGCATGGTGTTTTAAAGAATACCCACCTATGAATATCAGATAACAGTACCTACACCTACATTGACCAGGAGCCAAAGTAAGTTCAAGCACTTGTTTTATGAGTAGCAGAATCAGTAAACCTACTTTAAAAATACCTCTGGTTAGATAAGTTTTTTTCATGAACGCCAACGCCACAATCTCATCTGATGGAAAGTTGCGATGAGGTCTAGGATGTAACGCGTTTACGCGTTAAGTACTTTCTTTTTATGACATAGGTGGCAGACGAGCAGACGGATCACCTGATGGTAAGCGATTGCCGCCACCCATGAACACCCGCAACCCCAGTGGAGTCACAAGTGCGCTGCCAACCTTTAAACTCCCATTATCACCCTAGATTGGGCCTCCGGTACCCTCACTCACGCAGCGAAACACGTGGTATCACTCCGGTCGAGCCGGCCCATTCATGCCGAAGCTTGGCTCTCCCACAGCTTATTACGTTTTTTTTTATATTAATTTACATAGAAAATTTCGAAATCGCTTTAAAATTGTATTAAAACATTGCAACATTTATCATCACATTGGTCTTTAGTCAATAAACTAGAATTGAAAATGGCGCTATGAGTTTTCTGCCGGCCCAATTCTGGCATTTCCCAGCATAGCCAGGTGAAAAGTTTGCCAAAGACACATTTCAATTTTAGTGCCGTTTTACGGTCCCTATACATCGCGAGTAAAAGAACAAGGTATACTGCAGAATGCGTGGTCAGTGGTGTCACACTTGTGACAGCATTGCACATTGCACTGCACATTGCAGGTTGGCAATGCACTTGCATTGCCAACCTTTAAACCCCCCTTCCCCCGGATAGGGCCTCCGGTACCCTCACTCTTGCAGCGAAACACATCACAATGCTGCTTCACGCCGGTTTTCTGTGAGGCCGTGGTATCACCACGGTCGAGCCGGCCACTTCATGCCGAAGCGTGGCTCTCCCACTGTCAAAATATTCATACATTACAAATGTTTCGTTGTATATAAGATCTTTTTCTTATCGTGTCTATGACGACAAATTAGATTTTTACAGCTCAATACCTCGCCACACGAACTGCAGGAGGTCGACACGATGATCCGGGCACAGAGGGCATGTCAGGGGCTGCTTCATGGTCTGGGGGCGGCACCGCACTCGCACTTGCTGGACGCGTCTGAGTATCTCCACCTACTCAGGTTTTCCCTGCTACACCCGACCCGAGTGCGTAATCTGTTGAGGGACTTCCACGGTTTACCACGGCGAGATATATCCTGGAGCGAGCGCTTTGGTGGATACAGCAAAGAGGGATACTCATGATCCCACAGGTCTGTCCTGTTATGGGCTGGGTCACCAGTCACCGCGTGTGTTTTTAACAAAGCTCCGTCTACTCTTGAGCATTTGTGGAGCGTTCTGCATTTGCTTTCTCGACGGAGCTTGCAGTTTGCCTTTGGACTCTGGGTGGCGCGATACCGGTTAGTTCATATAGCGTTCCTACCGGGGTTGGCTTAAAGTAGCCTGTAATTATCCGATAGGTTTGGTGGTGTATGTAAAATACGAGGCTACATCTTCTCGAAAGATTTCTTTGTTGGATAAAAGTTAACACCTGACCACAATCGCGGCTGATGAAAAGCGACGATGAGGTCTAGGATGACACGCGTTTGCCTAGAAGATGCTCATTCTTCTGACTCTTGCCTAACGTATTTGACAAGCCAGTTTCGGAAAACTCTGCTACCAGTATCGTAAAATTTAGTACGATTTATACATGTCTTTTTATTTGTAGTGTCTGTTGCACTAGTGTTGCAAGTGTCCATGGAAGACTTCAATCGCTTACCATCAAATGATCCGTCTTTTTGTCTTTAAAATAAAATACGGGTTGGCTGCAGGAGTATTTCCCGACGGTTACGACTTATGGACCTTCAAAAGAAGAGCGTACTCTTTTTTAAAAAGCCGGCAACACATTAGCGATCTCTATGATTTCGCAGATGTTCATGGGCGGCGATGATTACTTTCCATCAGGTGACACGCTTGCTCGTTTGTCCGCCTCTAGCATAAAAAAAAATTTAATAAAAACGCCATCGCGTCCCTTTGACGAGCGACGTTGGCTTTATTTACTTTTACACCCCGTTCCCCCTCTTCCTGATTCTGAACTGGGAAAAGTTACTAAAAAGGATTAATTACATAGATATTTCCTTCTATGTTCAGTATTTTTTCCCTTTTTTATTTCGCTATTCTTTTCCTCTACCCCAAGCTTGTCCGGAAGAGATTAGATAATGAGATGATTAGATAAGACCTGTAATATTATTGAAATTGTTTATGTAGGTAATTATAATTGCATAATGATTATAGTACGAAGAATTACCGAAACACTAACACACATGCGCACACACACACATACTCCCATGCACAAACCCTCTCAAAGGTTCATCTCAAGGTCCTTTCCTATGTAATAGATATAATAATGCTTTTGTTATATGCGCAGCACTTTAAAATTAGAATCACAGTTAAATACTATTTCAAAATAAATACTATGTGGCATTCGTCCTGTAGTTGACATAAGTCGCATAACGTAAAGTGGTAACCGGTGTTAAATGATTAGTCTACGTGACAGGCCTTACCCTAGTGTAGAAATCATGGCACCAGTGCATATGACGCGCTTTTCGCCACAACTTTAGCCATTAAGTTAAGAACCAAAAATAAAAATTGTAACCCATTCTGGTCTAATTTGATAAATATGTTAGAATTTGTTCGATAAAATATTTATTTGTTCTTTTGTTAACCTTTTGAGCAGTAAAAGAGTAGGTATTTATTTAATCTATTTTTAACACCCGACACAAAAACGACGGGGGAGTTATAAGTTTGACGTGTCTAGTGTGTCTGTCTATGCCCATCGTGGCCTACAAATGGACCGATTTTGATTTTTGAAAAGAAAAAGAAAACAGAATATTCTTTTCTTACTGCCAGTGTGATAGAGTTATATTTCTTTTCCAGTTAATGGGAGTCCGTTGTTACTATACCGTGAAGACAAACAACACAGATCACAATTTTGATGTACCTACTAGCGTACAAGTACAAGCCTAGCCGCGTCCGAGACGGGACTCTGCAATACCTACCTACTGCCTGCGATTGGGCCTCCGGTACCCTCACTCACGCAGCGAAACACAGCACAGTTCTGTATCACTCAGATCGAGCCGGCCCATTCATGCCGAAGCTTGGCTCTCCCACTTTATTTTTTGTACATATTCTTTGCACAGCTATAAAACTTAAGTCAATTTTATTTATTATAAGTAATAATTAGTACAGTCTTTACTTGAGTTTGATAACTATAGTATTATCAAAATATATATTCGTTCCTCGCTCTTACCGAGATGTCGTAAAAGGCGACTAAGGTAAAGCTGCTGGCATGATCATCAGCACCCAGAGAAGGAAAACTCTGCATTAATATCTAAACCCTCGCCTACCCGTCTGCCAAGCGTGGTGAGTATGGCAATTACCCCTCATGTGATTGAGGGAGGCCCGTGCCCCAGTAGTGGGGACTTAAATGGGCTGATGATGATGATATTCGTTATAAATTTGAAATAACATTCATATATTGATACCATGCTAAGTCGTTATTTATTCACCTATTACCTAGACTGAGTTTAGATTTTCTAAAATGATATTCTCAATAAAATATAAGGGTGTACCACCCTTGCACCAAAATGGGCCTTTAACCACAAATACACCGTTATTGTTTTATCGTTTACAACCCGAACACCGCATAAAAATAAAGTTTAAGAACTAAAACCCGACAACCAAAAAAACACGACCTAAAAAGTACAAAACAAGTCTCTTCTGAAATGATTATGCCGTATCGCCGTGGTCGTATGCCGCCATAGTCGGGTTTTAGTTTTAAAACTTTATTTTTATTTAACATATTTTTATTTATATAAATATAATTGCATATTTAAAATGTGTTAAAAAAGCTCTTTCATATGATACCCCACACGGTACCGTCAAGCATTTTTTTTTTAGTTCCATACTCTAAGTTCCCTAGAGGGTTCTGTAATAAATTTAACGTGACGTCATATTGCCTATAACTAGAAGACAACCAAGACGCTTCTAACGATACCTCATTTGTTCAAATATGATAAGTAGTTTAGAAGTTACGTGGAAACAGATGAACATACATACATATATACATACATGCATACATACATAGCCTGTCAAAATCATTACCCTACTTTTGCTTTGGCGTAGTCTCGGGTAAAAATAGGTAGGTGTCGTGAATAAAGACCATATAGGTCTACATAATCAAAGGGCTTTGTATAATCTGCCTGCCCCCATATTGCGAATCTGTTCAATTATTTATTTCTTCATCTTCATCTCAATCTCAATTTTATGCATGCAACTGTTGCATAGATATGAACAGATGCGCAATAATGTTATGGTAGTCGCTGAAAACCAGCGTCGGGGTTGGTCTCTTGGATCAGCACCGACTAAAGCTGAGCGGCCGCCTCTTTGGCGCATACAGGGATAATGTTGTCCTACTTTTCGTTAATGATTTATGTCTAGGTTATGTTTCTAATTAAGTTTCCTTGTTTTGTATTGTGCCAAATAAAGTTTCATTCATTCAGGTATTATTTTCGTACCCAGACGCTGAATCTAAATCGCATTCACAACCTTTATTATATTAGGTGGGGTAACTCCCAAATCCGCCATTGGGCCAGACAACTGGATCGCCATTATGATGACCTCTGGTCTAACTTTACCTGATCTTTATTGGCACTAGGATGCGATGCCAAAGTGCGGAAGTTTCAATTCCCGGTTGCTCAATTTTTTATGACAAACTGTTATATATATATTTTTTATGTAATAGGTAGGCAGACGAACAGACGGATCACCTGATGATAAGCAATTGCCGCCGCCCATGGACACCCGCGACACCAGTGGAGTCACAAGTGCGCTGCCAACCTTTAAACCCCCCTATCCCCCGGATTGAGCCTCCGGTACCCTCACTCACGCAGCGAAACACAGCATAGTGCTGCTTCACGCCGGTTCTGTGAGACCGTGGTATCACTCCGGTCGCGCCGGCCCATTCATGCCGAAGCTTGGCTCTCCCACAGCTTATTACGTCGCGCTTTTTTTTTTATATTAATTTACATAGAAAATATCGAAATCGCTTTAAAATTGTATTAAAACATTGCAACATGTATCATCTCATTGGGCTTTAGTCAATAAACTAGAATTGAAAATGGCGCTATGAGTTTTCTGCCGGCCCAATTCTGGCATTTCCCAGCATGGCCAGGTGAAAAGTTTGCCACAGATACATTTCAATTTTAGTGCCGTTTTACGGTCCCTATACGTCGCGAGTAAAAGAACAGGGTATACTGCAGAATGCACAATTGCAGTCAAATCAATAGACTTTAGAAAATCCAGACAAATTTGTCCTGGTTAAATGAAAAAAAAAAATTATGTGATAAGTAGCAGACGGCAATCGCCCTGTTGGTCTAGTGGTTAAAGTACCGGGCCGTGATCTTAGGCTCAATTCCCGGGTCGAGCGAAAAGTATGTTTCGAATTTTTTGGACATAGCTCGGGTTTGTTATCACCGTATGTCTGTGATGCAGGTATCAAACACAAATAAAGATTATAAAGTACTTAATAATTATAATTCTCACAACATCTCATACGTTCACCTGATTCCGTACTAAGTAGCTTAAGCACTTGTGTTACAGATATCAGACAACAGAGGCACATAAATATATACTTAAATACATATAATACACCCAGACACTGAACAAACCCAAGTGTTCATCGCACGAATGTTTGTCCAGGGTGGGGATCGAACCCACGACCTTTGGCGTAAGAGGCAGGGTCACTACCAATTGCGCCATCCGGTCAGTATACTTAGTTGTGGTTTTGTGAAATAATGATATGACCTATCTATCTAATATGTAACACATCCCAATATATTTCAAAAACATTAAACCCAAAGCGCAACAAAACTGCAAATGTGTACCTAGAATATTCTGTAAGCGTCCGGGAAACTGCAACTCGCCGAGCGGTTTTTTTAAATATATATTGGTGCTTTGAGCAAAGACGGCTGTTATTAATATTACATGAGAGTTGCCGAGCAACCGACACACCACCTTGGAATAGTCAATTTTTGAAATGTCCAACTCAGGTGGGGTCTTTATATTTTGCTCAGAGAGTTGGGTGGGGAAATTGATGTAAGCATTGAGTAGAATCATTGCTAAAGGTAGAAGAATGCTGGTGGTAGGAGACAAACACTTCTTGTGGGCTGATGCAATTCAAAGGTTTGAAATTAGAATTAGAGGTTTTAAGTGACGAAATTTGGTTTTTATTTGTGCAATGAAATGCCGCGAAGTGAATCTAATAGTAATAAAAATCGTTGAGTTTTATCGTTTTTAACACTGGTATTGTATGTCGAGTGAGCCACGCTTCCGCATAAATGGTCTCGACCGGAGTGATACCACGGCCTTAGAAAACCCGCGTGAAGCAGTACGCCGGTTTCTTTGAGGCAGTGACGCTGCACGAGTGAGGGTACCGGAGGCTCAATCCGGGGGAAAGAAGGGTTTGCCCTTTTCCCAGGGTATGTGGTGTCGGCGCAGTATGTCTTCCTATCCCATATGTCCCTGTCCTTTGTCATCGATTCATCCACCTCTTTTTCAATCATGTCATTCTTCATACAATCCATCCATCTCTTTTTCGATCGTCCTCTGTTCCCCCACCCATTTACATTTATACTCATCACTCTTTTGGTTACATGCTCTTCCCCTCTACTAATTACATAACAAAACACACTCATGACTCGTGAACGCCCTGCCAGCCTCTTTTTCCTAGTGATAACCATAATATTTTTAAAACTAGTGTGAATAGGCTACTTTTGGGTAAACTCACTCCATAGTAGGTTTCTTCTCAACTCTAGAGTTCAGTGTGAAGCCAAGAGCAAACCCATCAATTTTTTTTTACCTTTCCATACGATATTAAATATATGCCACACTTTTGTGTGTGTTCATGGGTAATGGATAAAATTTTGTCCATATAATTGAATTGAAAATCCCAATGAATGAATTGTGCCAGCCTATACTAAAAAGCATTTTTAACAAAAAGGTTGGCGAAACTTGAAAACTTTATTGTACAATGACATAAGTGACATTGATAGATTTGACGGTGACGTATCTGTCGTAGTTTTTGGTCTTAAAAATCAGTTTCGAGTATAAACTAACAGTTATCCAAGACTTAAAAGATGAAAGTGGCCACAGCTTATTGATGGTAGAGTCGTTAGTTACAGGCACTATCTAGCCGCACTCTATCAGCCGTAGAGACGTTCTTTGTAATTGATAAATGAACTGGATGGCTGAATAGACCGAGAGCTATTTAATTGTGGACAGGTATTCAATTTGAAATACGAGCAATGAAAAGATATTGCCGTCGGGCTCTTTATTTGATTGCACAAGTGGTTTTACGATCTTTTTCATCTTTATGGAACTGTTGTTGAACAGTAATAGACCATTAGCCTTTTTGGAATACTTGAATCATTGATCGATAACATCTATGAATTTAAGAGAAATGAAAAGAAAATACAAGTAAGCTTCTCAAAGTTTCACGTTTTTGACCGTCGGAGCGCCACGCTGCGGCATGAATGGGCCGACTCGACCGAAGTGACACCACGGCCTCACAGAAAACCGGCGTGATGCAGCAACGTGCTGATGTTTCGCAGCGTGAGTGAGGGTACCAATGGCCCAATCCGGGGGAAGCGGGGGTTTGAGGGCTGGCAACGTACTTGTGACTCCACTGGTGTCGCGGGTGTCTATGGGCGGTGGCAATCTCTTACCATCAGGCGATCCGTCTGCCACCTATCACATCTTTTTTTTTATATGAGAGGTGGCAAACGAGCAGACGGATCAGCTGATGGTAAGCAATTCCGCCGCCCATGGACACCCGCCACACCAGTGGAGTCACAAGTGCGCTGCCAACCTTTTCCCCTTCCCGCCCATTGGGCCTCCGGTAACCTCACTCACATGGCGAAACACAGCGTAGGTGCTGCTTTACGCCGGTCTTCTGTGAGGCAGTGATATCACTCTGGTCGAGCCGGCCCATTCATGCCGCAGCGTGGCTTCTTTCTTTGAACTGTCCTTGTGCCTGAGTTATTTTTGCGCTGCGGAGGGGTCAACTCGTCCTGACGCCGTCTGTATGGTCAGCTGCAAAGAAATGTAAAAAGTAGCTTGTCATAAAAGCTGATTCTGACTTTTAATTTCTTATACATAATGTGTGATATTGTGACAAGAAAAAAGTGATGTCACTAACTCTTCTTCTGTTTTTAACTTTCGAGAAATCTATACACCTTTCACTTTATCATGATATCGGTGACAGCAGAATAGAGTAATACGTGAGTCACACGGTAGAAAGAGACGGTAGAGTGAAAAATGTATAGATTTTGACATCTGTCACCCATATGCTAAAAAGAAAGGAGTATATTGTCCCTTAAGGGCCGATTGGACCGACCTTATTCCGATAATGAATCTATGGTATAGCGCTGTCATTATATATAAATCGGACGTTATACCATAGATTTAATATACGGACAAAATTGGTCGAATTCAGCCTTAGTCTTCTAATCGTGATCCTTAGGAAAGCAAGGGGATGGTTTAACTTCCCTTGGTCACCGCAACTCATAACTAGGTTTCATCCTAATGAGGAAATTTAATAATGAATGCCGTGTGGTCCCGGCAGAGTAGAATAGGCCACCCTCACTCTTACCGAGGTGTCGTAAAAGGCGACTACGGTAAAGCTGCTGGCATGATCATCAGCACCCAGAGAAGGAAAACTCTGCATTTATATCAAAACCCTCGCCAACCCGTCTGCCAAGCGTGGTGAGTATGGCAATTACCCCTCATGTGATTGAGGGAGGCCCGTGCCCCAGCAGTGGGGACTTAAATGGGCTGATGATGAATAATGAATCCACAATACGATAAAATAATGGTCACTATTAAACAATGGAAAAGATTATACGACCACTAATTAAACCGAGCGAATAGTACCTATTATCACGATGAAGTTGATCCGTTTGGACGGGCGCCAAATCATCGCTGAGCTGTGTGTGTATAGAGGAACAAAACTCACATTAATACCCGGAATATTCAAAATTCGTAACACTTTGAAGCCTGTTGAAAAAAAAAAGAAAATACATCTATTAATTTGGACACCACAACACAATCGATACAAAAAAAAATACACTCGCAATAATTACTAACACAAACAAAAGAATAAAAAAATGAACCAAAAATAAACTAATAAAAATTTTGTGTAGTACCTATCACTGTGCTATTATTCTCATAAACAATATATTGCTATTAACACCCGGACAGTAATAAGGAATCGATTGATCATCATCATCATCAGCCCATTTAAGTCCCCACTGCTGGGGCACGAGCCTCCCTTAATCGATGAGGGGTAATTGCCATACTCACCACGCTTGGCAGACGGGTTGGCGAGGGTTTTGATATAAATGCAGAGTTTTCCTTTTCTGGGTGCTGATGATCATGCCAGCAGCTTTACCTTAGTCGCTTTTTACGACACCTCGGCAAGAGTGAGGGTGGCCTATTCTACTCTGCCGGGGACCACACGGCATCGATCACGGCACGAATTGATTGATATATTTATCAAAATTGGTTGGTTAGTTTAGCCAGAATCGGGGGACACTTACACGGACTACGAACATACTTACATATACTGCTAGAATCATAACCCTTCCTTTTTGGCTTTGCTGCAGTCGGGTAAAAAGAAAAACAAATAAAATTCCATAAACAATAATAACAAATCATGGAAAAAAGGCGCAAACAGTGTCATTCTCGATTGAACCATGCAGTGCCAAGGGTTTGCATTTAGCGTGGTTTAAAGGTAGTTTAGCGGAAAACAATTACGACTAAAAGCGGTAATTTTTGAGTTTTTCGCGTTGCTTTATAACTATAATTAATCAAGACGGGAATTAACACGATATTTATAATGTGGTACTTATATATTTTACTCGACGTTTCGACTACGTTACAGCAGCCGTGGTCACGAGTGGTGCTGCGTTACAGCAGCCGTGATCACGAGCGGATTGACCACTCGTGACCACGGCTGCTGTAACGTAGCCGAAATGTCGGGTAAAATATGTAACTACACAATGTTGTACCACATAATAAATATCGTGTTAATTCCCGTCTTTATTAATTATAGTTTTGAGTTGATGTATTGCATACACTCAATTAAGTACAGTCATATAGGTACACTAAAATCTTTTCTTCTTTCGTTTTTATCTTCATTAATGTGTTCTGTATAAGATTCCTATTTGGGTAGGGTCGCCGTATTAATCATCAAGCATCGCCCGTGGGAGCGCCACGCTTAGGCATGAATGATCCTACAGCCTCACAGAAAACCGGCGTGAAGCAGCATTGTGCTGTGATTCGCTGCGTGAGTGAGGATAGGTCTGTCTGCTCGTCTGCCACCTATGACATAAAAAAAAATGCAAAAATAGCACCTGTGTCTCAGATAGGACCGGACATTCCAAAGTCCAACAATAACTCCACATGAGTACCTACAAGTCGATACGTGAGTGTTCTCATCCTCCACTTTTGCGGCAAGTGAAACAGCTGTATAGCCACAATTTCCCTGCTATACACGCAATATTTGTATAGATATTTTCTGTTTTGTTCACTGTGAGTGCACCAGAACCAATTTCAATGGTGACACGCCTAATCCACACTCAATCTGACACGACGATGGCTCCGCTCTAATTCAATATAGCGTGGCTCTAGTGACCGCGACGTGATACGAATAGGTCGAATGCGCAGACAGTACCGGTAGTGATGGAGGGTTTTCCACTTAGTCACGTTTAAAAAAATGAAGTTATGAATTGTGTAGTATCTTTGACTCAATGGTGCAATTTCATTTCATGGTTGTTCGCGGATCAAGCAGCCAGTGAGGCAGGGTCAACTTGACCCTACCTTACGGGCTGCCTTTTTTTGTGACAGGTGGCAGACCAGCAGACAGATCACCTTATAGTAATCGATCGTATGTCCTTTTACAAGTTACCATCTGAAAAAAATTTGAGTGTGATGAAGTTTTGTGCTTTGTTTGGTATCTGGGTGTTATGATGTCTATTTAAAAATATATTTTTGTTTATTTATTTATTCACGTACAAGTGGCTGCACATAATCGTCCGTCACACGAAAGCAAAATAATATTTACTTTCATTCCACGTTCATTTCAGGGAACTACGTGCTTTCATGAAAATAAACATTAGGCACGGTACAGAGAATAAAAAGGTTCGTCACCTTAAGGTAAATTTTCGCTCGCACGGCATCGTTGGTGTAACTGATTCAGTTACACCAACATACGGTTTTGAAAGAGATCTGCAACCTTATTTAAATTTTCTTTACATCAAAAGGAATCAATGTTGCTACAAGCAAATCTGAACTTTCTGAACTAAACAGCTAAGTATAATTTTCTGTGCAACAGATTACTCTGACAAATTTACGAAAGGTAATAAATAAGTGCTCATATCATATCAAACGTAACTAATTTGAAAACTGACGAACCTTTTCGTTCTTTGACTGTACATAATTAATCAGCTGTTCATGAGTGTCGTTGCCAATAGATCGTGCTATAAAGTGGAAAAGCGCCCAAAGGATCGAGTACGCCGTCAGTACTGAGAGTGTAATGAAAGTCACGTATTAAGCCGTAGATTAGAAACCGCAAGACTACTGTGATTAGATATTTTAAAGGATTTCTTATTCCAATACGTGATTACGTTTGACTTTGTGTCTATTTATTCGATGTGAGTTTTGATAACATCTTATGAAATATTAATTAAGTTCCACCTGCAAGCGGTGTTAGCGTTCGGCTTGTGGCAAAAGTATGCAATTTTGCGTCAATATTTTCTGTTGAAATGATTCTTTCCTGCTTCTTTGCCTCTTCCCACGTTAGGTGGGGTCGGCTCTCACTATCCTTCTGCGCCAGCACAATCTGCCCTGGGTTGTCGGGTCAGGTAGTTGGGATTGCTTAGCCAGATTGGCTGTACTAGTCCACCAGGTTCAGGCCGTGCGTCCTCTTCTTGCTCTCTAGGATTGTCAGTGCCCTCTGGACCACATGCTGTCTCTCCGCATGACATGGTCATACCATCTTAGGGTGTTTCAGTAAGCTTTTCCTAAACAGCAGTGACTTCTTATGAAATTATCACGTAAAATTATTGACGAATCAATTTGTTTTTGGATAAGGATTGATATTATTTAACATATTTTTAGTTATGGAAATAAAATTACATATTTCAAATGTGCTAAAAAAGGTCTTTCATTTAATATCCTACACGGTACCGTCAAGCAGATTTTTTTTAGTTCCTTACTCTTAGTCCCCTAGAGGGCGCTGTAGTCAATTTAACGTAAGGTTATCTCACCTATAACCAGAATACAATAAAGTCGCTTCTAACGACACCTCGTTTGTTCAAATATGATAACTAGTTTAAAAGTTATGAGGGAACAGATGAACAACTATACATACATACATACAGGTCAAAATCATAACCCTCCTTTTGCTTCGCCGTAGTCGGGTAAAAAGAGTCACATTCAAAATGTATTTTTGTGCATCAAGAATATAATTTTATCTGATCTGCACATTACACACCTTTGAAATTCGGTCTTTAATCAAAATAAAAATATACAACAGTAACTTTTTGGGCTTTTGTAGGCATTATTAATCTTGTTGTGTCTAAAAAAAAACGGCAATTTGATACCTTAACCCCTATTAACAAAAACACAACAAAAATTTGTCCCCCGACTAAGTAAACATGTCATCATCTCAGCATATTTTTTTTATATGATAGGTGGCAGACTAGCAGACGGCCCAAGTGCACTGCTAACCTTTAATCTCCTCTTGCCCCAGATTGCGCCTTCGGCACTCTCAACCCGTCGCTTTGGAGCCCGGAGTACGCCTGGATGACGATCCAGGATTTGGTGAGTCGGGTAATTTCAATCAAGCAAAATACATTATATTAATTCAGCAACCCTTCTCCGTCTTGTCAATGCCAAACGCAATCGCACATCCAGATATTCATTTCCCACTTTCGTCCCGATTTGTGCAAACGCAGGCCAGGCCCTTGAGACGGGCTCCGGAATGCGCTATTCACGTCACGTTTGATTCGCGGAGCGGAGATATTGAATCGGCTCTCCGCACCGCGAGTGACGCGCGCCCACATTTATTACCTCGGATATTTGGACCGCGGCTGAACACTGCGGAATCGAACACGTGAAGTGATTTTATATGTTGCGGATTGGTTTTTGTTTACATAATGTGTTATTTTACATATTTTTGATGGCTTAAAATTCAATGTACTGTATCGATAAACTAAACGTTTCTAATTTATCTTAACACTGCCATAAAAACTTAGCGTAAGCATATTCGCTAGATGGCAGAAAAAGGAGCTAAAATTAAATGAACAGGCTAGGTAAGTATGTAATCAAACGTCAATGATCGGAGGTATTTGCCTAATTGTTTAATCAGATGGCTAAATACCATGTATGCTGCTAGTTAAACGCTACTGTTGTAAATAATCTAGCTAGACAGTTAATTGAACTGCTAGATACGCTATTTGATTGAGACTGACGGAACACTTTTTTTTTTGCCGCCAAAATGTATAATAAAATTATAATCTGCACTGCCTAAGCATGTCCATGTATAAGTTATTTCCGTGGTTTCAACAGCCAGAGTCCACGTGGCATTTGATTCGCGGAGCGGAATATTGAATCGGCTCTCCGCACCGCGAGTGAGGCGCGCCTACATTTATTATTACCTCGAATATTTGGACGCGGCTGAACACTGCGGAATCGAACACATGAAGTAATTAATAAGTAAAGCGAAATATATTATGTGTGACAACAATATTTAGCTCGACGTTTCGGCTACGTTACAGGAACCGTGGTCACAAGCGGACTGTCGAGAAAAATATGTGAGTACATAATGTTGTCTCACATAATGAATTTCGCGTTAAATCCCGTCTTAATTAATTATACTTATAATGCAAGGCGAAAATCTAAAAAAGGTATTGATTTTTATAGCTTGGTATTGAATGTAATAATAAATTAATTTTTGACCGCAAGTTGTTAAGCCTTGAACACAGGCGTGTCTTTTGGTCTTTTACAGGTTGCATTTTGGAGAGTGTGCGAAGGAATTAGATGATCTAATTCCACCGGCCCCCTTTCATCATCGGGACACAAGACGGAGAAGGGGTTACCACCCTTATGTGGTAGAAATACCGGCAACACGTACCAAACGGTTCAAATGGACATTCATGTTGCGTACGGCTAAGGAATGGAACTCTCTACCGGAAGATGTGTTCCCTGAACGCTATGATCTGAACTTATTCAAGAAAAGAGTGAATAGGCTGTTACTAGACAGGCATGATCCATCCTCGGCCACATCATCACTTACCATCAAGTGAGATTGTGGACAAATGTCTGGCAATTCTAATTAAAATAAAATGCAGTTAACCTACTCCTTATCAATAACTGTGTTGATAGGCTATAAATAATTTCCGGACCGGACAAAATTGGACTAATCGCAATTTTTTTTAATTAAATAAATTATGTAAGTCGGCAAAAGTTTGCATTGATGACCAAAGGTTGGAATAAGTCATCATCATCATCAGCAACCCATACTCGTCCACTGCTGGACATAGGTCTCCCCTAATGCACGCCACTGCTCCCGATTTTCGGCCACTCTCATCCAGCCCACACCAGCCAGCCGTCGAATGTCATCATCCCATCTTGTCGCAGGGCGTCCTACACTACGCTTACCGAGTCGCGGTCTCCACTCAAGGACTTTACGGCTCCAACGGCTGTCAGTTCTGCGGCTAATATGACCAGCCCACTGCCACTTCAGTTTGCTAATTCGGTGGGCTATGTCGGTGACTCTGGTTCTCTGTCGGATTACATCATTTCTGATGCGGTCCTTCGGAGATACGTAGAGTAATTTTATTAATTTTCACTGATTTCATTCAGCGTTAGAATAAAGTGGATGTGTCTCAAAAAATTAAATAATTATAAAGATACCAATAGATTCCGAATTATCAAATAAAAAAGTTCATGCACATACGATAAACTTCAATATTGCCTGATATCCGTGTATCCCTCTCGGTGTAAATCTACCTACAGTGATATGTCTATTAGGTACCTACTATTAAGATTTGCATGCTAGGTAATTAGCAATATTTTAGTAAAGTATCAGCCTATATACTGTCCCACTGCAGGGCAAAGGCCTTCATCATAGAAATCAAGTCATCGCTACTATGATGGGATTAGACTTAAACACCACACTTGCCAAATGCGGATTGGTGATCACGAACCCGAGCTGAGTTCGAAAAATTCGAAACATACTTTTTGCTTGACCCGGGAATCGAACCCAGGACCTTGCGATCTCGATCGGGTACTTAAACCACTAGACCAACAGGGCGTCATACATACGAAGGCGGACTTATATTTTAGTGGGACTAATTAAACATTGAAGTAATTAAAATAATGAACCTACCACCTGAAATTGTGCAAATAAATGTATTTCATTTCATTTCATTAGGAAATATACCTTAAATTGTTTTTTTTTTCATGTGAAAAGCAGACAAACAGACGGAACACTGTATGATAAGCGATTGCCGCCGCCCATGGACACCTTAAATAGTTAAGATGTCCATTACAAATCCCATATTAATATCAACATTTCGTTGCAAGTACGTGTACTTAGATAACTCTACCCATTCGTCCATGCTAATACCTATCAACCTTTGTTAATGACGTTGTGGCTAATTGGTCACAACACAAGTACATACTCAATAAGGGCGATAATCGTAACTCCGTCCTCCAAATTCGGCGTTGCATCAGAAACCATTCCAAACCCATCTCGTAACGTTTGATTCACGCCGAGCTATATGGAATCGGCTCCGCACCGCGAGTGTCGCCTCCGCGCCGCACTTATAGCTTGGGTAGGTGTGGGAAATTGTTAAGGTAATGGGTAGGGCACACTAGCGACGCCAATCGCTTTTAATTTTTAGCTACTCAATCGGATCTATTTTTAACAATTTCGGGGTTACAACCTCTCGGCAAACACTTATTCTATTTATTAAATAACCATGCACAAATGTTGGGTCCGTTTTTGTACGCGAAAAATTGATGTAATCCAAAATTCGAGTACTTTTGTACTCGAATTTTTTTTTTGTTAAGTTATTGGTCTGCTTTTGCAGATCGTCAACCAACAGTCAAACAACGCTTGGTGCGCCTGCCGTAATAGTTCTTTACCTTAGGGACGATTAACTATGGTCTGGTAGCTGATCTGGTTGAGTAGGCATACCTCCTTTCCTGTTTATGCTCTGTGATATAGTATTTTTCTATCAGAATAGTTATTTTAACTTTGAATTCTACTAATATTTCAGTGGTATATAGGACTTTATCCCTAACCAAAAGCTATAGATAGGCTAGATAATGAAATCTTTTATGCTTTCATTATGGAACTTGTTATAAAGCTGTTTTTAAAATATTATTATAAAAACCGTGGGAGAGCCACGCTTCAGCATGAATGGACTGGCTCGCAAAGGGGAGTTTGAAGTTTGGCAGCTCACTTGTGACTCCACTGGTGTCGCGGGTGTCCATAGGTCGCGGCAATCGCTTACCATCAGATGATCCATCTGCTCGTCTGAAATCTATCATATAAAAAAAACGGTTTGAAGCAGCGTCCCTGCGGTATTTCATTGCGTGAGTGAAGGTACTGGAGCCCCATACTAGGGAAAGGAGGGTTAAAGGTTGACAGCGCACACTTGGGAATCAAATGGTGGTGAAAATCGCTTACCAGGTGATTCGTCTGATTGTCTGCCACCTGTCACATAAAAAAGGAAACTTATTAAAGATCAGAATAAAAGTTTATAACTTAAAAAGTATACTTAATTTTTAAGTAATCTAGTTTTATTCTGTTCTTCTTGCTTTAACAGAAAAAATACTACAGACTAGTACTGACTTAACTAAAACTAATTGGGTGCACTGTCTTCATTAAACAGACGCAACAAAGAAGAGACAGGAAACCATAAAGCCAATGAAATATGGACCTTAGTTCTCTGTAATTAAACGTTACCATTATGTTCTAGCTGAGCACACCTGAACCGCCTTTACTAAATTAAAAATACCCTGTGCTGTAAGAAAAAATGTTGCCATAAAGATTTGCGTTCTGTATTTCCTCGAAATGACTGTTCTGTTGTAATTGAAAAATAAGAACTAATGGTGTCCTTTTTAGAAGCATTATAAAAAAGACCGCGTCCCTGGTCCGCAGGGTGAGGGACTGCCGCAACACCATCCTAATGACTCTAGCAGATAGATACACCTCACCGCTCTGGAAATACCTGGTGCGAAGAGTGACCACTGAAACCAGTTTCTTTGGCAACTCCTAGCAACCTCTCTCTTTTTAATTTTTAATTTAATTTTATTTTGTCGATATGTACCTCGTAATATAGTATTAAGTATTTTTGTTACTAACAATCTATGGACCAAAAACTATGGACTGAAATAAACATTTTTTTTTATTAGCTCGGCGGTGAGGGAAAACATCGTGAGGAAACCTAGTTCTGATAGTTTCTAAAACTTGTAACCAACATCCAGTTGGTCTGGTTCCCCTGTTAAATGGTTGCGACGATCAGAGGGCAGTCGCTTCATTGTAATTACCAGACTCTCGAAATCCTGAATCATGGTTCAAGCATGCCCCTTGGTACCCGGGAGCAAATATTTTGGACGCAACCGGGAATTATACGCTAAGATGAGGGAGAAAGGCTGCTAAAAAAATGAGAGCCCTCAAATTTTAAAAAGTTCTTTTTAGTGTCTAATTTTTTTGCCAAAAAATGACACACTAAAAAGCTTGAAAAAAATATTCTGTGAAAAAAAATCCGCCTTCAAATACAACGGACAAGTGTAAAATAATATTTTTATCTCTTTATACACTTCAAATAATATTTCATAACAGTACACTCGAGTAAAGGTTTTACCGAAGTCGGCGCCTAATCTCTGTTGAATACTTGATTGTTGTATTAAATTACAAGATAGTATTAGGCGCCGAATTCGGTAAAACCTTTTCTCGAGTGTACTGTTATAAAATGTTATTTGAAGTGTATAAAGTGATAAAAATATTATTTTACACTTAAAAAGTCCGTGGTATTTGAAGGCGGTTTTTTTTTCGCAGAATTTTTTTTTAGGAAGTATGTAGGTATAACGTTTACGGCCTCGTAAACCGTACTACTGGTTTCTTATTTTATCTCTTAAGAGCCATTTTCATGGAGCACGTCGATTCTATAGGCGCTTTTATACCTTAGCTCTCTTACTTATGAAATATTCGTTTCATCGGCGTCACTACGTCTTTCGAATTGAAGTGCCTGTAGTCTTCTGGTTTCGGATAAAAAATTAAATTAAAAAAGTTAAATGATCATTTATTTGAGATTATAATCCATATATTGTTAGTACAACCCTCGCCAACCCGCCTGTCAAGCGTGGTGAGTATGGCAATTACCCCTCATGTGATTGTTTTACAAAGTCTTAATTTTATGTTAGTAACATTCAATTTTAAATTTAGATTAAAGGTATGGTACTTTATTCCATTTCAATTATTATTTCGAATAAAATGTAAATGCATAACAATTTCAAATAAATTTTGTCATCATCACCCGGTTGAAGTGTTTATAAAAAGGACTGTCCAGTTTGTCAGCTAGGGCTTTCAAGATGCTGTTGGTGCTCGCGCGCAGCCTGCTCAATAGTGACGCAGTTTTCTTGCACAATCACGCGTAAAACCCGTCCGTGCGCGCCTCCGCGAACATGCCTGAGGCACTGCAAAAACATGGGAGCCCCAGCAGCATCCTGAAGGCGTTATTATACTGGACGCGGAGAGTGTTGATTGAACTTTGATGTGTATGAAGACCAAAGGCTTCCCATGTAGAATAAGCATGGATAAGCGTTAGCTAGAAAACAAATCGTGACTTCAAACCGTTTAAAACCACTGGGCCATAAAAGCTGTTGAGGATACAACTGTGAGGTTGACTACGGGTATGGGTACGTGGTCCTTACTTAATGGGTCAATACTTGAACCTTTTCTTTTTGTTCTCTCTGTCTAATTTAGTTTCTTTTTGTTCTCTCTCTCTCTAATTTCGAACGTCGCTCTTCTCGGTGAATTAGTTTCCATTTTTCTCACAACTCTGCCAACACCTTTATGTCCTACGACATGACATTTGCTTTTGTCAACCCAGGGGAAACGCATTACACATACCCATCCGTCGAAGGGCAGACGGGTTATGTCGGACTCAGCATGATGGCGGAGGTTTAAAAAATGGGTTGTTACTAATTTTGTCCCAACTCGGCAATATAACCTGTGACTCCAAGCATAATAGTGCGATAGTGCGCTAAAGTAGTAAAAAATATATTTTGGGCTAATTGTAAAGCTTACTAAATTATTCCATAAAACCTTCCCGTGAAATTGTCTGATGAAGGCAATGTCACAGCATTTGACTCTGTAAGGGGTTTTATTAGCGTCAGACCGTAACCCCACGTGGCTACAAGGGAATGCAGTGCGACTAAAGGGACCACAATCAGCTTAATGAATGCCTAAGATGTAGTTTACTTTTTAAAAGTTCAGTATAGATAGGTGTAGTGTGATAGTGGCAGTGGGCTGGTCATATTAGCCGCAGAACTGACAGCCGTTGGAGCCGTAAAGTCCTTGAGTGGAGAGTCCTTGAAGATGGGATGATGACATTCGAAGGCTGGCTGGTGTGGGCTGGATGAGAGTGGCCGAAAATCGGGAGCAGTGGCGTGCATTAGGGGAGACCTATGTCCAGCAGTGGACGAGTATGGGTTGCTGATGATGATGATGATGATGATAGATAGGTGAAATATCAAACTGTATATTTTAATAAAAAGTTACTACACAGATAAATAAGCTTTCCATCAAGTCCTTTGGCGAAGCTATGTCGGCCAAAACAGACATGTCACTGTTTTTTTTATTTTAAAATTCAATCTGAACTAGATATCGCAATATCGAGAGCAGTGTAGTAGGTCACCTAATCCAATAAAAAAACAACACCAGAGTTATTGAACAAACCCTTAGTTTAATCAATTGTTTACCCTCTCAAATCTCGTCCCATCTTCAAATTCCAGTTTAGTTTGCTCAAATCTCACCAGATCCACTCGACGAGTGACGTTCGTTTTCTGAGGGTTTTAGCACAGATGGAAGATTAGCAGTAGTCCAAATGGCGTGAGGTGACAGGCGTCATCTGTGACCCCAAAATGCCGGTTAAGTTGAAGGGACAGGTCTATAAGTCCATCATTAGACCGGTACTTTTGTATGGCAGCGAGACTTGGCCTGTACTTGAGCGACACAAGCAAGAGTTGCATGTCACGGAGATGAACATGCTGAGGTGGATGTGTGGAGTTACGCGAAAAGACCGCGTGAGAAACTCACGCATACGTGAGTCCCGCCACCGCCGGGTCCCGGCAGAAGGGGTAGACCTAAAAAGGTGTGGCTTGACATCGTAAGGGATGACATGCGTGCTAATAAACTGACCACTATGGATGCACAAGACCGCGCGAAGTGGAGGAGTAGAAGTAGGAAAGCGGACCCCGGGCTCCGAAGCGACAGCTTGGGACGCAACCGGGACAAAACGCTAAGATGATGATGATGATGATGGAAGATTAGCAGTAGCTATGGTAGTAACAAGACAAACATTTTGAACGTACGCTCCGACGACCTTGTGAATAGAAAACTGTGCGTCAAACTTTCAAAACCTTTCGAGCAGACGATAACGCGACTCCGCAGGGGCGATTCACATCATCATTCCTCAAAAATAAAGGTAAAACTCTGAAATTACCAGAGTCCCGTTCTGACGACCCGTTTGGGACAGTGATAGTGAATATTTCCTTTGGTCCTAGGGTTGCGGGTTCGATCCCCGCACAGTACTAACATTTGTGTGCATGAACATGTCTGTTGAAAGTATTGCCACCCTCACTCTTACCGAGGTGTCGTAAAAGGCGACTAAGGTAAAGCTGCTGGCATGATCATCAGCACCCAGAGAAGGAAAACTCTGCATTTATATCAAAACCCTCGCCAACCCGTCTGCCAAGCGTGGTGAGTATGGCAATTACCCCTCATGTGATTGAGGGAGGCCCGTGCCCCAGACTTAAATGGGCTGATGATAATGATGATGATTTACAAAAGAAAAGTATTGTATGTATATTTGCAATCCTACTGTTGATTCTGATATCCGTAACGCAGGTGCTTGGGCTACCTATTTTGGAGTCAGATCAATGTATGTGATGTTGTGAAATATTTATGTAATTATTCAATCCCTATTTTTAAATTGATGCGAAAAAGAACACGATTACTCACTGAATTTTTCGTCAATGATCGAAGGGCGAAAAATTTTCGCTCTCCCCGATCACGATTGATTTACCATTCTCCATGTTGAATGTTTACTTCAGTGTTGTCCTTGAGAATTCACAGGTTAAAGGTGCAGTCCGTCATCCCCGGAGTCGACAATTTGAGCTGGTCATGGAATGGAGTGATGGTTAGACAAGCGTAGTGTAGATCCCACATTGGACCATCACCTACACCATACAACACCTACATCTCGTTGGACTGTTGGAAGTGATTGGGATATTGGATTAAAAACAGGGATGAAAAGCCAAGTCATCGACAGAACTCACCGGATTAACATGCTGAAGTGGCAGTGCGCTAGCCACTATCATCCGCAGAACCAGGATATGCTAGGGTGAACGATTTCTGAGTGGAGATCACGTCTTGGTAAACATAGTGTTGGACAAATGGAATGGTGATTAGCGATAGATAGCTGGTAGAGCTTGATGCGAGTAGCCAAATATCCATCAGATTGGCGAACATCTGGAGAGGCCTATGTCCAGCAGTGAACTACAACAGGCTCTCGATGATAAAAAGCTGGGACGCAGCTTTAAGGAAGCCTACGTTCATCGGGATCACCATCATCATTTCTGCTAATAGACGCTTACTGCTGGACATAGGCCTCCCCCTGTTCTCCACGCAGATCAGTCCTGTGCCACCCACATTCAATGGATTCCCGCGACTAGCACCAGATCTTCGGTCCACTTTGTGGGGGGCCTGCCACGGCTGCGACTTACTGTACGTTGCCTCCTCTCGAGGACTTTTCCGCCCCAACGGCCGTCTGTTCGCCTCGCTATGTGCCCTGCCCATTGCCACTTGAGGCATGCAATTCTTTGGGCTATGTCTGTGACCTTAGTTCTCCTGCGGATCTCATCATACGTTCCGCAATTGGCAAACAAAAACCGTTGACCGATTGATCCTTGAGAGTCCAAATTCGAACGACTGGTAAAATTTACTCTATGTTGCCAGAGGGGGCAGTCCAATGGAGACAATTTGTGGGAATCCGAAAATGAAATCCCTCAGTAAAACAGTGACTTTGGTCCGAATTATTCATGCAAAACCCCTCAATGATAGGACTGCACTCCGAAACTCGAATCGTCGATATGGGCAGAATTAAATTGCAGAATGAATTGCGGCGGTTGAGTGGCCGGTGCATTTTGCATTCCGATTAAACTTTGTTTAAATGGCCGATTATTGGCGATGCTGTAAATTGTACGGGTGACATTCGTTGGCACCGTCAAAAAGTGACCGGATATTGAACTCAATATTACATGGCATTGACAACGGTGGATATGTCTCTTAACCATAGAATTTGAATGTACGAGCTGTGACAGAATGTGCCCCTAACCATGATGTACCACTGAAATTCCCATAACGTTCCATAGATGTATCGGCATGTGTTTAAACACTAAATAGTTAGAGCACAATGGTGATATCTCATCATTTATGAATGGTTCGGTTCGTTCGCTAATGACCGCTAATTGAAGCCTCATCTCCCTCCTGATCGCCGCGCCAATTATACTCGAGTTGGAATACGCGGCCACACGCGGTGGAGATGAATTTTTACATGATGTCGGGTTACTACCATATAGCTGGCAATTGATGTTTAGAGTCGAGTAGAATGTTTCCAAAAGCACTTGAAAGAATTGTACCTTAGTCAAGACACGAAGGAAACAAAAAAGTTGATAAGATGTGTCTATTTAGATTTGTAAAGTTTTAAGTACTATTGACACATAGGGACTTATTAGAAATAGAGCACAGATTGTAATGATATTTCATCATTTATGAACGGCTCGGCTCGTTCGCTAATGACCGCTAATTGAAGGCTCACCCTGCTTCTGATCGCCGCGCCAATTATACTCGAGTTGGAATGCACTATCCACACGAGGCGGGGATGGGATTTTACATTTTAATAAACTACATGTAGCTGGCAATGTTAAAACTCATTATTATGAATTTGATTCAAATATTTTCTCGTACAAAACACAAATTTAGCAACGATTAAAGTGAATCAGCTATCGTGATAAATAAAAATAAAATAACATTTATTTCAGATAAGTAACATCCATATGACATGTGTTAGTAACATTCAGCTTAAGGACAATTGTTAGTAATTAAGTAACTTAATTTATAAATAGTATTGAAAATAAATTTAAATTTAGGGTGAATACAGATTATCACCGAGACATGCTAATTTCAGGGATCACTCTCATTCACAAAGCACCTCCAAAGTGGTGAGGTATACCTGTCCGCCAATGTCATCAGGATGCTATTAGTGACTGTTTCAGATCCTGCTAATCAGGTATACTGCTTTTTGCGGATGATAGCATTAAAGCCATCGGTTTGGTTCGGCGCAAACATTCCCGACGCGCTACAAAATCGAGGTAGTCTCAACAGCATCCTGAATACATTATTGTACTGAATGCGCAGGGTTTCGAGCGATCGTTTGGTGTGTTTCATCCACAGGTTCCCGGTATAAATACTCTGACAATAGGCTTTAAAGACTGTGATATTGACTTGTGTTGTACAACGGGAAAACCTACGGGCCAACATGTTTCCTCTCACTGCCAAAGCCCTGCGCTCTCTCTTAATATCTGCATCGTCCTTTAGGTCGCTAGTAAGAATATGTCCAAGGTTTTTTTTTTTCGAAGGGTTGTTCGATCCCCGGGTCGGGCCAAAAATTTGTACCTAAGTTTTCGGTTAGAAATTCTTAGTGGCAGCCCGGAGTCTGGAAGTTGGCGGTCTTGTACCCCCGTGCCTCGGAAAGCACGTTAAGCCGTTGGTCCTGCGCCCAATCCCTCTTTGGTCGTGTCACAGTAGTGTCCCATCGGAATATGAGGGTAAGGGAAAGAGAGTGCACTTGTGTTTGCGCACACACTTGAGCACTATAATATATCCTGCGTACGTGGCTGATCGTATTTAAATTGCGTGACATATTTGATGGGCAGTCCGTTAAGGGTGATAATATGTCCACGAGTTTCGGGACGTTTACCAGCGGCCTCAAAGACCATGTATTCCGTCTTCTTAACATTGTATGTAAGCCCGCGGTTAGCAGCATACCTTTCACATACTTTCAGCATGTCCACTAGACCCCTCACCGTGGGGCTGAGCAGCACCATGTCGTCTGCATAGCTAACATTATTAACACTAACGCCATCTACTCGACACCCGACACGCATGCCGCTCAGCTCCACGATGAGTTCATTCACATAAATATTAAAAAGCTTTGGAGATTTCAATCCTCTCTGCCTCACCCCACAATCTAGTACATATACCTCCGAAAGAGATTTTTTGATGTTTTGAGCCAAGAAAAAAGGTATCTAGAAAAAGTTAAGGCCTGTGCTGTTCGTGTTTTTCTCCATAAAATTGTAATATTTTTAACAAAATTCAAATATTTATTGTAAAAAATTCTAAGCCCTTTCCAGATTTCCGAAAAACCTTTCTTAGCCAACACAACAAGAAGGAAGAACAAAAATTTATAAGCGACATCATTGCAGTAGTACCACTGCAATGATGATTTTGGATGAGAAACAAGATTTTCCTAGTTCAAGCAGTAAACTTAAAATAGATTCCTTAGTATAAGTAGATTATAAGTAAATAAATAAATATTTCACAACATCACATACATTGATCTGACTCCGAGATAGGTAGCTCAAGCACCTGTGTTACGGATATCGGAATCAACAGTGGGATTACAAATATATACATATAATACTCTGGTTTTGTAAATACGTACTTATAATACATATACAACACCCAGACCAATACAAACAGACATGTTCATGCACACAAATGATTGTACTGTGCGGGGATCGAACCCTTGCCTTGGACCAAAGGCAGCGTTCACTACCACTGTTCCAAACGGGTCGTCATTCGGTCGTCGTCAAAGTTTTAAGTTTAACGCCCTGTTGGTCTAGTGGTAGCGGGCCGTGATCTCGGTGTCCTGGGTTCGATTCCCGGGTCGAGCGAAAAGTATGTTTCGAATTTTTCGAACATAGCTCGGGTTTGTGATTACCAATTCGCATTGGGTAAGCGTGGTGATTAAGCCTAATCCCATCATAGTAGCGATGACTTGATTGCTATGACGGAGGCCTTAGCCCTGCAGTGGAACAGTTTAAAGGCTGATAAGTACTACTACTACTAAAGTATTGGCACATTTGGCATATAGCTACAGACTCTAATTAGATCACAGATTTTAGTGTTATCTCATCATTTATAAACGGCTCGGCTCGTTCGCTAATGACCGCTAATTGAAGCCCCACCCTGCTCCTGATCGCCGCGCCAATTATACTCGAGTTGGAATGCGTGGCCACGCGCGGCTTAGATGGATTTTAACATGTTAAACTACGAGAAGCTGGCAATATTATACTCATTATTATTATTTTTTTTATTTAAAATGTTTTCATGTACAAAACTTTTTTCTTACTTATTCATCATCATAGTCAGCCCATTTAAGTCCCCACTGCTGGGACACGGGCCTCCCTCAATCACATGAGGGGTAATTGCCATACTCACCTCGCTTGGCAGACGTGTTGCGAGGGTTTTGATACAAATGCAGAGTTTTCCTTCTCCGGGTGCTGATGATCACGCCAGCAGCTTTACCTTAGTCCGCCTTTTACGACACCTTGGTAAGAGTGAGGGTGGCCTATTCTAGTTTGCCGGGGACCACACAGCACCATAACTTATTCTAAAATACTAAAACCTCTAAATTTCAGAAACATTGTTCTTAGGCAACACAACCAGAAAGACGCTTAAAAGTTGATAAGGCCTATTTTAACTCATAACCCATTGCTGTAGCCTCTCTCGACCACCTACAAAGGATTGGCGACAGGTGGCTGAGAACAGAACAGAATGGCGAATTCTCGTGTCGAAGGCCAAAATCCACTTTGGGTCACTGAGCCAGCGACCTGAAATCCAGCCATTGCTGTAGCACTATTTAGCACAGAGAGATAGTGACGATATCTCATCATTTATGAATAAGGCCATTTTACTCGTAACAGAAGTACACTGGTCGGTTACTACAACCGACATTTATTTATGAGCCAAAGAACGTATTTCCCATACAAACGTAATACAAAAATAATTAGCTATTTGAGCCATCTTGACCATTAATTGCTGTTACTCGGGTTAAGAAAGTATTTATCTATATCTTGGTTAACACCTACTCTTAAAAGTACTGACCCATTTAAAAATATATGCGAGTACATACATTTCGTAAATTTTTCGACTTTAATGACCTAATTTCTGCCTATTTGTTATATATTAAAAACTCAATTATTCATTATTAAAATCTAACTGAGACACAATTTGTAATCTCTGATTACACAATGTCTCAAAGAAAATCAAAATATAATCAAGTTACATTAATTATTTTTGATATTCGCAAATGCGCATAATTTTTTTACTTATTTCAAAAACCTATCTTGCTGTTTCTACTCCCACGCAAGGGGTGCGGATGGTGTGACAGAGATAGCGAGATGTTTGAGGAACGGCGAAGCTCGCCGCGAATTGAATTTGAACGGACGCTCCGGCGCACTCTTAACAAACTAACTACTAACAGTAATGAATGAATGAATGAATTTATTTTCTCAAAAAATTTGCATTTAGCATACCATAATATCTAAAGAAAATATTATACGCTACCACTACTTAAAATTATTCACTTTACATATTAATTATAGCACTAGACATGTATTTTAACAGGCATTGTACAATAATATTATTATACAACATTTTAATAGAAGTATGATTTAAATACTATACCAACCCAGTAATATAACTCGAACAGAAGCATCAAAGAAAGAAAAAAATAGTTTAAGTTGGCGGTATACAAGTAACGCTAATCTTTACCTACCGTGCTAGTCGACACTGAGCCACGGTTAGGTAAGAATCTCGCTCTGGCTTGAAAGAGTCCAGTCTCAGTCTACATATAGTTGTCTGTGGTCTCAGTATACTGCTGGACGAAGATTAAATGATTGTTTGATCACGCTAAAAACTAAAATTAATATGTTCTGATGGTTGGTCAAAAGATTATTGGTTGGTTATTCAGCCCTCGCCTTAAAAAATATGTTAGGTCGTTTAACTTAACGCCCTTACAGAAACCAGCGTGATGAAACGCTGCGCTTTGTTTTGCTGAAAGAGTGTGCCAGACGCCCAACCCGGGGAGAAGGAAACTAAATTTAAAGGTTTGCAGCACACTTTTGACTTTACTGGTGTTGCCGTTATTTAATGGCGGCGTCAATCACTGGATATGCCATGCCATCGGGTGATGTGTCTGCTCGTCTGTCACCTATTACATAAAATAGAGAGAACTTTAAAAGCCATTTAGGTTGGTGGTCTTTAATATTTTGGAGCAAGAGGCGAAAAAATTCGACAGACTCGACACCAATTTTCCGGTGTAATTTAAAAGCAGAAATGGGCGAACCTTTCTCAATCTACGTAGCTTTAAAAAGTGTTCGATGGGACCATGATGCGCCAACAAGAAAAGGACGCCGCGCCGGGCGAAATCTCTCACCCACCCTGACGGATTTTTGCACTGATTTTGCTGCTGAATGGCAAACTTTGCTTTTAAATGTAGGATAAAATGGATTTTCATTTGTCATAATTTTAACTTATTAACGGGATGGTACTGCACTGGCACTAAGGAACCAAGTCTTGTATAAGTTTTCGGGAGAGCTAAGGACTCTAACAGATAAATGATGTCACTTTTGATGAGAAAATGTTATTTCATGTGTTAGATAGTTAGTTATCTGAATGCCTCTCCACCGGAACTCTGAGTATGTGCTGGGCACTGTATACAGTCATCTTCAGAATACAAAACACAAAATCATTTAATTCGCTTAAATAGGGTTACTTACTTATAATTTGAAGATGTTAGGATGCCTTTGTACTATAAATGTGCTATGCATACTATACCCGAAACTGGAATGCAAGACCAAAAAAACACTACAATGTTGCCACTGCAATAAAATTATCGTACAATATGTAGTGTCTGTGGAATATCTATGGTGTACGCGTTGGCAAGGTTACGTTTGTTGTTATGTCTCTTGATTATATTTAGATGGCTGCTTAACACAGTTTTATTTTTTTTTCCCGGACATCTCAATGGCGACGAGGATGAAAACGATTTTTAGAGCAGCGGGAATAATTAAATAGCTGTAGAATGTTAGCGGTCATATATTTAAAATCAGTGCGGACGTAGATGACTTAATGCGACAGCACGTCAAACAAAAAAACTATCGCGATGTTGCTGCATACGAGGAGATAGCGGCGTTGCTGGCATCATTAGTTGGCCGCGGAGCATCCGGATACGACGAGCGACTAGGAGGTCGCGGGTTGCCATGGTACGCCATGGTACGGAGGCAGTGGAAGACAAAGCGAGGGGCAAGATCGGGCAGGTGCGGCATCTGAGTCAAGTTTGTTAAAACACACGGTAGCATAATAATTATATTGGTAATTTTAGTTCCAGAATTTAAAGAAGAAATTTTGTCACTTATTTTTACATAAACACAAGACGCTTTAAAACAATTTTAATAAACTGTTTTGCCAACCTTTTTATTATATGCTTCTTGCATATAATAAATAGGTTGGCAAAACCTGAAAACTTGATTTGAGTGACATTGATAGATTTGACAGTGACGTTTTTTTGGTCTTGAATTTCAGTTTCGAGTATATAAATAGTGGACATCAGACGCATCCCTGGCAACGTAGCGTAGCTCATATTTGGTAGAAAGGGCCCATTACCTACGCAACGTGTCTCACCAAACACGTGCAATTCCATTACAAGTAACAAGGTCTCATATGAGTCCATTCCTTGATTAGTACTTAATAAAGATTAGCATGCATAGAAGCGGCCAGGTTTATGAGAAAAGTTGCGCGCAAAGGTCTCGAGACGAGCGCAAATAGTTACTAGTTGCGGTGTTTGCCTTGAGTAAAGTGGATCGTGTAATGGACTAATGGTAGAGCTTTTATTGGGTTTTTTGTCATAAATTTTTCTTATCTTCTTATTAGTACAACCCAAGAAAAATGAAAATTTTATCGGTATCTAAATAATGTGATTGACGGAACCATTGTTACCTCAATGGACGGAACAACCTTCTGTACTTACCTCTTTTGCACATTCTGAGAATGTGGGAAAGGCCGGTTTAAAGGTTGTCAGCTCACTTGTGACAATGTTGTCACGGGTATCCATGAGCGGCGGTAATTGCTTACCATCAGGTGTTCCTGCTCGTCTGCCACCTATGACATAAAAAAAACTTGAAATTCGAACATCAGTGCTGAGCAGTTTAGTAAGTTAATTTTATATTCCAGCTTCCCTTATGAAAATATTCACCCTTCGCCACTGACATTATCTAAATTTTTTACTTTTCAAGTGGTATTTAATTTTTTAATGGGAGTTTTTGATGAATTTGTTAATGCTAACTTATTGCTTACTTTTTAAGCTGTCAAACACATGTATTTTTATGCTTGCAAGCGCCCTACATCAGTAGACATTGCTACATAAATTAACCCACCCAGACTCAGTAGCAACAAAAATTATAATAACCGCAATTTTTTTTTTGATGATTTTTTTTAAGCTGGCGTCTTTCCACTGCTGGCCGAGATTGCCCGAGAAATGGTCAAAATCATCACGCCATCTCTTTTTGGGGCTGCCTGTCAATTGACGTCCTGCTGGCTGCCAATGTGTGATAAGTCTGATTTATGGTTAAGAAAAAATAATCTCGATAAAGAATTTGTCGATAAACTTGATTACATTTACTCGTTTTTAACACCGAAACACTAAAAAATTTTGAATTGAATATATAAATTAAAAGTTTTTGTCCTTGGAATAAGGTTCCAGATACGGTAAGATTAAATTGTTCCAACGGACTTGGGCCGGAAGCGCCCGGAATGTGAGATGTAGGTAAACTACCCCAGACACTCCATTTCTGTATCGACACTTGACTCTGCGCAATAGTAGTGCACGTGGATTGAGACAAATCTCATGTAGATGCGGCAATTTTTTTTCTTATATTCCCGTATGATAAATTTTAAGAAAAAAATGCTGTTTTCTTCTTCCGGGTAAACCCAGATTATTTTCAAATACTCTGGTCCAAACTCTACAAAATTTAATTGTCAGTCAAAACGTAGAGAAAAAAAAAAAAAAAAAACCAGTCAAAACCACTTTTAAGGTGACGGGTAGGGCACACCGGCAACGTCAATCGATTTTAATTTTTATCTATTAAACCGGATCTATTTTACAATCTCTCGGCAAACAATTATACTATTTTTTAAATAGCCATGAACCAATATTGGGTCCAACGCGTACACGAAAAATTGATTCACGCCAAGTGCGGTCCCTTTTGGCGTGAGCCAATTTTTCGCGTACCAAAAACGGACCCAACATTTGTGCATGATTATTCAATAAATAGTATAAGTGTTTGCCGAGAGATCGTATTCCCAAAATTGCTTAAAATAAATCCGGTTTAGTAGCTAAAAAATAAAAACGATTGGCGTCACTAGTGTGCCCTACCCGTCACCTTAACTGTAAAAATCAGGCACAGGCGTTTTTGACCAATGGCTTCAATTGAAAATAATTTTACAGAATTTTGTAGTATAGTTACGTAGTTGAGTGGATCGTTTCGACTGCAAAACCAGTCAAATATGGTTTTGCTTGATTTAAAATAAACTAAGGCCAAAATATTTTTCTGGATTTCTCTATATTCAAAAAAATCTAAATAAAGCACTTTTGACTAACCCACACTTGAAATTACTTTGACTGATGCCGCGATGCCTTCAGTTACGTTCAGTTTGAATGGCTTTTTGCAAAAGTGGTTTTGACTGTTTATGAGCTTTGACTGTAGCACAATATCTACCTATTATACCTGCTCATAAGTACCTTTTTTTAGCCTGCGTCGTCCCACTGCTAGGCAAAGGCCTCCCCTAAAAGCCGCCATTGAACTCTATTTGTAGCGATGGTTTGCCAATTGCCCGAGAAGTGGTCAAAATCATCACGCCATTTCTTTTTGGGCCTGTCTCTTAATCGACGTCCTGCTGGCTGCCAATGGGTGATAAGTCTGGTCCACCTCTCCGGGCCGTGTGGTCCCCGGCAGAGTAGAATAGGCCACCTTCACTTTTACCGAGTTGTCGTAATAGACGACTAAGGTAAAGCTGCTGGCATGATCATCAGCACCCAGAGAAGGAAAACTCTGCATTTATATCAAAACCCTCGCCAACCCGTCTGCCAAGCGTGGTGAGTATGGCAATTGCCCCTCATGTGATTGAAGGAGGCCCGTGCCCCAGCAGTGGGGACTTAAATGGGCTGACGATGACGATGACTTCTCCGGGTGCATCATACAAACGTGGCCGGCCTAGTCCTATTTTAGTCTAGCGGATTTTTCGCCCACATCCGCAAATCCGGTTTTTGAAAGAAAGAAAGAAAGAAAGAAAGAAAATATTTATTATTATAGACATCACAACACAGAACATATAGCAATTATAAACAGAACACAATTTGGTACAAACAGAAAACAAAACATAAAACAATCAAAAATACATAAAAATAAAACAAAAGGAAAAAAAAAACCAAAACTATATTCAATCATGTCCAGACAGTGCCAAATGAATATAATGATGTGTTATGACGTCTAGTATAAATGGCCCTCACTCAGCTTATGTCACAGCCCAGACAAAGGCCATGACGCTGGTTTTCAGTGAGACCAGCTGAATGAGTGCCACGGACGCTTGTCTAGTGTATTTTGTGTACCTAACGTGTATGTGTAATGTGGGTATATATATCTACTAAGAAGAAAATATCAAATAATAATGAGATACATACTGATATATTTTGAGCGTATTGTAGTATTTCTGACTCGGTCACAGATGTTTATGCCTAGTATGATTCGCTCCATAGCTCTTAGACAGATCTTGAGCTTGGAGTTTTATTAATTACCTAAGTGTTTGAAATTATAGTTCCCAAATCCTAGTCCAAGCGGCTCAAAAATAACAACAGCGCCATATTTAAATCGGTGAATTTTCATTCCGGTTGAGACAAGGGTCGAGAGTTCGATTCCAGCACCCACATTAATGTTTGTTGATGAAGCAGATATTTGTATTGGGTCTGGGTATTTACGGTACCTCTGTTGTTACTGGTTTTCATATTAAGTACAAGGAAAAGCGTTAGTTTGGGACCAAGGCAATGTGACGAATGTGTATTTGTAGCGGTCACCCGCAGTTTAGCTCGCGAGGAATTCAATTTGCCACATGTATCTCATTATCCCTTCAAACAATAAGATAGATAAGTGCTACTTACATTTTTATGAGATAGGTGGCATTAACTGATGGTAAGCGATTGCTGCCGCCCATGGACACCCGCGACATCAATAGAGACACGAAGTGCGCTGCCAACCTTTAAAGCCCCGTTTCCCCAGGAAAGGGATTCCGATACCCTCACTCAAGCAGCGGAACACAGTACAGTGCTGCTTCACTCCGGTTTTCTGTGGGGCCGTGGTATCACTCCGATCGAGCCGGCCCATTCATGCCGAAGCGTGGCTCTCCCACTGTGTTGTTTGTATGTCAAGCTGTAAACATTCCTAATAAATAAATAAACTATCTCACTTAAAAAAATCACGTCAATTCTTTGCTCCGTTGTCGTGAAAAAATGGCCAAACAAACAAATAGACAGTTTTTTAAATTTTCGCGTTACATTATAACTATAATTAATCAAGACGGGAATTAACACCTTAATTCCGATATTAATTCGCCACTAAATGTCTAGTAAAATATGTGAGTACACAATGTTGTACCACATAATAAATATCGTGTTAAATCCCGTCTTGATTAATTAATTATAGAAACAAATAGACAGACACACACATACACTTTCCCATTTTTAACCAATGACGGGGTGTTATAAGTTAGACGTGTCTGTGTGTGTATGTGTGTGTCTGTGTGTCTGTCTATGGCATCGTAGCTCCCGAACGAATAAACCGATTTTAATTTTGTTTTTTTAGTTTGAAAGATGAAAAAGGGGGGAGTGTTCTTAGCTATGTTGGATCGATCCAAAATGGCCGCCGTCACAGAGATATGGATTGTATGTTTTAACATAACTCCCACAATATGGGTATCATATAAAAGGGCTTGAGTAGCAGAATATATTTGATAAATTTCAAATCCAAGATGGCCGCAGTCGGGGGTTTTTAAAAAATTCAATTTAATTTTTATCATTAATTTTAGTATACCTTTACCCACACCGCATCAAATTTTACTACATCTTAGTAAACTGAGCGTGGAGCCAATCAGGCAGAATGTTTCTGCGGCGGTATGGCGCCCGAGCGGGTCCTTATTTCCTCCACGGTTACCGCGGGCCCTACCATTGATCTCCGCTATTGGTCAGCAGGGCAACCCTTTCCGATTTATAAAGTTGGCCGGAAAGTAAGGGTTGTATGATCGAAAGAACCGTAGATTAAGATGTTGCCGGCGGCGACTGTGGGAATGGGGCAACCGTAATAAAGGAATAGATTTTTTCATACCTGAGCTACCTTTTTACATAGAGATAATTAGGCCATGCCTAGTAACAACTATTGATAACCATTTAAGCCAGACATGTAACGTCGTTGAATTTCTAACACCACGTAACTCATTTAAGGTAGGGCACACTAGCGACACCAATCGATTTTAGTTTTTATCTACTTAACCGGATCTATTTTAAACCATTTTGGTTACAGCCTCTCGGCAAACACTTAAACTATTTATTAAATAACCATCCATAAGTGTTGGCTCCGTTTTTGTACGTGAAAAATTGATTACCGAAAAAAACGCCCACTTTTGGCGTGAATCAATTTTTCGCGTTTGTGCATGGACCCAACATTTGTGTATGGTTATTTAATCAATAGTGGTCACAAGGAGGCTACGTACGAATTGTTTAAATTTGATGTACTTCTTGAATAGTATAATTACAAATTTGCTATATGTACGTGTGCCCTACGCGCTGTGAAAAGGCGAGTGAGCGGCCGAGCGCGCGGTGGGGAGGGGGCCGGCCGGCTAACGGTATTTGGCGTTAACAAATAGTTTAAGTGTTTGCCAAGAGGTTGTAATCCCAAAATTGTTTAAAAAAAATCCGGTTTTGTAGCTAAAAATCGATTGGCGTCGCTAGTGTGCCTTACCCGTCACCTTAAAGCAACTTTTCAGGAAAGCCAAAAAACTGATCCAAGACTTACGTGCTATTTCCATGAGTATTCAATCGTTGACTTCCGTTCTGTTACCTTTTCAACATTTGAAAGGATTTGATAGCTGCAACTGAATTCTGATTGAAAAAAAAAACGATTCGACTTCCAAGTCTCTTACGAACGAATCATAATGTCATAACCGCCTCCAATAATTCAAAGATTTTAAATTAGTGTCTAGTGGTTTTAGAGTACAAATTTGGTGTTTATTTGTGCAATGAAGTGCGGCAATGTGATCCTAATAATAAAAATCGTTGGATTGTATCGTATTTAACATTGCTATTGTGAGTGCATTGTCTCGTGACAACTTGCTTGGACCTTATAGAGTCTTAAAACCCGCGATTGCTTTTAGAATGATATCCGCTGAATCCGTAGGTCGATAAAACGTAAAACACGGGCGTTTTATTCAGTGACTGTGACTTTGACTGACTTCGACTGTTGACTACTAACTTATTCTCAATAAGTTACTTGACATTGGCGAATTATCTTTGGGTAGAGCTATAATAATTTAAAAAAATAGTAAAAAAGTAAAAAAAATGTGACTTACGTGGTCATCTCAAAGCGTAGGTCATTTTATGACTTCTATGCTGTTACTATAAGTCGTCAGTGCATTTATTTGTTAAGTCATACCTAAGGGGCAAGCGAGCAGGCGGATCACCTGATGAAAACCGACTGCCACCGCCCCCTTTGAAACCCGCAACATCAATGGAGCCGTAATTGCGCTGCAAACTTTTAAACTTTCATTTAAGATTAAACAATTCAATTCAAAATTCAATTTAAAAATAATGTTGATTCGACATGAATGGGCCGGCTCGACCGGAGTGATAAAGTGAGGCCTCAAAGAAGACCGGCGTGAAGCAGCACTGTGCTGTGTTTTATTGCATGAGTTAGGGTACCGAAGGTTCAATCCGGGGGATTTAAAGGTTGGCAGCGCACTTGTGACTCCACTGGTGTCACGAGTGTCCATGGGCGGCGGCAATCGCTTACCATCAAGTGAGCCGCCTGCTCGTCTGCCACATAAAAAAAATGTTTATTAGCATAGGCTTGTACACCTACAGCACTTTTAAATTGTCATACATTAAAAATACTATAACTATTTATTTATGGGCATGCATAATATACTCGTACATGTAATTGTAATTACACATATATGTCAATACACAAAATATACTAAGAAATGAATAAACATATGTGATTCGGAGCGGAAAGTTGATTGATTAGATCCTGCAAGAAACTCGCAAGTTAGGTACTCTTTTTAATCGCCAAAATTTTAATACAATGTTTTTACTACCTATATTGCTCGCATAAATCATACATACATTAAATATTATCCTCCAACCGATTACGGCTGCGGCGGCCAGTCTCAACGATCAGCCATGCACGCGGGATATATTATAGTGTTCAAGTGTGTGCGCAAACACAAGTGCACTCTCTATTCACTTACTCTCATCTTCCGATGGGACACTACTGTGACAAGACCAGAGTGGGTCGTGTTGGGTGCAGGACCAACGGCTTAATGTGCTTTCCGAGGCACGGGGGTACAACACCGCCAACTTCCAGACTCCGGGCTGCCACTAAAAATTTCTTACCGAAAACTTACGTACAAATTTTTTGCCCGACCCGGGGATCGAACCCGGGACCTCTTGCGCAGCCGTCGCTTTAAAGTGCGACCCACTAACCACTGCGCCGCCGAGGCAGTTAACGATACATTATACCCTTACTGAAGGCCCAATCTCAAATGGATATCCTTTTTTTATCCTTTATTCTGTAAGGACTCTCAAATGTCAGGGGGACAGGTCCTACAGAATATTATATTGGCTTTTCAGAAATGTACGGGCCTAGGCCAAGTACAATTTCTACACTACGAATCTGATTATGATGTGGTGGGGGTAATGAGTCTTGATTCTGATGATCTGTGTGGCTGTGTGATTGGGCGTGTTTGTTGGACGTATGGCTGTAAATGAGAGAAGATGTGTGGCTGGTTAACACCACGTGAATTTGATGGGGTATCATCATCTATTATTATTATATTTGGACAAAAAATATATGAAAGTTCGAGGATCCCTTTTTGATTGTCATGTGCGATTATTCTTGTTCAATAGTAGGGGTACAGCAAATTTTCTGCTTTTCGGTGACCCGCGTCATCCAAGGAATTGAGCCCTTAACGACGGAGTCATCTCTGACCTAAGAATAAAACGTTTTGTATCGGGAATTGAATCGTCGAATCTCTGGGCCGAAAGGGCCGGAACACATTCTTGTAAAAATAGAGATGTGAAATTGTTAAACCTTCTTGGGTTTCCATAGACAAAGTCTACACTCTGGATTTAAGAAGACATCCTGTATGTCAGTCTGTTCGGTGTTTAATTGTCTGCTTACCCAAATATATGTCGTATGTAAATACAAATATGCCTATTTACTTTGCCCCTCTACCGATATAAATAAATGAAATATTATTCGACTATGAAAAAAATTAAAATATTAAGAAAACTACACCACCTACCTCCGACAATTCGAATGTGATCATTGGCTTTTGATTGAAAACTTTGGAACTTACTGGAATACTATATTGTTTTAAAATTTCATAGTCATTAACATTAGAATAGTTATTTACGGGATTTTCAGTAACTCTGTGACCATTGGGCTTGCAACAGTGCTGAAATATCGGAAACTCAAAAATAAGGTACATGGTAGAAATCACGTAAATAACTATTCTAATATTACTGGAATACTTTTCTTGGTCGTTCAAGATAACTGCAAATCGATATGTTATATTTTAACCTTCTGACTTTGTTGCAAATTTATGTCTTTCTTTGGTTTAGTGCCACAAAGAATAGGTTGTTTATATTTTATGTTTATGGCTACAATAAATTTTCTTTACTTATAATACTTGTAAATGTTACCTTAGAAATTCTCTACATAATTTCTGACATGGTACACAAATAGTTGCATAAGAGCCCTTTAGCGGATCAATCAATTTTTCCCTTTCGTTACAAACAATAAAAATATGTTGGCAGTCCCAGTGGGACCAGAACCAATCCTCCCTCTTCCTCATACCAACCAGAAAAGTTAGAATTCTAGATCAATCTAAATCTCTACACAACAACTATTGGAGCAGTCTGGAGCCATGCAGACAGGCGAAACTAATCGAGCCGCAATTGGATCCCCGTCTCTCCAGACAATTTTTACCACTAAGCCAATCCTTCGTCTATTGGCCAGTGCTCTAACGGGGCATGTTTTAACTAACATCTGTTCAATCTACAAGTGTTACAGATAGCCCTCTATGCAGAGCATGCATGGAGAAGCCGCTCATGTACTTTGAGAGTGCATAGGGTTGGCCAACAACTGGTCACACTACCTGGGAAACCCAGGCAGTCTTTCAATTATTCAACAGGGACTAGGCGCCGACTTCGGTAACACCTTTTCTCGAGTGTACTGTTATAAAATGTTATTTGAAGCGTATCATCATTTCAGCCGATAGACGTTCACTGCTGGACATAGGCCTCCCCCAATGTTCTACACACAGATCGGTCCTGTGCCGCCCGCATCCAATGGATTCCCGCGATCTTGACCAGATCGTCAGTCCACCTTGTGGGGGGCCTGCCACGGCTGCGACTTCCTGTATGTGAAGTGTATATAGTGTTAGAAATATTATTTTACACTTTAAAAAAAAACCGCATTCAAAAACCACGACCTAATCGTGGTTTTTGAATGCGGTTTTTTTCACAGAAAAAATTTTTTGTAACTTTATTTTCTATACACCATAAAGAACTTACACAGCGTCACATCCCTAGTCCCTAGTTAGGCCTAGTGATTGCATCGGCTATAGGCCACGGGTTGGGATACGAAGGATGCCTTTTTATCTCAGATTGTTTCCGTAACAAGAATCGGTTCGGCTTAAACATTCGGTCCCAGAGGTGTTTTTGACAAGCCTCTGCAAATTGGAAGAGAAGTCGGGAAGGATAATAATGCGGTCGAGATACTTAGCTGTTCTGGTCGGAAGGGTCAGGGCTGTTACGGAGATCCGTAACTTTATCCAAAACTATCGGATATCGGAAGGGAAACGTAACGAAAATGATTACATTAGTACTAACCACATAGATAATAAACTAAGCCTAATATTGTTATTATGCTATGACTTAAAGCAGACTCAGTCAGATGCGGGTGGTCGTGTTCCGTATCCTAGCATCATCATATCAGCCACTAACGTCCACTGCTGGACATAGGCCTCCCAAAATGATCTCCACACAGATCGGTCCTGTGCCGCCCGCATCCAAGGGATTCCCGCGACCTTCACCAGATCGTCAGCTCACCTTGTGGGGAGCCTACCACGGCTTCAAGCTCCACTCAAGAACCTTTCTGCAATCCGAGTATGCAACTCCGGATTTAGAAAATATGTGTGCATATTTCTAGCATTAGGGTCGGTGAGGGAAAACATGTTGATCAAACCTGCACGTTTCGGATAATGTCTGAATCGTGTAACCGGGATTCATTTGGTCTAGTTCCCCTGTTAAAGACTGGAATAGAGTAGTAGTTGATAGTATAAGTAACAGAAGTGCCGCTTTGGAGCTGGTCTTTAAAGCGACATCTTCGGACTTCTGCCGCTCGTGAGAATTACAAGCCAAGATGACATACTTTCTGAAAAAAAAACCATGAAGTATTTCAATACAATTCGTACATAAATAAAAAGATTTTATTTTATTTTTGTTTTAACATTTTTTTTCTTAACTAAATAACGCAAATTTTAGAAAAAAGGTTGGCTCCTAAATTACAAACACTTCAAAAGCGCAATTCCCGTTTATTAAATTCCAACAAAAATAAAAATCCGACGACCTCTATATTAAGCTAGGAATACTTATCCAATTAAACAAAATTTAATCCTTTCAGAATGTTAGGCAAAGAATGTGGACGATTTATCGGGAACTTTGAAAAAGTTCTCACAGGTTCGGAAGCGAGAGATGGATTGGAATATTTTCCCTTTTTGGGGCGAGTTATTGAAATAATTTTGGGGTGGCTCGAAAATATTAAACCGTTGGCGTGCGCACGTTTACGTAGGCTTGGGTTAAAAATATCGATAGTAGTTATTATGTATGTTTTTTTTTGCAACCAGTTCATTGCGAATCAAGCACTTACTCGTTAACTTAAAAATACTAGCAGAGTCGAGAGAGGAATGGAGACTACTCCTTCGACGAGAGCGTAACGCTCTTAAATTAGAGTAAGAGAGTAACGTTCAGTAGCTTGATTGTGTAACAGCCAACCGGAATGTGAAGGATAGAAGAGCGTAACGCTCTTAAATTAGAGTAAGAGAGTAACGTTCAGTAGCTTGATTGGTAGAACAGCCACCCTGGAATGTGAAGGATAGATAGATAGATAGATATTCTTTATTGAACAAAAACAGTAAAATAAGTTGGTCTTATCGCAGGATGTCCTGAACATAAGATTAAATTTTATCTGCGTTATTTACTTTAAAAGTATTGATGTATCAAAATATCGATCTTATCCATCTAAATATAATCCTATCGATAGACGATAAACCAAAATATCGATCCTTTTTTTTGACCGGCAACGCATTAGAAACCTCTGATCCATCAGTGATCTCCCAGATGACTTAAATACATATATTACACCCAGAAACTGTACAATATCGCCCTGTTGGTTTAGTAGTTTAAGTACCAGGCCGTGATCTCGAGGTCCTGGGTTCGATTCCCGGGCCGAGCAAAGGTATCTTTTGATTTTTCGAACATAGCTCAGGTTTGTGATCACCAATCCGCGTTAGGCAAGCGTGGTGATTAAGCCTATTCTCACCATAGTAGCGATGACTTGATTTCTATGATGGGGGCCTTTACCGTGCAATGGGACAGTATATAGGCTGATACTACCTAGAAACTGAGCAAACACAAGTTCATCACATGCATGCTGGTCCTGGGTGGGTATTGAACCCACAATTTAGGCGTATGTGAAAGGGTCACTAGGAAAGCTGCCATCCGGCCAGTCAAAAGCGATATTTTTATCGATATTTTTTTCATTAGCACATCTCTACATTGACGGAGTTTTGAGCGTTGTCTGCGGTAACGAAGATTGTTGGCGAATTGTTATAAGTACATAAAGTGGTTTGTGGAGTAAGAAAGAAAGAAACATGTTATTGATCATCACAATACATAAGTGTGGGTGAGTAAATGAGGGTATGAATGTGTTAGGCTAGGAACAGAGGGTGGCCGAAAAAAGATCGATGGATTTTTATTATGTGATAGGTGGCTGACGAGCAGACGGATCACCTGAAGGTAAGCGATTGCCGCCGCCCATGGACACGCGCGACACCAATGGAGTCACAAGTGCGCTGCCAACCTTTAAACCCCCTTTCCCCGGATTGGGCCTCTGGTACCCTCACTCACGCAGCGAAACACAGCACAGTGCTGCTTCACGCCTGTTTTCTGTGAGGCCGTGGTATCACTCCGGTCGAGCCGGCCTAATGAATTCATGCCGAAGCGTGGCTCCCCCACGGTCGTTCTGATTGTGTGAAGAATGACATGATTGATAAAAGGATGGATAATTCGATGGCCTAATTATTAACGTTGATTAACGCCAAAAGCCACTTTTGACGTGACGTCAGTGTTAGCCCGAAGTCTGAAAGTTGGCGGTATTGTACCCCCGTGCCCCGGAAAGCACTTTAAGCCGTTGGTCCTGCGCTTAATCCCTCTTCGGTCGTATCGTATTACACTAGTGTCCCATCGAAATAAGAGGATTCGGGAATAGAGAGTGCACTTGTGTCTGCGCAAATACTTGTACACTATAATATGTCCTGCGTCGACGGCTGATCGCTGAGATTGACCGCCATAACCAAAATATCGGTTTGGAGGACATTATTATGATTATGAAATAATCCGAATGTCCGCAAATTTTGTGTGTGTATAGATGTTGGTCCAAGAAGGCTCCACGATTGAGACATATGCCAAATTAAAGGCCCGAATACTTACTTCTGACTTTATTTAGTATCTCCCCTAATGCACGCCACTGCTCTCGATTTTCGGCCACTCTCATCCAGCCCACACCAGCCAGCCTTTGAATGTCAAAATCGGGAGCAGTGGCGTGCATTAGGGGAGACCTATGTCCAGCAGTGGACGAGTGTGGGTTGCTGATGATGATGATGATACTTACTTCAAAGTGATGGGGGGCATCAAACTAGGAAAATAATCATTTTTAATTTATCTTGTAGAGTAAACTAAGTAAGTAGGTTTTAAAGTCAGCTGCTATGCCCAAAGCTGTCGCCTGGAAGCCTGGGGTACGCGTACGTATACATCCCACGGGATATTTTTTTTGTTATAACAAGTATTTTTTGTTTTCCTTTTGGTTCTAAGCTACCTCTCCACCAATTTTCAGTCATATCGGTCTAGCCGTTTTCGAGTTATAAATAATGTAACTAACACTGCTATATTTTAAGTACATAGATAATAGCATTATAAGAAAGGTATTATTTTTAAAATAAGGAAATAGTATATCTAATAATTAGCCGCAGAACCGACAACCGATGGGGTAAACGAGTTCTAGAGTGGAGACCGCGTCTTGGCAAGCGAAATGTAGGGCGCCCTCTGGCTAGGTGGGGGGACGATCTGCGCAGGATAGCTTGCAAGAGCTGGATGCGAGAAGCCATGGATAGATCACAGTGGCGAACAATTGGAGAGGCCTACGTCCAGCAGTGGACTGCGATGGGCTGATGATGATATCTAATAATTGGCATTACTCTAATCCGTGGTGGCTCTTGGACTACTTTCGCCCATTGTCCTTAGATCCAAGAATTTAATCAATTGGCGTCGCTAGTGTGAGGTATCCTTCGCCTGAAACGCTAAAGCCGCCCTAAACATTTTGTTGTGAAACAATAGAGCCCGTCGAAGCAACAAAAGCGAATAAACGGTTATATTTATGATTCTCTCGCTACGAGCTCAATTTGCCTACTGAAAATATTGTAATGAATTCGACGGAAAAGTCATTCTGAGGAATTTATCTCACCAAGACATTTTTCTTCTTTTTGCTTATTACTAAAAGTTCACTTTTTTTAACTGAACTAGAACTGTACAGAAAACCTCACGCCTGTCTATTACAATTAGGGGTTGCCAGATGGTCGGGATTCGGCGGGATTCTTCCGCTTTTTGTAAGTTCTTCTTCCGACTCCCGACAAGTTGAAAAATTCCGGAAAACCGCTTCGACTTTTACCGATACCCCCCCCCCCCTCCTTCCCCTCTCCAAACTCTAGAACTTGTCTGTTATTTGTCCCGACAAAAGTACTAAAATCCCGAAAAAATTATAACTGCTCCCGACTATAGGAAAATTTAATCTGGCAACCCTAACTACAATCTTTCTAATTTTGTCGATTTACATTGAACCAAACGTGTTTGACATTAAATAGATTAGTATAATGTTGAAAGCATTTTGAAGTAATCCGCCGATAATATAAACCGGTTATTTCGTCAGACGAATCAAAACTAGTTTTTCGTTAAAAAATAATAAAAAAACTTTTACGGATTTGGTAGCATGAAAGTTTATTTTTATGGGGAAATAAAATATTTTTATAAAGAGGAGGGAAATGAAATATTTTTGTATATTATTTATATTCTGTTCGGTTATTTTTTTCTTTTGTAGTTTACGAGTATAGTCCGTAATATATAGCTTCATTAGAATAACAGATGTTATTTGACATTTATCTCTTATTATCGGAGGCCAAGGGTCACTTTGGGTTGCTGCGCCAAACTAGTTAGTTATTTACATTTTTTGTCATTTTTTTTACATTTATTTTCAATGAAATAAATGAATTAATGAATAGGCCATGTAAATGTAGAGAGAAGGACCAAATGTTTAAAACAACGTTTCGTTATTGCAGATCACTGAGTTATCTCTGGAGTTTTTTAAGGTGGAGTGCAATCCTTTCACCAAGTTTTATTCCATAGTATTTTGTTTCTTTTGGCATAAAGATCATTTTACTGTGACATCAAAATAGCTGTCATTGTAATCACTTAAACTCTTCATAAATTCTTGCATCTGCAAGCTCAAGCAAGAGTCTTCTCGTCATTTCGCAGACTGCCCTTGCCTTAAAAAAAATGATGCACAACATGAAAAAAAACATCAAGCATTATTTCCTCACATTTATAGCGTCCCCGTGTATGTCTCAGGGTACCAACTAGGTTTTTATTTAACACAGCGGAGCGAAATATGGAGCTATGATCTAATAAAACCTTATGTATTTACCGTTTTATTGGCATTCGAGACCCTTAAACTACGCCTGTACCTGAGCTGTAACACTTTTACGAGGGTGACTATAAAAGCGCCCGAATACAGTTCTATCACTCTATATCGTTTCTTTTGTATATTTAACACCCCTATTCTCAAAATAGGCGGGTGCGCGGTTTACGGCCGGTGGTAGCAGTCGATAGTTACCTATATTTAACTAAATTGGAATCGATAATGCTAAAAAAAGTGGCCACAATTTAAATATTCCTAGAGATGCTTATGATATGAATGGCGTGTGCAAAATCTCTACTGTTGTTTGATAGGAGATACTGGGAGTCCATAGAAGACCGCCATTTAGTGCTTACTATAAGGTGATGCGTGAGTGAGGGTACCGGAGGCCAAATCCGGGGGAAAAGGGGGGTTTAAAGGTTGGCAGCGCACTTGTGACTCCACTGGTGTCGCATCAGGTGTTCCGTCCGCTCATCAGCCACCTAAAACCAATGTTTGTCACATGGATGTTTTTTTATGTGATAGGTGGCAGACGAGCAGACGGATCACCTGATGGTAAGCGATTGCCGCCGCCCATGGACACCCGCCACGCCTGTGGAGTCACAAGTGCGCTGCCAACCATTAAACCCCCCTTTCCCCCAGATTGGGCCTCCGATACCCTCACTTACGCAGCACAACACAGCACAGTGCTGCTTCACGATAGTTTTTTTAATCATTACAACATCTATTTATTTATTTAATTAGAAGCACCAACATAAAAGTACATTTTGACAATACATAAGGGGTTAAATAATGGGGTATAAAGCTTAATGCATTTACAATTACAGGTGCAGACTGCATGCTATAGAATAAGTTAAGAAGCAACAAAAAAATTGTAAAGAAAACAATATTTAGAAACGCATTTTACGTAGTGTGGCTGTTAGGCAGCCAATGATTTTTTAAAGCTGCGAATAGTCACCCGCGAATAAATCGAGACCCTTTGATCCAGCCAAACTGATGTAGTCTTTAACAAGACGGTTCAATGGAGCATTTTGACCTAGGTTAGAATGGCTACTTTGCTGAACAAGAATGTGGAATCTAGATGGGCGAAGGAAGTTAAAGTGTATCTCGTACATTGACTTGATTCCGTACTAAGTAGATATTGTCTAGAGTGGGAATTGAACCCACAACCTTTGGCGTGTGAGTCAAGATCAATACCAAATGCGCTATCGGGATTAGTACACATATAGTTCCGCACGATGCTTTCGTTAGTGCTGATAATATCGACAAAAACTTGCCATTTTCCTACACAACACTAGGATTTTTATGAAGTGCTCTGGGCCGAGCGACTGTTGTTTATATATTTATAGTCAGATTGCATTGTTCCTCGACAGGGCACGGCCCTAAGGGCTATATCTTACTAAGATCGCCACGTTTCCTTTCATGGGCCTGCAGCTCCCACCCGAAATACATGTTTTGTTTAGAACCACATCAAAAATCGTTCCAATGTACTGTCAAAGAACGAAAAGGTTCGTCAGTTTTCAAATTGATTCATTTGATATGCTATGAGCACTTATTACCTTTCGTAAATTTGTCAAATACCTGTCGCACAGAAAATTATGCTTAACTGTTAGATCAGAAAGTTCAGAATTGCTTGTAGCAACATTGATTCCTTTTGATGCAAAGAAAATTTAAAGAAAGTTGGCAGATCTTTTTAAAACGGTATGTTGGTATAACTGATTATTATTGCCGTGCAAGCGAAAATTTACCTTTTATTCTCCGTACCGTGCGATGACGCCTCCTCCTCATTTCCTCATCTTAGCGTATGATTCCCGGTTGCGTCTAAAGCTGAATGCTGAACGCTTGAATTTGGGGAGTCTTGTAATTACAATGAAGCGACCGCCGTCTGACCTTCGCGACCCGTTAACAGGGGAACCAGACCAACTGAATCATGGTTACACGTTTCAGAAACTAACCGAAACGTGCAGGTAGAAATGTGCGCATAGGTTTGAAAAATCCAGAGGTAGGTACATGCTCGGATTCGATCCACGACCCCGTACCCATCCCCTCCCATGTCTGAATCCGTAGGTCGATAAAACGTAAAAACACCGGCGTTTTATTGAATGACTGGGACTTTGAGTGACTTCGACTGTTGACTTATTCTCAATAAGTTACTTGACATTAGCAAATTATCTTCGGGTAGAGCCATATAAAAAAAAATACAATAGATTTCGGACACTTCAATAGGTAACGACATAGATTGTACTTTGGGGAATGTGCTTCAGGCATATGTGTAAGGCAGGTATGTGTCGGGAGATGTAATGATAGATCTGACTGCGTATGCAATACTGATTTATTGACTGACTCGGTGACGCAGTGGGTAGTGGGTCACACTTTAAAGCTTCAGCTGTGAAAAATTTCCCGGGTTCGATGCCCAGGTCTGGTCAATAATTTGTACCTAAGTTTTAGGTAAAAAATTCTTAAGTGGCAGCCTGGAGTCCTGGAAGTTGGCGGTCTTGTACCCCGTGCCTCGGAAAGCAGGTTAAGTTGTTGGTCCTGCGCCCGATCCCTCTCCGGTCGTAGTCCCATCGGAATATGACGGGTAAGGGAATAGAGAATGCATATGTAAAACATAAAACAGTAATATATAGTTCCTAACCTACCTAAGTACATAATTATGCACCACATGCATGAGCTCATTCTGGGTCATGAGGCCATGGGTCATCTATTATTCGAGAATGAACGTATCGAATATTTGACTTCCTCTCTTATATAAACAAAATCAATTTATGTGGACCCCCTCCCCCCCTTTCTGCGCTTAAGCTGAACCCGCCCTTGCCTAATGAATCAACCATTTTAATTTTTATTTATTTATTTAAATAGGATTACCAACATAGGATACAGCTATAAAAACACAAAAACAATAACACTAGGATGTTTAAGCTAACTGTCCCTACAATTACAGGTAACCACATCATGCTTAATAATATAAAACGAAAAGACAATAATAAAAATTCAAATACATATTGCAAAAAGAAATAAAGTTATATAAACATTAATAAAATTAGTTAATATATTATTTAAATTCAAATTAATAAATTCTTCCATACAGACTAAAGTACGTCACCAACTTTAATAGAGTTTATGAACTTGGGGAGGCTCTGAAAATTTATGTCCAGTTCAGGCAGTTTTTTACTTAACTCATTATATAAGCGAGACAAGCGAACAACAGGAGAATCATGGCCCATCCGCGTTCTGCATAGCTTATGTCTCAACAACCCGCCGGGATAACGTGGCAATCTACTAGGAATATTAAAACCTAAAAAAGGTAAAAAACCTAATAATAAGTGCAAAGATAGCTCAACTTCAAAACCTTTGAAATAGGACAAGCCTCAAATCTCTTCAACAGCAAACAGACTAAACACTTCAACGCGCATCTCAAGGGACCAGCAATTCAAAAACAGATAAATTAATGCTATACTCTATACTCTGTGAGTTCAGGTACTGGTCTGTTTAACTCAATAAACTTCTAGTGGACTTAGGCAGGGTGACCCTAGGGAAATACCTGTTCAGCTCTATAGTTTTCAATATCTTTTGGAAAGGTGTATTGGTTAATTGTTACACCGTTTTAATAAATTATTGTACGAGTTTGTTGTGTTAGGGTTTTAGGAACACACACAATATACAAATAGGAAAAGATATGGTTACTGTATCAATGATGAACTCCTTCGATGCTGGCTGTCGGTTTAATGTCAGCCATTTAGAACCAAATGTATGCTTTTGAATATGGACTTCTGGCGATAGTTACAGAGTTTTCTTGGAAAAGGTGACGGGTAGGGCACACTAGCGACGCCAATCGATTTTAATTTTTAGCTACTAAACCGGATCTATTTTAAACCTTTTCGGGGTTACAACTTCTCGGTAAACACTTATACTATTTATTAAATAACCATGCACAAATGCGGACCGAACATTTGTACGCAAAAAAATTATTCACGCTAAAAGTGGCCGTTTTTGGCGGTAATCAATTTTTCGCGTACAAAAACGAACCCAACATTTGTGCATGGTTATTTAATAAATAGTATAAGTGTTTGCTGAGAGGTTGTAACCCCGAAATTGTTTAAAATAGATCTTGTTAAGTAGCTAACAATTAAAAACGAATGGTGTCGCTAGTTAGGGCTACCCGTCGCCTTAAGGCGTATGATCGACAGCTGAACGTGCTTTCTGAGGCACAGAGAGACCCCTTTTTTCCAGACTCTAATCTGACATTGACACCCTGACGATACTTGACAATTTTTTCACGCCTATGTTAATAATTTCGTAACGATGATTTTCATAATTGCATAAAATGCCCACTTTTAGCAATTTTGTAAATTATTCATGTAGAGGACTTACCACGTAGAGGACTTTTTTTATGAACGTTTGACCACAATCTCACCTGATGGAAAGTGACGATGAGTGACTTATATCCATAAAAGTAGGATGTGTTTGATAGCCTAAAGAGTAGGCAATAAGTTTACCTACATTAACATATTTATAAAAACTCGCATTAAAGCCTTAAAAATCGCTTGAAAAGTAAAAAAATAAACATTTTCATGTTTTTATTGTTAAAACAAAAACTAGAGCATTGAGACATTTTTTTTTCTTTTATGATGCATCGAGACATTACCTAAAAACCTTGTGTTAAAACCCAAGCTTTAAGTCAGTTTAATTGAAATGACCATATCAAGCATAATCGGCAACACACGGCCAGTTAAATGAACCCACCCGGACTCAAAAGCAAAAAAAAAATGGGCGCCATTTTTTTTATTAAGAAATAAATTATGACAGTTTATTTGTCTTCACTGGATCGGACACCAATAATGTGTTGAATTCGTCATCATCATCGTCAGCCCATTTAAGTCCCCACTGCTGGGGCACGGGCCTCCCTCAATCACATGAGGGGTAATTGCCATACTCACCACGCTTGGCTGACGGGTTGGCGAGGGTTTTGATATAAATGCAGAGTTTTCCTTCTCTGGGTGCTGATGATCATGCCAGCAGCTTTACCTTAGTCGCCTTTTACGACACCTCGGTAAGAGTGAGGGTGGCCTATTCTACTCTGCCGGGGACCACACGGCACCTGTGTTGAATTGAAAAGGAATAAATGAATAAATTGAAAGGGCATGATTATAGCAGAGCAAACTTTGAAACACTCTGATCTACTAGGTCCTTAATTTATAAGTACAGTTACTCTAGAAGGCTCCTTTTGCATGCTAATTGACTAATAAGTAAGGAACTAGACTAATTCTAATTTGAAATAAAATTATGCAAATGCTTATTTTAACTTAGCGTGATAAAATAAGAATTAAGTATTCCCTAAACTTTGGTGTTTGGACTAAGTTTGGGCGGAATTTTAGAGGCTCTACCTTGGCGGTGAGGGAAAACATCCTTGGGAAACCTGCACGCTCTGAATCATCATCATCAGCCCATTTAAGTCCCCACTGCTGGGGCACGGGCCTCCCTCAATCACATGAGGGGTAATGCCATACTCACCACGCTTGGTTGGCTGACGGGTTGGCGAGGGTTTGATATAAATGCAGAGTTTTCCTTCTCTGGGTGCTGATGACACCTCGGCAAGAGTGAGGGTGGCCTATTCTACTCTGCCGGGAACCACACGGCGACTACACGCTCTGAATAATAATAATAATATCCGCCACCCGATTTCGATCTATTCCCTTGCCCTCGTTTGCGTCGGCAAATGAGGGCAAGGGAATCTATTCCCTTGCCCTCATTTGCCGACGGACTCTCTAGAGTGCACTTGTGTTTGTGCACACACTTGAGTACTATAATATATCTAGCGTAAGTGGCCGATCGTTGAGATTGGCTGCCTTAGCCGAAATCGGGTGGCGGATATTATTATTATTATTCAGAGCGTGTAGTCGCCGTGTGGTTCCCGGCAGAGTAGAATAGGCCACCCTCACTCTTGCCGAGGTGTCATCAGCACCCAGAGAAGGAAAACTCTGCATTTATATCAAAACCCTCGCCAACCCGTCAGCCAACCAAGCGTGGTGAGTATGGCAATTACCCCTCATGTTGATTGAGGGAGGCCCGTGCCCCAGCAGTGGAGACTTAAATGGGCTGATGATGATGATTCAGAGCGTGCAGGTTTCCCAAGGAGGTTTTCCCTCACCGCCAAGGTAGAGCCTCTAAAATTCCGCCCAAACTTAGTCCAAACACCAAAGTTTAGGGAATACTTAATTCTTATTTTATCACGCTAAGTTAAAATAAGCATTTGCATAATTTTATTTCAAATTAGAATTAGTCTAGTTCCTTACTTATTAGTCAATTAGCATGCAAAAAGGAGCCTTCTAGAGTAACTGTACTTATAAATTAAGGACCTAGTAGATCAGAGTGTTTCAAAGTTTGCTCTGCTATAATCATGCCCTTTCCAATTTATTCATTTATCCTTTTCAATTCAACACAGGTGCCGTGTGGTCCCCGGCAGAGTAGAATAGGCCACCCTCACTCTTACCGAGATGTCGTAAAAGGCGACTAAGGTAAAGCTGCTGGCATGATCATCAGCACCCAGAGAAGGAAAACTCTGCATTTATATCAAAACCCTCGCCAACTTCCGTCAGCCAAGCGTGGTGAGTATGGCAATTACCCCTCATGTGATTGTGGGAGGCCCGTGCCCCAGCAGTGGGGACTTAAATGGGCTGAAGATGATGATGACGAATTCAACACATTATTGGTGTCCGATCCGTGAAGACAAATAAACTGTCACAATTTTTTTCTTATTAACTAACAAACACATCTACTTTTATTTTTACTACTATTATTAGGCTAACAAACACATCTACTTTTATGGATATAAGTCACTCATCGTCACTTTCCATCAGGTGAGATTGTGGTCAAACATTGGACTATAGTTCATAAAAAAAGTCCTCTACGTGGTAAGTCTACTCTACATGAATAATTTACAAAATGGCTAAAAGTGGCCATTTTATGCAATTATGAAAATCATCGTTACGAAATTATTACAAAGACGTGAAAAAATTGTCAAGTATCGTCAGGGTGTCAATGACAGTTTGGAGTCTGGAAAATAGGGGTTGTGTACAGTCAACTCCAAAAATATGTATACACTTTAGGACGTTGTCAGTATATATAATATAAGAAAGTAGACCTCTACTTTCTCATAAGTAAGTATTGTGACAAGGTCCTAAAGTGTATACATATTTTTGGAGTTGACTGTACCTCTGTGCCTCAGAAAGCACGTTCAGCTGTCGATCATACGCCTTAAGGCGAGGGGTAGCCCTAACTAGCGACACCATTCGTTATTAATTGTTAGCTACTTAACAAGATCTATTTTAAACAATTTCAACCTCTCAGCAAACACTTATACTATTTATTAAATAACCATGCACAAATGTTGGGTCCGTTTTTGTACGCGAAAAATTGATTACCGCCAAAAGCGGCCACTTTTAGCATGAATAATTTTTTTGCGTACAAATGTTCGGTCCACATTTGTGCATGATTATTTAATAAATAGTATAAGTGTTTGCCAAGAAGTTGTAACCCCGAAATGGTTTAAAATAAATCCGGTTTAGTAGCTAAAAATTAAACTCGATTGGCGTCGCTAGTGTGCCCTACCCGTCACCTTTTCCAAGAAAACTCTGTAACTATCGCCAGAAGTCCATATTCAAAAGCATACATTTTCTTCTAAATGACTGACATTAAACCGACAGCCAGCATCGAAGGAGTTCACCATAGATACAGTTACTATATCTTTTCCTATTTGTATATTGTGTGTGTTCCTAAAACCCTAACACAACAAACTCGTACAATAATTTATTAAAACGGTGTAACAATTAACCAATACACCTTTCCAAAAGATATTGAAAACTATAGAGCTGAACTGGTATTTCCCTAGGGTCACCCTGCCTAAGTCCACTAGAAGTTTATTGAGTTAAACAGACCAATACCTAAACTCACAGAGTATATAGTATAGCATTAATTTATCTGTTTTTGAATTGCTGGTAGCTTGAGATGCGCGTTGAAGTGTTTAGTCTGTTTGCTGTTGAAGAGATTTGAGGTTTGTCCTATTTCAAATGAGGGCAAGGGAATAGATTCCCTTGCCCTCATTTGCCGACGGGACACCAGTGTGACACGACTGGAGAGGGATCGGACGCAGGACCAATGGTTTAAGGCGACGGGGAGGGCACACTAGCGACGCCAATTGATTTTAATTTTAGCTACTAAACCGAATCTATTTTAAGCAAAATCAGGATTACAACCTCTCGGCAAACACTTATACTATTTATTAATTAACCATGCACAATATTGGGTCCGTTTTTGTACGCAAAGAATTGATTCACGCTAAAAGTGGCCGCTTTTCGCTTGAATAAATTTTTCGCGTACGTTATTTAATAAATAGTAAAAGTGTTTACTGAGATGTTGTAACCCCGAAATCGTTTTAAATATATCCGGTCTTAGTAGCTAAAAGTTGAAATCAATTAGCGTCGCTAGTGTGCCCTACCCGTCACCTTAAAGTGCTTTCCGAGGCACGAGGTACAAGACCGCCAACTTTCAGACTCCGGGCTGAAAGATTGATAATTTTTGGCAGAATAACTCAGATACAAATTTTGGCCCCACCGGGGGATCGAACCCCAGACCCCAAGCGCAACCGACGCCTTAAAGTGCGACGCAATACCCACAGCGCCAACGAGGCATTCGAATAGTTGGATAATGAACTATAGACCGTGATCCAGTTGGCTGGTTCCCCTGTGCTTACACAGGGGAACCAGGGTTGCGAAGGCCAGAAGATAGCTCCATTGTAATTACCAAGCTTTCGCCACCTAATATCATGGTCCGAGAGCCCAAGGGGTTCAGAATTGATGTCTTTGGACGCATCTGGGAATGACACGCTGAGACGGCGATGATGATATTAGAATAACATGGCCGCTACAGGGAAACCGCACTTTTTGCCATATTCATACATAACATTCTGAAGGACCGCATCAGAAATGATGTAATCCGACAGAGAACCAGAGTCACCGACATAGCCCACCGAATTAGCAAACTGAAGTGGCAGTGGGCTGGTCATATTAGCCGCAGAACTGACAGCCGTTGGAGCCGTAAAGTCCTTGAGTGGAGACCGCGACTCGGTAAGCGTAGTGTAGGACGCCCTGCGACAAGATGGGATGATGACATTCGAAGGCTGGCTGGTGTGGGCTGGATGAGAGTGGCCGAAAATCGGGAGCAGTGGCGTGCATTAGGGGAGACCTATGTCCAGCAGTGGACGAGTGTGGGTTGCTGATGATGATGATGATGAATACATAACATTATTTTACTTTGTCAGCTAAAATAACCACATAAATCTGAACTCTTATTTGCTCACGATAATTTCTACATATCTGAATTTATTTACGCCGAAACCAAACAGGTGCCGCCACTGGCCCAATATTGAATTGCAAAGTTTTTCCGCTTTGCATACTCGCATGTACTTATGCAAAAAGCGGAAAACATGGGGTAAACGGTCGGCTGTTATAAAAGTGACATAAAATTCGTATTTTATTGAAATGTAACTAAAAATAAAGGTTTAAATATCGAATATTGGGGAGTTGCACGTTGTTTTGTTAGGCACTCTTAAAATAAGAACAAGTCTTGCTACCTAGTGTAGTCAATGTGTGAATAGTTCATCAGAATAGTGACTGCCTCGGCGGCGCAGTGGGTAGTGCGTCTCACTTTAAAGTGACGGCTGTGCTTGGGGTCCCCGGTTCGATCCCCGAGTCGGCCCAAAATATGTACCTGAGTTGTTCTGTCTATTATCTATCTTGACTACAAGAAATTCTCAGTGTCAGCCTGGAGTATGGAAGTTGGCGGTTTTGTTCTGAATACAGTTCTTATCATTTACTCTTTCATTTAGTTCGGTAGATGATGAAACGATAGTGGAGTCTTCTATTTGCTATGTGGAGGTAAAGAGGGAGTAAGGTCAACCCGGAGCACGAAGTTCGCTCAAAAATGTATAGCGCGATGAAGAAGAAGAAAAGATAGTATCGGTGAAATGCAATGACTGTGCTGCTAGCCAAGGTGGCTGTAAGCATGGATATATGCTTTATAATGTGGCTAATTAAGCGCTCCGAAGAGTCATCAGTAACTTCTGTTAAATGCTACTGGAGTCGGCTAAAATTGAATGTTGCTTGTACAGGTGGGTACACAACAAAACCTTACGTCCGTCATTGGAACATGCACATCACTTTAATTTTGCTGAGACATGGTAGCTTAAACTGGGATTCGATTTCAATTAAGTTCAGATCAACAAATCTAAAATATTAAGATGAGCGAGCACAATGATGAATGAGCACAGATCACTTTATATGTAGCAAGATGATTTTTTTTTTATTATGGCTCTACCCGAAGATAATTCCCCAATGTCAAGTAACTTATTGAGAATAAGTAGGTAGTCAACAGTCGAAGTCAGTCAAAGTCAGAGTTACTCAATAAAACGCCGGTGTTTTACGTTTTATCGACCTACGGATTCAGCGGATATCACTCTAAAAGCAATCGCAGGTTTTAAGACTCTATTTGGTCCAAGCAAGTTGTCACGAGACAACTCACTCGACACACAATAGCAGTGTTAAAAACGATACAATCCAACTATTCTTATTATTAGGATCACTTTGCGGCACTTCACTGCACAAATAAACACCAAATTTGAACACTAAAAACCACTAGACACTAATTTAAAACCTTTGAATTGCATCAGCCCACGCGGCTTGTTTTAGCCCTACCCGCCGAATCCCAATCAAGATGAATGAGCATCGAGATAGTTGACAAGTTGTCTTTTTTGACATTTGCATGTCATTGGTTTGGCATTTCTTAATTTAAAACTATAATGTGCTAAGCAAAGAAATATTTTACATTCAGCCGTCCAATGACGTCATCTTACGTTTTTTAGTTTTTAATTTTTATCTCAGTAAATGAGCAATATAAAAAATAAATATATATATTCGAGAAGCGGATAAGTAAATAAAGGATTGGTGTTTTTTGTTTCATAGCTCAGCAATTTTGAATTCAGTGTCTAGGTAAAATATACTTATGTATTAATTATTCATATTCATTTATTCACATCAATTCATAACATTAATGTACACTTTACAACAGGTTAGGTATAATTAGGCAGATGACAAGCCATGCTACAAATTACCTTTTCAAGGCACTTGTGAAATAATTAGTACAATCACATATCAATCATATAAAGTCAGTATCTAAGTATATCCGTTTCATCATATGACGGACAATTACGAGATTGTACCATAATTCAATCTGAGATCTTGAAATCGAGAGTGCGATTTATTTATTTAATATGGTACACTGACAGATCACAGTCATAACTTGGCTACGGTAAATACAATCAATAATAAGGCTAGAAAATAATCCATAAATAGTATAAACAAAATATCAAATTGCACTCTTTTTAGTTGAGTGAACTGTATGGCGCAAGTTTGCGTGTCTGCCTAATCTAAAGCCAGTTTCTAAGTACTGCTGCTGTCGTCACGCGCCGAAGATTACATGCAAGAGATACAATATACCATTCGATAACACCATTCGATCTAGCGGTTGCACTCTTTTCAGTTGAGTGAGCTGTTTGGCGCGAGTTTGCGTGTCTGCTTAGTCTAAAGCCAGTGTATGAGTGCAGCGCTGTCGTCACATGCCGAAGATTACAAACAAGAGATCATAACACTAATCGATTCGGCAATTGCAATCTTTTCAGTTGAGTGAACTGTTTGGCGCGAGTTTGCATATCTGTCTGGTCTAAAGCTAGTATCTAACGCTGTCGTCACGCGCCGAAGATTACAAGCAAGAGATCTTAACACTGTTCGCTCCGACGATAGCAATCGTTTCAGTTGAGTGAGCTGTTTGGCGCGAGTTTGCGTGTCTGCCTAGTCTAAAGCCACTGTCTGAGTGCAGCCGCTGTCGTCACGCGCCGAAGATTACATGCAAGAGATTGCGCCGAGATTGTGCCGCCATTTGATCTCGCGCCGGATTACAGCTGAACCGGTAAAAATAGTACACTAAACTTGTATGTTTCTGACTATATACGAAGTGTAAAGGTGAACATTTACACCTCTTTGACCATGGCTTCTATCAACCACTGTGTTGTTGTGGATTACCTGATGGTAAGCGAGTGCTTGGGTGTTCATCGGCGGCGCAAATCAGAACACCAGTGGATTAACAAGTGAGCTACCAGCTTTTCAGCTCTCGTTCCCGTTTTTTTTGCTTTTTCTAATATCAATCTCATAATATATTATGTGTATGTATGTAGTCTATCATTTAATTTTATTAAGCTATCTATTAGTTTATAATATTGTGTTGAAATTATGTATTAGTGGTATAAATTGTAACATACTTACAGTTTATATCTTTTGTTTGTTTTTCTTTTTCCTTATTCAATACCACCAACCCTCCTCTACTATTAAATGTTCTTTACCAGAATATTATCTGGTAGAAATTGCTTTCAGCGATAAGACCGCTGAAATTGGAAACAAATAAATTATGTAATGCCTAGTACTAAAGTTGTGTATTTTGTGCAATAACTATCTATCTATTTATCTCTCCTGTTTGGGGCTCCAGTAGCCTCACCCACTCGGCAAACGCTACTTTTCTGTGTCCATGGTATCACTCCAATCAAGGTGGCCCATTCATGCCGAAGCATAGCTTTCCCACGAGATACTGTCAAAATCATTTGGCCCAAAGATGGCATGCGGCAGACATGTACAGCTGTTTTTACTCCAAAAAAATATTCTCAACTTAATATCTTATTCCCTCTGCATTTATAACGGCCATTGTACCTTGATCCCTCTTTATTCTTTTGGGAGTGTACAAACATCCATTAAGATACTTACTTAAGTCTGCTTAATTTTTAAACAGAAAAATAAAAAATATGAATAAATTTTCTACATTCCTTTTTGTCCTTAGGGACCGGTTAGAAATATTGAACTTAGAAAACTATTAACTTATACATTACCATGGTAATGTATAAGTAAATACTTTCTAGCACCTTAAAAATACCTCAAAAATACTAAGGTATTTTTGAGGTGCTTCTTATATCTCAGTCTCAATTCTGTGGAACGGTTTGTCTGCAGGAGTACCTATTTCGCGACGGCTTCTACGACTTAGGGGCCTTCAAGAGAAGAGCTTACTCTTTTTAGGGTTCCGTAGCCAAATGGCAAAAAACGGAACCCTTATAGATTCGCCATGTCTGTCCGTCTGTCCGTCCGTCCGTATGTCACAGCCACTTTTTCCCGAAACTATAAGAACTATACTATTGAAACTTGGTAAATAGATGTATTTTGTTAACCGCATTACGATTTTTACATAAAAAAATTGGAAAAAATAAAAAATTGGGGGGTCTCCATACTTGAAACTGGGGGGGGGGGGGGGGGAACTAACTTCTATAATAAATGAATTGAAAAACTAAAAAATATATATGATGTACATAATCATGAAAACTAACAACGAAAATTGGTTTGAACTAGATATAGTGAGTAGTTTTTTTTAATACGTTATAAATCATAAGCCGAAATTTAGGTACCTTCCATATATCTTACCTGCTGCTACGGAACCCTTCATGGGCGAGTCCGACTCGCACTTGGACAGTTTTCTTAAAAAAGGCCGGCAACACATAATTGATCTCTTTGATTTCGCAGATGTCCATGGGCGGCGTTGATTACTTTCCATCAGGGCCCTGTTTAATAAACATTACAAATTGTAAATTGTAATTGTAAATTACAGGCTACAATTTTACAAGTTTCTGTTCAATAAAGAATACAACTTACAATTTTACCATGGTGGAAAATCTACAAAATTTTAGACTTGTAACTAGAATTTTACAAGTTTCTGTTCAATAAACATTTTCTTTCTACAGGTGACAATTTACATATTTGTAGGGAAAACTGTTTTATTGAACGCATAATTGTAGTTACAAGTTTACATATTTTGTAAATTGTATTACAATTCCGACAGGTGGACTCGCCTTGTGCCAGAACTTTTTACAATTTTGTGTCTCCACCTAACAAGTAAAGAAAATTGGAATGAAAAGTAAAAAAATGGTCCTAACAAGTAGTAGTGGAAGTAGTGACAGTAGTGATGATGAGTATATTATAAGTGAACGGCAGCGGCGAGTTTTCCGTAAACGGATAAACTTAACTTTTAATGTGACAGATTTTACGTTCAACGAAAAATTTCGGGTCTGTAAAACTACCGACATGCTCAGAAATACGATCAGGCTCATGGATGATTCTGCCATAACACTATTTCGATACCTATAGTTACCCAGTATTACGTCAACTATTCCGATTAACTTAAAAATCTACTTACGATGGTCCGTTTTCTAAAGTTTTGCCACGTCATATCACGTAGGTATTTCCAATCTTTGCTAAAGATGCTCAAAGATTTTAATTGTTCAGCAATGTCCTTCCACTTTTTTATTTTTATATCGTACCCACTTTTCGTGAGTAAGTACATCACTAAACCTACCAAATAAAATATCCTTATTCTCGTATATTAAGGAAATAATCAATATTTTGTTAGCATGCTCCATGACTTTCGTTACGAATCAAACAAATAAGAAACAAAATGTTTTTGAAATCTACCCTTGTTAATTTCAACAAAAACTTACAATTTCATGTAAATTGTAACTTACAACTACAAATTTGTAACTACAATTTTGTCATCGAGTTCTACAGGCGTTTTCTACATATGTAGAGGTTTATTAGACAGCATTTGTAATTACAATATTTGTAAGGTTTTTACTTGTAGATTTTTTACAGAATTGTAAGGTTTATTAAACAGCACTTGTCATAAAAACTTAAAAATATGTAAGTTTTTTACAAAATTGTAGAATTGTAATGTTTATTAAACAGGGCCCAGGTGACTCGTTTGCTCGTTTATCCGCTTCTAGCATAAAAAAAAATATTGTTGTAGGTGTAAAAGAAACTTAGTGCTCTTGTCTATAGTCGAGGCTGTCGATGTGACGTGGGCTTATGGTCATCGGAAAACTGAAATACAAAACTAAAGTACAAACACTTATGTACTTATTTGTACACAAACTACTGCTTTCATCACTCTGCTAACTGGTAATGGGCTCAGCACGCTTCCACTGCTTTGATTTTGTCCACACTGTAGCTTTAGATAAATTACTTACATTTATCTGAAGATCAACCCTCTCATCTTTTGATTGGTATTATATTTTTTTGTCTATATTGGCTTAGCTTAATGGTAAGCAAGAGAAGAGGCCTAGTTGCAATTACAACGGAAGTGATGTCAAGGCATCACCTCCATTGGGACTGCCATACTGGCCCGCGATGCTTCTTCACGCTTCGTTTGATTTAATCCATATTGTAGGAAGGAGGAAGGAATAATAAGTTAATTTCATAAAATCTAACTCAGGATCAGGCACGCTAAATGACTCAAAGTTATTTACTTATCAAGTACTTCACGACACTAAATGTACCTAATGTAAGGTATTTCGACAAAGCGCGAAGCGGTGTGACCACGAGTAATAGAAATTACTCGTGTCCACACCAGTGTGACTAACTTGGTGTGGAAACGAGTCCGGAGCGGGATTTCCTCCCACTAGAAGGCTCTTACTATCAAAGGCCAACTCGCTATGCGCCAACCTAGTTAATAATCATCGCTCAAAACCATTTGACGTGAACAACAATTCAGTATCAAAATCACAAATCAAATAACCCTTATTCTGCTACGGATTTACAACCATCAAAATGGACCAAAGGTCGTAATTAACACGCTCCTAACAGCATTGTCACAGGGATCAAAGACGCCAATTTGGCGTAGCTGGAGGCAAAATGAGTCAATGATTCGATTAGGTAGCGAATGGGGTCAGCGTAATTATGAGGCCGGATGTGCGAGGGGACCCCAGTCAAAGTTCACACATGCATTGGGGCGGGACGTTGACTTCACAAGTCGAGTTTACGAGATCTTCTGATTTACGAAAACGAAAGCCAAAATCTGAAACTATGGCTTAGAGGCCTGATCTGACGCGAATCAATCGATTTTTTACTAAAGCCTATAACTAAGTACCTCAGGTTTGTCAGCCTCAGCGTCATGAGTTTCTGTATTATGAAAGCATAGTGCAAAACCTAAATCGAAGGAGCTTTAGGTTTTGGCCTATATTTATATTTATTATTTAACTTACAAAAGGCAATTTCATGCAAAACTGTTTTAACCCCCGACGCAAAAACGCCAGGGTGTCATAAGTTTGAGGTGTATGTGTGTGTGTGTGTGTGTGTGTGTGTGTGTGTGTGTGTGTGTGTGTGTGTGTGTTTGTGTGTGTGTGTTTGTGTGTGTGTGTGTGTGTGTGTGTGTGTCTGTGTGTTTGTGTGTGTGTGTGTGTGTGTGTGTCTATGGCATCGTAGCTCCCGTACAAATAAACCGATTTTGATTTTGTTCTTTTTGATTTGAAAGATGAATAAGGGGAGTGTTCTTAGCTATGTTGGATAAAAATCGATCTATGATGACCGCCCTCACAAACATTTTATGTTTTAACACAACTCCCCCAATATGGGTATCATATAAAAGGGCTTGAGTAGCAGAATATATTAATTGAAAATAATTTCAAATTCATAAGGCTGCCGTCAGAAAATGACGAATATTCTATTTGTTGTTCCAACTGCCTCAATATAAGTATAAAATGAAAGAGCTTTAGTTGTGTCGGGGGTTTTTTAAATTTTCAATTTAATTTTATTACAGTTTGTCTACAGGATCGGTTGAGCCTTAACACAATAAGTAACATAATTCTAAACCAAATCATGGATTAATTAGGTTTCCATACTTGTAATACACTACTGATATTATCTGCAATAGTACTAACACTAAAATAAGTTCATTATGTTACTAACACATTTTATATGGATTGAAGATCTGAAATAAATGAATATTTAATTTTAATTTAATTTATGTCCACGACCAAATCAAGAAAGTACTTCCTCAGTTTGTTTGTAGTTTGTTATGCTTCATGTTCGAAAAGCTCGGGTTTGTGATCACCAATCCGTATTTGGCAAGCGTGGTGATTAAGCTTAATCCCATCATAGTAGCGATCACTTGAATTCTGTGATGGAGGTCTATGCCCTGCAGTGGGACGGTTTATAGGCTGATACATTACTTTTTTTTACACGGATCCAAGCGGCTCAGGACCGGGTACATTGGCGTAAAAGAAAGGAGGCCTATACTCAGCAGTGGGTACTACCGGGCTGATGATGATGATAATAATAATCTGCCTAGAACTGTAGTATTCTCGCGCGAATCAATTTATTTCTCTACTAAAGCCTACACTAAGTGCCTACCTTTTCAAATTCTAAAAGTATCGCTATAAAGTGAGACCCAGTATGGACCAAGGTAGTTGATTTCACATAAATATGCACCAACACGCCCGAAGGTAATTGTACTCCCACAAAACAAACGCAAACACAATATTTACTCGCTGTTAATTTTCTCTTCGTTTTACAATCGGTAATCCATTTGCTTTTTAATGAAAGTTTTAATATTACATGTTAAGGCTTAATTGCTTGTTTGTGAATGAGCGGGCGCTAATAAATCGAAAATTATGGTTAAGTATTATTATTTGCATTTCCAGTTTCATTTGAATAAGTTCAACGAATGTAATTTCTTTCGTTGATACGAGAAATAGTCGATGGATGGTTTCTAATGTCACTCGTTTCATTTGCCGCAAATTCGGACGGATAAATACACTCGCGAATCGGCTTGTACCTCGTAGATGCGGTGTCCCTACCCGAGATGATACTTAAAACATCTGTTAAGATGCAAAGACCATTTGGTTTCTTGCATCAGAAGAACAAATGAAGTTTACATTAACGTTTTGTCATTGGTTCAAGGTACTTTTTTAAGCAAGTGATGAATCACTGAAGCTCGGAAAGCTCTTTCTTATTCGGATAAAGAAACTTTAAGCGTTCAATAAGACAAGCCTAGCAAGAAAACGGACTCCCATGTCTGAAGCCACGGGGAACTTTTGAGGCTAAGATGATGATGAGAGAAAAAGACATTCTTACTTTTTTTACATATTAGTTATAGCGAGCAAACAAGCAGCGAGGTGTGTTGTCGGTCGATTGAAGACCGATAGTACCTAAATGGATCACAGCCGCCCATGGACGGACATCTGTGATCTCCAACACCCCAGGTTAGGTGAATATGTTATCGTAACTAATGCGTTGTCGGCTCTAAATTTTTAGTTTAAAATTGATTTATTAGATTTTAAAATTGTTCTTGGTTTAGTTTTTCATGTGTAATTTTGTTTTATTTTTGATATGTGTATGTTGTTGCAGTTAATTAACGTTTTATCTATCTGTCTAAGTAAGTATAATTCATAGAAAGACATAAAGAGGGCTATGCTCGGAGATGATGAGACCCACAGGAGAACTAAGGTCACAGGCATGGAAAGGATTGCATGTCTCAAGTGGCAATGGGCAGGGCACATAGAGGGAGAACAGACGGCCGTTGGGGCGGAAATGTCCTCGAGTGGAGGCCCCGTACAGAAAGTGGCAGCCGAGCCCCACACAAGGTGGACTGACGATCTGGTGAAGGTCGCGGGAATCCATTCGATGCGGGGGGCGCAGGACCGATCTGTGTGGACATTGGGGTAACATTGGTTGTTTATTGGCTGAAATGATGATGTCATTTGTTTTATTTTTAATGTGCTTAATCAACATTTTATATATATGTCTGGGCTGGATTTGACCAATCTTTATCCGTAAATATCAGGTCAGATTTGTATAGAATGACAGTGGTAAGACCTTAGATTTATTATTGGAATAAGGTTGGTCGAATCGGCCCTAAGGATAATTGCATAAATAAAACAAAAGATGAAAAGGTAAAGGTAAAGTTTTGTTTATTGGCCACAGAAAACAAATTTAAACACGAGTGACATAAATACATAAACAGGGAAGATTTTGTAGCCAACAAGGCCCTTCCTCAGCATATGCTGCAGTAGCCGAAGCTAACAACAACAAAATAAGAAAGAAAGAAAGAAAGAAAATACATTTATTGACCATCACAATACACATGAAACAAACATATACAGTTGGTACACGGCTTAAAACAACAAATTTTACACAGAAGAGGGACAAAGAGATGTGGATATTGTGTGGTCAATCAGGTCCCGACCTCAGCATTAGCTGCTACTACAATATATGAATTGCCGTAGCAGCGCTGGTATTCTGGCGGGACCTAAATAAGGATACACATACAAAATAACATAAGAATTTTTAATTTTAAACTGTCAGGATATACGAACAATAATGGCTCTCTGGAAGTGCTAAATTCTCACAATGGTTCAAAACAAAAGCAATGATTAGACTTCAAACTTACTCCAGCAAATCCTTTAGCCAGCCAGCGAGCTAATTAAAAATAAACGAAAAAACTGCACCTACCCAGGGAAGGGGTATGTGGAAATATTATTTTCGTTTTCAACGAAGTTTTGAGAAAAAAGTCGCGACTAAACAAAACGAATTGCACAGCTGGGTATAATTTTTCACCGTAGTTGCAATTTCGCGTTTGGTTCGTTTGTTTTTGAAGTTTTCCGTTTCTATTTGTACCGGCTTTATTATGTGAGTGCGACAATTCTTTCATTTTCCAGAACATTGTGTAAAGAGAGAGCGAAATTGTTTGTGATGAGACTAAATCGATATAGTAAAAGCTAAACTATGACTCACTTATTATAAAACGCGATTTAAGAATAGTTCTCGAACTAAACTCGTGCCAGCCCTTTTTAACATTGGGAACGTGTGGGAACGAGATGGCATGAGCTTTAGTACGGTAATAACCCAGATCATATTTTGTAATAAGGCGGCAAGGATTAGAAACTTGAAATTTTTTCACAAGGGTTATGTATTTTATAGCGTAGGAGAGCAATAAGAATGTTTTTTTTTAATTCACCCCCTAAGGGTAAAACGGGGATTCAAAGTTATTATGAAAAATAGCCTGTGTTCGGACCTCGACGCCATTTTCCAAAGAGAACAATGAGAGATCCACGCTTCGGCATGAATAGGCCGGCTTCGACAGGAGTGACAGAAAACCGGCGTGAAGCAGTACTGCTGTATTTCGCTGCGTGAGTGAGGGTACCGGAGGCCGACGAGGCAGATGAGCAGACGGGTCACCTGATGGTTAGCGATTGCCGCCGCCCATGGACACCCGCAACACCAGGGGAGTCACAAGTGCGCTGCCAACCTCTAAACCCTCCCTTCCCCTGGATTGGAGTACTGCTTCACGCTGGTTTTCTGTGAGATACCGTACCATCATCATCATCACCTATTCCATAAAAAAATCGTTTTGACACTCATGTCACTGTGCAATCTCTTCTTAAAGAAATGAAGTCCGAAATCATGCTCTTGCACAGCGCGAGAAAACTATATGAGAGCCACTAGTTAGTCTATAAATGAACATATAATTCAACCTGAAGATTGCGCATTTTGCCTTAGTAAATAAATAAAGAAACTTTAAATTCGTTTATGTCGCAAACAGCTCTAGCAAGATTTTTAAAAAAGTCTCCTAAAACTAGAGATGATTGTGACATGAATAGCGTGTGTTAGCTAAATTAGCTTGAAAAATCACAAACCCTTTTTAGGGTTCCGTAGCCAAAATGGCAAAAACGGAACCCTTATAGTTTCGTCATGTCCGTCTGTCCGTCTGTCCGTCTGTCCGTCTGTCACAGCCGATTTACTCGGAAACTATAAGTACTACAGTGATGAAATTTGATGGGAATATGTGTTGTATGAACCGCTACAAAAATATGACACTAAATAGTAAAAAAAAGAATTGGGGGTGGGGCCCCCCATACATGTAACTGAGGGATGAAATTTTTTTTTTCGATGTACATACCCGTGTGGGGTATCAATGGAAAGGTCTTTTAAAATGATATAAAGTTTTCTAAAAAACATTTTTCTTAAAGTGAACGGTTTTTGAGATATCAGCTCTCAAAGTCGTAAAAAGTATGTCCCCCCCCCTCTATTTTTATAACTACGGGGTATAAAATTCTAAAAAAAATAGAGGTGATGCATGCTAATTAACTCTTTCAACGATTTTTGGTTTGATCAAAGTATCTCTTATAGTTTTTGAGATAGGTTGATTTAACTGTAATTTTGGTTAAGTTATTGTGCTTACACTGAAAACGATGGCTGAACCTTATAAGATAGATCAAAAAATATACTACAGTATTGTACACCTTTAAAAATCCGCGATGATATAAAATCTTTATAATGTATATTTGCTGCTACGGAACCCTTTGTGCGCGAGCCCGACTCGCACTTGGCCGGTTTTTTAATTTTAAATGTCTTGCACATTCCCTTTACTTTCGTAATTAATTAAATTAAATTAAAATTTAATATAATTTATTTCAACCAAATTGCCGTGTGGCCCCCGGCAGAGTAGAATAGGCCATCCTCACTCTTACCGAGGTGTCGTAAAAGGCGACTAAGGTAAAGCTGCTGGCATGATCATCAGCACCCAGAGAAGGAAAACTCTGCATTTATAACAAAACCCTCGCCAACCCGTCTGCCAAGCGTGGTGAGTATGGCAATTACCCCTCATGTGATTGAGGGAGGCCCGTGCCCCAGCAGTGGGGACTTAAGTGGGCTGATGATGATTTCAACCAAATTACAGGTCATATACAAAATAGAATATTTAATAATAGTAATGTACAATATTTTACATTCATACATTGTAGAATAAATAAATGTCAAGTTAAATAAAAATTCAGTACGTAAAAATTAAATGCCAAGTTACATTAAAGTTGGTTATAAAATTAAAACTTAAAATTATCATAAAAATGTCAAGCTACTACATGCCAATTGAATACAAATTGAAAATGAAATTGAAATTAATGTATTAAAAATATATTAATGTCAAATCTTTTACGTTGCAACACGCGACACCCTTAACCGCTTTTACTCAGTAATATTAATAAATAATAATAATTAAGTCCAGTGGCGCCGCCACATTTTTATTGATTTTTACTGGACCGTGGAAAAGTGTTAAAGAAAAGTAGAAATCCGAAATGAGCGCGTCATGAGATTGCGTCATAAAAGCGCTTTGAAAACCTAATGGACCAGATTAATCGCATCGTTGGGCGAGTGTTAATTCCGACCCTCAATATTGACGGGCGGATCACGCGTGTGCGGAGTCCATCAGACGTGATCACGCGAGCGTCACTCCGTCCTCCTAATTCTGTTAACTAAGTCCCATCCCTCTCACCCGCTTGGGAACGTGCTCGCGTTGTCAAACGAGCCACAGTGAGTAAAGGCAGTGGATCGTTTGTGTCAAGGTCATTTCACTAACCGTCTTATTCCAAAACGTGGTTTAAAATAAGTTGTGGGAAGTATACTCGGAATAACTGAAGAACTAGAATAAACGTTATTACAAAACTAAGTTTAACGTTGCTAGTCCGAATCCCTATTAGTCTCTGATGCCTGCCAACTCCCGCGCCCCGTTGCCGACCGTCCTCGGCTAATCCTGACTCAGCAGATCCTGAGCTCTCTGCTAACAGTATAGGTAAACTATAATACTCAAATTAAACCACTCGGGCCACTAGTTCAAAATGCGTACCTCCTAAAATAATAACCTCAAAATATCGATTCAGTAACAATGATAACGTGTATTTGTGACAGTTAATTTCGTTTTACACCAAAGATATATGTGAGAAAGTTTATAGTTAATTATTTTTTTTAATTTAATACCAAAAATATAAGCAATGCCTATTCATATTACTTGGAAACATTACTTAATTCAATATATTAATTTATTGTTGCTAAAAAATATTTCTAAAATATTTATACTTCAGACAACAAAACAAGAGCCCAATTCTCGTGCTCGTGATATTTTGATAACATGGCGGATATCACCTGAAAACCATACACAAATAAAACTATGTTTTAGTGATATATGTCGTATGAAAATAAATGTCACGAGCTTGAGAATTGGGCTCCATGGCTATGTAAAATGAAATGTCACAGAACGAATGATTCGATTAATTTTGACACTATCCTGCGGTACCAAGTGGTCTATGGTTAGTCGAGGATTTGTAATAAAAATTTAAGAACTAACATTATTGCGTAATAATCATGAACTTGCTAGTTTAGGATTAAAGCCGGTGTAAGGTTCATTCTGTTTTCTTAATATTTTTGGTAACTTATTACCTAAATATAATTAAATTAAATGTTAAACTCAAATATAAATTAAGTAATAAATATAAATCATATTAAATAAAAATTAAATAAATTATTAAACCTAAAATTAATTAGGGCACTTACGACTTTAAAAAATGGCAACACTCGGAAGTCAAGACGGAAGAGACGGCAGCTTGACTCGTCTCAGTCGTCGATGAGCAGTCAAAGTGATTAGACGTTGAAAATAATAAGTGTAAGACCCTAAGGAGTGCAAAGTAAAATATAGTGCGTTAAACCATCATGAGGAAGTTTTATTGGAGCTCCAAATCTCACACCGGTATCAGAGTATTTCTTTGTAATAAGAGCGTTAGAGTCCGCGTCACCAAAGCAGTCCTATGAATTAGGTCGACATGAGTTTTATGCTCATAGACCCCTTCTCACGACGTGATTTTTTGTCATCATGCGATAACTATTTCGCAATAGTTTTTTTGTATGGCTTTCATGCGACTTCCGCCATGTTTTTTCAATCCCCAGAATTGAATCTCACATTTTAGGTCCGCGTTTTCCGCGGAACTTTTTTGCGTAGTGCGGACCCTAGTTTTTTTCCTTAATATGAGAAAAAATAGTTCAGCGTTATGCGTTAGATGGAGCTTTCAAAAGAGTTACGAAGGTCAGATGGCAGTCGCTTCATTGTATTTACCAGACTCCCTAAATCATTGTCCAAGCGTACCCTGTGTTCCAGAGCGACATCTTAGGATACAAAAATCATGGAGTGACATAAAACTTTGGTGTTACTTCAATTTCACGACACATTTAGGTCAGAAAAATTTCCCAGCACCCTAGCGTGTTTCTGGCCATTCAGTTTTCAGTCAGCTCGGAGGACGGCATGCAACCGGGATTTGCACGCTAAGATGAAGAATGTCCTCAAAATGTTTCTAGGGTATTTAAGAGTGACGATGTATATATAATATGTGGTGCCTCTGCCGACTTTTTTTACACTGTGATGGAATAATCTTGCGTCCGTAACGAAGTTTACGCGTTTGTTATACGTGTAACTTAAGTGGTGACTTTTCTTATTATATTTTCTTTCTTGTGTTCTTCGTCTGTCAGAGAGCGTATTACCTATAGTATGATCTATGTATGAAGAATGTGAAGGATTGTTCTAGGAAAAATTACGCAACTTTTCTAGAATTCGGCCAACTTTTTAGGGTTCCGTAGCCAAGTAGCAAAAAACGGAATCCTATAGATTCGTCATGTCTGTCCATCTGTCCGTATGTCACAGCCACTTTTCTCCGAAACTATAAGATCTATACTATTGAAACTTGGTAAATAGATGTATTTGTTATCCAAAGTACTTATTAGATAATTTAAAAGAGGTACTTAATCAAAATAATCACAAAAAGTCAGTATTATTAACTTACTCTAAGAGGTACGTTTAACAACGCAACGTGAGATTTAAACTCTCTTCAAGGATACAATTAAATAGCAAACATTAATTCTGTGTCATCAGCCATATTACGGATACGTTGAGGGTGACGGGTAGGGCACACTAGCGACGCCAATCGATTTTAATTTTTAGCTACTAACCAATTTTAAACATTTTCGGGGCTACAACCTTTCGGCAAACACTTATACTTGTTATTAAATAAGCATGCAAAAATGTTAGGTCCAGCGCGTACGCGAAAAATTAATTCATGCCAAAAGCGGCCCCTTTTGGCGTAAATCAATTTTTCGCGTATAAACACGGACCGCGTTTAATAACTAATCGTAAACTTACTTTATAACGATTACAAATTATGTTAACGCCTTTCGTGAAAATTGTAGCAATCCCTTTCTTAACTCTTTTAACTTGGACATTTTGTTTTTAAAGGTTTTTTTCCTTTTCTGGCTATACTTGTGTAAAACCGTATCTTTTGATAGTGAGTGTACGTGCTGTTTACATAAAAGAAAACTGAAGATTTTAGAAAAGTTGTTGACGAGATTGTTGCAAACAACAGGGCCGTAATATCGGAGACTCAAAATAAGATACATGGTAGATCTTATTTTGAGTTTCCGATATTTCGGCCTTGTTGTTTGCAACAGGCGCTTGCGCCATGGTCACGGATTCTAATGTTAGTGACCATGAAAGATTAAAACAATATACTGAAGACTTTGTTTAGAACTGGTATTTAAATACAAAATACGTCATTTCGAAGTACCCAAGTATGTAAATCATGTCGAGTACACACTATAGAGTCGCTCAAAATAAAATGGTCGTACCTACTTAACCTAACTTAACATAACAACTGTCTTTTAAATCCATTACCTTTGTTTTTGAAATCTTATTCAAGTAAACGTTTTGAAAATCCACGGTACAAATTCGTATAATTTCGGGCAGCCAAAATTAGTCATAACGAAACGATATTCCACGCCATATGGGACTGTGTAAATAAATGATGTATAGAATAAATTTATACCACAGAAATAAATTCAAAAGTAGTTTTAAAACAAACTTGCGGAGCGACGTAAGCTGAAAGAAATGAACAATTTGTTCCAGTGACTGAGCAATTGAGATGAATAGCATTCGTTATTCTTGGCGAAGGAAACAAAGTAAAAAGTATCAAAACATCTTTGTACTAACCACTGACAGTAAAATGTATAAAATAAAATACCATAATGAGCAATAAAGTGCAGCTAAAACCACACGTTTTGCACATTAGATAAAAAATATTTTTTTCTTTATCAATCATTATGAAATAATTACAATAAACGTTGACAGCGCTACGTGATTTTCCACCTTATTACTAATTGCGCTAAAACTCATGTAATCCCGTTCACGCAATGTTAAAAGGACACGAATTTCGCGATTTGTAATAAGAGAGATAAATTTTAACTTGGAAATTGAATACAATCGGATATGTACATTTCTTTTACTAGATAAGGGACAGAAGGGGAGATGGATCACCTGTTGGTAAATAATTACCGCTGCCTATTAACACCCGCGACACCAGTGGAGTCACAAGTGCGCTACTACTACTAATATCCTTTTCTCGAAGCAATTCAAGCTATTTTCGACCCCCCTATAATTTCGTTGTGGATAAAACAAGAAGCCTGAATTCTCAGCAACTAATCAGGCATTGTAAAAACACGTTATATTCAAAATTTCAGTCAATTTGAACCAGTACCTAGTTTAAGAATGACAACTTGTTTAAAGTTTCTGAATTTTGTCACTCACTGACTGACTCACTGATCATCATAGGTTGTCTGGAAGAAATCGCTACAAGCGATATGTACGGTGTGTCATACACCGCACATTCTGTTTGGTCAGCAATCAGTTGTTACGCGCGGCTGACCTAATTTTACATATAATTAAATTTATATTTTTAAGTGCGTTTTACACAGCTTAGCAAGACAGCCGTGTATTTTATAACTATATTTAGTTTAAATCAAACATTGTGGAATCGTAATAAATAATTAAGTTTTCTCATCAACGAGTTTAACTTCTACACCCACCAAGCAGAGCAAGAACAGATGTATGATAGCAAGAGACCATACACGATAAGACCACCTTATTGTACTGTCTGTTGTTGTTGTATCATGCTTGTATTTTCTTTTTGTGAAATAAAGAATATCTAAGTATCTATCTATCTATAAGTCCAAAGCACTTGTAGCAAACATAGAAGCTTCAAATTTAGAATACAAATAGAATTAGTGTCTTAATCATGGGAAAACTATTTCTTTTTGTAATTTCGGTCCAGTTTTCTAAATACATCAAATTAATAGAATTGATTTTTTTTTGCATTAATAACTTTGTAATCTCATATTGAATCTGAAGGTGAAGGTGCTGGAAAGAAAAAAGTAGGTGGACTACTACGAATGATATCCCATAAAAGACAAAACTTGTTAAAAAATCCAAGTCTTGCACTCATTTGTTCTATGTTACCAAGTCGGTTATTAACTTGGCAATCGGTTGTGTTTACATGCAATGGCAGAGCAAGTTAAGAACCGACTTGGTTGGTAACATAGATCTCACTTTTCACGGTAGAACAACTGGACCCCAATTCTGGGGATTTGGATATGAAAAAAACATGGCGGATATCACCTGAAAACCATACAAAAAACTATGTTTTGGTGATATATATCGTATGATGACAAAATATCACGTCCCGAGAATTGGGCTCCTGAGTGCGAGACTTAGATTTTTTGACAAGTTTTGTTTTTTATGGTTCATTATTCCTCTTTTTTTGGTCCAAGTGCCAGCCAGAAAAAAAATCTATATTCTGTGTCCCTTTTAGTATTTATTATTATGGCACCAAAGCTGTGGGTTCATTAGCTTTGTTTTTTTTTTATTTCAAAAATCAACATCTTCATAAATTTAAAGTAAATTAACCAATAAAAAAACTTTTTTGTCATGCCAAATCTTGACAATTGAACATCTGGGGGACAAGTTATAACAAAATACAGCAAAAAATGATGATGATGATGAAAGTCCGATGATTTCCTTTGTAGGAAATAAGTATTGGGTTAATACAAGAATTACGTACATAGTTACTTTGTGTATTGTTGTATGTTTTATAATATTGTTCGTCTCAATGATTTCGTACAAGGGCATTCTACGACTATCAGTGATCACTCAAGCATAACATTATTGTCGGCAAGCCTCCACTAATAGATACATTTTTACCTTCATCGAATCTTCTTTACAACGCAGCAACGGATATTTGAAATGACTTGTTATAACTGATTTCTTGCTCAAGTAAAAACCTATATGGTTAAGTTTTAGTTAAGAATCTTTAGTTTTTTGATAGCTGCGCAATGCAGTTCCACCCGCGTGCTGATTTTGGATAGTATAAAATCACAATATATCTATATGAAATGTTGCCTATTTATTTTGATATGATAAAGATAAGATAAAGATAAAAAACTCTTTATTCAATTTGGGTCCATACAGAACACTTAAGGATGTCAAAAAAGTACATACATTATCATCTACCGCTGGATTTGAATGTTGATTTCTACTGAGAAGACATTAGCAAGAAACTCAGTAGTTACTCTTTTGAAATATTGATGATGTTGAGGAGTTTTAATTGAGAAGGAAAAAAAAAACAACTAACATGAATAACAACTCAAAAGACTCATCGAATAACCTGTCCAATAATCCTTATCATTTAAATACTCCTGTACACTATAGTAACCGTTCTTCATTAGGCAGGTTTTAAAATGAGACTTAAACTTATCTTAGTTTAATAACATTTTGTGGTAGCTTATTTAATATCTTAATACTTGCCATGCCAAGCAATGAATTATCGATCTTATGAAGTCTGAGGACTGGGACGGCAAGCCTATGTTTATTTCTGGTTTTAAGACTATGACTATTGGACTTTTTTGGAAAAGTGTGCAAGTTTTTACGTAGATACATAATGCAGTCGAGGATAAATTGAGATGCCACGGTTAAAATACACTCTTTTGCAAAAAAAGGGCGGTTTCTATTTTTTTCTTTCCTGAAAACAATATGGTACAAAAAGGATTAAGTCTCCTTAATCTATTACTGGCCGGTCGTTAATGATATGTCGTGATGCCAAAAATGTACAATTTCTGGCGGGAATCAACAAAAGTTGATGTTGCCTTTGAATAAGTTTTAGGCTATTTTTATTGGTTTCGTTGATTTAGATGCTTTAATGGACATTTAAAACTATTGTTTTTAATGCTTAGTGGTCTAGATGATGGTAGATGAAATTGTAAGAGCCAGCAAAATTATTGCGCTGCTTGAAGAGGTCTGTAGCCAATGTTTTGTGGCTGAAAAGCTAAATGTAATTCGTTCAACAGTCCAATGAACCTGGCAGCACTATTAAGAGACGGGTTCCAAAAATGCCTGGATCTGGAAGAAAACCATCCAAGAGGTGATAGTTTTCTGGTGAGTCAAGCATTGAGAAATCGCAAATCTTCGTATGTGGACCTCAAGAACAACCTCGAATACGTAAGAAATGTGCAAGTTAGTCTATGGACGGTCAGGAAGAGGCTTCTTGCTGCCAAATTACATAGACGTCGCCCGCGCGCAGTCCCAAATTACTCCGTGAGCACCGTGTTGCCAGATTTCACTTTGCTCAAAATTGTGAATCATGGACTCAAGAGGATTGGGATAGGGTATTGTTCTGTGATGAAGCCAGGATATCACTTTATGGTGAAAATCGACGTCGGCGAGAGCTGAGAAGACCAGGGGAGCGTTATGCAAAGGTCTGCTTTGAAGAAATAAAGGCTTTGTTATTTTTTAGGCTGGAATAAACTCTTTGGATCGTACAGAGTTAGTCTTTATCAAAAACGGAACATTAAATGCCCATCGCTACGTGACGGAAATTCTTTCAACTTGAAAGAAAGAAAGAAAATACATTGATTGACCATCACAACACAGAAAAAGTACAAAAGCATAACACGACACGACACAGATACAAAAAGGAGAGGCGATACAAGAAGAGATGGTGTGGTTGTGTGTGGTCAATCAGGTCCCGACCTCAGCATTTGCTGCTACGGCATTATTTGCAGCGCTGGTATTCTGGTGGGATCTGTTTCATGTGAGTGTGTAGGTACATAAATAACTATAAGTATATACATGTATAATATATATTGAAAGATGTATGGACTATGTGGCAGATAAACAAATATTGGTACACATACATGACAAATTCGAGCTTTTTCAAACACACACAAAAAACAAAGAGAATAATAAAAACATAAAATACGCTCACAACCTTATGTACAACCCACATTAGCGGTTCTTGGCAAAAATTCATTTCAGGCGATGTAGGTCGGACTTACATTGTGGAGATCGAAATCCGTCGTTTGTATTGGCCAGCTCGAAGTCCGGACCTCAATCCTATTGAGCATGTTTGGGACCTTCTCAAGCGTCGAGTGAGATCAGTGCAGCCGGCTCCGCAAACCATGACAGAGCTAAAGAATGCGATCACGGCGGAGTGGGAACATATTCCACAGGAAACCATAAGGGATATACTGGCCAGCATGCCCAGGCGAATGCAAGCTGTGATTTCAGCAACAGGGGGTCACACACCATACTAACTTTCAATGTTTTGAAATAAATCTTTTTTTTTGCAATTATAATTCATTTCTCCTTTTTTTATTTACAGGGCAGGTGAACTGCCCCTGCTTTGGTTTTTTTTCTACCATTTTCTTACCAATCCAGTCAAAAAGTTACGCTTGATTTCACAAAACGGTTCCTTGGTGATTAATTTACGAAATCATAAAGGTATCACTACCTAAAATCACCGAAAAACGTAATGATAACTACATACAAGCAACAACAAACAGGCACTTTTTTTGCAAAGGAGTGTATTTATTTCTTTTAATATTTCCCGAAGTCAGTCACGGGATCTAAGGCTGTATATAGCGCGGATGGCCCTTTTCTGTAGTACTAAAATAGTTTGGTTGTCAGAGTAGACAATATGAGATCACACTGTGGAAAGAAATAGCGGAAATAGACCAGTCTTGCCGTCTCGATATCAGTCAAACGCCTAATTTTTCTTACTGCATATGCAGTTGAACTTATGTCTTCCTGCCAAGGCAACATTGTGGGAGCCCATTGCAATTTTGCATCTATAGTGATACCAATAAAAACTACGGAATTATTTTGAATAGATTCGTTATTCATCTTAATACTAGTATTGACCTGCCGTACATTTGGCTTGCCGATTTTTATACATTTAGTTTTCTTCATATTATGTAAAATATATACTTAATGTACTTAGTTAATTTCAATGGTAAGTATCCATTATCCAGTATCCAGTATCCATAATCCATTCAGTAGTATTTACGTGAAAGAGAAACAAACAGACTGACACAGTCACTTGCATACATCTTCACAATCTTTCGCGTTTATTATATTAACATGATTTATTTATATTTGACTGGATTTATCGAGACAGCCACGATACCTCACTTGAATTCGTGAAAACGGTTACTTAACATATTTACCAATAGGTATAGATAACTAGATGTTACATACAAAACAGGGTCTCATTGTGTTAGAATATGTTTCCGCATTCCGCTGGTTCGAATGTAGTTTGGGATTCAATGTCCAGATCAATTGGGCATACAACAAATACGCTTATAACAATCGAGGCATTCACTAAATGTTTTTGAATAGATGGTTTGAAGGATGTTCTTAACAGTAGTTCAATTTTAAAAAAAGTGTATTCTGCAATGTTGAAAAACTCTAAGGGCTGATTTTTGAATCGTTAGATAAATAAAAGTTCAGACAAGAACCTGATTACAAAAAACATTCATAATATGATGTAAGACAACTTTTGTTCAATGACATAAAATAAAATGACAATAAATTTGGTGTTCCATAGTCGTGACCTTTCTGTCTTGGCTTTTATTATTATTATACTGCAGTAATACTTAAATACTAAACAATTATTTTTTTGCACTCGAACACAGCCAATTTAATCATAATCATCATCAATAATTGTCCTTTGTAAAATTATACATTCCTAAATACAGATATGGTCAGAAACAGGACATGAGTAATATATAAAAGGTTTTGCTTTTCCGACAAAAAGCGTAACTATCCACTGTACTCCTCTTATTTTAAACTCTAACCTTCGACCCTAGCACGCCCTACTTCGGTCCGCCATCTGTTTAGGTAACGCGGATGCTGCTCCGGCGCAACCGCGGCGAGACGTGCGCGCGCGCAGCGGCAGTCACCTTCATTTATCAATATCAACAAACAGACAGATCGACGGCCCCGGCTGGTTTGCATGTGACAACTGCGCGAACTCCTTTATTCATAAACCACTGTAAATTCGTAAATCACGGACATATTCAAATAGAATTTTAAATACTAATCATCCCAAAATAAACGTGCAAGTGCAAATATCAACTATGTTTCTAAAATAATTTGTGTATTTTGGTTAATTATAAGACCCAAAAATAAGTAAATAGCAGTGGAAATGACTTCGGCAGATTTTGATGATGTTATTGACAATTTTAGCATATTTGGACGATATCATATTGTGTTTATGTTTTTTACATTTATAGCGTTTGCAACAAATGGTGTGTTGAGTAGCAATTATGTGTTTGCTGCTGAGGAAGTTGCTTACAAGTAAGTCTAGATTTCCTTCTTTTTATTTTTAGACTCGTTTTTTACTGAAGCCAATAAACTAGTTCTTTATTTTTGACCAGACACCCAAAAACTTAACTCATTTCTGTATCTTTTAAAATATGTCATGATTTTAAAATCGTACAAGTAGAGTGATAACATGTAAAATAATTTCTCCCGGCATTTACGTTGTTTCATGAAATTTGATTGAAATAAGGTTTCAACGAATGATATGAGTGTGTCTGAAACTTGCTTTACTTTACTTTAATCTGGCGACGTTTCTTTTTTAATATTTTTTGCATTTAATTTTTATATTCATTCATTCTTCATTTATCAGTATTATATCCTCTTTCAAAACTCCATGTACAGAAAACAGAATAAAATTAATACGTGTTTATTCAAATGGTGTGTGCATTACGCTTGTCTATCAGATCTAAATGTTATTGATACAGAACCAATACGACCAAAAGTAAATTATCCTTTTTGGTCTGGGTATTTTCTATGTTATAAGTATGGATTTACAAAAGATAAGTATTAAATGTATATATTTGTAGCCCCACCGTTTTTTTAAAATATGGCTCTACCCGAAGATAATTCGCCAATGTCAAGTAAATTATTGAGAATAAGTAGGTAGTCAATAGTCGAAGTCAGTCAAAGTCACAGTCACTCAATAAAACGCCGGTATTTTACGTTTTATCGACCTACGGATTCCGCGGATATTACTCTAAAAGCAATCGCGCGTTTTAATACTCTATTAGGTCCAAGCGAGACAACTTACTTACAACTTACTCGACACACAATAGCAGTGCTAAATACGATACATTCCAACGATTCTTATTATTAGGATCACTTTTTACACTAAAAACAACTAGACATTAATTTAAAACCTTTGGATTGCATCAGCTCACGCGGCATTTTTAGCCCTACCCGCCAAATCAACCCCACTGTTAATTCTGATATTACACAGGTGCTTGAACTACCTATAAATATATATGTATGTATCTTCGAATATCATCATCCCATCTTGCAAACTGAAGTGGCAGTGGGTTGGTCATATTAGCCGCAGAACTGACAGCCGTTGGGTGAGAGTGGCCGATAATCGGAAGCTTAGCGTGCATTAGGGGAGACCTATGTCCAGCAGTGGACGTTGTGGGGTTGCTGATGATGATGACGATGACTAATAGTTAGATTAAAATAACAAATGAGGAAATTAGAAAGAAAGATAGAAAATATTTATTATTATAGACATCACAAAACAGAACATATAGCAATTGTAAACAGAACACAATTTGGCACAAACAGAAACCAAAACATAAAACAATTAAAAATACATAAAATAAAACAAAAGGAAAAAAAAAAAACTATATTCAATCATGTCCAGACAGTGCCAAAAGAATATTATGATGTGTTATGACGTCTAGTATAAATGGCCCTCACTCAGCTTATTAGGCAAATTATATTTTCCGGTGACACATACATATTTTTGGAGCTGACTGTACAACTTACATAGATTAGTTTAATTACTTCAGTCTATTGAACTAGTAGGAACTTAAATTTGGTAACAGGTAAAGCAATCGTTTTTTACTTCGCATTTTAACCTTGATTATTCGACTGTTGCAGTACGATTGTGTGTATTCGACTGCCAATTTGAATCTGAGTTTTTAAATTGAATAATTCTGAAGACAGCCCGTTTGGATCAGTGGTAGTGAACGCTGCCTCTAGAGCAACCCTTGTTACAGGTTCAATGCACGCACAGTACAAACATTTGTGTGCATGGACACGTCTGTTTGTATTGGTATATGTGTTTTCTATGTATTATAAGTATGTATTTACAAAAGAAAAGTATTATATTAGTAATTGTACAATTAAGTTTTTGTAAAGCCTAGATTTTAAAGTTGTGTTTTTTTTTGTGCAATAAAGTATATCTATCTATCTATCTATATGTATATATTTTATAATTCCACTGTTGATTCTGATATCCGTAACACTTGGTGCTTGAGCTACCTATCTCGGTGTCAGATCAATATACATTTTTACATTTATTTATTTTTCTAAAGATATCACGTCTCTGTACGTATTTTTCTGTAGGTATATTTTTCCTAAACTACAATTATGTAGAAATGATTGCTTTCTAATATTATAGGTTTAATAACAGTCATACACTGATTTATGTGTACAAGTATATTCTAATGTGAACCTTATTTCATTGAATTAATCGCTTAAAATTCAAAGACCCACATGTACTTAATTGTACATGACTGACTATAAAATAAAAAAGATATACCTTGAAGCATTGTTTTACAGATAAGGATAATGAAGCAATGTTTTTGTACTCCTAATTTTCAGAAATTTATGTACATTTTAATTGAATTGATTAGATACATATAAAGTGGCTAATTATTTATTATAATAATTCAGTGGATCACACCAAATAAAAGAAACAGATCTACACTATATGCACAGCTATGTGTTTAGATAAGTATACCGGGCGTCCCAAGACTATGGGACATAAAGGTTTTTAAGGAAGGTACATTTTTGTACGCGAAAAATGAATAACCAAAAGCGGCCACTTTTAGCGTGAATCATTTTTTCACGTACCCACTCAACTAGTGATACCATTCGTTTTTTAATTGTTAGCTGCTAAACCGGATTTATTTTAAACAATTTCGGGGTTACAACCTCTCGGCAAACACTTATACTATTTATTAAATAACCATGCACAAAAGTTGGGTCCGTTATTGTACGCGAAAAATTAATTACCGCCAAAAGTGGCCGGTTTTGGCGTGAATCAATTTTTCGCGTACGCGTTGGACCGATCATTTGTGCATAGCTATTTAAAAAAATAGTACAAGTGTTCGCCGAGAGGTTGTAATCCCGATATTCTTTACAATAGATCCGATTTAGTAGCTAATAATAAAAATCGATTGGTGCCCTACCCGTCACCTAAAACGACATCGTCGGTCGCTTGCCACAATCAATGTGCCGGCAAAACTGAAGACAAACGGCATTTCACGTGATGATGGCAAGAGACCAGGTGGAATGCCTCTCATCCCTTGGATGATAATAATAATAATAAGTCTCACAACATCTCATACGTTGACCTGATTCCGTACTAAGTAGCTTAAGCTCTTGTGTTACAGATATCAGACAATAGAGGAACACAAATATATACTTAAATACATATATTACACCCAGACACTGAACAAACACAAGTGTTCATCGCACGAATGTTTGTCCAGGCTGGGGATCGAACCCACGACCTTTGGCGTAGGAGGCAGGGTCACTACCAATTGCGCCATCCGGTCAGTCGACCCCCCGATAGGACGTGCTCTCGTGTGGGATGGTACCTGCGTCGACGCCCTGGCACTATCTCATCATCCCGGGACTACGAGGAGCGCCGGAGAAAGTGAAAGCTTTGTTAATTCCAGTACCTACCACTTTGTAGCTTTCGGTGTTAAAACGCTGTGTCTGTGGGGTTCCGAAGCTCTCTCTTTCTATCGGTATTTACCTAAGCGTTTCGTCGATGTCACAAAAGAGTCAAAGGCTCGCCCAGTGAATTTCCATCGAGATCCAGCGGGGTAATGCTGCCAGCATTTTGGGTACAGGGACCTACTTCTTTTTACTTTCCTTTTTAGGGTTCCGTAGCCAAATGGCAATAAACGAAACCCTTATATATTCGTCATGTCTATCTGTCTGTTTATCTGTCCGTTTGTCCATCTGTTTGTACCGTCCGTCCGTATGTCCCAGCCACTTTTTTTCGAAACTGTAAGTACAATACTATTGAAACTTGGTAAATAGATGTATTTTGTTAACCACATTACGATATTTACACTAAAATAGGAAAAATAATGTTTGGGAGGTCCCTATACTGAAACTCTAATTTTTTTTTATCAAACTGTACGTGTGGGGTATTTATGGATAGGTCTTTAAAAATGATATTTGAGGTTTCTAATATATTTTTTTCTAAGCTTAATTCTTTGCGCAAGTGACGCTCCAAAGTGGTAAAATGTGCTAAAAATTCGTAGTAAAAAAATTTACTCTCGCCAAAAGTGGCCGCTTTTGGCGGTAATTCAAAATTCGAGTGCAAAACCAGATCAAATAGCTAACTTACCGAGAGACTGAAGCTACCAAGTTGTATAAAATAAATCTGGTTTAGTAGCTAACAATTAAAATCAATTGGCGTCAGCTAGTGGGGTATACCCTTCACCTTAAGAATAAATTGCAAAACGTTGCTATACTCGAAAAAAAATATTATGATGATTGCTTGGAAAAAAACAGTCATACACCTTAAAATGGTGGACTTTTGTGTGTCTGGCCATGAACCTTTATAAAACCCGTTTGATTTTTAAGTACAAATTGCAATGAAACGTTGCTAACATATGCGACCTTTGAATAATTCTTCGGTCAAACTTTTGTTGATTGTGGGAGAGCCACGTTTCGGCATAAATGGGCCGGCTCGACCGGAGTGATACGATACCACGGCTTCACAAAAAACCGACGTGAAGCAGCACTGTGCTGTGTTTCGCTGCCTGAGTGAGGGGAGGGTACCGAAGGCCCAATCCGGAAAGGGGGGTTTAATGGCTGGCAGCGCGCTTGTGATTCCACTGGTGTCCGGGTGTCCATGGGCGGCGGCAATCGCTTACCATCAGGTGATCCCTCTCGTCTGCCACCTATCACATAAAAAAAAGACTAATACCTATATTTGACGATATTAGTAACGTACAAGTAGATAACTAGATCTAGGTAACCTTTGATGTAAAGTAGGTATTTTTAATTAATGTTAGCTGGTGACTCTCTCTACCTCAATGGTTCCCACAGAATACCAGCGTCATGGCGTTCCGGACGCCGTGACATACTTCTGAGTGGCAACCATTTTGGTAACATATCACGGAAAGTGTTTTTACCTTGTATTATTTTTCTCTTTTCTGTAAAAAGCATGTGATGTGTTTACCAAATAAATGCTTATTCTATTCTATTCTATTCTATATGTGTTAGTAGGTAGCTACATATACTATCAATAGTTAGGGAACTACTATCTCTCGCTGACAAGGAAAACCTTGGCATTAGGCAAACGACCTCATAACCTCGACGGCGCGGAAGGTTTCGCTGTTCGGATCCCGTTCGAGTCGATTTAGCTAAACGAACGTTTCTAGTACTATATCGAGCCTGGATGCGCTAGGAAGATACTGCCAGCTGTCATCTTAGACCTTATATTACTACCGATCTAAAGTTCGATTGTGACAATAACATCCGTAAAGAAACTCGCCAGTAACTTTTTGATCGCCAAAATTTTTATATATTTTTTTCATTATCCTCATACCAACAGTCGTACAATCTAATATAGGCCGTGAATTTTTTGATCGCATCGTGATTAAACTCGCTAAAAGTTAGATCAACAAAATAAGCGGAATAATCAGCTGTTCCATACATTATTTGAAAGAAAGAAAGAAAAATTTATTATTTTGGACATCACAACACTTAATACGTTACAAAACAACAAACAAACAAAAAAAAATCAGATACAGAAAAAAAGAAAACAAAACCAAAGTGAACAACAAAATATTTATCGCATTTGATAGTCAACTTTATTTATAAAATATTTCACAACATCTCTTTATTTATTATTATTCTTTATCTTATCTCGGAGTCAGATCAATGTATGTGACATTGATGTGACTCCGAGATAGGTAGCTCAAGCACCTGTGTTACGGATATCAGAATCAACAGTGGGATTAAAAATATTTTTATACATATAATATACTTTTCTTTTGTAAATACATACCTATAATACATAGGAAACACCCAGACCAATACAAACAAACTTGTTCATGCACACAAATGTTTGTACTGTACGGGGATCGAACCCGCAACCCTTGGACCAAAGGCAGCGTTCACTACCACTGTTCTAAACGGGTCGTTAGTTACTCCTGCTACACGCTCCATAAGTCGCGGGTTCGAGTCAAACTCAGGAAAAACATTTCTGATTCTATGATAACAATAATATTTGTTGAATATATGAGTATTTGTATTACCCTTGTTAATTCTGATACTTACCCACAACAACTTTTTTGGTAGGACGATGTATGTCCTTTATAATTTAATATTTTATGTTGTTTAATTTTAAGACTGGCTGTGTTATTGTTTTATCCTCTTTTGTCTGTTTTAATAATGTTTGTTTTTATTTTGCCTGTTTTTATTGTGTGTCGTGTGAATCAAGCGAATAAATGTACTTTATCTTATCTTTACTACATTTTTTTATCTGATATTTGTCTGTCTTCTTCTTGAAGTGCCGCGTCATTAGCGTAGATTGGCCATCAGCTCTTTGAATCCTGGCTTATCCATGGTGAATCCTTAATAAGTGGTTCGGCGGATTTGATGCCAATATTACCAGATCAATGTCGTGTAAACATTTAGACGACCCGTTTGGATCAGTGGTAGTAAATGCTGCCTCTGGTGCAAGGGTTGGGAGTTCAATCCCCGCACAGTACAAACATTTGTGTGCATAAACAAGTCTGTTCGTATTGGTCTGAGTATTTTCTATGTATTATAAGTATATATTTACAACAGAAAAAGTATTGTATGTATATATTGGTAATTTCGCTTTTGGTTCTGAAATCCGTAACACAGGTGCTTAAGCTACCTATCTCGGAGTTAGATCAATTTATGTGATGTTGTGATTTTTTTTATTTTAATGTACATCGTACCAGTACTTTTGTCGAGCTAAATTAGGGCGATTTTATCTGTCTTATTAACTCTCATAATAAGTATATTTTTCCAGGTGCAAAGATGAATCATTTGGAGACAACATTTGCTACTCATCCGACAGCAACAACAGTACAATTTACTGTAGAGAATGGGTGTACGATAATCCCAACAGTTTTGTCGGCGAAGTAAGTAAGAAATGCTAATTTTAATTTTTGGAGGCTGTTCATTGTTATTCTAATTGAGACCTTAATTTCCCACACATATGGTTTCACTATCTGTGTGTTATTGTTTTTACTGGCCTATGGTCCCATTAACTGGGGACGAAAGAAATGTCTAGATAAAATATTTATATGATGTAGGTATGTATCTAGTTTCACTTCGGAAAACTTTCATAAAAACTTTTTTGTTTTTCAATACTCAGTTCTCAATTCTTGATTGCTTTCATAGTGTACATAACAGATGGTTTTCTGATCTGTTTGGTTAATTAAATTGAAAATTTTAAAAACCACGTTTATTAATGAATCGATTATTATTTTTGGCCATTTTCATTCTTTGGTGAAAGCACTATTAATTGAGATCACTTTAAATCAGATACAATACTTATTTTAAGAACAATAGTTATTTAAAAAAAAAACAGTTTTGATCACCATTGTCAACACTGGTTTGCAATGGTGATCAGTGTGTTGACAATGGGGATCAACACATATCACACACATAATTACGTGCAGATTCCCATCCAGTGCATTCTGCCAACATAGCTAAGAACACTCGCTTCTTATTCATCTTTTTAAACAAAAAAAAACAAAATCAAAATCGGTTCATTTGTTCGGGAGCTACGATGCCATAGTTAGACACACACACACACAGAGACACGTCCAACTTATAACACCCGGTCGTTTTTGCGTCGGGGGTTAAAAATAATATAAATGAACTTATTTTGTTCATACTTATATCGTATTGAATAAAATTAATCTACCAATAAAACTATTACCATTGAAGAAGTGAGTAGCTAACAGTCGATTTAGTTGAGTTTTTTAGTTAATAAAACTATTACCATTGAAGAAGTGAGTAGCTAACAGTCGATGTCAGCCAATGTCACATTCATTCATTATTATAACAGTGTTTAGCGTATGAAAAACTATGACGAAATATCACAACACTCAATGATGTTTTTATTACAAACCACTTAATTTCAAATTTAAATCCATTGAATCGCTTCCGATGATATGTTTCGTTTTGAGTCACCTCTACAAAATCCACATGGCTTAAGTACTTGAATCACAGATGATGAAACAGTATGTACATTCGTTTATATTACTACCCACTTATATAATTTTTTCAAAGGCCTGATATGCAAACTACATATTGGGTAATATAATATTGCCTAGCAAATAATGCGTAGGTACAACAATAGCTGTGCATTGGCGCAATCGTTACGCCTACATAGACAAGACATTAAGCAAATATTAAAATAAAATAATTTTAAGGTCAAAGATCATTCAAAATTCAAACCTAAATCGATTCGCCATTCATAAACTTTTATTTATTTCATAGATGGCAGACCAGCAGACGGTTCACCTGGTGGTAAGCGATTGTCGCCGCCCATAGACACTCACAACACCAGTAGAGTCACAAGTTAGTGTTCTGCAAACCTTCATTTCCCCCGCATAGGGCTTCCGCTACGTGGGTACCGCTACTCACGCAGCGAAACACAGCACAGACGCTGTTTTACGTCTCTTATCTATGAGTCCGTAGTAGTACTCCTGTCGTGCTCATTCATGCCGAAGCGTGGCTCTCCCATAGTAAAAGACATAATATTTCACATACCACTAAGTGGTTAAAGAGACGAATATTGTTACATTACCATTCATGTTTTTTGTGAAATTTATTATCATTATCATTTGCACTTAGAGAGACAGCCAGTCTTTTGCATGAATGGGTTTACATGACTGGAGTGATATCATTGCTTCACAGAAAACCGGCGTTAATTGAATAAGGGTAAAAGTATCAGCCTATAAACTGTCCCACTGCAGGGCAAAGGCCTCCATCATAGAAATCAAGTTATCGCTATTATGATGGGATTAGGCTTAATCACCACGCTTGCCAAATGCGGATTGGTGATCACAAACCCGAGCTATGTTCGAAAAATTCGAAACATACTTTTCGCTCGACCCGGGAATCGAACCCAGGACCCCGAGATCACGGCCCGGTACTTAACCCACTAGACCATCAGGGCGTTGTCTGATAAGACTGTGTAGGTCAGATGGCAGTCGCTTTATTGTAATTACCAGACTCCCCAAGTCCTAATTCATGAATTCAAGCGCACCTTAGGCTTCAAAGCAATGACTTTGGACGCAACTGCGAATGACACGTTGAGAGTTTGACGATCAAAATGAGCACCAAGGCGATGGCCATGGGCGCACTGATGATGAAAGATGATCATGTGTCTTGACTTAATGTCCTATGTCCCTTAGGCGGGGCAAAGGGCATACACAGTGCTCCGCCATCTGGAACGGTCTTGAGTTTCGCGTTTTACTTCGCTCCAAGTTAGTCCTAAGCTCTTCGCTTCTGCAGCGATAGTCCGCCGCCAGGATTTTTTAGGGCGGCCACGTTTCCGTTTTCCTTGGGGGTTCCAGTCTAGGGCTTGCCTCGGTATGTGGTCCGGTTCCTTTCGGAGCGTGTGGCCTATACAGTTCCATTTGTGGCGTTTGATCTGCTGGTCGATCGGTGTTTCACCGCAGCGATCCCACAGATCTAAGTTCATGATCTTCCCGGCCCAGTATACCCATATAATACGGCATATATAGAATACGGCAAAGGCAGCAGTTAACGAAAACCTGGAGCCGGTGCGAGATGTATTTTGATGATGATGTGTGACGTTTCAATAACTGATTATCTCTCTCAGTTTCAGCTAGCATGTCAAGACTGGAAAAGGACACTGGTGGGAACAGTTCACAGTTTTGGTTACATGGTCGGGCTCCTCATAGTGGGACCCATGTCTGATAGGTAACAATCCATTTTATACTAGAAATTAAGTACTAGAAATAATAATAAAACGTGATATTTTTGAATATCTGACAATCTTCTCGAGGGCATTATAATAAGGCATACAAACATTTTCCCCAAGGAACTCGGAAGGTCTAATCTCTAGAAAAGTGAACAGCTGATTGCAATGACGAATATTTTTTAACCTCAGACGCATAAACGACGGGTTGTTGTAAGTTTGACTTGTCTGTGTGTGTGTGTGTGTGTCTGTCTATGGCATAGTAGCTCCCGAACAAATGAACCGATTTTAATTTTGTTTTTTTTTATTTGAAAGATGAATAAGGGGGGAGTGTTCTTAGCCATATTGGATAAAAATCGATCCAAGATGGCCACCGTCACAAATATATGGATTGTATGTTTTAACACGATTCCCATAATATGGGTATCATATAAAAGGGCTTGAGTAGCAGAATATATTTATTGTGACAAATTTGAAATCCAAGAAGGCCGCCGTCGGGGGTTTTTTAAATTTACAATTTAATTTATTTGAGATTAGACTCTATGTTCCTTAGGGGTAATAGTTTCTCAAGCAGGTAGGTATTCAAAAAATCACGGTGTAAGTATTGATAGTTACCATATCAGCCGCAAAAATCACAACCGCTGAGGTAAATGAGATCTGAAGTTGAAACCGTGTATTTATAAACGTAGTGTAGGGCGATGGAGTGAAGATCCTCAGGCCCGATGGAGTGAAGATCTGTGCAGAACGGCTGTATAATCCCGCTACCAACCCATGGTATTTCCTACCAGCCCGTATGTTGAGACCAGCATACGGATAGAATCTTGGAAGATGCTCACGACGCACTTGCTAAGCTCTTTCGAATGATGGTTGTCAGAAGCTGATTGGGTTGAGGAACAGAGGACGGCCGAAAAGAGATAGATGTATTGTGTGAAGAATGACATGATGGAAAAAGGGGTGGATGATTCGATGACGAATGACAGGGACATATGGAAAAGGAAAACATACTGCGCCGAACCCAGATAGGTAACCTGGGAAAAGGGCAGGAGGATGATGATGTTGTCAGAAGCTGGAAGCGAGTAGCTAAAGATCGATCGGACTGACGAATATTTGGGGAAGTCTATGTCCAGCAGTGGACTGCAACAGGCTGTTGACGATGATGAATAATGAGAAATTTTAATTGAATAAGGTATATTTATAAACTTTGTCTATTCCACTTTTGTTATAGGTTAGGAAGAAAGCTAACACTCGTAATCACTGGAATGCTGGGGGGTGTATTCGGTCTTTTGAAGAGTCTCTCACCCTGGTACTGGGCCTACATCGTGCTGGAGTTCTTCGAAGCTGCTTTAGGGGATAACTGCTCCCCTATGTTTATACTAAGTAAGTTTAAGGTGGCATGTTACTATTCATAAGTACCGGGTTTAAAAAAGGAAGCGGTTCTATGTTCGTCTGTATAATGTACCTATACTTTTTTAACGTACCTATCATCGATTCCTCAGATTTAGCGAATGGTATTATGACCCTTACTGTCACGGTTCTTTCATCAACCAATAAATGTCATAGACCTCCCCCAATGATCTCCACACAGATCGGTCCTGTGCCGCATGTAAGGTTCTTTGGCTCGAGTATAATATCGTGTTACTACCTTTTAAAACCACTGAGAATTATGAACAACTTAACTGTTATTTAATGAATGAAATATGATACTGACTGCCACGAGTCTTTGCGTTTATTATAGCAGTAGACAGCGTTAGAAGGCACATCTATTTTTGGGTCTGATCAAACTTTATGTTAAGACGATTATGGTGGAGCCGTTTTGCAATACAAAATAAGAACCTTGTTTCCTCCCAGGATAGTGCCGGGAAGGATTATTTTATATCTTTTGCTGTTTTGTCGCTATGATAATTTATTTATGGAGAAAAAAGAAAAGCTTTGCAGGTTTTCTTTCTTTTTCACTATGCAAACGATATGAACTTTAAAAACTTTAATAAAATACCGCTATGTTCAAACGTCTAGAAAACCAATCAAAACATTTTGGGATACAGATAAACTTATTTTAATATGTGGTGAAAAAATAGTATATGTAATACATACGACGACACGTTGTTATTCTGTAGGTACTTTTGACCCGCCTTCACATTGTTACGGGACATTAGTTCCACTTTATACCAGCAGATGTTGCTAGGTGTCAATTACATTGCGCAAGCATTTCGTGTTTAGGGATTACTATTAGCGTTGCCGCTGTCAGTAGGATTTCAATTCAATTCAAGCTGCAGTTGTCTCTATCGCGCTTTGCGGGAGGAGCCATGAGATTAAGAAGACGGGGAAGATATCAATAGTATTTATCTGTGCTGCATCTTCTTTTTTATTTTCTTTCACAGCAATAGAAATAGTCTCTACCAAGAAACGTGTTTTATTCTACATGTTGAGCTCCTTCGGTTACACTACTGGAGGCATCATATTGCCATCTGCTGCGTGGCTGTTCCCTTATTGGAGAACATTCCTGAGAGTCATATACGGTCCATCACTGTTCTTCTTTCTGTACCTTTTCTTTATCGACGAGAGTCCGCGATGGCTTCTCACGAAAGGAAAGAAAGAAAAAGCAATAAAAGTATTGCAGAAAGCAGCTGATATGAATAAGATACATTTGGATGAAACAACGTTGGAAAAGATGGAGTGTGAACAAGAGAGCACTATAGGACTGCTTAATCTTCTGAAAATTACCTTCGCTTCTAAGGTATTGGCTAAGAGGTGAGTATAATATTTTACTAGACAGAGACTAGAATGACCATCAAAAGTCACATTATGTAACAGCTTTTTTAAGTCATCATCATCATCATCAGACCATTTAAGTCCCCACTGCTGGGGCACGGGCCTCCCTCAATCACATGAGGGGTAATTGCCATACTCACCACGCTTGGCAGAAGGGTTTGCGAGGGTTTTGATATAAATGCAGAGTTTTCCTTCTCTGGGTTCTGATGATCATGCCAGCAGCTTTTCCTTAGTCGCCTTTTACGACACCTCGGTAAGAGTGAGGGTGGCCTATTCTACTCTGCCGGGGACCACACGGCGGCTTTTTTAAGTATTGACATGCAAATAAATTATATTCATCATAATGCTAGAATTGTTAAATTGTTTTGATTTGAATTCATAATTAGAAGATTAAGACATGACTGTAGATAAAGTAGTGTATGACTCTGCACCTAACTTGGTATTATAACATTCGCGAATGCTATTAAACACTCATCAAGACTCATTTTTTTTTTAATATCCATTAGTCACATAAATTACTTTTACCAATAGAAACCTGAAAAACTTTCTGGTTAGGTTACTTATCATTACTCTATTTTTTTTTCTCAATAGGTGTTTAATCTGTATCGTCTGGTGGATAACCTCCACCTTCGTCTTTTTCGGCCTGACCATCAACTCCGTCTCGCTACAAGGCAACAAGTACATAAACTTCATGCTGATGAGTATAGTGGACATTCCCGGGAACTTCATCGTGATCTACATCCTGAACCACTTTAAGAGGAAGATGCCGCTCATCGCGACATTCTTCCTGGGTGCTGCTCTGTGCTTGGCGCAGCCATTCGTGCCGACTTGTAAGTATTGACAGAGGCAGAGAGCCCACTACTCGGACCGGAACCAATAAGTGGCGTTCCAGCCTGCATGGTCAGGTTCGAGTTAAAAGAGTGGGAGCAAAAAGCAAGCACTGAATTCTGGAAAAGACTACCTCGACTAGAACAGTCTAAGGCGTTGATACAGGCGTTCGATCAGAGACGAGCTGTAGAAATAACAAAACTGAGTAGAGGACATGTTAGGGCACTCACTCGGACCCTCACAGGGCACTGCAAATTAAACAAGCACCTGCACAACATGGGCCTTACAGATACCAAAATCTGCAGGTTCTGTCGCGAGGACGAGGAAACGATTATCCACATCCTCGGCGAGTGCATAGCGCTGCACCGCTGCAGAAGCCGGCACCTGGGAGCACACATGATCTCAGCTGACGAGATCAAGAGCTCCCCCATCAGCTCCATTCTCGGGTTTATCCTGGAACTGGAGCTACATGAGGTGCTGTAATAGGTTACGGGGCTGCCAAAATAGATCATCTACTGGTCGCAGTGGCTATGAGACGCAGGGCTCACCCCATTTCTATCAAATAATAAAAAAAGTATTGACAAAACAAAAATTCTTCCTTTAAAAATACTTTCTGTATTTTTTGATGTTAGAAGTGTGAAAATTACGGCATTGCAACAGATGATTTTGGAAAATACCTATAATATTTCAATGTTATTCACCATGTCAGTTTACAACAATGTTGAACATAAATTTAGTTAATCCTCTTTTAGCATGTTTGTATTTTTGATGAGTCATGTATTTCAAATGCAGGACATTGAAAGTAAAATAATTGCTCTTCCAGATCTTCCCTGGCTCTCCATATCATTCTACCTGGCAGGCAAGCTGATGGCATCCTTCTTCTTCAGCATCACGTACATGTATACCTCAGAGCTGTTCCCCACCTACACCAGGAACTCCATGCACGCTCTCTGCTCTTCCATGGGAAGAATTGGATCCATAATAGCTCCGCAGACACCGCTTCTGGTAGGTTTTTATTTTACATAGCTTATCTTGTTCATTCCAATGAATGTTAAGTTAAAACAACCAAAACAAAAGACCAAGCTCTTGACTTCATAATGAACTCGAAGAGTTAAGAAAAAACCTATGATGGAGTGAGCTTACCCGAGAGGTAGTCTTTTCACTCTAAGTAAAAAAAAATGAGATTGTAGTCATTCGTGAAACTTCTAATTTCGACCGTGGGAGAGCCACGCATCGGCATGAATGGGACGGCTCGATGTTTTTTTATGAACGGACGTGGATCTACTTCTTAAACTGGCACGAAATTGAAATTTTTAAGAATCGAGCCTACATCGGTAGATCGTACCAGAAATGATGAGATCTGCAGAAGAACCAAGGTCAAAGACATAGCCCTAAAGATTTGCATGCCTCAAATGGCAATGGGCAGGGCACTGCCAGGAGATCAGACGGCCGATAGGTGCAGAAGGTCCTCGAGTGGAGACCGCGTACAGAAAGCCGAAGCCGTGGCAGGCCCTGCACAAAGTGGGCTGACGATCTGGTGAAGGTCGCAGGAATCCGTTGGATGCGGGCGGCACAGGACTGATCTGTGTGGAGATCATTGGGGGAGACCTATGTCCAGCAGTGGACGTCTATTGGCCGAAATTGATTATGATGATGAGCCTACATAAAAGACCATCAATCATCTGCATTTCCTCGTTTGATTCCCTATCCTATAAAAAATATCTATAGAAACTCCACAAACTCGGTTGCTGGTATGAGTTTTAGTTGATTCATCATCAGCCCATTTAAGTCCCCACTGCTGGGGCACGGGCCTCCCTCAATCACATGAGGGGTAATTGCCATACTCACCACGCTTGGCAGACGGGTTGGCGAGGGTTTTGATATAAATGCAGAGTTTTCCTTCTCTGGGCGCTGTTGATCATGCCAGCAGCTTTACCTTAGTCGCCTTTTACGACACCTCGGTAAGGTGGCCTATTCTACTCTGCCGGAGACCACACGGCATTTAGTTGATTGTCCACAACGAACTATTTGTTGATATTCAATTTCTGAGTAGCTTAGGGACTGTGGACTAGAATTTGACTGTGGGAGAGCCACGCTTCGGCATGAATGGTCGATCTCACAGAAAACCGGCGTAAAGCAGCATTGTGCTGTATTTCGCTGCGTGAGTGAGGGTACCGGAGGCCGAATCCGGGGAAAGAGCGGTATAAATGTTGAAAGCGCACTTGTATCAGATGATTCGTCTGCTCGTCTGCCACCAATCACATAAAAAAAAAATTCAGACACACCAATTTCTTTTTCTTTATAGATGCAGTTCTGGACCGGCTTACCAGCCATAATTTTCGGCAGCACGTCATTAATTGCAGGTCTTCTAACATTCTTAATGCCAGACACAGCTGACAACTCGCTCCCAAACACTGTAAAACAAGCTGAAGCAGTTGGAAAAGTGGTCAAAGAAGAATTTCCTAGAGGAAAAGAAGATTTTGCAATGGTTAAGAATAGTGTAGATCAAGGTGAACTAAACTTGGCATTTAGTGAACACGACGAAACAGGGTTAAAGGTTGTACATAGAGAGGGGAAAATCTCCCGATTATGATCCGGTTTTATTTGAAACAAACCGTAGTACGAAATCTGACTGTGTGAAGGTACAATATTTATTGATAAGTGATATTTTTTTTATTAACACCTAGCATAATTTTTTTTTATGATATAGGTGGTTGGGATACCGCCGCCCATGGACACCAGTGATGTCACAAGTGCGCTGCTTACCTTTTAACCCCCTCCCCCTGGTTGGGCCTCCGGTACCCTCACTCACGCAGCGAAACACAGCGCATGCACTGCTTCACGCCGGTTTTCTGTGAGGACGTGGTATTTCTCCGGTAGAGCCAGCCCATACATGCCGAAGCGTGGCTCTCCCACTGTTATATTATTTTTAATCTTAAAAACATAGGGCAAAACTTTAAAAACCAAAGCTTTCCCGTAGAAATTGCATCAATCGGGTGATTTTTTTTTATGCTAGAGGCGACAAACGAGCAAGCGAGTCACCTGATGGAAAGTATTCAACGCTGCCCGTTAACATCCGCGATCAGAGAGGTCGCTAATGTATAGCCGGCTTTTTTAAAAAAGGGTGCATACGCTCTTCTCGTGAAGGTCCCTAAGTCGTAGCCAGCCGTATCCAATGAATTTTTATGTCAGTACATATTTCACTCTATGTTTGTCCCAGAAAAGCGGCGTGAAGTAGCACTTTGCTGTGTTTCTTTGAGTGAGGATACCGGAGGCCCGATCCGGGGGAAGGGAAGTTTAAAGGTTGGCAGCGCACTTGTGACTTCACTGTCGCCGGTGTCCATGAGCGGCGGCAATCGCTTACGATCAGGCGATTCGTTTGCTCGTCTGTGACACACCACCACCACCAATGCCATAAAAAAAGTATGTCACGTGACCGACTTTGTGTGAAAAGATTAGTGGCCAATTTTATTGGCGTAACTGAACCTTAAAAGGGCCCTAAAGATAATTATTGTTAGCAAAATACATGGTTAAAGGGGTGTTACTGTTGACCGTACCGGTCAGCACCCTGTAGATATATTGTAGATTGACCAAATCAGCGGCATGTAGGAACGCGTGTAATTGCGAGTTGCGACGCGTGAGCTATTTTCAATTTGGCGGCAGCACCTGCGCCCGATATTAATCCCGAGTACGGGCCTGTGCTGCGGTGATTGTTGCGCGCAAATCATTGCCGGCAGTGTTTCCAACTTAGCACTTGCGCTAGTTCTAGCACTATTTTCGTAAATCTCTACGCTCAAATCATTGTCGGCAGTGTTTCGAACTTTGCACTTGCGCTAGTTCAATCACTATTTTCGTAAATTTCTACGTTCAAATCATTGTCGGTAGTGTTTCCAACTTAGCACTTGCGCTAGTTCTAGCACTATTTTCGTAAATCTCTACGTTCAAATCATTGTCGGCAGTGTTTCCAACTTAGCACTCGCGCTAGTTCTATCACTATTTTCGCAAATCTCTACGCTCAAATCATTGTCGGCAGTGTTTCCAACTTAGCACTTTGGCGCTAGTTCTAGCACTACTTTCGTAAGAGTAAGAGTCAAATTATTGTCGGCATTCCTACTTAACACTTGCGCTAGTTCTAGCACTATTTTTGTAAGTTTGACGCTCAAATTATTGTCGACAGTATATCCAACTTAGCATTTGCGCTAGTTCTAGCACTATTATCGTTTAGCTAACGCTCTGTTACATTAAGTGCCTATGCTGCGGTGATTGTTGCGCGAATTATTGCCGGCAGTGTTAAAAACTTAGCACTGGTGCTAGTCTTAGCACTATTTTCGTAAGTCTGTCACTCAAATTACTGTCAAAATTGTTACCAAATTAGCACTTGCGCTAGTTTTAGTACTACTTTCGATAGACGAACGCTATTACATTAAGTGCCTATATTGCGCTGATTGAAGCGCGGAAATCATTGTCGGCAGTGTTTCCAACTTAGCACTTTGGCGCTAGTTCTAGCACTACTTTCGTAAGAGTAAGAGTCAAATTACTGTCGGCAGTGTTTCCATCTTAACACTTGCGCTAGTTCTAGCACTACTTTTGTAACTTTAACGCTCAAATGATTGTCGACAGTTTTTCCAACTTGGCACTTGCACTAGGTCTAGCACTACTTTCGTTAAACTAACGCTCTGTTACATTTAGTGCATATGTTGTGCTGATTGTTGCGCGCAAATCATTATCGGCAGTGCTTCCAAACTAGCACTTGCGCTAGTTCTAGCTCTATTATCGTTTAGCTAACGCTCTGTTACATTAAGTGCCTATGCTGCGGTGATTGTTGCGCGAATCATTGCCGGCAGTGTTTCCAACTTAGCACTGGCGCTAGTCTTAGCACTAGTTTCGTAAGTCAGTCGCTCAAATTACTGGCAAAAAAATTTCCAATTTAGCACTTGCGCTAGTTCTAGTACTACTTTTGTTAGACTTAAGTGCCTATATTGCGCTGATTGAAGCGCAGAAATCAATGTCGACAGTGTATCCAACTAATCACTTTGGCGCTAGTTTTAGTTCTATAATCGTAAGACTAACGCTCTTAGAACTAAAATATACATAGGTAATTACAATTTCTATCTTGTTTCTGCTCTATGTCCTTACATTGCTCAAAGTACTTTAAAAAAAAAAAACAACTAAAACTTTTTACTGACACCCATCAAACTTTTTTTTTTATTTGTTCTTGTGATTCCTGGAGCCCAATTCTCGTGCTTGTGATATTTTGAGAACATGGCGGATATCACCAGAAAACCATACAAAAAAACTATGTTTTAGTGATATATGTCGTATGAAAATAAATGTCACAAGCTCGAGAATTTGACTCCTGTTATTTTGATTCAAAGTCAAAAGTGAGTGAGCGTACCGGAGAAACGATTCACGGGGGAAGTGGAAATGGTTGTCTGCGCATTTGTGACTCCATGTAAAAACAATGTAAAAAATGTGTAAAATTTTGTGCAATAAAGAGTATCATCAATCTATCCACTGGTACATGGGCGGGGGCCCTCATTTTTTTTTGATGTAATAGGAAGGCAGACGAAGGGACGGTTCACCTGATGGTAAGCAATTGCCGCCGCCCATGGACACCCGCAACATCAGTGGAGTTACAAGTGCGCTGCCAACCTTTAAACCCCCCTATCCCCCGGATTGGGCCTCCGATACCCTCACTCACGCAGCAAAACACAGCACAGTGCTGTTTCACGCCGGTTTTCTGTTAGGCCGTGGTAAACTCCGGTCGAGCCGGCCCATTCAAGCCGAAGCTTGGCTCTCCCACGGTAAAATTTAGCATCAGGTGATTATAATATAATAAGTAATAATGATTCTCATTCTGATATCTGCTTTTACCTTTTAGCCTTGTATTAGTCAAAGGCACTATTTTTCTTTTTAAATAACAATTAGCACTTTTCACTTGGCACCTAGCAATCGTGATATGGAGTTGGCACCACTGTTTGCTAGCACTACGCCAGGAATGGGCCGCTTTCGGATTCTGCTGCTAATGGATGCAATAAGGTAGACGGTTGACGTATGAATGCACGATTTGAAGGTAATAGAAATGAAGAATTAAACGATTCTGTATGGTATAGTATGCAGTTCATAAGTAACTAATAAACATTTAAAAAATCTTGCTATCGGCTAGGTACTGAAGACTCTAATGAAAAACTAGACAATATTTGCTCTTGCAAATATCGTCTATTTGCTCTTGCGCTTTGGTATCAACTCATTTTTCGCATGTGAATATCCGATAGATGGGGTACCCACTGAGCACGTAATCACTACTTTTAAAGGTACCTACTACTGGTGGACTGAGGTCCAACTTCAATACAGTACTTGCCAAGGTCTGTTTTTCCGGACCACTACAATCTGGACATCTTTAAGGCAAGAGTGAACAGGCATCTCCTAGGCAAACGCGTTACATCCTAGACCTCATCGTCACTTTCCATCAGGTGAGATTGTGGTCAAGCGTTAGCCTACTGTTCATAATAAAAAAAAAAAAAAAAAAAAACAGTGCGACCACGATCAGAAGGCACTTCAGTGACATTGAAAGAAGGCGTTGTACAGCGATTTTTGTATAGAAAATTTTAGACAGAATAAGTTTTGACTTTTACCACGGTGCAAAATAAGAATAGGGCGACTGTAGCTTTGGCTGACATCAAATTAACATTTTCACATACTATTATCACGTTCAAAAGTACATAATCACCTCGTAGATGGACCTCAGTCTATAGTAGGTTCGCCATATATGTAGTAGGTACAATACAAACATTATAAACCAGATTGTACTATCAGAACCGTTTTTCTGGAAGTGCACGCGTGCACATTAGCTTAAATGTTTTTCCATAAATAAATATATTTTTTAGTTTTTTTTCTAACCCGCGCGTTAGAAAATCCAAGAGAAACATTGCATAGTGATAGACATCACTTAATGTAACAGGTAGGGCACACTAACGACGACAACCGATTTTAATGTTTAGCTACTAAATCAAAGGTATCATTCGAATTTTTCGAACATAGCTCGGGTTTGCGATCACCGATCCGCATTTGGCAAGCGTGGTTATTAATCTTAATCCCGTCATAGTAGCGATTACTTGATTTCTATGATGGATGCCTGTGCCCTGCTCTAGGCTGTTACTACTAGCTACTAAACCGGATCTATTTTAAACAATTTCGGGGATACAATCTCTCGGCAAACACTTATATTATTTATTAAATAACATGCACAAATGTTGGGTCTGTTTTCGTACGCGAAAAATTGATTCACGCCAAAAGTGGTAGGTATACATCCGGTTTAGTAGCTAAAAATTAAAATCGATTGGCGTCGCTAGTGTACCCTACCCGTCATCCTTAAATCGACGTCACTAGAAACTCAAGGAGATTCTGGTGGTAGGATTTAAACACTCCGCGTGAGCTGATACAATTCAGAGTTTTAAGTTAATTTCTTGTGATTTTTAGTGAATAAATTTGTTGTTTACTTGTGCAGAGAAGTACCGCGAGGTTACCTAATAATAAGATTCGTTGAATTGAATCGTTTTTAACCTTAGATTATAAATGAAAAAATAAATAAATAAATATTTCACAACATCACATACATTGATCTGACTCCGATATAGGTAGCTCAAGCACCTGTGTTACGGATATCAGAATCAACATTGGGATTACAAATATATACATATACTACTTTTCTTTTGTAAATACACACTGATAATGCGTAGGAAACACCCAGACCAATACAAACAGACATGTTCATGCACACAAATGTTTGTACTGTGCGAGGATCGAACCCGCAACCCTTGGACCAAAGGCAGCGTTCACTACCACTGTTCCAAACGGGTCGTCATTAATACATTGATTTAATCTAACTTTTTAACACTGCTATTGTGTGTGGGGTTAGTTATCCCGTGACAACTTGCTCGGACCTAAAAGAGTCTTAAACCCGCGATTGTGTTCAGAGTTGTATCGGCACAATCCGTAGGTCGATAAAACGCATAACACCGGCGTTTTATTGAGTGACTGACCTCGACTGTTGACTACCCACTTATTTTCAATAATTTACTTGACATTGGCAAGATATCTTAAATTATAAATAAATAAATAAAATGTTTATTTTCAAATAGGTTACATTGGCATCAACAGTGGCTGGAGCTTACAAGCAAAGCATGGAATTGCTTGTGTCAGAAGGCACCGCTCTTCTATAAACACAACAAGTTACCAGTGTTACCTACATACTTAACAACAAACTACAAAAAGCAGAATCAAACAATAATTGGTTAAAATAAAATTTTAATAATGCAACATTTTCAAAAACTGCATTTGATTAAATTAAATTAAATGAAGCGCTAGCGTGTGTGTGTGTGGGGGGGAGGGGGATAAATGTGTGTGTACGAGCTACGTCGCACAGACCAACTCAGCAACGACCTACATGCAGCGCGGCTGACCGATGGACGGTCGACCGATGGACGGTCTTCTTGCACCGTCGGCACTCTACACCGACGGCACACTAGCAAACACCTTTTAATGTGTTCATAAGATTAAACGTTCTATATAAACTATGTGACTAATATCAATAAACAGATTTCAACCGTCTGTGTTGGGTCTCATTTCTCCCGCTGCGGCCAAGACACCTTTAGCCGTCACTATGATCAGTCGAGTGAGCCTGCTCGACTGGCAGCGGTCCCCCTCCTACCTACCGTCCTGACTCTTCCCGCTTGCTACCCTGGGCGACCCGGGAGCAAGCTCCCATCACCTTATCTATTTATGTATTTATTCCCATGGATAGGCAGGGCTAGGGCTCTAGGGACTTAGTGTCTTAGACAAAGGGGCTCTAGGCTCACTAGAGAGTTAGGTTCCCTTCCTTTCCTTATATTCTGTTCGCCGGGACGCGGTGCCTTACAAGCATCGCTTCCCGCCCGTACAGTGTGTATATGTGTGAGTGTATGTTTATGTGTGTGTACATGTGTATATGGTGTGTATTAATTACATTAGGATATTGTTTGCAGAATTTTCTCTGTCTCTTCGTAGTTTTTAAGCAGAACCCATTTCGCATAGAGCCTTAGTATTAATAAAAAGAATCTCAGGTGACCCAGTTACTTCTGCATCTGCGTAGGTAGTAGTTATATTACTTCTGTCTCGCATACCGACATCCCAAAAAAATGACAACATACGAAAGTAAAATTTTTACTGTCCCCTAAAACAATAAGGGCGCGGTTAAAATAGTACATTTGACGCAGCAATTTCATAAAGGCAACGTGCAATAACAAAGTGGGCGTATTGAATGCTTGCAGCCCGATCCCCACAGCAGCGCGTCCGGAATTTCTATAACATTCCTAACCCCAGGTGGCACCACACCACCATTGTGTAAATATTAAACAAAATATATTTATCCATATGCATGTTATTATATCGGTGGTGCAGTGGTAAAGATAAAGATAAAAAATTCTTTATTCAATTTAGGTCCACACAGAACATTTATGAATGTCAAAATAGGTACTTAATATCTACCGCTGATTCGGAAGGTCGATTTCTACTGAGAAGACACCAGCAAGAAACTCAGTAGTTACTCTTTTCAAATATTGATGATGTTACAGAGTTTCAATTGAGAAAAAAAAATACGATTATGAAAGTTAATAGACTACTTTGAATAACAACTCAAAATATTAATCAATTAACTTGACCAAGAATCCTTATCATTTAAATAGTCTTGTACACTATAGTAACCTTTCTTCATTAGGCAGGTTTTAATATGAGACTTCAACGTATCCAGTGATAGGTTAATGACATTTTGTGGTAGCTTATTAAATATCTTGATACTTAAGCCAACAAACGAATTACCGATTCGTGGTTACCGGTTAGTGGGTCGCACATTAAAGTGACGGCTGCGCAAAGAGGTCCCAGTTCCGATCCCCGGGTCGGGCCAAGAAATTGTACCTGCCTAAGTTTTTGGTAAGAAATTCTTAGTGGCAGCCCGGAGTCTGGAAGTTGGCGTCCTTGTACCCCCGTGCCTCAGAAAGCACGTTAAGCTGTTGGTCCTGTGTCCGATCCCTCTCCAGTGGTGTCACAATAGTGTTTCCATTAGAATAGCCCTTGTGTTTGCGCACAAACTTGAGCGCTATAATATATCCTGGGTACGTGGCTGATCGTAGAGATTGGCTGCCTTAGCCGTAATTCGGTTGGAGAATATTACTCAGCTTTTGTGCCTCGGAAAGCACGTAAGCACTATTGTGGTGGACAAACGAGACCTGATGGAAAGTAATCATCGCCCGCCCATGAACATCCGCGAAATCAGAGAGATCGCTAATGTCTTGCCAGCCTTTTTAAAAAAGAGTACGCTCTTTTTCTTGGTTTATTCCCGCTGTCCTCCCTCTGCTTGTCCACCCCGGGTGGACAGTGAAACAATTGTTAAAAAAATTCCCGCTGTCCACCCCCTCTTTCAACTAAGAAGGGGTGGACAGCGGGAATTTTTTTAACAATGGACAACATTTCAAAATTGCTAAGCTCTGAAACAAAAAATACCAATTCTTTGTTTACTTTTCCGCTGCTCGAATATATATTTATTCATTTTTTATATTGCTTATTTACTGAGAAAAAAATTAAAAACTAAAAAACGTAAGATGACGTCATCGGACGGCAGAATGTAAAATATTTCTTTTATTTGCACATTATAGTTTTAAATTTACGTAATGCCAAACTCATGACATGTAACTGTCAAAAAAAAGACAACTTGTCAACGTTGAATGTATGAATGACGTTGACAATGTTGACACTAGTATTATTTACCTTTGACAGTAGTGCCTTTTTTTTTATTAAAACAATGATAAGCAAAGGAATATCGCTGTATTCAGCCGTCCGATGACGTCATTTGGCGCTTACGTCTATTTAGAATAAAAAGAATTTCAATGATTATTTTATGCATGAAAATGGACAAATTTTGAAAAAAGAAAAAATATGGGTCTGTTCATTTTATGTCTACTTTCATATAAAAAAACAATATGGACATGTTAAAAATTTGAAATGTTGTCCATTGTTTCATTGTCCGCCCGGGGTGGACAAGCAGAGGGTGGACAGCGGGAATAAACCTTTTTCTTATCATTTGAAAAACTAGTGTTATTATTCAATAGCTAAATGAATAAATATCACCATCTGACTCACTTATAAAATATAACCAATCAATAATTATTACTTACAATCTATGTATATTGCTTAATTTTATTATTAATTCCAAATGTTCAATAATTTCTTCTATTCACTATTTTTCGTGTACTCAGTTTTCTTATTTAAGGTGACGGGTAGGGCACACTAGCGACGCCAAACGGTTTTAATTTTTAGCTACTTAACCGGATCTATTTTAACAATTTTGGGGTTACAATCTCTCGGCAAACACTTAAATACTATTTATTAAATAGGTAACCATGCACAAATGTTGGGGTTCAACGCGTACGCGAAAAATTGATTCACGCCAAAAGCGGCCATTTTTGGCGTGAATTAATTTTTCGCGTACAAAAACGGACCCAACATTGGTAATTTTTTTATGTCTTTCTATGTGATAGGCAGACAAGCAGACGGATCATCTGATAGTAAGCGATTGCCACCGCCTATGGACACCCGCGACACCAGTGGAGTCACAAGTGCGCTGCCAACCTTTAAACCCCACTTTCCCCCGGTTTGGGCCTCGGGCTCCCTCACACACGCAGCGAAGCACAGTGCTGCTTCACGCCGGATTTCTAAGAGGCTATGGTATCACTTCGGTCGAGGCGGCCCATTCATGCCGAAGCGTTGCTCAAGATCTCTATAGTAGTTTTCGTCACATTATTACAGGAGAGTTCTGTGTACATAATATTGTACTCTGGGTAAGTCCACAGCCTAACCCTGATATTTTATTTAAACATACTTTCAATGTTACTTTTTTATTATCTTCCCCGAGAGGTGAACTCCTCATAATATTTTCTTTGTATGAGCGTTTATTCGGTATTCTCTGAAATAACGTCCATCAGGGACTGTTGGATTGCAGTAATGAGGGTTATTTGATATTTATAACTGGGGAAGTAGGCTGACTTTGAAGGACAGGATCAGCAAAGTATTATTATTTTTTGCATCTCTCCTGCGGGAAATCACGTCACAAGGCCGGTCCTTTTGGTAGGCGTACGTTGGGATACAGATCCAACACAAAGAAGCCCCTTTGAGACACAATAATGAAAGTGGGAATGTGTACACCTAGCGGGTACTGACTCTGTCTGCACTATTAAGGATATAGAACCAAATTCAGCACCCGCCAGATGCAGAGACTATTGCAGTTAATAATAATATAATATAATAAAAACTCCCACGACGTTTCATACACTGACCTGTTTCCGTACTAAGTAGCTTAAGCACTTGTGTTACAGATATCAGACAACAGAGGAACACAAATATGTACTCAAATACATATATTACACCCAGACACTGAACAAACACAAGTGTTCATCGCACGAATGTTTGTCCAGGGTGGGGATCGAACCCACGACCTTTGGCGTAAGAGGCAGGGTCACTACCAATTTCGCCATCCGGTCAGTCAGTCAGTCAGTTAAGATGGGACCTAAATCGGGTATATGGAGGGGATATTGCTGGACTAGTTACCGGGATATTGATGAGACAACGGGACGCCGGCCGGTCCTTTTGGAAGGCGTACGTTGGGATACAGATCCAACACAAAGAAGCCCCTTTGAGACACAATAATGAAAGTGGGAATGTGTACACCTAGCGGGTACTGACTCTGTCTGCACTATTAAGGATATAGAACCAAATTCAGCACCCGCCAGATGCAGAGACTATTGCAGTTAATAATAATATAATATAATAAAAACTCCCACGACGTTTCATACACTGACCTGTTTCCGTACTAAGTAGCTTAAGCACTTGTGTTACAGATATCAGACAACAGAGGAACACAAATATGTACTCAAATACATATATTACACCCAGACACTGAACAAACACAAGTGTTCATCGCACGAATGTTTGTCCAGGGTGGGGATCGAACCCACGACCTTTGGCGTAAGAGGCAGGGTCACTACCAATTTCGCCATCCGGTCAGTCAGTCAGTCAGTTAAGATGGGACCTAAATCGGGTATATAGAGGGGATATTGCTGGACTAGTTACCGGGATATTGATGAGACAACGGGACGCCTGCCATATCAAATAAAGCTACCAGTTGGCAGCAAGGCGGGAAACATTGGCACGAGCTGCTATGGTTGTCGAGAGGTGAGAATGCGGGGCGCCAGATCCCTCTGTGCTAAGCACCAGTCAGCAGGCCCCCGGCGTTATGACATTTTACACTTTTTGTTATTACGTTACGGCTCTACCTGAAGATATTTTGCCAATATCAAGTAACGTAATGAGAATAAGTGGGTAGTGAACAGTATATGTCAAAGTCATAGTCACTCAATAAGACGCCGGTGTCTTAGGTTTTATGGACCTACGAATTTTGCCGATACCACTCTAAACGAAGACGCGGGTTTTAAGACTCTATTTAGGTACGGTTAGCATCAAAAGCAACTTAACACTTTAGTACCATGTCGAAGTATGATTTTTACGTACCCCTTAGAAACTGACTATAATAGGCAGGACAGTTACTTTGACATGGTACTTAAGTGTTAAGCTACTTTTGATGCTGACCGTATAAGCAAGTTGACGCGACAACTCACTCGACACACAATAGCAGTATTGGTCTGGGATGACAGTGTCACATAGACGTGGTCAAGTCATAAGCCCTCTTCTTACAAAAAAACTACTCCGATACCGGCTTTTATCCTGAACTAGTAAGTTCATCATTAATACGGAATATCGTTAGTTCTTAATTTTTTATTTCAAATCCTCGAATAACCATAGACCACTTAGTACCGCAGTATAGTGTCAAAATTGATCGAATCATTCAATCATTCAATCATTCGTTCAGTGAAGTTTTGCTATGCATAACCTTGTTTTGTTATCTGAAGTCAGAGTAAAAATATTTTTGAAATGTGATTTGAAATTACTTCTAAGTATTTTTGGGATTAATTCCAAAAAATAAATAGGTTTCGCACAAATAACTCACCCTAAAATGGAATAAACTGTCACATGGATAAACGGTTATTGCCACTGAATCGATATTTTGAGGTTATTACTTTAATACTCATTTTAAACCAGGGGTGCGGGTAACCACCCGTTACTAATAACCATTAGTATTATAGTTGATATCAGCCGTGTGGTCCCCGGCAGAGTAGAATAGGCCACCCTCACTCTTACCGAGGTGTCGTAAAAGGCGACTAAGGTAAAGCTGCTGGCATGATCATCAGCACCCAGAGAAGGAAAACTCTGCATTTATATCAAACCAACCCGTCTGCCAAGCGTGGTGAGTATGGCAATTACCCCTCATGTGATTGAGGGAGGCCCGTGTCCCAGCAATTGGGACTTAAATGGGTTGATAATGATTATAGTTGATATACTAACTAACGTTAAATACTTATACTCCATTTGTTTAGGTACTTAACTAAATGTAAACAAACCTTAGTAGGAGATATTTTTAGGGCCATTGTTCATAGCCACACAAAACGCAACAAAAAGTATATTATTCTGAATCTAAATCTCATTTTCTCTGTTATCAATTCTTATTCAATCACTTTGTTTAATAAAAACGGCGAAAATTATTTTTAAGCTCGCAAACAATTGAGTAAATATTTATTTTTACTGATTTCTAAAAGTATTACCGTGTGCCCACAAAAAAGGATAAAAAAAAACCAGTTATCCAAAACCTTACTTGTGAAAAAAAGTAATGGACAACCCTACTAAATTTAAAAGTCATACTGCTCGGTAGAGCGGCTTCACATTTGACTGATATTTCACATGGTCGGGTTTCCAGCATAGACGCCAACTGTGAACTTTACTTGAAGTGACAGAACACGATTCGAATAAAAGGTTGAAAATCCCTGAACACCGCCATATTAGTTGTTTACCTTTACTTAATTACCTAAACAAACAGAGTATAGTTTTGTAATAATATTTTTTAGTTTTTCAATTGTTTCTATTATTCATATCACTACTTATTTGAAACCACGTTTTGGAATAAGAGGAAAAAAGTTTTAATAAAATGTTCATCGTCGTCATCGTCAGCCCATTTAAGTCCCCACTGCTGGGGCACGGGCCTCCCTCAATCACATGAGGGGTAATTGCCATACTCACCACGCTTGGCAGACGGGTTGGCGAGGGTTTTGATATAAATGCAGTTTTCCTTCTCTGGGAGCTGATGATCATGCCAGCAGCTTTACCTTAGTCGCCTTTTACGACACCTCGGTAAGAGTGAGGGTGGCCTATTCTACTCTGCCGGGACCACACGGCCAATAAAATGTTACTACCTACTTATAAATAAAAGCCCCCCTGCGCTAGGTTTTCTTGGACTAAAACAGGGGGGGGGGGGGGGGTCATGACCCCCATGTCCCACCCCCTGGTTCCGTCCTTGACGCATGCCTATATGATGTAGGCCGGTGTTCTGTATATTTAGTTTAAAGTTCAACAAATCAATCATAAGTCTTTTCTTTGATATCATTAATTTTATTGACTCCACTAGTTTTCAAGAGAAATACTCAACCCTGTCTGCTTTCGTTGTTCAAGACTTACAAATGCTAAGATAAAAATTACCTAGAAAAATCTTTTTACCTAGTGTACACTGGCAAGGTTCTCTTGAAACGTAAGCACTAATGAAGGTTATTATTTATTTCCGAGAAGTAATAAATAGAGGCATTTGTGCGCAATTTGTTTGTAACAGCTATTTCTATTAGTCTTCTTATTGGACTCCGGCAAGTGGGGTGGCTCTGTACAAAAACTAGCATTACGGGTAGTGTTGCTTATCGATAGTACACTATCGATAGCCTGCTGATAGACTATCGATAGTAAAAGTAAAATCAATAGTATCGATAGTATATCGATAGTATTGATAGTAAAATTAGATCAATACTATTGATAACGCGAATACTATCCATATTATCATTTTTTAATGTCCGATACTATCGATTGTATCCCAACTACCACACTTAAGGCTGACCAAATCAAGTCTGCCATACTTGGAGACTCAGTCAACGAGTGCAGCAGGAGTAAACGAGTAAATCCTACAGTTTATACGTTTTGAGTACCTACCTATTTACAACAAAATACTTGTGCCTGCAATCAACAATTTTCAATTATTATTTATTGGAATCAGATTTTTTATATAAGTCTGCGTGATTCAGATTCCGTTCAGTAGTTTCCAAAATGTATTGCGGACAAACAGACAATGAGAAATACCTAAATAAAAAATTTACATAATTTTAGGTTTTAATTTTATTAAATTTAATTTTAAATGTATATTATCATTGTATAGTTTTGACCGGGTCGAGCGAACAGTATGTTTCGAATTTTTCGGACATAGCTCGGGTTTGTGATCACCAATCCGCATTTGGCAAGCGTGGTGATTAAGCCTAATCCCATCATAGTAGCGATAACTTGATTACTATGATGGAGGCCATTGCCCAGCAGTGGGACAGTTTATAGGCTAATTAAAAAAAATAGTTTTGACGCCCTTGTAAAAAATAATAAAACATGCGGACAATGGGACAGACAATAATTCTAAAAAAACATATTTTATTGAACAAAAGAAGAAACACTTAAGAAAATTAAAATAATAACCTAAACTTAACTTGATCAATGATTTTAACTTTTAGCTTTAGTAAACAAAAAGTTAAAATCATTGATTCATGTCCTTTTACTGTTTTTTTTTCAACGCCCCGAGTTATTTTGACATAAATAATATATTCAATGTACAGACAGACATAGCTTTTTCACGTTTTTACTTAATTTTAACTGAAATTATGTATAGATGTGTAGTTTAATAATCTGAAGTCTCTAATCAAACCGCTTACAACAACAGCCCAAAATGTTACTACAATCAAAATTCTAAGTGTGTCTTGGAAAAATTACACATTCCGAGTGGTGGCCGGGTTCCCGGCTGATCTCCGGATTATTTAAATCTGGAGATTATCGTTTCTCCCCCATTTATTACGAGATCCCTATCTTATCCCGGATCAATGATGAACTCCAAGGTGAAGTGACTTGAGAAGGGCGGATAAAGAGGTGGTAAATGGTTGTGATATTTTTGCGTTGCGTGACGGCTAAGTTTTTTATGGATTTGTATTTTTGGGGTGATTTTGTTATTGGGTATCCGTTATTTCAATATTATTTTTACTGCTCCGGTGGGCGCAGTGGTAAGTGGATCGCACTTTAAAGCGACTGCTGCACAAAAGGTCGGTTCGATCCCCGGGTCGGGCCAAAAATTTGTACTTAAGTTTTCGGTAAGAAATTCTTTGTGGCAGCCCGGGCTCTGGAAGTTGGCGGTCCGTGCCTCGAAAAACACTTTAAGCTGTTGGTCCTGCGCCCGAACTGTCTCCGGTCATGTCACAGTAGTGTTCCGTCGGAATGTGAGGTTAAGGGAATAGAGAGTAAGTATATATTTACAAAAGAAAAGTATTTTATTATGTAGGTATGTATATATAATACATATGTATTTGTAATTCCACAGTTGATTCTGATATCCGTAACACAGGTGCTTGAGCTACCTATGTAGGAGTCAGATCAATTTATGTGATGTCGTGAAATATTTATTTATTATTACTTATTAATGGTAGTAATACGCAAATAGATTTGAAAAATCGAGAGTGCATGCTCAGATTCGAACCACATCCCTATAAATGGAAGGCGCTTTCTTATCCACTGAGCTGCTATCAGACGGCTGACGCTTCCTTGTCCCCAAATGAGTATCCCCAATTGGAGGCCCAACCCGGGGAAAAGGGGGGCAGCGCACTTGTGACTCCACTGGTGTTGCGAGTGTCCTTGGGTGACCGCAATCACTTACCATCAGGTGATTCGTCTGCTCGTCTGCCATCTATCACATAAAAAAAACCTCATACATTAACGGCTGTGCTGGGCTTTACCAAGTGAATAAGGGTAACAGAAGACCAATCTGGCGAAATGGGACTATATAGGCTAGCAGCGCATTTGTGACTGATTGATATTGCGAGATCCATGGGCGGTGGCAAAAGGATGGTAGCGCACTTGTAACTAATCTGGTAATCACTTCCGACTATCACATAAAATAACCCTTGATCATGGTCTAAGCGTACCTCGGGCTCAAAAGCAACATCTTAGCATTCGTTAAAAGCTGTAGCTTCTGAGCACGAGGAATTACACGCTGAGAGAATAAGGTTAATTAATTCAGTTCTGAGTATTGTGGAGACAGTTCCACATTTCCCATGCGGCTGGTTTCTGTATGTACTGGAGCAGACAGGCCGGGCTCCTTGGGATAAGATTTGGTACTAGGGGTGGCTTTGTCGTCTATCAGCCTGTTGCGTGTAATCACCAGGGCTGTCGCATTACGTTTCGCTGGTAATTATAATTTGGATGGTTTTTTTATGTGATCGGTGGCAGACGAGCAGACGGATGGTAAGCGATTGCCACCGCCCATGGCAACCAGTCGCAGATACCAGTGGAGTCACAAGTACGCTGCCATCCATTTAACGGCTATGCTGTGATTCGCTGAGTGAATAAGGGTACCAGAAGACCAATCTGGCGAAATGGGTCTTAATAGGCTAGCAGCGCATTTGTGACTGATTGGTATTGCAAGATCCATGGGCCGTGTCAATCCCTTACCATCAGCCATCTGCATAAAATTTCCTTTTTTTTTCAAACCGTATTCGTAAAGTCTTAATAGATTATACGGTTAAGTCATCAATAGACGGCAACTACAAAAATTTGTTTAAATTGTGTAAAGTGCTACCAGTAGATACAAAAATAAAAGCTGCTATTTTACTCGAGCAATACGGGAGCACTGAACATAAACACACGAGAGAGTATGCCTACCCAACTCGCGCTGCAAAAAAAACGAGGTTGAAGGTGCCTAAAGTCAGGAACTATTATGGCAGTCGGACAAGATCTTGGCTGACTCCTGTTCTCACCAATGTCTTGCCTAAAGACTTAACGCAAACAGCGCAGAGTAAAGATCACCTCAAAAGTAGACTTAAATTAGCTTCTAAATAGATATATTGCATGTTATGTATGTGCTGTTGTTATTAGAGTTAAGGGTATATTTTAAGAAAAATAATGTAAACTCATGTACGACAGCTACTGCCGACAAACTGTCTCACAGTTTGGCAGAAAATATCAAAATTATTGTTCTTTTTTAACCCCCGACGCAAAAACGACGGGGTGTTATAAGTTTTACGTGGCTGTGTGTCTGTCTATGGCATCGTAGCTCCCGAACAAATGAACCGATCTTGATTTTGTTTTTTTTTTGTTTGAAAGATGAATAAAGAGGAAGTGTTCTTAGCTATGTTGTATAAAAATCGATCCAAGATGGCCGCCGTCACAAAGATTTGAATTTTATGTTTTAACACAACTCCCACAATATGGGTATCATAGAAAAGGGCTTGAGTAGCAGAATATTAATTGTGAAAAAATTCAAATCCAAGATGGCCGTCGTCAGAAAATGATGAATAACCTATTTGTTGTTCCAACTGCCTCAATAAGGTATCAGATGAAAGAGCTTTAGTTGTGTCGGGGATTTTTAAAATTTTCAATTTAATTTTTTATATGAAAATAAATAAATAAAAAAAGAACCAGTTCTTGGGAGTTCCAAGCTTAACTATGAATATACCGGCTCGACAGGAGTGATACCGCAGCCTCACAGAATATCAACGCAGCGGTGCCTATGCTGTGTTTGGCAGCGTTAGTAAGGTTACCAGAGGCCCGATCCGGGGAGGGGACTCAGGTGTATCTACCTCCTAGAGTGGCCCCGCTGGTAATCAGTTCTGTCCTGATTCCAGCTTCGGTTGGTATTAGGCAGAAACGGTTACCGTGGGGCACGGTTTTCCCCGGGCAACGGCGGGTAGTAATTCATTCGTGGATTGCTACCCGACGGCCAAAGGATGCACAGAATTTCCGGCGGACCAGCCCCGACGCAGTGGATCGCGTGCAGCGCACACCACTCGGGGGCTTTCATTGTCTGCTGAGGGCTTAGAGGACCGGCCTCTCTTTACGGACCTGAACACAATAGGGCCGGGCACGGAGGCTGCCTTCTTTATCCAGCCCCCCCTTCTGCCGTAGGTTGGCGTTGGGGTGTGGTGGCACCCACTGTCGGGCGCTTTGGCGTGCGGTGGGCCGGTGTTCCTGGTGTGATGGTGCCGTATGGGGGCCTTTTTGTTCTCGGGCCTTGAACTGTCGCGCCTTCGGGCGCGTTCGAATGTTGGGGAGTTCCACGGTGGTGGAATTCCTGCCAACAGTCTGTTGCGCCCCGATTCCCGGGAGCGCTCTCCCCGCCTTTATGGTGGGGGCTTTGTTGGTGGGTCTGTGTTGAGTCCCGCAGCCAGTGGGATGCAGCTACGACTCGCCACCCCCGCTTTTCCCGTCCCGTCGATTGTCTCCGCAACCCAGCGGAGATGCTCGAACGGGAGGGTTTTCGGGTATAACTTAAAAGTCTGTGGGTGCTCTCTCCTCTCTCTGCCCTGCATCCAGCAGGGTATGGGTTGGGGGAGGGGTCTGCAGTCGTCCCTTCCGGAGCGTCTGCGTTGCAATCCAGCAACGTGGACGATTCCGGAGAGGGGGGAATGGTGGGCCATGGGAGTGGCCCTAGGCCTCGTTTTTCGGCGAGGCCCGTTTTTGAAGAGGCCGTGCTGGCGAGCCTCTCGTCCTTCGAGGGTGGGCCGCGGACTTGGTTTCGTACCCGTTACCGTAGCCCACCCCACACGGACGTAGCAGGAAATGCCCCGGTGGTTTTTAGTGGGTAGGCCCCTGGGAGCACCCCAAGGGAGAGCCCCACACTACCCGGCCGTCTCCCAGCGGTCGGGTGTGCTTAAGGCGGCATTTTCCACCGGGCCAACAAAAAAAAAAAAAAAAAAAGGCCCGATCCGGGGATATGGGATTTCAATGGTGGCGTTCTTAAGGCTTTACTAGGTGTTGCCATGTTATCCACGGGCGACGGCAATCGCTTACCATCAGGTGATCTATTTTAAGATGACGGTTAGGGCACAATAGCGACGCCAATTGATTTAAATTGTTAGCAAATAAAGCAGAGCAATTTTAAACAATTTCGAAGCTGCAGACCCTCGGAAAACTTATACTAAGTATTTATTTAATTCTTATACTTAACTTTTGAGTCTGAGATTGTACTCTAAATTTGAATTACCGCCAAAAACGGCCCCTTATGGCGTTAATCCAAATGTGCAAAAAAAAATATTAAATAAATAGTATAAATTTTTGCTTAGAGACTCCCGCTCCAAAATTGTTTAAAATGGATCCGGTTTAGAAGCTAACAATTGAAATCAATTGGTGCCAGTAGGGGTGGGTACCCGTAAGCAAATAAGTTTACTTAATATAACAAAGTGTATAAGTGTGTGCCGTGCGGTCCCTCCCTCCAACCCGTTTGCCAAGCGTGGTGAGTATGGCAATCACCCCTCATGTGATTGAGAGAGGCTCGTGCCCCGTAATGATGATAAATATTTTCTGAATATAATTAAATTAAATCCATCTGTTATCCGTCCATTATCCGTCTATTCGTCTGCAAGTGACCCATCTGCGCCAATGAGATGAAAAAAAAATTAGTATTACATTCCATTTGATTACTTCAACTCGTTTTAACATAGTTTCCGCAAAAGCCTACCTTTCCCCAACATCCCAGTTTATTACCAATTCAATTTATGAAATCCCTATATTCATGGCATCCCTCCGACGTCATGGAGGTGCATCCGGGCCAGCCGGAAGCGCGGGCTCCATCTGGCGGCGACGTCACCGGAAACGCCGCCCTACGCTTTCCGCCCAGTGGCAGTCGGCATCGGTGATATTCCACATTTTTCAGTTATCCTGCAAAAAGAATTCGGGAAGAGTGAACGGAGGTGTGATACAAAAATAAAAGGCTATCTTTTTTATCATACCTACCATACTTTTTGAGGATGTGTGGATATTTTGTTAGATTTTTTATTGTATTTGATAGTACTCTGCCTCTCGTTCTCAAGACCAAGAAGGGTTCGAATTCCATTCTGAACAAATTGTCAACTATTTTTGTAATGACTGAACGGATGGCGCAATTGTTAGTGACCCTGCCTCTTACGGTCGTGGGTTCGATGAACACTTGTGTTTGTTCAGTGTCTGGGTGTAATATATGTATTTAAGTATACATTTGTGTTCCTCTGTTGTCTGATATCTGTAACACAAGTGCTTAAGCTACTTAGTATGGAATCAGGTGAACGTATGAGATGTTGTGAGAATTATATTATTAATCTCAAAATTGTAATTTTAATCTCAAAATTGTAATTTTAATCTCAAAATTGTAATTGTAATCTCATACATGAATTTATTCCATGTGTATAAATTGAAATCTTTATATTGTCTATAATTTGAATTGAATTAAAATGCCTCGGTGGCGCTGTGGTTAGTGGGTCGCATTTTAAAGCGACGGCTGCGCAAGAAGTCCCGAGTCGGACCAAAAATGTGTACCTAAGTTTTCGGTAAGAAATTCTTAGTGGCAGGCCGGAATCAGGAAGTTTGTGGTCTTGTACCCCCGTGCCTCGGAAAGCACGTTAAACTGTTGGTCCCGATCCCTCTCCGGTCGTGTCACAGAAGTGTCCCATCGGAATATGAGGGTAAGCGAATAGAGAGTGCACTTGTGTTTGCGCACATACTTGAGCACTATAATATATATTGCGTACGTGGCTGATCGTTGGGAATGGCCGCCGTAGCTGTAATGGAGGATATTATTATTATAAATTGAAATTGGAAATTGTAACTTATTTGTGATTGGGAATATTGTGAATTTGTCGTAGCTTGAACCTATGGATTTTTCAAATCAGTAAATATTCTAAATTAGCTCGGCGGTGAAGATAAAAAACATCATGAGGAAATCTTCACGACTCGGGTAGTGTCTCAAAATTGTAAATATCTATTACCTACAATATTTGAGATAATGGTTTTGAATGTGTAATCATGATCCAGTTGTCTGGTTCCCCTGTCGGTTGCAAAGGTCAGACGGCAGTCGCTTCGTTATAATTACCAGGCTTCCCGAATCCGAGATCATGATCCAAGCGTACCCTAGGCTCCAAAGTGACAGCTTTGGATGCAATCGGGTATTACACGCTAAGATAAAGAAGAAAGCTTTGTTCTAAAATACCTAGCCTAGGTCCATGGAATCTCAACTCGATTACTATCTCTTATAGGTAGTTTCTCCAAATCCTAAAGGCTAACGACCCATTTTCTCCAAAATACACGTTCAGTAGTTCGGTCGACCGCAGCATGTTATTTTCTAATACAGAAAAAGGAATAGTATTCCGGAGTAATAACTGTAAAGAAAGTTCGCTTGGCGAAATCACGGCGTTTGATCTTCGCCGCACGTGAGCCGCATGGCGCCTAATGTTCGGATGCGGGTAGCCTGACAGATTCTTTAATATCCGTTTATTTTCGGAATAATGAGCACTGCTTTTTGTTGTGGAGTCAATATACTATACAATGAAACACTTAATATCGAGATAATAACCTGGTAAGTGCCTGTGATGGAAGAACTTGAAGTAGCTTAGCGGCCCACACACAATAAAAAAATCGATATTATCCTATAGTTTATTTCGGTTCCGTAATTTTTGTGAATCAGTAGAAAAATGTATATTTCGGTACATGTAGTAAATACTAATTATACAATTTAGAGCGCTTGGCAGGGAAAGTGGACGGGAAAAGATCGAGAGGCCGTAGTCCCCGGCGATGGTCAAACATAGCGAAAAAGCTCGAGATCCCGATAAGCACTGCCCTGCACCGAGCGGCGGAGCGCAGCCGATGGCGATAGCTGGTCGACAAAATCGGAAGGAGTCACGCTCCTCAGCAGTGAGGGAATCGACCGAAGAGAGAGAGAGAGAGAATAAATACCTAATACTTAAACTACAAAATGAAGGTTTTTTTCTATTTATTTAAATAGGCTAACGCGGGACCACAATCGCACCTGACGAAAGGCGTCGATGGTGATGTTACACGTTTCTCTAGTATGTTCCGCATTTACCTTAAAAATGCCTGTTCACTCTTGCCTTAAAAATATCTAGATTATAATGATCAGGAAACACAAAATTCGGTAAGTATATATTCTTATGTAAGCGGGTATGAAAGAGATGAATATTGACCTCTCTCTTTCGGTCTCTTAGAAGTGGTCGTGACTGTTGATGGACAGCTCGCCGTCACCACAATGTTGCCTATACTGGTGCATCCCACGACATTGAAGTCAAATTTAGAGATTTCTAAATTTTTCATTTGTTTTTAGAAACGTGGCCGCTTACAATGTGCCCATTAAGGAGGCTCAAAGTCACTAGCGTGATCGTATCAAAAAGATGAGATCCGCAGGAGAAAATAGGTCACAGCCATAGCCCAAAGGATTGTATGTCTCATGTGGCAATGGGCAGGGCACATAGCGAGGAGAACAGACGGCCGTTGGTGCGGAAAGTTCTGGAGTGGAGGCCACGTACAGGAAGTCGCAGCCGTGGCAGGCCTTCACAAGGTGGACCGACGATCTGGTAAAGGTTGCGGGAATCCATTGGATGCGGGCGGCACAGGACCGATCTGTGTGGAGAACATTAGGGGAGGCCTATGTCCTGCAGTGGACGTCTATTGGCTGAAATGATGATAATGATAGATTTTTCCATACTAATGAGTTGAGTGCTTTTGAATAAGCCGGGTTCCATGGCAGCCGCACGATAGGCGACCACTCTCCACTTTTGTCGACTTGGTGTTGCGAGTACACTGTACTGCAGTCGACTACTTACGTAGAGTTTCTAATACTTAAGTCGATCCAGCGAGTCGGAGATCGGCCTAGTGTTATTTTTTAAAATACATTTATTTTACATCGGCATTATTATAGGTGTAAAATATATGTGTAACCTCATTAGCGTTATAGTGAAAGCGGTTGCTTTCAGTCCCCATTGCAATCCACCTGTCACCATATGCCAAAGCAAATCCATCAAACCAGACTCGTGCCGAGCTCGAGAGAAACCTGTGCAAATTGGGCCTCTTAATGAATCGTAATTAAGATGAGACGGAATTAATTACAACGTTGATCGGAATCAGATCATTAGCGCTGGCCTGAGAGGCTCAGATTCACGGCAATTAGGTTTTGAGGGGTGCAGATTAATGGCCGGATTGCGGGATATTATTGGCACGCGGTAAGAAGCACTTGAGGCGAGGTTATCAGAATAGTGAAGGAACCTTAACTTCTTTATTGCATCTGAACCGTTGACTTCTGTTCTTTACAACATAGTGCAAGACGTTTTGATCGTCGGAGAGCTACGCTTCGGCATGAATGGAGCGGCTTAATCAGAGTGATACCACGGCCTCACAGACAACCGGCGTGAAGCAGCACTGTAGATAGATAGATACTCTTTATTGCACAACATACAAAACTTAAAAGCTAGGTATACGGAGATACAATGTACAATTCAGGCGGTCTTATCGCTGGGAGCGATCTCTACCAGACAACCTTCAGGTAAAGGATATTAGATAGAAGAGGGAGGGAAGATACTGTACTGTATTTTTTGCCTAAACTAAATTCAGTGTCAGCCCATATAGTCATCATGTCATCTAAAAGTTGGCGGTCTTGTACCTCCGTCCTTCGAAACGTTCATTTTACTTTTTTAAATTTATTTACAAGAGTTATATGTTCGGATCCACTTTGAATAGAATAATCTACCTCGTATCTTTTTTTTAAACAAAATGTTTTTTTTTGATATACTACAAATTCCACGGACACTGGATCCGTGCATTTTTTTGTGCGTATTTTATTTTTAAAAGGTAAAAAAATTTGAAAATTTTTCTCTGCGATTAGAGTCAGAGCCATAATGTTTAAAAATGTCGACTATTTATAGATTACGGAAAATTAAACAAAGAAGAGGAGTAATCTTTGTGACAAATATTGATGTGTGTATAACGCTACGTTCCACGCACACACAAACAAAGTCTGACGCGTTCAATCAACAGCGCTGAAGAGGCGGGTCATGATTAGCGGCAACTCGGGCGAGATTCGCGCCGCGTGCTGATAATCAACAAAGTTGCTCGGCGACGTCAGGCGGACGTGACGGCCATTCCGCCAATATGGCACGTGACGGGCCACAGATACTGCCGTGTCGAACGGTGTTCTATGCCTACTTGCTTGAGGATTTTAAGAACACTACACATACTAGATCCTGGTTTTAGGTCATTGGTTCGATTTCCGGGTCGAGCAAAAAGTATGTGTCGAATTTATCGAACATTACTTTGTTTGCGGATTGGTGATCCTCACCAATCCGCATAAGGCATGCGAGGTGATTAAGCCTAATTGTATCATAGTAGCAATGACATGATTTCTATGATGGAATCCTTTGCCATGCAGCGGGACAGTATACAGGCTGATACTTTACTTTACGCGTGCTAATTTTAATCGATGGTAGCGATCATCGATTTACCATGGAAAGCATTCCATCACGGATCGAAAGTTTGCCTCTCCATTCTCATACTCGGTAGGCCGAACTAAAAAGAAATGAAACTCTTTACATACCTGTGCATGTGATTTCTTTGTATGTGTCAATATGGATTCCTTCAAATGAAACGTGAAAAAGCATCTCGCGAGTAAAACAGTACCACAGTACCAACGGAAATAATGCCATTCCATCGCGTCCGTTATAACTGCAAAGTGGGCTCTCCCTTTTCTTTTTTAGGGTTCCGTTGCCAATTGGCAAACAACGGAACCCTTATAGATTCGTCATGTCTGTCTGTCTGTCCGTCCGTCCGTATCTCGCAGCCACTTTTCTCCGAAACTATAAGAACTATACTATACTATTGAAACATCCTTACTAATATTATAAAGGCGAAAGTTTGTTTGGATGGATGTATGGATGGATGTTTGTTCCTCTTTCACGCAAAAACTACTAAACGGATTTTAATGAAACTTTACAGTAATGTAGCTTATAGATCAGAATAACACATAGGCTATAATTTATAAAGATATTGTGTGAACGCAGACGAAGTCGCGGGCAAAAGCTAGTGGTAAATATATGTATTTTGTCAACCGCATTACGATTTTTAAACTAAACTTGGAATAAAATAAAAAAATGGAGGGTCTCCATACTTGAAACTGAAACTCATTTTTTTTTATAAAACCTATACGTGTGAGGTATCTATGGATAGGTCTTTAAAAATGATGTTGAGCTTTTTAACATCATTTTTACTTTATACTCTATACTCGCAAGAGACGCTCCCAAAGTGGTACATATTAATTAACACGACTTAAATATTACCTAAGGCGACGGGTAGCCTAACTAGCGACACCATTGGTTTTTAATTGTTAGCTACTAAACCGGATCAATTTTAAACAATTTCGGGGTTACAACCTCTCGGCAAACACCTATACTATTTATTAATTTTAACCATGCACAAGCCGTGTGGTCCCCGGCAGAGTAGAATAGGCCACCCTCACTCTTACCGAGGTGTCGTAAAAGGCGACTAAGGTAAAAAAGGTGCTAGCATGATCATCAGCACCCAGAGAAGAAAAACTCTGCATTTATATCAAAACCCTCGCCAACCCGTCTGCCAAGCGTGGTGAGTATGGCAATTACCCCTCATGTGATTGAGGAAGGCCCGTGCCCCAGCAGCGGGGACTTAAATGGGCTGACGATGATGATGATGATGAACCATGCACAAATGTTGGGTCCGTTTTTGTACGCGAAAAATTGATTACCGCCAAAAGCGGCCACTTTTAGCTTGAATAAATTTTCGCGTACAAATGTTGGGTCCGCATTTAGGCTTGGTTATTTAATAAATAGTATACCCGTCACCTTAAATATTATATAAATTACACAGTTGATCAAAACCTAAAGTTGGGTGACTTGATACTGTAGGTGCATAGTATTAGAGGCTACTAGAAATTACTTGTTGAGGGTGTGCACAGTCTGCCAACTATTCGATAAAAATATGGCTCAATTTTTTCTCTTCTATAGAAGTTGCCAATATCTTGTCTGAATATTCTAATAATATTTTTGTCCGAGGCGACGCGGTAATCTAGGCTGTGGAATGAGCATAAGAACTTACAATATTTGAAGTGGACCATCTGTAACCGTGTATAGTTGGTCTTTACCAATCCTGGACTAATACGAAGGTCTTGGCTGCCTTAGAAAGAAAAATTAGTAGTAGGTATCGAGTAGAGTAGGACTCTCTTATTTAGGGTTTTCTCTTTTGATATAATTTGAACTTGACTCTTTACCATAGTAATGTGAGAATAAAATGTCCCTTTATTTTTCAGATGCTACTGCTTAGAAATTATAGCGCCCTGTTGGTTTAGTGGTTTAAGTACCGGGCCGTGATCTCGGTGTCCTGGATTCGATTCCCGGGTCGAGAAAAAGTATGTTTCGAATTTTCCAAAGATAGATTGTGATCCCCGATTCTGCTCGATAGCTCTTTCAATCGAGCTCTTTCAATATACGGAGGTGAAACGTGGACACTTACGGTACGGCTGGTCCACAAGTTAAAGGTCGCTCAGCGGGCTATGGAACGAGCAATGCTCGGCGTCTCTATCCGAGATCGAATCCGAAATGAGGTGATCCGGCAGAGAACCAAAGTCATCGACATTGCTCACCGGATTAACAAGCTTAAGTGGCAGTGGGCTGGCCATATTAGCCGCAGAACCGACAACAGATGGGGTAAACGAGTTCTAGAGTGGAGACCGCGTCTTGGCAAATGTAATGTAGGGCGCTCTCTGGCTAGGTGGGGGGACGATCTGCGCAGGATGGCTGGCAAGAGCTGGATGCGAAAAGCCATGGATAGATCATAGTGGCGAACAATTGGAGAGGCCTACGTCCAGCAGTGAACTGCGATAGGCTGATGATGATGATGATGAGTTTGTGATCACCAATCCATATTTGCCAAGCGTGATGATTAAGCCTAATCCCATCATAGTAGCGATGACCTGATTTCTGTGATGGAGTGTCACAGTAGTGTTCCATTGAAATAAAGATAAAAGATAAAAAGATAAAAAAATCTTTATTCAATTAAGGTCCACACAGAACACTTATGAATGTCAAAATAGTACATATTATCTACCGCTGGTTCGGAATGTCGATTTCTACTGAGAAGACACCAGCAAGAAACTCAGTAGTTACTCTTTTCAAATATTGATGATGTTACAGAGTTTCAATTGAGAAGAGAGAAAAAAATACAATTATGAAAGTTAATAGACTACTATGAATAACAACTCAAAAGATTAATGAATTAACATGACCAAGAATCCTTATCATTTAAATAGTCTTGTACACTATAGTAACCTTTCTTCATTAGGCAGGTTTTAATATGGGACTTAAACTTATCCAGTGATAGGTTAATGACATTTTGTGGTAGCTTATTAAATATCTTAATACTTAAGCCAACAAACGAATTACCGATTTTATGAAGTCTGAGGACCGGGACGGCAAGCCTATGTTTATTTCTGGTGTTAAGACTATGACTATCGGACTTTTTTGGAAAAGTGTGCAAGTTCTTACGTACATACATAATGCAGTCGAGGATAAATTGGGAAGCCACGGTTAAAATATTTATTTCTTTAAATATTTCCCTCAGTGAGTCACGTGATCTAAGGCTGTATATAGCGCGGATGGCCCTTTTCTGTAATACAAAAATAGTTTGTATGTCAGCAGCAGACCCCCACAACAGTAGACCATATGACATCACACTGTGGAAATAGCTGAAATAGACCAGTCTTGCCGTTTCGATATCAGTCAGACGCCTAATTTTTCTTACTGCATATGCAGCGGAACTTAGTCTTCCTGCCAAGGCAGCAATATGGGGATTCCACTGCAATTTCGCATCTATAGTTATACCGAGAAAAACGGTAAATAATATGAGGGTAAGGGAATAGAGAGTGCACTTATGTCTGCGCAAACACTTGTGCACTATAAATTCTGCCACATCACTCGCATCCTAATAAAGGAGAAGCACAGCGCATGTAGAAGGGGAAATTCGATTTGGTCGTAACGTCCAGCTGATGGCATGACCGAAATATCGGTTTGGAGGACATTATTATTATGCGTCAATAAAAACATTTGCTTGAGAAAGTGTTTCTCTTATAGATCTACTTCACGTACGATGGAAACAACCACTCAACAATTTATGGCCTCGGGTAATCCTAAACAGACTTAATTATAATTCCCTGCTAAAGACGCAAACTCGCCGTTATTAATGGCTACCACGGAGTTCCCCCATCCAATTGGAATTGCTAAGATCCTCATTGGAGACAGTGACACAAAACGTTAAACGTAATTCCGACGTCACGACAATGGACTCTAAATCCGTGCTGTGAATGGGCCGGCCCGACCGGAGTGAGACCTCACAAGATGTGCTTATTTGATTACTAATTCTTCAAGTGACATTGAACCAAACTTGCTGGCCGTGACGTTATACTTTAAGTGGATAAGAACGCGTTTTCCTTACGGATGGTCTTAAGTTCGAATCCGAGTAAAGATAAAGATAAAGATTTCTTTATTGGCCACAGAATACAAATTTCAACCCAGGTGACATAAATACAAAAATAGAACAAATTCTGTAGCCAACAAGGCTCAACCTCAGCATTTGCTACAGTGGCCGAAGTCGCTGCAGCGCTGGGTTTTAGGATTATGCATCTTTGGTTTTTTTTTATTATTTATTTAACTATTTCTCTCAACTCGTCTCCTCGTCGTCGCCTCGTCGTTGAGAGAAAACAGATCGTGAGGAAACCTGTAACCTGTAGCTACTTATCCAAAAATAATTAGTTTCTGAAACATGTACTTACAGCCCGTGCGTTACAACGCTCCTCACGAGTGCGAGTATAGACGCAAATAGTGTGCGAGCGAGAAGTGAATAGATGCGCCGCCATTTCTGATCCCATTCTTTATCCGCACAGGTTGTAGCTATTACCATGATTCAGTTAGTCTGGTTGCCCTGTAAAGAATTGCGAAGTTCAGGCGGCAGTCACTTCATTGTATTTGATTTATTTTATTTTATTTTCAATAGCTTTATTTTTAAATTCAATATTAAATTTAGTAATTTAATTCTATGTAACTAATAGATATTAAATGGACATGTAAAATTATTTTTTTTTTGCAATTGAATTTATTTTATTATTAATTATTGTGATCAAACTTATTGTAATTGTACCAATTATTTCACAAGTGCCTTGAAAAGGTAATTTGTAGCATGGCTTGTCATCTGCCTAATTATACGTACCTGTTGTAGTGTACAATAATGTTATGAATTGATGTGAATAAATGAATATGAATATGTACCTAAATATCAGACTCCCTTAATCCTGAACCACGGTCTGAAGTACTTTAAGACCGTGGTTCAGGATTTAGGGATTGGGATATAGGATTATTTCGTAGGTACGTTTAAATGTGCGTACGGACTGCGCGATCCTGTGTTACGCGTAGTTGGGAAACACTATCCACGCGTACTTTGGATAGGTTCGCGTACAGCTCCTTTTTTTTTTGATGACACAGGAGAAATGCGTTACGCATACCCATCCGTCTGTAAACGGATGGGTTATGTCTCCTCTGGCGACGGCTTTTCCTAACGAGAAGCCGGCCAGAGGCATACCGACTAAAACTCCTGGGACTCTCCCTCATCGTCCATAGTGGGAGAAAGTTGTGGGCCATGATACGAAACCTGCCACCACGATTTTCACGAAGTCCGCCTACTAGACGGAAGCCCGCCTACAAGGCGGTCACGGCGCTACCTCCCCCAGAGTCGGAGGAGGGAATGGGGACAACCAGGAGAGTAGAGCCGTCCCCACTAGGCGTAGGAGGAGGTCCGTGCAATGCTGGTGATGGCGTGAATCATTTTTTCGCGTACGCTTTGGACCCAAAATTTGTGCATGGTTATTTAATAAATAGTATAAGTGTTTGCCGAGAGGTTGTAGCCCCAAAATTGTTTAAAATAGATCCGGTTTAGTAACTAAAAATTAAAATCGATTGGCGTCGCTGGTGTGGCCTACCCGTCACCTTAAGCGGACTAGGCGAGCTCCGAAGCGACAGCTTTGGATGCAACCGGGAATCACACGCTAATACCGTACCTACGACCATGCGAGAGCCACGCTTCGGCATAAATGGATCGACTCGACCGGAGTGAAACCGGCCCGCTGCTTGAGTGAGGGTACCGGAGGCCCAATCCGGTTAAAAGGGGGGTCAAAAGGTTGGCAGCGCACTAGTGACTCCACTGGTGTCGCGGGTGTCCATGGGCGGCGGCAATTGCTTACCATCAGGTAATCCGTCTGCTCATATTCCACCTATCACATAAAAAAAATATCATTGAGAGTGGATACTTTAACGAATCTAGGAAAGCCAATCTAATGGTGAGGGAACTCTAATGACGTCATCTGCGGGTCCCCGAGTGCAACAAATCGCATCGTAAAGGGGAGGGGATGGCACGGAGGGGCGCTGATTCGGTTACTATGTGATTTGCCGAAGACAGGTGCAATTTAGCAGTACGCTGGAGGAATTTTAAATCGACTTCCCTTTTTTGAACTGGAATACGTAGGGAGGAAGTCGGTATCTACTTTTGTTAAATAACAATTTACAATGTATTATTATTGACGACCCGATTGGAACAGTGGTAGTGAACGCTGCCTCTGATACAAGGTTTGCGGGTTCGATCCCCGCACAGTACAAACATGTTTGTTTGTATTGGTCTGGGTGTTATCTATGTATTATAAGTATGAATTTACAAAAGAAAAGTATTATATGTATATAATTGTAATCCCACTGTTGATTCTGATATCCGTAACACAGGTGCTTGAACTACCTATCTCGGAGGCAGATCAATTTATGCGATGTTGTGAAATATTTATTTATTTATTTATTCGCTCTTTAACATGGGAAAGCCACGTTTACTGTATTATTATTCGATCTTTTAAAGTACCAGTGCAGGGGTTATTACTAACATGGGAGAGCCACGCTTTGGCATGAATGGGCTGGTTGGAACGGAGTGATACAACGGCCTCTCAGAAAACCGGCGCGAAACAGCGTCTGTGCTGCTGCTTCGCTGCGAGAGTAGCGGAGGCCCAATCCGAGGGAAAGAGAGGTTAGAAACGTTGGCAGCGCGCTTGTGACTGCATTAGTATTGCGGGTCTCCATGTGTTACCATCAGGTGATCGGTCTTATCGTCTGCCACCTATCACATAAAAAAAACATTATTACAACGTTTAGTTAACTAAAGTACGGAACAGGTTATGGCAATTTTCCAATAATCTGTACACACCTTTTGAACTTTGGAACGTCCTTGTGTCTGAAACAAACGTTCTATTTTGCATTGTGGGGGGTAGCTCGATCCGACGCCCTCTGTACTTGGCCTAAGAACAAAGACGTGTCGTGAAAAACATCTTGGCGGCTCATTAGTCATGTAAATTGCGTCCGAGACCACGCGACTGCGGTTTAGGATGTCCAGTAGTTTGTAGGTAAAAGGATTTTGTAGGTAAAAGTTCTCACGACCCGCGCGACTCGCTCGCTCCGCTCGCTCGGCTCTCGAGATATGAGAACTTTATTGTAAGCAGTTCTAACCTAACCTATTGTTAACCTTAACCTTAAGGCTCCGACTAATATTACTATACTAAGATTATAAATGTGAAAGTGTGTGTCTGTCTGTTTGTCCGTGTTTCACGGCAAAACGGATCAACAGATTTACATGATTACTTTTTTAGATTTTCGCGTTGCATTATAACTATAATGTATCAAGACGGGAATCAACACGATATTTATTATGTGAAACAACATTGTGTACATGCCGAAACGTCAAGCCAAATATCTGAGTACACAATGTTGTTTCACATAATAAGTATCGATACATTGTAGATTTACATGTTTTTTTATTGGAGATAGTTGCAAGGAATGAGAGTAATTTAGGCTACTTTTTGTCTCTTCAAAATGCGAGTGAAAATCGCGGGCTAAAGCTGTATAAACTATATTTAACATTAGCGGAAAAACAAAGACTTGGTGGCAATAGATTCTTTCGTAACAAAACTGTAGTTTTCGGTTGGCGAAACGTTCATTGGTAAAGTGTGTTAGCGAACCGTTTCAGAACCTCCTTCCGCAGTCTAGCTCAGAGATTAGTAACTAGGAAGCTGTAGTTTGGCACAAACATACATAACGTTACGCCCATAAAGTGGTAGATGTATATGGCGGTCTTGTTCCCTCGTGCTTCGGAAAGCACGTGCTTCGCCCATCCGCCCATCCTTTTCCGGTCGTGTCATACTGAAGTCAAATATGGAATATGAGGGAAAGAGAATAGACACAGTCTCTCCACCAGCCCATGGTCCTTCCTACCGTCTCGGCATACGGACCGAATCTTGAGAGACGGTCACCAGGTACTTGCCAAGGGCTCTTTCCCCGGTACGTTTATTCACTCCCTACGAGTGACTCCCTAGTGAAAGAGAATAGAGAATGATTTGCGCACACACTTAATATTCTCGTCAGGGGCGTCTTTACCTATAGTGCAGTGGGTGTGGGCACCCGGGCGCCGGTAGTTAGAGGGCGCCGAGAGCCTCCACCGTAACGCTTCGCAAGAACCGGGCGCGAGTACTGATCGTTCTCCTCATCTTAACTTGTGATTTCCAGTTGCGTCTAATGCTGTCAATTCGAAGCCCGGGGTACGCTTGCACCATGACGTAGGATTCGGGATCTGTAGGAGTCTGATAATTACAATGAAGCGACTGCCCATAGGTAGTCGAAAATGTTGAGTTAGAGCATTTTGAAACAAGAGGGCGCCACGTTATTGATTGCGCCTGGGCGCTTCTTGGGCTTGAGCTGCCCCTGGTTCTTGTATAGCTTGTTGTCTGTTTACATTGTCTGTGATGTGGTGTGTCGTGTGTTCAATGAATAAATGTTTCTATCTATCATTAGATATCCTGCATACGTGGGTTATCGTTGAGATCGGTTGCCGGATCTGTGGATATTACTGTTCGCTGGCCACCCTACCCGCCTGTACCCGATGTCGCAGTAATGTAGGCGCGTGTTAATAACTGCCTTAACTGTCTCCTAATTGGACTTTATAATCTTGGTTTTGCTCCGGCCCCTTAGCATGCGAGTTTTCCGGGAAACTCGTTAGAAGGAACAAACCAAAACAACAATACTGTAAATGGCTTTTTGTTTCTGTTATAAAACTGTCTGTTTATATCTGAGGTAATATCCGAATATCTTAAATTGTTTTATGTGATAGGTGGCAGCCGACGATCACTTGATGGTAAGCAATTGCAACCGTCCATAGACACCCACGCCAGTGGAGTCAAACACTAACAACCATTAAACCCCCCTTTCCCCCGGATTGGGCCTCCGGTACCCTCACGCAGCGAAACACAGAACAGGACCCCAATTCTCGTGCTCGTGATATTTATTTTCATACGACATATATCACTAAAACATAGTTTTTTTGTATGGTTTTCAAGTGATATCCGCCATGTTTTCAAAATGTCACGAGCACGAGAATTGGGCTCCAGTGCTGTTTCACGCCGGTTTTCTGTGAGGCCGGGGTATCACTATCCGTCGAGCCGGTTCAGTTATGCCTAAGCGTGGCTCTCCCACGGTCAAAATATAGTAAAGCAGTTCATGGTTCATTATATTCATCGTCTTTCTTCGAATCGAGCGGGCCAGTATGTCGGTGCCAACGGATGCAATGACGTGTCATCATCGTACTTGCAGCGTGGCCTTTCCTTTTGCCTACCATCAGACTAACGTGAGCTTATGTTGTGTATACTTTGGTTTAATAGCACTGTAAAATACCAAGCTTTCTTTCTTAAATAAGTAAATAAATAATACACAGTTATTTTTTTATCACTTACATCCTGAAAACCCCATAATAGGTATTAGCATTTAGCATGTTAGATAAAAAAAAAAGCATTTGCTGTTCTATACAAAAAAGAATATCCACCCGGCAATAATGTGAATAATAACAAATACAAATCATTTATTGTATTCATGTCGTGAATCACAGGTGTTAAAAATAATTAAGGTTCAACATGAACCCTGTTAGGGCACAGCAATATCTTAAAAACTACTTATACCTACATATACCTATTATTAAAAACAATTAAATTCTATGTAAAAGTTTACAAATAATTTAAATCTTTAAGTTACACTATAATAACCTTTATCACAATTGTACAAACAGGGTACCTGAGTATAGGACATACTGGAGATGAACTACTAACTATGGACCTTATTTGCACCACGAATATAACCACAATGGCTTGAACTAAATTCGAGTTTATTTTCTTTAAACAGTACGGGCTTTAGTAGAAATGAAAACGACCAAATGCTTGCGCGGTACAATAGCGCACACCGCCATCTAGTGGTAAACTTAGGAACTAAACATTGGTTAATGTGAAGAATGTGAAGATGCCTTTTGTGATCGCGTCTGATGCTTGTGTACATATTTTATTAACATTTTTGTTTATATATTTATATTAAGGGTTGCAAACAACAATATTAATTACAAACTATTTAGGTAATATCAAAAAACTCCGACAGCGGATAATAACTATTTCTATTATATATGTCTTTAGGCTATTTCGAAACTTATTTTTATTTTCTTCTTATTTAATATAATTGGGAATATTATTATAGACTTTAACAGCCATGCCGTATGGACCCGACTTAACTATTTCTCGTGTAGTTATTGGCGGAGCTAGATTGTTTAACGGTCACGGTGTGCTATTGACTAATAAAAAAAACATACGCACTTGTTAGATTATTTTTGAATGTAGAATGTCATTTAAGCTCTATAATGTATTACACGAGTTATTTTCATGGATTTAGTATTTCCGTCATCCATCGACCAATCAATGACTACTTCAATACTGTATTAGAATCAATTACGACACTGAAATCATATAATAATGTATAATAATCACAATATTATTTAGTAATGTAAATAATTACATATAATTATTTATTAGTTATATTTTGATGTAATTGGAAATTGTGAGTATAGGTGGTATGAAAATATTATAAGAAGATTGATGTATTGACAATTGAAAAGGGGATTCACGTGGTACATGAATAGTTTTGCTTTGGTTCAATAAAACCGGGAATGTAATGGTTAGAAGCCACTTTTTTAATGGCAGTAGAATAGAACGGTACTTTATGACTAGATAAAGCTAGAGACTAGATAACCTAGGAATTGTGCTAAGTTATTGGTGAAAATACTAAGGAGTGTCTGGATTTTACAGCTAAGTATAATTATGTAATCCAAGCTTGCCTTTCTCCTAATAGGTCTAGAAATGATTAATGATATAATATATATAGTTATACAGTTTAAAAGAATAGATACTGTATTTGTGTTGTGGAATATTGATGAAATCCGAGTTTCTTGTTGGTTCTTCTCGGTAGTAGATAGGTATTCCGAACCAATGGTAGATTACTAAAATAATTGACAAGAAATTATAATTGATATAATATTAGCAAATGCAGTTTGAGTAATAAATAATGCTGCAAAGTTCGTTTTATTTCCTCGATCCTATTAATTGACCTTAAACATACCTTACATCCATGTAGGTAGGTACAGTGGCGGACAGGTCAAGCTATACAAAACTGTCAAATTTCCTCAATCGATTTCGAACTCAATGTGTTACAATATAAGGTTTATAATCGAATGAAGAAATTTGACAGTTTTGTATAGCTTGACGTGTCCGCCACTGTACACGTCTAATACATCACTTGTATGAGATACAAATAGTACACTACTACACTCTAATAGGCAGATCGATCTTAAATACAAAGATGTTTAATATAAGTTTAGATAGCTACATACTCACAAATAAAGCTTTTGCTGAAAACCTTTACTTACCTACACTAGTATCTAACACATATATAAACAAATCTAACACACTCATACACAGGCCTCATCTGTGACAGGTGTTTCAAACATAGCTCTGTATGCAGTTTCTAACCCCTCTCCGGAAAAACAATTGTCTGATGTTTTTTATTCTCCTGTGTACCTACTTCTAAGCTTATTAAAAACTTCTTCCAAAATTCTCAACATCTCACTATCAGTTCAATTTCGTCCTTAAATCCACCTGAACAATTCAAACGATTCGTACAATGTCGTTTATTGAAATTGTTCGAAAGAAGTGAAGGCGAGACCCCGAATAACATGAATGAATGAATGAATTTAGCAATCAGCCAAGTTAATGGGATTAATTAAATTCCCCTTGTTTAATCAATCAAAGCCTGGCTCATGTTTAAATAACTTTGGAAGTGTATAATCGGATTATATGTACAGTTTTCGGTACAATTACTTCAATCGCATTATTGCTGTGAAATCCTGGATGTTTTTATTTTGAGATGCTTTTCTGGAAAGTGAGTAACATGTTTTATGCAACGTTATGCGGTTAAGGTCGACGTAACCAACGCCTACATATATTTGTATTAATTTAGGCCATTATAAGACATTTTTAAAAAAGTACAACGTGACGAGGTCGGAAAAGTAATCAATTTGATATACTTAATACTTTGTTTGACGGCAAACACATTATTCGGGAATGAACGCATCTAAAATTAAAATATTATAATATTCGGGTTCTTTTTGGCCACAGACACGTGAAATTCTTGGCCGGTGGAACGACCCGTTAAGGTGACGGGTAGGGCACACTAGCGACGCCAATAGATTTTAATTTTTAGCTACTAAACCGGATCTATTTTAAACAATTTCGGGATTACAACCTCTCGGCAAACACTTATACTATTTATTAAATAACCATGCACAAATGTTGGGTTCGTTTTTGTATGGGAAAAATTGATTCACGCTAAAAGTGGCCACTTTAATCGATTACTTTTTAAATAAACATGGATAAATTGTATACTATATATCTATATAACTTAAAGTTTTTGTAAAATAAGTGTTTCAAGTGTCATGAAATTTTATTTTAGTCATGTGTCCGAGCGTTAAGCACGCACGTCCCTAGCTATTCAATCCGCTGTAAACTGTCTGTACTTATTTGTTTATTTACACTTCACGGATTCGGGCAAACACAACGGAATTGCACAATTTTTGCAGTCACTACCAATAGCTGCAAAGTGAGCCGAAATGTAATACTGTGAAACCAGCAGTTTAAAATTTTGGTCAAATTGAGCTGCGCCAAAGTTTTAATTAAGGGAATAACCGCTGCGGTACGCTGTGGTGAGTTGCGGTGCGATGTGGTAAGTTGCGGTGGGATGCGGTGAGTTGCGGTGCGATGCGGCGAGTTGCGGTGCGACTCGTCCGCTAGGGATGCATTTCGTACTTCAATATTGAGTTTGTTTTCCTAGCTGAATTTCACTACGGCCATTCGAGTTCAACGGTTAGACAATTTTAATAGCGGTTTTCAGCATTGAGGGCTATTTAACTAAGTGTGCCCCTACTTGTATGCCACGGCACATAAATAAGTAAACCAGACAAATTATTATAGTGCACAAGTGTTTGCGCAGACACAAGTGCACTCGCTATTCCCCTCCTCCTCATCTTAGTGTGAAATTTTGAAATTTTTTGGTGCCCGGGGTACGCTTGGAGCATAATCCAGGATTCGGGAAGTCTGGTAATTACATTAAAACGACTCACCGCCGAGATAATGGTATGTGTGAGACCTGGAAGGTCACCAAAGACATATCGCACCGGCTCCAGGTCTTAGTCAATCACTGCCTTCGCCGTATTCTCGGGGTATACTGGCCCGAGAAAATCACGAACCTAGATCTGTGGGATCGCTGCGATGAGACTCCGACCGGCCAGCAGATCAAACGCCGCAAATGGAACTGGATCGACCACACGCTCCGAAGGGAACCGAACCACATAACAAGGCAAGCCCTAGACTGGAGCCCCCGAGGAAAACGAAAACGTGGCCGTCCTAAACAAACCTGGCGGCAGACTATCACTGCAGAAACGAAGACCTTAGGACTAACCTGGAGCGAAGTAAAAAGCGAAGCTCAAGACCGTTCGCGATGGCGGAGCAGTGTAGACGCCCTTTGCCCCACCTAGGGGACATAGGACATTAAGTCAAGTCCTACGACTTGTGGCGCGATGATTGCTCAATGGACTTATGGCACGATCGCTCCAAGGCTCATTCTTACCTCATCAGCTGGCCCTACTGAACATCAACGTCATGACCTTTTACAGGGCCATGACATAGGCTGAGTGAGGGCCATGACATAGGCTGAGTGAGGGCCATTTATGTTGGAGGTCACGACACACAATACAGGGTGTATCTGTAAACATTTACATCCCTTTAACCACGGGTTCTATCAACCATTCTGAACAATATTTGTTCAACGACTTTTCGAAATTCATCGAAATATTTTTCGACTCATACAAAATGACCAAGTCACGTGACCGAGTTTGTATGAAAAGTTGAAATTTTTTCATGCGAATTTCCAAAAGTGATAGAACAAATGTTGTTCATAATGGTTAGTAGAACACGTGGTTAAAAAAATGTAAATGTGCACAGATACACCCTATATATACGCGCTGCCTGGTTTTTTATCATATGGCTTTACACGAAGATAATTTGCCAATGTCAGGTAACGTATTGAGAATGAGTAGATAGTCAACAGTGGAAGTCAGTCAAAGACACAGTCACTCAATAAAACGCTGGTGTTTTACGTTTTATCGACCTACGGATTCAGTGGATATCACTGTAAAAGCAGTCGCGGGTTTTCAGACTCTATTAGGTCCAAGCAAGGTGTCACAAGACAACACACTCGACACACAATAGCAGTGTTAAAAAAGATACAATTCATGTACACTAAAAACCACTAGACACTAATTTAAAACCTTTAAATTGCATCAGCCCACGCGGCTTGTTTAAGGTCTATCCCAGCTGCCTGGTAAATTGTACCCTTATGATTTTTGTTGACTAGGTATTTACGAAACTGTTTCTGCAGTGCGTCTCAAATGTTTGCGCAGGCAAGAACTGACTTCTTCCAAACTCTGCTCGGCAAGAAAGTGACATCGCTGTTAAACCGGGTGCGAGAGAGCGACAACAGCATCCTGAAGGTAATAGCAGATGATCCGCATGCACCTATATTGAGGCACTTTGTACGAACAATGACCGAGGTCAAAATTAGCACTCCCTCTGGATCACATGTATACGGAGTGCCTCTTAGGTACATGACCAAGTAAACTTTGTTATTATTTATTATGCTCACTAACCCTATGTTTATAAGCGACTTTTTCCTTACCTGTGGACTATGTTATCTGATAAATAAATTTGAAATTTTAAAAAAAATTTGAAACTGATGTTGTACGAGTACCTATAGTGTTGTCATGTCCAAAATAATAAACTTTTCTTTTTTTTTCAGTGTATTATCAGTGTCGTGTGTCTAATAAAACGCCCATCATTTATTATGTACTTCACTTTTATATCCAAGCTGGTGCACGATGTTGCCGACAGATTTTCATGTAAGAGAGAGACAGTTAATAATGGCGCGAGCGAGACGTAGCTTTTATAGCTGCGTTCATATCATACATACTAATTGTTGCGTTCACGTACCACAATCAGCTCCAATATCTGCAATGAGGTACAATGCGCTTATGAAATTCCAGCTTTTGCACTCCAATCGCTTTATTTATTGCACTTTCAGTATCTCTGGAGTTATTACTCCTTTGGGTGCGTGATTTCATTTCCAATATATCATAGATCTGGTAGTATTTTACACGTGGATTTTTAACAGTGAAATGTTGAAAGTAGATATTGTTGCATGTTCAGCGGCGAGCCAAACTCATGCAAGATATTTTTATGGCATGAAACCCAACGGTTATCCTTTAAGAACGGGTCTCTATAACTAAGACTTGGCTGTCTGTCCGTCGGTCTCCCTGTCACCAAGTTGTATCACAAGAACCGAGATTACAAGACTATTGACGATCCAATTGGAACAGTGGTAGTGAACGCTGCCTTTAGTCCAAGGGTTGCGGGTTCGATCCCCGCACAGTATAAACATTTGTGTGCATGAACATGCCTGTTTGTATTGGTCTGGGTGTTATAAATATGTATTTACAAAAGAAAAGTATTAAATGTATATACATATTTGTAAGCCCACTGTTGATTCTGATATCCGTAACACAGGCGCTTATGCTACCTATCTCGGAGTCAGATCAATGTATGAGATGTTTTGAAATACTATTTTTTTATTTATTGAATGATGTTATTATTTTAAATTTTCTGTTAAAAAAAACCGCCTTCAAAAACTACGAACTAAAAAGTGTAAAATAATATTTTTAATTATTTTAGTTCGTGGATTTTTGAAGGTGGTTTTTTTCGCAGATTTTTTCTTCAACCTTTATAGTGTCTCATTTTTGGCACCCCCCAACTGAGGTGGGGACCTCCCTCCTTCCACCCCACGCCAAATAACTAACAAACTAATTGTGAGTACAGTATTGAAAGAGTTATTTTTTAACTCCTTACCGTTGAGGAGTTGAAATTCCATCATCAGCAGAGCCTCAAAATTAATACAATCAGGCGTAAATACTGGTGCAGTTTTGAAAATAGATACAAAAACATTACGTGTGCCTTTGAAATTTGAGGGTTCCCCTCAATCTTTCCAGGATCCCATCATCAGGTCCTGATATTCTTATCATGGTACTTATCCAGGACTATCTTCTTTCGAACTAAAAAAGAATCATCTAAATCGGTTCATAAATGGCAAAGTAATCGGCGAATAAACATATAAAATATATAGTATATATACATGTCAAATTGAGAACCTCCTCCTTTTTTTTGAAGTCGGTTAAAAATAATTTAATAAAAATCCTTAGATTACCATTTGATACTGCCTTAACCAGTAGGTACCGCCTAAAATTATTGGACTATGCTAATATTTTTAAACCTTACTGTGCCCAGTAAAGGCATTGCAATTTTTTCCACTCATTAAAATGAAGGAAAACATCTACCGCAAATTCTATCAAAAATTTAACACAGAAGCGGAAACTTAATTACATATTTCCGAAATAAAGTTGGACCGTTTTCGAAACGTTAACGATATGTGCGATAAATTTTTAATAAAGTAAATTTTGATGGTGCCCGGCTTTCATGGTGGTGCCGAGCATAAACTGATAGCGTTTAAACATAGTGTATCCAATAGTAAGCTAATGGTGTATCGACATAGAATTACAAATCGAATGCTTCAACATTATTTGAGGGATGCTTACAGATAAATTTGTCAAAATAATTAACATGAAGAATGAAGGAAGTCTTCTCGTCTGCCACCAATCACATAAAAAAATGAAACTACGTTGAACTGACAAAAAAACCTGAGGTTGGTTTTTGGAAATATTTTATGTACGTATTATTTACCTACTTTAAACCAACAAACTATTCTATTGCTCAGTTCATATGTACAAAAAAAAACTAAATAAAGTTCAGTTGAATGTAAACTTTTATATTACATAATTATGCTGCTAATTATGCGGCAAACTGAGTTAGTTTGTTGAATTATCTAAGTATGATTTAATATTTATATTGACTTCTTGCAGCCTGTAGTTCATTGATACCTCAAGCTGGAAGACTTTCTTGGTTCATCAAACATTACAGAGGTAAGATTTCAATAATCGCTACCCGTTTGTAGCTTGGACCACACGACATGCACCAGCTGCCACAAGCTGGCTCCTTGCGGTCTCGTTTACGCTTCTAACGCGAATCACACGGTATGTTAGACGATGAATATTGATGATAATTTTGGATAATCGGTGTCTGTTCATGTCGTATACTGTGTGGCAAGCTTCTACCTTGGCCATCTCTTAACCGTCTAAGGACTACTTGGCTGTTACCTACAGTCGACGAATTTTCCAGTATACCAGCGCTAGACGATAATCGCTTGCAAATGGGGTGTACGAAGCTAAACCCTGCGCTCACGCATAGCGCAGCATTTTTCCGGTGACTGAAACACCGCTACGTTCACTGATCATACTTGTCTATGGCCGCTGACCCCTTGTAGCCGTATCCAATGCATGCGACTGCTGACCCAGGTTGCTTCTTGAGATGTCATTTAATAGCTGTATCGGCTTATATTTAGCTTAGCTAAGTACGTGTCTATGATCGCTGACCGCTTGTAACCTGCACCCTACAGCAGGCAACAGCTGACATAGGCCGCTATCGGTGAGCTTACCTCACCGCTGTAAAAGCTAAAAGAAACGCGTGTTGTGGCGCTAAGGAGAGTGATGTGCATAACCGCTGGTCGCTCGTAGCCTGCACCCCGTACCATGCGACAGCTGACACAGGCCGCTCCCGGCGGTGCCGTTTACCTTGCCGATGACATTTATAGCTGTATCGGCCTGCACGTAAATATAATTTACGCCTGGAATATCGCTTAAAAATAAAATAGAGAAATTCTCTTTTGACACTCATATCGGAACTACGTTACTTTTGAATTGACTGGAATACAAGATTAGATCTTTAAAAAATTCACTTCATTAGAACTGGAAGATATATCTGACTGACATACACACAATTTCTTACTAGCATGTCATCGTCATCGTCGTCAGACCATTTAAGTCCCCACTGCTGGGGCACGGGCCTCCCTCAATCACATGAGGGGTAATTGCCATACTCACCAAGCTTGGCAGACGGGTTGGCGAGGGTCTTGGTATAAATGCAGAGTTTTCCTTCTCTGGGTGCTGATGATCATGCCAGCAGCTTTACCTTAGTCACCTTTTACGACACCTCGGTAAGAGTGAGGGTGGCCTATTCTACTCTGCCGGGGACCATACGGCTACTAGCACGTGCCTAGTCACATTTATTTTAATTGCCTATATTTTTGATGAATAATTTAACTGAATCATTGGAGCAATGGTAGCTTAGAGGTTTGGAATGTGCCTTCAATACGGGTGGACGTGGTTCAAATCGGAGCATTTGCCCTTTTGTACTTTTCAAAACTGTGTGCATATTTCAACCATAAGCTCGGCGGTGAGTGAAAACATTGTGAGGAAACCTGAACGTTTCAGATAGTTTCTGAAACGTATAACCATGATTCAGTTGTTTGGTTCTCCTGTTAAGGGTTACGAAGGTCAGACGGCAGTCGCTTCATTGTAATTACCAGACTCTCCAAATCCTGAATCATGGTCCAAGCGTACCCCAAGCTCTAAAGCGGCATTTGGATGCAACCGGGAATTGCACGCTTAGATGAAACGGATTTTGGATGAATCAACAACGCCTTACAACACACTACCCAACTTAGTACATCTAAATGAGGAAATTACAGTCTTTCACGTCAAATTCATGGACATTTTAGCGTTCACTTAACGTCCTCGTTTATCCGCCTGGTACATTACGTCACAGTCATAATTAAAGTGACGGAAGTGTTTTAGGGGCGGAATTTATTTTAAGAGGTCTTTCGGCCGGAAAATTACCTGTCGAATGCATTAGTGCTACGTCACATGAGGACGAGTATTCCACCATCGGAATTATTTTAACTTTCTAAAAGTAAGTACAGTCGGGGAAATTTAATTTATATTTTAAGTGATGTTCCTGAACAGATATGAGTAGGTGATCTACAATAAAAGAGCTTATTCTTTACTCTAGAATCGGCAACGCCTATGTGATATTTCAGGTGTTGCAGATGTCTATAGGCGGCAGTGATCGTTTACAATGGTGGAGTGGTATCCCTCTGCTTGATTAATTTATTGCATTAAAGCACACACATGCATATACAAGAGTTTAATCATCCTCATAATTGGTTCGTATTATAATTATAGCCAACTGCTTCAAGAAGTTTCATATCTACAGGAAGACCTCTAAATGTTACGTAAAGATTTTACTTATTACACGTGAAAGTCCAACATGTCAAAAACCAAACATTTGAGGTCAATATCAAAAATAAGGAAACATTTATATACAGGATATATCTGTGAATATTTACATCCCTTTAACCACGTGTTCTACCAACAATGCTGAACAACATTTGTTCAACGACTTTTCGAAATTCATCGAACATTATTTCGACTCCCCATACAAAATGACCAAGTAACTTGAGGCATGCAATGCTTTGGGCTATGTCTGTGACCTTAGTTCTCCTGCGGATCTCATCATTTCTGATACGATCACGCAGGGAGACTCCGAGCATAGCCCTCTCCATTGCTCTCTGGGTGACTTTGAGCCTTCTTAATCGGCACATTGTAAGCGGCCCACGTTTCGGTTCCGTATGTCATCACTGGCAACACACACGCATTGGAGACTTTCTTCTGACACTGTCTTGAGACACTGCGGTAGATTTGCCGAAAATAGGCTGCGTAGCTTCCCGAAGGCTGCCCAGCTTCTATTACTTTCGGAAATTTGCATGAAAACATTTCAACGTTTCATACAAAGTCGGTCGCGTTACTTGGTTATTTTGTATGGGGAGTCGAAATAATGTTCGATGAATTTCGAAAAGTCGTTGAACAAATGTTGTTCATAATGGTTAGTAGAATACGTGGTTAAAGGGATGTAAATGTTCACAGATACACCCTTTATGTTCGTTTAACGTAAATTTAAAGAATACAACACACTTCTGTGTAGGTAAGTATTGTCTTTTTCAATTTGCGGTGGGTGAAAACATGACCCATTTCAGTATTACGTCAATATGCTAACCATTCACTTTCCTCGCCTGTACATTAATTTACTGCTGGTAGAGTACGTTGATGAATTGGTTTATAAATTTAGAAGTGTAAAATATTTTTGGGAATTGTAAGGCAGGATTTTTATATTGTGTAATATTTGTTTTTAAGTCAAACGATATAGGTACCTATGTAGGTACTAGATTCAATTCAGATTTTAGATTAATATTGTTTTTAAGTCAAACGATATAGGTACCTATGTAGGTACTAGATTCAATTCAGATTTTAGATAAATAATAAACATTTGTTTGATGAAAATACTTTTTGTATTGTGTCTTATTGATTTAATTAAAGGAAGAAAACGGTCGATCGACGAATCCAACTCGGCTGGGCAGCGTTCGGGAAGCTCAAGACAGTGTCAGAAGAAAGTCTTCAATGCGTGTGTGTTGCCAGTGATGATATACGGAACCGAAACGTGGCCGCTTACAATGTGCCGATTAAGAAGGCTCAAAGTCACCCATAGAGCAATTGAGAGGGCTATGCTCGGAGTCTCCCTGCGTGATCGTATCAGAAATGATGAGATCCGCAGGAGAACTAAGGTCACAGACATAGTCCAAAGGATTGCATGCCTCAAGTGGCAATGGGCAGGGCACATAGCGAGGAGAACAGACGGCCGTTGGGGCGGAAAGGTCCTCGAGTGGAGGCCACATACAGGAAGTCGCAGCCGTGGCATGCCTCCTATAAGGTGGACCGACGATCTAGTGAAGATCGCGGGAATCCATTGGATGCGGGCGGCACAGGACAGATCTCTGTGGAGAACATGTGGGGAGGCCTATGTCCAGCAGTGGACGTCTATTGGCTGAAATAATGATGATGATTTAATTAAAATATGTTATAAGATTACTTTAGATGCATCTGCATCTTTAGCTTTATTTGCATCTATAGCAAGTAAACTGCAATCCTATCTGGTCACGTTACTATAAATTGCATCAGACGAAATTAAAAGGGTGCAGAGAAAGTGCTTGCAAATGATATGCTACTGCCAACAATTGGGTCGAGTATATCTTAATTACGATATTAAAATTCAATGTATATAAACTGGAAACACATCGAAAATACTTTGATTTAATTTATTCTTACAAATCAATCCACTCAATCATAGATACCCCTGACTTACTTTCTGAAATTTCATTTAATACTAAACATAGTGCGCGGAATGCCCTGTTGGTCTAGTGGTTTAAGTACCAGGCCGTGCCCTACCCGTTACCTTAAGAAACAATGGAACGCCTGAAAAACAAGAGAACATCGGAATAACCAGTTAATCTATACAAATTTATTTAGTTTACCAGCCCATCCATTTGACCAGCCCCCAGGGTTTACATAACACCAAGACACTAAAACAACCGGACCACTTCAGGTAATTGTGCGGCACTTCAGGAACAGTTTATCTCTCTATTACAGTAATAACAGTAAATCGTGGTTTTATCATCCTCGTCTAAGCACGCTTCGTGAAAGAAATATACAAGTCCCAAGGCTAAGAGAATGACTATTGAAAATGCGCAAGTAAATAGGAATCTTCTAGGTAATCGTGCTACATCTTAGACCATATTATCACTTACCATTAGGTGAAATATGGTCAAACGCTTACCAATCTACAGTAAAAAAAATACTGGTGACCCTAGAGTTGCGAAGGTCAGACGTCAGTCGCTTCATTGTAATCACTAGAATCCTGATTCATGGTCCAAGCGCACCTCTAGCTCTAAAGCCACAGCTTTAGACGGAACCGGGAATCACACGCTAAGATGACTAGCAAGAGATTTATTGGGCTTTAAAAAATATCCTCTCCTAAAAAGCCTTATAACAAAAAAAAAGTATAACAAATAGAGGCCAGTCATTTACAAAACTTTCTCATTTATATGCATGATACCTTGTGAATTATACTTCTACAGTCGGTGATCGCTACCTCGACAACGTTCGTAGTAGCTGAGTAGGGTTACCAGATACCGGACACACCGGGGCCACAAACGGAATCAGAGTTTTGAACCGATCCGAAATCACAATATCTAGTCCTGTTGTTAAAACTGTTTTTATCGTAGTAACGATTGATTTCTATGACCTTGAGGCATGTGCCCAGCAGTGGGCAACATGGCTGATACTTTCCGTAATCTTACCATGATTGGAGCACTAGTAGGAAGGAAGATAGTCAATGATCACCTAATGCAGTACTCGTGAGTACCTAAAATCCAACACCATCCTGAGCCCAGCCAGAAGCCGGATAGCCCCTTTCTGCGGCACTGGGTCCAAGTGCATGCGCGCTTGCCCGGGTTCGCAGCGCGCGGCAGATACCTAAATTAATTGGTTGTGGTTCTACTAATATAATTTTTAAGTATTTTTGTATACTAATAATATTATAAGCGAAACCTGAAATAAATATTTTTTTTTTTTTAATATTTCGACTTTGGCCGTAGTAATCACGGAATCGTAACATTGTGAAAAAACTATTCAACGATACTTGACTCACAGGGCGATGAAAGCGACACATTAATATTGGTCGTCAAACAATGTTTATTTTTATTTTTATTTTCTTTATTGTAAGGAAACATACAGTACTTAAAATAACACTATTTGACACACAAAAACATAATCTTAAACCAATTAAGTTTCCACTAATAACTAATATCTTAAAAACCGCAACATGATGTTTGTAATATAAACAAAAAGGAAGAATTGAGCAATTGACAAATATCTACTAGTTGAAGGTTGGTCTTTGTTCTAGCGAAGTTACCAAGTATACATTAGGATATAGAGCATAAATAACACGTCGCATGGTATGATTTTGTAAAAAAAAAACATTATTTTGTGGAACCATTTGACTTTACCTCTTAAGGTCCAAAAAGAAGACAATAGAAAATAAATAATTGGTTTCAATAAGAACTTAGGGCATTACTACAAAGGTATTATTAATCTCTCCTTAAGCTAATTCTATCACGAATATACGTACGACTACTTACGTTCTGATCCCGGAAACCAGACTTTCCAAATTCTGGATCATGGTGCTATGATGAAATTATGAATGAAAATGACATGCAAGATGATGACGACGCAAAGTTCCGCAACAGTTCTGGATTTTCGGACATCTGGCAACCCTAGCGCGGGGGCTATTCCCGTGCCTGGCAACACCTTCCATCTCCTTTATAGTGCCCCCTAGTGCTGTGCGAGTCCCGCATAATGTTGCCATTACGCACCGCGTGGTCAGCGACTGCCAGAATTAGGGTTAGAAGAGTCCTGGAGGCCCGATTTGCACAAACAATCATTTGATATTTCAGATTTGGGAATTCAAGGCTAAGAATACACAATGGCGTGTCCCTTATTTTCAATAAGTTTTCCTTTTAGATATATAGCTGAACAAGAGTAGGTTTATCTTGAGGTAATTTAGTGACCGAATTTGCTGTGTCCACGCATAAGGGCACACCTTAGAGGTTTTAGTGTCAAGCATCAAAAAACAAAGTTTAACAACTAAAACCCGACTACCAAAAAACCACGCTCTAAAAAGTACGAAACAAGAAATTTGTCTCTGCTGAAATTATGATGCCGTATTGCCGTGGTCGTAGTTAGAGCGTGTTTTTTGGTAGTAGGGTTTTAGTTTTTAAACTTTATTTTTATGTAACATATTTTTAGTTATGTAAATAAAGTTACATATTATAATGAAATGTGCTAAAAAGATTTTATTTGATATCCTACACGGCGGTACCGTGTCAATCAATTTTTTTTTAGTTTCTGGCTCTAAGTCCCTAGATGGCGCTGTAGTCAATTTAACGTGACGTCATGTCGCCTATAACCAGAAGACAATCAAGACGTTTCTAACGACACCTCATTTTTCAAATATGATTAGATACTAGTTTAAAAGTTATAAGGGAACAGAACAGATGAAGAACCATACATACATACAGGTTAAAATCTTTTTACCCGTATTCGGGGAAAAAAGGAACACCCAGCACTTTAATGGCTTCAAAAGTAATTTCACCAAGTAGCAAAGTTAATAATAAAGTATCTTTCCTAGTTGCATCCAAAGACATTGCTTTAACGCTACGGGGTACACTTGGACCATTGTCTAGGGTTTGGTCGATCAGGTAATTACAAAGGCTACTGCCGTCTGCCCTGCGGGTTTAACAGGGGAAGGCTACATTTGCTACAAAATATTACAGTGAATTTATGAAATACGAGTATTTTTACACAACTATTTATAATTATATTTTCAATAATTAAATTAAATGGTTATCAAAATATTTTTAAAGAAAGTATTTGCAATTGAAATACCTATTTCAAATATTTTCTGAATTGGAATAAATTCACCTTTCCTTTAATATCAAAATTTAAAATTATTTCCTCTTAAAATATTATTTACACTGCATTCAATTGAAACATTCGTAAAATAATAATTTAAATTCAATATCTGAAAATCTGTTATTCGGGCCACTAGCACCGGAATACATTTTTGGTGCTCATATGGATGAGCACCACACTTCAGCATGAATGGGCCCGTTCGACTAGATGATACCACGGCCTCACAGAAAACTGGCGTTAGACAGCGGCTGCGCTGTGTTTTGTTGAGTGAGTGAGGGTACCGGAAACCCAAACCTCGGGAAATGGAATTTAAAGGTTGCTAGTGCACTTTTAACTTTGCTTCGGTGTCCATGGGCGCCGGCAATCGTTTACTACCAGATGATCCTCTTGTCTGCTTGTCTACCACCTTCTTCTTCTTTTCATCTTCAGCAGCATGTATGTATTTGCCTACTGCAGAGCAAATGCCTCTACAATTTCTCTCCACTTTCTTCTGTCGTCGGTCTTCCTGGACCACACTACTCCAGCTTGATCCTTGATGTCATCGGACCATCTGGCAGTGTTGAATTGTATCATTTCATAACAACTTGCTTGAATCTAATAGAGTCTTAAAACCCGCGATTGTGTTTATTGAGTGACTGTGACTTTGACGACTGTTGACGACTTACTTATTCTCAATAAATTATTTGACATTGGCAAGATATCTTCGGGCAGAGCCATAATATAAAAAAATCTAAAAAAAATTACAAATTGCAACGGAACCCTCGTTACCCGTGTCCTACTCGCACTTGGCCGTTCAAGTCTTGTCTCTCCAACACCAGGGGTCTAAGCTCTCACTGGACGTTAAGACCGAATCGTCCACCTCTCCCATTTCCACGCGCTGTGTGCTTCTTTTGTTTGCATGCGACAGGTATATTACTGTTCGTTACAGGACGTCTTCGCGTTAAGGCCTCAGAGCTAACAGCTAACATAATGAAGACGAAGCACGCCGAGAAAATGTACCTTTTCCCTCAAATCTTGATGAAAAATCACCCTGCGTCAAGACATCTGTATTTATTATCGGCGGTGTAAATCAAAGCACCCAGACACGGGTAGCCCTAACTAGCAACACCAATCGATTTAAATTGTTAGCTACTAAACCGGATCTATTGTAAACAATTTCAATACTAATATAGAAACCCTAATTTTAAAGTGTCAATCCTTTCCGTCCAAATACTTGAATTGGAAATATTTTTAAATAAAATGAATGTCCATCTATTATATAGGTATTACGGAACACTGGTTAAGACAGTATGAATTAATTATTAATACTGAGCGAACTATTGAGCTAGCATGTGCAGAGCTTGAACAACATGTCATTGTTTGTGTGTACAGGCCTCCATCTGGGAATTTTACTTCATTTGAATCCATTATGGAAGAGGTCCGTAACACCAGTGGAGTCACGCGCTGCGCTGCCAACCTTTAAACCCCCCTTGCCGCTGGATTGCTCCTCTGGTACCCTACTCACGCAGCGAAACACAGGACAATGCTGCTTCGCGCCGGTTTTTTGTGAGGCCGTGGTATCACACATGCCGAAGCGTGGCCTTCCCAAGGGCCAAAAACAATGACGTGGCAATATCGCTGAATGCGCTCCAATGACGTGACAGCTTGAACAGCACCCTCATCTTCATCAGCCCATTTAAGTCCCCACTGCTGGGGCACGGGCCTCCCTCAATCACATGAGGGGTAATTGCCATACTCACCACGCTTGGCAGACGGGTTGGCGAGGGTTTTGATATAAATGCAGAGTTTTCCTTCTCTGGGTGCTGATGATCATGCCAGCAGCTTTACCTTAGTCGCCTTTTACGACACCTCGGTAAGAGTGAGGGTGGCCTATTCTACTCTGCCGGGGACCACACGGCCTAACGAACAGCACCCTAAATGCGTAATTATATTATACTGGGCCTAAATTATTCTTTGCTCGTAAATTTACGACATAAATCTGAGTTTTGGAGCTAATAAGATGCAAACAAAAACTCGAGTCCGTTATTAATTTGTAGGACAATAAGCCGATCCGGGTAATGGACGACTGTTCCGCGAAGTTTCTGGAACACCTGAACCCCGTTTATTGACTTCCAGATTTGGTACTTAATAGCTTGCTATTATTATAAGTGCAAGGTGTATCGGTAAGCAATTACTTTCTTCTAAACACTTATCTACTTGTTCTTTGGAGCAACATAGGTATATTCCAACCAGGAGCCCAATTCTCGTGCTCGTGACCATTTTTATCATACGACATTAGTTTTTTGTACGGTTTTCAGGTGTTATGTTTTCAAAATGTCACGAGCACGAGAATTGGAGTCCTGGAGCCCAATTCACATTCTGAACTTTATTGGAATTAGTACAATAAAAATAAATCTGCGAAAAAACACACCTTCAAAAACCACAAACTAAAAAGTGAAGTGTATTAAGTGATAAAAATATTATTTTACACTTTTTAGTTTGTGGTTTTTGAAGGCGGTTTTAATTTCGCAGAAAAATTTTTTTCAAGCTTTTTAGTGTCTCCTTTTTTCGACTCCTTACACAAAATGACCAAATCACGTGACCGACTTTATGTGAAAAGTTGTTTTTTTTTTTATTTCCATTCCATTTCCATATTTTGAAATTTTCCATTTCAAAATATGTTATGGAGAAAGGTTGGCAGTAGGTAGAATACGTGGTTAAAGAGATGTAAATGTTCACAGATACACCCTGTATTTGTATAGGGTTAATTAAAAAGACTAAAGCGAGCTAGATAGAGGGTACGTAAATACTTTTTGATATTTACTGTAACCAAATGCTTTTTGAGATAGCTACTTAATTATCAGAAAGGAATTGAGACTGCATTAAGCAAAATTAGATATGGACGCCCCGCCACCTAGTAACACTTGAAGGCCTGGAGTCTCCAATTTTCGTGCTCGTGACATTTTGAAAACATGGCGGATATCACCTGAAATCCATACAAAAAAAACTATGTTTTAGTGATATATGTCGTATGAAAATAAATAGTCACGAGCACGAGAATTGGGCTCCTGTTGTCAGTAACAAGGCGACGAGTAGCCCTAACTACCGGCACCAATCGATTTAAATTGTTAGCTACTAAACCGGATCTATTTTATACAATTTCGGAGCGGGAGACTAAACAAACATTTATACTATTTATTTAACAATCATGCACAACTTTTTTTATCTGTTTTTGCACTCGAAATTTAGATTAACGCCATAAGTGGCCGTTTTTGGCGGTAATTCAAATTTCGAGTACAAAAGCAGATCCAAAAGTTAAGTACAAGTAATAAATAAATAGTATAAGTGTTTTCCGAGAGGCTACAGCTTCGGAATTGTTAAAAAGATATCCGGTTTAGTTGCTAACAATTTGAAATTATTGGCGTCGCTAGTGTGCCCTACCCGTCACCTTGATAAGCTTACGTATCTAGATAGATAGATAATTAATTTATTGCATCAAAGAACACACATGCATACACGAAATTTTAAACATTGAAATAAAAATACCTTGTAAAATATAGAGTGTGGAACCCTTTCCTAAGTTTTCTGCATGTGTGCCGCAGCAGTGCAAGTGGGCCAAAGCTCAGTGGAGTTTTTGTTCAAAGACACAGTCAAAGAGCAAAACACTGATTTTCAGCTTAAGCCCTGAGAGTACACGTGGCGCATCATAAATACCGAGTCATGTCATTGGAACTAGGTACAATAATGACTAATTATTATCATCTTAATAATCTACTATAAATATACCACGTATCTCAGTTCTTCGAAACGGTTTGGCTGCAGGCGTATCCCGACGGCTGCGACTTAGGGACCTTCAAGAGAAGAGCATATTCTTTTTAAAAGGCCGTCAGCACATTAACGATCACTCTGATTTCGCGGATATTCATGGGCGGCGTTGATTACTTTCCATCAGGTGAACCGCTTTCTCTTTTGTCACCTCTAGCATTAAAAAATTTACCTTATATTCCCTTACCTTTTGTAACAAGCTATGTAAAATCAAAATCAAATAATTCTTTATTTGCATAGGCTTGTACACACTTACAAATCGTCATACATTTAAATGATTTAAAACTATTTATAAGTACTTATGTAATAATTTACATGTTAATACATATATATGTTGATACTAAAAAAAGTAAATAAACATAATGCGATTCTACCACCGGCTCGGAAAGTTGTTTCTGGTCGAGAAGATCCGGCAAGAAACTCGCCAGTTACTCTTTTTAATCGCCAACCTTTTTTACAATGGTTTATTATCCTCATACCAAGTCATACAGTCTAATGCAACACAAAATAGAATGAAGTAAATTAAAAGCTAAGTGGGCAGGCAGCTACGGGGCGATGAAATAATACGACGAAGATTTTCTTTACAGCGATGTACTTTCAAAGTAAGGTACAAATGTGGTCGTCTGTACACTCGTTAGGCGGCGTCGATCCTTTAGGCTGGTAAGATGGCAAGTGAAGCTAGTTTCGGGCGGCGAACCGTCGCGGGTCGACAGACGATTGAGGGGACTGGGGCGCGAGAGGGGCGAGCGGCGTAGCGAGCGCGGCGCGGTTGGTCACGGCGTTAACAAGCTCCCGGCGTTGGAACCCCTGGTTCCAAAGGTAGTGGAATGAGCCTGTTGTAGGCTCGTCGCAGGGTCCCCGATGAGGTCAGGATGTCCACGACGCGGGTGACGCCATCTGAGCCAGGGTAGATGCGGGAGACTCGTCCCAGCAGCCACCGGTTCGGCGGCAAGCGGTCATCCTTGACCACCACCATTTGATGATGGCGTAGCCCTTCTGATTGGGTACGCCACTTGTTGCGTCGTTGCAATTCTGAAATGTATTCTCTTTGAAATCTTTGCCAAAAGTGTGATTTTACATATTCTACTCTTTTGTATCTTGTTAGAGTAGAAATATTCTGCCTTTCGTCATGTGCCTGCGGAGTGGTCATCATGATCGTTCGTCCCATTAAAAAGTGTGAAGGGGTAAGGGCGATAAGATCAGAAGGATCTGAAGAAAGAGGAGTGAGCGGCCTAGAATTTAGTATAGCCTCTATTTGTACCAATAATGTTGTCATCTCTTCGTAGGTCAAATTAGTAAGGCCTATTACTCGCTTCAAGTGATATTTAATTGACTTAACACATCCCTCGACCAAGCCATTGAAGTGGGGACTATAGGCAGGAGAGAATTTAAATTCTAGTTGATTTTCTGCTGCGTAAGATGAAATTTCATTGGATTTCGAGTTTAAAAAATTAGCTAGTTCGTTACATGCTCCTACGAAGTTTCTGCCATTGTCAGAATAAATCTTTACCGGCCTACCTCGGCGAGCGATGAATCTGTTTAAACAAGCCAAAAAACCATTTGTACTCAGCTCGGTGACGAGCTCAATGTGCACTGCTCGCACTGCTAGACAAACAAATACACATATGTAGGCCTTTAGTAGCTTGCATCCACGGCCCTTTCTGTCCGCTATCATGATTGGCCCAGCATAATCAACAGCTATATTCTGGAAAGGAAAGTCAGCGTGCAATCTTTCCTTAGGAAGATCACCCATTATTGGTTGAATGCTTTTAGTAGAAAATCTACAACATGTAATACAATTACGCACAACTTTCCTGGCTAGATTACGTCCTCCAATAATCCAAAATCGTTGTCTCAATGTGGATAACAGGAGCTGTGGGCCTGCGTGTAATAGTATTTTATGGTAGTGTTGAACTAGTAATTGAGTAACATGGTGAGTTGCATGCAGTAAAATAGGATGTTTAGTTTCGTATGTATAATTTGAGTTCGACAACCTTCCACCTACTCTCATTGTACCCACTTTATCCAAGATTGGATTTAGATTTAGTAATTGATCTTTAGGTGGTAAGGATTTGTTGTTTTGAAGTAAAAAATATTGTTTGGTAAAGATTTCTCTTTGTACAAGTGTGCATAAAACAATTTGACTGCGGTTTATTTCAACCATCTGCAAATGACCAAGATATTTAGTTTTAGTGAAGCGACAATTATGTAAAAATCTCAAAACATAAGCCATTACACGTTGTAATTTAGAAAATACTGAGTAGCGTTTTATGTAATCATTATCAGCTGATTCGTTGTTCAGATGACAGTGTAATTTCAATTCTGGCAGCGTTTCTGTGTTATTATTTAGTGGCTGTGAAGGTGTCTGTATTGTGTTGTGATGAAGTTGGTGATGTTTAGTGCTGTTTAGTGTAGTTGGATTGTTTAGGTAATTGTGTCCTAACTGTGATAGACATTTCGTAGCCAAGTACGGCGCAGACGCAGAACCGTACGTGACAGTATTCAGTTCGTAAACCTTTACATTTTCTGTAGGGTCTGCCCTCCACAGTATTCGTTGCAGTGACCTGTGTTTGGGGTTTATAAGTATCATTCTGTACATTTTTTCTATGTCTGCAGTTATGATATATTTATGTTGTCTGAAACGTAGCAAAATGCTAAGTAGGTCGTCCTGCACCGTAGGACCAATGAATTGAATATCATTAAGAGAATAGCCTGATGTAGTGGGACAGGAGGCGTCAAAAACGGTTCTCAACTTCATTGATAGGCTAGTTTCCTTTAATACACCGTGATGCGGCAGATAATAGGAACCTTGCCCCCTTTTAGGTTCTGTTATTTCATTCATGTGGCTTAAAAGTATATATTCCTTCATGAAATCTGTATATTTTATTTATAAATTGGGGTCCCGGCTGAATTTGCGCTCTAAAGACAAAAATCTAGCCTGTGCTTGTTCATATGAATCCCCAAGATTGCTTGGGGACAGCTTTAATGGAATATCAACTACAAATCGACCATTTGGCTGTCGAGTTGTGGTTTTGGTGAAAATGGTTTCGCATTGTGTCTCGTCATCAGTATGACGAGGTGGGTCATTGAATGATTCGTACTCGAAGTAGTGATCGAGTTTCTTCTGTAGCACAGTGTCTGAATAGTTTTGTAAGTGACAGTGGACTGTATTTTGTGATGAGTTATGTTTGAATGTTTTTGTGTTTTGTGGTAAAAAGGTCCGGTTTACACCTGACCAGCCAACCTAACTTTGTTTCATTTAGGGTTGGTTTATTTTTACCTAATGAAATTGTATTGCTGCCAAAGACCTCCCAAAAGAGATCAGCTCCGAGCAGCATCTCCACCTCGGATGGCGTATGGAACGACGGATCTGCGAGTTGGATGTGTTGTGGTATGTTTAATGAATTTATATTTATTTTGTGAGAGGGTAGCATTTGGGTAATGCAGGGTACAATGAAACAGGTTACTTGTCTGCTGTAATCATTGTTAACTAGTGAATGAATATTAACTTCGCATCTGTTTGTGATTTGTGAAGTTTGATTGTGTAGACCCTGAATATTAACATGTGTTTTTTGACTTGTGAGTTTGAGTTTGTTTTTTAATTGTTCCGTTATGATACTTGAAGTGCTTCCGTTGTCTAACAGAGCACGAACCTTGCGAGTGTTACCAGTGTGATCAGACACGCCTATAAGAACAGTTGATAGCAAAACCTGACTATGACTGGTGCATGATAAAGTGATTTTATCATGAGAAACATTGCATTGTGGTTGTAATGAATTTTCTGATCTGCCATTGGATGCAGCTAGCACTACGCACTCATGAGGCGAATTTTGTTTAGGTTCTACAATGGGTTCATAAGAGTAATTCTTTTCAAGGTGCAGTAGACTATTGTGCCTTTTGAAGCAAAGTTTACAAGGACCTAACCTACAATTGCTTAGGTCATGACCTTTTCTTAAACAATTAGGGCACAGCTTTAAATATTTGACCCTTTCTATTCTTTTTTCTATTGGTAGGGACTCAAAGCGGGGACAATGATAAATATTATGGCTCCCCTTGCATACCTGACACGACACTAGAGGTGATGCTATCAACGTCCTAGGCCGTATGGGAGTGATGTCGCTGTGTCTGCGACCTTTGTGTTGACCTATTTCTATAGTCTCCAGTAAGTCCGCGCGACCCTTTACAAAGTTATAGAATTGTTCTAATGTGGGAATGTCGTTTAATTTATTTTTTTGTTCTTCCCACTCGCGTGATGTTGTTGGGTCTAGTTTTGAAGAGGCCATGTGAATAATAAGTGCATCCCAGTGTTCAACGGGCAACTGTAAGACCTTTAGAGACCTGAGATTTTTATTTAATATATCAATTAAATTTCGCAAATGACTAGATGATTCTCTTGTAATTGTTTCAATATCAAATAAGGCCTTGATATGGTTATTTATAAGTAATTTTTTATTGTTATATCTGTCGCAAATTAGGTCCCAAGCTACATCATAGTTATCGGCTGAAAGGTCTATAGATTGAATAATTAAAGAAGCACTATCTTTCAGAGACGCGCGTAAATAGTGGAATTTGTGAATTTTAGGAATAGAATTGTTATTGTGAATCAGAGACGTGTATGAATCATGAAATCCTAGCCAATCATGATAGCGGCCAGAAAAGGTAGGTAAGTGTATTGTTGGTAATTTTAATGAAGGGGGCCCTGTTGCGATAGCAGTACCAGAGCCCGTCACCTGTGAGCCGTCATCGCCCGCCAAGGAGCGCCCGCTGCAGGTCTCGTTCCTGGCTAGCAACTCCTCCGCAGAGGCGACTGCTGCATGGAAGGCAGCCTCGTAGCTTTCCCTCTCCTTCATTTCGTCATCTGGAATTTCGCACAAAGTTTCTATTTGAATTTGGTATGAATCGAAATCGTTATAACTGGATTTTAAGTTTTGGAGGCGATTTGAAATTTCTCTGATTTGCAATGAATTGAGTTTATCGCACGCGAGAACCTTTTCTAAATAATTATTGAAGAGAGTTAATTTTGATTTATATATACCTCTGGTCCTTCTTAATGTTTTTAAATCCATTTTCAAATCGAAATCCACTGAAATATTGAAACTTTAAATGATTTGCACAAATTAGAAATGCAAAGTAAGAAAAAAAAGACAAGGAATACTTAAATTTTAAAACGCAGCAGAAAAACACGCTAGATGTGGGTATTGTGTGCAAAGCGAAGCGTAAGCACGGTGCGCAGTGAATTCCCGAGGCCGCTTGACCTTGACGCGACCGGTGGGCACCGGGCCTTAGCAATGCGCGAGCGCGGGCGCGTAGGTACGTAGGTTTTCGTTCGATTCCTGGAATGCGAAATTGTATTATGTTAGATAAGCAACGCAAACAATATTGGTACAAATAGGGGCACACAATAATGCAAGGCAGCTGAAGTGACGAAAAATGAAGATGAGAGTGGATAAATGAAATGATTAAGCTTGGATTTGTAAAATAAATAATTACGTAACGGACCTTTGGCGGTAACCGTTAGTATTCATGAATAGGTAATATCTATTTGCACTAAATATGAAAAATAATCGCTGTCCCTGAAGGGGTTAAAAATAAAGATAATTGTTGGAAAATATGGAAATAATTAGGTATTAGGAACCTAGGTGTGCCATTAGTCGCCTTTGACGTATGAGACAGCCATCATTTCACTCAACCATATTAGAGGGAATGTAATGACCCGCCACATAACGCCACCACCTCAGAGACATTTGAGTGACCATGACTACTTAGGTTCCCCTCATAGGTAATGTATAAAAATTCTAACAATTTATTCAGTAAGCTTGTATATAAAAGAAAATAATGTCTTCCGGTCCGTCCTCAAGAAAGTAATTACCCCGCGTCTCAAGAAAACTGATCTATTTTAATTATCCCCCTGGACAATATTGCGCAGGATCACTTTGCTCTAGTGATGGGACTCGACACTTGGGTAAATAAAATAGTTGACAAGGATAAAACTGTATTTTTTTAATAAATTCATATCTCCTTCTCTTTTTAGCGTGTAATTCTCGGTTGCATCTAAAACTGATTGAAGATTTGGGTGGCCTGGTGATTACAATGAAACGACTGCCATCTGACCTTCGCAATCCTTTAATAGCGGAACTAGAACATGCTTATACATTTACTGATTGTTTCTGATCAGAAACGTGCAGGTTTCCTGACCATGGTTTCCCTCGCTGTCGAGCTAATGGTAGAAATATGCACATAATTTGAAAAACCAAGAGGTGCATGATCAGATTCGGACCACGACTCTCCGTATGGAAGGCGCGGTCTTATCCTCTGAGCTACCAGCATAGCTTTAGAGCAACGTTTGTCAAATGATAGTCAAATATATTTTATTTTACGAATTTCAATAAAGTTTTTGACCATTGGTTGCTCTAAATAACAGGTGGAATAGGTATACTTATCTCCTTATCTCCGGGAGCGTTTCCAGTTTTTGCAGCCTATCCAGGGTCATATGCGTTCTTCCACTATCAAATGTCCTTTAGCTTCTGTTTCTACGTTAATGTAATACCTAGTTTTTTTAAGTTGTGTTTCTTTGTGCAATAAAGTATATCTATCTATCTATCTATCTATCTATCTATACTTGTTATTTGGAGCAACCTATAAGTATATACGTATGGAAGTGTTTATTAATTTTCTTCTTAAAGTGTCTCACCGACTAGCGAAGGTTGGCCGTCAATCTAGCATAGATATTCTTCTCTTTCCCTAGCGAGGCAAAACAGCTCGGCGGCGCGGCTCCCCGTCCACTTCCGGTATGTTACGCAGCCATGATTTTTTCCTCAGACCCACACGCCTCTTACCAGCTACTCTCCCCATTATAATAACTCGCATCTATCGTGTCTTAACACATGTCTTAAGTAAGCAACTTTCCTTTCCTTTTTGCAAAAGCGGTAAGCCTTAATACCAAAACGGTATTTAATCTAGTTCAGGGACAATATAACAATGACTGCCTCGTTGTCGCAGTAGTTAGAGCGTCGCACTTTAAAGCGACGAAGGTCGGGGCCAAAATTTGTACCTGAGATTTTCTGTTACGAAATTCTCGGTGTCAGCCCGGAGTGTAGAAGTTGGCGGTCTTGTACCCCAGTGCCTCGGAAAGCACGTTAGCCGTTGGTCCTGCGCCCGATCCCCTTCCGGTCGTGTCACACTGGTGTCCCATCGGATTATGAGGGCAAGGGAATAGAGAATGCACTTCTGTTTGCGCACACTTGAGCACTACAATATAATATCATGCGTTAGTGGCTGTTCGTTGACATTGGCCTTAGCCGAAATCGGTTGGAGGATATTATTAATATAACAATGTAACCCTCTTTAGGGCAAGGCAAGAGTGAATAGGTTTTTCGCGAGCAAGTATGGCCTACCTTATACCTCATCTTCAATTAACATCAAGTGGGATCAATCCCTTCAACTTCAAAGTTCAAAGTCAATAAATGCTTATCAGTCGTATCAAAAAAAATATATTTACATTACATCCTGTAATATCTAGTTTTAAGTGTTCATACTTTATTTTGAGTGCAATAAAAAGTATATTCATTCATTCATTCATTCATTCATTTTTTTATGTCATACCTGGCAGATGAGCAGATGGATCACATGATGGTAAGTGATTTGCCGCCGCCTATTAACTCCTGCAATACCAGTGCAGTCACAAATGCGCTACCAACTTTTAAACCCCCTTTCTCCCGGATTGGGCCTCCGGTACCCTCACTCATGCAGCGAAACACAGCACAATCCTGCTTCACGCCGGTTTTCTGTGAGACCATGGTCACCGGCCGAGCCTGCCCATCGATGCCGAAGCGTGGCTCTCCCACGGTAAATCTAGGTACTTGTCCATCTTTATGTCACTAGATTGGTCCCCATCACTATTTGCATCGTAGTCTAAGAAAAATGCGGTATGAGAGAGAATTCATATTCATAATGCTGGAGAAAATAATTAGTTTTCATTATTCAAAATTCTCGGGAAGGGACGGTTGTAAGCTCCTTTATTGTCGGGTTTGTGAGCCTTTGAGATCTTCAACTCTTTTGATCGGACCATGATTAGATGATGCTGACCCTAAAAAAACTATCGCTATTTTTTTATATGATAGGTATCGAGCAGACGGATCACCTGATGGTAAGCGATTGCCCCATGGATACTTGCGACACCAATGGAGTCACAAGTGGGCTGCAAACCTTTAAACCCTCTTTCCCCCGGATTATGCCTCCGGAACTCACGCAGCGCAACACAGCGCAGTGCTGCTTCACGCCGGTTTTCTGTGAGGCCGTGGTATCTCTCCGGTCAAGCCGGCCCATTCATTTTAAAAAAAAGAGGGTACAACTTGTCCGACTTCTGGAGGGCGCCTATCGAATAGCGGTCACTCTCGGAGGAGTCGCGTCCTCGTGCGAGTTCGTTTTGTTGCTTAAACTATTTATTGCAGATTTGGAATAAACGTATATCGGAGTTTCTTTGTGTCCCGGCCGTGTGGTCCCCGGCAGAGTAGAATAGGCCACCCTCACTCTTACCAAGGTGTCGTAAAAGGCGACTAAGGTAAAGCTGCTCGCATGATCATCAGCACCCAGAGAAGGAAAACTCTGCATTTATATCAAAACCCTCGCCAACCCGTCTGCCAAGCGTGGTGAGTATTGCAATTACCCCTCATGTGATTGAGGGAGGCCCGTGCCCCAGCAGTGGGGACTTAAATGGGCTGATGATGATGGAGTTTCTTTGCGCCCATAGGAGCGCGACAATACCTATAATTTTGAGCTATCGTTCTTACTTTCAAGGTCAATAAAAGTCATCTCACCCGCCAAATGTTATTGGCAATCAACTAAGTTCACAAGGTACATTGTTATTAAAGTAGGTAGGTACTCCATTTGAGCCGGCTCTAATTGTTGAAAGCAAGACTATCTTAATGCCTCTAAATTGCTTTTGTGTCTGTCTGTCTCAGCAGTTTATTTAAATATTAAAGGCCTATTGTGTCTTACAAAGGAGCTCTAGATGTTGGTGTTTACTTATGTAAAATACTGAGCTGAGCTGTGACCATGGACGTCGATCTACGGAGCTGGCATTTTCTAAATGTTTATATAAATTGGTAAGAAGGACGGGGACTCCCTTAGGAGTTTGCTGCGATATTTAAATGAACAAATGCAGGTCAAAGCTGGTAATTCATTTTAAGAGCGATTCTGAAGGGTAGACGTATCTCATTGCTTTTTAGGGTACCGTAGCCAAATGGCAAGAAAACGGAACCCTTATAGATTCGTCATGTCTGTCCGTCTGTTCGTCTGTCCGTCCGTCCGTATGTCACAGCCACTTTTTTCCGAAACTATAAGAACTATACTATTCAAACTTGGTAAATAGGTACATGTATTTTGTTAACCGCATTACGATTTTTATACAACAATGAAAAAAAAGATTTGGTAGTAGGTACCCCATACTTAAAACTGAAACTCTAATTATTTTTTTCTTCAAACTCATACTATGGATAGGCCTTTAAAAATAATATATGTAATTAATATTTATTTTCTAAACTTAAAAATTTGCGCAAGACGCTCCCAAAGTGTTAAATGTACTCTAACTTCGATACTTAATACAAGAATTATAAAACTAAAAAATATATAAAACATTACCATGAAAACTAACAACGAAAATTGGTTTGTACTAGATCTAGTAAGTAGTTTTTTTTAATACGTTTAAACCATAAACCGCAATTTACCTTCCATTTAGTCAATTCAATTGTCTTCCTTGCTGATACGGAACGCTTCATGGGCATGTCCAACTCGCACTTGGCTGGTTTTTAATTGATTGTAACGAATTCAAGATATTAAAATAATTGAACAAGACATTTTAAATAGTTTTTCAAGCTTATTTTCCACGCCATTAGTGTTAGAATCATCTATAGCCGGTAACTGACCACCTAGGTGGATGGATTGAATGGTCCGTAGATGATAAGGGTCCTGATTAAATTTTTCATTTATTGTCTTAATTTCTTTACTATAAAAAAGGGGCGGCACTGATCCGTAAAAGGAGGGTTATGATTTTGACCTGTAGATACTTATGTATGGTTGTTCATCTGTTCTCATAAAACTTCGAAACTAGTTATCTTATTTGAACAATGAGGTGTCTTTAGAAACGTCTAGATTGTCTGCTGGTTATAGGCGACATGACGTCACGTTAATTGACTACAGTGCTCTCTAGGGGACTTAGAGTAAAGAACTAAAAAAAATTGCTTGACGATAGATACCGTGTGGGGTGTCAAATGAAAGAGCTTTATAAGCACATTTCAGATACATACGTAATTTTATTTACATAACTAAAGATAGGTTTAATATACGGTCGTACTGTAGGAAAACAAATTCATTATAATAATAAAATAAAATCAATGTGGCATACGACCACGGCGATACAGCATAATAATTTCAACAGAGATAATTTTCTTGTTTCGTACCTTTTAGAGCGTATTTTTTTGGTAGTCGGGATTTAGTTTTTAAACTTTATTTTTATAAGTGAAGATGATATGAGTTTAGATAAGTTAAATGTGGTCTGAAACATAAACCCTCCAATGGCGAACAATGGCTGATTTCAATTGCATCCAGTAGAGTCAGTAGTAAATCTCTCGGAGCCAAGTATGCGCAGATTGCGACTCCATCAGTCATCGCGTGCGTCAGCGTCTATTAAATTAGCACCGCAATATTAATCCAGGTGCGATTTACGGCCATAATAAACCTAAAAGTACTATCTCGCTGACTTAGACCAAATTGTCTAAGTAATTAATGTATAGTCAACTCCAAAAATATGTATACACTTTAGGACCTTGTCACAATACTTACCTATAAGAAAGTAGAGGTTCACTTTCTTATATATTGTGACAACGTCCTAAAGTGTATACATATTTTTGGAGTTGAATGTACACGGGACAAAACGCGGTTATTATCATATGTAAAAGTACACTCGTAGTAGCATATACTCACAGCTTCGAGCTGTATAATGCAACGCGAAAGTTTAAAATCTTATAAAATTGTCTAAGCACGGTGGCGTAATTAGTGGGTCGCACTTTAAAGCGACGGCTGCGCAAGAGGTCCGGGTTCGATCCCCGGGTCGGGCCATCAATTTGTACCTAAGTTTTCGGTGAGAAATTCTTAGTGCTAGCCCGTAGTCTGGAAGTTGGCGGTCTTGTGCCCTCGTGCCTCGGAAAGCACGTTAAGTCGTGCGCCCAATCCCTCTCCGGACGTGTCACGCTGGTGTCCCACCGGAATATGAGGGTAAGGAAATAGAGTATGCACTTGTGTTTCCGAGATAGGTAGCTCAAGCACCTGTGTTACGGATATCAGAATCAACAGTGGGTTACAAATATGTATATCATCATCATCATCATCATCAGCCCATTTAAGTCCCCACTGCTGGGGCACGGGCCTCCCTCAAACACATGAGGGGTAATTGCCATACTCACCACGCTTGGCAGACGGGTTGGCGAGGGTTTTGATATAGATGCAGAGTTTTCCTTCTCTGGGCGCTGATGATCATGCCAGCAGCTTTACCTTAGTCGCCTTTTACGACACCTCGGTAAGAGTGAGGGTGGCCTATTCTACTCTGCCGGGGACCACACGGCCAATTAATACTTTTATTACTTTTCTAACATTTAATACTTTTCTATTGTAAATACATACTTATAATACGTAGGAAACACCCACACCAACACAAACAGACATGTTCATGAACACAAATGTTTGTACTGTGCGGGGATCAAACCCGCGATCCTTGGAGCAAAGGCAGCGTTCACTACTACTGTTTCAAACCAGTTTTACTTTCAGCTATTTCAGTAAATATAAGCAGTATAAGGTTAATTGAAACTTGTTTTCTTATCAGTAGACTCTGTATGGATAAATCTTTGAGACTTCATGTACTCAATGAAAACAACTTCACCTTATTCATTTAATACGAGTAGCCTCTAGCAACAAGGACTGCTAAAGAAACCGTGGGAGAGCCACGCTTCGGCACAAATATGCCGGCTCGACTTGAGTGATACCACCTCTCACACACAGTGACCTCACAGTATGAAGCAGCACCGTGTTGTGTTGCGTAAGTGAGGGTACCGTAGGCTCAATCCGGGGGAAAGGGGGGTTTAATGGTTGGCAGCCCACTTGTGATTTCATTACTATTGCAGGGGTCCATGAGCGGCGGCAATCACTTACCATCAGGTCATCCGTCTGCTCGTCTGCCATCTATCACATAGAAAAAAAGAAAAGTTTGTGCGAAGGTTCTGCTTATTTTGATTCCCCCATCACATTCCATCATCGGACGACAAGGTGCGGCGAGGGCTTTCATCCTTATCAAGTAGAACTACCCCTTATCCGCACGCAGCGAGTCGCTTCTACATAAAATGCGGACAGCTAAGGAATGCTCTCCCTGCCGAGTTCTGTTTTCCCTGACCACTATAATCTGGACTAAAGGAAGAGTGAACAGGCATCTTCTAGGCAAACGCGTATCATCCTAGACTTCATCGTCGCTTTCCATCAGGCGTGATTATGGTCAAGCGTTAGCTTATAGATTTAAAAAAAGCCAAAATCTCTGTCGCCATGATAAAATAGAATTTTGGTTTTTTTTTTCACTCAATAATATGCTAAGAAGCATGTAATCATTTATAATTCCTACTGGTCCCAATCTTTGCTCTGAAAAACGGATAATCTTGGGTTTCGCAGTGTCAAAAAAGATATGACAAAGCTTAAACGAGATGACAAGTTGACACGTTTAAGTAGCATATTATAAAGTGCTTTATTTTGAATAAACATTTTACATATCCCTTAGAATCATCATAGCGTGTGATTCTGAATTGAGAATTTGAAGTTAAGCACGACTGGAGCACGAACTTTGACAGTTGAGTCAAACTTCAGCTATAGCCCGGGGACAGGCTTGCACCATGGTCCAGAAGTCTGGTAATTACAATGAAACGACTACCGTATGACCTTCGCATTCCTTAGAAAGCGAAACTAGACCAACTGAATCTTGATATCACATTTTTTTTATTGCTTATAATAGGCAGACGAACTTGCGGCCCATCCTAGTGTAATAGTAATCTGTGGGCCCATCTGATGGTAAATGGTAAGCGCCGCTCATAGACATCAACAATGTCGGAGCACAGTCATGCCGCTGAATACTGTGAAAGAAGAAGTCTTTTCAAACCTCGTTTAAAAAAGGACATACATAATGGAGACTTATAATGTAAAATCCGAAACGAAACGTGGACACTTACGGTACGGCTGGTCCACAAGTTAAAGGTCGCTCAGCGGGCTATGGAACGAGCAATGCTCGGCGTCTCTCTCCGAGATCGAATCCGAAATGATGTGATCCGGCATAGAACCAAAGTTATCGACATTGCTCACCGGATTAGCAAGCTTAAGTGGCAGTGGGCTGGCCATATTAGCCGCAGAACCGACAACCGATGGGGTAAACGAGTTCTAGAGTGGAGACCGCGTCTTGGCAAACGTAATGTAGGGCGCCCTCTGTCTAGGTGGGGGGACGATCTGCGCAGGATGGCTGGCAAGAGCTGGATGCGAGAAGCCATGGATAGATCACAAAGGCGAACAATTGGAGGGGCCTACGTTCAGCAGTGGACTGCGATAGGCTGATGATGATGATGAATGTTAAATCTATAAATTTAGACAATGAACTCATAACAATACATAGAAAGGAGTACATTAGGAAACCATAATTAAATAAGGAAGACGTTTATGATGATGACAATCATCATAACATTTCTTTTAATTAGACATGTCACATTCATAAGACTAGAAGAGGGCCGACCGGTGAGCCGACGCCCAGTTGGTCGAGCTAGGTAACGCTGGGAAGATGTCGTTGAGATTGATCTGCGAGAACTTCAGGTCATTGATAACTGGCAGGATGAACCAAAGTGGCGCTCTCTTGTTTCAGAAGTCAAGACACATGAATTATTTATGCATGTGGTTAAGACTCGTTTCGGGTCGTTGAGCCAGCGGAGTAATTACATTAATTATTTTGAACAGGCTAAATACCTTTACCCTCTTATTACAAATCGCGTCCTAAGGATAGTCCCGGAACAAAACCCGTTTTAAAATTACGTGTTGGAACGAGACGAAATAAATCTTTAGTACGGTAATAACTTTAGATTGCGATGTGTAATAAATATAGCGGTTAACGTTTTGGTAGGTACCGTAGATTTTGAATACAAAAAAATACAGGTCGATCATTTTCTAAAAATTACCCATCGAATTTAGTAAATTAAGTAACTTTTATAATTTAATTAATGAATTTTGTGGAAGACATTATGATGACATAATTTTCACTTAAAGAAATAAAAAACCAGTTTATTTACAAAAAAATACATAACGTATTATCTCCCTGAGATAATCAAATAGGATAATGTCATAGTTTCTGAAATTTCAATTGTGATATATTTATCACATTATCTGGTGCATATCGACTGATAGACAAGCTGAAGCAAATTTAACTCGTTGTAGTAAACACCATTTTTCAAGATGTGGTGGTCTTATTATATTCTTTTATTGCTTAGTATATTCAGGATAGAAAACGCACTTGGGCTATCAAGATTGGATCCACTAGTTGATTCAAAGGTTGGACTCATTCGCGGACTTTCAGCAACTGACGGTAGCTACTCAATGTTTATGGGAATACCTTATGCCAAAATTGATGAAAACAATCCTTTTGGGGTAAGTAAATTCTCCTTATCAAATTTTATACATTAGTTTTCTCTCACATTTACTTGCATTTCTCTATTCTCACGTAATCTCACGTTCACTCAATTCTTAAACTACGATCAGAAGGTACTTCAGCGACATGGAAAGGAGGGCGTTGTACAATATTTTTTCTTTGAGAAAATGTCAAACCCTCTGACACATGTAAAGGAAACGGCATTAGTTCCGATTTTTGCCACCTGCCAAATATCCGTAGAGCTACGAAAAATATTTTTTCTTTTCCTGACGTCTCTGCAGGTACAGTACCTTTTATAAAAGATAAATTTGACGGTTAAAATTCATTACAGCCTTCCACGCCTTACCCGAGATTTGAGGAAACATTTGAAGCCTACGATGACTCCGCAATATGCCCCCAGTTCGAATCCTTAAACAAAACAATAGCTGGAACACTTGACTGTCTCCATTTGAATATTTTCGTGCCTAGAATAGCCAACTCCCTAAAAAAACTCCCTGTCATGGTCTACATACATGGAGGATTTTTCCAAGCGGGATCAGGAAGACTCATCAATAATGGCCCGAAATATTTAGTCCGGCACGACGTCATACTAGTGACCCTCAATTACCGCTTAGGGCCTTATGGATTTATGTGTTTAGATGTTCCTGGAGTACCTGGTAACCAGGGGCTCAAAGATCAAGTTCTAGCTATGCAATGGATCAAAAATAATATAGAAGCATTCAGAGGTAACGCGCAAAATATAACTATTTTTGGAATTAGTGCTGGCGCACACTCTATTGATTTCCTTTTGACATACGCAGATAGGAAGCTTTTTCAAAATGCTATTTTACAAAGTGGGAGTTCATTGGCATCAACAGTTATCATAGAACCAGAAAAGCAAGCTCCACAGAAGATATCGGAATATCTTGGCATGACTACTGATTCTGTAACTGAAGCCCTTTATTTACTTACCAATACCGACCCACTAACAGTAATAAACGCGGTAAGGAATTTGGACTTGGTTTTTAAACCGTGCATTGAAAATGAATTTGATGACGTGGAGCCTTTAATAACAAGATCGTGGATCAATGTAGAGAAACCAAAAGTAAAAGGCAAGCCAATAATGTTAGGGTTCAGTGAATATGAAAAAAATTTAGACTTTGTAGATCCAGTAAAATATATCAACAAAAACATATTCCGTGAAAACCTTGAGCTAACTTTTGATTTTGATAGTGAACACTTTAATGAAATGGAAGAATTGATTCGACACTTCTATTTGGGAAATGAAACAATAAGTGAAGATGTGAGGTTGGATCTAGTTAATTTTGCTTCTGACTTTACATACATCCATCCAATGCAAAGAAGTATCAACAAGTATATAGAAAACCAGGTCAATAATATATATTATTATATGTTCTCCTACATAGGTGGAAGAAATAATGGACACATATTGAACAATATAACAACTGATTATGCAGGTCATAGCGACGAACTGGGCTATTTGTTCGATCCTGCATATTTTGAGAATAGAAATCCATCACCAGAGGATCAACATAAAATCGACCAAATGACAACAATGTGGACTAACTTTGCTAAATATGGGTAAGTTAAAATGTTGGTTGTGAGAGAAGACTTGGATGATGATTTTGGAAAAAAAAGGGAATTCATAACTGTATGAATTGAAAACAAAGCTAAAGAGACTTATTACCTTAACACAACAGTAACATAGGTGACAAAATTAATACAGCGCATGTATAGCACAGTTACTTTTTGTGTATCAATTTTATAAAAATTTATAACGCGATAAGAACATTTATATAACAAAAAGATATTTTGTTTCAAGTTGTTCAAGTAGTAAATAATAACGAAATAAGGATATTAACTATAACTAATAATAATGTAAATAAATACTTATATTAACTATAGCCCCTATTAAAGTTTAAGATACTACCTTTTCTGGTCATTTAGCAAAAGTTGCTAAAAAAATCGGTAACATGGATTTATACATTATAGGAAAATTTCAATTTGTACCAAAATCTAATTCATTTTGTTTAATTTTTTTTTCTATAATATGAGTAGCCGCTTTAAATGTTCACTGCAAAGGAAAGTTTTATCGTGCTGGCGAAATTTATCATAACATTTTATCGGCCACAGATAAAAAGGCTATGTTTGTAATGTATAGTTCCCACAAAGCATAATAATCTTCTCATACCCCTTCTTTCCCCTGAAAGCCGAGTAATCGTGAGGAATTTTTCAGGTGTCACAAAAGCGTTTACGCAGCTCAAACTAAATGACATGTTGACACGTGGGATCAGAAATGTTATTAATATTTAAAGTAGTAGGCATAAATGTTTCTGAAATATTTGTGCAACAACACATTTACTCGCACACTTATATAAATGCGGAGTTGCAAGTGCTCTGCCAGTCTTTAAACCCTCCGCATTGGGCCTCCAGTACTTTCACTAACACACCGGTTTTATCTGTACGTAGTATCACTCCGTTCGAGCCATCCCTGTCATGCCGAAGCGTGGCTCTTCCGCGGACAAAACTGCATAATCATCATCTTCATTTCAGCCAATATACGTTCACTACTGAACATAGGCCTCCCCAATTATATCCACACAGATCGGTCTTGTGTCACCCGCATTCAAGGGATTCCCGCGACCTTCACCAGATCGTCCGTCCACCTTGTGGGGGCCTGCTATAATTAAGCATGCATATTATCAGATGCGGAACCATAAAATAATGCATATGATTACAAGTTTATAACCAAATCTGAAACTTTTCATAATAAAAGTGGAAAATATTTCCAGAGATCCAACGCCCGAGACATCAGAACTGCTGCCAGTGAAATGGACACCGCTTTCAATAGAAAACTACTATTATTTAAAAATAGGCTCCGAACTAACTCTTGAAAGGAGGCCAGCGCACAATAGGATGGCATTCTGGGACCTCTTCTATATGTTAAACGAAAAGTCGCAGAAATTCTACGACGAAGCTGAATGAAAATTTAAGAAAGAAAAGGGGTTTGGAAAATAGGACGAGTATTTTTCAAATGTTAAAACCATTTGATCGACTGTTTTGGTTGACATTAAGGGTTGAGTTCGCCGACTTTTTAAACAGCTGTTCAACCCTCATTTTATTGTGATTCCCAGTTATATTCCCACTTATGCAAATAAAGATTTTTTTGATTGATTAAACATATATCTCTACCCGCATAGCAAGGCGCAAGCGCAGCGCGCTCGGCATCGTAGGATGTAAACATGCGTGAAGTTCGTGCGTGGCGAGTAGAACTATTACCACTACTTAAACTACGAACTATTTTCAAAACTTTTTTTTTATTATTATACTTATCTTATTAATTTAGCTTTGTGACAGTGTACATTTCACTAGTACCTAAACTAGGCCGAGCCTGTGCTATAGGTACTAGTTCTAGTAGTTTATATGAATTAATAGTGCGGACAATGAATATAAATGTGTATAAATAAATAGTATATACTCAACTATAATATAATTCGCCTTCATACTTTAATACAGTACTAAGTATATAAATATATGTATATGCATGTATGTTAGTAGATATGAAATATTATAAAATATTATCCCTGAAACAATTGGTTGGTTCAATTGCATCCAAAGCTCCCGCTTCGGAGTCGGTACGCTTGGACAATGATCCAGGATTGGGACAGTTTGGTAATTAGAATGAAGCGACTGCCGTCTGACCCTTGACAAGGAACCAGACCAAATGGATTACGGTTATACATGCAGAATCATCCGATCCGTGCTTGTTTTTTCACGATGTTTTCCCTCACCCCGAGCTGATAATAGAAATATGCTTGAAAAATCCAGAGGCAAATGCTCGGATTCGAACCACGAACCCCCCACCTCCACTTCCCCCGGCGCGTTCACATCCACTACCATCACTCTCAAAAACAGCTGTTTAACATTTAAACAATTGAGTTGGCCATGTTTTATTTAATAAACTCATGCAACCAGTCAATATTGTAAACAGGCGTATTATTCAATCCCTCGTAACTTACGATATAGAAATAGATTAGCTTTGCCGGGCACTAAACTGGATATAGTTTGAAGAGGTACATTTGCACTACAATCAAAGTGTACAATGAATTACCTCGCGTTATAAAAATGCAACAAAAGATCACCTTTTTTGTAATAGAGTTTTCTCACGAGTTTTTTGATCAGAAAGCTACACAATGTTCTTATTATAACTTAATTTCAATGTCTTAAATTTAAGTTTTAAATTATTTTCTTAATTATTCCTATGATAATGGATATGTATTGACATTGCAGTGTTCAGGACTTGTAAATAATTTTAAGATCTATTGACTATTGTGTACTACATGAAAGCAATGAATACTATGACTAAGATATTAAAAAAAGTTAATGAAAACCCGTGAAATGAAACGCCGTGTGGTCCCTGGCAGAGCAGAATAGGCCACCCTCACTCTTACCGAGGTGTCGTAAAAGGCGACTAACGTAAAGCTGCTGGCATGATCATCAGCACCTGGAGAAGGAAAACTCTGCATTTATATCAAAACCCTCGCCAACCCGTCTGCTAAGCGTGGTGAGTATGGCAACTACCCCTCATGTGATTGAGGGAGGCCCGTGCACCAGCATTGGGGACTTAAATGGGCTGACGATGACGATGAATGAAAACGCTTAGGATTATTTTTTTGAGGTTGACCCCACCCCTTTGAGTAGAATCCCTATTCACCGATATTCGGTGACCGTAGGAGAAAAATAGAATGTACTAATTTCATTTCAATAGCGAACACGTCCTACAAAAAATCGATCAAATTTAGTAGTATGAAAAATTTGCCCACTTTTTGAAAGGCCGATAGTCTATCCGACAAAAAGTCGATCGAATGGGTCCAATCGAATGGGTCACCCTTATGGTTTGTGCAATTTTTTTTATGCTAGAGGCGGACAAACGTGCAAGCGACCGACCGACGTGGAAAATAATCAACGCCGCCCATGAAATCAGAGAGATCGCTAATGTGTTGCCACATATAATATATACACATATAAGTGTACAATACTTACTTCAGTTCAAGTAATTTAGAAATAAAATTAGTCAAGTCAAGTATCAGTTTATTTACTGTCCCACTGCAGGCAAAGGCCTGCATTAGGATTAATCACAACGCTTGCCAACTGCGGATTGGTGATCACAAACCCGAACAAGGGCCTAATTTAAAGCAGACGTTACGACCGATATGTTGTTTCCCTCTCTTTCACACGCGCAGGGTGTCTCCTTTGTTTGGCTACGTAACAAATATTAGTTCCATCTATACAGTTTAACTTTTCATGTTCTTTGATTTTCATTCAAAATATTTGTCTTAATTTTTGTACAATAGAAAATAACGTCAAAAATTAGTTTTGGTCAGTTTTAATGAATAATGCTTACTTATTGATGATAATTGATAATCAGCCGTGTGGTGCCCGGCAGAGTAGAATAGGCCACCCTCACTCTTACTGAGGTGTCGTAAAAGGCGACTAAGGTAAAGCTGCTGGCATGATCATCAGCACCCAGAGAAGGAAAACTCTGCATTTATATCAAAACCGTCGCCAACCCGTCGGCCAAGCGTGGTGAGTATGGCAATTACCCCTCATGTGATTGAGGGAGGCCCGTGCCCCAGCAGTGGGGACTTAAATGGGCTGACGATGATGAAGGTAGGTACCTATCGTTCGTACAGTCGCAAGGTGCGGTGGCGAGTGACTAAACGTAACGTAAACGAAATGTTGTCCACTGGGTTCAAATCATCGCACAAAAATTTAGTAACCGGTTTCGGTTTCATCAAGTATTAAAAGTTCAATGGTTACCGGACGGCTTCGAATTAAGCCAACAGTTTCCCACAGGATTCATTCTTATAGTATATATACCCTCACACGACGGATAATAGATGACCGATTTTTTGTAGGAGACAAATAGAATATGCTTATTTCAATAGTCACGCGCACGTCCGAAAGAATATCTGTTGTATGTAACACCATACCATAGGTGAGACCAAACTTTGCAGTAATGATAATATCCTCCAACCGTTTTCAGCTATGGCATAATTACCATATTATTAATTGTAATTACCATATTTTTTGAAAAGAGTAACTACTTGCTGATTCTTCTCGGTAGAAATTGACATTCCGAATCAGCGGTAGATTATATAATATTTGACATTCATAAATGTTCTGTATGGACTTAAATTTAATAAAGATGATTATTTTTGATATTTTGGCGGCTAATTTCAACGAACAGCCACTTACGCAGGATTGTATTATAGTGCTCAAGTGTAGTGTGTGTAAGTGTGTAGGGCGCCCTGTATCTAGGTGGGGGGACGATCTGCGCAGGATGGCTGGCAAGAGCTGGATGCGAGAAGCCATGGATAGATCACAGTGGCGAACAATTGGAAAGGCCTACGTTCAGCAGTGGACTGCGATAGGCTGATGATGATGATAAAGATGAAGTGTGTGCGCAAACACAAGTGCACTCTTCCCTTGCTCTCATATTCCGATAGGACACCTGTGTGACACGACCGGAGAGGGATCGGGCGCAGAACCAACGGCTTAATGTGCTTTCCGAGGTTAGAGGTACAAAACCGCCAACCGATTTATTTACGATACTTATCTACTATGAGGTTTTCTGGATCTAAAAGCTCAAAAAAATTACCGTGTATAAAAAAAACAATACTAATTGATTTTAACCTACATGAAACATTTTCTTTTCTCTAAGCATTTCTTAACACAAGTAATTACCGAAATACTGGAAGTAATATCGAGTGAGATATCGTTTGCTAGAATCGGATCGGGCGGACCTAATGGCGTGTTAAATTAATGCCCTCCAGTTTTTGACAGTTTTCTATTAACAGTGGAAATTAATAAGCGCGGCTTCCAGATTTAGGGTTGCCAATTTTACTGTTAAAACAGTATTATACTGTTTTTCTTAGCAATATACTGTGTACTGTTGAACAAAAATGTATAGTTTAACCAAACTATATAGTTTCAAACTTTCATGGTCACTAACATTAGTTACGGGATTTCTAACATGTACCTTATGTAGGATCGGTGATCGGTAGATGCATGGCAAGGAACGTGTATGAGTTCGATGTTTGAATCAGAATGACGTGCGAGAGTGGGAGAGAAGACGAATGGAGTGTAGGATGGGTGATCGGTAGATGCATGGCAAGGAACGTGTATGACTTCGATGTTTGAATCAGAATGACGTGCGAGAGTGGGAGAGACCCATCCCACACTTATTTTAGAGTTTCCGATATTTCGGAGTAACTGAAGTTTTGCGTGTAAGAGGTCTCTGGCAGACAAAACGGTCTACCCTCCTTCGCAGTCGTACCTACCTGCCGCAAATAATAATTAAAGGGTTTTCTTACTGTAAAATCTATTAGGCTAGCTTTTAAGTAAATTACTGTTGTTATCAGTAAGATACTGTCAATATTCCTGCTCATCCCTTCAATATACTTTGTTTTTTTATAAAAAAAAGTTGGCAACCCTAACTAGAATCCGGTTCATTTAGTGGTTAATTACAGTATTTGTTGTGTGAGTCATTAATACTGGAAACAGAGTAAATTCTACTACACACATCCTCACAAACTCTCGCGTTTATAATATACGCGAGAGTTTGTGTGTATGTAAGAAAGTTTGATGCTTTTTCACGACAAAACTATGTAATGACCAGCGAGTATCCGTTCCGATACGACCTGCAAACCTTCAATAAAAGAGCATACTCCCTTTTAAACGGGTCGGCAGCGCACCTTTTTTTATGTGATAGGTGGCAGACTACATAGACTACTAATTCTGAAACGTGTTACCATGATTCAGTTGGTCTGCTAATTCTGAAGCGTGTTACCATCAGGTGATTCGTCTGCTCGTCTGCCAACTGTCACATAAAAAAAAACATGATTCTGTTGGTCTGCTAATTCTGAAACGTGTTACCATGATTCAGTTGGTCTGCTAATTCTGAAACGTGTTACCATGATTCAGTTGGTCTGCTAATTCTGAAACGTGTTACCATGATTCAGTTGGTCTGTTAATTCTGAAACGTGTACCATGATCTGTTGGTCTGCTAATTCTGAAACGTGTTACCATGATTCAGTTGGTCTGTTAATTCTGAAACGTGTACCATGATTCAGTTGGTCTGCTAATTCTGAAACGTGTTACCATGATTCTGTTGGTCTGCTAATTCTGAAACGTGTTACCATGATACAGTTGGTCTGCTAATTCTGAAACGTGTTACCATGATTTTTGGTCTGCTAATTCTGAAACGTGTTACCATGATTCAGTTAGTCTGTTAATTCTGAAACGTGTTACCATGATTCAGTTGGTCTGCTAATTCTGAAAGGTGTTACCATGATTCAGTTGGTCTGCTAATTCCGAAACGTGTTACCATGATTCAGTTAGTCTGCTAATTCTGAAAGGTGTTACCATGATTCAGTTGGTCTGCTAATTCCGAAACGTGTTACCATGATTCAGTTAGTCTGCCAGTTCTGAAAGGTGTTACCATGATTCAGTTGGTCTGCTAATTCTGAAGCGTGTTACCATGATTCAGTTAGTCTGCTAATTCTGAAAGGTGTTACCATGATTCAGTTGGTCTGCTAATTCTGAAACGTGTTACTATGATACAGTTGGTCTGCTAATTCTGAAACGTATACCATCATTCAGTTAGTCTGTTAATTCTGAAACGTGTACCATGATTCAGTTAGTCTGCTAATTTTGAAAGGTGTAACCATGATTTAGTTGGTCTGCTAATTCCGAAACGTGTTACCATGATTTAGTTGGTCTGTTACTTCTGAAACATGTTATCATGATTCAGTTGGTCTGATTTAGGTCAGGCAGGCATGGTCCAAGTGTAAGTACATTGGGCTCTTAACCGACACCTTTGGATGCAGCCAGGAATCAAACGCTGAGGGACACTAGGCACGGCATCACAGTGGTAGACAGAACTCCTCAGCACTAAATATACAAACAAATAGGACATTTCATTTAAGCGAGCAGTCGCGATATTTTTTACAGTGTAAACGATGGCAGCGAAACGTAATTAATACAGCAGTCGCCTCCATTCATTAATTCAGTTTTTGTCGCATCATATTTTATCGTAGAGTATTCGTACTTGACGGAGCAGGGACATCGGTGGTCGGCAGTGTTGCTAACTTAGCACTTTTAGTGCTAGATATATGACTACTTTTCAATCTTCTTAGACGGTTTGATGCCAAGGTAAATGGAAATTGCCTCGTTGGCGCAGTGGGTAGCGCGTCGCAGCTTAAAGCGACGGCTGCGCTTGGGGTCCCGAGTTCGATCCCTGGGTTGGGCCAACATTGTACCTGAGTTTTTCTGTTAATAAATTCTTAGTGTCAGCCCGGAATCTGGAAGTTGGCGGTTTTGTACTCCCGTGCCCAGAAAAGTACATTAAACCATTGGTCCTGCATCCGATCCCACTCCGCCACACTGGTGTCCCATAGGATTATGAGGGATCCTGCGTAAGTGGCTGATCCTTGAGATTGAGCTGCCTTAGCCAAATTCGTAGGAGGATATTATTTATTTTATGGAAAAATGTTATTAAATTTTATTTATTATTATACGGTCAAAATCAGTTGGAATCAGCCAGCAGTTAGACGCCGATTGAAAGGCAGACCCACAAAATGATTTCGTGACGATTTGGACCATAATTGCCAGAAATGGAAACAGAGGTCACGAAATGACTTTAGGAAAAGTTTTGGCCCTTGGGACAATATAGTCTAACAAAAAAAAATATAAGCCCATAATTTTCAAACTTCAAAGGTTACCACACCCATCATCATCATCATCGTCAGCCCATTTAAGTCCCCACTGCTGGGGCACGGGCTCCCTCAATCACATGAGGGGTAATTGCCATACTCACCACGCTTGGCAGACGGGTTGGCGAGCGTTTTGATATAAATGTAGAGTTTTGCTTCTCTGGGTGCTGATGATCATGCCAGCAGCCACCACACCCAGGGACTGAAAAAAACAAAAGTGTTCAACACACAAATGTTTGTCCAGGTTGAGGATCGAACCCAAGTACTTTGGCTTACGAGGTAGGGTTTCTAACACTTACTTAACTGATAGCACTTTTTCACAATTAGCACTTTTTATTTATATCTCACAATTAGCACTTTTCACGTGGCCCAGATCACCCGTTCCTGACATCGCGTTCGCAACACTAGTGGTCGCTGGATAAAAAGCGTTTCCCAGTCTATTCATCTTAAGGGTTTCGTGTGTCATAATGCTGGATTGGAACAATGAGTGGCAGCTGCCGCGTTCCTTGGGGCTCGACTCACTGAAACGCACAGATGTTTTTCAGAATTCCTTGGAATATCTTTCTCATCTGAAGGTCAGACACTAGTCGTTTCATTGTAATTATTAGACTTTCTTAATCATGAATAATGGTACCAATCGTACCCCGGGCCCCAGAGCGACAATTTAGGACGCAATCGGGAATAACGCGCTAAGATGAAGTTTTTATGGAAACTAAATTATCTAACATTTGAAACAGTAGCACTGTGCTGTGTTTTGCTGCGTGAGTGAGGGTACCGGAGGCCCGATCCGGAGGAAAGGATTGATTAGAGGTTAGCAGCGCACTTGTGACCCTACTGGTGTTGCGGGTGTCCATGGGCGGCGGCAATAGCTTACCATTAGGTAATCCGTCCACTAGTCTGTCATCCATCACATAAAAACTAAACCGGATCTATTTTAAACAATTTCGGGGTAACAACCTATTGGTAAAAACACATATACAATTTTTTTAAATCATTATCATCATCATCAGCCCATTTAAGTCCCCACTGCTGGGGCACGGACCTCCCTCAATCACATGAGGGGTAATTGCCATACTCACCACGCTTGGCAGACGGGTTGGCGTGGGTTTTGATATAAATGCAGAGTTTTCCTTCTCTGGGTGCTGATGATCGTGCCAGCAGCTTAACCTTAGTCGCCTTTTATGACACCTCGGTAAGAGTGAAGGTGGCCTAATCTACTCTGCCGGGGACCACACGACGTTATGTTTTAAATAACCACGCACCAATGTTGGGTCCGTTTTTGTACGCGAAAAATTGGCCGCTTTTGGCGTGAATCAATTTTTCGCGTACGCGTTGGATGCAACATTTGTGCATGGTTATTTAATAAACTGTATAAGTGTTTGCCGAGAGGTTGTAATCCTCAAATGTTTTAAATAGATCCAGTTTAGTAGCTAAAAATTAAAATCGATTGGCGTCGCTAGTGTGCCCTACCCGTCACCTTAACAAATTAAGCAAACGCATAAAAAGAAAGTAGGTTAACCTACCTACGTATCAATATAACTTTGTAAAACTAGAGTATCCAAGTGAGTCAGAAGGCGAGGCAATGTCCAGACAACACAACCTAATCTAGATTTTACTGTATTCTTTTCGCTTGTCGTATAAACTTGACGGATTGTTCGCACGACGGACAACCGTGAGTTTTCAAGTAGCAGCATTCAGTTTTGTTTGAAGTAGAGTTACTTAGCTACAAAATGCGCCATTAGGGCCAATATTATTTTTTATTGAAAAATATAAAGTTATCGTCATGATCCACTGACTGATTCCACTGTTAGACATAATCTTATCGATTTTCGGCAACTCAAACGCTAGTATAAATATCACTCCATCACTGGTATATGGTCCCTGAGTTTCTCCGTTCCTTCTACTCGGTAGAAATTGATATTCCGAATCTGCGGTAGATTACATAATATTTGACATTCATAAAGGTTCTGTAGAGACTTAAATTGAATAAGTTATTTTTTATTTTCATTTGATTTGTCCTACACCTCGTTTTCCGAGACGCAGACATAGGTAGAAAAGAGTAAGTAAAACTTGTTAACTAATTAATAATTAAGTATTATTTATTTATTATAATAAATAATGTATTAACCGTAAATTACTTGCGTGCCATGCTATTGTATTGTAATTTATTGTTAACGTTGCATGGGTTTTGTAACTCTGTGTATAGGAGTGTTGTTTGTTTTAGTTTGTGTCTGTCAGTTTATTGCAGTTTTCATTATTTTTGTAATATTAATTATAAATACTTAATGTACCATCGCTGTGCCATACCTAATTTGTTTTAGTTTAATGTATAAAATTTGTTCTTCATGGCGACCACTGAAAATCAGCGTCGAGGTTGCCTGCTCTGGTAACCACGACATAATGCTGAGTGGGAACCTTTTTAACACATTTAAGTTGTACTTATAAGTCTAGTTTTAAGCATTTTGTTATATTCTTTTTGTGGTAAATAAACAATTTCTATTCTATTCTAAGTAAATAAGCATTTTTTAAAGTTGTATTTTTTTTGTTTGTAAGGCCAAAAGTTTTTATATGTAAATTGAACTCAACTAAGACCTACATTTGATAATACTGCAAGTGACTTCCCTTCTGCTTATTAATGTTGAAAGATACCTACTCTATCGATAAACATCTACATCCCTTTAACCACGTCTTCTATCACCCATTCTGAACAACCATTTTACTCTATGACTTACACTGATATTTACCGATACCCCCTGTATTAATATGATCTCCCGTCCATCTAATTCACCGGCGACTGTCGCCGCAAATTTCAAAAACACAAAGCAATGTTCGGGACAATGAAATGAGTGGAAGTTTTGCTCATAATCTCAATTTCGTTACGCAATAAATAACTTACATAATGAAACCTGACATAATAACCTTATCTGAGGAGATACGCCATTGAGCAGCTGAAATATAGGGCGTTTTAATGAAAACCTACCGGCATCCGACTCGGTCGGAGCGCAGGATATTTTATTCGGATCCAAATAATTTTAACCCAATTTTCACGTCAAGTTAATAACCAAGATGGATCCCTTTTGTGTCGTAATAGAAATGTTTAAAAGCCGTTTTAAGGTTCAGTGGCGACACCAACGGATTTATACTGATTGTTATGAAATTAAGACAGTATATGAAAAATTAATAGAGAGAGAGAGAAGAGAGAGAATAGGCCACCCACACTCTTACCGAGGTGTCGTAAAAGGCGACTAAAGTAAAGCTGCTGGCATGATCATCAGCACCCAGAGAAGGAAAACTCTGCATTTATATCAAAACCCTCGTCAACCCGTCTGCCAAGCGTGGTGAGTATGGCAATTACCCCTCATGTGATAGAGGGAGGCCCGTGTCCCAGCAGTGGGGACTTAAATGGGCTGATGGTGATGATAAAAATTAAAAACATAAAAAATGCCACTATTAATTCGTGACATTAAAGGTGCGAGCAAAATATGAGACACCAAAAAGCTTGAAAAAATAAATTCTGCGAAAAAAACCGCCTTCAAAAACCACGAACTAAAATGTGTAAAATAATATTTTTAACGCTTTATACTCTTCAAATAATATTTTATAACAGTACACTCGAGAAAAGGTTTTACCTAAGTCGGCGCCTAATCCATGTTCAATAATTTAATTGAATGTTGTATTAAATTACAAGATAGTATTGGGCGCCGCCTTCAGTAACATCTTTTCTCGAGTGTAACTGTTATAAAATGTTATTTGAAGCACCTATATAAAGTGTTAAAAAATTTTTTTATCGCAGTTTTTTTTATTCAAAATGCCTTGATTAATGTTTCATTTACTATCTTAATTTCATTACAATAATTAAAAATCTATAGGTGGCACCACTGAACTCATTTTTTTATCCTAGAATGAATATGCTGCTTCTGGTAGCTCGCTCTATTGAAGGCGTCTTCTCAACCCGTTCAGTATTAACGATCATATTAAAAGTGAAACTGATCCCAAAGTAAGTATTAGATAAGCATATTTTTACAGGTATCTATAAATTGTAAAATAGTTTGTAAAACCTACAACATTTGAGATTAATGATTCTGAAAATGTGACTGACTGATCCAATTGGTCTGGTTCCTTTGTCGAAATGTTGCGAAGGTCAGATAGTGGTCCAAGCGTATCCCTTGGTCCGAAGCGATAACTTTGGACGCAACTGGGAAGATTAGGACTTGAAATTGAATAGGTAATGTTATTTTTGGCTTTTCAGTTTTTTCGGCGGTTCAATTTTTTGTCAATACGAGGGACGTTCAAAAAGTAATGAGAATGACATATTTACTGGGGGTACTTGGCCAAAATGATTATTGTTTCGTAAAGATTAGGTCTTGGTCGTAATACCCACAAATAATTAGCTTTCTATCTTACCGGTGTCAGTTTTTATAAGCATTTGTTTGTAAAAGGTCGATAGATACGTTTTTGTGAAAATGGATAAAATCGAAATCCGCGCGGTGATAAAATACTTTTGCTTGCAAAATTTTACCACGGAAGAAGTATTAAGAAGTTAAGGCTGCTGTAAACGATTTTTTAAGTACTCAAGATGATTTTTTTTTCAGAAAGGGAATTTTGGCTCTAGAAGAGAGATATACTAAATGTGTAGGTAATAGGGTGATTACGTCGAAAAATAAAATAATTTTAAATATAATCATTTTCTAACCTACCTATTCTCATTACTTTTTGAATACCCCTCGTAAGATTTTATAGCTGAGCACCTTTTTAGGAAAGACTCCTGTATTGTGTGTTAGCTTGCATTTATTTGTATAGGTAGTTGTTTAACCATTTCATGGGTTGCATTCCGCATTCTAGCGTGATTTGTCAAGTGTCACAGGTTAGGCCCGTTTAACCGTTGTTCGTCACGTTTACGGCCAATCTGGGAATTCGCTTTGATTAAAACTGGTCGTTAGGTTAGAAACGCGTGTGCCTGCCTTTATTTATTATCACTTGTACTAAGTTTGAAATTTGTAAGGCAATTTACCTGGAAAGCCTTTACAGAGAATCTGAACTAACTATGTTATGAAAACATTTTTCAGGGATTTGAGAAACTTGTCGATTTTCAAGGAATATCTAAACTTAGTTGAAGTAGGTACATAAACTCTGTTGTTGGATGAGTCCTTAGACAATTGTCTAAGGATGAAAGAAAGAAAGAAAGAAACATTTTATTGACCATCACAATAAATAATTTAACAATGAACATTCATTAGAAAACATAGGTAAGGTAACATTGACACATTAAAACTACAGACAAAGGTGAGTACGAGAACAGACGATAGGTAGGTAAATACACAGTTATATAATGAAAATATTCTAAATAAGTAGGCGTGTGTGAAGTGTGAGGTCAATCAGGTCCTGGCCTCAGCATGGTGCTGCCACGACAGAAATGCCGCGGCAGCGCTGGTATTCTGGCAGGACCTGTTGTGAGTGACGACCGTGTTAATGTATAACCATAAATAAATAAATACTAATGTACATAAATAAATGATAATGTGAGATAGAATTACTAGATAGAACGGAAGAAGATAGAATTATAACTTATTTATAAAAGCGACAGTGGCGCCATCGATTGTTTCATATCGTCAATGTTGACACGTTGACGAAATGATTAAAAAAAAATGATGAGTCTGTGCTTTGTATTTGTTACAACCCAAAAAGCGACCAACCCAGCATTATCTATAGATACAGTTTGTAACTAATGCCATGGACTAATTATATATTTAGTCCATGTTTATTACCTCTGCATTTAGTATAACTTCCTCTATTAAATATCCTTTACCCGAAGCCTCGCTCAGCGACGTACAGTGGCCTGTCTATCGGTTTTTTATAGGATACATTTTGGAGAGTGTTCGAACGAGCTTCACGATCTGATACCACCTTCTCCTTTCTACCACCGGACATTGCAGAAGACGACAGGAATCCACCCTTACACTGTGGAAGTTCGATCAGCTCGTACTAAGCGTTTCGCTTCTACTTTCTTAGTATGAACTGCTAAGGAATGGAACAACTTGCCGGCTTCTGTATTCCCAGAGATCTATAATTTGGGTGTCTTCAAGTCGAGAGTGAATAGGCTTCTTTTGGGTAAGCACGCTACATCTTAGACCTTATTGTCACTTTCCATCAGGTGAGATGAAGTCAAGTGCAAACCCATTTAATATAAAAAAAGGTTTTCTGGTAAAAATCGCTTTCAGCGATAAGACCGCCGAAATTGTACACCAAATTTTTGTAATGCCTAGGCATTTCAGAAATTACTAGTAAGTACTAGTAGTTAAGTTGTTGTATCTATCTAACTATTTATACATTGTACTTACTACCTATTACAGATACTCGTACTGACGTCACGAGATAGTATAAAATTATTTTCTCTTACTAAGGTATTCAAATAATGATTTTCTAATTCACAAAGGGTGGTAAAGCCATTTGAAGTGACGGGTAGGGCACACTAGCGACGCCAATCGATTTTAATTTTTAGCTACTAAACCGGATCTATTTTAAAAAATTTCGGGGTTACAATCTCTCGGCAACCACACGGCTGGTCCACAAGTTAAAGGTCGCTCAGCGGGCTATGGAACGAGCAATGCTCGGCGGCAGAGAACCAAAGTCATCGACATTGCTCACCGGATTAGCAAGCTTGAGTGGCAGTGGGCTGGCCCTATTAGCCGCAGAACCGACAACCAATGGGGTAAACGAGTTCTAGAGTGGAGACATATTGTAGGGCGCCCTCTGGCTAGGTGGGGGGACGATCTGCGCAGGATGGCTGACAAAAGCTGGATGCGAGAAGCCATAGATAGATCACAGTTTCGAACAATTGGAGAGGCCTACGTCCAGCAGTGGACTGCGATAGGCTGATGATAATGATGATGAATCTCTTGGCAAACACCTATACTATTTATATCTTAGTTAGCCTAAAGTCTGGAAGTTGGCGGTCGTGTACCTCCGTGCCTCGGTTAGCTCGTTAAATCCTTGGTCCTCTGCCCGATCCCTCTCCGGTCGTGTCAAGTCATGGAACACCAGTCCATTGGAATATGCAGGTAAAGGAATTGAGAGTGCACTCATGGTTGCGCACACTTCGGCACTATAATATATCCTGCGTACGTGGCTGAACGATGTGATGGGCCGCCGTAATCGGTTGGTTGAACGCCCTGTTGGTCTAGGGCCATTTATACTAGACGTCATAACACATCATTATATTCATTTGGCACTGTCTGGATATGATTGAATATAGTTTTGTTTTTTTTTTTTCCTTTTGTTTTATTTTTATGTATTTTTGATTGTTTTATGTTTTGTTTTCTGTTTGTACCAAATTGTGTTCTGTTTATAATTGCTATATGTTCTGTGTTGTGATGTCTATAATAATAAATATTTTCTTTCTTTCTTTCTTTCTTTCTTAGTGGTTTAAGTACCGGGCCGTGATCTCAGGGTCCTGGATGCGATTCCCGGGTCCAGCGAAAAGTATGTTTCAAATTTTTCGGACATAGCTCAGGTTTGTGATCACCAAACCACATTTGGCAAGCGTGGTGTTAATCACCACGCTTGCCAATCCCATCATAGTAGCAATAGCTTGATTTCTGTGATGAAGGCCTTTGCCCTGCAGTGGGACAGTTTATAGGCTGATTAAAAAAAATCGGTTGGAGGCATATATATTTTTTGCTACACTGCAACAGGAGGAAAAAAAATTCAAAGCGCATGATTGTTCGCCGTCACTTAGAGAAGCTTCATAAAACTTATCCCGGGCTCTTCCCGTTCATAATTTATCGTGGGCCCGTTATCTGAAGCAGGTTCATTTGAATTTGTTTATTGCCAAGAAGTTGCGAATTCCGCCTCTGAATATAGATTGAATTTGCATTTTTTATCCGCGACGGGACGGTGATGTAAATTTATTGTCATATTCCGGCCTTTGGATATTGTCGGCTGTTTCATTTATCACCGAATCCGATATCTGTGGATGCTATTGTTTGAGCAAATGTAATTCTTACATTTTGTTACACAAACGATTTGTTTTGTGACAATTTTGATCAATCAACACATGAATATAAGTCACGCTTTAATGTCAAAGCAATCATAGTTATCACGAATACGATAATTTAAGGCGAAAGGATACATAAATGACCTTGAGCGTTTGACCTTGGGTGTAATTGTCATATTTTGACAGCGACAGCTATTCAAAACTTGAGATGCTATACACAGCACATCGGTAGGACCCAAACGATGGATATATGACGATAATCAACGGTAATCAATCACACGGCAATAGTATCAAAGAATAATTTCATGTTCAGAGACAACTTATAGTTTGTAAAAAAGGACAATGGCAAAGCTCTATGATAACATTTTTGTTAGTTTTTTTTGCGTCTTGGTATGAAATACATGTTATAATATACAGCTTGGAGTTCCTCAACAGATTTATGTTAGATACATGATGGTCGTATGCCTGGAAATAAAGATATATCAGTTTGAAGTTTTTGCTCCTTTTCTATGAACAATATTTTTCTGGACTTAGGACTAGATAAAAGTCTAAAAAATCTTATTATTTATATGACAGCATTTCATACTAACGATATTTTAAGACGCTAAATAAATAACGCCCTGTTGGTCTAGTGGTTTAAGTGCCGGGCCGTGATCTCAGGGTCCTGGGTTCGATTCCCGGGTCGACCGAAAAGTATGTTTCGAATTTTTCGGACATAGCTCGGGTTTGTGATCACCAATCCGCATGTGGCAAGCGTGGTGATTAAGCCTAATCCCATCATAGTAGCGATAACTTGATTTCTATGATGGAGGCCTTTGCCCTGCAGTGGGACAGTTTATAGGCTGATTAAAAAAAACTCAATTATTTCGCTATTGTTCTTTACTAATTACAGACGGCCATATGTTAAAAAAAATATATATGTAACGTGTACAATTCGGAATCGTGCGACAGCGCCGTAGTGGCCCCACTGGTCCACGGGCGACATTACCATCAGGTCACACGTCTAGGTACCGGTCTGCCACTTATAACATTAAAGAAAACTGGCTCAACCGGAATTATACTACGACCTCTCAGGAAACCGGCGTGAAGCAGCGCCTGCTGTGTTTCGAAGAGTGAGTGAGATTACCGGAGGCCCAACTACTCTGCTTGTCTTCTCCTAGTTTACGAGCTACATTCCATCTCGCTCGTAATTGACGTCCAAACAGTGTGAGTTACTATAACTCGCACTATTTGGACGTCACTTACGAGTAACTCGTATAACGTGCGATATGGACTGTAACTCGCATCCTACGAGGTTGTCGTCCAGCTACTCGGCAGGTTTACTCGTAGTGTACACTAGCTCGCATTATGAGAACCAGTCTGTAGGTATTTCATCGTGTTGGCCACTAATGCTACAATTTAGTTATGTAATTAATTTACTTAATGTTATGAGTTAGATCTATAAATAAAAAAGCCTTAATTTTTGACAACATACTTATAAAAACATTTTGCTTCTTAAATCTCAATTTATAAATCAAATCCAAAACAAAAACAAACAAAATGTCTCAGCAAACACTTTGCTCGGGTTGTCCTTCAAATCACTTTACAAAAAAAAAATCTGGAAAAAGAACAAATAAGCTTTAGGAAATTAAATAGGATATATATTTATGTAGCTCTATAGGTATTTATTTGAAATCGGTATCCCAAGATACAAGCATAGTTAGTATGTCCTAAGACGTGGAAGTTAATTCATCATCATCATCAGCCCATTTAATTGCCATACTTTTTATTTTGCCATACTTTTTATATTGCCATTTGAAAACAGATAATTAATATAAGAGATTAAATATACTACAATACTAATAATTCATATTTTATTTATGTATTTGCATTTAAACTTTCTGTGTAAGTATATAAATATTTAAGGTTGCACCGCCCTACACCTTCAAGTGTCCTTTATCCAAAGGTTGCCTGGAAGAGATCGCTCATAGTGATAAGGCCGCCTTCGTTGTACATATCCTGTAATATCTAGTTTTAAGTTTTCATACTTTATTTTGAGTGCAATAAAAGTATATTCATTCATTCAATAGCTTAGTTCGGGATCAGATATTATGTTTGGGTGTCGCTGGAATTTAAGATTTTTTTTTTATTTCGCTAACTTTATTTATAAATACCTACTGTTTTTAATAAAATACTGGAAAGTACGAGTGGCACAATGAACACCTTGTCGAAATTCCATATTTCTTAGGATTTTTATTATTATTATATTTCCTAGGGACCTTTCAAGAGAAGAGCTGATCTCCCCCATGTTCAGGGGCGGCGCTACCGGTGATCCGCTTGCTCGTTTGTCACCTCTAGTAGCCTAAGCACTTGTGTTACGGATATCAGAGAACTACAACTAAGTAAATCACGACACTTATCAGGGTTTAAACTGGAAACAATCGATAAATGAGCGCAGATGGCTGCTGTCACAGGAACCACGGCAGATCGTTTGATCCATAATCTTGAGCATCTCGACATGTTGAGCATGATTGATGATAACACTTTATAATGATAAGTGTTACGGTTAAAAATTACCGGCTTGTTAATATTTTGTGAGAAATACTGAATCTCTTGCAACTAACTGACCACAATATCTTTTACCAAGTGGTTATTTTCAAATGATGAATTAAACTTTTTCGTTAACGCCATTAAAACACTATGATAGTGTTAGCGGAACCCCCACCCGAGCCGCTACGGACAGCAAGAAGCCCATAAATAGACGAGCTGATCGGGCAGCAGCCCATTTGCGTGTCAGCGCTCAGAGCGCACGGACCTAGGAATCAGTCATGCGAGACATTATTTCAGTCAGTCATTATTCGAGGCATTGTTTCAATTATTGTTGGATGAGTCATTCATTGTCTAAGCTATGTTCAGATTATTGTTTAGTCCATTATTAATTTTACTTATGTAAAATTCATAGCAAGTGTGCAATCGCAGTTTCAGTGGTGTCAAATGATATTTGTTGGAATTATAAACGTTTTCTCATATTTTGATGTTTTTGTAAAATGATTATATTCAAATTAAAACCGTTCGTTCAAATTGTCTTTTTTTTTAGTCATTTCCACTTCTGAACCTAAAAATAGTATCTCACAGAATCATAGAGAAGTACAGTTGTTTCACTGAGTCGTATCATTAGAATAGCAACTGGCACTGCATGCTTCGGCAGGAATGGGCCAGCTCAACCAGAGAGAGACCCCGTGGTCTCTCTCCGCCGATTTTCATTGAGGCCGTCCTCAATGAAAACCGGCGCGAAGCATCGCTAGCACTGTGTTTCGCTAAGTGGCTACCAGGAGCCCATTCCGGGGAAGCAGAATTAAATGGATGGCAGTGAACTTGCGACTACACTGGTGTTGCTGAGTGGACATAAACTATCACATAAACTACGCCCTTGTCTTTTCGAGGGTTGAAGGCGACTAAGACTGTGGCAAGAAGTCTACACTCACCCCTTTCACTAGTTGCTCTGTTCTGTAGATAAGCTGTAGCTTTAGTCTAAATCGGCTAGAATGACATTCTGATAAATAAATAATACTTCGTATCGTCAATAAGTGTATTTATTCAATAACATTTTGAACCAACAGCTCTGCGGTAAGGGAAAGCATAGTGAGGAAACCTGCACTTTTCGGGTTCGTTGATCTGGTTTCCCTGTTAAATTATTGCGCAGATCAGACGGCAGTGTTTTCATTGTAATTACCAAATTCCCTAAATCCTGAGGTCTAATCATGTGAACCAAAGCGAAAGCTTTGGGCGCACCCAGGATCAGAAAGAGAGAGAGGTTATCTAACTTTTTCCCTGACACGAAATTTCACTGAGTTGCACATGATTGTTGCCAATGTTTTCTGCTTGCTGCACGTTGTCTGGTAGAGGCTCGTCCGCTAAATCAGGGACGAGTAGCGTCGTCACACCCGCTATAATTGATATGGTGCCTATGAGCAGGGTAGGCAGGCTCTCCATATATTGCGTCTGTGGAAGATTTGTAAGTTTTTGATATTGAGGATCAAATGCCTGGCCTATTTTGTAGCAACATTTCTAAGTCATTTGAACGACTTAGTATAAGTAGATTTAGAATATTTTTTTAGTCAGTCTTATAAACTAGACAGCAAAAACATACTACAACTGGTTACTAAAAAAAGAAATAAAAAAAAATGTATTAAATCATAAAATTAGACAAAGATGAAATCAATAAACTTAAATCAAAAATAGCTAGGCAAGAGCTCGTTATATAGATACCTAACTGTTCAATAGGTACTAAATTTTGATCTATAGATTATAAATTGGTAATAATGTGTTTCACTATACTCGTAGACCGGTTCTTAAATGTTATGTTGACAAGATATAAGAAATACCCTTACCAATAATGGTGTCATGGGAGCAACAATAGACCCAATACGACCGATAGCAGAGCAGAGAGCGTGCATGGAATTCCTGGTGTATGTGGGGAACAGCTCTGAGGTATACATGTACACTGTGGCAAATGTGAAGGTCGTCACGAAGCGGCCAAATAGGTAGAGCCCGGTAGACAGCCACATGTATCCTGGAATTGAAAAAATCGGTGAAGTAAAAATCATTACAAATATTCTTCTAACAAAAAAATATAAAGTAAATATAAAAATCCTAAAAAAAAGTTTTTTCGAATTTAAACTTTGATAGCACAAAATGTTCAAAACTACTCATAAATAAAGTTTCTGTAGATTTCAAATGAAGTTAATTAGTCTAACTAGCTTCGTCAGACTTACAAAACAAATTACTTAAGAATAAATTGCGACATAATTGCTGTATCCAAAAAAAACATAAGAATTAAAAATATTTGAATATGTTCATTTCAACTCACGTTTAGGTACAAGAGGTTGAACTAAACATAATATGCCAGCTCCCACGAAAGAGGAAAATAATGGCTTTTTCCTCTTAAATCTCTTCAAAGTGTATACCATGGCAAAACTGGCCGGTATATCAGTCATTGCCATCAGAGCAAAGTTTATGTACTTATTACCGGCCAAAGACACCACATTTACCATTAGTCCAAAACAAATAAAAGTACAAGACATCCACCATATTAAACAAATGAAAAATCTTTTGATGACAATCTTAGAATGGAAAGTCTCCATCAAGGGTGAGTTTTTGGGCCGATTTTGTTCATATTGTATATTTTTGAGATCTGTAGCTTTTATGTCAAGACCGTTGCTTTTTGCCATGTTAAGTAATATATTAATAGCTTTCTTTTTCTTCCCCTTGCTTAGTAGCCATCTTACACTCTCATCCATGATAAAGAAGTATAACAAAAAAAGTAATGATGGGACGTAAATTGCCACTAAGAAGTGTCGCCAATATGATAACAAGTATGCAGCCGTTGCCATGAATATTCCGCCAAAGGCAAATAGTATGCTGAAAACTATTTGTTGTTGTAATCTGTGGTCATTGTGCACTAGTTCTACACCTGAAAGCAGAGACACGTGTATTAGATAATGAATAAATCATAAGCAGTAACTAAAAATGCAATACTGATTGGTAGGAACTGTAGTGCATTATTAAGTCGATCGGTAAAATAAATGAAATCAAACTTGTTTATTACATAATGGCTATAAAATCAAAATACATACTCATTATGAATGCTGGCGAACAGTTATCACCAAAAATTGCTTCTAACAGCTCAAGGAAGATATATAAAGAGTAACCACTAGGCAAAACTTTTAGCTATACCAAATATAGTAGCAGCCAATCCAGCTATTATAATAGCTGCTTTTCTTCCAATCCTGCAAAAATCACAAGTGAACATTTGTGTATGATATGCTTCAGATCATTCTACGAGTATTATTTACTACCAAAATAGTCATACTTATCAGATAGCTGTCCTTGAAAAAATAACCCCATCATTAAACCTATGCTATGGACGGTTCCAACAAAAGTACGTTTCCATTCTTGACATGCAAGCCCGAACTGAAATAATAAGAATAAAGTTGATTATTCAAGGCTGAAATATTGTCGAAATATACATTGAAAAGAAACATTAAGGTAGGTACTAATTATTAATGAAGGTGATATATTCAATAACACTGGCTAAATTGTGCATTCAATTCACCACAAAGTGTAAAACCTGATAATTGTGGAGAACCGAATACTCCTAATAACAAGAGTAACTGATGATTTGAGAAAAATATAGCTGGTAAGTTCGATTCCTCTGTTGTCTGACTATTTGTGACCGCCTCAGCAGTGAACGGCTATCGGCTGATTGATTTAAACTAATAAACACTATAACTTACCTCTGAGACAAAGCTTTGCCTTTCTCTATAAATCCAATCAGTACAAGGTTCAACTACTGTAGAATTGAAGGCAAATTCAGTGCATTCCGAATAATTACTTTCAGTTTCATATTTGTAGCAGTTTTTGTAGTCGGTGGGTGCAGTAAAGTTGTACCATGGCGCTGTAAATGACTCGTCTTGAGATTCACAGGTTTCAATTTTACATCTAAAACCACAAATTATATATAAACCTATTGTAAGTAGATGAGGTATCATCTACAATTACGTATACGCAAATGATAACAAAGAAGATTCGTGAAAGAACCTACAGTAGGTTTGCATTCTTTTTATCTTTCACAAATCTTCAAATATGAAGAAATATTGAAAAGAGGTACTAAGGTTCAAAAATCTTTATTTTCTCTTTTGAATTAAGTATTTTTTAGTTTATCTTTTTTTGCTTAAATTTTATATATTTTTACATCATCGGCTCGACAGTGCACACCCAAGTTAAGCAAAATAAAGCGGCCGTACCAGCCTTTTCGCGAAGCAGCTCAGGCTTTTTTCGATAAATTATCTTACCGGTACAGAGATTCTTCGGCTACAAAAATGTAGTTAATGCAGTGCATCCCGTTGGTGAAGAATGCAAACCCAACCAAGAGCATCATCTTTACTTGATACCGTCCAAAAAAGCCAAACTTTTTCAACACTTCGTCCAAGTGAACACCGTTTTCCGAATTTTCTGCCGCCATCTTTACAATAATACACTACACTTCACTTAAAGAATTATTAAAGTGATTCTAATTCTATATTCCATTGGAGATAGATACATTGTCAGTTTTAGAGCTTTTCTGTCAGTTAGTAATATTTTGAAGAGTTTTTGATTCCACTTTTTTATTATCATTATTTTTTATGATTTTTTCTTTTATGTTTTTTATGTTCTTTGTTTTAATTTATTATTCTTTTTCTAATCTCAACTTTCCTATTTTTTTTATTATTTATCTAACACCAGATTGCGTTGTGTTTCAGTCACAGCTCAATCGAGACCGGCTCTATGTCTTAAACTGGGCAATTGCCATCTTCCGCGGGATCTTTGCGTAGTAATGGGATAAACACGCTAATACCACATCTCAATTGACGCATCCTCTGGGACTCGGATGTTGCAAGTGTTCCTCACTGTTTCCGAGGGTCTGGTGAAGATCAGTCTATTAATAGGTGGTAACATGCTGCTATTTTTGCCGTCAATCATCCTGTGAACGTCTACTGGTGGACATAAGTCTCCTTTCATTGCGATATAGATCTTCATCCCAGGTTTTATTCATCCAGTCACTCACTACCCTGTTTAGTTTTTCTTATATATCTCATAGATGGCAGACTTGATGGTAGTTTACTGGATAAGAACGCGCCTTTCATATTGGCGTGGTTTGAATCCTAGCATGCACCTCTAGATTTTTTAAATCTATGTGCGTATTTCTACCATCAGCTCGGCGATGAGGGAAAACATCGTTGTCACGTCTCCGGTTTTGTGACTCTTCATCTAGGGTTACACGTTTTAAACCCTGGATGAAAAGTTGCGAAGGTCAGACGGCGGTCGCTTCATTGTAATTGCCAGACTCCCCAAATACTAAATAATGGTGTAAAAGTACCCCAGGTTCCAGAGCGACAGCTTTGGTTGTAACTGGGGGTTATTCTTGCTTTGTTTCTTTTTAATTTCTTTTCTTTTTATTAGTTTAACGTTTACTGTTTTGTTATGTTGTTTTCTGTGTACTCAGCCGAATCTTGTATGAAAAGAAGGAAAGAGCGGTGCTTCCTGACACAGGCATTTTCTACTGACAAGGGGACACCGATCATAAAGATGTTATAGTTATGTTTGTACACTTGTAATAAAATAAAAAAAAAATATTTTATTTTATAAATTTATTATTTTTTTATAACTGGATGCCCAGTTATAAAAAAATACACGATAAGATAAGATGGATGATAAGTGGGAGATGAGCAGACAGTACGTCCGATGACACACATGTCATCAGATGATCCGTCTGCTCGGCGGCTAGACAGTCGGAGGTCCGAAGGACATGCCCAGAGGCTTTATAACTTGTGACGAGAGAGAGTTGACTCATGGATAATAATAAACGATATGCCAAGAACGAGCGTTCCAGAGTCATGATTATATTGCTTATGTGCAATGTTTGTTATGGTCTTTAGTAGGTATTTACAGACACACGTCTCACCTTCACACATATACCTCGTCTATCAATCACACAACATGCTGTGGAAACTTCAAACAGTCTAAGGCTCCTCTACCCCAGATTCATCAAGCTCAGCTCAGTCCACATCGTAACTGATTTTCTCGAAGCATTTAAACAGTGTATAGGGACCCATATTTTTTTACAGACGGATTACCTGATGGTAAGCGATTGCCGTCGCAAATGGATGAGACCTGATGCAACCCTATATCACATGAATAGAGAAACGTACTTTGCGCTTATATCATACCAATTCGATGAAATAATTTGCAGACCTTAAATATTCGGTTCTGTCTGTGGATGTATTTCAATCGGGAATTTAATATAAGTATTTTATAAAATAACTGTTATTAGTTTTGGGACGTTTTAGTTTGAAAGTGAAAACTAGATGACGCTAGGCGTCAATTACACCGCCCCTAAGTTTCAATTTTTCGGTTTACTTAAAAGCCGCCGTCGCATTGAAAGAGAATCCCGTATTGATTCCAAGAAGTTATGACAATCCTATCGATACTACTGATATGACGTCAACAATCGATGACACACATAGTTTAACAAAAACACTATTTTGTGTACAAAATATATTAATCAAGATTCGTGTGAAAGACAGCTCACTTTGCGAATGTGGTCTGAACGAGGGTCCACATGAACACATTTTCTTTAACTGCCGGAAGAACCTATCCTATCTCGTTGTATGACGTCCTACCCCCTAAATTCCCCGTCCTATCAACTTCCTTTTCCTTTTGACCCTATCCTTTTCCTCATTTATAAAATATCTATGTAATTATATTAACCTTTATAATATTAGACTGTAAAATAAAATAAAATTAACCTCCCATTTAATACTGTGTCGTGTATGTGTACGTTTTGTTTTGTTGTAGGTGGTCATTTTTTAATAAGAAAACTCAATTAATTAAGAAATGTACTTAAATCACCAGTCAATTTAATTACTGATACCTATGTGTCTCTACTCACTTGACATTGAGTTGACTGTGTCTCTGACGTACAACACTACTAGCCGTAAAAAAAAGTATACAAAATAAAAAAGTCGTCGTTTGTATAGATTTGAAGAGACGGATCACACTGGCCAATCTTCTAAACCAAAATATATCAAGTCCATTTGTTAAACTACTTTGCACTACCTTCCCTTATTACGAATACGATATTTCTTTCCTCTACCCAAAGGTTGTCTGGAAGAAATCGCTACAAGCGATAAGACCGCCTTATTGTACTGTCTGTTGCTGTTGTATCATGCTTCTATTTTATTTTTGTGCAATAACGAATATCTATCTATCTATCTATCTATAACGTGTCTCTTTAATCACTTCACATTGGCAGAATTAAAGAAGTGTCACACTGTGTCTTGCGACTATAAAAACAAAAACACTTCGTACCGTATGTGGCGACCTTAAGCTTCCTCTAGCTTAATATTGTTCTGTGCCCGCTTCTCCCAGCTCCATCGAGCACTGCTGATAATAACCCGCCGGTGACGAAGTGGAGGGCTCCACAAATGTTTGCTGCCCACTAATTAAGCCGATATTGCTTACTCGCTCTTGTTGGAAAAATAACGGAGCGGGACAAGAGCTTTGAGCAATTGGATAAATCGTTTCTAGTTGGGAAGGAAATTAAATGGCTTTAAAGTCGACTTTTGCTTTAAAGTTAGCAGAGGAGCTATTTTCGAGATTTCGACATTAATGTGGAATTAGAGATTTCATATGTCCGTATAGTGGATTCGACCAACATGGCAGTTAGCTATATAATAAGAGTTTAACTATCCGCAAGATAATTTGTTACTTTATTTTCGTAATAATAATGACCGTGGGAGAGCCACGCTTCGGTATGACTGGGCCGGCTTGTCCGGTGTGATACCACGGCCTCACAGAAAACCGGCGTGATGCAGCACTGTGCTGTTTCTCGCTGTGTGAGTGAGGGTTCTGGAGGGTCAATCCGGGGGAAGGGGGTTTAAAGGTTGGCTGAGCACTTGTGACTTCACTGGTGTCGAGGTGTCCATGGGCGGCGGCAATCGCTTACCATCAGGTGATCCGTCTGCTCGTCTGCCACCTATGACATAAAAAAGAAAACTCAATTGTGTTCGTCCAAAATCGGTACATCTATACTACATATCACGAGTGAATGAACGAATGTGTTAAAATAAATAAATATATTCAAAAAACCCAGAAATTAGTTAAGAAAAATAAATGTTTATGTAATAAGCTTAAATGTATTAAACAAAGAAGGCAATTAGGTGATGAATTGGACCTGTATTCTTTATTAATAGAAAATAACATAATCAATCATGAAAATGACATGAAACAATTTCAATCCGAAATTTTAAAACTTGAGGAGTCATTAGTAGACATGACTCATAGGTACAATTCAACCAGAAATGAGTATGGAGAACTGATGCTTGCAATGCAGGAATTATTAAATCCTTCCGAGAAAGACAGTATTATATCAAACAATACCCCATCCAATCATCAGTCCCCCACCACCCATAACAGCCCTCCACCAGCATATTGTAATACCAATAGTTCTGCAACATCAAATTTGAATGATAAACATATTGCAAACAAAAAAATTGTTATGTTTAGTGACGAGTTAGGTAAAGATATGGGACACCTTTTATTTTCTTCCGGACAGTCGATTATCAATCATTGTGTACCGGGTGCATCTTTTTCTGACATAATGAATAAAATTATACAAACAACTTTCCATAAGAATACCTCAGTAGTAATTATGGTAGGGAATAGGGGAAATGTAAATAAAAACATTTTATCTAAGTACCTACACTCTCTTAGTTTATTAGATGTAAATGAAATTGTATTATTTACACTTCCCTTTAATAACAGCTTGCCACAGGTAGAAAATACTTATAGATATAATTTAAATATGACATTGAATACTTTGACATATAATGTAAAAAAAATCCATGTTATTGACATAAATAATTATATAAAGTCATACTTTCATTTGACAAAGGATAAATATTATCTTAATAAATACTATAAACGACTAATAGCAATGTCGCTATCTTATTATTTAGATTGCTCAGCCAAAAACTTGGCTACCATATCTGCTCCTATTGAGCAGAAAAAATATGACATGTGTAATCAGACGTTGGAATTAGTTCCAATGAATTTAAATGTAATTTAGAGACAATAGAGAACACCTCTTGCACACTAGATTTAATGACAAAGGGGAAGTCTGGGCATTTAAATATTGTTCATCAAAATATACAGGGCTTCTCCGGTAAAGATTTGGAATTGGAACTTTTTTTAAATAAAATGAATATACATGTCCTCTGTGTAACTGAACACTGGTTGAGGCAACATGAACTTATTATTAATATTGATAATTATAAAGTCATAAGTGCGTTCACAAGAAAGTCGGCCATTAGGGGTGGGTCACTTATATTATTACATAATTCATTAAAAAAAGCAAAGGAGCGCAAAGACATAGTCGCACTTTCAACTGAACGAACTATTGAACTATCTTGTGTAGAGATTGAACGGTTTATCATTATTTGTGTATACAGACCTCCCTCTGGTAACTACAATAACTTTGAGTCTGCCATGGAGGAGGTGCTGAGAAAAGCAACTAATTGCAACAAGCAAGTAATTGTATGTGGGGATTTCAATATTTACATCTTAGAACACAGTCAAAGCTCGGGTATGCTTCTTAATCTATTTAAATCTTTTGATTTACGCCATCTGTTTAATGACCCTACACGCATTACCCCCACATCAGCTACTTGTATTGATAATATTTTCTGTAATTGTAAGGCAATTAAAAAATCAATAATAAATTTTATAAATTCAGACCATACAGGACAGATAGCTGTTTTTGAACACCGTCATGCAACTGCTTCCTCTTCTTTTGTCTATAGGCCAATCACCACTAGTCGTGTGGTAAAATTTAAGGAAAATGTTGAAAACAACGTTTCCCTGATGCAAGTAAGTAAGTATGCTAATATTGATGAACTATACAATACTTTGTTTAATGTTATTGAAAAGGAGTTTGAATTAATTTTTACTAAGAAAACAGTCAAAGTAGACAATACTAAAACAATATTTAGCGATTGGGCTACTAAAGGCATCTTCAAAAGCAGGCGCACTTTATTTGAATTATATGACATTAAAGCTAACTCCAATGATCCTACAATAACTGAACATGTTAGAAACTATTCCAAGCTATTTAAAAAAGTCTGCGCAATAGCAAAAGCTAATTATTTAAAAGATAAAATTAAAAATTCAAATAATAAAATCAAAGCCACTTGGAATATGATTAATAAAGAGACTTGTAAAAATACTACTCAAGACCTCAAGTACTCTTTGAAAATTGATAATAAACAACTCAACGAGGACGTAGAAATAGCAAAGGCATTTGAATCTTTCTTTGCTAATATACCTCTTATTACCACTAGTAACTTAAATTCTAGTCCTCAGCTTGCTAATTGTCTTCTTCAATCGAGTGTGGACGAGTGCCTGACTTCTTTTAGTTTCCATCACATCAACCCGGAAACTATACTTAAAACTTTTAAAGACATCAACGTAAAGAAAACAGAAGATTTGTGGGGAATATCAGTAGAAATATTAAAAAATATAATAAAAATCATTGCCCCATATTTAGCTGTAATATTTAATGAATGCGTAGATATTGGTCAATTTCCAAATCTGATGAAATATAGCAAAGTTCTACCACTTTTCAAATCAGGTGATAGAAGTGACCCATCTAATTACAGACCAATATCCATTTTACCTGCCCTTAGTAAAATATATGAAAAAGTTATATTCCATCAATTATTGGGTCATTTTAATCTAAACAAATTATTGCATAATAAACAATTTGGATTTACTAAAGGCAAATCTACTACTGATGCGGGAGTTGCACTCATCAAGCACATTTTTGATGCATGGCAAAATAAGCAAGACGCTGTAGGTATATTTTGTGACCTTTCCAAAGCATTCGACTGCGTTAATCACCAAACATTATTAATGAAGCTACAGCATTACGGCCTCACAGATAGCTCTCTGAGCTTGGTACGGTCATACCTAAGTGATAGAATTCAAAAAGTCAATGTTAATGGAACTAATTCTTCTGGCGCCCTTTTACAGATGGGAGTGCCCCAGGGCTCGATATTGGGGCCCTTACTGTTTATTATATATGTAAATGACCTACCTTACTTTACTAAAAACTTGTGTGACATAGTATTATTTGCAGATGATACTTCTTTAATTTTCAAAACTAATAGACATAAAGATAACTTTGACGATGTAAATAATGCTCTCACTCAAGTGCTACATTGGTTTACTGTAAATAATTTACTTCTCAATGCTAAAAAAACTAAATGTGTCAAATTTACATTGCCCAACGTAAGACAGGTCAGCACTAGGATTAATATGAATAGTCAAAATGTTGAAGTAATTAATTCTACAGTATTTCTAGGCGTCACGTTAGACTCAAAATTACAGTGGGGTTCTCATATTGCAGCCCTGGCAGGGAGACTTAGTTCGGCTGCATATGCAGTAAAAAAAATAAGACATCTGACCAATATTGAAGCAGCCAGACTTGTGTATTTCAGTTATTTCCATAGCGTTATGTCTTATGGTCTGCTGTTATGGGGCTCTGCGGCTGATATTCAAGCTATTTTTGTGCTACAGAAACGAGCTGTCAGGGCCATATACGGACTTAGACCACGAGACTCGCTTAGAAACTTGTTCAAAGAAATTAACATTTTAACATTAGCATCACAGTACATCTTTGACTGTATTATGTATGTTTATAAAAATTTAGAAAACTTCCCTCGAAAATCCGACAACCATAACCTAAATACTAGAAATAAACACAAGCTTGCTGTTTCACATCTCAGACTTCATAAGATTGGTAATTCATTCGTAGGAATGAGTATTAAAATATTTAATAAGTTACCACAAAAGCTTGTTGATTTACCAATGCCCAAATTTAAAACACATGTTAAAAATTATTTAATGGCAAAAGCCTATTATACAGTTAATGATTACTTAAATGACAAGAATTTGTGGAAATGATAAACTGTTCGCCTACACCCATGACACTGTACTTAAAAAAAAATTTTTGGTGATTAAAAAGAGTAACTGGCGAGTTTCTTGCCGGATCTTCTCGTCAGAATCAACTTTCCGATTCCGGTGGTAGAATCACATTATATTTATTCATTTCTTAGTATATTTTTTGTATCGACATATATGTTTAATAACATGTATAATATACATAGCTATAATTTATATTTTTCATGTATGACGATTTGTAAGAGCTGTATATAAGCCTATGCAAATAAAGCACTTTTGAATTTTGAATTTTGAATTTTTGAAATGACATTATGAACCGGCAAAAAACAACAATGTATTGTTTTATGGTTCATCGTAATGACACCGGGATGTTTTTGTTAAATAGGGTTATACAGGTAATATCAAAGTCAAAAACAGCTGTGACAATGACTACTAAACTCTGCTTTTTAATTCAGCGAACGTATCTGACAGGTGTCAATGTGTCATTCCCATACAGTTTTGCTATTTTTGACAGATGCAAAGTGTCAAAATGTATGGGAACTTGACGTTTGCAGCTTTAGTTATCCTGTCAAATTTGTCGTTATGATGATTAACCATTGGAATAGGCGTTGACGTAGTTGGTAGAATGATTTTTTATCTTAAACTGCATATAACTGCGCTATATCATAGATTTATCGTTGTATAAAGATAAGGCTGGACCAATTTGGCTGAAAATAAGTGGAGAGGTAGCGTATAATCAGGAGACAGCGGATACTTTTTATTCCGAAAAATGACAGATTCCTGGTGGGAAAACCAGGCGAAAGCTAGTTTGAAATAAAACTAATTCCAACCACTATGCAAACTAAACGACTAAAATAGAACCGCATCAGTATAAACTAATATCGTCGCAATGAATGCACTCAGGGGTCTAAATATTCATACAATCAAAGGCCTGGCACGTGGGACGCATTTGCATATAACAGGGATGCACCAATCATCTTGTTTTAATTTTAGCCTCCGACGCGACTATCTGGACTCCCTCCGCCGCTAAAATTAATGCTGACACACAGAAGTTCAGTTCAACAAACCGATTTCACAAGGCTTTGGCTTTAATGGGCCGGCTCGACCGTAAGGGAGTTGCCACACTGGCGGGTTGCGAGCGTTTTCAAAGCGAAGCGACAACGCAGCGAACACGTCGCGGCTGCGCAGTGTTTACGGACATAAGGCGCGACGCCCACACGAGAGTCGACTCGAGGCGAAGGCGCGTCGAGGCGTGGAGCGGCGCAGTCGCAGTGTGTGTGTCAAGTTGCGGGCGGCTATGCTTCCTTCTCATTTTAATGCTCCCATACGCAAGAAACGAAGTGACAAAATAGCGGCAAAGTTTCGGCCACCGCGCCCACACCTCGACTCCCCTCGCCCCGACGCGCCTCAACGCGACTCCGCACCTATGTGAGCGCGATTGTTTTTTTGTGGCGGTCACGCAAAAAACGCCAGCGAATTCGCTACGCATCCGTGGCGTGAATGCTGCGCCACCACGACTTGTTCGCTGCGTTGTCGCTCCGCTTTGAAAACGCTCGCAATCTGCCTGTGTGGCAACTCCCTAATGATAGCACGGCCTTACAGAGATCTGGTGTGAAGCAGTTTCCGCGCTGTGTTTCGTCGAGTGAGTGGGAGTACCCGAAGCAATATTCAGGGAAAAGGGGGGCTTAGTGTTGGAGTTGGGGATGTCCATCGTCCGGTTAGTTTAGGTAGCAGTCCGATTTTCGCAGGATATGACCGTACCAACATAGGCGACTTTCCAGTAATTTATCATGTCTCGGTCATGGAGGCATGCTTGCTAATCTGTTTTTACTATATTTAACAAAATATGAGTAGGTACTCAGAACTCCGCTCGCCGCCCTTCACTACCGTGCGCCCGCAAGTTACCGACTCCAGCGGGTAATTAGGCAAATCTAGATAGAGATTCCGAGTCCTAACAATGCCTTTAATTAGTAGATTACTAGCCGGCGCGCCTCAGCTATTTCCTTCATACGTTCTGCCGATTTGTGCATAGGTACAGACAGTCACACGTCAGGTTACTACAACCTCAATTGATATTGAAGCGAATGTGTGTGATGAGGAATATTGGCTATCCGAGCCTCACCACACAGAGATTATAATGATAACATTATAATCTCTTTTCTCCACCCAATAAATATTTGCCAAAATACTTACCGCTGCCCGTCGTTTTCAATGTGATGCTGTGTAATGTGTACTATGAGACCCTACTGTGTATTTTATGAATATATACAATAAACTATGTAATTATACTTGCAAAGTGTGGTATTCCTGCGTTCTCTCTGCGTTAACTATCACCAAGCACACTTTGATTTATTCTCAATCACTCGCAAATAAAATACAGAAAAGTATTTTGTAATATCAAAAAATCCCAATACGCCGATCGTATCATGACAATAAACCTTCCAACTTTTATGTAGTAAAAAAATCATCAACTGTCAATCCAGTTTCCCGCGCTTTTTTTTCTTTTTTTAATGAAGGTGCGTTCCGATACGCTAATATATTCTGAACAGTGTGTGACATTAAGGTGAGAATTTACTGAAAAAATATGACAGGTTTTTATACTTTGATGTGTGGCTGTACAGTTCGTCTGTTCCCAAAATTTCGTTTCATTCTAGGGAGATCTCTGGTGGATGCAATAATTTCATGATGCATTGCAAAACAATTTTTGATTTATGACAATTTGATTTAAAGAGTTTTGTAAAAGATAAAAGGTTTGATTGTCTGAAGGGTACCTAGTTGTTTTGAAACTTAAAGTGTACCTAAGAGTTGAATACTTGTTGTTGTACTTATAAAGTGCAAGAATTGTTTTATCCATGCAGTTGGGTAATCTTTTGATAGTATTTACTACATCTCATTTTTTAACCGATACCATGCAGAGGAAATGAGACATTAAAATATTTAAAAACCCAGGAACTAAAAAGTGTAAAAGAATATGTTTAACACTTCATACACTTGACACAACATTTATGTGGGTGTTAAGTGCAAAAGAGGTAAAATGTAGGCTAAGTAAAAATTTTTGTTCAAATATGTACTAATAGATGACGCTGTACGCTTTTGCATCGCGCATGTATTATGATTTTTCGGCTAGATTAGTACCCAGTTCAACCAAATAAATTGTTCCATGCTTTTAAGAGTACAAAGTGTTTTTATTTTATTAACCTTAATCACAGAGCAAGGAGTGGTACCAAAATACCAACCTACGGGACTTAGAGAGTTCCTGTTCATGGTCATACGAGGCCGAGCGTTAGGGCAACTTTTTGAGCTATCTGTGGTCAGTTCGACCACAAACCCGCATTCGCAGTGGATTGCTGCGGATAAGGTGCGGTTTCATAACCAGGACAGGTGACGGAGACAGACGAGGTGCTGGTGGAGCGGATAAGGACAACCAAGGTAAGAGGAAACCGCTCCTATAAAGGATACATATTCCTGTTTGTGTGCATGGCCTCTCGAGCTATCCATTTAGAAGTCGTGAGCGATATGAGCACCAAATCCTCTATAGCAGCATTTAGGCGTTTTACTTCTCGACATGGCCTTTGTGCTCAACTATGGAGTGACACTGGTACCACTTTTGTAGGGGCTTCAAAAGAATTAAAGGAGCTCAATAATATTCAACCAGATATTGCAGAGTATCTTGAATCTTGTGGGACAGAATGGAAGTTCATACCACCTCATGCTCCCAACTTCGGAGGATTGTGGGGAGTTCCTGTTCAGTGGGATTATGAGAGAGTAAAACAGAATGGAACGGTGTAAGAGTGAACATAGAACGAATGAACGGAGGGAATTATGGAGTTATCTGTGGGTGTGAGACGACGAAAGACGCGAATAGGCTTGCTCTGCGATTATAATAAAATAAAAAAGATTGGAAGACCCTGAAATCCCGTTTTTCAATCTCAAGTCCCACATTTATAACACTACATACTCGATAAAAGGTGTTACCGAAGTCGGCTTCCAATACTATCATATTACTAATTTTGTAATTTAGCGCCGACTTCAATAACACCTTTTTCCGAGTGTACTATCAAAAAATGTTTTGAAAAGTGTTAAATATATTTTACATTTTTTAGTTCGTGTTTCTGCAGGCGGTTTTTTTTTCGTAGAAATGATTTCGGATCGGCGTGTCATTTCCGGTTGTGTCCAGAGCTGTCGTTCGGAGCTCCGAGTTCCATGATTTGATTAGTCTGGTTATACCTTCCGCCCTTCGCATCCCTTAGACAGGGGAAGTAAACAAACTAGATATTCATTTCATTTTCATTTTTTATTTCATCATTAATTTAAGTAAGATAAAATGATCTCACCGCCATACTATACTAAACGCAAAGAGTGCCACAAATATAGTTACTTTTTTTTTTTTTTTGGTAACGCAGAGAGAATGCCGCCGGCTCAGAAGGAACCGACGTCGGCACCGTTGGTCGGCGCCGCCTTATGCACACCCGGCCGCTGGGAGTCGGCCGGGTAGTGTGGGGCTCTCCCCTGGGGTGCTCCTAGGGGCATACCCACTAAACTCTCTGCGACAGTTTCCATCCCTCGCCCGGGAGAAACTCTCAGAGCGGGAACGCGGGCTATAGGACGAACCTTGCCACCGCGAACCCGCTCAGGGCGAAAGAGGCTCGCCAGTACGGCCTCTTACCACACTCCGGTCCAACGGAGCTAGGGCCTCTCCCACGGCCCACCAAACACCGCCCCCCGAATGGCGCCCACACTGCTGGCTGCAGTGCAAACACCACCGGGAGGAGGACTGCGAGTACCCTTCCCCACCCATACACTGCTGGCTGCAGTGCAAAGTGGGTTGGGGAAATAAAACCCACAGGCTTCAAACCGAAAAACGCCGCAAAACCCAACTCCGCTGGATGCGGAGCCGAGAAAATTGGCACCACCGGTCGACATTGAGCCATCCTGGCTAGACGACCCAACGCCGGACCTCCAGCACATGGCCTTACGGCCGCTGAGCTCGAAGGCTCTCCACCCAGTGGGGCCCACGTCGAAAACGCTATCACGCGTAGCGTGACGCCGGACAGGGCCCCGGGCCCAGAACAAAAAAGGCCAAAGGAGAGGGGTTTCCGATGCCCCAAACCGTGAGGCTGGTCCTAGGCCCTGGGGGGGCTCAACTGGGGGTCGACAGAACGACTCCAGGAGCCCTCCCGTGTGTGTGCAGCTGTTAGCCGTCGAGTAGCAATGGGCGATGCCGATTACTACCCGCCGTTGCCCAGGGACGCCAGGACCCTTTCGGTAGCAGCTCCAAACAGAGCAAAAATACTACTGAAAGGGCCACACGAGGAGGCCGCCGCACCGTAGTCCCCAAATATAGTTACTTTGCTGCTGCCCATTTTAACCAACTTAACTGTCATACATCATTCATCATAATAATTATTAAGTAAGGTGACGGGTAGGGCACATTAGCGACGCCTATCGATTTTAATTTTTAGCTACTAAACCCGATCTATTTTAAACAACTCTGGGGTTACAATCTCTCAGCAAAAACTTATACTATTTATTAAATAACCATGGACAAATGTTCGGTCCGTATTTGTACGCGTAAAATGGTTTCACGCCAAAAGCGGCCGCTTTTGGTATGAATCAATTTTTCGCGTACGTGTTATACCCAACATTGCATGGTTATTTAATAAATAGTATAAGTGTTTGCCGAGAGGTTGTAACCCCGAAATTCTTTAAAATAGATCCGGTTTAGTAGCTAAAAATTAAAATCGATTGGCGTCGCTAGTGTGCCCTACCCGTCACCTTAATGAAATGCTCTGCCGTCTGCCACGTGTCTTTACATTTAGTATAGTGGTAGTGAATGCGCAAATAGATAAACGCACGTGTTTATCCACTAAGCTACCTGCTTCGTTTATGTATAAAATATTTATGCGGCTTGATAATAAATAACTTCAAGCTCTGTAACTAAATAACTTCAAGCTCATTTCATTTCATTTCATTTCATTTCATTTCATTTCATTTCATTTCATTTCATTTCATTTCATTTCATTTCATTTCATTTCATTTCATTTCATTTCATTTCATTTCCTTTCATTTCATTTCATTTCATTTCTGTAAAAAAATCTAGAGCAAAACCGTAAAATGAATTGAGCATCTAAAGTAAACTCAGTCTTGAAGTTTATGAATTTATGCTCTAGCCAAGCTGGCAGACCTGATCTTGTTTCGAGTGCTTTACAATGGCGGCAGGATCCGGAAAAAGCGTAGTCAAAGGAAGGCTAAAATAATTGAAGCTTTTTAATCCTGGCGACGAACTTCTCTCATTCCTTCTAGTTATGAACTTTTGCCTTCACTTGAGGGTGTTTTGTAAAAGAAAAAAGGATTTGATTGTCTGAAGGGTGGTTGTTGTGAGAAACTTAAAGTGTAAGAATTGAATACTTGTAGCTGTTCTTGTAAAGTGTAAGAATTGTTTTATCTATGAAGTGAGGAGCATAGTTTGTAGTAGTGAGTAGAATAGGCCACCCTCACTCTTACCGAGGTGTCGTAAAAGGCGACTAAGGTAAAGCTGCTGGCATGATCATCAGCACCCAGAGAAGGAAAACTCTGCATTTATATCAAAACCCTCGCCAACCCGTCTGCCAAGCGTGGTGAGTATGGCAATTACCCGTCATGTGATTGAGGGAGGCCCGTGCCCCAGCAGTGGGGACTTTGGGCTAATGATGATGATGATGATGAGCAGCGTAGAGAACTAATTGATATTTTACCGTAGGAATGAAACTTTTTCAGAGAGAAGTGTAGTGTATTCATTTTGGAACAATGACAAAGAAAATTGTTTTGGAATAACGTAATTTTTTAATGACGAAGGGATATCAAACTTGGCCTAGTAGTTTTTGAGTAACTAAATCGTGACATATATTTAAACATTTGACCGTGGGAGAGCCACGCTTCAGCATGAATGGGCCGGCTCCACCGAAGTGATACTATGGCCTCACAGCAAACTGACGTAAAGCAGAGAGTACCGGAGACCCAATCCGGGGGAAATGGGGAATTAAAGGTTGGCAGCGCACATGTGATTCCACTGGTGTCGCGGGTGTCTATGGGCGGCGGCAATCACTTACCATCAGGTCATCCGTCTGCTCGTGTGCCACATATGACATAAAATAAAAAACCCAGGTTGGCGAGCCTAACATCATTGGCGAGACTAAAGCGCATCGACTTCGCTGGCTCGGCCACCTCGAGAGAATGGGAGAAGATCGTGCAGTAAAGAGAGCATAACTGGGAGCAATAGGCGAAGGCCAGTCGGCCGTCCAAGATACCGCTGGAAAGATGAGGTCGATAAGAATTTTCGCGGACTCTTGGCGGATGACTGGCAGAAAGTGGCGCAAGACCGACCGAGATAGATCCTCTTATCACCGGAGGCCAAGACTCACTATGTGTCGCTGCGCCAACCTAGTTAGTTAGTATAAAACGTGACAAAATATCGCTGCTTACAGTTTTATCCAGCATCAACCTTATGTTCGTGAGTGAATCGCGTTCCACCAAATCAATCTCTACACCAAATTAAACCTGGTGAACTATTCACCGCTCATGCTTCAGGTGCCAAGATCTACTCGCAGCTCTCGATCAAACACGGCCATGATTCGTCTGAGGCGCTGCCAGCTCCCGCCAAATCCAATTTTAGCCTTTGAGCTGGGGGAATTTTAAATATGGGCGTAGGTTTAACTCAGGCGCCGTGATGACTAATTGGCGAATCGCTCGTTTAGCTAATCCTCTGTAATGGGTAGATTAAACATTTGATTTTAAAGCACCTGGCAAACGTATCGTCCATACTCAAATAAGCGATATGAGTAAGCAAGCACTTATAAAAGTATTTCAAGTGGCCAACGATTCACTGGATACGAAGACAGGTACTTAGGTACAACAATTTTGTTAGTTCTCATCTTAGTTTGAACCACTAATCTAGGTTCTGATAGAATGTTTTCTAAAGTAAATAATGCACTTAAAAATTTTCGACAGTCTTCGGGTGGGACTCGAACTCACGATCTTTTGCTAACCGAGCATCTGTTATACCAACTAAGCTATCGTAGACCTTCGTATGTGGATAAATGTTGTAAGTGCTTTTTTTCGCCGTAAGCCGACGATTTGCAAAAGATCGTGGGACCCACCCGAAGACTGTCGAAAAATTTGTAAGTGCATTATTCACATAAGAATAAATTGCAAAAGATTGCTATACCCAAAAAAATCATAATATCTTCTAAGTTGATAATTCAAGTTGATCTAATACTACCATTGGCAATCACGGAAAAATTGTCTAAAAATAGCCTTATTAATAAAACAAAGACGTCCCAAAAAATTGAATATAGCAAAAAGAGAATAAAATATCAGAAAACAAATATCTTGAGGACAATATCGCCGGGAACTGATATCTTCTAGAATAATCGAATTTGGGGAAAAAGTTTGGGGCCTTCCCGAACAAAATATGTAAATACGGAACCCGATAACATAAGCAATCTTTTGCCCCGGAATCAAAGGTCCCCGGCAGTCGACGCATAAAAAAGTTAGTGTATTATCATGTTAGTAGAACCCACAAAGATATTTCATTTCATGTTTTAATATAAAGTTTCCCAGCGTTGGGCGCCCTAGAGGATCGTGTATGTAGTACAAGGGTGTATTGTCGAACATTTACATATCTTTCCCTACTACTTCTACTGGACATCGGTACAAAATTATCTCTAGGATTTTCGTATGTTTTTACACAGCTTCAAAGATTTTGAATTTGGTTTGTTCACAGAAAACCGGCAGCATTGTGCTGTGTTTCGCTGTGTAAGTGTGGGTACCGGAGGCCCAATCCGAAGGAAAGAAGGAATTTATAGGCTGGCAGCGCACTTGTGACTTCACTGGTGTCCATCGCTTACCATCAGGTGACTCGTCTGCTCGTCTGCTACCTATCGCATAAAAAAAGAACTTTTGAACCAATATTTTAGTGATTCTTGGTCCCAATTCTTATTCATTTCAATTCAAAATATCTTAATTTGCATAGGCTTGTACATACAGCACTTTCAAATGGTCATACATTAAAAATTCTAAAAAAAAATTATAAAATCAAATTTTAAAAAGGTCTTTTTATCTGTGTCGAATAATTGATTGTTGTATTAAATTACAAAGTATTGGGCGCCGACTTAGGTAACTTTTTCTCGAGTGTACTGCTCTAAAATGTTATTTAAAGTGTATAAAGTGATAAAAATATTATTTGACACTTTTTTGTTCGTGGTATTTGAATGCGGTATTTTTTCGCAGATTTCTTTTTTTATTCCTACTGCTTAACACGTTTAACTTTTCTGTTTACACATATTTTTGAATTGCAATCCCGATCAAAACTGTTTATTTTTATAATATCATTCTTCTGTAATGGTTGTAATTTGTCTCGTGTGAATAAATAAATAAATAAATGAAACACAGCACAGTGCTGCTTCACTCCGGTTTTATAGGCAGGCCCATTCTTCAATCGGTTAAGTAAAGCTCCAGGTAAAAGTTTACTAAGAATTACTATCCTGGAGTTCGTAAAGATAGTTAGTTTCCAATATTTATGGTCCCCGGTCTGTTGCAAGGGTTGTGGGTTCAATCCCCGCACATTACAAACATTTGTGTGCATGAACATGTCTGTTTCTGTTGGTCTGGGTGTTTCTATGTTTTATAAGTATGTGTTTACAAAAGAAAAGTATTATATCGTCAGTGGAAAGGAAAAAATGTTAAAGCGCCAAATGGGTCGAAATGAGTTATATACATTGCCTGAATAGGTATTTTTTTTCTGCCGCTAATCTGTGTGGGTCTCAAATCAATATGACTCTTTATTGGCGCTTTAGCAATTATAATTTTACCGGTTTTCATAAATAACAGCCCACGTGGCTACTAAAGCGACGTATTTTCAGAGTATTTGCAACAAATGTTGCGTAAGTATTTTTTCACTGGCAAAGTGTTTTGAAATTCACAACATAAGTATTTTTTGTTATTTTAGAACTCGATTGATGCTGGTACTTTAGCATTTTGAGTTTTTTTAATTATAAAGTTTGATGGTATTTAAGTAATTATTCATAACTGTTATACAAAATGATTTGGCGTATAAGCAAGAGTAAGAGTCGAAGATATGTTTTTTTGTGGCGCTTTAGCATTTTTTACTTGCTGCACATTTTATTCCTTAATACCTTAGCGAAAATATTATGCTTGAGATTTATTTTAACATATGTGTTAGCAAAAGTAGATTGATTTTATAAGTTTCAAAGTATTTTAATGTAATGTCAAAAGGTATGTTTTATTTTCCATAATATTGTGTTAGACATTTTTAGGTTAGTTAGCGAAAACTGAACCCTTTTTGAAGAACCGCAGTGTTGTATGTATGTCTTACATCAGTATGTATTGTTAGATATCGGCTGCAGCATCAGGCACGTCATTTGACTTTCGTACTACTCCACGCTTTTATTGCGTACTTTGTCTACCTAAAATGTGTGTATAGAATTATCTGTCCAAGTTGATGATGATGATGAGATGAGGAAATAGAAATTTGTTTAAATGAGATAAGATCAGACGGTGAAGAATGTATTATTGTTAAAGAAGTCAGCAGAATTAAGATTGATTACGAATAAGAGACAAAACCAATCGCAGAAAAAGAAAATAGCCTTAACTCATAGAATGTCTTACATATTGAAGAAAAAACTGATTCTTGTAAAGAAATATCTGAAAGTAGTAAAAAAACACATCCTGTAAAGCAATCTGAAACATCGTACAAAACACGTTCTAAAATAAAACCTGCAATACCTTTATAATTATAATAGCATCAAACAATATAATCCTGGAAGCAGAAATTAAACTGAAAAGAATAGAAACACACAATCATTAACTATTGATAAGAAATTACTGAAAATGTATGCGTTGAAAGATCTAAGAGTAACCGATGGTTTTTTTTTCTAAATGCGTTGATTTTCTATCTTCAGATGAAGAAATAAAAGGTTGGGGAAAAAGTCTTTTCACATTATAGTATGTATGAACTTGTAATAAAATCTCTTTGGGTATAGTATTTGTATCTGGCTGTTTTTGGTATCATTGAAGGTTAAAAATTTTAAAGAATATAATTCCAAATTCAAATTTGGAAACTGTGATTTTCATTTGTTTTTCGTACTGTCAAGATGAGTGAATCTAATGAAGAAATTCGATACATTTTAAAATTTTACTACAAAAAGGTGAAAATGCAACGCCAGCCGCGAAAAAAATTTGCGATGTTTATGGACCTAGTGCAGTGTCTGTGAGAGTAGCACAAATTTGGTTTAAGCGTTTTCGATCCGGAAATTTTGATGTCAAAGATGCACCTCGCTCTGGTCGCCCTATCACGGATAAAATTGATGCCATTTTTGTAAAAGTGGAGTGGACATATCAGTAGTTACATCGTAGCTGAAGAGCTGGGATTGACCACAAAACAGTTTTGGCGCATTTGAAAAAAACTGGGTACACAAAAAAGCTCGATATTTGGGTACCTCACGAGCTCACTGAAAGAAACTTAATGAACCGTTGTACTCATTTGTGCTTCTTTATTACGACGTAACGAAACCAAATCATATTGATGAAGCTGATAACTGGTGATGAAAAGTGGATCACGTACGACAAGAACGTGCGAAAAAGGTCGTCGTCAATGTTTTGAATTTTCTTAATAATGCGAAGATACTTTTTTCCCAACTATTTACACTGACCTCTTCAGACAATACCGACTCAAACTCACTTAGCCATGAACAAAACACTAGCAATAAGAAAAACAAAAAACAAAGGAAGAAGAAACAAGAGAAAAGAAAGAAATAAAGTAACTGAAAAGCTGAAACTGAGCAATGAAATAAACAAACAAATAGGAAAAGAATCGAAAGACAACACATATTTAAGAAAAAAAAAAAGAAAAGAACAAACAAAAATAAAAAGAGATCTCTTATGAAAAGAGCTGGCAAAGAGTACGTGACAAAAGCGGGAAAAGTGGATAGGGCAAAGAGTTCACAAGCAAACCTTTGTACTCTAAAAAATTGGATTGGAAACGAGATTGGATTGTAAGTCATACAAAGAGACTGTGAAACGAAAAAGAACGAAAGATCTGGAAAGTCGAAGGAAAATTACAATTTATTCATTAATGAAGGAGAAGGAAACATTTATTTGTTTAAAATTTATGTTAAAACCTTAGATATTCGTCAAAGGTTTCTACATCTAGCGATCAGCACCGACGGCGTGATTTTGAAAGTTGGCTTATGGGCGTAATGTCAAAATCACGTCATACAACTACTATTCTATAGTGATTTTATTTTCTGATAGTTTAATTATGAATGAAGGTAGCATTTAGTAAACTAAGATTTGTGACAAGTTGATGCTAGAAGGATTTTTTATGTTACGTCTATTAAAATTTATTTCTGAGAACTGTTATTTCTGTATGGTCTACTTGCACGTAGCCAGCGCGAAGTATGTCATCGAAGCAGGCACGAAACGTTGGCTTCCTGTGAATCTTACTCCTGACCTTTACAGATGGTCCCTATTATACATTTCTTTTATTAACCTACTTTTTTATTGTTAATAATAATACTAAGTTATGTGACTCCAGATTGATTAATGTTATTTGGAATCCCTCATTCAGAATAAACGAGATTAATTGGCAAAAGTCCTGATTTTCATTTGACTTTTTTATATAAAAAATAGGTTACACATACCCGTACGTGGTTAGAATTAATGACAATAGATTAATTATGGCATTAGGAAAAGTAATCATTTCTTTTACAAAATATTTAATCTGTAAGCATTAATATTGCTTTATACATACAATGTAGTTAGAGTTAAGTATTATTTGCTGATAATTGTTCTATGGAGTCTGCGTACTTAAGCAAACACTCTTGTAGGCTCCATGAAATATATCGCTTCTTAAGCATTCTTCGCTGGCGCATGTTATTAACATAATGGTAGGTTAGTAATTTATCCTTGATTCACTCTAAAGTTGATACTCACTAAGCAATTTTGTTGTTTTGTTAAAAAGGTTGTTTGAACTATTTAGCACTTTTTGGTTACTACATATTTGACTATAATGGAGGTTAGAAGTTTTACCCTGACTAACACTTGATTAATTTTGGCAGTACTTTTTCTAAAGCGACAACTATTTTGCTATCTAAATAAGCTTTAAACCTGGTATTTTCATTAAATATAGGGCACAAAATAAGGGCATGATTATATTAAAAAGAACAGTCTAATATTAAAACTTAAAAAGATATAATTTTTTTTCGCTAAATTTCATCTTTGATCCTCTTTTGCCACAAATAGAGTTTTGGCGCTTTAGTCTTTTTTCCTTTCCACTGACGATATGTATATATTTGTAATCCCACTGTTGATTCTGATATCCGTAATACAAGTGCTTGAGCTACCTATCTCAGAGTCAGATCAATGAATGTGATGTTGTGAAATATTTATTTATTATTTATATTAACTTGGAATTCGGTTTGCTAATTCGATGGGCTATGTCGGTGACTCTGGTTCTCTGTCGGATTACATCATTTCTGATGCGGTCCTTCAGAGATACTTCCTTGAGTGAAGACCGCGACTCAGTAAGTTGGACGCCCTGCGACAAGATGGGATGATGACATTCGAAGGCTGGCTGGTGTGGGCTGGATGAGGAGTGGCTGAAAATCGGGAGCAGTGACGTGGTGAGACCTATGTCCAGCAGTGGACGAGTGTGGCCTGCTGATGAAGATGATGAACTGGTAATAATTTTCAGAAAAGAAAATTTTACATGAAATGAAAATTACTTTTATTTGGAGCAAATAAAAAAAATACATAAGCAACTTAAAACTAGTACTGTGCTGTGTTTCGCTGCCTGAGTGAGGGTACTGGAGGCCCAATCCGGGGTAAAGGGATGACGGATCACCTAATGGTACAACACCAATGGAGTCACAATTAATGCGCTGATAACCTTTAAACCCCCTTTCCTCTGGATTGGGCCTTCGGTACCCCCACTCACGCAGCGAAACACAGCACAATGCTGCATCACGCCGGTTTTCTGTAAGGCCGTGGCATCACTCCGGTCGAGCCGGTCCATTCATGCCGAAACGTGGCTCTCCCACGGTCAAGACTGTGGTGTTTAAGGTTAAGCTTGATCGGACCAGCGCATGGGGATTCTGCCTCTAGACCTTCTTCCGCTCACCCTTCCCGTCAGTAGTAGCTTCTCCAGGTTGCCACCTCCCTTTCTGGAGATGTGACCGAAGAACTCAAAGCTCGTCCGTAAGCATGCGGTGCTGAGTCTCACTGGAATCTTGAGCTCGGTTTGTATGGATGCACATGTACATGACTAGGTGCAACAGAAAGATATACCTCGCGATAACCTCATTAGTGACGTTCTCCTAACTGCTCTTAATCGACGAACTGATGCCCCTTTTTTTCGGTAACGAAGGGATAATGCATTAGGAACCTTCCCGTCAGGTCGGGGGACCTGACGGGGTGTGTGGGACTCCCAGAGGTTTACCGACTAAAAACCCTCCGACGCTCGCTGTTGATTTATAGGCGAGCCCTACGGTGACTCAACAGTCCGTTTGACCTCGCCTACGGCCATCGTCTGCCAGACCAAATAGGCAGGCCGCCTCAGGGGGTGCTTATTATAGCACCCACTCCTTGACTTTAAAAAATTCGCGCCCGCGTGCAGCGCGTCATTCTCCTCATGTGGTGTCTCATTATGGGACAGCCGGTGCCCCCGCACCTACCACCCGAGACCCTCACGAACTGATGACCCGCCGCAACTGATCTGCTGACCAACCGCTTATAATCCGCTAACTGCTGAATTTCTGACTGCCGCTGATGCTAACTTTCGCGGGCGGCGCAGGAGCATCGCACGAACATAAAATGCGAGAAACTCGCGAGTTGCACATATTTTGTTAGTGCGGACGCACCCTTAGACATTGTCCAGACGTGGCGAATACTCTGCAAATTTAGTTGCAGACTTACACATCCTTAACAATAATGTATTATGCAGCGGCACAGGCTTTTCGATTGACTCTTTTTTTGAACTAGAATATATTTTGACTACTTTACTTCATCGTCAGCCCATTTAAGTCCCCACTGCTGGGGCACGGGCCTCCCTCAATCACATGAGGGGTAATTGCCATACTCACCACGCTTGGCAGACGGGTTGGCGAGGGTTTTGATATAAATGCAGAGTTTTCCTTCTCTGGGTGCTGATGATCATGCCAGCAGCTATAACTTAGTCGCCTTATACGACACCTCGGTAAGAGTGAGGGTGGCCTATTCTACTCTGCCGGGGACCACACGGCAACTACGACTACATTACGACGATTACTTTACTTAACAATAAGATAAGTAGAATAAAAGTATAAAAATTGACTACGCAAAATTTTAAATCTCCGAATTATGTTTATTAATTATGTTTATTTAAATCTCCTAAATCTCCTAAATTCAAAATTAAACGAATTATGTTTATTTAAATCTCCGAATTTTAAACTCCGAAGCTGAAGAAAAAAGTACCTAAGTAATTAATTTTAGAGTAAGTATGTAGCCAATTCTCCCTGTATGTATTTTTACCCCTCTAATTAGAGATATGAGAGGCTTAATAATTTATTTCAAAACATTTAGGTATTACGAACAAGTATACGCTCCGCGTGTAAAATGGTGTACTTACTTCGTCTCGCCAAGTTTCCAGCCGCTATCTATGTACATTCATAATGTTAACTTTTCACGGAAGTCGCGATATACGGTAACTAGTGTTGCTACGAATCGGACTTCTTGGTCTTGCAAGGCTGCAAGACCAGGACCCACATAAAACTCAAACAAGCATAAATATTATTTTGTTTGTATTTCCAAGGCCAGGTGGAGTTAAAATTTGCGTAAAATGGGTTGGCTGGATGAGAGTAACCTAGGACTGCACAAACTGGCGAAAAATGAAGAGGCCTATGTCCAACTTTCATCTCGTGTTCAGGTGGGACCTTCCGCAATCCGAGTGAATGTTCTACCAATTAGACCACTGAACGCGTTACTCATCATCATCATCATCATCAGCCTATCGCAGTCCACTGCTGGACGTAGGCCTCTCCAATTGTTCGCCACTGTGATCTATCCATGGCGTCTCGCATCCAGCTCTTGCCAGCCATCCTGCGCAGATCGTCCTCCCACCTAGCCAGAGGGCGCCCTTCATTACGTTTGCCAAGACGCGGTCTCCACTCCAGAACTCGTTTACCCCATCGGTTGTCGGTTCTGCGGCTAATATGGCCAGCCCACTGCCACTTAAGCTTGCTAATCCGGTGAGCAATGTCGATAACTTTGGTTCTCTGCCGGATCACCTCATTTCGGATTCGATCTCGGAGAGAGACGCCGAGCATTGCTCGTTCCATAGCCCGCTGAGCGACCTTTAACTTGTGGACCAGTCGTACCGTAAGTGTCCACGTTTCGGCTCCGTATGTCATGACGGGTAGGACGCACTGATTGAAGACTTTCGTCTTTAGGCACTGTGGTATCGACGATACGAAGACACGACGTAGTTTTCCAAATGCTGCCCAACCCAACTGGATTCTCCTATTCACCTCATCCTCGAGGTTGTTTTTACCCAATTGCAAAGTCTGCCCGAGGTATACGTATTTTTGAACAACTTCGAGGACGGCACCGTGAATTGCAATCGGTTCCGGTAGAACATGTTCATTGAACATGACCTTGGTTTTGTCCAAGTTCATCCGTAGACCGATGCATTTAGAAGAGTCAGCCAGGTCATTCAGCATCTGTTGTAGGTCCTGCAGCGTTTCTGCCATTATGACGATGTCATCAGCAAATCGCAGGTGAGAGATGTATTCGCCATTGATGTTGATGCTACGTCTCTTCCAGTTCAGCGTCTTGAACATATCCTCCATTGCATTTGTGAACAATTTCGGGGAGATGACGTCCCCTTGTCTCACTCCTCGATGCAATGGTATAGGACTTGTTTGCTGATTCTGTACTTGGACGGACATAGTAGCGGCATCATAGAGGCATCTCATCACCTGAATATATCGCCAATCGACTTGGCATCGCTGCAGGGACTCCAGAACAGACCAGATTTCAACCGAGTCAAAGGCTTTCTCATAATCCACAAATGCTAGACACAGGGGCTGATTATACTCTTCTGTCTTCTGTATAATCTGCCGCACTGTGTGGATGTGATCTATGGTGCCGTATCCGCTCCGAAACCCAGCCTGTTCCGGTGGTTGGAATTCGTCGAGTCTCCGCGCAAGACGGTTCGTGATCACTCTTGAGAACAGCTTATAGACGTGGCTTAAAAGGGAAATGGGTCGATAGTTCTTCAAAAGGGTTTTGTCCCCTTTTTTGAAAAACAAGACGACCACACTCTTACTCCACGCCTCCGGAGTTCTCCCTTCGAAGAGGACATCGTTAAAGAGCTTTTGGAGTTCCCTCAGTACGGGTAATCCTCCAGCTTTCAACAACTCTGATGTAACGCCATCCTCTCCAGGGGCTTTTCCGTTTTTCAGCTGTCCAAGAGCAATCTCGATTTCGCCAATGCTGACTTCTGGCAAGTCTTCGGTGAAATGGCGTGTTAATGTGGCCCTAGAGTCCTCATTTTCGGGATCAGGTCGAGATGCATGCGAAGCGTATAATCGGCCATAGAAGTCTTCCACTTCTCGAAGGACCGCCGGCTTTGAAGCAACAACTTCTCCACGTGATGTGGTCAGCTTGGTTAGGTGGCTTTTTCCGAGAGATTGTACGAAAACCTTCGACCCCCGATTCTGCTCGATAGCTCTTTCAATCGAGAGAGTATTGGAGCACCGGAGGTCGCGTCGCACTAGTTTACTGATCTCCCGGTTTAGAGTCCGTTTTCCTGACGAAGTGGACGGTGGTTGCTCACGTCGTTGTCTCATTAGCCCCAAGGTCTCATCAGAGAGTTTCGACTTCCTACCTTTGCGCTGCATGTTACAAAATCTCGTGCCTTCTTCCCTGAGGACTCGAACCACATTTTCGAGGTTCTGGTCAACGTCCGTTGTGGTTTCCACGGCATTGAATCGGTTTTCCAGGTTTAACTGAAACTTTTCAGATCCTTTCATGGAACGCGTTACTAAGCCCCCGAAATTTATAAGTGCTTGATTCGACATGAGCTGTTGATAGTATCCAGTGGAAATATTTGACCACCAGTTAAGATGAGACTGCTAAATCAATTGTTGATATTTTTATAGCAATCTTTTGCAATTATGTCGAATACAGCACTTACAAATTTTGTCGGCTTAGTCACGCGTTCAGTGGTCGAATTGGTAAAACATTCACTCGGATTGTGGAAGGTGTGGGTTCGAGTCCCGCCTGAACACGAGATGAAATTTATAAATGTGTTATTAACTGTCTTTACTATCATAATTTCGTTACAATTAAAATAGGTTTCTCAAATGTATTAGGATGCAATATCAACTTAAAATATTTTTATATTACTGGTAATTTTATTGCGACTTTGGCGCCCTCCTATCAATGTCACTGAAGTGCCTTATGATCTTGGTCGGTCTGTACTACATGAGCTCTCTGCGTCACGAAACACGTCGCTTAGCATTTTTGGATTTGGTCACATTAACGAAAATCATGTCATACCAATTCTCATTTTGGTCTCGCGTGCTACAAGGTGTTGCAAAAGTCTCGCATGTTACAAGATGTTGCAACATTTGCTACACTATCTATCAGTCAACGAGCATGGCTGTCACGTGGCGTGTACGACGAGCTCATTGCGCGGTCACCATCACATCGCTCATTTTCTTGATTAATGGAGTTTGTTACATCGACAGCAAAACACCGTGCTTTCTTAAAATCTTCTCGACTACTTTTGAACTATAATGTATCAACACGGGGATTAACACGATATTTATTGTGTACTCATTTGGCTCGACGTTTCGGCTACGTTACAGCAGCCGTGGTCACGAGCGGACTCCAGTCCGCTCGTGCTAGCCAAGCTACCATTAGGGTTACCCTATCGATAGAATTAACTCTGAAAAGGGGTTTTCCGGTCCCTGATTCTGGCAAGTAAAAGAGGGTCATTTCAAGTTTTTTTTTGCATCACAAATACAATAATTTGATCTCTATTTAATATAAACCTTAAAATATACTCTTAAATCAAAATGAAATCGTAGTATGGTGACTTTTTGCCTATTATAGGAGTTATACATCTAATTGTGTCTAGAAACGGCAATTTCATAGGTAAACACGTGTCATACTTGCCAAGTCGCTTGAAGACCCGTTTGGAACAGAGGTAGTGAACGCTGCCTTTGGCCCAAGGGTGTTGCAGGTTCGATCCCCGCACAGTACAAACACTTGTGTGCATGAATACGTCTGTTTGTATGGGTCTGGGTGTTTCTATGTATTATACGTATGTATTTACAAAAGAAAAGTATTATATGTATATATTTGTAATTCCGCTGTTGGTTCTGATATCCGTAACACAGGTGCTTGAGCTACCTATCTCGGAGTCAGATCAATGTATGTGATGTTGTGAAATATTTATTTATTTATTTAAGTCGCGATTGCGAAAATCCCAAACCGTAGCGAACTAAAGTACTTGATTGAAAAGCAAAAAGGCTTCAAACTTTGCAAAACAGCGGAGAACTGAGACGCATTAAAATTCGCTTTAGACTCTTGCTAATGAAACGCGGCGGATTAATGATATTACGTTTTTTGCCGATTGGCGGACAATGTGGCTAAGAGCTGGAACGAGTTGGCATTCAGCCTACAGTGCTCCTAGGACTCGTGACCTCCAAGTCTTTTATCATGATTTTACGAACGGCGAAATGTTATTCAAGGATTGTACCTACTTAATTAGTAAAATTCCTGACTCCATGAGCGGTAACAGTACAGGCCGCGAAACGTAAAGTGTAGAGCTGACCGTTAGTTTACGCGCTTGTAAAATACCCAGCTCAGTCAACCGACTTCGAAAAAAAGGAGAAGGTTTTCAATTCGGCATGTATGTATAGTATATTGTATACTTTTTTATGTTTGTTAGCCGATTAGACTGATTTAGATAATTCTTTTTTAATTGGAAAGTAGATAGTCTCGGAATGGTACCATGATAAGGATATCAGGATCTGATGATGGGATCCTGGAAAAATTGAGTGGGAACCCTCAAATTTTAAAGGCACACGTAATGTTTTTGTATCTTTTTTCATGATGATGTTATAAAATGTTATTTGAAGTATTGTATTTCCTTAGTGTAAAATTTGAGTAAAATATAGGTTTCAAATCTATTCTATACTATATACTTTTCATAAAGAGGTAATTTCTACTGATAATCACATATCGTATAAGGAGGTAAACCTAGAACCGTTTAACGCTCAAAAATACATTAATAAAACACAAAACTTGCGCGATGCAAGTGACATCCAGCGCCATCTATAAATATTAAGTTGGAACTAATAGATTAAGTTCCGAAACGAAGTGACGGCGGACTTCTGATAAAGTAGTAGGTTTTATGTTTAATATCTCTGTTGTAAGAGCTTCTCAGTATAGAACCATGTATGAGACGTTGTATGAATTTATAATTTAATTTGTGAATTAATATCTGTCTGCGGTTCAGTTCCAAGCTATACAAATACTGAATGAAGAAAAAACTGCAAACATGGCTAGGCAACCAATCAGGGCGCTTTTATCACGGTCCGACCGTACGCAGTCACAGATACAAATCACGGCTACAATGGACTCTGCTGCAGGGATGCCGACGGGTATTTTTTTTTATGAGACGAGCAGACGGATCACCTGATGGTAAGCGATTACCGCCGCCCATGGACGCCTGCAACACCAGTGGTGTTACAAGTGCGCTGCTTACCTTTTAACCCCCCTTCCCCTGGATTGGGCCTCCGGTACCCTCACTCACGCAGCGAAACACAGCGCATGCTTCACGCCGGTTTTCTGTGAGGACGTGGTATTACTCCGGTCGAGCCGGCCCATTCATGCCGAAGCGTGGCTCTCCCACTGTAAAATTACTACTTACTTGTTGACATAAATTTATTTATTTGGATTATTGCCAGTTTAACATTATTATTATTATTGCACTGTAATTAATTAATTAAATTTCAATAAATTGGGATTTTGCAGGTTTTTAAAGAAATGTAAGTTTCATTCAAGTAATTTTATTCATATTTCTTAGTTTAAGTAATTTAAACTTGTTGCATTTTGGATCCATTCTGTAAGCTTCAAGTGTACTGACATAAAAATAAATAAATGAAACCAATTGGAATTCGCTAAATGAGATCTTTTTTTTCTTTGACTTTTAGGCTTACGCTTGACCACAATAGCACCTGATGAAAAGCGACGATGAGGTCTAGGATGATGCGCATTTGCTTAGGTGCCTGTTCCCTCTTGCCTTAAAGATGTAAAATGTATAGTGGTCATGAAAGAGTTCCATTCCTTAGCTGTCCGCATTATACATGTGGAATAGTGATGCCGATAGCAAGGCCGTGTGGTCCCCAGCAGAGTAGAATAGGCCACCCTCACTCTTACCGAGGTGTCGTAAAAGGCGACTAAGGTAAATCTGCTGGCATGATCATCAGCACCCAGAGAAGGTAAACTTTTTATTTTTTATTTATATCTAAACCCTCGCCAACCCGTCTGCCAAGCGTGGTGAGTATGGCAATTACCCCTCATGTGATTGAGGGAGGCCCGTGCCCCAGCAGTGGGGACTTAAATGGGCTGATGATGACACCGATCGATAGTCTATCAATAGCCTATCGATACCATTGATAGGTTAGATCCCGGCCATACTTTTGCACGAAAACAATACTATCGATAGCTTTTTTAAAATAATAATAATAAAACAACTCAATCTCATACATTGACTTGATTCCGTACTGAGTCTAGCTTAAGAATTTGTGTTACGGATATCAGACAACAGTATAAAGTAAAGTAGATATACTGTCCCACTGCAGGGCAAAGGCCTCCATCATAGTTATCGCTACTATGATGGGATTAGGCTTAATCACGTTTGCCTAAAACATATTGGTGATCACAAACCCGAGCAATGTTCGAAAAATTTGAAACTTATTTTTTGCTCTACCCGGGAATCGAACCGAGGTTACGGCCCGGTACTTAAACCACTAGACCAACAGGACGTCAAACTACTAGACGAACAGAGCGTCTAGAAATAGTATACTTAAATACATATATTACACCCAGACACTGAACAAACACAAATTTTGTGTTTTTCACACGAATGTTTGTCTAGTGTGGGGATCGAACCCAAGACCTTTGGCATATGAGGCAGGGTCACTAACAAATGCGCTATACGGCCAGTCATTTTTTTACGAAGTGCAATACTTTTGATAGTTTTATCCTATTGATGGTCGTTTTAGTTTCAATACTATTGTTTATTTATTATTGGCATAAAGGTCACTATGAAATAAGAGGACAACCCTATACAGTAAATAACTTTTTTTTTCTTTTTTTTTTATAATATTTCACAACATTACTTACATTGATCTGACTCCGAGATAGGTAGCTCAAGCATCTGTGTTACGGATATCAGAATCATCAGCGGGATTACAAATATATACATATTATATTTTTATTTTGTAAATACATACTTATTATACATACAAACAGCCAGACCAATACAAACGGACATGTTCATGCACACAAATGTTTGTACTGTGCAGGGATCGAACCCGCAACCCTTGGACCAAATGCAGTGTCCACTACTACTGTTCCAAACGGGTCGTCAAATGTCTAATACTATGAAATGCCAAGTTTTGTCAGCAATACCTAGATGACAACCCTACGGCGAACTAAAAACCCGCAGGCCTATTGTTTACAACAAAACAACACCTGTCGCGATGAAGTCAATGAACGGCTGACGCCCGGTTTTTTTGCACTGCATTGCAACGTAAATGCAACTTTTTATTGGCTGACCAGCATCATAAAAATCTTCTCATGCTAGCGCTTTGATCGATTTTTTAATCTGTTCTATGACTGCAACATGAATATAATATACGCCGACGGACTGCAACCGTTTGTTTGTCAAACATCCGCCCTATTTTGAGCTTTTACATTTTTTATCGTCCGCCGATTATTATTATTTATTTTTATTCGATCAATGAGCAGTTTTTCAGTAGATATTTATTAACTTTGAAGTTACTCGCTAGATGGTTTAAGCAGTATCTATATATTTCAGGTATTGGATGATACAATCCTGCGCTTCCTAATTTATGGGAAAATTTCCCAGTGCTAGGTTTTTCACGTTTACCTAATATTTCAAAGTAACTATATGGTTGGTTACATGAAAAATAACACTCTATCGTCTATCCAACCTCAAGTAGTGAAATAAGTTGTGAAAAAATGTCTGCCATGGCGTATGGAGATATTTTGATTGCTGGCCGTTTAAAACTGGGAATTATAATTTTCACAAGGAGTTCATTGTTGTTGTTGATTGAAAAATATTTTTGAATAAAACTTCTTTTGTTCAATCACGGGTAAAAGAAAATAAAATATGGCAACACTTTAAATTCCGCAACCAATCGCAGTATTTTACAAATACGGGTAGTGCCATCTGTTATCAGTTTAGAGAAACCGACTTATTAATGTCATTGGAAAACTCCTCATTGGTAACGATTATCCAACTTCGTCTATATGTTTAGGGTTCAACGTACGTTCTTCCTGAAAATAGAATTGGATTAATTTTTATCAATAAAAGTAGTTAAAAGTATTTCAATAATAATAAATCGATTAAAGCTCATCGACTTCATTGGCTCGGACACATTGAGAAAATGGAGGAAGTTTAAACGTGGCGGGGAGCGTATCTGAGGGCCTATTCTCGAGCACCCAACATTGAAATCGAGTTAAAGATTTGTATGAACGAATGTATGAAATCTCTAACTTGACTTCAATTTCGTGTGCTCGAGAATTGCCACAAACGTTCAAAAGGTCGAAGGTCGGGTCAGAACGAGCACCTACCACTGGAAAGATGATGTCGAAAAGAATTTGCGCAAACTCTTGGTGGCTGTCTGGCAGGACGTAGCGCAGGACAAAGGGACTTTTTATTCCCCAATGGCGTATTTGGTATGCCAACGCCAAAGATAATGGGTTGCTGGAAATGGGACAAACATTCATTTTTTTATAGCGATAGGTGGCAGATGAGCAGACTGATCACCTAATAAGGTAAGCGATTGCCGCCGCCCATGGACACCCGCGACACCAGTGATTTGTGTTTGTTCTGTGTCTGGATGTATTTCAAAGGCCATTGTTACTATAAAGGTATGTACTGAGACTGCTAGCTAGTGCTCAGGAAGTTCAAAAAAGGTAGTCGTGCTGACCCTGCCAACTATTGACCTATCTCAGTTACTTCCATACTATGCATAGTTATGGAACATGCACTGAACAACAGGCTCCTGGCACACCTCGAAGCTAATGATCTGCTCAGTTACCGCCGATACGGATTTCGGCGTAGCGGGTCGACTGGAGACCTTTTTGTGTGTGCCACACACTTTCGGAGCGAGGTTTTAGAAAATCACGGTGAGGCTATGATGGGTTAGGCCTTTGACAGGGTTTGGCATGCAAGCCTTGAAAGCAAGCTTTCCTCTTTCGTTGTTCCTGCTGGCCTTTGCAAATGGGTATCTGATTTCTTGAGCGAACGGTCGATACGAGTAGTCTTAGATGGCTAATCTTCGGATACTCAGACTATCGATGCCGGAGTTTCTCAGGGGTCCGTACTATTTGCAACCCTATTCCTGCTACATATAAATGACGTGCTAGTGCCCGGGATAGTTGGGTATGCGGATGATGCACAGTTGTTGATAAATATTTCTCCGGGGCAAGAGCCAGCAGTAAACAGACGCAGTCTAGTCGTGAGTTCATGGTAGAACGTTTGAACAACACTCTTAAGGTAATCTCCGATTGGAGTGATGCCAAACTAGTGTCGTTTAATTCTACCAAAACGCAGGCGTGTCTATTCTCCACCAAACGGGGTCAATTTGACCTGACTCCAACTTTTCAGAATGTACCTGTACCCGTGACTGAGAACCCACAGCTCCTAGGTATGCAGTTGGCATCCAAACTAAACTTCGGCCAGTACATCGAATCCATAGCCCAAACAGCAGCCACAAAACTTGGTATTCTCTCGAAGGTCCGACGGTACTTCACACCGGAGCCGCTTCTACAACTTTACCAAGCTCAAGTCCGAACTTGCATGGAGTACTACTGTCACCTTTGGGATGGATTTGCCAAATATCAACTAGCTGCATTGGAATCGATCGAAAACCGAGCTAAAAGAGTTGTTGGCGACGCCGAACTTTTTGACCGCAAGTTGTTAAGCCTTGAACACAGGCGTAAGGTAGCGTGTCTTTCGGTCTTGTACAGGTTGCATTTCGGAATTACATGATCTAATTCCACCGGCCCCCTTTCATCATCGGGACACAAGACGGAGAAGGGGTTACCACCCTTATGTGGTAGAAATACCGGCATTACGTACCAAAATGTACATTCATGTTGCGTACGGCTAAGGAATGGAACGCTCTGCCGGGAGATGTTTTCCCTGAACGCTATGATCTGAACTTATTCGAAAAGAGTGAATAGGCTGTTACTAGACAGGCATGATCCGCCCTCGGCCACATCATCACTTACCATCAGGTGAGATTGTGGCCAAACGTCTGGCTATTCTAATAAAAAAAAATGTGAGTCGTAAGTGGCAGTAAACCCACACATTTAATAGACCAGGATCCTCTGCACCTTCTTTTTAAATAAGCTTCTACCATTTGATCCTAGAGAAAAAACAAAGAAAAATCAACTACATACTCAAGAAAAACCTTCACGTATAAAACTTGAAGCTAAATCGTGAGAAATCATGAGAAATAGACTAATCACGACGAAAAATCACGGTCCAACATTAACACATAGTTGTCACTTTATTTTTCGACCTCACCAAATAATAGCTCCATTTTTTATCGCATGAAAAACGCTGTGAAAAGTTACTGGAGTCTTCGTTAAGTGGGCGATAAAGATGCCATCTACCGCAGATAAAATAGGACTGAGCCGTACCCAGCTGTGAAGTGCCTAGGGAAATTTTTTAGAGATCAGCGGGAACCAATAATAAACTGTTTCAAAATGTTCGTATTGTTATTTCGGCAACTAACCGTACATGTAAGAAAGTTTGCTGCCTCCTCAATAATGTGGGGCTAAAGTTTGTTAAGCAAATACCTTATAAAAGAAATATATCTTAGAAAAGTACACATTTCGCAAAGTGCACATTTTGCCAAGGGCACATTTCGCGAAGTGCACATTTTGCCAAGGGCACATTTCGCGAAGTGCACATTTTGTGAAGTGCACATTTTGCGAAGTGCATATTTTGCAAAGGGCACATTTTGCGAAGTGCACGTTTTGCGAAATGCTCACTATGAGAAGTGTTCTTTGTGAGAATTTCATTTTCAAAATTTCTGCGAAATATGCATTTTGAGATGAGCACTGATTTTGCGAAGTGCACATTCAGCGACAGACGCAACAAAAACAAGTAAATTCGAGGCAGTCGCCTGCAATAAAATGTAAACACCTCGACCTTTAAGCGGAACAATAAGGTTCATATTTCACTGAGGTTGTATACTTATTAATATACGTGACTGTACATGAACGCTTGCACACGCAGCGGGTGGTATATCTTCTGATATCACGAACTCCTTGGATCTTTTTCTATTGGATCCCGATGCCGGAGGAAGACGAGACATTTTGCATTTCCTCGGGTACTATCGAAGCTTACGAGATGGGAACATTTCCACCAATGTGCGGAACATTTCCACCAACAACCATATCTGTGCTGCCTTCTTAGTAATAGTAGACATCGCTAATAAGGAAATCGAGGCGAAACGATACATTTTGCATTCCTCGGCCTAATTTTCGAAACTCATGCGATTATAACATTTTTATATGCTAGAGGCGACAAACGAGCAAGTTTTCAGCAAAGATTCAGCCATCCATGAATATCTGTGATATCAAAGAAAATAATGCGTTGCCAGCTTTTTAAAAAAGAGTACAGTCTTTTCTTGAAGGTCCTTAAGTCGTAGCCGTCGAGTAATACTCCTGCAGCCAAACCGTTTCACAGAACTAAGGTACAAGGTAGAAAGTTCCACCTATGTGCGGAACATTTCTACCAACAACTATATCTGTGCTGCCTTCTCAGTAATACTAGCAGCCGCTAACAAGATAGGCACTCGATGCGAGGCGATACATTTTGCATTTCCTCGGATACTTATCAAAGCTCACGGGATTGGAACATTTCCACCAATGTGCGGAACATTTCCACCAACAACCATCTCTGTGCTGCCTTCTCAGTAATATGGTCGCTAACAAGGAACCCGATGCGAGGCGATACATTTTGCATTTCCTCGGATATCAGACCACGCATTTCCCTCGGGAGAATAAGTTGAGATTTTAAATAAACTATAGTGATTTATGTTCTAAGGTAGCGATAAATCGCCTGGTTGTATGCAGTTTATCGTGATGAATGAACTGCTGAAGGCAGAGAACGGATAGAAATAAAGGAACGAAGTTACATATTAAGGAGATTGGATATGTAGGTACCTAACGTGCAAACGAACGGATAAAAATAAATGATGGAACTTGAGGAGATTGCATTTTTTAATGCAATTACCTATTTGTGTCATGGAACAAGGGAAATCTATATAAATAAAAATGAATTGATGTTCGTTAGTCTGATTCATCATCATCATCATCATCAGCCCATTGAAGTCCCCACTGCTGGGGCACGGGCCTCCCTCAATCACATGAGGGGTTATTGCCATACTCACCACGCTTGGCAGACGGGTTGGCGAGGGTTTTGATATAAATGCAGAGTTTTCCTTCTCTGGGTGCTGATGATCATGCCAGCATCTTTACCTTAGTCACCTTTTACGACACTTCGGTAAGAGTGAGGGTGGCCTATTCTACTCTGCCAGGGACCACACGGCACGTTAGTCTGATTAAAACCCGAGAACGGCTGGACCGATTGAGCTGATTTTAGTTTCAAAATATTTGTCGTAGTCCAGGGAAGGTCTAAAAGGTGAGAAATTAAACAAAAAGTAGGCAGAACGAAGTTTGTCGGAAGCCACTATAATAGTAAATAATAAAGAAATTATTTATTTCCAAATCATCATCATCATCGTCAGCCCATTTAAGTCCCCACTGCTGGGGCACGGGCCTCCCTCCATCACATGAGGGGTAATTGCCATACTCACCACGCTTTGCAGACGGGTTGGCGAGGATTTCCAAATACGCTTGGCAAAACCTATGTGTGAAAAGGCATAGAGTGCTAAATGCGTTTTTATGCATGACTACCTAACTTTTTAACCCTTTACTCGTTACAGCTACCTAAAAATATAATAGGCTGGATTTTTTGGCTCGCAATAAAAGCATGCTTTTGAAAACATTTCGCTTTGTACAGACGACGCCGTTGTTAGCGCGTCGCCGCAGGTCCTGGAACAAAAGAGTTGATATGCGTTTTTATGAAATATTTCGGCACTCACAGTATATTGTTACATTTCATATTGCCCATGTGGAATTTTTACTTGTGGTCTCTATTTTTTGGTTTTAATAGCCTCAAATTCATGATAGGTTATAGATAGATAGATATACTTTATTGCACTGGAACCACAACTTAAGTACTAGGCATTACATACATTGTATGTAGGTACAACTTCGGAGTTCTTATCGCTAAAAGCCAATTCAATTAGATCACTTTTAGGCAAAGGACATTTGATATAATGAGTTGACATTAGATACATGATGTTTTACGTTCGTTATTTATTATGACTGGGTCGATTAGAGTATTCGTTAGTAATCCTGCCTCATGAGGTTTTGTTTTTTTTTTTTTTTTTAATGAAAAAATTTTTCCGCTGACTCTTGGTCTGCCCCTTTTTGTGTTAGTTTTTTATCGTGTTAAATAGTTACAGTGCTCCGCGTAACAAAATTTGGATTTTATGTCTAAAAGTTCCTTAAATTTGTGAGACAGTCTTAATGCTATTCTATGTCTAAAATTTTTGTTTTTTATTATGATTTTTTTTTTTGTGTTTTTTTTTATTATATTTTTTTTTCAATTTGTTATGTTACTATAACATGTTTTGCTTTAATTATTGTTAGAATGTTTTTTTTTTTTTTTTGGTTTCATGCTTACATGCTATTACATTACTTAATCACTAAGTTATTATTGTTATTGTTACTGTGTAATATTGCTCTTTTATTTCTTGCACCATTTGCTGTTTACGCAGTAAACAACGTGGTGCAATGCTGGTGTTAGAAGGTGATATCGGTTAAAATGGGAATCGGAGTTTGGGGATCCTCAGAGATGAGGTTTTGTTTTAATTAAACCCAGTATATCCACAATTATTACGAATCTAACGACACCATTATTTTCTTCGGCAGTTGGGTAAAAACGAGTAAGCTTATCAATCGAATCTACCCTGCAAGAATGTACGGAACAGCTGATATTTTTCGCTTATTTTGTTGTTATCTAACAAGCTAAATAGACTTCATTCACGATACCTATTATGAGGTTTTCAGGATGTAAACGTTAAAAAATAACTATTATATTTATACCTACGACATATGAGAATTTGGTACTTTTCCAAATACACATCCTCTAATTTTAATAAGACGCCACCAACATAAATTACTAGATAAGTACACAAGAAAACCCCAACAAAAAGTAGTCGGGAAAATCTCACAAGTATGTACAGGCGGCAGCAGATCGAGTTACCACCTGCAGAGCAAAAATAGCGGCTTTGTCTCAGACATAAGGACGGTCCACAGTCCAACAAGGGTAACTACACGCGACTGTACATAACCCCCGCGCGGGGTCACTCGCACGACTCCCAGATGAGGCAAGTTTGACGAACTTGACGCAGTTCGGTCGAGTTTGACGCAAGTTTGACGCAAGTTGGACGCAATAAAAGTACGCGTCAACTAGTGGCGACCTCAGCACCCCCGGGAACTCTTATACCTACAAGAAGAAAAAGAACTCGTTTATTAGGTTACTGGTAGTTTGGCCAAGTTTTCCTTTCTGAGATAAAATTTATTAGGGGCTGTGTGAAGAATTAAATGGAGGCGTACACATTTGTTTTGCTGTAGTTTTGACCCGCGGCTTCACTCGCTTTAGAAAGAGACAAAAAATAGCTTATGTTACTCTCCAACCCTTCAACTATCTAGATATATGTATTTATACTATAAATTTAGTTAATCAATGTTCAAAAAATAACTAACCGGATGGCGCAATTGGTAGTGAGCCTGCCTCTTACGCCAAAGGTCGTGGGTTCGATCCCCACCCTGGACAAACATTCGTGCGATGAACACTTGTGTTTGTCCGGTGTCTGGGTGTAATATATGTATTTAAGTATGTATTTGTGTTCCTCTGTTGTCTGATATCTGTAACACAAGTGCTCAAGCTACTTAGTACGGAATCAGGTCAACCTATGAGATGTTGTGAGAATTATAGAATTATAGAATTATTATAATTTTGAAAAAAGATACAAAAACATTACGTGCGCCTATTAAATTTGAGAGATCCCCTCAATTTTTTCAGGATCCCATCATCAAATCCTAATATCCTTATCATGATACAATTCTGGAACTATCTACTTTCCAACTAAAAAAGAATCATTTAAATCAGTTCATAAATGGCAAAGTAATCAGCGCACAGACATAAAAAAAATATCCGCGCCCAATAAAGGTTTTCGCGTGTGAATCCGCTAGATGGCGTACTGTTGAACTGAAGACCAACATCAACCGCATTGGTTGTTCAGTTTGTCAAATTGAAATTTTGACAGATCACGTTTAAAAATAACCACTCACATTGTATATGGACCTCACTCCCATAGTAGATACTCCAACGGATTTTTCACACACGATAACCCTCATTGAGAACCTCCTCCTTTTTTTTGAGTCGGTTAAAAATATAACCTCAATCCGCTCCGGTTTGCCTTGAAAAACGGACAAACAGACAGACAAACATACACACTTTCACATTTATAATATTAGTATGGATTAGAAAATACTTCAATTAGGTGGATAGATAAAATAGATACTTTTTATTGCAAAACCTACAAAACATAATATGTATACAGAGATACAATGTACAATTTAGGCGGTCCTGTCGCTGGGAACGATCTCTACCAGACAACTTTTAAGGACATTAGATAGTTAGAGGGGAGGGTGGTGCAATCCTTCTGATATTCAACATTGATTAAAGAAAATTTTATATTATAAATAGGAGGGACGGGGGTGGGGGGGGGGGGGGGTATGACGGGGACACAATATGGATCGGATGTTAAATCATATACTTTTTAAAAATGCTATAAGTTCATCTCCCAAAGACTATGCCAAATTGTAGTTAGATTAATAAGGCATTGTGCCATAAATAAATAACGCAATGATTATACTGTATTTTTGGTATTTTTCTTAAATACCCCATCATGCCCCACCTTCCCCTAGGTACATATATCTAAATAATAAACAAATCAAGATTAAATAAATCAGATAAATATGTAACACTTAGATATTAATATTATCAGTTGAAAAACTCGCAGTCTGTCCATCCGCCATGGGAGATCCACGCTTCGGCATGTATGGGCATTCGTCATTTCTAAAATCGTAATTACCACAGCCTCACAGAACCTGCTGAACCATTCAGTTCCCCAATACTCAGTAGCCTATAAAAAGCCAGAGCTTTTGAACATTCATCGACTGATGGAGCCACCTTTAGTAGGCAACAGGTTTACAAAGGCTTCATAAGTAAACTGACAGACGTGACGTTCGCCGCAGGACAGTCACTCCTGCTTCCTTTGACGTCAAATAGTCCACTTTCCCAGGTGACGGTTACTGTTAACCTCAATACAAAAGGCTTTAGTATAGGGCAACCTGATAATCACGAAGATAGAAGGCGGTAGAAGTCACACACACCGCGTTGTCTGATAGATAGATAGATAGATATACTTTATTGCACAAAGAAAACACAACTTTAAAAGGCATTACAGAAACTTAATTGCGTTGCTGATGCAATATCGAATGGTTTTTAGAGAACAAATTTGTTGTTTATTTGTGCTGAAAAGCTATCCTGATAATAAGAATCGTTGAATTGTATCGTTTTTATCACTGCTATTGTGTGTCGAGTGTGTTGTCACGGACAACTGTGATCTATCCATGGCTTCTCGCATCCAGCTTCTTGCCAGCCTTCCTGCGCAGATCGTCCCCCGCACCTAGCCAGAGGGCGCCCCTCTGGCTACATTACGTTTGCCAAGACGCGGTCTCCACTCTAGAACTCGTTTACTCCATCGGTTGTCGGTTCTGCGGCTAATATGGCCAGCCCACTGCCACTTAAGCTTGCTAATCCGGTGAGCAATGTCGATGACTTTGGTTCTCTGCCGGATCACCTCATTTCGGATTCGATCTCGGAGAGAGACGCCGAGCATTGCTCGTTCCATAGCCCGCACGGAAAACTTGCCGGGACCTATATAGTCTTAAAACCCGCGATTGAGTTTAGAATGGTATCGGCAGAATCGGTAGGTCAATAAAACGTAGAACACCGGCGTTTTATTGAGTGACTGTGACTTAGAGCCGCACTCAGAGACGTCATTTAAGATAATGTTCATTAACTTTAGTATCGGTAGTCTCTATGCGTATCAAAATAAGTGTCAATAGTAGCCAACTAAGTTAATCAACGACTCTGAGTGTGGCAGTTAGACTGACTTTGACTGTTGACTACCCACTTATTCTTAATGAGTTATTTGACATTGGCAAGAGATATCTTCGGGCAGAGCCATAATGTATCACTCGAAGAGAGCACCGGGATCAGTTATTGTTATATAAAATAATTAATAACATGGTCAATTCCCCTTACTTGTTAAGCAAATTGTTTTATAAGTGTTCCAGACCTAGCGCGCGGCATAAGAATACGTTTGCTACTCCTTTATGTAAATGTAATTACAGGAAAAATAGTTTTATTTTTAGAGCTTGTAATAAATTTAATAGCAACTATAACCATATCGACATTTTTCATGATAAGATTACAGTTATTAAAAAATCTTTAGTCTTGAGTTAAATTAATAAGTACCAAAAATAATCATCATATTTCGCATTTTTTTTTGTATTTTGTCTCACAACACTAAACGTATTAATTTGTAGTGGAAAATTTAAATTGCTGATGTATTATTTAAGTAATTTTAGGACAGAGTACTATTTAACAGCTGTATTTTGCCTTAATAAAGAAAATACATGTAAAAAAGGGCCACCTTAATTTGATGCTGTCCACAATAATTAATTCAGCGTGTCATTCCTGGTTGCGTCCAAATCGGTCGCTTCGGAGCCCGACGTCCGAATGAAGCGACTGTCATTTGACCTATGCAGCCATTGAAGAGAGGAATCCATATAGTAAGATAATAAATAATCGGGAATCATACTAACTGAATCATGGTTACTGAACGTAGTCATTATCTCAAAAATTGACAGCGCACTTGTCATAGCGCAATAGGCAGACTCAGAACAGCCAGCATCGCATATGACCATCAGGTGATTCGTTTATTCGTCTGCCACCTACCACATTAAAAAATCCAGAGATTTGCGCTCGTATTCGAACGCCTTCCCGTTTGGATGATAATCGTTCGATCCATAGTAATAAAAGTCTATGTCATGAAACTTGGTAATATGATAAACCTTATCGTCTTTTTTTTCCCATATGGCTGCTACTGTGTTGCCTACGGCGAACACATAATACCTCTGCCAATGTCGGGTGATTAAAGAGACACGTTAATTTAATGGTTATTGACCGGTGCAGTGTGGAACCTTATCGTCAATGAAATAAAGGCCAATTGACAGCTGTCATTCTAAGCAAGGAGTATACCTAAACCCTTGCGTACGCTTGCAAATAAGGTTAACAAACAGACAATTTGAATAGGAAACGAGCAAGCGGAACGGATACGCATTGTCGTACAATTCTAGCCCTCGCAAACGAAGCACGGGCCCTCGGGGCCGAGGTTCGACTCCCGGAACTCGCAGCAATAAAAGAAAGGGAACGCCGAGCGGCCTGTCTCCTCCACATAATGATGCGACTGCAATTCACTCGAGTCATTTTACAACTTGACTCGATTTTTTTTTTATTTATGTGATAGGTGGCAGACGAGCAGACGGATCACGTAAGCGGTTGCCGCTAACCATGGACACCCGCGACACCATTGGAGTTACAAGTGCGTTGTAGTGAGAGTACCGGAGGCCCGATTCGGGGGCATTCAAGCAGCGAAACACAGCACAGTGCTGCTTCACGCCGGTTTTTTGTGAGGCCGTGGTATCACTCCGGTCGAGCTGGCTCATACATGCCGAAGCGAGGCTCTCCTAAGGTCAACTATATAAGGTCTGACATAGACGTCCATAATGACAATTTAGGGTTATTTCTGAAACGTGTTGTAACTTTTTTAAATAAAAAATTATATCTAGTAATTTTAATTTTATTGTAATTGTGTATCATCATCAGCCCATTTAAGTCCCCACTCCTGGGGCACGGGCCTCCCTCAATCACATGAGGGGTAATTGCCATACTCACCATGCTTGGCAGACGGGTTGGCGAGGGTTTTGATATAAATGCAGAGTTTTCCTTCTCTGGGTGCTGATGATCATGCCAGCAGCTTTACCTTAGTCGCCTTTTACGACACCTCGGTAAGAGTGAGGGTGGCCTTTTCTACTCTGCCGGGACCACACGGCAAAATAATAATTGTGTATACTTTGGTGTAATAGCACTGTGAAATACCAGGTATTCTTTTTCTTAATTAAATAAACTAGACTGAGCACGTCAAGAAAAGTCAGTATATAAACTACGCCACGATGATATAGCATATCTACTGCTCTGACTGCCTCGGTGGAGCAAAAATGAGTAAAGAGCCCTAGTGGTAGACCACCATTCCTTCGATCCTACACAAGACTTCAGACAACTCTTAGTAGAGTACAAATAATTAATGTAGGTACACGTGACAAAACGCGGTCATTATTATATGTAAGTACATACTCGTAGTAGCATATACTCACAGCTTGACGTTTCGACCGCGTTACAACTTAAATAATATACTCTATGGTTACTTACAACGGTCGTGGCATAGAGTATATTATTTAATCTGGTCGTGGTCCCAAGCGGACTGGAGGTGTCGTTGTACGCGGTCGAAACGTCAAGCTGTGAGTATATGCTACTACGAGTATGTACTTACATAGTATAATAACCGCGTTTTGTCCCGTGTACATTAATTATATGTATAATGCAACGCCAAAGTTTAAAATCTTAGTAGAGTAGTTAGTGTAGTGAGTAGCTAGTTAAAGTGAGAATACTGGAGAAGAGGGGTGTTCGAACCATTACAGATGGTATAAAATAGCTTTTGCCCGCGTCTTCGCTCGCGCTAGAAAAAGTAATGTCCCCCGTGGTTATACGGAGAATCCGAAGTGATTTTTTTTAATAATGTAAACGTTTTTATTCGAGTCCCATCACTATTAGAAAGGGAGCGTTGTGTCCCGGACGCGGGCCTGTAAATAAGATATGCCATTTTTGCGTGTTATTTGCGAACGTTTGAATAAGAATACATTACTTTGCGAGTGAGAGGCGTTATCTAATTTGAGAGGGGAAGTGTTCCCATACTCAAAAATGCACCCTAACTAGACTGAGCACGTCAAGAAAAGCAGCGTCATTTCACTTAGTACTTTTTTCCTTAGTGTAGGAAAAATAGTTCAGCGGTTTTCGTTAGATGGCGCTTGTAAAAAGAAGATGTAGCTTTAAAAAGCAATCAAGCAGATGTTTTGGCGTTGTTTTTTTTATAGGATAGAGAGCAGACGAGCGGACGGATCACCTGATGGTAAGCGATTACCGCCGTCCCTGGACACCTGCAACACCAGAGGAGTCACAAGTGCGCTGCCGACCTTTTAAAAATGATTACGCTCTTTTCTTGAAGGTTTGTTGTTGTTTCTGTAGATGTCACTATGCATTTTTACATCTCCCTAGTAAAGTGTGTTTCCGAAACAATGCTAACATTTGCAATTTCAAAACAGTATGGGCATTAAACCAGAGATATAGAAGGTATTGGGAATTTTGTTACAATAGCAAATAAAATTATTTCTCATATTTTTTCATCGTCGTCTCCCTAATTGATTCTCGAAGGTGTCCGTACTACATAGCCGTTGAGTATTATTCGTTTTTCTCTAGATGGTGCTAGCACTGTCTAGCCTACTGACGCCTCTATCTCAATATAAGTTACTTACTCTATGCTGCCGTCCTCTAGGTATAATGCCATTAAGTACCAAAACCACATTCGGAAAAAATGGCCTTAAAGAAAGAGTCTTTAAGTCAATTTTTTGAGTGGTACTAACGGCATTATGAAGAAATGTCAGTAGATAAACAATACCACAGTGATATAGCATATTATCTGCTGCTCTGAATGCGGGGTTAATGGGTCGTACTTTAAAGCGACAGATGCGCCTCTTGCGCATCCGTCGCTTTAAAGTACGACCGGGTCCGATCCCCGGGGCCGGGCGTATATATATATCCCCGTAAATTTGTACCTAAGTATATTTCGGTATGAAATTCATACTGTCACGGAGTTTGGAACTGGAAAAATCGCAAATGCTTTTTTTTTTTTATGTGATAAGTAGGTGGCAGACAAGCAGACGGAGCAGACGGTAAACGATTGCCGCCGCCCATGGACACTCGCAACACCAGTGGAGTTACAAGTGAGCTGCCAACCTTTAAACCCCCCTTTCTCCCGGATTGGGCCTCCGGTACCCTCACTCACTCAGCGAAACACAGCACAGTGCTGCTTACCGCCGTTTTTCTGTGAGGCCGTGGCCGTTTTTATTTACCTAAAATGTCTTCATAAATGTTCATCATTAAAAAACTGGTGGCGGCGCCAATGATCTGTAAAATGGCACCTTTAAGGATAGGTATAGAAGATCGATGTAGTTGCGAACGTTTATCTCAATACCCCCCACCGGACGGGACTAGCGCCTTTTTTCCACTTCCACCACCGTCCCTGGAGGTAGCCTAACTCGTGCTGTCTGACAGTTTACAACTTGGAAAACACTTTGGCTCCGCGAATCGCTGGGATCCCCGAGGAATGATTCGTTGCGATCGAAAAGGCTAGACAGCTTTTAGATGTTTTCATTTAACACTAGTGGCCCGCCCTCACTGCGATTCGGAACTATATTAGTTCCAAATTGCGTCAATAGATGGCGCTCGGTGTCGATTACATCGCGCAAGTGTTTCTTCCTTTGATTACTCTATTACATTACGGTAATAGGCAATAGTATGGTTTATCTCATCAGCCTTCTCGTGATTTATATAATTTACCTGGTAGTGATTATAAATAGTATCATATATATTATTATTATAAGTAGTAGTATCGTTGTCATTTGGAGGATAAGGCTAAATTAGCCTAAAATATGTTGGGTTTCCTCTGCGTGGGTTGGCGTAAAATACCACCTTGCTCTATATTTTACGCCAACCCACCGCCTTCAGCTATATAAAGCACAATTTCTGCCGCACATGGATTACTGCTCTCATCTCTGGGCCGGAGCACCCTAATATCAGCTCCTCCCTTTTGACCGCGTTCACCGTCGTGCAACTTGAACAGTCGACGATGAGAAAGTCACTGATTGCTCAGACTCTCTGGTCCTGCGGTGAGAAGTCGCATCTCTATGTGTCTTTTACCGCCTTTACCATGATGGGTGTTCCGAGGAGTTGTTTGAGTTAATACCCGCTGCTGAATTTCACCACCGTACTACACGTCGTAAACTAGGATTCCATCCGTACCATCTGGATGGGTGGAGGTCCACCGCCGTGCGCTTTACACCTCATTTTTTGCCACGCATCTCCTCATTATGGAATCAACTTCTCGCAGCGGTATTTCCGAACCGGTGCGTCATTGAGATCTTCACGAAACGAGCCTATACCTTCCTAAAAGGCCGGCTACGCATCCCCACTTCGTCTGGTGTGGCTGATGTCCATGGGCGGCGGTGATCACTTACCATCAGGTGACTCGCTTGCTCGTTTGCCTCCCTTTCACATAAAAAAAAAAGTATAAATGTAAAAGTATCAGCCTATATATTTTCCCACTGCAGGGCAAAGGCCTCCAAAATAGAAATCACGTTATCGCTACTATGATGGGATGGAATCGCCCTGTTGGGCTAGTGGTTAAAATACTAGGCCGCGATCTCGAGGTCCTGGGTTTGATACCCGGGTCGAGCAAAGGAATGATTCGAATTTTTCGAACATAGCTCGGGATCGTGATCACCAATCCGCATTAGGCAAGCTTGTTGATTAAGACTATCCCATTATTTTATTTATTTTATTTTACAAGTTTTTGGAAAACTTACAGCTAGATTTAGAGATACAGTCACAAAAAAAAACATTGAGGGCCAATTACAAGTTTCCACTGATAATCACTAGGTTGTTTAACAGAAATGCAAGTGGGTACCTAATAGTACGAGAGCCCACGACCAAAATTTTTGTCTCATAGCAATACGGCCAAAACCGCATCAAATCGATAGATACGATTATCTTGAACTCGAAAATACCAATATCAGACATTTTCCGCGTAGCGTTTGATCTGACCGAATTTTCAAAATTGTCAAAGAATTTTGCCGAACTGCATCATAGCAATATGTCTGATTTGCAGACTGTAGTTGAATGGTAGTTTTGAGATACCGGAAACATATTTTTCAGACGTTAGTGGTGTAGCGCAAACCCGTAAAATCACTAACAAAAATAAAAAATGAGACAAAAAAAATGTCTCATAGCAATACGTCTGAAAATCTTTTTTATTAGTAAATTTTGGTTATTTGATGCGAACAAAACAATTTTCAGACGGAAATGTGAACGCATTAAATTTTGAGACCGTTTTGAAAATGTTAACAAATTTGACCGATCGGTATCATAGCAATATGTCTGAAAATTGTTGGACATGATAAAATAAGTTGTCCACATGTGCAAAAAATGTATATCAGACAAATTAAGTGTAGTACCTTCTCTATCAGACAACTTTTCGATACCCAGATATCATTTAAAAATCGTATTGAGGCATCTTGAATTTTCTGTTACAAATCAATGAATACGTTGCGACCCTGAATTTATTAGATGATAATTAACAAAGAATTTACCCGAAACCGTAACATTGAAGTTGAAGGACTGAAATAAATCGCACAAAAGGAAACTAGGATGAAGTTGAAAAAAAAAACGGTTTATTTAAAGTTACAAAATATTATCGTATCGAAGATGATGATGATGAAGATGATGTTGATGAAGATGATGATGATGCGCTAGCATATCTTTAGAATAGTAGGTTCAGAATAATTTTAATAAAATATAAGCGATTGTTTACGTCTTTTTGTTTCATTATTTGTGTTAATTTACCTAAAAAACATACATTTATTCTAAATCATCGAAAACATTATTTTATTTCAATTTAGTGACTACAAAAGCCATTTAGCCAGTAAACTGATTTAATGCCAGAAATAAGGGTATCTTGCCCCAGTGTGCGTCGGTCAGGCGACTCCGAAACGTTATTTTCGTTTTTGGGAGTATATGCTACACTGAAAGTGTCTGAAAACAGGTTTTTGGTAATCCTGGCAGCAATACAAAAAGTTGAAAAAAAAAATTATCCGTATTGCTATGATACAGGTCGGCTAAATTTTTTGACATTTTCAAAAATGCGCTCAGGCTATATGCTACGCGCAAAATGTCTGAAAACAAACTTTTTCGTAATACAATTATAAAATCTATGTACATTTTCACTATCAGACGTATTGCTATAATACCGACTGTCTTTTTTTATTGACACAGCAGAAATGGCCTCCCACGCAGTTGCTACACTTTCGACCGTTACTACACGCCTAGTCGGGTTCAGAATCATACAATCTAACGATTTTATAGGGTTTTTGCCGTATTGCTATGAGACATGGTTTTGGTCGTGGGCTCTCGTACTATAATGTTAAGAAAGAAAAAAAAACAAAAAGTTACTAAATTACAAACAAAACGAACAACGTATTTGCTACTCCCAGAAGAAGAAACATTGAAATTGATCAAGTCATCTGACATTATCAGGAAAAATAGAAATTAAATAACATTTGAGAAAAAGGTATCATTCAGTACACGTTTCAATTTCGATACTGAAGTGTTGAACAAGTCAATGTCGACATTTACTTTTGCCAAATTATTAAATAGTTGACATGTTCTAATGGAAAATGCGTTCCGCCTATAATTAGTCTTTGCGTGCGGTGAAAAGAGCAAGCTGGGTATATATTATAGTAGTGATAACTTGATTCCTATGATGGAGGCCTTTGCCCTGTAGTGGGACAGTATATAGGCTGATACTTCCTTAAATAGTTTAGGTAGTCAAAGATAAATAGATTATTCAACACTAAATGTATTATTACCTTACTCTATGGTATACGCAAATCCGCTCGCTCTAAATTCATAAAAGATTTTTTTCAATATAAATTACCTTAGTAAGTACTCGCTTATAGAAAACAGCCAATATTTTTGCTAATAGTAGGTATTTATTTTATTTTATAATTGGCTTCATTTAATATTTACATCATTCATAGTTAGTTGAATAGCAGTTTAATTTGCACTTAATGTTGGCATCATTTAAATTATGAAGATAAATATGTTTGCATACAATATGTGTACTTAACACATATTACTATATGTGCTGCCAACATATACGTTTTGCAAAATAAACGGATAAATAAACATCGAAGATAAATGTCAACACCATTAGCTTATTCGCCGCAACGCCAATAGTTGGTTGGTTTGTACTTAGATTAAAGTTATAGGTAATAAATTTCGCAGGCGTATAGCAAAACACGCTTGTCATAATAAGTCCTGGGACCAGGCAAAGGATCCAGGGGAAGGGGGGTTAAAAGGTAAGGAGCGCACTTGTGACACCACTGGTGTTGCAGGTGTTCATGTGCGGCGGTAATCGCTTACCATCTGGTGATCCGTCGGCTCGTCTGCCATCTAAATCATAAAAAAAAAGTTGAAATTAAAAATGATGCTATTTCTTGACAAACAGAACATGCATTAGCGTTGCTAGGTATTTTTCCCATGGGAGGCCATGGTCCCCAGTGGCTACGGTTGCTTGCTACGAAGCTATCCCTGGCGGCTCATCATTTGCTACGGGGGGTACTCCGGAGGCTGTTCATTTGCTACGGAAGGGTTTTTTTAGACGAGCAGACGGATCACCTGATGGTAAGCGATTGCCGCCGCCCATGGACACCCGCGACACGAGTGGAGTTACAAGTGCGCTGCCAACTCGTCAAGTCTACGCGGTTCAGAAAGTCGGAAACCCCACAGCCGGGACTAGACCGTACCGCTCGCCGCTTCACCCCTATCTGGCTCAATACAGCCCTTCGACGCTGTACGACCTACCAGGAAACCCGGTAATGTTGTCCCCCGCGGAGTCGTATGCTGAGCAAGCCACTCCCCAGCAGTGGGTACGCTCACGTACACCGAATGCCCGTTTACTCGCCTCTTACGACAGATTTGTGTATGGGTGGGGAAGGGTACCCGCAGTCCGTCTCCTGGTGGTGTTTGCACTGCAGCCAGCAGTGTGGCTGCCATTCGGGGGGCGGTGTTTGGTGGGCCGTGGGAGAGGCCCTGGGTCCGCTGGACCGGAGTGTGGAGAGGCCGTACTGGCGAGCCTCTTTCGCCCTGAGGGAGTTCGCGGTGACTTAAAAAGGTTCGTCCTTCCCGCGTTCCCGCTCTGAGAGTTTCTCCCGGGCGAGGGATGGAAACTGTCGCAGAGAGTTTAGCGGGTATGCCCCTAGGAGTACCCCAGGGGAAAGCCCTACACTACCCGGCCGACTCCCAGCGGCCGGGTGTGCATAAGGCGGCGCCGACGTCGGTTCCTTCTGAGCTGGCGGCATTCTCTCTGCGTTACCAAAAAAAAAGGCTGGGAAAACCTTGGCAGCGCACAATGTAAATGGCCTAACATAACTAACATGTGCTGGCTGCCTGCACTGTTAGATAGGTATATCTGCGTACCTACTATATATTTTTCAGTGAGTAAATCAATTCTATGTATAATGCAACACAAAAGCCTGAAATCGTATTCGAGTAATACAACAATGAGTCTGCTAGACGGCGCCGTTTGTTTAGCTTTAGCCACCGAATTCATCCAATCTTTTTGCAACGCAGTCTCGCTGGTTGCGATCGATGAACCATTGAATAGAACTATGTGGCGTAACGTAAAGGTTTACATTTGAAAGCAATTGAAAAATATAGGTAAAAGGCCGGCCATGTAAAAAAGTCGCGATATTCTTCAACTTTTTTTATGTTAGAGGCGACAAACGAACAAGCGGTTCACCTGATGGTAAATAATCACCGCCGGCGACCTGCGAGATCAGAGAGGTTGCTGATACGTTGCGGCCTTTTAAGGTGACGGGTAGGGCACACTAGCGACGCCAATCGATTGTAATTTTTAGCTACTAACCTCGGCAAAAATCTCGGCAAACCCTTATAAAATTTATTTAATAACCATGCAAAAATGTTGGGTCCAACGCGTACGTGAAAAATTGATTCACGCCAAAAGCGGCCACTATTAGTGTGAATCAATTTTTCGCGTACAAAAACGGATCCAACTTTGTGCATAGTTATTTAATAAATAGTTTAATAAATAGTCTAGAGCTGAAACCCCGAAATTGTTTAAAATAGATCCGGCTTAGTAGCTAAAAATTAAAATCCATTGGCGTCGGTAGTGTGCCCTACCCGTCATCTTAAAAAAATTATAATGTATATACTTGTAATTCCACTGTTGGTTTTTGATATAACATAGGTGCTTGATCTACCTATCTCGGAGTCAGATCAATGTATGTGATGTTGTGAAATATTTATTATTTATTTATTTAAAAGGAGTACTCCCTTCTTTTGAAGGTTACTAAGTCGGGAAGCCGTTAGCAAATCTGGAGCAGTCAAACCTTTTTATAAAACTGAGGTTTGTTTGAGGAACTTTATCTTTTACCGTAAGGCAGTGGTATCACTCCGGTGCAGACAGCTCATTTATCTATATTGAATAGAATAAATCGTCATTTCGAACCAACGGTAGATATTACATGTTTGGGTACTTATTTTGACATTCGTGTTTTGTATGGATCTAATTTGAATAGGGAATTTTCTCTTTTCTATGCTGAAACGAGGCTATCCACGGTCAAAGAGGCTGGCTATTTATTTAGAAATATTATTGTATGAGTAGCAGAAACATGATCGTGATGTGAATGAATAGACTAAGGTAATAAGGTGAATCCTTCCATTCAAATATTAAATGTACGTACAGCTTCCCAATTCTTTTGTCAGCATTCCCAACCCCTCAAAGCGCTACGAATACATCAAAAAAGAAAACGTAGCTAGGTACAAAATTAAATTGATCCTGCAACATTACAAAAGGCAAACGTTAAACTTTAACCCACCAATTCGGGCTGGAATCGATTTAAAAGATTTCGAATTCCCGATCCGTTCGACCAAGTGTCCGGAATGACGGGAAAAGAAAGGCGCCTCAAACAGACGCGTAGACGCCGGACAGGTCCTGATTGGGTTTCTGTATTTCTGCTTTGTCCGGACAGACAAAAGGCATAAGAAAACTGCCGCTGTCCGCTGCGGAACGATTCAATGGGAATCGTGTTCTCATTCTGCCGTGAGCTGTCGAGTCAGCGGTCTTTTCATGCGGATACGAGCGTTTGTGAGTATTCAAATCGTTTTGGCGGTTGGCGTCGGGGCGAGTTTAAATATGAATTAAGTGTGGAGAACAATTTCCGGCCGAATTTAAAGGGATCCACTTCGACTGAACTTTTATAAATTGACCTCTGCTGTTGATGTGGCTGGCTACCGAAAAGTTTTTGGCATTTAATGTACACGAATATGATTTCTTCTAACGATTCTCAATATTGCACCACCTACACTTCCTCTTCTTCTTCATATCCGGTACACTCTCGGCAGAGTGGTCGTGATCGTCATGTGCTCATAGTGTGGTTAGGGGCAGTTGTGATGCGCTTCACCAGGCGCCGCCACCGCTGCCTGCTCGAGGTCATCCTGCTGCACTCCTTGACTGAGTCTCCAATTACACTTCCTCTACAATGATCCTTATGTCCTTTGCCTAAAGGATGTCTTGTAGAAATCGCTTCCAGCGATAAGACCGCCGAATTGTACATTTAAGTTTTCGTAATGCCTAGTTCCGCAATATCGTACCTATATCAAACTAAGTATCTATCTATCTAGACTAAACGCAAAGATTAGTGGCATTCGATAAAGTGTGACAGGTTGTTAAAAATGCTCAGTAGATTTAAAGGGAAGTCTAACTCTTACGTAACTAATAGACTCGAGCCTAAGAATCGTGGCGTGTCATAATATTTCATGTCTATTCAATACTCCACCGTCTGCCACGAGTCTTTTGTATTTAGTTTTTTTTTATGAGATAAATGACAGGCGAGCAGGTGCAACACCTGATGATAAGCTTATCATCAGGTGATGCCTCTGCTATCACCGCCCATAGGTATCACTTAATGCTCGTTCACGTTAACTCGCGGGCGCAGTTGCGAAATATCAAACATATGGCGTAATATGGAAGTGTTCACATACGACACGCACGTGCGGTCTAGTAGCAGGCCTAGCGACGCCGCAATCGCGCCCACCATCGCGCCCGCGCGTTCATAGTGAACAAGCATTAGTGCTAGTTCACGTTGAACACGCGGGCGCGGTGGCGGAGTGTTAGCACTAACCCGCGAGTCCCGCCGGGAGTGCTGCTACACGGGTACTTAGCGGATCGAGCTCGTTGAGGCGGCACACGGCGAGCGCCAAAGGAAGTCACAGGTGTGAATACACACTTGTACTCGTGGCTCGCATTGCGACGGCTACGCAAGAGGTCCCGGGTTGAATGCTCGGGTCAGGCCAAGAATTTATACAGACAGCAACACATCAGTGTACCACAATCTGTCAAATTTCCTCTAGGTATTGATATTGAACCAAACGTGTTTGACATTAAGGTGAGAATCGTTTATGTGTGTCTTACCGTACCGTCAGCCCGGAGTCTGGAAACTGTCGGTGTCGTACCCCCGTGCCTAGGAAAGCACATTAAGCAGTTGGTCCGGTGCACGATCCCTCTACGTTCGTTTCACCTGGTCTCCCATCGGAATATGAGGGTAACGCAGTAGAGAGTGTAGGTACTTGTGTTTGCGCACATACTTGAGCACTATAATATATCCTGCGTAAGTACTTGGCTGATCGTTGAGGTTGTCCGCCGTTGGAGGATAATATTATTTACGAACGAAACGAGAATGCTCTAGGGCGTTTCAGAGTCACTCTTAGCTAGACTAGATACCTAATGTACATATTTTTTAAATAATTTCTACCATTAGCTCCGCGGTGTGAGAAAACATCATGAGAAAACCTCCACGTTTCGGATAGTTTCTGAAACGTGCAACCATGATTCAGTTGGTCTGGTTCCCCTGTTAAAGGGTTGCGAATAGACGTGTATACCTACACAACTCTTTGCTGAAACGACTCAGTGATCCGACTCAGCCAAATGATACTGTTCCGAATCTCTAATGTTCACTCCGAATGATAGACTCAAATAGATCTCGAGCTCGAGTGAACCGAATGATCAGAATGAGCTGAATGATCCGATGAGCCAAATGATCCGAATGAGCGGAATGATCCGATGAGCTGAATGATCCGATGAGCCGAATGATCCGAATGAGCGGAATGAATCACGGATATATCTGAGAGTCGATGTTCTAAATGTAGCGTTTCACTGTTCCGCATCTCTGCAAGGATCCAGATGAAAATGTTCCAATCTTCCTAGTTGCGGAGGTCAGATGACAGTCGCTTCATTATAACTACCAGACTCCCCAAATCAAAAATCATGGTTCAAACGTAGCCCGGGCTTCAGAGCAACAGCTTTTGAGCTTTTGGACGCAACTGGAATTACACTCTAAGATGAGGGACATAGTTGATCGGTTGGAATATCCCACAGTAAGTAATATCCACTAATTCAATGGCCATTAGGGAAGCTAACTTGATCACGTAGCTGAATGCAATTTAATTTGGAAATACAAGCAGTTTATTCGAGTAGCCTTTCAATTACACGGAACCCCTGGGATGAAGGTAGGCCTCTAGGGTTGCTCCATTATGATCCAGTAAAGTATCAGCCTTTATACTGTCCCACTGCAGGGCAAAGGCTTTCATAATATAAATCAAGTTATCGGTCGTATGATGAGATTAGAGTTAATCGCTTGCCTAATGCGGATTGGTGATCACAAACCCAAGCAATGTTCGAAAAATTCAAATCATACTTTTTGCTCAACCCGGAAATCGAACCCAGGACTTAGGTACTTAAACCACTAGACCAACAGTGCTGCGTTCCCTGTGATTTAGTAAGTAGTAATATAATTAAATGCTATGATCATCATAACGTATTGAACGCTAGTGGCCCACCTTCATTTCGCTTCGGCACATTAGTTCCACTTTATACCAATAGATGGCGCTAGGTGTCGATGAAATCGCGAAAGCGTTTCGTGTTTTCGAATTACCTGTAAGCGTTGCCTCTGCTTTTATGATTTTCCTTCCCATACAAATTGTATCAACGAGCAAACCTATGTGAATGTATTTTTTTTTTTTGGGAAAACTTTTGTTTCTATTTTTGATATGAAATCATGTGATACTGATAACCATAGCTTAAAGCCAATACAATCAATCATGACCCCAACCAATGACCACTCGTCTTGGCGCACAATGACCGCGCGATAAAGGTCCTTTGTCCCTCCTGCCTGCGACGGATAATTAATTAATAATTAAGGATATTCCATTATCCTTTCATTTCAGACTCTTTTCTACAACGCCTCGCACATAGTCGGGCGTGGGTAAAAAACTATTCGATTCTTACATAGGAGACAATTAGATCAAAAAAGGTCTTTCTACTGTATTGGGTTTCGGCTGTCTGCGATTTAAAAGTTTCTTTCGATAGTCCTGTCGTCGGTAGGTATAGGTTGTATTTTCGCGCTATAAAACGATTGACGGTTGGGGTCCCTGGTTCGATCTCTAAGTGGGATCCTGAGTTTATCTGATGATAATTTTTCAGTGTTAGACCTATAGAGTAAAGTGATGATAAAAAGTCTGGAAGTTGGGAAATCTAAATCAAAATAAGTGTTAATAGCTAGGTATAGGCAGTTACAAGATATTTATGAATTATGATGGATGTATTTTATGCGTTTTTGTATAGGTACAGCCGAGTGCAAGTGTTTACATTTTATTGCAGGCGACTATATCTATACTTTGTAAGTAGGTAAAGAAATAAGGCGAATTTTGTTTCTTTTCTATGTTCGTTTAAAAGTAAATCTCATAAGTAAATAAATAAATAAGTTTTTATTGAAAAACCACGAGAACAATATAAATACTTATAATCTACTTATACTAAGGTAACTAATTTTAAGTTTGTGGCCTGAACTAGGAATATCCTGTATCTCAGGCAAAAACGAAAGAAAGAAAAGGACAAAAGGAGCTTATCAATTTTAACAATAAAACATTAAATTATACTAACACTTAATCCAAATTTAAAAATAAATAAACCTGAATGACAATGATTCATGAATAACCTAGTTAACAATTTGATGACTCTGAAGTTTACATGACACACATACCTTCACACTTAATAAAATTAAAGAAAAAAAACCTTTTTAAAAACAAGCTTTTATTATTTGTGTTGTAAAATGAACTAAAAAGTTAAAAATAAATTAACTCTAAAAAGAAATATAACACTTTGTAACTTGATTGTAACCTTTAACGACAAATAAGCGTCTTCGTCTAGGACAAAATAATTCCATATTGTACAAATTTATTTAATTTTAACACTAAAACTTTTCACCGTACATAATTATTCAATCTCGTCCCCCCTCTTTATCATAGTCCCCATTTTTAAATGAAAGCGTGTTACATTGTGATAGCTTGAGGAAATGTTGTGTTGTATTAAATGTAACACGCTTTTATTTATTTTTATATTTTTTTTTTTTCCTATGGCCACCTTCCAACTCCAACATCAGACCCTGGTTACCATATAGTTTCAAAGTAGGGGAAAGGTGTACGAGATGATCCCTGGAGGTAAGATGATCCTTTTTGATTGCCAGATAACTACTAACGCTATCTGTTTTTTTTTTTACTTTACTACGGTCTCCCCACTTCACTTTGACCACAGTCAATCGTAATAGCGGATTGAACAACTGCAATTTTTTTTGTGTTTAAAACCAAATTTTTCGTGACGGTGATCTAAGGTAAGGGTGACTTTGAATTTATGTCAGATGTAATCTACGAGGTCTAATGCTAAACTGGCTATATCAAGATGTTTGTTAAATGTCATATTTTGCTTTATTATGCCACGATTACTCTTGGCATTATTATAGGTTATGTTATTAAACACAATATAAAAAAACTAGTGTTGGGGTACGATGATCCAAGACGTAGTGTACAAGTTGATCCGTGCGGATCATCTTGCACTATGGAGGGATCATCTTTAACCATTTGTATTTTAACTGATTATAGTTTTATATTTGGAGTATTTTATATTTGGTATTATTCGTAATATTTTGTCCACATTTCATATTCATATCGCGGAACTACTTATGGGGTTTAATTATGGATATATTTTTGTTGTAGATTATGCCTCGTAATTATAAAAGAAAAACTAATCGCGGCGAGTGGTCGGAGGACTCCATGATCAAAGCCCTAGATGCTGTCATATAGAACAGCTAGTAAACAATTTGATGTTCCAGTCATGACATTAAAAAGGTGAGCTGAGGGCTCAAATAAGGTTGCTGTTGGGGCAATCAAATATTTAGGAGAAAAAAAAACAGTTTTTATAATAGAAAACGAGCTTGAGCTGGTAAAGGATATTAAAGATATGGAGACCTTCCAACGCGGAAAGATGTTTTATCGTTGGCATATCAACTTGCAGTAAAAAACAATATCTCTCACCCTTTCCAAAGAGAAAAAGCAGGGTATGATTGGTTGAGAGGATTCCGTCAGCGACATCCAGACATAATATCTAGATTAAGGTTAAACATATTTTTTGTTGCAATATTAAAGACATATTTCTTCAATCTTAGTTTTTTTTAATGATTTTTGCCAAAATCTTACTGACATTCCTAAAACAAGGGCGTGTTGATCCCCAGGATCATCTTTCCCCTTGCGTGGGGACCATCTTGGACACCGGGGTGTACAAGATGATCCTTTCATAGAGTTTTAAAAAAGTGGCAAAATATAATAAAATAGCTTACAAATTAACAATTTTAAGTATGACAATATGTAGAATGATAAATTTACTGGATAATATCCTCTTAATTCGTACCTTAGTTAAGTATTGGATCAGTTACAACAATATTCCCTTAAGGGGATCAACTCGTACACCTTTCCTACTCCTACTCGTCAAGACTTTTTTTTTCCCGGTGGAAAATGCCGCCTTAAGCACACCCGACCGCTGGGAGACGGCCGGGTAGTGTGGGGCTCTCCCTTGGGGTGCTCCCAGGGGCCTACGCACTAAAAACCACCGGGGCATTTCCTGCTACGTCCGTGTGGGGTGGGCTACGGTGACAGGTACGAAACCTAGTCCGCGGCCCACCCTCGAAAGACGAGAGGCTCGCCAGCACGGCCTCTTCAAAAACGGGCCTCGCCGGAAAACGAGGCCTAGGGCCACTCCCATGGCCCACCATTCCACCCTCTCCGGATTCGTCCACGTTGCTGGATTGCAACGCAGACGCGGAAGGGACGACTGCAGACCCCTCCCCCAACCCATACCCTGCTGGCTGCAGGACAGAGAGAGGAGAGAGCACCCACAGACTTGCAGCTATACCCGAAAACCCTCCCGTTCGAGCATCCCTGCTGGGTTGCGGAGACAATCGAGGGGACGGGAAAAGCGGGGGAGGCGAGTCGTAGCTGCATCTCACTGGCTGCGGGACTCAACACAGACCCACCAACAAAGCCCCCACCATAGAGGCGGGGAGAGCGCTCCCGAGAATCGGGGCGCAACAGGCTGTTGGGAGGAATTCCACCACCGTGGAATTCTCCAACACTCGAACGCGCCAGAAGGCGCGACAATTCAAGGCCCGAGAACAAAATGGCCCCCATACGGCACCATCACACCAGGAACACCGGCCCACCGCACGCCAAACCGCCCGACAGTGGGTGCCACCACACCCCAACGCCAAACCCACGGCAGAAGGGGGGCTGGATAAAGAAGGCAGCCTCCGTGCCCTGCCCTATTGTGCTCCGGTCCGTAAAGAGAGGCCGGTCCTCTAGGCCCTCAGCGGACAATGAAAGCCCCCGAGTGGTGTGCGCTGCGCGCGATACACTGCGTCGGGGCTGGTCCGCCGGAAATTCTGTGCATCCTTTGGCCGTTGGGTAGCAATCCACGAATGAATTACTACCCGCCATTGCCCGGGGAAAACCGTGCCCCACGGTAACCGTTTCTGCCTAATACCAGCCGAAGCTGGAATCAGGACAGAACTGATTACCAGCGGGGCCGCTCTAGGAGGACACCTGACGTCCCCACTCGTCAAGACTAATCCAATGAGCTCAAACTCGATAGGGTTGCATCGTTTAATTACGGAGTTCCTATGCCACCTTCCGGCTCCATCATCAGACCTGGTTACCATATAGTATCAAAGTACTCGTCAAGAGACTAATCCAATGAGGCTCAAACTCGATAGGGTTGCATCGTTTAATTACGGAGTTCCTATGGCCACCTTCCGGCTCCATCATCAGACCTAGTTACTATATAGTATCAAAGTACTCGTCAAGACTAATCCAATGAGCTCAAAACTCGATAGGGTTGCATCGTTTAATTACGAGTTCCTATGGCCACCTTCCGGCCTCCATCATCAGACCCTGACTACCATATAGTATCAAAAGTACTCGTTAAGACTAATCCAATGAGTTCAAACTCGATAGGTTTGCATCGTTTAATTACGGCGTTACTATGGCCACCTTCCGGCTCCATCATCAGACCCTGGTTACCATATAGAATACAAAATATGTGGTGTTTTACATAGTTTCTTCTTAAAATCAGGATAGCGATTATTGTATCTTTTATATTTATTTATAAATGATTCCATCACATGTACTTTTGGTTGTTTTTTTTTTCATCCTTATGTACTGCTCCTCCCTGTTAATTAGTAATGTTAATCGCATGAGTGTTAACAGGGCTTTTTTGGAACGTGTGTAGTGAAACGATGTGCTTTGGTTCAAGGGTTGCGGTTCGATCCCATACAGTACAAACATTTGTGTGCATGTACATGTCGTTTTGTATTGGTCTGGGTGTTTTTTCTATGTAATTAGTATGTTTTTTTACAAAAGAAAAGTATAATATGTATATATTTGTAATCCACTGTGGACTATGAGATCCGTAACACGGGTGCTTGAGCTACCTATCTCGGAGTCGAGATCAATGTAAACATATGAGATGTGTGAAATATTCTATGGGATATATTAAATTCACTAACTAATAGTGGAGCAATGGATTAAACAGTTAAACATAAGTTTAACTGTTGGTACTGTGTAATCTTTAATTGATATCCAAAATTACCCCAAAATTGTAAATTTATTAAGTATATAACTAGGTACTTAAATATTTATGTAGAACCTAACACAAAGGTAGTAGGTAGTATACCACTTTTTAGGAAGAGAAAACTTATTACGTATCCTTGTAATGTAGACAAAGTAGGAACTTAGGCAAAATTATTGCCTCTGTGTAATAATAATTGAGGCTTTGCAAATGGTTAAACCCTACACAAAATGTCTTTCAACTTTGTAGCTTGGTGGATTAATACTAATTGAGTCCAAAAGCCTATATAAATAATACCTAAGCTATACCATCAAAGTTTCAAACTTTGAACTGATTAAAGATAAGTTGAAGAAGTACATGTACTTAGCCGCAGAAAAAGACTAATTACTAGTGAATTCTAGTTTATCTATAGAAGCCTACACCAACTAGGTAGTACTTAGTATAAACTTACTTAATCTGGCATAAATCATTGAACTATACCATACTATTCTCACTGGCAATAAATCTACATAAAATCTCAGTAAGTAGGTAAATTAGGCACTTTAATGTAAATTAATTTACATATTTAAACGTAAGTACTGAGATTATACATTTAAAACTTTGATTAAGCATTTTCAAAGTACCTAAATACTCTACTATGTATTCATAATCACTATATAAGGTATAGGCATTTTTAAACATTTTATACCAAGAAACTCCGCTTTAACCTAATCTTTATTGATATGTGAGTCATTGGACCTTATTTACAAAGCTTAAGTCCTTTTTTAATACACCATAAATCCATTCAACCGATAACCAAAACCCTTTCGAGCTTCGTGAATTTTGACATAAAGAAGAACGCGAAGACAAGAAATGTCAATTCGTATTTTGGTTGAGCCATTGGTGTCCTTCAAATTAGGGTTTGAAGGCGAGATGTGGGTCAAAAGAGTTTCTGGTTGAGTTCAACCCGACAGCAAATGTTCACGTTCAAATTAGGAAACGTCGTCAAATACGGTTGTTGAGTCTCAGAAGTTAACTTCAAATTAGACCCCCTGAGTTTATCTGGATGAAAATTTTTCAGGTGGTTAAGCCCTATTAGAGTAAGGTGATGGAAAAAAGTCTGGAAGTTGGGAAAAGCTAAATCAAAATAAAGTGTTAATAGCCAGGTGTAGGTAGTTACAAGATATGGTTATGAATTAATGATGATGTATTTTATGCTTTGTGTATCAGGTTAATAGCCGCGTGTGCAAGTGTTTAGGTACATTTTATTGCAGGCGACTGTATCTATACTTTGTAAGTAGGTAGAGAAATAAGGCGAATGGTGTTTCTTTTCTATGTTCGTTTAAAAGTAAATATCATAAGTGCTGTCTAAGTTAGTGGTAGAATGTTAGGCATCAACCATAGAGTAAAGTAATAATACTGTACCTACTTATCCATCTAAATAAACCTATTTAATAGGTAGGTAACTAACCAGTTACCTACCTAGGTCCAACTTAGGTAGTTAGGTACTACTAAAGTATCTAGTAGGTCTAAGTAGGTACCTGTTATATCAGGATAGATGCGCCATAAACTTATCTACTTTGTAACTACTTAGGCACTAGTACCTATAACAAGTACCAGTTTCATATAATCATCTCCAGTCCCAGTCCCGTACGCGCAAGTTTGACGACGGGTTACCAAGAACCACTCGTACTTTATAATTGACTCGGGAACATCATACATGGTATTATATTCCGGCGAAACATTTCACGGCCCAGTTAACTGCGTAATGCAAACCCGAAACTTATCGAATAGGAAGCAGGAATCCAATAAAAAAGCTGTCAAAGCCAAGGTATCCGCGACAGGTGGGCTGACTGCGATGTAATCTGCGCTTTGCGACTCGCTGTCGTGCGTGTGACATGGGGCTTACGTAAAACAAAGATGGCCGTTGTGATTTCGGAGCAGTGATCGAGATATCTACATACAGTAGGTATGTTTTTTGTTTTTTAATTGCGATGATAGCTTACGAATTCTAAACGGGAGATCGTAGATTCGGATCATCGACAAAAAGGGCTGACTGCAATGTAATCTGCGCTTTGCGACTCGCTGTCGTGCGTGTGACATGGGGCTTAGGTAAAACATAAATGGCCGATGTGATTTTGGAGCATTTATTTATTATTTATTTATTTATTTATTAAACAAACAACATTTACATTAAAGTACAGTTGTCCTGCAAAGCTATTTGCATAGCTTGTCTGCGGGATCACGAGTCTCTAACTTAAAAAAATTAAAAATACTTAAGTATAAGTACCTATGCTACTCTAAATTAGCAAAAAATATGTTTCTTAGAGTAAATATACTTTTTTGTTTTTTAACTGCGGTGATAGGCTTGCCACTTCTAAACGGGAGATCATGTGACATGAAGCTTATGTAAAAAGTAGCCTAGGTGATTTAGAAACAGTGGTTGAGATAACTAATACCTTCAGTAGGTAGATATTTTGTTTATTGACAGCCTTTAACAGCGAAGATAACTTGTGACTACTAAACGGGAGATCATTATTATGATCTTAATGTCGAATCCTCAATAAACAAAAGCGCAAATACTTTGCGACTCGCTGTCGTTACACGCACGATAGTGCGTGTAACTTAGGGCTTACGTAAAACAAAGATGCCCGATGTGATTTGGAGCAGTGATTGAGTTTTTAACTGCGATGATAGCTTAGGACTTCTAAACATAGATTCGAAATCGCGACAGGTAGGCTGTCTGCCATGTTATCTGCGCTTTGATACTCGATGTCATACTTCCTACGTGTGACATGGGGCTTACGCTAAGGGCTTACGTAAAACAAAGATGGAATCCGCGCTGGGCTGACTGCGAATTAGGTAAGTATACTCTGTGATCGCGTGTGAAATATGCACTAGATGGAGTGCCTGTGAACCGAGGTCCAACTTCAACATCAGTATTTAAAAGGTCGGAAGCGCGCTTGCAGGTGTCCAGTCCATGGGCGGCGGTAATCGCTTACCATCAGGTGATCCGTCTGCTCGTCTGCCCCCTATCCCATAAAAAAACATCATTGGCTTTGACATATTACCACGTCTAAAAATACCCAATCACATTGTACTTAGATGGAACTCAGGCCTAATAGTACGCCATCTTGCGGATTTTTCGCACACGAAAGCCCCCATTAAGTCGTGAAAATAAATGATGGCGCCACTGCCGCTTACGTCATAAGATATACTTATATGGTAGCGTAGACAATTTAACACTATGGTAGCTTAGGCTTAGAATTTAACACTTAAACACGGGACGTGGAATGTGGACGCGTTCCCCTCTGCCAAGGTACATACATGAACAAACATTTATAAAGGGACGTTTATTAAAACTAGATCGGCACGATCAATCGTACCTATCTGTCGCTGAGCGAAACACGTCAAAATGGTTGTTGTGAAGTTTTTACTTGCGAACGATGATCAGAAAAATCTAATTTATCTTTCTTATGATTCATAAGTAATTCTCTAACGTTTATTGTTATTACACGGAATAATAACTTTTTTCATCTATATATGTATTTTACAACAGAAATAACCCCAAAAAACAATAGGCGATATCGTGGTACGAATATACGATGGTGCAAGATGTTGATTAGTGTTGTGACAATAATAGAAAGAATTTCTCACTATTGCTATCAGTTAAAGACGTCGGTTTCTCTAAGATTCCATTAACAGATCCTGACATCAGATCCTGAAATATTTTGCAAATTTTCTTCGCACAGCCTTTAGATGCATATTACATTTTTACTAGAATGAACAACTAACACTGTATATCTGTTTCAAAAATCCAACCCTTTCACCATCCTGGTGATCGCCTAGACCACTAGGCCGCCGAGGTATTAAATTAGGTAATAACTTTTCTAGTACTTATCTGCATTTTCGCACTTAACAAAAATCATAATTTCATTTCTTAACTTACAAACCAACAATTTTACATACTTTTGTACATGTTACCTTAATAACAACATTTTTGTATGCAACTAACTCATTCCTAGAATGTCACTCATTTATTCATATCTCATCATCATCAGCAACTCGTCCACTGCTGGACATAGGTCTCCCCTAATGCACGCCACTGCTCCCGATTTTCGGCCATTCTCATCCAGCCCACACCAGCCAGCCTTCGAATGTCATCATCCCATCTTGTCGCAGGGCGTCCTACACTACGCTTACCGAGTCGCGGTCTCCACTCAAGGACTTTACGGCTCCAAGGGCTGTCAGTTCTGCGGCTAATATAACCAGTCCACTGCTACTTCAGTTTGCTGATTCGTTGGGCTATGTCGGTGACTCTGGTTCTCTGTCGGATTACATCATTTCTGATGCGGTCCTTCAGAGATACTCCGAGCATAGCCCTTTCCATAGAGCTCTTTGAGCGAATTTGAATCGGTGGACTAGTCCAGCCGTGAGTGTCCACGTCTCGGTACCGTAAGTCATGACCGGAAGGACGCACTGGTCGAAGACTTTCGACTTAAGACTTATTCATATCTAAACTTCCCATAAACTAGACCATCATTAAACTTCCCTTCCCCCCCGCGGATTTCGGCAGAATGTTTTAAAACTAGATCTGCGCTATACCAATTGTCTAAGTATGGTAGCATGGTTGTTATCAAACATGGGAACTACGTTAGTTCCTCAAAAAACCGTTGTCACGACTTTCTGGACGGAGTATACTTAAACTGTGCTTTGTCCTTAGATGACTAAGGCTTTGTCACTCAATGTCGCGCGTCTAACAGGGGGCTTAGGTACATGCAGCATCACGTGGAGTTAGGTATTTATGTCTGTGACACACACACACAAGTGCAATTTTTGCACTGCTGTCGGGGGTGACTCGAAAAAGTGACTTTGCTTAACTCTTTGTCCAACTTCCCCGCAAATAAACCAAGCCACAAGATAGCAGCTATTATTATTGCACCAATCACAAAATGTTTATGTGAAACTCTACGTTTCAAAGATTTATTTTTGTAAAAGCAAGGCTGTATGATCCCAATGTTTCCATTATGCAGTCGAAAAAAAAAGCATAATGACATGACATTGACTGACAGTGATTTTTTGACTGACATTGACAATGACATTTGACATTTAAACAATGCGGCGCGGTAGTGCGCGGGGCCGGCCTTGCAATTGCAATATTGATTAGATTTGTTTTCGCAATCAAAAATTATATTGATATAAATGTATGTAAATAAATTTGGCTTCCATACATAATACCTTTTACAATGGCGATGGATCATATAAAGCAATATGACTGGTAAGTTTAACAATGAAAAGTACTTATTGTCATTCTATTCATATACTTCTGCCCAATTTCTTTTATTTAATTTCATTGCAACATGTATAATAAACACATCTTGACACGAAAAGCATACCGTGAAATTATTGGCTCATGTTTCTAAAAATATTCTGAGATAATTTGTTTGTTAAAAAATTTAGTTTATGTGTGGACTTTTACAAGTTAAAATCTATTTTTATCTCTATACTTTCTTTTGAATGGTAAATTAAGTTTTATTTCGTCAGTTAAGCCGAATGAATGAATGAAGTCAAGAGGGCTTCAAGCTAGAGGGGCGTATAAGAAAATTCCTACTTTTGAGGAGACAATAAAAACTCAATAACTTTATTCTCAGTAAAGCTACATGGTTAAAAATTGGCATGTGTCTATGATTCGGCTTTCATGTTTATGTAAATTGCTTATTTTTTTTAAAATGCGTAACTATGCACATATTTCTATTTGACTCGACGATGTAAGACCAGTTTTAAGATAAATTACCTTGAAAAATGTTACTATGAAATAGACGTAACACATAACCCTTGTATGCAAATGCTATACCAAAAAACAATCTGAATTTATTATAATTATAGCAAATTTTTACATCAAAGATACTTTTTATTCAATTATTTCTACCATTTCTATCATTTTAGATAAATATACGTCCATATGGCATGTTGAAGATAATACAGCAAGTTATGTTCCAATATAGACATATTGATTTTTCAAGCTTAACTTTCACCATTCCATAACACTGTACGCCTGCATAGCATGACATTATAATGGGTTTGATTTAAAAATCTAAAGTTGTATGTACAAAAATCTTTGTAGTACGATGCAAAATTGATTTCTTGTGGGTATGGCTGCTGTATGTCTTTTTGCTTCAAAAAGAATATCCGAATCCCTGTCATATCGTCGGTATTTGTCTAAAAGTAATTTGTAAAATTAAAAAAAAAAACAATTATCCTTTAATTATGGAAAAATAGGGGTTGTGTGTTTATAAAATTAATAAAGATTGGCATAACAAAAAAAAAAATGCTTTTCTTATATGCCCCTCTGGTTTGAAGCCCGCGATATGGACATTATTAAATAATCTTGTCGTCATCGCCAAGGTATTGTCTCGGTGCCCGGAGTCTGTTTTCCTACTATGCTTCCACCACTTCGCATGTTTCATGAACTGGTGTCTGGACACCTATAGTGGTGTGGATATGGGCATAAATCTCCTACGACACACATGAGCTTCGAGATATGAAGCTCCAGTTTGTAAACAATCCTAAACTATCTTTTAAAAATCCACCTTTATCATATTTTCCAGGTGCTCTTCAGAGCCTGACGTGCATTTCTTAAAAGAAGCTGATATTGACAACTCTGTAACTGAAAAAATCTTAAAGAACAAATTCCTTGATCCGTTACTATCTAGTGAGTCGGAAGATGAATCAGAAAAAATCAAGATTAATTGGGATCAGGTTTTAAAAAACAAAAGACCTGTAAGTAACATAATTTATATTTTATTTACAGACTCTGGACCCATGCCTATTTTGCTGGAATATTCTAAACCGCCTTCCCCATATGGAAGGTTGTAGAGTTGATTCTGAGCATGCACCTCTATGTGCATATTTTAACCATTATGTTGGCGGTGAAGTAATACATTGTGAGAAAACCTGTGTATATTTAGGTACACAGATAGGAGTTATAGAAATACTTTGATAATTATATTTTGAAAATTGTTCTTTACATGGCAAAGATCTTTGCTAGAATGAAATTGACAATTAAAGTGTCTATACATCATAGAAGTTTCCTATCCATGCAGCTATGAAAGTTTTAAAACAAACAATTGCTTATAACTAATAGCAGGCGTTATGCGCCGGAACAACCTACAAATTTTGTATAGTTACTGAAAAGTGCCCAAGATTCAGTGGGTCTGGTTCCCCTGTTCAAGGGTTGCAAAGATCAGACAGGAATTACTTTTTTGCAGCCAAACTTTCTTTTTTTTATTTCTTCTTTTTCTTGTAATGTTTTGTTTGTTGTTTTAGTTTGTATTTGTTTCTTTTTTGTATGTTTTGATGTAGTATAATTAAACTTGTATAATTAGACTTCATTTGACTGACCGGATGGCGCAATTGGTAGTGACCCTGCCTCTTGCGCCAAAGGTCGTGGGTTTGATCCTCACCCTGGACAAACATTCGTGTGATGAACACTTGTGTTTGTTCGGTGTCTGGGTGTAATATATGTATTTAAGTATATATTTGTGTTCCTCTGTTGTCTGATATCTGTAACACAAGTGCTTAAGCTACTTAGTACGGAATCAGGTCAACGTATGAGATGTTGTGAGAATAATAATAATTATACTTGTATAATTATACTCGGAAAGTTGTTTCTGGTCGAGAAGATCCGGCAAGAAATTCGCCAGTTACTCTTTTTAATCACCAAACTTTCATACAATGTTGTGTCATCATACCAAGCCATACAGTTTAAATAAAGGAAAGAATAAAATAAATATTATGAGGTAATCCGAAGCAGACCAGTCCCCAAAGGTGGCACCTGTTGACAAGTATGACGTATGTGTCAGCCATCATTTCACTCAACCATATTAGGGGGAATGCTATGTTTCAAAATGTTTCTATCTGCCTATCTATTGATATTACAAATCCTGGATCATGGTTAAAGTGTACCCATGTATCAAAGTGTAGTGCTTTTCAAAATAATTATAGTACCTTTTATTTCCAAACTTAAGGTTCATTCATTGTATATATTGCATATATTTCATTACACAGTTGTGCACTTTTAAATAATGTCCCTAAGCTGTTGGCATAGGCCTCCTCCAGCTCCTTCCAATGCATCCTGTTTTGTGGAACTGAATACTCAATATTTTATTTGCATTTCACAGTGTACATTACACTCTACTCTAGTATGGCCCCAAGGTCAAGCAGATATCATCTCTCCATCTGGTTTTTGCTGTTGCCGTATGGTCCCCGGCAGAGTAGAATAGGCCACCCTCACTCTTACCGAGGTGTCGTAAAAGGCGACTGAGGCAAAGCTGCTGGCATGATCTTCAGCACCCCGAGAAGGAAAACTCTGCATTTATATCAAAACCCTCGCCAACCCGTTTGCCAAGCATGGTGAGTATGGCAATTACCCCTCATGTGATTGAGGGAGGCCCGTGCCCCAGCAGTGGGGACTTAAATGGGTTGACGATGATCTGGTTTTTGGTTGTCCCGTCTTCCTTTTCCCATCCCGTGGATACCACCGTAGTGTTATTCAAAAAGACATCCATTAATAATTTGATTTGTTGATTTGACTTTTATTTTCAGGAAAAAAAGTTTCGTCTCGTCGTTCCAGGGATTCACCCGGCGCCTCCATTCCCCAAGCTCTCAGCACTTACGACTTACCAACACATACAGTGTCTGAAAGTGCTCTGTGCCAAGCACCCTCACATACTGCCTGCGGAGTTCATGGCCAAGCCTACTAAGAGAGATTTTAAAGTGTTTGAGGTATGTATTTCTATTATTTATTTATTTAAAACATACCTTAAAAACTATCATTACAGGTTTTAACCTAATTAAATAGCCCGGTCCGTTACAACACAAGTCTATGTTACTAAATACATTTACATTACATTAGTAAGTAAGAGATAATAATACTCACAACGAGCCAAATTGAGTTGGCCAAATTTTGTTTCTTCTTAAGAGACTTATCTTAATAATTTTTCTTATTTTAAAGTTTCCATAAGGTGACTTGCTTGCTTCTTTGTCCGTCTCTAGCATAAAAAATAATAATTGAGGTAATAAAAATAAATCATTAAAGCGACGGGTAACTAGCGACACCATTCGTTTTTAATTGTTAGCTACTAAACTGGATCTATTTTAAACATTTGCGGGGTTACACTTATACTATTTATTAATTAACCATGCACAAATGTTGGGTCCGTTTTTGTACGCGAAAAAATACCGCCAAAAGCGGCCACTTTTAGCGTCAATCAATTTTTCGCGTACAAATGTTGGATCCGCATTTGCCAAGGTTATTTAACAAATAGTAAAAGTGTTTGCCGAGAGGTTGTAACCCCGAAATTGTTTAAAATAGATCCGGTTTAGTAGCTAATTAAAATCGATTGGTGTCGCTAGTGTTCCCTACCCGTCACCTTAAGTAAGATCCGACTCAACCCATAATAATGTTATTTTGTGCTAGTTTTTTTTTATGAGAAAGGGAGGCAAACAAGCAAGAGAGTCATGCTACCATATAAGTATGTCTTTTAAGGTAAGCGGCAGTGGCGCCATCAATTATTTTCACGACTTAATGGGGACTATCGCGTGCGACAAATCCGCAAGATGGCGTACTATTAGGCCTAAGGTCCATCTAAGTACAAGGTGATTGGGTATTTTTAGACGTGATATGTCAAATTTTCAATAAAAGAATAAATCAGCCAATGATGTTTGGATAATAATGATGATGGGATAGGGGGCAGACGAGCAGACAGATCACCTGATGGTAAGTGACCACCGCCGCCTATGGACATCAGCCACACCAGAGGGAGTGGAGCTGGTAGATGTCATTAAGTAAATTAATATTTTTTATATTTTTATGTAAAGGAAGTAAAAGAAACATATGCCAAGGAACAACAAGAATTCATAGAATGGGCAAAAACGCTCTGGACCAACAACCACTGTGTGCGTGCTCTCCGACCGAAGCCCCCAGTAGAGATGGTGTACGAAGCGGAGTTCAAAGTGACCGCACACAAGATGGAGAGCTTCCCAAAACGGTACGCGACGGCGGGACAGATACCTCTGGAGATTCCTGCTGCAAAGTGTGAGATGGTGCATGAAAAGGATCTGTTGGAAGTGAGTTCGTCTTGAATATCAAAATTACATTAAACCAGTCTCATTTCAGTGAGTAATTCCCGATTGCTTCTGAAACCATCGCCTGGGAGTCGTTTGGAGCGTGACGACCGACCTTCGCACCCCTTAGACACCCCTATCTAAGAGAGCTTACACACGAGCGACCGTTCGTTCGCGACCGCTTGCGACCGTGGTGTGCGGCTGTCGCCGGCGGTCGGCGGCAGTCGAGGAACCATAGATTTAGCAAACTAGCGGCCGGTCGCGGCCAGTCGCGGAACCATAGATTTAGCAAACTAGCGGCCGGTCGCGGCCAGTCAGCGGAACCATAGATTAGCAAACTAGCGGCCGGTCGCGGCCAGTCGCGGAACCATAGATTTAGCAAACTAGCGGCCGGTCGCGGCCAGTCGACGGAACCATAGATTTAGCAAACTAGCGGCCGGTCGCGGCCAGTCGCGGAACCATAGATTTAGCAAACTAGCGGCCGGTCGCGGCCAGTCAGCGGAACCATAGATTTAGCAAACTAGCGGCCGGTCGCGGCCAGTCGCGGAACCATAGATTTAGCAAACTAGCGGCCGGTCGCGGCCAGTCGCGGAACCATAGATTTAGCAAACCAGTGGCCGGTCGCGGCCAGTCGCGGAACCATAGATTTAGCAAACTAGCGGCCAGTCGCGGAACCATAGATTTAGCAAACTAGCGGCCGGTCGCGGCCAGTCGCGGAACCATAGATTTAGCAAACTAGCGGCCGGTCGCGGCTAGTCGCGGAACCATAGATTTATGTCGGCGACATGATGAATTTGCGCACAGTCATTGTTGTATAGACAGGAAGAGCGCACATTTCCATATTCAAAATGAGTGATGAAGTGTATGTGATGTTGATGTATTGATTAGTGCCGTAAAAAAACACGAGTGTATTTGGAATTATAAATTCAAAGAACTACATTCATTTTCATTCATCATGTCCGCTTAAAATATGAACTTAAACGAGACAAGTCATGTTACTTAAAATAATAATAATAAATAAATATATAAATATTTCACAACATCACATACATTGATCTGACTCCGAGATAGGTAGCTCAAGCACCTGTGTTACGGATCAGTCAGTGGAATTACAAATATATACATATAATACTTTTTTTTTAGTAAATATATACTTATAATACATAGAAAACACCCAGACCAATACAAACAGACATGTTTATGCACCCAAATGTTTGTACTGTGCAGGGACCGAACCCGCAACCCTGGGCAAAGGCAGCGTTCACTACCACTGTTCCAAATGGGTCGTCATAAGTATTAAATATTTGCTTTTAAATGTTTAGGTAGATACCATTAATTTAATAATAATAATTCTCCAACCGATTACGACTTCAGCGGCTAATCTCAACGATCAGCTACGTATGCACGATATATTGTAGTGCTCAAGTGTGTGCGCGAACACAAGTGCACTCTGTATTCCCTTACCCTCATATTGCGATGAGACACCAAGGTGACATGACCGGAGAGGTATTGGGCGCAGGACCAACGGCTTAACGAGCTTTCCGAGGCACGGGGGTACAAGACCGCCAACTTCCAGGACTCCGGGCTGACACTAAGAATTTCTTACCCGACCAAAAATTTGTACCTATGTTTTCATAGGTACAACCTGTGCGGATAAAGAATGGAATCAGAAATGGCAGCGCATCTATTCACTTTTCGCTCGCACACCCACGAGTGCGAGTAGACGCAAATAGTGTGCGAGCGAGAAGTGAATAGAGCCGCCATTTCTGATCCCATTCTTTATCCGCACAGATTGTAATACAATTTTTTGGCCCGGGGATCGCACCTAGGCCCTCTTGCGCAGTCGTCGCTTTAAAACCATTAATTTATGAAATGTGTGAAGTGAATTAAAATAACCGTTGGGGGAGTTGACTAAATATTACTCAGTTTTAGTAACAAAAACATTTTGTAAAAGCCTATTAAAAATTTCAGGTGGACATAAAAAAATTACCAAAGATCACCTTACCCGACATGAACGAGAAGGTATTCATATTGAAGCCGTACCCGGTGCCAGAGCCCTGCACCAAGCACCCGTGCCGCTTCTACTTGCCAAGTTAGTATAACTTAAGTAAATAATGCACTTAAACATTTTTCGACAGTCTTCGGGTGGGACTCTAACCCACAAAAAATATCTTATGATATCCATAATGCGCTAATCGGAATTTTCACTCATAGGGATTGACAAGAACAATCGCAATAAATCAGTAATCGGTACCATCTTACGATCGTATAACGACCGCATAGCATTCATTATAGACCATTCTCGAGCTATTGGGCTTGGATCTGTCGGCTAGCCTTAATTTTGGTCGTTACATTGAGTCCATAGCCAAAACTGCAGCTAAAAAACTAGGCATCCTTTGGAAAGTCAAGCGGTACTTTAAGCCCAAGCAGCTTTTAAGTTTATATCGAGCTCAGGTTCGCTCCTGCTTGGAGTACTGCTGTCACCTCTGAGACGGATCTGCCCGGTATCAGTTAGACGCTCTGGACTCAATAGAGCGACGTGCGAAGAAGCTCATCGATGATGACACACTCTCCGAAGCTGGCCTGCAGAGCCTGGACCACCGTCGACGAGTGGCATGCCTCTCGGTCTTCTACCGGATTCATTTCGGGGAGTGTGCGGAGGTTCTACATAATTTTATCCCCTCCTGCCCATTCCATCATCAGACGACAAGGCGCGGCGAGTGCTTTCATCCTTATGTGGTAGAAATACCCCTTATCCGCACGAAGCGATTTGCTCCCACATTTATAATGCGGACGGCTAAGGAATGGAACTCTCTGCCGAGATCTGTTTTTCCTGACCCATATAATCTGGGCATCTTTAAGGCAAGAGTGAACAGGCATCTTTTAGGCAAACGCGTATCATCCTAGACCTCATCGTCGCTTTCCATCAGGTGCGATTGTGGTCAAGCGTGGCTTATTGACCAAAAAAAAAACCAAGGACTGGTAATTTCTCTTGGTGACGAAGGTGGTTCTGACACGTCAAGCGAGAGTTGTTATTTTTAGATGAATAGGATGCATATTATTTACCACTAAAAATATTTACATATCGTATTTCAATACCAGATACTTCAAATGCGTAGATAAAATTTGATTAAGATTAAAAATTAAACAAAGTAACGGTTTGGCTGGAGTATTTCCCGACGGCTATGACTTAGGGGCCTTCAAGAGAAGAGCGTATTCTTTTGCAAAAAGGCCGGCAACACATTAGCGATCTCTCTGATTTCGCGGATGATCATGGGCGGCGCTGATTACTTTCCATCACGTGACTCGCTTGCTCGTTTGTCCGCCTCTAGCATAAAAAAATATAAAAAGTCGATTAGATTTCTAAAGAAAATATTTTCGATTCTTAAAAATATCGGTTAGGTTTAAAAGGAACTTCTCAATTTTAATGTTAAAATAGAACTGTCCAATTCACCTTCAGACACTGAATGGACTATAAAAGATCTGTCACCATACTCTTTCTACGCAATAGACAAGAATGATAGTACCTATGGCTGAAGATAGCCGGGTGCAAGACATGAACGTTTCTCCTTAACTTTAACTGAGAGCCAGAACGTTAACTCACAGGGTCCCGAAGATTGTTCTTCCTACATGCTGGCACACTGAAACACGGGCGTCCGCGCTTCTAAAATGACAATTTGACAAACTAAACAATCAAATCAATCACGATCAGTACGCCATCTAGCGGATTTTTTAACACGCGAAAACCCTCATTGAAACTAAAGTTGCATCCAGGACGTGTCCATAATACATAAAAACAGCCAGAACAGAAAAAAGTTTTTTAAATTGATTTTTATCGACCTATTGTTTGTTAATTCACTGTATTTTGTTACTTTTTGTTAACAGGCCTGAAATTGTGACGACAAAAATGTTCGTAACATTTTCAAGTTGTTTCAGTTCGATGTTATGTTAAGCATCATATGTGCATGACTGTTTTACGATACCCGTAATTGTAAATAATAAGATTATTGTCGTAAACAATTGAAGGGTACAGGGAAAGAAAGATCACTGTCACTTAAGGTTTTTTTAAGAAAACTGTTAGTGTTTATTTCATTTTCTCAAAGTCGTTATTTAAAAACATTGTAAATTATTTTTTGTGCTATAATATTATGTGTTATTAAATCGAATAACATTAATTCAGAATTTTGCTAAATTAGAAGAATTTATGTCAGATTTTTTTATCCAAACAATGTGTTAAATTTACAAAAATGGACTATGATCTTTCTTCCCCTGTACCCTTCAATTAGCAAAATTTTAAAGATTATGATACAATCCAAAAAACAAAATTATTACATAAATAAAACGGGTAACCTAAAATTAATGATCGAAAATCAGTATGTCAAAGTAAGCAATCAATACTTCATCATCATGGTACTATGACATCTAAATTATTAATTATTCAAATTTACTGTACTAGAAAAGAAATATGTTATATAGACAGAAATAAATTCCTAATTATTTAATTTTTTTTAGAATTCTTTATTTGCATAAAACATGGTAATATACAGTTAAATAAATTAGTGTTGATTGCTAATAAAATTATTTTGAAAACAATCTTTCGTCCCACCCATTATAATTTTTATTTTGCATTTTTTGTTTGTTGTTGTTACCAGGTTACATTAAAGAATCTTATATTTTTTTGGCTTATTGTCCTTTCAATTGATTCTCACCTTAATGCCAAACACGTTTGGTTCAATATCAATTGGGGAAAGACAGATTGTAGTAACCTGAAGTGTGGCTGTTTTTGGAATTTATAAGTTTATTTACTCTTAAAATCCTTGTTCGTCCATCTGAACATATCCTAAGAGTCATAAATGTTGTTTAGATTCAATGTTTAGTTATAAGCAGTATGTTCAAGTATGTTACATGTTGCTGCTTACTTTTAACAAATTTTGAAGTCTTGTTTAATATGCAAAGCGAATTTTCTAAAATAAGGTTAATATTGATTCATGTATTCCAATCACAACTTTACAATTACATTGCCTGTGATAAAAATGGGTACAGAATTAAGATTCGCAGCATTTTTTTAAATTTAAAGACTTATGATGATAATTTACTTGACCTATCTTTAAAACGGACTTCAAAAAAGAAATCGAATTATTCGGTTTTGGCTGTTCTGGAGCATGCATGGATTGCGTGTGATTATGGGTATTTACCGAGAAATTATACTTACCTAAGCTTTTCCTAGCTAATAATTGTTTTATAAATTTTTGAACGTGGCGCCAAATAATCGAGGAAATTCCGCATTAGTATTTGGTCAACCCTAAAGGGACGACAGAAGCCAGCTAAAGGTGATATTGTGGTCAAGCATTAGCCTAAAGTCAACAAAAAAAGTTACCTACGTCATAGCCTTGCTAGAAACGCCATATTGCTGAACGAGCGTTTTCGTTCGTTATTTAAAATGTTTAGAGAAATAGGTACCTACACGTCTTCACACATGGGTATTTACAATAACGTTTCAACTCTACAAATACCACTTAGTTTTTCAATATCACTGAAAAAGCCTATTAGAAGTTTTCTTTCAAATATAAAATGAGTCTTCAATTAAAAACTTGGGCAACCCACATTTTTCACAGTTTATTCCTAGTTCAAAATGGCTAACGAAAACAGTCGGAAGTATAAAATCTCGGTGAAATACCCTTACCCTCTTTGAGGATTCAGTTCTCACACGTTGAATATTTTAGGCGAGTCGAATATGACTATTCTGCCGCTGACTGAAGTACACATGGAGCTGGCGCAGTACGCCATCGGCAACGGGGTCCAGTGCATCATCAGCGAAGAAGCGCTCAAGTGTCTGGTGGATGTAGACAAGAACTGGCTGCTCCCAATCTCCGTTTGTCAAGTGGTTGGTGAAGGTGAGTGTAATTAGTCGTTCGTTACAAGCAGTTAGATTACTTAGGTCTTATCATCAGCGAAGAAGCTTTGTAATGTATTGTAGAGGTAGACAAGAACTGACTACTCCCAATCTTCGTTTGCTCGGGAACAATCCTGCAGTTTGTCTGCTATATAGTCCATTCAACTGTAACATGCTATATGGCCGTGTGGTCCCCGGCAGAGTAGAATAGGCCACCCTCACTCTTATCGAGGTGTCGTAAAAGGCGACTAAGGTAAAGCTGCTGGCATGATCATCAGCACCCAGAGAAGGAAAACTCTGCATTTATATCAAAACCCTCGCCAACCCGTCTGCCAAGCGTGGTGAGTATGGCAATTACCCCTCATGTGATTGAGGGAGGCCTGAGCCCCAGCAGTGGGGACTTAAATGGGCTAATGATGATGATGAGTATCTGAAGGTGAGAAGGACAGTTCAAACGTTTCGTATGATTCTTCCATCTTCTACAAATAAACATATTGAGTGGTAAAAATCATTAACATTTGTGTGTTCTTATTCTTCCAAAATAACAAGTATAAAATTTTCTCAATTAATCTGAATAAGAACTTAAAATAGTTATACAAATAAAATTTGTAAAAAATATCTTATGAATTGCATAATGGGCTAATCGGAATTTTCGCTCATACGGATTGACACAAACAATTGCAGTTAATCAGTAGTTGGTATGGCGACCATCTTACCATCGAATTACATTTATTGTCGCGTGCAAAATATGTCCGCATAGATTGCAAGACTAGTAATTTATTTTGGTGACGAAGGTGGTTCCGACACGTCAATGCGAGTGTTGTTGTTTTTCAGATGAATAAGATGCGTATTATTCAATTATTTTTTATTTACTAAAAAACTCTAAAAATATTTACATATTGTATCCCATATCCAGATAGTTCAAATTCATAGATAAAATGTGGATTAAAATTAAAAATCAAACAAATAAAAAGCTGATTAGATTTTCTAAAGAAAATATTCTCGATTCTTTTTTTTTTTTTTGGTCCTAAACCCGCGCGCGGTGACGGCCGCACGTGTGATTCCGCCAATGTCAAGTGTTTAGAGAGACACGTTATATATTAATATTGACCGGTTCAAATTTAAGGTCTCCGATCTATTTTGAGGTCTTCTCTATTGTTAGGGCCAGCATCTAAAACAAATAAAAAGCAGCACATATAGACAACACAGCAGGCACAATGGCACAGACGGCCTTCTCGATTCTTAAAAATATCGGTGAGGTTTGAAAGGAGCGTCTCACTTTAAATGTCAAAATAGAACTGTCCCATTCACCTTCACATACTGACTGGACTGTAATAGTTCGCGCCACGAGAAGAAGTCGCGCGAAGAAACACCGAGCTAAAATTAGAAATTCCTTGTTTTTATTAACATAAACCTCAATTTGAATGTTAATGGCGATTCAAGCGCGCTTTTTACGTGACTTCTTTGGTGGCGCGGACTCTAGCAGCCAAACTGCAAGAGTGTCGGATACGTTGGCAAGGCCATGTAGTACGCAAACCGGATAGCCACGTAGGCAACCAATGTCTGGCCATGCCATCGCCGCCGGATCCCGATATAATATTATCCTCCAACCGATTACGGCTACGGCGGCCAATCCCAACGATCGGCCACGTACGCAGGTTATATTCTAGTGCTCAAGTGTGTGCGCAAACACAAGTGCACTCTCTATTCCCTTACCCTCATATTCCGATGGGACACCAGCGTGACACTACCGGAGAGGGATTGGTCGCAGGACCGACGGCTTAACGTGCTTTCTGAGGCACGGTGGTACAAGACCGCCCACTTCCAGACATCGCGCTGACACTAAGAATTTCTTAACGAAAACTTAGGTACAAATTTTTGACCCGACCCGGGGATCGAACCCGGGACCTCTTGTGCAGCCGTCGCTTTATAGTGCGACCCATTAACCACTACGCCACCGAGGCGGTCACCCCGGATACCAGATATATCACGAACATGAAGGATGCGATGTTTCTGATGTTTATATATTTTTGGTCGATATAGACGGCCCGGCTCCCGTGGTAGTGATGGACGGCGACTTCGCGACGCAGCGCGAGATGCCTCCAGTGCGCACGCAGAAGGCATTCCGACGACTACTCGAACACACCCTAGCTCCGTAAGTATTAGCATACAATTCATACTTTTCTCTTAGTGTCATGAGCGTAAATATGACGCCCAAAAAGTTAACATGTTGATGAAATAAATAACATACAACATGCATTATTCATCGTCATCGTCAGCCCATTTAAATCCCCACTGCTGGGGCACGGGCCTCCCTCAATCACATGAGGGGTAATTGCCATACTCACCACGCTTGGCAGACGGGTTGGCGAGGGTTTTGATATAAATGCAGAGTTTTCCTTCTCTGGGTGCTGATGATCATACCAGCAGCTTTACCTTAGTCGCCTTTTACGACACCTCGGTAAGAGTTAGGGTGGCCTATTCTACTCTGCCGCGGACCACACGGACCACATCATTATGCATTATTAACATGCATTATTACCGAGTCCTGATTGTGGGAGAGCCACGCTTCGGCATGAACGGCTCGAAAGGAGTGATACCACGGCCTCACAGAAAACCGTCGTGAAGCAGCGAAACACAGCACGTTTCGCTGCGTGAGTGAGGGTACCGGAGGCCCAATCCGGGGGTAGGGGGGACTTAAAGGTTGGCAGCGTAGCGTTCTTCACAGGTAGATTGGTGTAACTTATAAAATTGGTAAACTGTATTATAGGCCAATAGAAACATCAGCAAAGAGGAAAAACAGTGAAAACTCCGGGAGCCCAAACAAGAACGCGTTCAGCTTCTACGGCGACCCCGAGCTCTCCGATGACGATGATGACGACGACCACTTGTTCATAGACACAGGTTTGTACACTACTTTATTGTTTTAAACACTATTACTGAGGCCCGTTTCGATTAATCTTTATCAGTGGATATGGTATAACTATAACGTCAGATTTGTATAGAATGACGTTCATGTATAAGCAATTTTTTTTTCAAATTACGCCCTCCCCTTGTCATTATTCACGTTTTATTTTTCTTTTTTCTACATTGGCACAGATTATAATCATAATGAATGATGGCGCCACGTCACTCATGATAAATACTGGTTTGGCACCCGCGAAATGCTATGTTTTAGTGTACCTATTTTTTTTTGTTTTGTTTTGTTAGTTTTTTTTTTATTGTAGTGTTTTAGAACTACTTACCTACGTATACGTTATAAAATATTTGTTTTCGTATCCGTCTATTATCATTTTGTTTTACTTTTTTTTTGTATTTACCTATATTGCATGTCAATCTTTTCTATACATACAATTTCTATTGGAAAGGCGTTACCCAAGGCCCGGCCTGGAAACCAGCGCTGCAGTTGCAGCTTATGCTGAGGCAGAGCCTTGTTGGCCGCAACTTTTGTCTCTGTACCTTTTTCTACTCTTTTGTTCGATGTCTAGTGTTGTGAACAAATTGTTTCTTATCTTATCTTGTCAGCAAAAAGAGCCTATAAATGTACGCTTTAGTAGTATTTCAAAAGCAAGTGACAACCTTTAATGTACACTTAGCTTTATGTTCGTCTCTGATTTCGTTTTGCTTGTAGCAGTGTTTATCTTGTTGCTTATCCGAATAAAATTAATATTAGATCTAGACACTGCGAAAACAAAAGTGCTTATCACACGAAAAATTGTCCAGTGTGGGGATCGACCCCACGACTTTTTGGCGTATAGTGCAGGACCACTAAATGCGCCATCGGGCATTGTGTAATAATGGTTATGTACTTTCAGATGCATTTGATAGTGACGGAGGTGAATCTGAATTGAAAAAAGCAAAGAAGGAAAGTAAGGTTAAAGAAGAGTCGGCGGGCAAGAAATCTCGAAAAGATTCTGTGGAAGATATCACTAAAGCTGACTTTTATAGTTGCACATGCAAAGGTAAGCTATATATAGACACTTGCGAGCAGCAAATCGATTCAGGACCTAATTTTTAACCGACTTCAAAAAGGAGGAGGTTCTCAATTCGACCCGTATGTTTTTTTTTTGTATGTATGTTTCTCGATTTCTCCGCCGATTATGAATGGATTTAAATGATTCTTTTTTTGTTTGATAGGCCATTACTCAGAGGTGGTCCCATAAAATTTTTATCAAAATTGACTTGGTGGTTTTTGAACAAAACAACAATAACCAAAAAATTCAGAGATTACGTCGTTGTTTGGAGATGAAATTCGGTATATATATATGAAGTTTGCGGTCTGAAATTCGGGAAGTATGCGGTCTGGAAAATGTAGTGGTGGAAAAGTGGTGGGAGACCAGGATGTAATGGTGGAAAAGTAGTGGGAGACCAGGTCAAATTCAACAACCTACAGAATTTATAACAGATTGAGTGGCAGCTTCCGAACAATTATTACTATTTATTATTATTATTATATTAGTAAAGAATATTTTGGAGACCAGGTTATGGTGAACAGTCCGACTAAACGGTAACACATAGAAAGGTGGTCCTAAATAAATATTATTCAAAATCTTGGGCAAATGCTAAGTGGTCATTTTCTTTTTCAAAATGGCCTCCATAATTAACATCACTCTCAACGACTTGAAAATCAGTATACAATATGAACTGCATGATCATAACTAAGAATTAGGTCCCAAAGTCGCAAAAGTGGTGGAAAACCAGCTCATGATCAATGGGTCACCAAAATGGTAACAGACTGGGTGGAGGCTTTCGAACAAATTATAATTAAACTCTTGGGAGCGTTGCAAGTTCTCGAGACTTTCCACAACCAGAACTAATCCCACTTGGTTTGGCGCAAGTGGTAGTTGTTCCGCAACTTCAACTACGTCTTTCGCAAACAAAGTAACTTGTCCCTTGCACCAATCTTGACAGAAACGATTTTGAAGCTTCATTATTTTAAGAAACACGGCAGAAAAATCGTTCTTCAAATTTGGTCAAGTTAGCTAGCTGTTGAGGCACAGTCGCGACTGCCATTTTGTTCCAGAAAGCTACCGACGGAATTTTCCGTTTCCTAATATTATTTTGACAGCGAGAACATGTTACGATATTACCCTGAGAAACCAATTCTTCGGGTAATAATGCACTGTACATTGCAGTATGCAAATTACAACGTTGTGGTGGATATAACGCTTTATTACAAATGGCACATGGAACGTCTGCAAAAATATTTATAGCCTCCTCAAAATCATTAATACAACATGCGTTCCTGCGGTTGCGAGCGGTTTGTCGCATAGCATCTAATCGAGTCGCTCTGGATTCGGCAGATTCATTTGATAAACGATCGCGTTGCAAATTAAGACGATAAGAACGTTGCTCCTCGGTCTCGTTTGATAAACGAGCGCAAATCAAACCAAGTCGATGAGAACGTTGCTCTTCGGTCTCTTTTGATAAACGCTCATGATTCAAGGCAAGGCGATGAGAACGTTGCTCTTCGGTCTCTTTTGATAAACGCTTATGAATCAAGGCAAGGCGTTGAGAACGTTGCTCTTCGGTCTCTTTTGATAAACGCTCATGAATCAAGGCAAGGCGATGAGAACGTTGCTCTTCGGTTTCGTTTGACAATCTTTCATGTTTTAAACCGAGTCGTCGAGCGCGAATTTCTGAAGTTTCATAACTTCTTGACACATTTGTATATGTCCTCATCAAAGAAAGTCTGTGAGCCCGCTGCTCCTCACTCTCATTCGCAATGGTCATAGAATTTCTTTCTCTATTCTTTTGTAAGCGATCTTGCCTCTCGGCGTCACTCTCGTCTAAACGACCCTGCCTCATTTGGGCAGCGCGTTAAGTAAGGCCTACCCATACTAAAAATCACTAACTTTCCACTAAAAAGTGAAAAATAAAATTAATTTTTGAAAAAAAATAAAAACCGACTTCAAGACTACACTAAGAATATATACAATTGAACTAAAAAGTATAAAATAATATTTTAATTACAAGCCAAAGAACACTAAAGGAAAATCAACGAAATTATTAATACTTATGCATACTATTTACATTTTAAAATCAGTTATTTTTGGAGTCGGTGCCAGCCAAAACAAAAACAATATATTAATGACACAAAAACAAATTACATAAATAATTGAAAAACAACCGATAGTTGAAAAGAAGACAATAAAATAATTTATCTATTAATAACACAAAAAAGAAACATAAACTAATGAAAAACAACTGACAATTGAAAAGAAGCGCATAAAAATTTTTAAGCATTAAGACACAACCATCAGCGTCGTCTGCCCTCACGCGTCTGCCCGCATTCGGGTATTTCACTCAGCCACGTCCCCGCCCGTCCCGCTGCGCGCGACCGACGCCTGCCCACTCCGTGGCGTGGCGTTTAATACGTTTTGTTGTAAACACAGTAATATAATTATTGTTCTGGAACGGGATTCCCTGTCCTCCGTGGCTGGCACCGACTCCAAAAATAACTGATTTTAAAATGTAAATAGTATGTATAAGTATTAATAATTTCGTTGATTTTCCTTTAGTGTTCTTTGGCTTGTAATTAAAATATTATTTTATACTTTTTAGTTCAATTGTATATATTCTTAGTGTAGTCTTGAAGTCGGTTTTTATTTTTTTTCAAAAATTAATTTTTCATACAAACATACTAAATTTAGAGGCCTATAAATATGAAGGTATATGTGCTATAGTGATAATTTTGACGTAAATCGATGTCAAAAATGTTCTTTTAGATAATCGTTTAACAAACCTCCAGAAAGCAATATGTTTGTCTACCTCCATGCAATATTATGGGATGCGAAAATGCATCCATAATTTCCTTTTTTTTCTTTTCGAAATCGGCACGTTTCTGTAATCTGTTAAAATAATTAAGTGAAATTTGAACACTTTTGTAATCGATTTACAGTAAAATTATCACTAAAGCACTGATACTGTCATATATACTCCCCTGTAATTAGTTTAGTGTGTATGAAAATTAGGTCCAGAGTCGATTTGTGTGCTCACGACTGTAGTACCGATCAATTTGTGTATCGAAAAATAATTCATATAGTTCTTATCATACAGGGTGTATCTGTGAACCTTTACTTCATCTTTGACCCCGTGTTCTACCAACGATTCAGATTAACATTTCTTCTATGACTTTTGGAAATTTTCATAAAAAATAACTTTTCATGTTCAGTCACGTGACTTGGTCTTGGTTCGACTGTGAATCGAAAAAAATTTCGACGAATTTCGTAAAATTGTAGAAAGACAGTTGTTAAGAATGGTTGGCAGAACACATGGTTAAAAGGATGTAAATGTTCACAGATAGCTGTTTTGCGATAAAGAGAGGCAAACGAGCAAGAGTCACCTGATGGCAAGTGGTCACCGCCGTAGTGATGTACAAGGCTAGAGGCTCCAAAGCTCAACTTGCCTCAAAAAAGCTCGGTATTCTGGCTAAAGTGAGGCAGTACTTTACGCCAGGACAGCTGCTTAACTTATATCAAGCGCAAGTCCGAGCCTGCATGGAGTACTGTTCTCATCTTTGGGATGGCTCAGCCAAATACCAGCTTGAGGCGTTAGAGAGTATTGAGAGAAGGGCCAAGAGGCTAATTGGCGACGACGAGCTTGTGGGTAAGAGGCTACAAAGCCTTGAACACCGACGCAAGGTAGCAAGCTTATCGGTCTTCTATCGGATACATTTTGGAGAGTGCGCCACGGAACTGTACAATGCCATTGGAGCATCTCCGTTCTTCCACTACTCCACCAGGCAGACCCTCAATCGACACCGGTCGGCATGGCATTTACCCGGTGTCGATTGAGGGTCTGCCTGGTGGAGTAGTGTAAGAACGGGATGCTCCAATGGCATTGTACAGTTGGTAGAAATACCAAAAGTCCGCACAAAGAGGTTTGAATCCTGTTTTCTTATTCGTACTGCGAAACAGTGGAATCAGTTGCCTGAAGAGGTGTTCCCTAGTGGCTACAATTTGGGGTTTTCAAAGCGCGAGTGAATAGGTATCTTCTAGGTAATCGTGCTACATCTTAGACCATATTATCACTTACCATCAGGTGAAATATGGTCAAACGCTTACCTATCTACAGTAAAAAAAAAACTTCCGAGTCCTTTAGCCGAGAGCTCAGAGTCGTTTACAGGGCTCGCCTGGTTTATACGAAGCTCGATGACTCGTTAGTCTTTTTTAGAGTTCGACCCTTTTTCGGAGCTCGAGCCCTTTTGAATTCTCAAAACCCTGAAACCGGTATTTATTAATTCGACGATAGAAATACTCCTATGTAGTTGCACCTTAATTAAACGAACGAATCTTGTAGCTCAATACAAAATTTTGCATCCCCGAAAAATACTTTCACAGTGGATCCCTTGACCACATTGGGAAGCCACCTGCCAAATTTGGAATCCAGCGGTTTGGGCTGTGCGTTCATATCTCTGTCAGTCAATCAGTCAGGACTTTGAATTTTATATGTATAGATGACTTTGAATTTTATATGTATAGATAATGTAGCTTTATTGAAGGCTCGAGCTCTTTTGAAGGCTCGAGCTCTTTTGAAGGCTCGAGCTCTTTTGAAGGCTCGAGCTCTTTTGAAGGCTCGAGCTCTTTTGAAGGCTCGAGCTCTTTTGAAGGCTCGAGCTCTTTTGAAGGCTCGAGCTCTTTTGAAGGCTCGAGCTCTTTTGAAGGCTCGAGCTCTTTTGAAGGCTCGAGCTCTTTTGAAGGCTCGAGCTCTTTTGAAGGCTCGAGCTCTTTTGAAGGCTCGAGCTCTTTTGAAGGCTCGAGCTCTTTTGAAGGCTCGAGCTCTTTTGAAGGCTCGAGCTCTTTTGAAGGCTCGAGCTCTTTTGAAGGCTCGAGCTCTTTTGAAGGCTCGAGCTCTTTTGAAGGCTCGAGCTCTTTTGAAGGCTCGAGCTCTTTTGAAGGCTCGAGCTCTTTTGAAGGCTCGAGCTCTTTTGAAGGCTCGAGCTCTTTTGAAGACTCGAGCTCTTTTGAAGGCTCGAGCTCTTTTGAAGGCTCGAGCTCTTTTGAAGGCTCAAGCTCTCTTAAAGCCTCGATGCATGGCTCATAGACCTCACAGCTTGGCTAAGCTCGGGGCACCGAGCCTACTGAGCTCATTGAGCCCTACCATTCCGCCTCGAGGCTTCAAAAATAGCACTCGACGCCTCGAGTCTTGTATATACATCACTACAAAGCCGCTCATGAACTTCTCTGCACCATACGAAACACAGAGAAGGGTCTCTTCCTCACGACGAAATTCTTTGAATTGTGCTCTATCACAGTACAATATTTGTGACGGGTAAGGCACAAAGCGACGGGAAGGGGGGCTATCGCGTGTAAAATATCCGCTAGATGGCGTGCCTGTGAACTGAGGTCCAACTTCAACATCATTGTCTGATTTATTCGTTAATTGACAATTTGACATATCACGTCTAAAAATACCCAATCACCTTGTAGATGAACCTCAGGCCTAAAGTACGCCATCTTGCGGATTTTTTGCACGCGATAGCCCCCAATGGTTAAATGGTTAGCAACTAAACCGGATCTCTTTTTAACAATTACGCTTCAGCCTGTCGAAAAGACTATTAATTTAAATTCTGTATCTTAACTTTTTACCCGGTTTTTGCACTTAAAAATGGTTGAACTTCATAAGTGGCCGGTTTTGGCGTTAAACCATTTTAAAGTGCTAAAGCAGACCAATAAGTAGAGCACAATCGTTAAATAAATAGTTTGACTTACTGAGAGGCTTTGTTAAAAGTAGATCCGGCTTAGTAACTAACAATTTAATTTTTTGTTTGTGATAGGTGGCAGACGAGCAGACGGATCACCTGGTGATAAGCGATTGCCGCCGCCCAATGAAACCCGTGACACCAGTGGAGTTACAAATGCGCTGCCAACCTTTAAACCCCCCTATCCGGGGGGATTGGGCCTCCGGTACCCTCACTCATGCAACGAAACACAGCATAGTGCTGCTTCACGCCGGTTTTCTGTAAGGCCGTGGTATCACTCCGGTCGAGCCACCCCATTCATACCGAAGCGTGGCTCTCCCGCGGTAAAAAGTTAGCGTCACTAGTGTGCCCTACCCGTCGCCTCAATTTAGCCACTACATTCGATATATCATACTCCTATTTGTCTCTTAGATAGTTTTGACAAACCAGCACCAAGGTCGTACAAGAAGTGGAAAGTGGTGAACAATTCAACAAACGACAGCTACAGCTTTATCGTGCACTGCCCACATCGAGTTCGGGTAAGTTTTAGCTATAGAAAACGTATAGCAATAGTTAAATTCTAAACAGGCCTAACAAAATACTTCGCTTGATTCGGCAGGTTTAGAATCCTAGGTGTCGAAGTCGGCGCTTGGGCGCCTGTCTTGTAATTTAATACAACAATCTAATTATTCAACAGTAATCAGGCGCCAAATTCGGTAAAACCTTTTCTCGAGTGTACTGTTATAAAATGTTATTTGATGTGTATAAAGTTTTAAAAATATTATTTCACACTTTTTAGTTCGTGGTTTTTGATGGCGGTTTTTTTTTTGCAGAAAAATTTTTCTTCAAGCTTTTTAGTGTCTCATTTTTTTGCCATTACCTCAATCCTGAGGAGAAACGCCTATTAAGCGACCGTCAGTACGGCTTCCGTAGTGGTCGCTCCGCTGGTGACCTCCAGGTATTTCTGACTCATTGATGGGCGCAGGCGTGTGAGAGTAAGAGTGAGGCTCTGGCTGTCAGTTTGGACATAGCGAAAGCCTTTGATAGGGTATGGCACAAGGCGATGATATCGAAACTTCCCTCACACGGTCTTCCGGAGAAATTATGCACATGTATCGCTAGTTTTTTAAATGGGCGTAGCATTAAGGTTGTCATCGACGATTCTTACTCGGATCTGAAGCCCGTGAACGCTGGTGTCCCCCAGGGCTGTGTACTATCTCCAACACTGTTTCTTCTGCACATCAATGATATGTTCATTGCTATACTGATGATAGTACTGGAGATGCACTGTATACCGGACGTGCAAATATTTCAACGGAAAACGTCATTGAAAACCGTATCACACTTGTGTCTGAAGTCGAAGATATGTTGAATTATGTTTCGAACTGGGGTCGATAGTCCGTTTTTATCCCTCCAAGACAAAAGTGTTCGCGTTCACAGCTAAAAGACGTCCCTTTGAAGTGCCAATCAGTTTTCAGGGCACCCCCCTTATGTCAAGCCTTCTATCGGGATCCTTGGTGACGACATTTCGAGCGATGTCCAGTTTCGCGGTCATCTGGAAGACAAAGCTAAAATAGCTTGAAAGAATCTTGGTGTACTTAATAGAGCGGGGCGGTATTTCACACCAGCTCATCGGTTACAAGTCTATAAGACACAATTTCGGCCCCATATGGAATACTGCTCTCATCTCTGGGCTGGTGCCCCTCAGTACCAACTTCTTCCGTTTGACCGCGTACAACGTAGGGCTGCTCGAATTGTCGGTGACTTGACTCTCTGTAGTCGACTTGATCCTCTAGCATTGCGGCGGTACATAGCTTCTCTCAGCATTCTATACCGCATCTATCGTGGGGAGTGATCTGAGGAACTGTTTGATCTACTCCCTGCAGCTGAATTCTTACATCGAACCAGACGCAAGCGATTGTCATTCCATCCTCATCATCTCGATGGATGGCGGTCTAATACTGTGCGTTTCTCGCGGAATTTTCTACCACGTACCTCAGTTCTGTGGAACGGTTTGGGTGCAGGAGTATTTCCGGACGGCTACGATTTAGGGACCTTCAAGAGAAGACGTACTCTTTTCAAAAAAGGCCGGCAACTCATTAGCGATCCTTCTGATTTCGCGGATTTTCATGGGCGGCGTTGATTACTTTCCATGAGGTGACTCGCTTGCTTGTTTGTCCGCCTCTAGTATAAAAAAAGTCTCTTTTTTAAAAAATATAAATACTATTAAAAATATAATAACAACTTTGTAAAAAGTAAAGAAATGTATGGCACACAATATTAGCAGTTTGATTTCGAAGTAAAAAATAAACTGGCCGCGGATCGATATCTAGGATCGGTACCTACTTTCCTCTTTCTTTTCAATAATTTGATTCACATTTCTCCAAATAAAAGTACTAATTCTAAACTTCTTTTCCATTATTAAAGTATTCGATTCACGTTTGTTTGAAGTACCTACGTATTGATGATTCACTTTAATCAAAGTTTTTAGTAGGTTTTTTTTGGTTTCACAAGTGTGCTGCCAACCTTCTCCCCTTCGCCCCCATTGGGCCTCCGGTAACCTCACTCACACGGCGAAACACAGCGCAGGCGCTGCTTCACGCCGGTCTTCTGTGAGGCAGTGGTATCACTCCGGTCGAGCCGGCCCATTCATGCCTAGGCGTGGCTCTCCCACATTCAGGTCCCCACTCTATGAAGCTAGAATTTAGAAACGTCAAATGTGGCCAAAGTAATAAACTTTGACTCGACTATCAGATAGTCACCTTTAACGCAATTTGGTTTAGGACGAAAAAGGCGAGGTGGTGCTGGAGTCGCTGGCGGAGTACCAGCTGGACACCGGCGCCCGGTGTCCCGTCCCGCACCAGGCAGAGTGCCGCGCCCTCGCGCTCATGCTCCGGGGGGACGCCTCGCTGCTTAGTGGTGAGAATTAATGCTTCCACGGGAGCCACTGTGGCCTTATATCTTCATAGGCTGAAGATGTTTGTAGGAAAGTAAGCCGGCCCGCGGTACCCGCACCAGGCGCAGTGTCGTGTCCTCGCGCTTATACTCAGGGCAAACGCTTCGCTGCTTATTGGTGAGTGTTTTCGTTTCCAGGGTTGGCGATGGGCTTTATATCTTCATAGCCTTGAGATGTTTGTATGAAAGTGTGCTGTGCCCGACAGGGTCCATATTGTTCCTTAAATATCATTTATAATATGTACCACCGTAATGTATCACATATGGAAAAGCAATAAAGAATTGAATTGAATTGAATTGAAAAGTGGGCCGGCCCGCCCTACCCGCACCAGGCGCAGTTTTGTGTACTCGCGTTCCGCTAAAAATCCGCTAGATGGCTCTAAAATACATAATCTTCTTTCATTTTCGACTACCCGATTGGAACAGTGGTAGTGAACGCTGCCTATGATACAAGGATTGCGGGTTCGATCCCCGCACAGTACAAACATTTGTGTGCATGAACATGTTTGTTTGTATTGGTCTGGGTGTTTGCTATGTATTATAAGTATGTATTTACAAAAGAAAAGTATTATATGTATATATTTGTAATCCCACTGTTGATTCTGATATCCGTAACACAGGTGCTTGAGCTACCTATCTCGGAGTCAGATCAATGTATGTGATGTTATGAAATATTTCTTTATTTTCAACAACGAGTTTCCTTATTCTATTTCAGATATAGTTTTCTTATTTTTAACAAACCCTTCCCTAATAAAAGACCCTAAAGATGCATTTAATTAAAAAATGTTATTATGACGTCCTTGGAATTCCTAAATGAAAAATTGGACATTATTATACTTTGACATTTTAATTTAATTTAATCCAATTATCTATCTGTATATAATTTACTAATTTAATTTTATTTGACTCATAAATAGTGCTTGATTGTTTTTATTGTTTAAGATAATTATTTAACTTACTAATATAGTTGACCACCGTAATGGTATGTAAAGCATGTTGGAACTTTTCTTAATACATATACACCTAATTGTACACAATCGCACCTTCAGAAATATAGAGACCTAATGCAAAAAACTAAATTTGGGAAACAGCCAATAAAGATTCGCAAGTCACGACATTAAATAGGAAATTAATGCCTATCTAGAAATTGTGTACAAAGAGGTTATGTTCTTAGAGTTGCATATCTTACTATGCTTATTGATCTACACATTATAAATAAAAATAGGTCCAATTAATTTTTGGATTAGATCTCTATAATTCTGAAGGTGCGACATGTTCAAGCAAATAAAGTGTCTTTATCTTCTTACCTTTACCCTTTATTTATTTCAGTTAGAGTAGACGGTTCCTCTGGCGAGATAGTGACTTCTGATAGGTTAACAAAGGAGCAAATACTGAAACAAGACAGCGATGCGACGGCTGTAGTCAGTAACGCCATCTTCACAGTGCTGGACCAGCTGCAGGGCTTGCTGCCGGGACACTACGTGCTGCAGCATGAGGTGAGGTTCTTCCAGGTTTTTTTTAATGTGATAGGTGCCAGACGAGCAGACACCTAAGTAAGCGATTCCCGCCGCCCATGGACATCCTAATCTAATGTAATCTGTTAAGATAATTAATTGAAATTTGAACACTTTTGAAATCGATTTACATTAAAATTATCACTAAAGCATATATGCTGACACTGGACTGCATATAAACTTAAAGCGCTGGTTAAAGGATGCTGATAAAAAGTCGCTAATATTAGCAAAGCAATCTATTTTCGTTTAACCGACATAAGACACAAGACACAATAAACAAAGCAATAATATTAGTAAAAAAAGTATAAAAACATAAACAATACAAAAGAGGCTGGTCCAGCCGTCGATCCTCAACAATATATACTATCATATTTATAGCCCTCTGAAGTTAGTATATTTGTATGAAAATTTACGCCGTGTGGTCCCCGGCAGAGTAGAATAGGCCACCCTTCACTCTTACCGAGGTGTCGTAAAAGGCGACTAAGGTAAAGCTGCTGGCATGATCATCAGCACCCAGAGAAGGAAAACTCTGCATTTATATCAAAACCCTCGCCAACCCGTCTGCCAAGCGTGGTGAGTATGGCAATTACCCCTCATGTGATTGAGGGAGGCCCGTGCCCCAGCAGTGGGGACTTAAATGGGCTGATGATGATGATGATCATCATCATCATCATCATGAAAATTAGGTCCTGATTCGATTTGGTTGCTTGCGAGTGTAAGCTATAGCTTAGTCGGCTTTAGTGATATTATCATCCACAGAATCTTTTCGAGATTTCTTGCCCGCCGTCTGTTCTTTAACCTTACTTTCTTACTTTGCTTTCTTCAACTCAGATTCACTTCCGTCACTATGAAACGCATCTAAAAGTACAGAACCATCAGTATACACCGGGCCTTTTTTAACCGTCTTACTCCCTTATCGAGGGCATTGTCTGTAAACTTTGTGCAATAAAGTGTAACTGGGTCATTCTTGTTTTTTATCTACAATGAGCCCGTCCTCAGCAATATATGAAGTAATGAATTATATAAAGAAATATACGTTACACCATCAAGATATTCCTAATTTAACATGAAATAATGACATTCGTAGGTACTTTTGCATATTTAACTATGTAATTTTGCATGATTTAACTATGTAAAAAATATACAAAGCGTGACAGAGGTGTAAATGGCACCAATTTAGGGGGACGTGACGGAGGTGTTCATTTCAATCAAAAAGTATTCTTTGTCATTTAAATTTTACATCATGTAATAGTCCTTCTGTAAAATAGTACATTAACGAATATTTAGGACATATACTATTTATCATTTGTAGTCTGTTATATAAAAGTTAAATGTTGATTAGTAAGATTTTTTTTTACATGAGAGGTGGCAGATGGTAAGCAATTCTGCCGCCCATGGACACCCGCAGCACCAGTGGAGTCACAAGTGCGCTGCCAACCTTTTCCCCTTCCCCCCATTGGGCCTCCGGTAACCTCACTCACACGGCGAAACAGCGCAGGCGCTGCTTCACGCCGGTCGTCTGTGAGGCAGTGGTATCACTCCGGTCGAGCCGGCTCATTCATGCCTAAGCGTGGCTCTCTCACAAGTTTGGCTCATTGTCGATAAAAAAGAAGAACGACCTATCTATCTATCTATGTAGGCGCACCACGGCAAGAACGGCATACTGCTGCGGCCGGCGAGCAACGGAGGCGACCTGCAGCTGGAGTTCCGCTGCGAGCGGCTGCCCGACGCCGACGAGGCCAAGAGCCTCGGCGCGCCGCCCACGCTCGCGCCCGTGCTGCTGCCCGTGCACAAGTAAGCCACTCCGGCACCACACACAACACACTGCCACTTAATAATCATACTACAAATAGTGCTTTATTCATAAATAGTGATGCGCCGAATACTGGGGGTCTAATTTGAAGTTAACTTTGAGACTCAATCAAACGTATTTGACGACGTTTCCTAATTTGAAGTGAACATTGCGTCGGTTGAACTCAACCGAAACTCTTTTGACACATCTCGCCTCAAACCCTAATTTGAAAGTACCAAACCGCTTCCGAAATATTGAATTTGACAACTCGTGTCTCGCGTCCTTATGTCATAATTCACGATAGCTAGATAGGTGTTTTTGTTCGGTTGAATGGATTTATGGTGTATTAAAAAAGGATCTTTATGTCTTTGTGAACAAGGTCCAATGTCTGATATACCAATTAAGATTCGTTTTTTCTTAGATTAAATCAAAATAGCGGAGTTTCTTGGTAAAAAATGTAAAAATTGCTATACCTATATAGATGATTATGAATACATTGAGTACTTTTTATGTATGAATCTTATTATTTGATAGAAATGGGGTGAGCCCTGCGTCTCATAGCCACTGCGACCAGTAGATGATCTATTGTGGCAGCCCCGTAACCTATTTACAGCACCTCATGTAGCTCCAGTTCCAGGATAAACCCGAGAATGGAGCTGATGGGGGAGCTCTTGATCTCGTCAGCTGAGATCATGTGTGCTCCCAGGTGCCGGCTTCTGCAGCGGTGCAGCGCTATGCACTCGCCGAGGACGTGGATAATCGTTTCCTCGTCCTCGCGACAGAACCTGCAGATTTTGGTATCTGTAAGGCCCATGTTGTGCAGGTGCTTGTTTGTTTTGTTATTTCTACAGCTCGTCTCTGATCGAACGCCTGTATCAACGCCTTAGACTGTTCTAGTCGAGGTAGTCTTTTCCAGAATTCAGTGCTTTGTTTTTATTTGATTAATAATCATACTACAAATAGTGATGCGCCGAATAGTGGTTTGACCGAATACCGAATAATATTCGGTTTAACTTTTACCGAATCGAATATTCACACCGAATTCTTCGGTTCACGATTTCATACAATTTTCCGACAGGTTCTAACAATTTACGCTACATCACAACACTTTTGAAAAACATCGCACAGTTAGGTTGTATTATGATAATGTGGTTGTCATAACAGAAATATTGACAGAATTTAACTTCAATCCCTTTTATTACAAAAAGATGGTTAAAAGTGGGTAAATGTTGATTTATGATTTCAAATAAATATACCTAATAACAGATAGAAAGCTTAAGAAATAAATATGCTGACCAAAGGATTCAAAATAAAAGTTTATTTGCTGCGTTTTATTACCTATTATTCATCACATTTGTTTCTTTAAGTTCTACATATAAAACATAAATCATACAGAATAACTTTTGTCTTTTAGATCTAAACGAAGTCATGATACTCAAACCGAATTATTCGGCGGAATACGAATACTGGAAATTATGCCGAATACGAACCGAATATTCGGCGCATCTCTATTCATAAAACGTTCAATAAACCTTTGTTAGCTAAATAGGTTTTATAGAACAGTTTTGACGTTTGAAACGAAAAAAAATCATACAAAATTTTCCTTACCTAGCTTCAAACTTGACTGCGCGGACTCTCGGCAGATGACTGGCAGGAGGTGGCGCAGGATCGACCAAGATGGAGGCTCTTATTATCGGAGGCCAAGACTCACTATGGGTCGCTGCGCCAACCTAGTTAGTTAGTTAGCTTCAAACTTGAAGAGATCAAAATATTCACTCTATTTTCATCATGCTGCAGGTTCCGTAGGACGCTCCCGTGCGCCTTCACGCCCTACCCGGACCAGGTCGCCAAGGAGCCGAAGCGGCCCGTCAAGCGGCAGAAGACGCCGCCGCAAGCCATCAAGGTACGTGTCTATACGTCTCTAAGTCTATCGAGTACCTACACCAGGGTGATTATTTTAAACCGGGATAAAAACGGGACGGGAAAAGCCGGGAATGTGTAATATGAACACGGGACGGGAAAAGCCAGGAAATGTGTAATATGAACACGGGACGGGTAAAACCAGGAGGTAGTGAAACGGGAACACGGGACGAGGAAAATAGTGTTACATGAAAAACCGGGAAATGGCGTAACGGGAACACGGGAAAAGCTGTAAAATATAAAGGAGAGTCATTTACCGTAACTAAAGGATACAATAAATGCTAAAATGATCTTTTCCTTTTAATAACACCGCGAAAATACACCCAAACTTTTCTTAACGAATGCGAGAACCAATACATAAGTACTTTTACGTGTAGGCATATTTTAATTTGTGGCAAATTAACTTTTTTTTTTATATGAGAGGTGGCAGACGAGCAGAACTTTGCTAAAAAAGTGCAAAAATCGCATTCAAAATGTATTATCTCCCATGTTTGATTGTAATTTTGTACAAAGTAAGTATAGTATTCTAATGCGTTCCTACATTCCCCTCATTTCCTTTTAATTAACCAGAAAGTTCTTATATGGTTATTTTAGTGACTGCAATAAAAATATTAAAAAATGTCATAGTGAAGCATCAGCATGTCCCGCTATATTGCAAATGCCTCCATCATAGAAATCAAGTCATTACTACTATGATGCGATTAGGCTTAATCTGTTAAAAATAATGTCATCATGCCTACAAATTATTACTTTTTCGGAAGAAAAAAAAACGGAACCCAATTTAATATTTTTGTATGTTTATTGTATACCTACGGATTGTTTTAGTATATCAACCCTTTTTATCGTACCTTTTTACCACTAGAACGATATTCACTGTAAAAAAGTAGAAAATAATGCAGTTCATCGGCATTGCGGGTAATATGTGTTACACACGGGCCCGGTAAATCCTTACTTAATAAAGATTGAGGCACAAACAAAATTAGTTCTCATATTTATATTTTTTTAGTCCTATTTATTTAAGGCAAACTAAATTAAGACAAGTAAACATAGATAAAATAACGCAAAGGTCTCGGTTTAAAAAATCACCCTCTAAATCTATCTACAATTCTTTCAGGCAAGCCTTGTTATACATATAAATGAAATGGTTCGGCTAGAATAATTCTTCATTATAACGAACTTACGAGCTTTTGAGTCCCCTGTCTGTCCCAAGTCCTTTCCTTTCCCTTGGAAAGTCCTAAGCCCCAGACAGTAAGAACGTTTATCTAAAACACAACCGAATCGAACCTGGAATCACCACCAAAGTTTCCAAATTATAATTTGGAAACTCATCAATTTGAACAATATCAAATCCAAAATGGACGTGGGTTCAAATCCCGCGAGGAATACACAGTTTTCAGTAATGGATCCATTTGAATTATGTTAGGCCACTGCAGGCCTTGACCTGAGTGTCCGAAAGAAAATGATTCAGTGCTTCGATGGGCGCGCTAAATTGGTTTATATTATTTTTTAATAGCTACCTACCTAACCAAGTTGGAAGCCCTTATAGCCTATAAATTTGGTACCAGACCTTAACAATTCACGAAGAAGAAGACATTGAAAGTTAATAGTCCCATAGATTTTTAAAACAAATGGACAAATCTCACCATTTGAATTATTCACCATTTGATAATATAAACATGGTACTTTGTGAACGAATTCTCATTTGAGTGAGTTTCTAACACGGCCTGCAAAATGGCTTCCATTTTTTAGAGTTTACAGGAAAAGTTTGTGCCTATTAAGGCATCTACCACACTTGACGAAACTCGGTTCAAGTTGGGAAACCAAGGTAAAGTGGCGTACGCAAGTTGATGTAACATCTCTTATTACTCACCACATGTGATGGAATTAAATATTTGAATTTTATTTTCTAAATTTTTTTTACAATATTTTGAGTGTCATTTCATTCGGCTTACTATATCATATTTACAATCAAGAATTACTCACGATCTCACTTAGGACCGATTCGACTAATCTTATTCCGATACTTAATCTATGATATAGCGCTGTCATTCCATACAAATCTGAAGTTATATCATAGTTAGTTTTTAGAAGTTTATCCACGGATTGGTGAAATCGAGCCTTAGTAAAATAAAGGCCACCTCGCACTACCCCTTTGCAAAATTTGCATACTTACATTCAATCGATTTGAATGTATGCAAATTGTATTTTTTTATAAAACGGCCTAAGTGTATCTATCTTTTTTACAAAACATTTAAATTTATTTGATTTGTTGTGGAAATCCAGAGTATTGCTGAAAATTGGAAAGGAACTTTAATGCTAAAGTTCCGATATAAAGCTCATTCCATATAATTTTGAATTATTTATACTTAGTTTTTTAGATTTTCGCGTTGCATTATAACTACAATGTATGGATGTATGGAGTCCGCTCGTGACCACGGCTGCTGTAACGTAGCCGAAACGTCGAGCCAAATATGTGAGTGCACATAATAAATATCGTGTTAAACCCCGTATTGATACATTGTAGTTATTTATACTTGTATTTTATCAATACCATAAACCAAATTACATATATTTTAAGTTAAGAGAAATGTAATTTATACCGGCCACAAAAAGGCCTATTTTGCAAGCGTCTAAATGGAACACGCAACAAATCGGTCCAATCGATTTCACGTGATAAAGTAGCAAACATACACCCACACTTTCGTCTTAGTCGTCTTAGTCATAGTGTGATACTTGCGTACGCCACCAGTCTCCAGGCTTCGGTTCCAGTACGTTCGCCTGTCACGTTGGATTGTTCTGTTCAGTTGGGCGAGACAGCCGGCGGCCGCGCGCAACAGGTACCGAGCGCCGCCCTATAAACGCTAAGGCTTAATCCCGTGGACGGGCCCTAGGCCCCGGCGCCATGTTGCGGATTCTTGTGACGTCACAACATTGGTGGTATCGTAAATAAAACGCAGACAATCGCAAAATCGTATTAACAAACATATTTTGACTAAACTTCTGATAGTTTAAAATTTTAAGGTTTCGGGGAATTGCCCAAAATAATGTTAAATAGATTTTTAAAAACCATTATATATAGTTTGTTATATATAGATATGTACAAATACTTAAAATTGCCTTTTATATACTACCTATAGAAATACATGTGTCTAATAGAAACAAAGGTAGATTTGTGTCAAATATGCGATTGTCTGTGAACTGTCACTTGAACCAATCAAGAAATCGAACCCATAATATAGTTGGAGTTCAGAATTATCCTTACTTTAGTATTATATATTAATCTCGCAAATCACATACTACATAAACGACGAATAACGAGGAAATGCCTACGAAATTCTGAATTTAAAAGGAAACAATAGGAACCCTTCTGTCCGTCTGTCTTAAATAGTTGTAGGAACAGTGAAATAAGGCATGTTTTGGCTTGAAAAATTGGCGAAGTGCTGCCAATTTTCTATATAGTTGTCAAAAATGTATGTCACCAAAGATTTTACCAGACCATTGATCGATCGTCGATCGAGGGCATCGATTCGATTGTAGTTTGGATAAGTCGACGTCGATAGATAGATACTACCAGACCTTTGATCGTTTATAGCTACGAGACTTAGCCGACCGATGTTGACCGATGTCCTTGAACAACCACCGATCGATTAGTTATTAACACCCCTAATGTGACATTAGCTTTAAAAAAAAGCATTCCAACTATGCCATCGGCTAAAATAGACTTATTACACTGTATCTACCAAAACTGTGCATTATAATAGCACATTTTTTCTTCGTCAATATTTAGATGAAAGTATTAAATCCATTTCCAATTACTGAATTAGTCGGTCCGTCTGTCAATAATAGTGCAATCAACAAATGATGTACTTCGAAGTACATACACACGTAGGTCAAATACAAGCGTAGTAAATTAGGTTTTATACGCCTTTTAGACTATGGGTAAAATCATGGTATAGTGCTTAAGATATTTATACGTTTTTGAGTGGAAACCAGAGTTAAAAGGCAAGGCATTGTTATATAACACAAGCGCCAAGCATCGTTGATTGTGCTCATAAATTGTGTTTTATCCGACTGTATGGACCGAGAACAGATTTTCTGTGTTGTCAATATTATGCTGATGCATACACTTGTCTGACTCCGTGGGTTTTTGTTTCATTTGAGACATCTCTAAGCTCTCTTTTGATAATATGAGACTAAATAGTATCAACATTGTAGTTATTAAGTTCGGCGATGCAAAGATTTAAGTCACCTCGTTCCTAAAACCGTTTGATAAGACTTAAAATTGAATATGAGTTAAAACTTTAGAAAGGCACACTGAAAACCAATTAAAACTATTTGTGTGCTCTATAAAACTAATAATAAATATATATTAGCTCAATATTTAGATGCGTCCTAATCAAGGAAATTTGAATGCGAGGCGACTCGCCAGGCAGTTCGCAGCCCCAATAATACGCAAGTTCTTTTAACAATCCATTAGCCAATTCGAAATCTGTTCAATGCAAATAAAATTTAGATTTTTTTAAACAAATTAATACATGATCAATGTCATTATCATTTGCCTGGAAAGTATGCTCATGAGCACAAATATTTGATTGCGACGCAGCTAACCTCGAACAGAGACCAGTTCAAAAATAGATTCGCTAGATTCATTGTATCGTACCAGAAAAAATACTTGTAATACATACCAAACCAAATCTATTGAATTCAAAACGCTAAAGTGCACGAATGACATTTTTTTTTCACGAAGATGTGTTTTTAATCTCTGCATCGCCTTTGTGTGTAAACTCGCCGCCTTCCGACATTATGTGCATTTTTTTGTTTCAGTGGCCCAAAAAGAAGAACAGGAAGAAAAAGAAGAATAATAATAACAATTGAGGGTTAATAAATTATTTAATTGAGTACAGTCTTTTCTTTTATATTGAACCTCTATTTACGAGCTATTTTCAACTTTCAGAAATAAACAGATATAAATATTTTAACTCTAATAGCACTGTGTATTTTGCTTCGTAATAGTACTATTTATAAGAGGTCATTCATTTATTACGTAAGGGGGGAGAGAGTCGACTACGCCTTACAATATTTTACAAATGATATTTGATACGAATGATCATAAAAATATATATTTTTTTGTACTTAGGAGAGGGGATAGCAAAAAATAGGTCACCATCGTCTTCTACGTAACAAATGAATGACTCCGCAATGATCTTATAGCCAAAATATATCTTCCGAATTATCGTCGTCGATAAAACAGCATTGATATTATTACAATTTATTCCTATACAGTGTACGTGAGAAGATGCAACAGAGGTCAGAAGGTCTACAACGACACGGAATTGGCGACCGAATTTTTATCTGCGTCTCATTCACACGCGTTTCGTAATCGTGCAACAAATACTGCTGCAGTTATAACGTCACTGTGTGATTCGCTTATTCTACGATATAATCGGTATAATAACCTAAGTACCGACCCTATATACAAATAAGTTCGAAGCTAAATACAATTTTTAATACATAAGGCATCTTGGATGTATCATAGACTTAGGATGCCGCCCTGCTACATTCTAATTATATGATTTGTACGCAAGAGTTGACACTTGATTGATTGAATGACCGAATGAACAAGTTCTGACAAAATCATTGAACCTTTTCGTGAACAGTTCGGATGGAGAGAAACCGAAATTTTATTCTTCACTTTCGAATTTTAAGGTATTATGATGCCTTTCCATTGGCATTGGCAAAGTGCGCTTGAGTCGCCATCAATATTCATATTTAAGCTTTATGCCTTATGTATGCCCTTTGTTTTTCCGCAGGATTTCTTTCTTGGCGCAGACGCTAGAAGTTTCCATTTTAATTTATAGATATCCCGGATCGGTTCAAAAAACCAGCGTTTTTCGATTAAAAATTCTCAGTTTCAACCTGGAAGTTGGAGATCTTGTGAAACGGAAAGCACTCTTCGCTCGTCTTACTATGGTATACCATCGCAAATTAAGGGCTAAGCGAATAGAGTGCACTTATTGTAGTGTATGCGAATAATATCGTTCTGTCGTCTCATGCCTACGCGCCATGACGTAGCGGCTTAGGTGGCAACTGGACCACAATATTCTCGACCACTGGACGAGTTGCCTATTCTTCGGAAATGTTAGTGGTCAGGTCGGCCACTCGGCCATGCGATTCTCGTTGCATGTTACCATAGATTCAGATCTGTAAACTTTAGTGCAATAAAGAGTATCTATCTTTTTAGTATCATCTCGTGTTCAGGCGGGACTCGAAACCACACCTTCCACAATCCGGGTGAATGTCCTACCAATTAGACCACTGAACGCGTTATATTGTAGGTATATTTACAATATCCAGTGGAAATATTATTACGAATATTTGACCACCAGTTAAGATAGATAAATAGATAAATTGTGTGTGCCTCCCCCCCACCTCTAACTTTTATAATATATGAATTATAAAACTAAAAAAATATATGATGTACATAATCATGAAAACTAACAACGATAATTGGTTTGAACTAGATTTAGTGAGTAGTTTTTTTTTAAATACGTTATAAACCGTAAACCGCAATTTATCTTCCATATATCTTACTTGCTGCTACGGAACCCTTCATGGGCGAGTCCGACTCGCCCTTGGCCGGTTTTTAAATGGTTTTTGAATTATGATATCTTCGAGAGTTTTTGCTACCAGATTAATTTTTTGATTAGAAACGTCAGCGATCTGTCAAAATGATGTTTCGATGTTTTGTTTGATCAGAAAAAAGGAGACAATCCTTTTGAATAGATGTACATACTTATTGAGTATTATATATTATGTTTAAAGTAAATAACATTATAATAAAAGTTACAACATTACTAAAATAACTTTCATTTCACATAAATAATATCTGTAGGTATGTAAGTATGAAAATCAGCTGGATTGTTTGCTGGCCAGTGTAAATTTAAATTTGCCAACAAGTAGTTAAACATTATGTATATTTACTTTAATTTTACTACATTTTACGTGCATGTAACCTTCAAAATATTTGGTATATTCAGAATATTGGCAAATGAGATGTTTGGTTGAGTCGACCACTAACAGTTTTAAAAAGGTGGCCACTCGACCATGAGCCGAGAATCACATGGCCGAGTGGCCGACCTGACCACTAACATTTCCGAAGAATAGGCAACTCGTCCAGTGGTCGAGAATATTGTGGTCCAGTTGCCACCTAAGCCGACGTAGCAGCGAGAAATGGTAAAAGCATGCAAATAGTACACTTATGTTTGCGCACACACTTGTGTAATATATCTTGCACACGTGACTGATTGCTGAATATATAGGTTTATGTCCATGAATGTATCACATGTTTAGGCTTCACCTATAGCGACGTGTAGTAGTAGATTAACTACTAAGCGGCCTCGTCGAAGTACCCGTCCAGCTGGGTCGCGATCTGTAATGTAATTAATAGCAAGGTAATAAGGTTTAGAATCGAACTGACAAAGAGAATACCTGATGCGTGAACTAAATATTATTTAAAAACTCCCAGGGTTCATTTCAAGGGGTGACGAAGGCCTCAGTCATAACCCATAATATTATTATAATGTATCATAAAACCCCTTTAGCATGTTGAGTCAATTAACAAGCGAAAATAAAAACCAGCTCCTAATATTAGCGTGTATTCCCAGTTGGGTCCAAAGCTGTCGCTCCGGGAGTCCGGGGTACGCTTGGACCATAATTCTTGATTTGGGGAGTCTGGTAATTACAATGAAGAGTACTGCCGTCTGAACTTCGCAACTCTTTACAGGGGAACCACACCACAGATTTAATAATCTGTGAACCACCAACTGAATCATATTTACACGTTTCAAAAACAATTCGAAACGTGCAGCTAATGGTAGGAATACGCACATAGATTTGAAAAATCCAGTGGCGCATGCTCGGATTCCAACCCGGATCCCCGTATGAAAGGCGCTCTCTGAACCAGACACCACCATGGTGTCGTGAAAAAAAATCAGCTTACATACAAAATAGAATATCCACTCGGTAATAAAGTATCTAATAATATAGGGAGCAGCAAATTTTTGCCGGACTATGGAGGGTAATGTTTCATTTCGCTTGTATTGTTAATATAACATGCTAAAGTGGCTTTATTCATGATATGACGATCCGAGTTACGACTCGGATCATCTGTACTACGGTACATACTGCCTTTAGTCCAAGGGTTGCGGGTTAGATCCCTGCACAGTACAAACACATGTGTGCATGAACATGTTTGTTTGTATTGGTCTGGGTCTTTTTAGGGTACCGTAGCCAAATGGCAAAAAACGGAACCCTTATAGATTCGTCATGTCTGTCCGTCTGTCCGTCCGTATGTCACAGCCACTTTTCTCCGAAACTATAAGAACTATACTATTGAAACTTGGTAAATGTTTTTTTCTAACCGCATTACGATTTTTACACAAAAATTGGAAAAATTGAGGGGGTCTCCATACTTGAAACTAAAACTCAAAAAATGATGTTGAGGTTTTTAACATCATTTTTTTCTAAACACAATACTTTGCGCAAGAGACGCTCCCAAATTGGTAAATTGTGTCGTCGTCCATTTGTGTCGCTTTCCGTGATCTTTGCATGTTAAAACTGTTACCTACTTTATTTCTATCAGTGAAGACCTGTTATTAGCTTGACATTAATTCTAATTGCTACCGTATTAATACAGCTGTTAGTCTTCCGAATAAAATAAAATAAATTTTAAGCTGAGTGTCTCTTTAAACACTTGACATTGGCGGAATCATTGCGTCGCTGAACGTGTGATTGAGTCCACAATGAAAAAAAATAGATTCGGCGGGTAGGGCTAAAACAAGCCGCACGGGCTGATGCAATTCAAAGGTTTTAAATTAGTGGTTTTTAGTGTTCAAATTTGGTGTTTATTTGTGCAGTGAAGTGCCGCAAAGTGATCCTAATAATAAGAATCGTTGGATTGTATCGTTTTTAACACTGCTATTGTGTGTCGAGTGAGTTGTCTCGTGACAACTTGCTTGGACCAAATAAGAGTCTTAAAACCTGCGATTGCTTTTAGAGTGATATCCGCTGAATCCGTAGGTCGATAAAACGTAGAACGCCGGCGTTTTATTGAGTGACTGTGACTTTGACTGACTTCGACTGTTGACTACCTACTTATTCTCAATAAGTTACTTGACATTGGCGAATTATCTTCGGGTAAGCCATAATAATTTTCTTTTTTTTTAAAAAAAGAAAAAAAAATAAACCGATGCAAAATAACAATGGTATAGTTCGACGTACCTGCACGGGCGAGTACTTGACGTACTTGTCGGGGTTCTTGGAGAAGGGCAGCGCGTGCGTGGCGTCGTAGAAGGCGGAGTAGCGCGGCAGCAGCGTCTGCTTGTTGTCGCGCTTCAGCGCCTCGCGCAGCTCCGCGTCCGGCACGCTGTAGCCGCGCTGCGCGCGCGTGATCTCCTCCCACTCGCGGTTGAACGACTGACAGGAAGATTTAAAATAATAATAGTACTTCTTTATGCTTTAAATTATAATACTCTTTTTAGAACTCGCCATCCCAAATTATTTTCCCTCCCTGTTTACCGCAACAACACATCTTTCTTCAACCCTATATAATACAAGGGGCAGCGTTCGGGAAGCTACGCAGCATATTTTCGGCCAACCTACCGCAGTGTCTCAAGACGAAAGTCTTCAATGCGTGTGTGTTGCCAGTGATGACATACGGAACCGAAACGTGGCCGCTTACAATATGCCGATTAAGGAGGCTCAAATTCACCCAGAGAGCTATGCTCGGAGTCTCCCTGCGTGATCGTATCAGAAATGATGAGATCCGCAGGAGAACTAAGGTTACAGACATAGCCCAAAGGATTGCATGCCTCAAGTGGCAATGGGCAGGGCACATAGCGAGGAGAACAGACGGCCGTTGGGGCAGAAAGGTCCTCGAGTGGAGGCCACGTACAGGAAGTCGCAGCCGTGGCAGGCCCCCCACAAGGTGGACCGACGATCTGGTGAAGATCGCGGGAATCCATTGGATGCGGGCGGCACAGGACCGATCTGTGTGGAGAACATTGGGGGAGGCCTATGTCCAGCAGTGGACGTCTATTGGCTGAAATGATGATATAATACAATGAACTCGCTCGGAACAATCAGGATATTTATCTTCTCTTTCTGTTAGTCCAAATATCTTTAAGAGGACTGTCAAGACCCTCCTAGAAAGATTATGATTATATTATAATTAAAACCCTTCTTTTTTTTTACCTACAGCCCTTCCGGCAGCTTTCAACCAACCAACTTTTTTCTTACATTTTGTTACATGTCAGGGATACATGTTCTTAGGTAATAGTCTAGTTCGTAGTTTATCGTATAAGCTTACGCTACTATGTATAACTTTCTTAACTGTTGCCTGTTTTGTGTCCTTAATAAAATAAATAAATAATAATTCTCACAACATCTCATATGTTGACCTGATTCCGTACTAAGTAGCTTAAGCATTTGTGTTACAGATATCAGACAACAGAAGAACACAAATATGTACTTAAATACTTATGTATTACACCCAGACACCGAAGTGTGACAAGACAAGTGTTCATCGCACGAATGTTAGTCTAGGGTGTCACTACCAATTGCGCCATCCGGTCAGTCGATAATAATATTCTCCAACCTATTACGGCTACGGCGGCCAATCTCAACAATCAGCCACATACGCAGGATAATGAAAAAAATCAAAATATCTTTAGACAATTTATTACAGAATTTCAATTTCTACCGAGAAGAATCAGCAAGAAACTCAGTAGTTTTAATATTATGGTGTCAAGTTTATGCGCAAATACAAGTGCACTCTTTATTCTCTTACCCTTATATTCCGGAGGGACACCAGTGTGATACGACCGGAGATGTATCGGGCGCAGGACAGGACCATAGGCTTAACGTGTTTTCCTAGGCACGGTAATACAAGACCGCCAACTTCCAAACTTCCACTAAGAATTTCTTACTGAAAACATTTTTTCCGACCCGGAGATCGAACCCAGGACCTCTTGAGCAGCCGTCGCTTTAAAGTACGACCCACTAACCACTGCGCCACCAAGGCAGATTTTTTTTAAAAAGAGTAAAGATAAAAAAAATCTTTATTCAAGTTAGGTCCATACAGAACATTTATGAATGTCTAAATAGGTACACATATTATAATCTACCGCTGGTTCGGAATGTCGAATTCTTCTGAAAAGACACCAGCAAGAAACTCAGCAGTTACTCTTTTCGAATATTATGTGCGAGTGAGTAACAAAACTTAATAAATTTAAAAAAATATCTCACACATTGACAAACATCGCCTCCCATGGACACCCACAACATCGTCCCTCCCGGTATCCTCACTAACTCGGCGAAACACAGTGATCGATCTTTAACACATTCGATGGGTCGAGTTTATACGAGGTATGGTTTGTGTCGAAAAAAATCTATTTTACGCCCTTGTAGTATAAGCTAATGCAAATAAATATTATAAACACATACCGCATATTTATCTTTCAAAATCTGGCGGTCCTTGTCCCTCAGCTTAGCAGGAAGTTGCTCTTCCAACACGGTGTGAGCGAGAAGTTTATTCCAGCTGAAAAAAATATTGAATGACTTATCTAACTCCTGAACCAATTAGAGTTGTCACATTTTATATTTAGTCATATAATATTACTTCATTGTATTATGGAGAATGTTCTCTAATTGTATTTTATATTTTTTTAAACTCGGTTGAAAATAAATAACATGATAGAAAAAAATACTACGATACATTGTGTAGGCCAGTTCTTCACTTTTGGGCCTCACGTGATTAATGAACCCCTTCCTGGGTGTGAGAGCAGCATAACATCTATCTTACCTTTGCAAGTATGCGTTCTTGTGCTCCTGTATCATGTCCCTGTAGTTGGCCTCGCAGTCCGGCTCCGCCAGCATCAGCACCTCCATGATGCCGCTGCGCTGCAGACCCTGGCAAACCACAATAATTCAACTAGCGCCACGAAACAAAACAGATTCCTTGTGCCTATGAATATAAAGGTCAAATTTGAATGTTCATATGCAAGTATTTTTTAGCAATCTTTTGCAATTTATTCTTAAGTAAATAACACACTTAAAAATTTCATCTCGTGTTCAGGCGGGACTCGAACCCACATCTTCCACGATCCGAGGGGATGTTCTACCAATTTGACCACTGAACGCGTTACGTCGATACCACAACATTGATGAGACTGTCTGCCTCGGCGCAGTGGTTAGTGGGTTGCACTTTAAAGCGGCGGTCCCGGGTTCGATCCCCGGGTCGGGCCAAAAATTTTGGCAGCGGCAGTTCGGAGTCTGGAGTTGGCGGTATTGTATCCCCGTGCCTCGGAAAGCCCGTTAAGCTGTTGGTCTTGCGCCCAACCATTCGCCGGTCGTATTAGTGTCCCATCGAAATATGAGGGTAAGGGAATAGAGAGTGCACTTGTATTTTCGCACACACTAGAGCACTATAATATATCCTGCGTACGTGGCTGATCGTTGAGATTGGCCGATGTAGCCGTAATCGGTTGGAGGATATTATTGATGAGACTATTATATCATGTCGAATCAAGCACTTACAAATTTCGTCGGCTTAGTAACGTATTCAGTGGTCAATTTCATATAATATATGAAAAGATAAGACATATATTCATAAAAAAGGTACAGATAATTATCACGTTGGACTTCTACAACTAGTCAAAGGAGATGTCCCATAACTAGCCAGCAAATTGTACAGTATATCAAAAAAGCAAGAAAAATCTACTGATGTGGGGAGAAATAAAAAAATAATTAACGTATGAACATAAGATAAATTAATGATTTTACCCCAGAACAAGCATACAGTGTGCGTCTGAGGAAAATGACACAGACGTCACTTTGACATAGCCAATATGTTTGCCCTTTTTATGGAAAACTGTACACGATCCTGGCCAAGTGACCATATATTTTCGAATATCATCTTTCCAGAAATAATGAAATGTTTACCTGCAGTAAATACAGCGTGTTATTCAACAAGAAAATAGCCTTTAGCGCGTCCGGATACTGCTCGCTCTTGTTGCGCAGCGTGAAGTTCAGCTGCGCCAACACTTTGCCTGGAAATATTCATTAAAAAACATAATCCGTAGCGTAGTGGAAGTGGCAAAATCTCAGCTTTATCCCTGAAGGGGAAGGAGGGGGGGCCGCCGCCCATAGACACCCGCGACACCAGTGGAGTCACAAGCCAACCTTTAAACCCCCCTTTCCCACGGATTGGGCCTCCGGTTTTCAGTGAGGCCGTGCTACTTGGCTCTCCCACGGTCAAAAAATCTACTAGGGATCTTATATTTATATTCATTTATTGCATAGTCACATTACATTATTATATTAGGTCTTAAATGTAATATTGCGGTATACATGTGACGTCCTGCAAGGACATAGCAATTTCAATTCTTATACTATTTTACCCCAAAACGTTAAAAACATTTGGAATGATATCTTTGAACAATCGCAGAGATATGTTGGACTTAATTTTATTATAAAAAAATCACTAATAACAATTATCTATTGTTATTAGTGATTTTTTATTTCTTGTCCACAACTTGTCACTAAACTCTCTTCAGAGTACCGCGCAGGATGCCCTCGTTTTCCAATCAAGCCATTCATGCTTCCATTTCGAAGAACACATGAGTCACAACTCCCCCTTAGTAAGATTGTCCCGTTTGTATAATAAATATGTTAATAGATTTGATATACACTTTTTGTCACTGTCTAGGTTTAAACGTGAATTAAGACTAAAACTACACCAAATTAATTATAAAAAAGTACCTATGTATTTATTGCGAAAGTGATGGTTACCTTTAAGGCGACGGGTAACCCTAACTGGCGACACCATTCGTTTTCAATTGTTAGCTACTAAACAGGATCTATTTTAAACAACTTTGGGGTTACAACCTCTCACCAAACACTTATACTATTTATTAAATAATCATGCACAAAAGTTGGGTCCATTTTTGTACGCGAAAAATTGATTACCGCCAAAAGCGGCCACTTTAAGCGTGAATCAATTTTTCGCGTACAAATGTTTGGTCCGGTTATTTAATATAGTACTAGCTTTTGCCCGCGACTTCGTCTGCGTTCACACAATATCTTTATAAATTATAGCCTATGTGTTATTCTGATCTATAAGCTACATTACTGTAAAGTTTCATTAAAATCCGTTTAGTAGTTTTTGTGTGAAAGAGGAACAAACATCCATACATCCATCCAAACAAACTTTCGCCTTTATAATTTTAGTAAGGAGTAAGGATAAGGATAGTAAGAATAAATGTTTGCCGAGAGGTTGTGACCTCGAAATTAAAATATATCCGGTTTAGTAGCGATTGGTGTCGCTAGTGTGATTGTGCGTCATGTATTAGCTAATATCTATTATGTGTTTTGAGGATACTTTTGATGTAATAATTGTTGGTGATCTAAATAAATAAATACATAAAAAAATACCCTTGATCACCGTAAATGAAGCAAGGCACAATACTCACGCATGTATTATGTATTTTTAGGATACTTTTGATGAAATAATCGTTGGAGATCTAAATAAATAAATACATAAAAAAAAATACCCTTGATCACCGTAAATGAAGCAAGGCACAGTACTCACGCATGTATATGGCGAGCAGCGCTGCGTTGCGGTCGTGCGCGGCGGGCAGTGCGGCCGCGGCGCGCGCGTACGCCGGGTCGCTCGCCAGCGCCGGCCCTACGCCACCAACGAAACACTTCAATACAACTCAATACTCAATATTTTATTTGTATTTCACAGTGTACATTCATCATCGTCATCATCGTCAGCCCATTTAAGTCCCCACTGCAGCTGATATGAATAAGATACATTTGGATGAAACAACGTTGCAAAAGATGGAGTGTGAACAAGAGAGCACTATAGGACTGCTTAATCTTCTGAAAATTACCTTCGCTTCTAAGGTATTGGCTAAGAGGTGAGTAATATTTTACTAGATAGAGACTAGAATGACCATCAAAAGTCACATTATGTAACAGCTTTGGGTCATCATCATCATCAGCCCATTTAAGTCCCCACTACTGGTGCGCGGGCCTCCCTCAATCACATGAGGGGTAATTGCCATACTCACCACGCTTGGCAGACGGGTTGGCGAGGGTTTTGATATAAATGCAGAGTTTTCCTTCTCTGGGTGCTGATGATCATGCCAGCAGCTTTATCTTAGTCGCCTTTTACGACACCTCGGTAAGAGTGAGGGTGGCCTATTCTACTCTGCCGAGATCACACGGCGGCCGGGACCACACGGAACATTTTGTGTAATAAAGTTTAAGGTGACGGGTAGGGCATACTAGCGACGCTAATCGATTTTAATTTTTAACTACTAAACTAGATCTATTTTAAACAATTTCGGGGTTACAACCAAAAAATTGATTCACGCCAAAAGTGGCCGCTTTTGACGTGAATCATTTTCTCGCGTCCGCATTGGACCCAACATTTGTGCATGGTTTTATTATAAATAGTATAAGTGTTTGCCGAGAGATTGTAACCCCGAAATTGTTTAAAATTAAACCGGTTTAGTAGTTAAGAATTAAAATCGATTGTCGTCGCTAGTGTGCCCTACCCTTCACCTTAAGAGTACGTAAATGACAAGAATGAGGGAAAATTATAAATTATTCGCTTTCAGTTATCAAAAAATAATTAGACACAGAAAGTTGGATCTAGATGACACTGATATCGAAGAGTTCTAACCTGTGCATAACAAATATATTATATCGTTCGATGACTCGCAGATTTCTATAAAGCAGATGTTAACAAAAATCTGCGGAATCCACCGCCAGCCCAGTTCTGTTTCGTTTAGCTGAACCAGTGATCCACAATGGTTGAAAATATTTTTTATGGGAGCTTTACCGATGGCGTGCAGGTGTGGAGCTGCAGCTGAAGTCACGGAGCTGCTAGCAGCGTCGTGGATGCCTCCACGTGGTGGGATCCCGTATAGTCTCATATGAGGGTCCTCAACTGCTCTTCTGAGTTGCCGATGGATCTGCAGGTGGGATCCACGATCCGCCCAGTTCTGGAGCCGGTTAGACATGGTAGCATTACCGATGGAGAGCAGGTGGTGCTGCAACTGGTGGCAGTGCTGGAGCGCTGTAGTGCGGTAGTCACGAAGCCGCTGACCGCATCGCCGTCCACGAACTCCTCCCGCGACTCCCGCACATCGACATGCAGTGAGAGCGTTGGCGTTACCGATGAAGTGCAGGTGGTGCTGCAGCTGATGGCAGTGCTGGAGCGCTGTAGTCCACGGAGACGTTGGACGCATCGCTGTCCACGAAATCTTTCAGCAACTTGACGTACATCAACATGCAGAAAGAGCGTTGGCGTTACCGATGGAGTGTAGGTGGTGCTGCAGCTGATGTCAGTGCTGGAACGCTGTAGTCCACGAACTCCGCCAGCGACTCCCGCACATCGACATGCAGAGAGTGTTGGCATTACCGATGAAGTGCAGGTGGTGCTGCAGGCGATGGCAGTGCTGGAGCACTGTAGTGCTGTAGTCTACGGAGGCGCTGGCCGGGTCGCCACGAACTCCGCCAGCGACTCCCGCACATCTACATGCAGAGAGTGTTGGCATTACCCATAGAGTGCAGGTGGTGCTGCAGGCGATGGCAGTGCTGTAGCACTGTAGTGCTGTAGTCTACGGAGCCGCTGGCCGCGTCGCCACGAACTCCGCCAGCGACTCCCGCACATCGACATGCAGAGAGTGTTGGCATTACCCATGGAGTGCAGGTGGTGCTGCAGGCGATGGCAGTGCTGTAGCACTGTAGTGCTGTAGTTTACTGAGCCGCTGGCCGCGTCGCCACGAACTCCGCCAGCGACTCCCGCACATCGACATGCAGAGAGTGTTGGCATTACCGATGGAGTGCAGGTGGTGCTGCAGGCGATGGCAGTGCTGGAGCACTGTAGTGCTGTAGTCTACGGAGCCGCTGGCCGCGTCGCCACGAACTCCGCCAGCGACTCCCGCACATCGACATGCAGAGAGTGTTGGCATTACCGATGGAGTGCAGGTGGTGCTGCAGGCGATGGCAGTGCTGGAGCACTGTAGTGCTGTAGTCTACGGAGCCGCTGGCCGCGTCGCCACGAACTCCGCCAGCGACTCCCGCACATCGACATGCAGAGAGTGTTGGCATTACCCATGGAGTGCAGGTGGTGCTGCAGGCGATGGCAGTGCTGTATCACTGTAGTGCTGTAGTCTACGGAGCCGCTGGCCGCGTCGCCACGAACTCCGCCAGCGACTCCCGCACATCGACATGCAGAGAGTGTTGGCATTACCCATGGAGTGCAGTGCTGTAGTTCACGGAGTCGCTGGACCTTCGCCCTCCACGAACTCTTCCAGCAACTTCACGCACATGCAGTGGGAGCGTTGGCGTTACCGATGGAGTGCAGTGCTGTAGTTCACGGAGTCGCTGGACCTTCGCCCTCCACGAACTCTTCCAGCAACTTCACGCACATGCAGTGGGAGCGTTGGCGTTACCGATGGAGTGCAGTGCTGTAGTTCGCGGAGTCGCTGGACCTTCGCCCTCCACGAACTCTTCCAGCAACTTAACGCAGATGCAGTGGGAGCGTTGGCGTTACCGATGGAGTGCAGGTGGTGCTGCAGCTGGTGGCAGTGCGTGAGCGCGGCGGCGGCGAGCTGGTGCACGGTGCCGTCCACGGCGCCGGCGGCCGCGTCGCCGCGCACGCCCTCCACGAACTCCTCCAGCGACTTCACGCACTACAACAACATACAAAACCTACATTACGGACAGTAAGCAGAACAGGCATAGGTTGAGTGCAATAAGGTATAATAACCGGTCCAACCGATTACGCCCACGACGGCCAATCTCAACGATCAGCCACGTACGCAGGATATATTATAGTGCTCTTTTTTTTTTTATATGAGAGGTGGCAAACGAGCAGACGGATCACCTGATGGTAAGCAATTCCGCCGCCCATGGACACCCGCAACACCAGTGGAGTCACAAGTGCGCTGCCAACCTTTTCCCCTTCCCCCCATTGGGCCTCCGGTAACCTCACTCACACGGCGAAACACAGCTGCTCAAGTGTGTGCGCAAATACAAGTGCACTCTCTATTCCCTTACCCTCATATTCCGATGGGACACTACTGTGACACGACCGGAGAAGTATAGAGCGCAGGACCAACAGTTTAACGTGCTTTCCGAGGCACGAGGGTACAAGACCGCCAACCAGACTCCGGGCTGCCACTAAGAATTTCTTACCGAAAACTTAGGTACAAATAATTGGACCCGAGGATCGAACCCGGGAACCTCTTGCGCAGCCGTCGGTTTAAAGTGCGACGTACTAACCACTGCGCCACCGAGGCAGTCATAGTCATAGAGGAATAAGGTATATACTATAGGACTGAATTCCATCTGCAACAACGCTGCTCAACCTTTTGAAGAGCCTAACGGTGGATTCAGTCTTTAACAACGGGCCACTTAAGTACATTTCCTATTTCCTAGTTCAGAGATCAAAGTTTGAATCAAGCTAAGTATACTGTGTGCGGCGGGATCCATCAACTGATCAACCCAATCGTTTTGCCTGCTACCCACACTTTCGCGGAGTCTGAGAGGCGCGACGCTTGAACGTGACATGAAGATAACGCCCACCTAGTACAAGCGCAGCGTCGTCGCTTTGAAACGGCGCATCGAGAATACGCAACGCCCAAAAAACGTGGGGGAGTTGTCGGCAAGACGCCGAAGCTAGTGAGGGGTCTCTAATGTCTATGTATAAGGTCTTATTCATAAATCTTGCTTAAACCTTTGTTTACTAACACGGTGTTATGGAGCAGTTTTGACGTTTAAAAAAAAATCATACAAATTTTCGAAAAAATTGTAAAAACTGCTTTATAACACCGTTTTAGTTAACATAGGTTTAACAAACATTTATGAATGGCTTTTAGAGTGTTCTTAGGTGTAGTAATAAAGCCTAAATTTGAATGTTGATATCGACTAAAGCGCTTAATACGGGATTTTTTAAATCGCGCGGACTCTAATGTCTCTACTAATAGTGAGCTGGCAGTTGTGCACGTGTGGCCGTGTGGTCCCCGGCAGAGTAGAATAGGCCACCCTCACTCTTACCGAGGTGTCGTAAAAGGCGACTAAGGTAAAACTGCTGGCATGATCATCAGCACCCAGAGAAGGAAAACTCTGCATTTATATCTAAACCCTCGCCAACCCGTCTGCCAAGCGTGGCGAGTATGGTAATTACCCCTCATGTGATTGAGGGAGGCCCGTGCCCCAGCAGTGGGGACTTAAATGGGCTGACGACGAAGTAAAGTAGTCAAAATATATTCTAGTTCAAGCAAAGAGTCAATCGAAAAGCCTATGCCGCTGCATAATACATTGATGTGTAAGTCTGCAGAGTATTCTCCACGTCTGGACAATGTCTAAGGGTGGGTCCGCACTAGCTCCCCACTCACGAACATAAAATGCGAGAAACTCGCGAGTTTCTCGCATTTTATGTTCGTGAGTGGGGAGTTCAGCAGTGGGGACTTAAATGGGCTGATGATGATGATGAGTTGTGCACGATGATGGTTTAAAGCGCGGGTGGTTAGGAGTGACGCGAGTGAGTGGGCAAAGCATCGATCTACAATTTTGTTTCGTCCGAGCTCCGCCCATGCGAGCCCTAGCCGCGCGGTCTTGCTTGTTGACGCGTGTTCATTCGTACGTTAAGACTCACATTAAGCTGGCAGTTGTGCACGATGTTGGCGTAGAGCGCGGGCGCGGCGGGCGCGAGCGCGCGCTCGACGTCGGGCTGCAGGCGCTGCAGACGCGCCAGCAGCGCCCACGCCGCCGCCGCGCCCGCTCCGCACTTGCCCGCCGCGCGCCGCCGCATTGCGCACGCGCGCTGCAACCATACACCGACACATTCAACTGATGTGGTAATTTCCCATACAATTTGACATTTTAAATCTGTCAAAACTAGCAAAAATATATCTACGTGAAAAAGTCCATACAGCGTAAGAAGGTGAATTGGACAGTTAAAACGTTCGGTATCATGCATTCAATTCTCTAAAATAAAGTATAGTATTATAGTCGTGCTTCTGTGGTCAAAACAGTCAAACATCTGTTTGTACATGAAAACCTTCTTTAGTCCATTCAGCGTAAGAAAGTGAATTGGAAAACAGTTAAAACGTTTTCTATCATGCATCCAACTTTCTACAAATAAAAATAATAAATTATAAAATATTTTTTTGGGTTTTTATTTTTGCAAAATAACAAGTATTAATCTTTTTGAGTTAATCTGAACAAGAACTTATAGTGATTGAGAAGAACAACCATAAATCAAAATCAGTGATCAATATGGTGGCCATCTTACCATCGAATCACAATGGACAACATTTCAAAATTGCTAAGCTCTGAAACAAAAAATACCAATTCTTTGTTTACTTTTCCGCTGCTCGAATATATATTTATTAATTTTTTATATTGCTTATTTATTGAGAAAAAAATTAAAAACTAAAAAACGTAAGATGACGTCATCGGACGGCAGAATGTAAAATATTTCTTTGCTTAGCACATTATAGTTTTAAATTTACGAAATGCCAAACCCATGACATGCAACTGTCAAAAAAAAAGACAACTTGTCAACGTTGAATGTATGAATGACGTTGACAATGTTGACACTAGTATGATTTACCTTTGACAGTAGTACCTTTTTTTTATTAAAACAATGATAAGCAAAGGAATATCGCTGTATTCAGCCGTCCGATGACGTCATTTGGCGCTTACGTCTATTTAGAATAAAAAGAATTTCAATAATTATTTATGCATGAGAATGGACAAATTTTGAAAAAAGAAAAAATATGGGTCTGTTCATTTTATGTCTATTTTCATATAAAAAAACAATTTGGACATGTTAAAAATATGAAATGTTGTCCATTATTGTCTCATGCAAAATATGTTCGCAAAGCAAATTATTTAAAAGAAAAATAAGTAAATCTGGTAATAAAATTAAGGCTACTGGGGATATAATTAATAAAGAGACTTGCAAAACAAAATCATATGATACCAAGATCTCTCTCAAAATGAATAATAGAAATCTTTACGCTGGTGCTGAAATAGCGGACGCATTTGAATCTTTTTTCTCCAATATAGCAGTCACTACTACTCAGTCATTAAATTCTTGTCCACATCTTGCTGAGTCCCTGTTAAAAGAATGTGTGGAGAAGTGTCAAGCTACTTTTTGCTTTAGTCATGTTACTGACCATATAATTATAAAAACATTGAAAGACCTTAAGATCTTTACCCTAATTTAGTTTTCTTCGCGAAAGACCTGTTATAAGCTTTAATACATTCATTGTAAATGCTACTGTATTAAGACAGCTGTTGGTCTTCCGAATAAAATAAAATAAATGAAAATAAAAAAACTGAGGACCTAAGGGTATTTCAACAGAAATTTTAAAATCTATTATATCTACTATTGCCCCATATTTAGCTATTATATTTAAGAAATGTGTAGATACGGGTCACTTTCCAAATTTAATGAAATTTAGTAAAATTGTGCCACTGCATAAGCCAGGGGACAAAAACGACCCATCAAAATTTAGACCAATAGCTATATTACCAGCCAGTGAGTAAGATCTTTGAAAAAAATATATTCACTCAATTAGCAGCTCACTTCAAAATACATAACTTATTTCATAATAACCAGTAAGGATTCAGTAAAGGGAAAATCCATTACTGATGCAGGAGTGGCACTTATGAAACATGTCTGCAATGCGTTGGAAAATAAGCAAGATGCTGTTGGTGTTTTCTGCGATTTATCAAAAGCCTTCGATTGTGTAAACCTTAAGGTTTCATCTTAATAATGAAGCTACGGCATTATGGTGTCTCAGACAACGCACTCTCAATACTGCAATCATACCTTTTTTGTAGAAATCCAAAAAGTGAATGTTAATGGAATATATTCTACTGGCGCCCCTCTACTTATGGAAGTGCCCCATGGCTCCATATTGGGACCCCTCTTTTTTAATTTATATTAATGATCCTTCCTCACTTTACAAAAGACCTATGTGAGACTGTATTGTTTGCCGATTACACTTCCTGATTTTTAGAGTTGATAGGCTTGAGCAAGTATTCGACGACGTAAACGATGCACTTTCACAAGTGGTGTATTGGTTTACAACTAATAATTTACTACTTAATGCCAAAAAGACTAAATGTGTTAAATTCACAATGCCAAATGTGAGGCAGGTTAATACAAATATAACCATGAATAATGAGCATCTTGCGCTAGTAAATTCAACAGTATTTCTAGGAATCACATTAGATTCCAATCTGCAAAGGGTCCCCCAATTCGATGTCCTGGCAGGTAGACTTAGTTCTAGGTAAGACAACTAACTGACGTTGAAACGGCGAGGCTGGTTTATTTCAGCTACTTTCATAGCATCATGTAATATCGTCTATTATCAATGTATATGATGTTGTGAAATATTTATTTTATTACTATGGGGATCAGCTGCTGATATACAGACTATTTTCATATTACAGAAGAGAGCCATCCGCGCCATATATGGCCTTAGATCGCGCGACTCCCTTAGATATTTGTTTAAAGAAATCGACATACTTACCGTGGCTTCTTAATACATCTTTGATTGCCTTATGTACGTACATAAGAATCTCCATCTGTTCTCGAAGAAGTCTGACTGTCACAGCCTTAACACCAGAAATAAGCATTGACTTGCCGTTCCAGCTCCATCGGCAGTTTCATTTATAGTATTGAGCATAAGAATGTTTAATAAGTTACCTCAGATTATTATTGATTTGCCAACACATAAGTTTAAATTGTATATAAAAAACTGTTTAATGAAGAAAGTGTTAAACATGTTTACATTCATAAGTGTTCTGAATGGACCTAAATTTAATAAACTATTTTCATTTCATTTCATTTCATTTCAGATTGCATTTTTGACCAAGAATGGACTAGTATTTTCTGTTACTGACGAAGATGGTTCCGACACGTTAAGCGAGAGCTCCGTTATTTTCAAATGATTAAAATACATAACATTTAATTAATTACCACAAATAATATTTTAATATTTTATTCCATATCCAGATGTTTGGATTGATGTTATAATTCGTCGTTAAAATGTTGATTAAGATTAAGAATGAAACAAATAAAAAGTCGATGATTACATTCTAAAGAAAATATTATCGATTCTTAAAATTATCAGTTAGGTTTAAAAGGAGCACCTCACTATTAATGCTAAAATATAACTGTCTAATTCACCTTCACATACTGAATGGACTTAATACAAACGAAAGTACTTATACAAACGAAAGACAGCGACCACTCGCGACTACAGCAGACAACTCGTACACCGGCAATCGGCGACCAACCTATAAGCCGGCGCGTGTCGGTCGCGACAATGCCGAAACGTAAGCATCAAAGGGGGGGAGGGTGCAACTGGAGTTAAAGAAACATATTTATCGACAAATTTCACTGACAAAGGCGTGGTTAAACTTGATCAAAAATGCGCTTACTTAACACTTGAACGACACCGTACTCAAACCACCTCACCAGTACCCACCTCGACGTCAGCGGCCAGTATCGCGAAGCAGTCCTTCAGCACCTGCCCCAGCAGCGCGGGCAGGCGCGGCAGGGGCACTAGCCCCAGCAGGTGGCGCTGCTCGTGCCGAGCTAGTCGGCACACGGCGGCGGCCAGCGCGCCTGCTACCTCAGCCTCGCACTCATCTAGAGCTTCGTTGCTCTCCTCTGTGTCTGTTGCGGAATGAATACATGGTTACCTTTCTTATGAACATGAAAAAGCGACAAGCTAAATAATGAGAGAAGAAGGATAGAAAGAAAAAATGTATTTTTTGTGCAAACTAACTATGTAACTATTAGCAAACAAAGGCACGAACCTAGAGTCTGTCTGTGGTATGTAATTAACCAATAAAAAACATTATAAACATCACAACACAGAGCATACGGCAGTTGTAAACACAATTTGGCACAAACAGAAAACAATTAAAAATACAAATAAATAAAAATATAATCAATCATGTAAAGGCAGTTCCAAAAGAATAGTGTGTTATAATGTTTAATATAAATGGCTCTCACTCAGCTTAAGTGACGACCCAGAAAAGGGCCATGACGCTGGTTTTCAGTGGGACCAGCTGAGTGAGTGCCACGGACGCTTGTCTAGTGTGCGGATGTAATTCACAAATAAAAAATCCGATAGATGGAGCTATGTGCCTACATAGCGCCATGATATACATACTCGTACATTGAAAACAGTTTTTAAGGCTCGTTATTGGACAGGTACGTGCGAACTATGAGTTCCTGAGTTCAGTGGAACGGTTTGGCTGCTGGAGTATTTCCGGCTATAACTTACAGAATAAATACAGTTTATTGCTTTCCATAAAGTACAATAAGGTCGTGGACCATCGAAAGATCAAATTACTCTTATTTAAAAAAAGGCCGGCAACGCATTAGCGATCTCTCAGATTTCGCAGATGTTCATGGGCGGCGTTGGTCACATACCATCAGATGACATGCTTTCTCTTTTGATGTCGCTAGCGACAAAAAAAAATATTTGCGTCGATACTTACAAGCCTCTACGACAGATCTGCGCGGTCCGAGAGCCAGCCCAGTGGACTGCTCCAAAGTTTGTGAAGCCTTCATCATAATCTTGTTTGCGCGTTTCTCCAGTCTGAAACATTTTTTTAACATATTCATAACATAGTTCATTCTTTTTAAGGCATCATTTTAAATACCTGATACTTACACTTTTTGAATCTTACTAGTCTTCTTAGTTGTGCTATCAGATCGATGTAACATATTTTTAGCCCTCTGAAACAAGATTAACAGGTAATTGAATCTTATCCTGCTTAACTGTAGGTTTTTTTTTATAGAAAGGCCAATCAGGATGACCTCACTCCGCCTGATGGTAAGCGGCCGTGAAATCCAAAAATGAGGCTGACAGGCACAGAAGAACTAGTACCCATTGTGTCTGCCATCCTCACCCTAATGGCCTGCTGAGATGCCGTTTCACGCCCCTGCCTAAAAGACCCCGGATTGTATGAAGGAGGAAACACATGAGCTGGGAGGGCATTCCATGCCTTGATGGCTCGGGGCAGGAACGAGGAGCAAAACCTCTAGTGATTGTTTTCTAGTGATTATTTATTAATAATGACATCAGAATTATCAGAATCATCAGAACAAAAGAGCGTGTTCATAGGAACCCTCATGACCCTTTGAATACCTCGGCCCGGCCGCGGCGTCACACACACACAATACAATCACAATTAATCAAAATAATAGGTACTACGTGACATAGCTGACAAACTACTGGAGAGTCGCCTACGTTAGGTACGGTCATGTCCTGCGGAAACCGGACAGCTACGTGGGCAAACAAATGTCTGGCCATGGCACCACCGCCGGGTCCCGGCAGAAGGGGTAGACCTAAAAAGGTGTGGCTTGACATCGTAAGGGATAACATGCGTGCTAATAAACTGACCACTACGGATGCACAAGACCACGCGAAGTGGAGGAGTAGAAGTAGGAAAGCGGACCCCGGGCTTCGAAGCGACAGCTTGGGACGCAACCGGGACAAAACGCTAAGATGATGATGATGGAATAGGTACTACGTTGTCAAAGCGTATATTTCGTTTCGATATATGGTGTTTTACTAAGGTATCGCCAATAATTTAAGAGTTTCAGCTTAAATCTCTTTAATCATTCAACATTAGCAGAATTAACCAAGTCCCTGACGCGCTACACGCCATAAACAAAAAAAAGAGAGACAAACCAAAAGTTAAATGACATTAATCACGTGTCCTTTACCTAAATATTGCCTTGAAGGGATCACTCAGTGATAAGGCCGCCTTCGTTGTACGTACAAACCTCCTGAATACCTAGTTTCAAGTTTAGCTAGCCACATGGTTACTACTAGTTGGTATAATCGGTAACAGAACATTGATCGCATGACACCCCGTAAGGGCGCTGTAATATCTAGAGAGCCAATCAATACATAATTATTTATCTTTATATAATAACTGAGATATATAAAACTTTGGGTGTTCGTTTGGGTGTTTTGTGAGCAATAACAGGAATTAAATTATTTATTTATTAATATTACCATGAGCGGCGAAGCAGCCATGGAGCGCGACCTCAGGTAGGCTTTGAAGGCGACGAGCGAGCTTTTAGCTGCCGGAGCTCTCTTGGCCTACCGAACTTAAGGGTATTCACTAGCTGAAGACCTTAGCCTAGCCGCGGCGACACAAGAGCTACAGTAATAAAGACAGTCAGCAAGGTAAATGACATGAATATTACCATGAGCGGCGAAGCAGCCATGGAACACGACCTCAGGTAGTCCTTGAAGGCAACGAGCGAGCTCTTAGATGCCGGAGCCCTCTTGGCCTACCGAACTTAAGGGTATTCAGTAGCTGAAGATCTTAGCCAAGCCGCGGCGACACAAGAGCTACAGTAATAAAGACAAACAGACAAGTAAATGACATGAATATTACCCTGAGCGGCGAAACAGCCATGGAGTTCGACCACAGGTAGTCCTTGAAGGCGACGAGCGAACTATTAGCAGCTGCAGGAGTCTTCAAGGCTCACTGAAGACCTTAGCCTAGCCGCGGCGACACAAGATCAACAGTAATAAAGACAAAGAGAAAGTATAAATATCATTAATATTACCATGAGCGGACAAGCAGCTATTGAGCGCGACCACATGTAGTCCTTGAAGGCGACGAGCGAGTCCTCATGGCTTACTAATGACCTTAGCCTATCGGCGGCGACACAAGAGCAACAGTAATAAAGACAGTCAGCAAGGTAAATGACATGAACATTACCATGAGCGGCGACGCAGCCATGGAGCGCGACCTCAGGTAGTCCTTGAAGGCGACGAGCGAGCTCTTGGCGGCGGGGGCGCGGATGGCTAGCAGCGCGCCGGCGGGCGGGCGGCCGGCCGCGCTGAGCCAGGCCGCGGCGGCGCGCATGCATTCCAGCGCCGCGCTGTTCGCGGACCCGCTGCCGCTCGCGCTCACGCTTACGCTGTCGGCGCTTGAGTCTTCAAAATTGTTAAAAAAAAGTATCAGCCTATATACTCGTACTGTCCAACTGCAGGGCAAAGGCCTCCATCATAGAAATAAAGTCATCGCTACTATGATAGGATTAGGCTTAATCACCACGCTTGCCTAATGTGGATTAGTGATCACAAGCCCGAGCTATGTTCGAAGAATATCGAAACACACTTCTTTCTCGACCCAGGAATCGAACCTAGGACCCCGAGATCACGGCCCGGTAGTTAAATCACTAGACCAATAGGGCGTCGAAAAAAAAATTAAGACTTGAACCGTGTGACAGTCAAGTTTAAGTTTAGTAAGATAATAATTTTGTAATTGACACTTTTTTTGTAATGGTTTTGTATAATCTGCCTGTCCCCTTATTGCACATCTGTTAAATTATTTATTTCTCTTTTGCTGTCTCAATCTCAATGTTATACATGCGACTGTTGCATAGACATGCAACAGATGCGCAATAATGTTATGGCAGTCGCTGAAAACCAGCGTCGGGGTTGGTCTCTTTGATCAAAACCGGCTGACCACGGCAATACGGCATAATAATGTCAGCAGAGACAATTTTCTTGTTTCGTACTTTTTAGAGCGTGTTTTTTTGGTAGTCGGGTTTTAGTTTTTTAACTTTATTTTTATTTAACATATTTTAGTTATATACAGTTATTTACATAACTTTATTTTTATTTAACATATTTGAGTTAATTACAGTTATTTACATAACTAAAATATGTTAAATAAAAATAAAGTTTAAAAACTAAAACCCAACTACCAAAAAAACACGCTCTAAAAAGTAGGAAACAAGATATTAAATATAACATTACATGTTGGACATGTGCTGAAAAAGCTCTTTCATTTGATACCCCACAAGGTACCTACCGTCAAGCAAAATTTTTTTTTAGCTTCTTACTCTAGGTCCCCTAGAGAGCACTGTAGTCAATTTAACATGACGTCATGTCGCCAATAACCAGAAGAGAACTAAGACGCTTCTAACGACCCCTCATTTGTTCAATAACTAGTTTATAAGTTATGAGGGAATAGATGAACAACCATACATACATACAGGTCAAAATCATAACCCTCCTTTTTGCTTCGCCGTAGTCGGGTAAAAATATGATTTTCAAATTGTGATATTATTTGAAGTTTTTAAGATATTAAAGTAAGTATTAAAATTCTGTAACCAACTGTTTTTGTGATGGAGAAAACTTTGGGACGGCATATTAAATTAAAAATGAATCATCATGCCTATTGAAACCATGTCACATACGCCGTCATGCCACCTCTTCTGTTTTTTATGCATTTGCAAAAAAAAAAACATTATTAACAGACACATACACCATTCCATCTAACTGTTCTCAATGTTCCAAGAAAATTATGCCTACCCTCTTCTAAAGCAATCATATCCATGAGGGTTGTCGGAGAAATGGGTCTTGTATTACGACTTAACAACTCCTCAAAGGCATTCTCCAGTTTCAACACACCAGTGTTATACAGCTGATTCTGAAAATTAGATAAAATCTTAATGCAAACCCAACATTTTTTTTAGATATCATTAAACATATTATCTATCTGTCTATATCATTTTTCCATACTAATTATATAACTTACGATATTCTCAAGTTCAACACTTTGTGGGTTATTTTTGTTGAAATATGCTTGTGCTTCTGCAAGTTTGTCTAAAGCCTGAAAATATGAATTAATTAATGAATTACACACAGAGTTAAAACTTAATACGAAAGTAGGCTGCATACTAAACTACACACCTCAACTTTGTCTCCACACAAAGTAGAGGGATATTGCAAAATGACAGTTTTGAAATTTTGAGCATATAAATATAATATATAACTCAAAAACTATGTAACCAATTGCAATTTTCTTTTACGGTTACAATGATACAAATACAATATACATTGTCCTCTATTAAGGAAATTTGTAGTTACTTGGGCAAAACTTCTTATTCCCACAGGAAAACATTCATCATTTTTTTAATCTCTTTTACCTTTGTATTGTGGAGACGACATTTATCTTTTCAAAGTTTTGAATCATAGGGAAAAAGGGCTCCTCATCTAATTTCTCTTACTATTTTATATGCAACACATTTTCATTACACAGTATTTGACATACCTCCAGATAAATAGTAAGTGAATCGGTGTTGGTTGTATGTGGTCCAGCCTGGATAATATCAGCCAGTTCTCGAGATACCATGTAGTAATTTATTACATGATCCAAGGCTTTAACTGTGCGCTCCATATCTGTGGAATTAGAAAAAATGTCATAGCAAAGAGTTCAAACACTACCAACAGATTACTCACAAACAAAAAACTACAGCTTACAAACAGATACAGCTTTACATTACAAATACAAGATTTTATTTATTTATTTATTTGGACAACCAACAAGCCATACACTACAACATTCTTAAGACTAATGCAGAAGGTAATTAAATTCTTAGTGGTGACTTAATATAGGTTGCCACGGCATGCAAAGCGATACTATATTAACTATATACAGACATCAAATCTCATTTAAATTCAAATTCAAATAATTTATTCATTTAATTTTTTTTTTAATATGTTAAAGACCATTATTTAGAAGAAACAAGTCTAATTATGAGTTTATTATGATTATACATTTATTTATGTTACACTTGTAAGAGGAACAAATCTGCAAATCTCAATAGTCACGACATACGGGCTGACTTTACCAAATACATATTAGTTTATTTCTTACACAAAAAAAACGTGAAAACATCTAACCCAAATTCATACATAATCTATTATTACATAAAAGTTATTATTTTTCCCTTACGAGAAAAAAATAAACATATGTGAAAAATTTGTCTATTCATTCACTCGCCTTAAAGAGGAATTAATACTTACTATTTTAGGGAAAAAGAAAATAAATTAGGTAGTCCTAAAATCTAAGATTAAAGTTCATTTTCAAATAAACAGATATGAAATACGGTCTACTCCCCTCTAAATTGTACCCAAACTTGGTTTCTGTATACCTAGCTTTAGTGTTTTGTTTGTGCAATAAAGAGTATCTATCTATCTTCAGACTTGTCCTCCACATAGCTTTCTTATTAAGTAAAATCTTGAATATTGGGGATTAAGCCACATTGATGGTAATGCTGAAATCTATGTTATGAGCATACTTTGGTGAATATGCTGCAAGCGAGCCGTATCTCCATACAGAGGCAGGACAGCTGTCTCCAGCTGCTGCAGCCTCTGCTCACACGCGCCCAGCACGTTGCACACGTCGCTGGCCAGAGACGAGCTGCGATTGGCTGCAGCTTTTAGTTCCTGGATATTGCTCATCTCCTAAAAAATATGATAAATTTACACGAAGTCTCAGTACGCACCTTAGCTTTTCCACATTATTGTAATAACTCCAAATGATATAGCAGTGCCAATGTAGATACTGTGCCTCAAAAAATATACAACAACATGAGAAAACAGTGGAAAGTGCAATTTATGTAAATTACATAGATAGAATGTTTTACCTTTCTCAGCTTCATTTCTATTTCGAATTTCTTCTCTATTGCATACATGGCTAAGGCTTGCAGCTAATAAATTGATAATCGATAATTCAAGTACAAAGTCACATCAAACAACATAAATAAACTGTTTAAATATTTTCCAATCAGCAATCACCCAAAAAACACCCACTTGCGATATCAGCTGTAAATCGGTCACTGTCAATGTCAAATTGACATTGTTTTTTTTTAATTTATCGTTTATTAGAACAATCGGATACCTTCCTACCGAAATTGGAGTAATTTGGAGCAAGTTCGACCCTTTTTGTTCATTTAATTTTTCACTATTTTTAATTCATAATATTGTAACCAGTTTAGAAACGTTGTAAATTACATTATGTGATTATATTAAACTTATTGTTTTTTTAATACGTGTTACATATTTTGTGAACATATCCGAACAAAAATGGTGGTGACGTGCCGTGAATTCTCGAGACGTGGCTGACGTTTCATGTTTTGTCATTTCATTTCTCGACTCGATTTCTCTACTGCGTGTGCATTTCACTCATTTTACTTGGAATTTTATTTAGAAAACAGTGAATTGTAAGTAAATTAATATACTCCTTATTATAATTTTAATAAATGAACACTTGTGCGGCCATAATTTAACGCAATGTGTGTAACTTGTATTTCAGAAAATGGATCAAATCACTAAGTTTGTTGAGCCAGGCAAGCAGTTCGCTAAGGATTCTATCAGATTAGTGAGGAGATGTACTAAGCCCGACAGGAAAGGTGAGTTTAGAAAGCCTATGTTCATTTACTACAGCTTCAGCTGATAGTAATATATTTGTTCATAAATCTTCGTAGACTTCGAAGTTGGCATTAAGCCACTGAGGTTGCATCCTATAACAATTACCGTCTATTGTAACAGATTTATTGTTAGAAATCTTATTTTGATAGATCCTTCCTCAAATGAGTTTCTTCTAGAATGAATAATTTGATTCCCCCATTGATTACACCTCAACCTTTTAGTGATGCTGGAGAACAGAATATACTTTCTGATTAACTTACTCTATTTACAGATGTTACATTCTGTTTGCACCCTGTTTAAAAGGCTATTTGTTTGTTAAAATTGTTATTTTTATTGGATCCTTATTTCTTTTCAATAAATATAATTCAGTAAACTTGGTTTGTATATTGGGCACAGGCTTTTTGTCCTGTTTCATGATTATTCCAGGGTGTCTTTTCTAGGTAGTCACTAGAGCTTGCTGTTGCTGGGTACTATTGTCAACTTAAGTCAACTAAAAAAGCCTAGAATTTTTTACATAGACCAAACAGCCTAATTACCTATTTTATTAGTCCTAATAATTTAATTTAAAATGTTCTTAAATGAATGTACCATTCAATTAAAAATTTAATTTTATAAAACTTATATTTATTTACAAGTTTTGAATCAGGCTCTCTTACTTGAAAGTAAGCAACAATATGGTTGAACCTTATTCAATAGTCACTCCATTATTATAAGTACAAATTTATGGTTCTTTCATAAATTCTAGTAATTTTAGCACAAGTAATTAAGCTATTTACTTTGAGGTCAAGTCAATGTGGTTGGGTCAAGTCAGGGGTTGTAATTTATGTATTTTTTCAACTTTTTTAAATTTAAATTCCATTGTGTATTTCTTTTTCAGAATTCCAAAAGATTGCCATTGCCACAGCCATCGGCTTCTGCATCATGGGCTTCATTGGGTTCTTCGTGAAGCTCATACACATCCCCATCAACAACATTATCGTAGGATCGTAAACGGTAGATTGTAGCTAGCCTAGATTTAATTGTTACCTGTAAGCCTGCACCTAAGTTAATATTCTCAATTACACTTCACTTTTTCTTTAAATATAAATTATTCCATTTTATACAACTTGGTTTTATTCATTAATTTCTGAACAGATTGTTATTTTATGAATTGAAAGGTACTTGTAGGTAATTCAAAAATTGTTTGTAAATAAAAATAAAAAATATATCAGTTTTATAAATAAAAATAACATTTATTTTAGTCTATCAAATATTTTACATTTAGGTATAACAACGAAACACCAGCACAAACATAATATCAAATTATAACTTCTAATGACTAGGATTTAATTCCTAGGAAGGCTTATTATTAAGTACAGCCACACATCAGGGTACAGTCAGCATCAAAAGTAGCTTTACACTTTAGTACCATGTCAAAGTAACTATTCTGCCTAAAATAGTCATTTTCTAAGGGGTACGTACATAATGTTACTTCGACATGGTACTAATGTGTTAAGCTACTTTTGATGCTGACCGTACCACCAAGCAGTCAATTGAACAAAATGTGTTTGACATTAACTTGAGAATCAAATGAAGTTTGACAGTTTTGAATACTTTGATGTGTGGCTGTAGATACAATACAACAAAATTAGGTATATTTTTTTACAGAAGCTCATAGAGTGGGAAAGACTAATTAATTTTAAATAAAAGGATTTTTAATTTTTTTCTACTAAGGACATCAACAGATATTTTTATTTGGATATCTCTACTAATATGTATGATATGGAAAAAGGACCTAATATTACTTATTTTTCACTAATATACAGGTGACATGGAATAAGTAACATTTATTTATCATATATTATACTATCAATCATGAGTTTTCTTCTCATAATAAAATGTAATATACTAGAACGGAAGTCACAGTCAAGTTTGTGTGCCACAATCGATCGATCGATCTTCTTGGGAGAAGGTTGGTTTTTGAGTGGATCTGACCACACGTAGACAGGTCAAAAGCCAAAGTTTGTAATTACGCTTACTGTTCAGCCTATTACGTCAGCGTGAGTTTAAAAATGTCTTAAGGTGACGGGAAGGGCACACTAGCGACGCCAATCGATTTTAATTGTTAGCTATTAAACCGGATCTATTTTAAACAATTTCGGGGTTACAACCTCTCGGCAAACACTTATTTATTAAATAACCATGCACAAATGCGGATCCAACATTTGTACGCGAAAAATTGATTCACGCTATAAGTGGCCGCTTTTGGCGGTAATCAATTTTTCGCGTACAAAAACAGACCCAACATTTGTGCATGCTTATTTAATAAATAGATAGTATAAGTGTTTTCCGAGAGGTTGTAACCCCGAAATTGTTTAAAATAGATCCGGTTTAGTAGCTAACAATTAAAAAACCAATGGTGTCGCTAGTTAGGGCTACCCGTCGCTCAAGTAAGATAACAAGCAGTATTGTATCTACATTTATAAGCGGGCGGAACGCGCGAGTCCGATCTCCGTATACTCTCGGAAAACAGCGAGGAGTGATGGAGACATCCATAGGGAAAAATTACCGTAAATTTTATGGTTGTAGGTGAATTATTAGTAGAGTAAGAAGTCCCTAGAAAGTAATCAACGCCACTCATGTCGGGCTAACATGCCATCGCGAGATAGGTCACGGAAGAGATACGAGAAATTTGTCGATATCGACTAATATATCGTTTTCTCTAACATGCGCATCACGATCGTAAAGAGTCGAGTTCTAAGTGCAGCCATGTTAGCGTCGGATAGACATAAACGAATAAAACACGAGATAACGGGGTAGACAAAATATGTCGCGGTGCGCATGTAGGCCAAATGGACCGCGAAATCAGAGAGATATGTGTTTCCGACCTTTTTAAAAAAAGATTTAGCTCTTCTTTTGAAGATCCCTAAGTAAGTCGTAGAAGCAGTTAGAGACAGAAGAATCATTAACTTTTAGTTAGCTATGTGTTTTGCTGGACTACTTTAATGGCGCGGTCTATATTATTATCTACGTAAATACGACTTTAGTTTGCAAATAATAATTGCTAGTTACTTTTTTGTATTCTGGACAAATATTATGGTCAGTAGGCTTTCAATTACTTACAACCTGTGCGGATAAAGAATGGGATCAAAAATGGCGGCGCATCTATTCACTTCTCGCTCGCACACTATTTGCGTCTATACCCGCACTCGTGCGGTGCGAGTATAGACGCAAATAGTGTGCGAGCGAGAAGTGAATAGTTGTACGTAGTGAGACGAACCGCGAGCTTTGACACTGTTTTAAAAAAGGGGCCGATTACAATACTGCTAGAGATTATTACCGTGGTTAGTTTTTCTATCGTAAATAAATTGAGTAAGGGAGTATTTGGTCAGTCCCGGGGCTTCTCCATGACGTGTATGTAGAAGGCGGGCGCGGGCACGTCGCTGAGCGGCTTGAAGTCCGCGAACACGCGGTGCGCGGCGCGCGCGCCGAACGCCTCGTCCAGCATGCTCGTGAACTTGTCGCGCTTGTGCGGGTAGTAGCACAGGCGGAACTCGCTGGAATGGGAACTACAATTAGTTAAGGTGACGGGTAGGGCACACTAGCGACGCCAATCGATTTTAATTTTTAGCTACTAAACCGGATCTATTTTAAACTGTTTTGGGGTTACAATCTCTCGGCAAACACCTATACTACCTATTTATTAAATTACCATGCACAAATGTACTAGTAGCGATGACATGCACATGTTAGGTCCTTTTTTGTACGCGAAAAAATATTTCATGCCAAAAGTGGCTGCTTTTGGCGTGAATCAATTTTGTTGTTATTTAATAAATAGTATACTATCAGTACTAGTACGGAATCAGGTCAACCTATGAGATGTTGTGAGAATTATTATAAATGAAAAGCCACATTCTGATTAAAATAAAACGTATTTAAGACTAAGACTATATATTAAATAACTAAACCCCGAAATTGTTTAAAATAGATCCGGTTTAGTTTCGATTAGCTAAAAATTAAAATCGATTGGCGTCGCTAGTGTGCCTTCCCGTCACCTTAAAGGGAATTACCTAACTGTTATACCTATTCGGCAGTTGGGTCATACTTTATTCATATCTAATTAATGAACGAAATTCCCTACCGTCTGCCACGAGTCCTTGCTTAAGGACATGATCAATTGACAGATTGATGATGGATGAAGTGGGTAAAATCAATGACAAGCACAAGAGGTTATTCACCTCTTCTTTCGACTTTGCGATATACTCGTAGATTGGTTTCTCTCTTAATTTAGTAGGTAAACCGAGTTTCATAATAAGATAATACCAAAATACAAAGTCCCTTAAAAATTGGGGATTCAAACATTGAGGTTAAATTTACCGCAATGGATTTAAATTTGTTACTAGTATCCAAGGTATTTTGTGGACGCTTTACCAGAGGATGCCGCCTAGCCCCGTTTAGCGTACAATCTTACTGGGATTGGTATCGCTAAACGTCACATTTTAATTGTATCGTTAGTAAGTATTTGTTAATGCATGGTAAAAGGTGTGAAAACCTTTATGCGATTTGAACGTCACAGCCTTAGTAAGTACCGGATGTCGCCGTCGCCGTGTTTAGCAGTAGTCGAGGGTGATGAGCTCGGGCTTCCGCGCACACCAGCACCGAGTCTTGATGCTCCACAGGGTATCGGCACTGGGAACCCGATCATTAAATGTTAGACTCACAGATAACATACCTACATAACTTAGGTAGGTAACTACGTGTAGATACTCATTAGAAGTAGTTAAATTGGCACAATGATTGTAGAGTGGATGTGGTCCACATCAGAACCATACCACAATAGCTACAGTGTAAAAACATCTTATAAAAGTGCTTTCACTCTTATATTAGTTTAATTCTGGATTGTAAAAATCAATGAAAAATTGAGACATCACATACATTGCCCCTCTTCCTAAATTAAGGTTTTCCCTTGTACTTACCATAATGAATAAAAATAAGGATTATTTACTATCCTTCTTTTAGTTGATATTTTTTTATAGCAATCTTTTGCTAATTTATTCTTAAGTGAAATAAAACACTTAAAATTTCATCTCGCGTTCAGGCGGGAGCACGAACCCACACCTTCCACAATCCGGGTGAATGTTCTACCAATTAGACCACTGAACGCGTTACTAAGTCCGAACGAAATTTGTATTTGATTCGACATGAGCTGATCGATAGTCACATGAACTGTCCCGCCTGAACGCGAGATGAAATTTTTAAGTGGGTTATTTACTTAATCCTTATTTTTCTTCATGTGCTTGTAAGTACTATGGGAAACCAAACAGGAAAGATATTCCTACTTTAAATATTTTTACACTAATAATATACCTAAAACCTATAAATTACGAAGCGTACGAAGTACCAACCTCCCTAAATCCATTAAGTAGAATCATAAAAAATATGAAGATGCTTAGATGCTTTTCAAAGTGTCCTCCTTAACTGATTGCGTTTATAAAGTATCTTATTTAATTGAAAAAGTGCGCAATATCAAAGATCATAATTTAACATCAATCAGTAGCTAAGGCAGTTATGTTAACGTCTATGTTGAAGATGTAAGTTGTTTTTAGATATTGTCATATCTATGTACTTAGTAACTTAAGTATTTTTATATCTTATAAAAAAAACACACTTGAAAATTTCATCTCGTGTTCAGGCGGGACTCGAACTCACACCTTCCACAATCCGGGTGAATGTTCTATCAATTAGACCACTGAGCGCGTTACTAAGTCGACGAAATTTGTAAGTGCTTGATTCGACATGAGCTGTCGATAGTAGATAAGTGTGTTATTTACTTAAGAATAAATTGGAAAAAGATTGCTATAAAAATATCAACTATTTATATCTGTTTTTTATTTCTCACAATATTAACGGAATATGTCAGAGTATTAAGCAATAATAAGCTGATTACACAAGTCAACAATGAAACACAACCTGAATAAAAATATGATAAATAGAAGAGCCTAATATGCCGAATTAGATTCTGTTAGCAGAATTTCATATCACGTCAAGTTATTAAGTTACGGAAGGTCGAAAATCTAAAAAGTAGCATTTTTAGTGTTTTTTTGGATTTATTATCAAATATGTATCATTGGAATGTAACAAAATTGCAATAGATATTGAAAATAAAAAACCCCAAAATATGAAATGCTTTTTAATTTTAATTTTACTGATTTCCCTGGCAACGCCAATTAAGCTATCTTATGTTTGTTTTTCCATTACAAGAATTAAGGTGATGATTTGTATGCGCCTATAAGTACACGGATGTTGATATGAATATTACTCAATATAGATTAAAGGATACAAAATAATCTTAATGATAATATAATTGAGAAAAATGAGCTTACTGATATACCAAAAAACATTTTTAAAGTGCTTGTATTTTTTTTGAAATGGCAATGAAAAAGATCTAAAAACCAAATTTGAGATATTTGACTCTCTATAAATCAAATACTAAACGAGGTATCAAAAATATTTGAAAACAGATTCATAATCAAGAGAGTGCAATTTAGTTTTAAAATATGGACACTCTGTTATTTTGTAGAAAAAAAGTTAAAAAATTTGTTGACTAGTGTTATTTGTTGAAACAGACTTATTAAGGTGACGGGTATAGGCACACTAGCGACGCCAATCGATTTTTAATTTTTAGCTACTAAACCGGATCTATTTTAAACTGTTTTGGGGTTACAATCTCTCGGCAAACACTTATACTACCTATTTATTAAATAACCATGCACAAATGTACTAGTAGCGATGACATGCACAAATGTTGGGTCCGTTTTTACACGCGAAAAAATTATTTCATGCCAAAAGTGGCTGCTTTTGGCGTGAATCAATTTTGTTGTTATTTAATAAAAAAGTATACTATCAGTACTAGTACGGAATCAGGTCAACCTATGAGATGTTGTGAGAATTATTATAAATGAAAAGCCACATTCTGATTAAAATAAAACGTATTTAAGACTAAGACTATATATTAAATAACTAAACCCCGAAATTGTTTAAAATAGATCCGGTTTAGTTTCGATTAGCTAAAAATTAAAATCGCTTGGCGTCGCTAGTGTGCCTTCCCGTCACCTTAAAGGGAATTACCTAACTGTTATACCTATTCGGCAGTTGGGTCATACTTTATTCATATCTAATTAATGAACGAAATTCCCTACCGTCTGCCACGAGTCCTTGCTTAAGGACATGATCAATTGACAGATTGATGATGGATGAAGTGGGTAAAATCAATGACAAGCACAAGAGGTTATTCACCTCTTCTTTCGACTTTGCGATATACTCGTAGATTGGTTTTCTCTCTTGATTTGGTAGGTAAACCGAGTTTCATAATAAGATAATACCAAAATACAAAGTCCCTTAAAATTGGGGATTCAAACATTGAGGTTAAATTTACCGCAATGGATTCAAATTTGTAACTAGTATCCATAGGTATTTTGTGGACGCCTCTTACCACGAGATGCCGCCTAGCCTCGTTTAGCGATACAATCCATTTATAGTCACATTTTAATTGTATCGTTACGTAAGTATTTTTGTAATGCATTGGTAAAAGGTGTGAATAACCTTTATGCGATTTGAACGGCACAGCCTTTAGTAAGTACCTGATGTCGCCGTCGCCCGTGTTTATGCAGTAGTCGAGGGTGATGAGCTCGGGCTTGCCGCGCACCACCAGCACCGACGTCTTGATGTCCACAGGGTATCGGCACTGGAACCGATCATTAAATGTTAGACACAATAACATACCTACATAATTTAGGTAGGTAACTAAGTGTAGATACTCATTAGAAGTAGTAAATTGTCACAATGATTTAGAGTGGATGTGGTCCACATCAGAACATACAATAGCAGTGTTAAAAACATTTTTTTTTGGTCAATAAGCCAACGCTTGACCACAATCGCACCTGATGGAAAGCGACGATGAGGTCTAGGGTGATACGCGTTTGCCTAAAAGATGCCTGTTCACTCTTATAAATTATTATTATTAATTCTGTGTATTGTAAATAATCAATGAAAAATTGAGACACTACATATATTCCCCTCTTCCTAAATTAAGGTTTTCCCTTGTACTTACCATATGAATAAAAATAAGGATTATTTACTATCCTTCTTTTTAGTTGATATTTTTTTATAGCAATCTTTTGTAATTTATTCTTAAGTAAATAAAACACTTAAAATTTCATCTCGCGTTCAGGCGGGAGACGAACCCACACCTTCCACAATCCGGGTGAATGTTCTACCAATTAGACCACTGAACGCGTTATTAAGCCGACGAAATTTGTTTGATTCGACATGAGCTGTCGATAGTCACATGAACTGTCCCGCCTGAACGCGAGATGAAATTTTTAAGTGGGTTATTTACTTAATCCTTATTTTTCTTCATGTGCTTGTAAGTACTATGGGAAACCAAACAGGAAAGATATTCCTACTTTAAATATTTTTACACTAATAATATACCTAAAACCTATAAATTACGAAGCGTACGAAGTACCAACCTCCCCTAAATCCATTAAGTAGAATCATAAAAAATATGAAGATGCTTAGATGCTTTTCAAAGTGTCTCCTTAACTGATTGCGTTTATAAAGTATCTTATTTAATTGAAAAAGTGCGCAATATCAAAGATCATAATTTAACATCAATCAGTAGCTAAGGCAGTTATGTTAACGTCTATGTTGAAGATGTAAGTTGTTTTTAGATATTGTCATATCTTAGTACTTAGTAACTTAAGTATTTTTATATCTTATAAAAAACACATTTAAAAATTTCATCTCGTGTTCAGGCGGGACTCGAACCCACACCTTCCACAATCCGGGTGAATGTTCTATCAATTAGACCACTGAGCGCGTTACTAAGTCGACGAAATTTGTAAGTGCTTGATTCGACATGAGCTGTCGATAGTAGATAAGTGTGTTATTTACTTAAGAATAAATTGGAAAAGATTGCTATAAAAATATCAACTATTTTTATATCTGTTTATTTAATTTATCACATATTAACGAATATGTGTGAGTATAAGCAATAATAAGCTGATTATTGTTGTAAACAGACTTATTATTAAGGTGACGGGTAGTAGGGCACACTAGCGACGCCAAACGATTTAAATTTTTAGGTACTAAGCCGGATCTATTTTAAACAATTTCGGGGTTACAACCTCTAGACAAAAACTTATACTATTTATTAAATAACCATGCTTGTGGGACCAACGCGTACGTGAAAAATTGATTCACGCCAAAAGCGGTTACTTTTGGCGTAACCGGAACTTTGGCGTGAACAAAAACGGACCTATCATTTGTGTATGGTTATTTAATAAATAGTATAAGTGTTTGTCTAGAGGTTGTAACCCCGAAACTGATTAAAATAGATCCGGTTTAGTAGCTGAAAATTAAAATCGATTGGCGTCGCTAGTGTGCCCTACCCGTCACCTTAACGATAGCAAGCAAGTAAATTTATTATCTTATGTTCGCGCGGCACGACGGGTTCAAACTACAAGAGCGAATCATTACATCGTCAGCTCATATAAGTCCCCACTGCTGGGGCACGGGCCTCCCTCAATCACATGAGGGGTAATTGCCATACTCACCACGCTTGGCAGACGGGTTGGCGAGGGTTTTGATATAAATGCAGAGTTTTCCTTTTCTGGGTGCTTATGATCATGTCAGCAGCTTTACCTTAGTCGCCTTTTACGACACCTCGGTAACAGTGAGGGTGGCCTATTCTACTCTGCCGGGACCACACGGCAAAATCGGCGAATCTTTATAGCGCGCTTCAAAAGTTTAGGCATTCAGTCTTTTTTTTGTCATCATCAATTCATGTGTAGATGTTTCATGTATGATGTCATCAGAATATTTACCTCGGAGTAGATATTTAATACTTATTGGATCGACTACATTTCCACCTATTTTTTATCTTGCTTTTTTCGCTATTTTATAAAGTAGGTAGGTAACTTTCTTTCTGCTATGCAGTTCTAATAAATTATTAATGATAACTAAAATCAGTACTTGAGTTATCTTGTCAAATTGTAGATACCTACATTATTTAAGATAATGATTTTTTTTTATAGGATATGGGGCAGACGAGCAGACGGATCACCTGATGGTAAGCGATTCCCGCCGCCCATGAACACTTGCAACATCAGAGGAGTCAAAGTGCCAACCTTTTAAAAAGGAATACGCTCTTTTCTTGAACGTTTGCAGGTCGTATCTGTCCGGAAATACCGCAGGCGATAGTTCATTCCATAGTTTTGAAAGTGTAACCGTGATCCAGACGTTCTGGTTTCCCTTAGCTGCCTAAGGGTTACGAATGTCAAACGGCAGTCGCTTCATTGTAATCTTACCAGCAAAAACTTCCCGAATCCTGGATCATGGTCCAAGCTCCGAAGCGACAGCACGCAACTGGGAGAATTACAGCGCTAAGTTGAGGAGGATTTTGAGACTCACGTTATAATATATGTTGTACAAAGGCGTGGCGCCGCTTTCGATGATGGAGTCGTAATTCCTGTGGTCGATGAAGAGCAGGCCGCCGGGCTTGAGGCAGCTGGCGAAGTTGCGCAGGCACATGCTCTGCACGCGCTGGTCGCCGTGCTCGTCCAACAAGTGCGCGAACGAGTTGCCGAGGCAGATGACGGCGTCGAACTTGGTGTTGGGGAGGAAGGACTCGATGTCGCGGGGGAGGGTCTCCCAGTTCGCTTCTTCGATTACTGGAATTAAAAAGTTGGTCACTTAGATTGCTTATTTGTGAAAGTAACGTGAGAAAGAAAACATGAGTTACGAGTCTGATGCCTAAGCGGCCACATCCACAATGCTTGCCGCACAAGCGAAATCCGGCGCGGCCTTTTGACATTTATAAAAAGAACTTGTTTGTGTACGCTATCTGTAGCATTACGGCCAGCAGCGGCCATACACGTAGCTAATTTTTATTTTTTTATTTTATTTATTAGGTCTACTTACAATTATGTATTACATTATGGTTTTTTTACAAAAAAGATTCATCTTAATGCTAAATACACAATATAGTTACAAGTAGACTCCACATGCTTTATCTTACAAACTAAAATAACAAAAAAGAAAAGTGTACATTTAACAGTTTTTACCTACCTCGTAATAATAATAAACAAATAAAATAATCTATAATGTAGTCTATGTTACATATTATTTTCTTGGATCACCTTGCGCATCTTAGCAACAGAATCATGAAAGACATCTATTAGGCTACTGTGATGATTGAGGATTCGGGAGAGGCGAGGAACGGAAGAATTGGCACCCATGATTGTTCGTGTAAGGGGTGGACAGAGTGGAGTTATAGGCTTACGAGGTACTCTGCGCGGAACTCTCAAATTAAATTTGGACAATATTTGGGGACTATTTATTTTTCCATTTAGTACCTTATGAAGAAAACTGATGTCTAGTAAGTCCCTTCTTTTTTCAAGAGAAATTATTTTAAAATGTTTCATTCTATCTTCATAGGACTTTACTTTCTTAGCCATACCCACCGAATACGCTAAGTGCCACAAAAATCTCTTCTGTACCCGCTCGAGCCTTAGTGTATGTACTGCATAGTGAGGACGCCATACTACACTTCCATATTCCAGAATACTTCGCACTAGGGTATTATATAATAAAATTTTGGATTTGGGGTTTCGAAACATCCTTCCATTGCGCAAAACAAAACCAAGCATCTTGGATGCCCTTTGTGTGATTTTCTCTATATGTGGGACAAACGAGAGTTTACGGTCAAAGTAAATTCCGAGATCTTTTACTGTATCAACGCTTTGCAAGGGTACGTTTTGAAGATAGTACTGTGTCGGAATAGAGTGTGTTTTGCGAGTAAAACTGATTTGCTGACACTTTGAAGCATTAAGCTTCATTGCGTTACACTCACACCAGTCAACTAAACGATTTAAATCGTCTTGTAATTTAATGGTATCCTCTATAGACTCTATAACACGGCCTAATTTCAAATCGTCAGCATATAGAAATGGTCTTGAATACTCGAAACACAAGGGTAACTCATTGATAAATAGGTTAAACAGAATTGGCCCCAAATGGGATCCCTGAGGGATTCCCGATGTTATTTTATGTTTGCTAGAACTGTATCCATTAATAACTACATGAAAACTTCTATTAGTAAGGTAGGAACTCAACCAGCTCAGCATACATCCGTCAATGCCATATGTTTTGAGTTTCTTGATAAGTAACTTATGATTAACCTTATCAAATGCCTTGCTGAAGTCTGTGTATACCATATCAATCTGTTTATGAGCGTCTATTGCTTCTGACAAGAAAAGTTCGAAGGATACCAAGTTAGTACTGGTTGATCTGCCCTGAAGAAATCCATGCTGGTGATTAGTCATAAACTGTTTACAGTGGTTTTGAATTATAGGACAGATCAGAGCCTCAAAAACTTTACCAAATATACTGAGAAGGGAAATTGGCCGATACTGATCTACGCATCCAAGATCACCGCCTTTAGAAATAGGTACAACTTTAGCTATTTTCCAAACATTGGGAAAAATACCGGACCGGAGGGAGGCGTTATAAATTATTTGCAGTGGCGTAACCAAGCTCTGAGCACACATATATACGTAAATTGCTGGAATATCATCTGTACCGTGACTTTTGTTAGTGTCTAACATCTTAAGCCTTTGGAAGATGTCCTTTAAAGTGATATTTACCGAGTGAAGTACGTCATTATGCATTTGTTGCTCTTTAAGTAAATCAAATGTATCTTTATTGTTATTTCCGTCATACACAGATGAGAAGAAGCTTGCAAATAATTCACATATTTCCTCACCGGCAGTGGCTGAATGTGAACCGTATTTCATTATGTCGGGGTAAGAACTAGTCCCTCCACGTTTCGCCTTTATAACAGTCCAGAACAGTTTTGGATTTTTTGTTAAGGACTCTTCTGTGCTCCGAAGGTATTCCTTGTAACATTTAGTTGCTAAGGTATTACAACGCGATCTCAATATTTTAAAGGATATTTCGTCTAGAGGATTATTATATTTTCGAAACCTTCGCCTGAACTTATTCTTTTCCCGTAGTAGCCGAATTAGATTACCGTTAAACCAGGTTGGATACTTTGACTTTTGCCTCTTTTTAACCGGAACAAATAACCTGATCGACTCCCATATTACGTTATAGAAGTTTTTCACCATGTGATTGACATTTTTAATATCCCCTAGGGCATCACTCCACAACGTATCCTTCAACATCATATTGATGTCATCGTAATTAGCCTTACGAAAATTGTAACGGGTTATATCATCATTATACTTTAAATGCTTTTGTGATGCAAGCGATAAATATATTTCAAATGGTGGATGTGGGATGTCTTTTTTGGATAGGATATCTAAAGCAGGTGTTACTACATGGTTCTCAACATTTGTAAAAATAAGATCAAGTATGTTACTATTGTCATTTGCAATATGGTTTATCTGCTTTAAATTATTTAGTGCCATAAAGTCTTTTAACAAGATTTCATTTGCCGGCAAATTCCTAGATTGATTTACACAGTGTCCCTACTTTATTTGGCTTAAGTTAAAATCACCCATAATACATATATTTGACTTACAGTCTTCTAAGGCCTGGTTACAGTTGCTCAAGAAACCATCCAAAACCGTTAACGATACTGGAGGAGGTAGGTAAACTATACAAAAACATATATTATGAGCTAAATCTGTGACAGATACGCTTACCGTTACCCATAGGTCTTCCCTCACACTTTCCTTGTTAATATCCCTGTATGAGTAGAATTTTTTTGACACAGCCATTAATACCCCTCCCCCATCAGATTTTATACTATTTGTGGTATATCTATCTCGGCAGTAGACCACGTATCTGTCATCGAAAAGCTCACTGTCCAAGACGCTATCATTTAGCCAAGTCTCAGTTAGCACCACTATATCGTAATTACTGGTACAAATCTTAGTGTAAAAGTCTGTAGTTTTGGTCCTGAGACCACGAACATTTTGATAATAAATATTAAGACTAGTGAATTCTAAAGCTTATATAATTCAATAACACATGCATAAAAATAAGAGAAAAAGAGTGAGAAAAAAAAAATCAATAAAACTGAAAAACATACTATCTATACTATTTTTTTTAAAGTGTCCATATCCTTTATGAAGATGACCGCTGATTCATCAGTTTTGCGCAAGAAGACTCTTCCACTTCTAACCCAAACGTGTTTAAAATTCTTCTCCTTAGCTGTTAGTCTTGCTGCTGTATGCAAGGCTTTATTCCCGATAGAAAGATGTTCCATAACGTAAATGGGTTTTTTCTCCCCTCCAATGTTGATATGGTTAGTGTTTAGCTTGTCGTTATAATTACTCCTGTTGAAATTTATAACTCTGGCCAATAGCTGATCTCGCACCAATGGCGAAGATAGTTGTACAATGATGGATCTTGGACGGTTGCTGTTTTTGTCTAGTTTCTGTACACGAGTGCAATGGTGAATTTTATCTTCCTTGATATCAGATCCAACAGCTTTGGCTATGTTCAATATCACAGACTTAAGATCTTCATTGACTTTCTCCGGAACACATTGTATCTCCAAGTTATTTGCCCGGGCGTTTTGCTCTAGAGAATTTACTTTATTTTTTAGAAGAATTAAAGTATCCTGCATCGTGTGGTTTTCCTTTCTCACAGCATCCAATTCCTTATTCATCTCTTGATATTCTCTAGTGATCACCTCATATTTCTCTTCCATAAATGTCATTGAATTTTTAATGTCTTCAATCTCCTGCTTAATTGTGGTCAATTCCATTTTAATGAAGTTCGAAACCGAACTACTTATCTGAGTAACTATAGACGAAACTTGACCACTCACAACATCTCGAACAATGTCTCTAATGTCGTCTTTGGTTACCATTGGTGAGTTCTGCTGACAAGTAGGAGGGGAGGATGGAGCGTGCCTTTTATTCGCACGTTGAGTGATATTTTCTCCACAAGGCGTGCCGCCCTCAAGCTCTTCCCCTGATTTGCCAGATTTGTTTTGTTTGGGGCTCATAGACGTATTTTTCTGTGGCGTTCTCTGCATTTTTGAGTTCATACTATTTTTTATGTTGAAAAATGTTGGCAATATTATAAGAAAAAAAAAATAAAAATAATCATCGCAAGATCTTAAGGTGACGGGTAGGGCACACTAGCGACGCCCATCGATTTCAATTTTTAGCTCTTATTAAATAACCATGCACAAATGTAGGGTCCATTTTTGTATGCGAAAAATTGATTACCGCCAGAAGCGGCCACTTTTAGTGTGAATCAATTTTTCGCGTACGCGTTGGAGCCAAAATTTTTGCATGGTTATACAATAAATAGTATAAGTGTTTGCCGAGAGGTTGTAACCCCGAAATTGTTTAAAATAGATCCGGTTTAGTAGCTAAATAAATTTACATCAATTGGCGTCGCTAGTGTGCCGTACCCGTCACCTTAACGAAATGCCGCGTAGGGCAAAGCCGGGAGCGGCAATAAAAATATTTTGTAGTACGGTTCAATGCCGTGTGGTCCCGGCAGAGTAGAATAGACCACCATCCTCTTACCGAGGTGTCGTAAAAGGCGACTAAGGTAAAGCTGCTGGCATGATCATCAGCACCCAGAGAAGGAAAACTCTGCATTTATATCAAAACCCTCGCCAACCCGTCTGCCAAGCGTGGTGAGTATGGCAATTACCCCTCATCTGATTGAGGGAGGCCCGTGCCCCAGCAGCGGGGACTTAAATGGGCTGACGATGATGACGGTTCAATGCATATTATATACCAACTGACTTGGTAATCCTTTAAAAGTACAAAGTTATTGAGATACTTACTCCATTCATCGTAGTTGCGTTCTTTCCTCTTCTCCCAGCGCGCCTTGAGCGCGTATTTCAACATCTTATCGGAGGCGTCCACCGACACCACCTTGAAGCCCTCGTCCACCAGCATCATGGAGTCGATTCTGCGATAGAAGTACATAGCATAAAGAAATAAGTGGCATCACTGATAAGTCGAGTGCTGCGAAGAGGCAATAGAATTCTGAGGGTTTACTAAAAAAACCATCGTCTGACCATACCATGTTTTCTATAAAAGGTAGACTCACACCAGCTTATTTATTATAAATCGCGATCTAAAGCTCATGTCATCCCGTTCCAACACGCAATGTTAAAAGGAGGTGGCGCGATTTAGATCTGGGACTATTCGTAATTCGCAATTTGTAGATAATAAGAGGGATATACCTATCTATAGATAGTGTCATGGTAAAGTATCAGCCTATAAACTGTCCCACTGCAGGGCAAGCCTCCATCATAGAAATCAAGTTATCGCTACTTAATCACCATCATCATCATCGTCATCAGCAACCCACACTCGTCCACTGCTGGACATAGGTCTCCCCTAATGCACGCCACTGCTCCCGATTTTCGGCCACTCTCATCCAGCCCACACCAGCCAGCCTTCGAATGTCATCATCCCATCTTGTCGCAGGGCGTCCCACACTACGCTTACCGAGTCGCGGTCTCCACTCAAGGACTTTACAGCTCCAACGGCTGTCAGTTCTGCGGCTAATATGACCAGCCCACTGCCACTTCTGTTTGCTAATTCGGTGGGCTATGTCGTTGACTCCGGTTCTCTGTCGGATTACATCATTTCTGATGCGGTCCTTCAGAGATACTCCGAGCATAGCCCTTTCCATAGCTCTTTGAGCGACTTTGAACCGGTGGACTAGTCCAGCCGTGAGTGTCCACGTCTCGGCACCGTAAGTCATGACCGGAAGGACGCACTGGTCGAAGACTTTCGACTTAAGACTTTGAGGGATGGGTGACGAGAAGACTTGACGAAGTTTACCAAATGCTGCCCAGCCTAGGTGAATTCTTTTATTGGCTTTTCTCTTAATCTTAACCATTATTATTACTTAATCACCATGCTTGCCTAATGCGGATTAGTAATCACAAACCCAAGCTATGTTCGAAAAATTCGAAACAAGCATACTTTTCGCTCGACCCGGGAATCGAACCCAGGACCCCGAGATCACGGCCCGGTACTTAAGCCACTAGACAAACAGGGCGTAAGGGGGCTTATTATAAATCGCGATCTAAAGTTATTACCGTACTAAAGCTCATGTCATCCCGTTCCAACACGTAATGTTAAAAGGGGCTGGCGCGCTTTAGTTCTGGGACTATTCATAGTTCGCGATTTGTAATAAGGGGGATAGTGCTATGGCTGCTAAGACCTATTCGAAGTGGCGGAGACACAGCAGAAAGCGGACCCTGCGCTTCTGAGCGATGGCTTAAGACGTAGGTAACCGTGAATAAAAACAAGTGATATTGTTTTTATATTTTCCCCTCATCACCCCCTAATTTAGCCCCACCTGCCTGACATATTCGTAAGAAGTAACAAAATCAAGATATCAACTTAATCTAAACAAATAAATCTGAAATACGAAACATATTTTCGTCATATATTTTGATCGCTTTATCTTGTTGTGAGCCGAAGGGTCGCCGAATCGTTTGACCCGTTCTATCAAGCTCTGATTAATGATAACGTGTGAATTAATATTATGATTGTGTATTGTTTAACATAGGCAATTTATTTGCCGATTATACGAGTAATACAAAACGAAAGTGGTGACTTCGGAGCCCGAGATCCGCTTTCCTGCTACACCTCCTCCACTTGGCACGGTCTTCGGTAAGAAGGTAGGTATTATGTACGTACAGACAATCAAAGTATACACAACTGACAAAATAATTAATATCAAACACGATCGGTCCAATATTAATTGAGGAATTTTGACAGATTGTGCCAAGTACCTAAGTATCTTTCTAAATAAATAAATCTCCGATAAATTTAGGTACAGGAGGAAACTGTATCAGAACGTCCTACATGCGTTATAAAAATAGATTTATAATGAAGGTCGTCGACTATTACATGTTTATGTTGTCCTAGTCTTAGATTTTTTCCCTATGTACATATACCCTATTATAGCTTCACATTTCGTAGATTTCAATGTGTGATTGAAGGCAAATGCTTCAATACTTCTGTTCCAAAACCATCATCATTAGGCTAAGGACGTCCATTACTGCACATATGTCTCACTGAATGACTTAAGTTAGGTCGCACGCGGCCTGCACCCAGCGAGATCTTGCGACTCTGATCTGAGGGGCAATTCTCGTGGAATCGACATTCGAAATCAGAGATTTCATAAATTCGTCCATATAAATATCTGACTCGACTTTAATGTAGAGTGCATGAGAATTGTCCCTCTGAGGGCCTATTCCGGTCCGTACAACTCGTGGTTGGGTTTCCCAATGCTGCGCTTAGTATGGTCTCTATTCCAGAACTTTTGTGCCCCAGCGATTATCAGTTCGTGCCATATACACTTAGGGTGCCACCCTACTATATGGTTAGTGCTAGTGCCTCACCCACTGCCATTTCAACGTACGATCAGTTCTACGAAACTCCTCATTCCTGATTTGATCACGTAGAGAAAAATCGGAAAATATTTTTAAAAATATTTATGAAAAAAGAAAACTGAAATTTCTTGGACATATTAGGTATAATGCGTGTCTCGAAATATATAGAAAAATATACAAGGGAAGAGAAGCCCATCATGAAGAAAAAGAACATCTTGGCTAAATATCTAAACCTTAGATGAGTCTTTCTTTTGCATGCGGTGTTTACCTTAAAAGATTGTTGCGCTTAGTTGGTAAGATGTGATGTTATATTTTTATTTCTAGTTTCAGTGTAACAAACGCTGGTAAACCTTAATAAATAAATAAATATAAATATCGGCGCCAGTTGTACAATAAAAGCACCCGTTCTCTATTTCGAACACATGTCAGGGGTATGATCGCCAACCTTCGTTAGAAGATGACACTCATAGAACTTACTAACTAGGGTGGCGGAGCGACCAATAGTGAGTCTTGGCCTCCGATAATAAGAGCCTCCATCTCGGTCCTCCTTCCGCCACATCTTGCCAGTCATCCGCCAAGAGTCCGCGGATATCCTACGTCATCTTTCCAGCGGTATCTGGGACGGCCGAAGGCACGCCCGCGCTCTCTTTACTGCAGAATCTCGAGGTGGCCGAGCCAGAGAAGTCGATGCGCTTTAGCACTAATAGAAGAAATAAATATTCACCCAGTCCCGCAAGCGATGTCCAGCACAGTGACGCAGCCGTGCTTTTTCAGCTGCCCCACGAGGAAGTTCTTGTAGTTCTGCGTGCGTTGGTTGATGTCTCCCACGAACTTGCTCCACGCCCGAGCCGCTTTGCCGTCCGCGTACTGGTCCTTCACTCCCTCAGAGGGGATTCCCTCGGACCGCGGGTGGAACACTTTGTCAGCGGACATGGTTGGTTAGGGCTGGTTCTGTAAGATGTCATAATATTCTTTTAGACCCCGTAAAATCTAAATAATACCTTATTTATTACTAAGTTAGGTACTAACGACGTATTTGGCGAATAACCACCTAAAGTGCAAAAATCGCTTACAGCTTGCCCAGTAAAGTAAAGTATCAGCCTATAATTGTCCCACTGCAGGGCAAAGGCCTTCATCATAGAAATCAAGTCATCGTTACTATGATGGGATAAGGCTTAATCACCACGCTTGCCAAATGCGGATTGGTGATCAGAAACCCGAACTATGTTCGAAAAATTCGAAATACACTTTTTGCTCGACCCAGGAATCGAACCCAGGACCCCGAGATCACGGTCCGGTACTTAAACAACTAGACCAACAGGGCATCACCCAGTGTTTTGTTTGAATTGATGCCATTTTAACTTTTTATATCTTTCTAATGCAGGCGGAGTCGAGGGCAAAAGCTAGGTATAGTAAAATAAACGTATGGGTTCTTGATGGTAAGAAATCACCGTTAGTCATGGATATCTGGTAACCTATCAATATTATGCATTGCCGCCCTCATATATTTTGGCTTTATCTGGCAATACGGTTTATAAGCAGCGATTTGTTACGTAAGAGGGCTAACATCACAGCTGCGGTTGTTGAGTTCAAATTTATCAGATACCTAATCACAAACGTCAGTAATATTTTATTGTTCACCGTGAGTAGACAGATCTTACTGTCATTGACGTTGTTGTAAATAAACGCTCGCAGTGCGACGACTTTACATTATTTTAGGCTCACTTTATCCTGATGGTAAGCAAAAGGAGAGCGTTGAGCGAGAGAAGGACGTTGGCAAGCAGATACAACGGCCGCGTTGGCCTGCACGGCATACATTCGTTGGCAATGCCATACTAGCTCGAGAGCGACACGCTTCGAAGGATTCCATATTGTCGGACGGAGGAAACACATGCGCCGTCAACGAGTTCCACTTCCTTGTGGTACGGAAGAAATAGGAGTTACTAAACTGTTCGCGATGTAATTTGGGTGAATGGACCTTTCTATTTCTTCGTGAAGCAAGTATGTGAAGAGCGACTTACAGTGGCGCTAGGCTATCTCCCGCTGCGACTTGCCGACTGATTGATCCGCAGCCACCGCATCAATATAACTGTTGTGATAAGCGCGCCTCTGCCACAGTTCTGCAGCAGACAGAGAGACGTCTCTAATATCTAATTATCTAATGTCTAATTGGCTACCAGGCTACCATAACAACAGGCTACCATAATCCGTCAAAATTCCTTGACGGATTATGGTAGCCTGTTGTGTGGCTGCCTGTACACAACTGTAAATTGTAGGGTAAGATGGGGGAATGGCGGTCACTTAAGCAGTAATCCATTTTATATTTTATTTATGGGACTTACGGTATAGGTAACTGACTTTTTACATAGCTTATATAGTGGGCTATAGATATATATGAGGCAAATTGTCAATCTATTACGGGTTTCTTATCTTTTAATTATTTTGTAAAAGCCTCCGTCGACCGCCATTACCCGCAGGTGCGGGTTATGGCGGTCTATGGTTAGGGTATTACCGGTCATTGAAAAAGAACACATGGTTTCTTTTAAAATGTAAAGAAAACATAATAAAACAAACATTTTTTCATATTATTTAAATTTTTAATATTTTAACTTAAATGAACCCAAACATTTTTATATTTTAACCAAAAATAACATCACTTAAAAAAAAATATTACTAATTATTAATATTTATTATTTTAAAATCACAAACTGAGATGCTAAGAACTCTCTTTGACTTAGATTCAAACTTTTTTATCTTTGTACTAAATTTAACCAAAAATAACATCACTTAAAAAAACAAAATTATTACTAATTATTAATATTTCTTATTTTAAAATCACAAACTGAGATGCTAAGAACTCTCTTTGACTTAGATTCAAACTTTTTTATCTTTGTACTAAATTAAACTCTTGTTTAACCAAAATAAAATAAAACTAAATAAACAAAAATCAAACATGTTATTAATTATTTATGTTTTGATAATGAAAATCAAAAATTGAAACGTCTGAGAACCTTACGCTTGCTATCACAGTAATCGCATACATAGGACTCGGGGGAATCAGCCCCACTGCATTCTTCGTGAGTCATTAAATTAACAAACAAAAAAATAATAAATTGTCATATAATTCGATACGGGGTAATACCAGTCACTGACCGGTATTGCCCGCTAAGAATGATTGCCATAACCCCAAAATACGACAACGGTTTTTTTAGATGATTACGAAAAACGCAAGTAACTTTCATAAAATTCAACAAGCACATTCGACACACTAGCAAATGTATAGTAATTCACTTTAAGAAGGATATTGATTGGTATAAATCACTTAAAGCTTACCTTTAGCCAAATTTTCAATTTTGTTACAACAAAACACGTCCAAACATTTACACAGCTGTCAAACACACTGCGCGCGAAGGAAAATGGCGCCGCTTGGTCAATTAGTTTACTCGGTCTCATACTAGACGGCGACACTAGTACCGATGGCAGAAAGTTTTTGCAAGTGTCAAATTTTGACGTGACTGGCATTGCCCGCTGACCGCCATTCCCCCATCTTACCCTAATGGTTGTTTTCTTTTTTCCTTTTTTTTTCTGCCCCTTGGTTGTTGTATTTCTATAAGTTTGTCAATGTATTTAAAAACTGTTATTGGCTTAAAATAGTAGTATATAAATTTCAAATAGTATTGTCGAGTACAGACTCCTTGGGTCTCTTTAGTTTTTTATAATGTTTTTACTTATATTGACTTGTTTCGTTCTTGTCGTAAAAATCTATTAAGCAAATAAATAATGTTTCTGTTTCTGGAAATTTGGTTTGTATTTTTTTTTTATGTATTTTAATAATATTCTTTCACTATTTTTATGCGCGTTTTCTTTCGTCTGCCACAAGTAAATTATACTTGTGCTGTAGATTTTGAAAAATAAATAAATATATTAGATTAATCATGTCAAACTAAATGTCTGCAATGTTCCACGTCTGCATGGGCGCTGGCAGTTATACACTATACCGTAAACCCGTATGACTATAACGACCGTGGGAGAGCCACGCTTCGGCATGAATGGGCCGGGTCGACCGTAGTGATTCCGGCCTCACAGAAATTCGGCGTGAAGCAGCGATATGCTGTGTTTCGCTGCGTGTGTGAGGGTACCGGAGGCCCAATCCGGGGGAAAGGGGGTTTGAAGGTTGGCAACGCACTTCTTACTCTTACACCTACACTGGTGTCGCGAATGTCCATGGGCGGCGGCAATCGCTTACCATTAGGTGACCCGTCTGCTCGTCTGCCACCTATCAAATACATATCCGATTTGACCAACCTTATTCCGATACTAAATCTATGGTATAGCCCTGTCATTCTATACAAATCTGACGTTATAGATTTATCCACGGATAAAGATTGGTCGAATCCAGCCTGAGTACGTTGACATACCAAAGGTCATGAGTTCGATCTCCTTCCTGGACAAAAAATCGGTTAGTTCAGGGTCTGAGTGGAAAATATGTAGTTTATTTATTAAAGATCCGTCTGTTCGTCTGCCTACCTATTACATAAAAAAAAAGACACACCAACAATACATGCATGATCTGTTCGCTATACATATATATTACAATTCTCACTACAGTTCTGATGCATGTATCAATTATAGGTGAGTCATCATCATCATCATCATTTCAGCCAATAGACGTCCACTGCTGGACATAGGCCTCCCCCAATGTTTTCCACACAGATCGGTCCTGTGCCGCCCGCATCCAATGGATTCCCGCGACCTTCACCAGACTTCCTGTACGTGTTTATAGGTGAGTACAGCTTTCTTAATATAAATGTAGTTAAGGTTAATTTATACGTATTTGTAATGCCTCTGTTGTCTGATATCCGTGAGACAAGTGCAAGTAAGTACCAAATTGGGACAATGTATGAGATGTTGCAATGAATGGATTATAAGTATACTGTTGTAAGCTACACTGTGTATCAACAGCTGAGCTGAGTACGAGTAATTTTATTACCGGTTAACTGACTGCAAAAACGCCACGCATTTCTGCATTAACTACCTAACATGCGATCGCTCAATGGATTTTCCTAAAGTTAACTCAATTTTTTTCCTTACGATATTACGGTAAAAAGTCATTGTCACTAGGAAAAATAATATCCTTCCTAAAACTGTATTGTCACTCCAATTTTATACTACATTAAGGACAACTAAATTTATCTCTACAGGCGTCACTACAGGCTCTTCAGTTTGCGATCGGCCCGGGCTATCAGTAGGTACGAAGTATACCTACCTAAGTAGGTATTCTTAGAATGTAATTCCCGGTTGTATTCAAAGCTGTAACTTTGGAACCCAGGGTACCCGTAAAGCATAATTCAGGATTTGGGAAGCCTGGTTTTTTTTTACATTATAGCGGACAAACGAGCAGACGGCACACCTGATGGAAAATGAGCACCGCCGCCCATGAACATCTGCAACACCTGAGGTATCACATATGCGTTGCCGGCTCTTAAGAAAGGAGCAAACCCTTTTCTTGAAGGTCACTAGGTCGTATCTGTTCAGAAACACCACGGATGACAGCCAATGGTTCCACAGTTTTACTGTGCGTGGTAGGAAATGACGTGTCGCACTGTAGTCGATATAAATCCATCCAGTTATAATGAATGACACTACCTATTAATACCTACTACCTACTTAGGTACCTATTTCTGCCGAGAAAGAATTAATATTCCAATCATTTTTAGTTTAGTTTTATGAAAAAACTGAGCACCTGCTGTGCGTATTATGCGTAATACGCACGTGATATTTTGCGTTGCGTGCGTGCAATCACCTGACCAGGTCATTTTGCGACGAAAATTACGCTGTAATTGATGATATAAGGATATACCAACGAATTGAACATAAAATCAGACGATTTTAATTTAAATTGATCAAGGGAATGGAACGGACCTGGTGGCTTAATTTAAAGCCCTCCGACTCCGTTTAAACGAGAATATACCTGTCGTATTTAAACAAAGGAGTCACACAGCGCGTGTGAAAGAGATTTAGATTTACTTAGGCCCTCTGCATCTCAAATTCGCATAATTAATAGAAGTTTATAGGATCAAACTTTATAGATGAAGCTAAATAAATGCGCCAGACAACTTCGTTAGTATGAGTACCTACTACAGAACAAAGCAGGCTGGTGCCAGTACATTTAGACCCGAACATATTTAGACAAACCGAACCCGGAACCTTCTACGCTTGGCCGTGGAACCTTCCTCGATGGCGCTTAGTGTTTAAGTGCAGCTTAAACACTACGCGCCATCAAGGTCCTCAAACCATACAGCAACTCATCTAGGATATAATGTCGTAAAAGCCATTTACGTTAAATAAAATGGCTTTTACGACATTATGCCGAAATGTTCTTTACGACGTTTAACCCTCGTAAAGGACATTTCGGCAATCCTTGGCTCAAATGGCTTTTATGACGTTTCATCCCGGAGTAGACGAGTCTTAGTGGTTTAATATAAACCAATTTTATGTGGCAAACAGCGGTAGCCCCCAGTTTAACTTACAGCTCCGCTGAACCATGCCGTAACAACGATACGGCTCGCCAGATAGCTTATCACACAAGTACAACTTTTTAAACATAACATTGGTCACTCACGTTTTTTGCAATGATTTCCGAGGCATTTACACGAGACGTCGTAGTCATGGTCATATCCATGTAGATATGATAGGTGCAGCATGATCTTTGACTGGATCTTCAGCACAACCAATAATAGTTTATTCCTCGTCCTGCCCAGACAGCCTGACACAATAGAAAAATCAATTGTTTAGCTTTAAAAAGGATATTTGGGCTTTTGATATGGGCAGAAAGAATTTAAGATTGATTTAAACTTGTTTTAGGAAGTCCTCTAGTGATAATATTATGATATTACACCCGAATCTTCATACATAATTTAACTATTAAGGTGACGGGTAGGGTACACTAGCGACATCAATCGATTTTAATTTTTAAGCTACTCAAACGGATCTATTTTAAACAATTTCGGGGTTGCCGCCAAAAGCAGCCACTTTTAGCGTGAATCAATTTCCGCGTACAAAAACGGACCCAACATTTGTGCATGGTTATTTAATCAATAGTACAAGTGTTTGCCGAGTGGTTGTAACCCCGAAATTGTTTATAATAGATCCGGTTTAGTAGTTAAAAGTTAAAATCGATTGGCGTCGCTAGTGTGCCCTACCCGTCACCTTAAGGCTGCTCAACCTGTTATCTCTGCTAGAGACCATACTTAGAAAGAGAAAGCACGATGTTTGCTGAAACAAATTAATAATAAAAAAAGTCAATAGATACATAAAAAAAATCCCATGAAAATTTAAATGAAATTTCTTAGTAACTTAATTTAATTTAACTTAATTTATCACCTCAAATCTTAAGCACCTTTTTATAATTCAGTTTAAATCAGTCATTGAAGATTATTTGATACCTCAAAATCGTGACTTGTAAAAGTTGTATCCCTAAAGTACCCCTCTTTGTAGGTACGTGACATATTAACTTTAGAATCTGGTTTCATTTGGATAATTGACTGCTTCATCATCTGTTGACTGAAAAAAAAATATCGTTAAGTTATTATAGGTAATACATTAACTCATTACGTACCTTACCTTATTAAACCTGCTTTATTCGCCTAAGTTAGTGGGTTCGATCCACACATCCACCCTGGCTGAACAAAAACTCCGTCGTATAATCCTTCAAGTAACTTGCACAGGTGATACCACGGCCTCACAGAAAACCGGCGTGAAGCAGCACGCCGGTTGCTGTATTTCGCTGCTTGAGTGAGGGTACCGGAGGCCCAATCCGGGGGAAAGAAGGGTTTAAAAGTTGGCAGCGCACTTGTGACTCCACTGGTATCGCGAGTGTTCATGGGCGGCGGCAATCGCTTACCATCAGATGATCCGTCTGCTCGTCTGCCACCTATCACAAATAAATGTGGAACAATTTTAGGCTTGGAATAAACAATTCAGAATATAGGTAATTATACTTGCCTCAAATAACCCATCATTGAGTTTTACAAAGATTCCACGTAAATGAACCAATGTGGTTTAGCCCGAAAATAGCAACTCAATAATATTAGTTGATTCATAAGTTAATAAATAATAACGTCGTAGTTACCCTACATGGAACAATAAAGAATATGAATATAAAATGAGAGTGGCCAAATAGTACAATGTATCTTCATTACCGCTGAAAATTGATTTAAATTTTTAACTTCTAAATCGGATCTATGCGGACAGCAGACCTTCGGAGACTCGGTAAACCTGTATACTAATTACTTTTTGGTCTGGTATTGTACTTGAAAAATTGAATAACGCCAAAACTGGCCAATTTTGGCGGTGATCGGTTTTTTAAAAACCCGCGCCCGCCTTTTCGCCTAAATAAGTGTGTGTGATTTGACACAAACAATCGTTTAATAATTACTTCATTTTCTGTGTATCAATTTTTTAAAGTTTGAAAATTTGACCGAGCGACCGACCGAGACAGACGACGGATCACCCCATGGTAATTTATTACCGCCGCCCATGGACACGTGCAACACCACTGCAGCACTGGTGTCACAAGTGCTCTGCTTACCTATTAACCCCCCTTCCCCTGGATTTGGCCTCCGGTACCAGCGATAATATTGCATGCACTGCTTCACGCCGGTTTTCTGTGTGGTATTTATTACTCCATTAATATGGTACAAAAAAGGATTTAAGTCTTCTTAATATTTAGGTACTGGCCGGTCGTGAATGTGTCGTGCATGATGCCAAAAATGTACATTCGAAATTCAAATTTTTGACTAATCTTATTATAAGAAAAATATTTTACCATTTTTTTGTACAATTTCTGCCGGGAATTTGATTTTTATGGATGATAACGCTCGTGCTAGATATGTTAAGAACTCGAGTCATTTGAGTCCTAAATTTTGAGCTCGACTGACAAATTGCACGACTCGACTCTTTACAATAAGACTCCCAAGACTAGACAACTAAAGTCAATATGAGCTCTTGAGCGAAACACGGAACTCGAGTCTTTTTAAGCGCTCGAGTCGTTTTTACGGGGCGAGTCTAGCTCGAGATCTTTTCCGTTTGGAGTTCCTTTTTAAATCAAGTAATAAAATGTCACTTTTGTGTGATATATTCGCAATCAGAAGCGTATTTTGAAATAATTAAAGCGTTAATTGATAGGAAAAACTAAAAAAAAAACCATTCCTTCGGGATTAATTTACGAAACCATAAAGGTATCACTAAAATTAACAAACAACGTAATGATAACTAAAAAAAAAAATATTATTTGTATAGGTGCCCGTTTCTTTTGGAAAGGAGTATATTGGTGCAACTGAGTGTACGAGAAGTAAGAATCATAGAGAAGGAATAAAAGAAACTATACATACTTTCCATGATATTTATTTATCATTCAAACTCATATACTAACACAGATATGGATCATGCGAATCAACCAATTCCATTTACACCAGATTAACTGCTAAGAAAATCCATTAAGCCAACATACTAAATCAATTGAATTTTACATGAAATATCAATTAATACCTATTTACATGTTTCTAATTATTGTTTCAATGCATTCTCTTAATCATTAACCTCGTGGAAATATTTAAACATATAATCACATTCATTAACTTGTTGTCAGTACAACCTAAAGGTCTAAAGATTCTATATAAAAATACATGAAGAAGTTTTGCCAGAATCTTATTGGCTTAGACCTTGTAACCTCAACCTACTTGTGGAGAAAAAATCTTATTAAACTATTAAACATAAATCACGACAAGGTAAACATACCTTAACCTTAATAGGACACAGCGTTTTCTACTTTCCCCCGAGTCTTTCTGTGCCCTGGTATATAAAGTTATATAATATATGTACAACCTGAGCGGATAAAGAATGGGATCAGAAATGGCGGCGCATCTATTCGCAAATAGTGTGCGAGCGAGAAGTGAATAGATTCGCCGCTATTTCTGATCCCATTCTTTATCCGCACAGGTTGTATATTAAGGTGACGGGTAGGGCACACTAGCGACGCCAATCGATTTTAATTTTTAGCTACTTAACCAGATCTATTTTAAACAATTTCGGGGCTACAACCTTTCGGCAAACACTTAATCTACTTATTTATTAAATAATCATGCACAAATGTTAGGTCCGTTTCTGTACGCGAAAAATGGATCAACGCCAAAAGTGGTCGGTTTTTGCGTGAATAAATTTTTCGCGTACGCGTTGGACACAACATTTGTGCATGGTTATTTAATAAATAGTATAAGTGTTTGCCGAGAGGTTGTAACCCCGAAATTATTTAAAATAGATCTGGTTAAGTAGCTAAAATTAAAATCGATTGGCGTCGCTAGTGTACCCCATCCGTCACCTTAACAGCCTATTCAATAACTAGGCTTTACAAGTCATCGTAAATAAAGCAAGATAAAAAATATCATTCAGCTTGATAATTTGAAACGCTGAAATATTGGGTCACATTATATGCGTTAACGTCTACAGTTGAAATAGTCCTTATAACCTAAGTACTAGCGAACAGTTTGTCACAACTTTAAATTGTCGCTAATTTGATGCAAAATGTCCATATAATAAAAAAAAGGATAAATCGATGATTTACAAGACGCCATGTAGGTTATTAAATGCCTTTTAATTTCAGTTACGTAAATCATTTATAAATACAAAACCCATGTTGATTTTGTGATTAATATTCAATATCTACAATTTGGTAATACATATTTATCTGTTTAATAATTCCAAAAAATTGTCGATACCAATAGGAGTCGTTCTGTTTGCTAATAAAATTAAGTTCTAATGCCACTAAGTGCCGAGTTCACCGTTGAAATTGAACGCGATCAATTCACTTGAACTCGGTGTACGCGCTAAACTGAGTTCCGTTCCTTTGTTTTCGCTCGCATTGATCGCGTTTAAGCGTTGATCGCGTTCAATTTCGCCGGTGAAATCGGCCCTAAGTCGACCTCTCCATGGTTTGACGGACGCGGGGGCGCGGAGTGCGTTCGACCAATCCAAAAAGTTTACATTCTATTTGGGCCAATCAATTAATCAGATGACGACCGTCACAGACCAATAGGAATGTCGTTTCCAGATAACCGTGCGACTGCGCGAGATCCAAAGAGGACTTTTTCGATTGGTTAAACGCACGGAAAGATTGAATGGAATAAAATACCAAAACTATTTTCTGTTTCTCAAATAGCTTACACAGTTCCATGATACATACATGACACATCAATGGCTCTTGAACCGGCACAACATGCCAGATACTAGACAAAATTGTCATTCATATCTTTAGTCGGATTTTTAATTAGACGAAGTAAACTGACAGATGTCAATGTGTCATTCCCATACATTTGCAAAATGCAAATTGTCAAAATGTATAGGTATTTGACATTTGCATCTGTCAGTTTACTTTGTCTAATTAAAAATCCGATTATAGGCAATATAAATGACGATTATATCTAGAAAAAATTGCAGATTAATCGACTATAATCGATAGCATCGGCTTAATCGATTTGATTGATAGTATCGTCAATTTAAACGATTAATATCGTTTAATCGATTATATCGACCAAAAATGAAAATCGGTTTAATCGATACTATCGATAGTACAATCGATTATTAGATTATTAAGTGTGAAAATAATCGATTAATTGATTGTAGTTTATTCGACACTAATTCTCCCACTTCGAATTAAAAGGTGACGAAGTATTGCGTGGGCACGCTACGAATTCCCAGAATGTTCGTGCGCCACTCAGGTGCCATCTATTTGCACTCAGTAAGATTTTGACCTTGAGTCAATACAAAGTGTTGCCACCTATATCCTCGTTGGTTACGGGCCGGTTAGGCGTGGGCAAGCTTAGGGCCGTACCTCGTGGCGGGGAGGCTCCGTGCCGGTCAGATGTTGGCGCCGACGTCGGTCGCGTCTATGCCGAGCATGGCGAGCTCGTCCATCTCCTCCTTATTCTTGCCGGGCGGAGCGCCGTTCTCCTTCGGCTCCACCTTGGAATGAAAACGGTTTATTTAATTTATGGTCTTAATAATATTATAAATACCAAAATGTTTTCAATACACGGTCATTATATTCCTAAAATTTTACTCTGGTCACTCGATAGTGGACTAACTCTTGTACGGTGGTGGTACCGCCGTTAATTGCTAAAAGTAGCCACTTTTAGCATTTATGGAGATTATTGTTACTTGTAGGAAGAATCATTTCATAAGTTTCTCTCAAAAAACCGTTAATACATTCCTCCAAGTCTTTAAGATTGTACTTATTTAAATAACTAGTGACCCGCCCCGGCTTCGGACGGGTACATACAAACACACACATACACCCTTCTTTTTTACGTCAGGTTTAAAAAAAAAGTTTAAAGGAAATTTGAATTTTTTGTAATGAATTTTTTAATTCATATTTTTTATTAATGTTTTTTTTTGTATTTTTTTTATTTTTAAATTTTATACAAATCCCGTACCCCAGTGACGCTTACATAGAGCCTACATCGCATGCTGGCTAGCTGAGCGCGGTGAACGGCAACCACGCGACTTTTTTCTAATACTTGCTTTTTTAAACTCGTGATATCTTCCGAATCATCATCATCATTTCAGCCAATAGACGTCCACTGCTGGACATATAAAAAAATATAATATAGCCTATGTTATTCGGGGATAATGTAGCTTTCAAAAGGTGAAAGAATTTTTGAAATCGGTCCAGTAGTTTCGGCGTCTATTCATTACAAACAAACCAATCTTTCCTCTTTATAATTAGTATAGATGTCTCATAATCGCCACAATCAATTTAAATCTGCTGGCGCAGCTAGTTTCGCCGATGCAGCAGCTTAATCATCATTAGCCCATTTAAGTCCCCACTGTTGGGGTATGGGCCTCCCTCAATCACATGAGGGGTAATTGCCATACTTACCACGCTTGGCAGATAGGTTGGCGAGGGTTTTGATATAAATGCAGAGTTTTCCTTCTTTGGGTGCTGATGATCGATCATGCCAGCAGCTTTACCTTAGTCGCCTTTTACGACACCTCGGTAAGAGTGAGGGTGCAGCTTAATATAATATAATATCTGCGCTCCAGCTGATACTTTGTAAAACCAGGCAGGTTGATCCAAATTTTGTAACTGAGTTTTCTGTTAAAAAAATATCTGGGTCAGAATCTGGAAGTTGGCTGTCTACTACCCCCCGTCTCTGGAAATGTCCTGCGCCCGATCCCTATCCGTTCGTGTATATTCCACAGTAGTGTTTCATCGGAATATGAGGGTAAGGGAATAGAGAGTGCACTTGTGTTTGCGCACGCACTTGAGACGACTAAGGTAAAGCTGCTGGCATGATCATCAGCACCCAGAGAAGGAAAACTCTGCATTTATATCAAAACCCTCGCCAACCCGTCTGCCAAGCGTGGTGAGTATAGCAATTACCCCTCATGTGATTGAGGGAGGCCCGTGCCCCAGCAGTGGGGACTTAAATGGGCTGACGATGACGATGATGACACACTTGAGTACTATAATATATCCTGCGTACGTGGCTGTTCGTTGAGATAGGCCGCCGTAGCCGTAATCTGGTTCTATTATCTAGTCGACAGCCGTTTATTTCAATTTTGTAATCGGTCAGCGCCAGATTGTTGCTAAAGACACGTATAATAAACCCTTACTAGACAAGACAAGGAAAGCCATACTAGATAAACATTGAATCCACGAACTGATGCACTTTCGCATTGTATAGGTACAACTTTCAATAATGTAATATTGATTCAGATGTTTTGTTTATAGTTGCGTAACATTTTTGATTCGATTTTAATTATACGATCTTATGAGAATAATATTCAGATCTGAGTGAATATCTTATCCTATCGAATCATTAAAAAAGTTACTTAGCATGAAATGAATCTTCAATAATGTTAATCGGTTGGAGGATATTATTATTATTATGTAGTACCTTCCCAATCCCTTTAAGTCTTTACAGGTCGAGTCATCGGTAGTAGTCGATGGTCCGTCTAAGATCCTAATTTATATGAATGTATATCTAGTACTTTATATTATTTTATCAAAGCAAAACTCGCCAACCCGTCTGCCAAGCGTGGTGAGTATGGCAATTACCCCTCATGTGATTGAGGGAGGCCCGTGCCCCAGCAGTGGGGACTTAAATGGGCTGATGATGATGATGATCCAAGCAAAACATATTTATTTATTAGTATATAGTATTGTGTTTATCTATGTATTAGCATTATAAATATATATATATACAGTTCACTCTTATTTCCCTTTTCAATATTGCACCACCTACCCCTCCTCTACTATCAAATGTCCTTTGCCTGAAGGTTATCTGGTAGTCGCTTCCAGCGATAAGCTTCCGCCGAAATTGTACAATTAAGTTTCTGTAATGCCTAGATTTATAAAGTTGTGTTTTTTTTGTGCAATAAAGTATATCTATCTATCTATATTAGACGACCCGTTTGGAACGATGGTAGTGAACGCTGCCTTTGGCCCAAGGGTTGCGGGTTCGATCCCCGCACAGTACAAACATTTGTGTGCATGAACATGTCTGTTTGTATTGGTCTGGGTGTTTCTATGTATTATACGTATGTATTTACAAAAGAAAAGTATTACATGTATATATTTGTAATTCCGCTGTTGGTTCTGATGTCCGTAACACAGGTGCTTGAGCTACCTATCTCGGAGTCAGATCAATGTATGTGATGCTGTGAAATATTTAAAATATTTATATCTATCTACCTTGATCTCAGGCGCTTTGACGGGCGCTGGCGAGGGCGCGGGCGCGGGCGAGGAGGCGGGCTTGGGCTTGGACTGCTGGCTGTGGTGGTACTTCTTCTGGTCGTGCTGCTTGCGGCCGGGCCGCGGCTTGGGCGACGGCACGAGCGGCACGTGCGTGTCGTACAGCTGCGGCCGCGGCGGGAACAGCGGCGCGTTCAGGTCGAACCCGAACATGCCCGGCATCTGCGGCTGCACACCCACACACACACACACACACACACATACGTGCAGATGAAACATACGGAATGTAAATTGGCGTATGAAAAGTAAAGTATCAGCCTATATACTCTCCCACTGCAAGGACAAGGATATAGATTAATAACTTGTAGGGAGTCAACAATCGACAACATTTCATATTTTTAACATGTCCATATTGTTTTTTTATATGAAAGTAGACATAAAATGAACAGACCCATATTTTTTCTTTTTTCAAAATTTGTCCATTTTCATGCATAAAATAATTATTGAAATTCTTTTTATTCTAAATAGACGTAAGCGCCAAATGACGTCATCGGACGGCTGAATACAGCGATATGCCTTTGCTTATCATTGTTTTAATAAAAAAAAAGGACTACTGTCAAAGGTAAATAATACTAGTGTCAACATTGTCAACGTCATTCATACATTCAACGTTGACAAGTTGTCTTTTTTTTTTACAGTTAGATGTCATGATGTTGGCATTACGTAAATTTAAAACTATAATGTGCTAAGCAAAGAAATATTTTACATTCTGCCGTCCGATGACGTCATCTTACGTTTTTTAGTTTTTAATTTTTTTCTCAGTAAATAAGCAATATAAAAAATTAATAAATATATATTCGAGCAGCGGAAAAGTAAACAAAGAATTGGTATTTTTTGTTTCAGAGCTTAGCAATTTTGAAATGTTGTCCATTGTGCGCGGTGGAGTGCAAGAGTCCCACGGACACGCAATATCTGCGCACATCTCCCACGATTCGGCCAGTATAACCATAGTGTTGGTACGGCCTGGGAGGTGGTGGGTTGTCCCACTGCAGGGCAAAGGCCTCCATCATAGAAATCAAGATATAGCTACTATGATGGGTTTAGGCTTAATCACCACGCTTGCCTAATGCGGATTGGTGATCACAAACCCGAGCATTGTTCGATAAATTCGAAACATTATTTTTTTCCCGACCCGGGAATCAAACCCAGGACCCCGAGATCACGGGCCGGTACTTAAACCACTAAACCAACAAGGCGTTCTTAAACCACTAAACCAACAGGACGTTTATAAGCCAAGAAGAAGGGAAGAGCATGTAACTAAAAGAGAGATGAGTATAAATGTAAGTGGGTGGGGGAACAGAGGACGGCTGAAAAGATTTTGGATGGATTGTGTGAATAATGACATGACGAAAAAAGTGAATGATTCGATACGTATAACAGGGACGTATGGATGAGGAAGATCCCAGATAACCTAGGAACATGGCAGGAGGATGATAATAAAAACTCGGCCAACTTATTGTTTTTATACAAACATGCTCTTTGAGGCTTCACAAAACAACAAAAAATGTAGCAAATAAAACAAAACAATAAGAATGAATGAATATACGACGATAACTTAATAACTCTACCGCCACAAAGTCAACTTTCCCATGGTTCGCGGGACACGGAGGCGCGTAGTGCGCGATTGGCACAGCCCAATTTTCGTGACATGATATTTCGTCATCATGATATATATCTCAAAAACATAGATTTTTATATGGTTTTCATGGGAAATCCACCATGTTTTTTCATATCAAAAACCCGAGAATTGAGCTCCTTAAGGGTGACCGAGTGCTAATCTAGAACCATTGGCATAGATTTTTCAGCCAAAAATAATTTTTAAAATAATCTACATTGTATTAGGATAATACCATAGACTAAGATCTGTAAACAATAAAGTGTAATATCCACTTTATCTATTCTGTACCTGGTTGAGCAGCGACGGCAGCTGGAAGGGCGGAACGCCGAGCATGGGGAAGCCGGGCGGCAGCTGCGGCGGGAAGCCCAGGATGCTGTCCTGCGTCAGCTCCGGCTTCACGTCCGTCGGGAAGATGATGTCCAGCGCCTCCTGGAAGTCCTTAGGCAGCGTCGGCGCCGGCGCCACTGGCGCCACCGGGGCCACGGGCGGGGGTGGTGTCCTACGCCAACAAACAACAACGCGTGAAAGTTGCAAATGACTTTATTTATAGCTTTACTACTACAAAGTCAACCTTCTCATAGTCCGCGGGACGCGGGGGGTCCGTCTCAAATGTCAAGTTCTCAGAATGTCCAATTCGCAGAATGTCCAGTTCTCACAATGTCCAATATTCAACCTAACTTTGTCAACATCAATCTTAATTGAATCAAGGGTGGGGTTTAAATGATTAAACTTTATATAACTTTATACATCTTTATACAAATTAAAAATGCTTTCAGCATTTTTATTTTTTTAGGGGCGACCCTTTAGAAGCTGAAGAAAGGGGGGTAAGAACTTCGTATGGAAGATTCTCAATTTTTAAAGCTAGTCATAAACATTGGTATTTGAACTGCTTATGCAAAATAAATTCCAGTACTTTCAGCATTTTCTTTTTGTTCAACCCCTAAAGGGTGAACGGGGGCAAAAACGTCGTATGCTAGATTTGTCATTTATAAAGCTATAAATATAGGCTTGACGTCGTAAGGGATGACCTGCGTGCCAATAAATTGACCACAATAATGGATGCACAAGACCGCGTGAAGTAGAGGAGTCGAAGCAAACCACGGGCACCAGATCTTGGGAAATTGGTATTTGGGATTTTTATTGTTTGAACTCCTGCTAAGAATGATGAATATACCAAGTTTTGAAAAATTAAGTCCCGTAACGAAGTAAGGGTGGGCCACTAGTTTTAAATAAAGACAAAGATTTAACTGATATATAACTAAAATGTTTAATCATTTAAACCCCACCCTTGATTCAATTAAGATTGATGTTGACAAAGTTAGGTTGAATATTGGACATTCTGCGAACTGGGCATTCTGGGAATTGGACAATCTGAGAACTGGACATTTTGCAAGTTGGACATTCTGAGAAGTGGACATTTTGCGAACGTTAGATATTTTGCGAATTGGACATTCCGCGCCTAAACGATACAGCCGTTGTTTTCGCCTATTGTATCGTTTTGTGCATTAAAGTTTTAAATAAATAAATGAATATTATGACAGCATTACGCAAATACAACAAATCACTCTTCCAACCACTGTTTCTTACTATAAATGGGAAAACCACACCAATAAGTTTTATACTGCAAAGCTACATACATATTCCCTATTAAGGGCAGCGTCTCCTGGAAGTAGTTGGGCAGCGCCGACACCGGCGGCGGGGGCGGGGTCCTAGGAACAGATTCGGGACCGACAGGTTAACAACCAGACACGTCATCTCATTTCCTGCACTCAATCTTACCTTGGGATGGGATAGAGTGGGCATGAGTCGACGAGTATTGAAGTTATTTACTGATATTTTTTTCGGATTATTGTTAGCAAAAATAATAACAGCAAATGAAAAGTCATTGTATAAACAATAAATCCAAATACAATATAGTGCGACAAATCTATTTTGACTGTTGGAAAACATTGACAGGGGGCGTTTCGTTGTTTTAAATGTTTCATAGTAAATTGACTTTCTAAGATTTATATGATTTGTTGCACTATAAAGAGAGATATAAAGCGAGATTTTGTTAATAAAAAGCGGGACAAAGCGAAAATGGGCTAAAAGTCCTACCTAGTATGGCGTAAAAATAGTCTACCATTTCGAATCCCCGACGATCGAGACTAATCCTGTCTTATTTTCTCGCCAAAAGCGGGACTCCACTGTCATCATTAGCATTGCATCACCGGCCTCATCATCATTAATGTCGCAACGTAGCTGTAAGTATTCCGGACGAATCTTCTAGGTATCACTTACCCGAAACCGGACCATAACATGCCGATGTGAAGAATATTCTGTTATACCTTTACCGCTACAAAGTCGACCTTCCTGTGGTCCAAAGAGAGCTTTTTCTATTGTTCAAACCAGGGTTTGAAGTGATAATTATCATTGATATTTATCTTTGATAATTATCAAGATAAATATTGGTTGATAAATATCTTGATAAGTATAATCGAAAATATTTGCCATTTGTTATTCAGATACAGAAAACCCCCGTCCAGTTAACGCAGTTGAGGTTGATGAAGATGATATTCCACTCATCAATTTATTTTAATTCAATAAGTACAAGTATTATCGTTGTAAAAGTATTATATAATTAGTTGATTAACTGCTCGTATTTTGGTTTGCAAGTTATTATACACGAAATTATAAAAATTAAAAAATAAAAGTTGACCTTGATTGTAAAATGTCTCTAATTTATTTAAATCACTTGATTCTAACGTAAAATATTGATATGTAATATCAGTTAAAAAAGGATTACTAGGCTTATATCTGTTTGATAATTATCGGATAATTATCTGATAATTATCTTGATAATTATCTCGATAATTATCAAAGGACATATTTATCTTGATAATTTCAAACCGTGGTTCAAACACACTCCGCTCCTAGCTTTTTGGCCCCAAAAGAAAATAAACTTTTACGATTGGTCAAGCTTACTCCGACCCCCCACGTCCCGCGGACCACAAGGAGGTCGACTCTGTAGCCGTTAAGTTATAATCACCATCAACAACAATTCAACCAATAGACGTGCACTGCTGTATATAGGCCTCTTCCAATGTTCTCCGACGTAGCCCACCGAATTAGCAAACTGAAGTGGCAGTGGGCTGGTCATATTAGCCGCAGAACTGACAGCCGTTGGGGCCGTAAAGTCCTTGAGTGGAGACCGCGACTCGGTAAGCGTAGTGTAGGACGCCCTGCGACAAGATGGGATGATGACATTCGAAGGCTGGCTGGTGTGGGCTGGATGAGAGTGGCCGAAAATCGGGAGAAGTGGCGTGCATTAGGGGAGACCTATGTCCAGCAGTGGACGAGTGTGGGTTGCTGATGATGAATGTTCTCCATACAGATTGGTCTTGTGCCGCCTGCATCCATTGGATTCCCGCGATCTTCACAAGATCGTCGGTCCACCTTATGGGGGGGCCTGCCATAACTTCCTGTACGTGGCCTCGGTCGTCTGTTCTTCTCGTCCAAAGCTCCCACCGGTGGAAGTGGTCCCTGAGTGGTGGGTGGTAAGGTATGGTGACTCACGGCTGCGGCATGTAGGGCGTGGGCGGCGGCAGCGGCTGCGCGGCCAGGCGCTGCGGCAGCGCGACGCCGGGCGGCGGCAGCTCCACCTGCGCCTGGCGCTCCAGCTGCGCCCGGGCTATTTTCTCTTTGAACTCCGCCACCTAACAACAATATTAACTATATATTGTTTTAAACTCTCATCGTCACTAATGGACAACATTTCAAAATTGCTAAGCTCTGAAACAAAAAATACCAATTCTTTGTTTACTTTTCCGCTTATCGAATATATATTTATTCATTTTTTATATTGCTTATTTACTGAGAAAAAAATTAAAAACTAAAAAACGTAAGATGACGTCATCGGACGGCAGAATGTAAAATATTTCTTTGCTTAGCACATTATAGTTTTAAATTTACGTAATGCCAAACTCATGACATGTAACTGTCAAAAAAAAAGACAACTTGTCAACGTTGAATGTATGAATGACGTTGACAATGTTGACACTAGTATTATTTACCTTTGACAGTAGTACCTTTTTTTTATTAAAACAATGATAAGCGAAGGAATATCGCTGTATTCAGCCGTCCGATGACGTCATTTGGCGCTTACGTCTATTTAGAATAAAAAGAATTTCAATAATTATTTTATGCATGAAAATGGACAAATTTTGAAAAAAGAAAAAATATGGGTCTGTTCATTTTATGTCTACTTTCATATAAAAAAACAATATGGACATGTTAAAAATATGAAATGTTGTCCATTGGTGAACTCGGCCCTTACTCAGTTCGCGATCGGTCACCAATCACGCCGCGTGTAGTCACCCCATAACCATTTACCATAAACTTTACCATTTAGCAATATACTTATTGTTACCATTTTTAAAATCTTAACTTTGTTGGACTTACTCGTACATCCGACAGAATGTTTCATTTTTAACGTAGATAAGGTGTTGCGAGGTTAATAAAAACCCAGATAGCAATGTTCTGACTGACCTTCTTTTGAATCTCTGCGTCCATCTCCTCGCGTCTCTTCTTGCTCGCTTCTTCGTCATCCTTTTTCTTCTGTTCTTCCTTCTTTTGTTCCTCCGTCTTTGGTTTTATGCCAAGATGCTTGTACACCGGCATTTTACCTGCCAAACAATATTGCATTGATACTACGTTAACTCAAATTATTTATGTATTTTGAATGGATTGATTCATTTGTATTTTTAGTTAATTGGCCTCTACAAGACAATGGAAAAAGTTCAAATATTTTGTAACATTCTTCATGTTATAAAAAAACAATGGAAAAAGTAAACACAATTTAATAACATTACAAATCAAAGAAATTAAGGGATGCGGCGCGATGCGCCATTAGTACGAGTATTAGGGTGTTACATAACCAATCGATTAACGTCGATTGAAGTTGTTTGAGGTAGTCTGTTAGCTTTACTTGATCGATATAGTCCAACGTTCTACTGGATATATTCCGATTACCAGTCGATCTCTGTCGATCGACCAACCGATCGTCCAACCAATCGACCAACCGATCGACAGTGACCGAGGCTATATTACATCAGTATCACTCGAACAAGAAAATGATCGGTCGAAACGATGAAGATCGTACCGTGGAAGTGGCTCTTACATATCATATCGGTAGAACTTCTGTTGATCAATTCCGGCAGTTTTATCTCAACTTCTTGTTTATCTCATCAAGTGTTCGCAGTAGAGTTCAGAATCGATAGTCCTGCCTGGTGGTAACAGCTCATAAGAATAATGTCAGTCCAATCCCACCACACGCACAACTTCACCTTATTGATAAAAAATGGATTTAACCCGGGTTTCGCCAGTCTGTGAAGCCTGACCGGCCTTTGACCACGACCTTTTACGTACGTGATCCACTTTTCATCACCAGCTATCAGCTTCTTCAAAAATGATTCGGTTTCGTTACGTCGTAACAAAGAAGCACAAATGAGTACACGGTTCATTAGGTTTCTTTCAATGAGCTCGTGAGGTACCCAAATATCGAGCTTTTTTGTGTACCCAGCTTTTTTCAAATGCGCCAAAACTGTTTTGTGGTCAATTCCCAGTTCTTCAGCTACGTCGTAACTACTGATATGTTGCTCCACTTTTACAAAAATGGCATCCATTTTATCCGTAATAGGGCGACCAGAGCGAGGTGCATCTTTGACATCAAAATTTCCGGATTGAAAACGCATAAACTGTCCGTTAACATCGCAACTGACTGTCCATAATTTTTTTTCGCGGCTTGCGTTGCATTTTTACCTTTTTTGTAGTAAAATTTTAAAATGTATCGAATTTCTTCATTAGATTCACTCATCTTGACAGTACGAAATACAAATGAAAATCACACATTTTCCTAATTTGAATTTGGAATTATGTTCTTTAAAATTTTAACTTTTAATGATACCAAAACCAGCCACATACAAATACTATAGCCAAAGAGATTTTATTACAAGTTCATACATACTATAACGCGAAAAGACTTTTTCCCCAACCTTTTAATAACATCAAAATATCGATTCAGTAACAATGACAGTTTAACCACATAACAGTTAATTCCGTTTTACGGTAAGTTATTTGTGAGAAAGTAGTCAACTTATTTTTTTTTTTGGATTCAATTCCAAAAATAGAAGCAATACCTAATCATATTACTTGGACACCTTACATAATACAATATTATAATTTATTATATTTTTACTTCAGACAACAAAACAAGGTTATGTAATACGAAACGTCACTGAACGAATGATTGAATGATTCGATCAATTTTTACACTATCCTGCGGTACTAAACGGTTTATGGTTAGTGGTGGATTTGTAATAAAAAATTAAGAACGAACATTATTCCGTAATAATTATGAACTTGTTAGTTTAGCATTAAAGCCGGTATCTGAGTAGTTTTTTTTATTTTTTTTATTGTAGATAGGTAAGCGATTGACCATATTTCACCTGATGGTAAGTGATAATATGGTCTAAGATGTAGCACGATTACCTAGAAGATACCTATTCACTCGCGCTTTGAAAACCCCCAAATTGTAGCTTCTAGGGAACACTTCTCGGGCAGCTGATTCCATTGTTTCGCAGTACGAATAAGGAAACAGGATTCAAATCTTTGTCGATTGAAGGTCTGCCTAGTGGAGTAGAGGAAGAACGGAGATGCTCCAATGGCATTGTTTTTTGTAATAAGAGGGTTGCTGTCACCCGTATCGAACTAAAATGAGCAATCTATGTGGGATGGGGTTTGGAATAAAGTCAGGGATTTAAGGAATAAGTATTTCTATTATATAATTGTCTTAGCGTCGTCTGTACACCGTCTTTACACGTCGTCCGTCATTCGTCGTCTCCCACCTCCCTCTCTCTCTCTCGCACGTCATTCTAATTCAAACATCGAACTCATACACGTTCCTTGGCATGCATCTACCGATCACCAATCCCACATCTATAGTGTGGTATAAATGAATGGAGCACTGACCGATGAAGGGCATCTTCTTGATCTCGGGCTTCTTGGCCGGCTCGGGGCTGCTGCGGCGCCGCGGGTCGCGGGGGTCTCGCGGGGAGCGCGGCGAGCGAGACCTCGCTCGTGACTCGCGCCTGTCGCGCGAGCGCTCGCGCCGGACGCTCTCTCTGCATCCCGACAGAGCGAATGTGAATGATTTATCCGAATGGACAAGTACAGCAGCGGCAGCTGAACCACGTTTATTTCTTTCTTATTTCTGACACAGCATATTGGCTCTCTTCAGCCTGATGGTAAGCAAGAGAAGAGGCCACATTGCAATAGGCTATGTGACAGTTTGAAAAATAAAGTTTTTTTTTTTTATGATATAGGTGGCAGACGAGCAGACGGATCACCTGATGGTAAGCGATTACCGCCGCCCATGGACGCCTGCAACAGCAGTGGTGTCACAAGTGCGCTGCTTACCTTTTAACCCCCCTTCCCCTGGATTGGGGAAGAAAATATTGAATATTTTCACCAAAAAAAAACGAAAATAAAATTCATTTGTTTGGAACCACGTGACCATAAACGATTTTAATTGGCTCTCTTACGAGATCAATTTCTTGATGGTGCGGATTTTGTTTTTATTTATTAGTTACATCGCCAAAATTAATCTACGCAGAAGAACAAGTTAAATCCGATTGATTACGATTGTAAAAGCAGTTGAAATATAGACTTTATTGCTAACGTTAAGATTAAATACAATAAATCCAGAGAGGAATGCTATCTTTCTCTCTTAACCGAACTCGCACCGAACATGGCGCTGAAGCATCGACCAATAAGAAATTGTAATTTTTGGAGCGCGTAAATGGAGCGTTATGATTGGTTAAGATATTGCCGCAGTTTTCGAAAATAACACTTCTGAGCAGGTACATCGGTGTAACTTATAAAATTTACAAAACTGAATCGAATGGACAATACAACGAAAAAATATATTATTATTTTTATACTTTTTTCAAATAAAGAAAGAAAAAAAAGATGACCCATTTTTTTTAGGTTTTCTTCAAATGTGTGTTTTTATTGTAATATATATATTTTTAATATAAATTAATATGCCGGAAGTGATGTAGTCCTGAAGCTTAACGTATTGTAATATCGGTGCTATATGTACAATAAAAAAGTTTAGGCAAATGGTCATGTTGTTTGTCAACTCTCTACTAAGTACCCACATTTAACACCAGATCACCAGCTTGCTCTTTTACTTCCGTTCACCCCTTTAAATAACGCCATAACTCGACAGCGCGTAGTTATGAAGTAGTGACCGTGGGAGAGACACGCTTCGGCATGAATGGGCCGGATTGACCGGAGTGATACCACGGCCTCACAGAAAACCGACGTGAAGTAGCACTGAGCTTTGTTTCGCGTGAGTGAGAGTACCGGAGGTCCGGAGGTCCGGAATCCGGGGAAAGGGAGTTTTAAGATTAGCAGCCCACTCGTAACCCCGCTGGTGTCTATGGGCGGCGGCAATCGCTTACCATCAGGCGATCCGTCTGCTCGTCTGTCACCTATCACATAAAAAAAAAGATATTTTCTTCGGTAAAATCAATAACCGAAATTTTCAAACCAATCTCAATAACAAAATATACATAAATGCTACATACCTAGCCTTCCTAGAATCAATAGACCGCTCCCGTTCTCTCTCCCGGTCCCGCGCGGAGCGGTCGGAGCGGTCGGAGCGCTCGGGGGACCTCCGTTTCTCCTCTTCTTTGTTGATCTTTAACCTGTAAAATCATCGTGAAACACAGCATCGTAACTCTGGCACACACTCCAAGATTGAAATCACACATGCCAGACAAATAGCTGGGAAGTTAAAATGAGAGTGGGGGTTTATGTGTTTAGATTGGGCCCAAAAGATGTACAAACATCGTCACCCATTATATATATAAAAATGAACCTTTCATTGATGCCACAGATAAACAATCTTTACATCAATGGTAATAAAACTTGGTAAATTAATAAACCTTATTTTCATTGCAAAAATATATACAATTCGAATTGAGAACCTCTTTTTTTTTTGAAGTCCGTTAGTAAATGACAAAAGACATCTACCATTCTGTTATATATCAAGTTATATTTTACGGACTATAACAGATTGTATGTAAATGGTGTGAAGATTTTTAGATTCCAGCAGTGGTAGGGGAGCCCACGGTACTAAATCGGGATTTACTCGAGCGTCACAGACTTATTGACATTGTTAAATTCTTATCATCTAAGCTTCGCACTCAGATGATAAGTAAACAATGTCATATGATATATACATTTTCATTGATGGGGGAACAGCTATAGATATATTAAACTTTATAATTTTTTTGTTACCTTGGCTAGTGGAAATCGTCAGATTATATATTTCACATAAATATTGATCTATACGCTTCAAAATGAAAAAAAAAATGAAACACGCTCAAGAATGTCAAGATGACATTTTATTTTGAACTTTAGTAGTAGCCCTCCCATTTTTGTACGTCACCCTTTAATTATCAGATTAGAGGAATATTACAGGTTTTAGTATGTAACTACTCACCCTACCTTAATCTGGCGAGTCCCGAGAATTTCAAATGTTTTTTTTTTATCCTTTCTTCTTGACGGGCGTCCATATAAATGAGGCTCATTTGGTGGAAGCGAATAGCCGGTACAAGGTATCCTACTGTATATTAATCTGCCACGCTTTAGTAATCCCGAAATCCCCTCTCGTACTTAAAAATAAATCTGTAAACAGTACCTGCTCTTGATTGTGTCCAACAGTTTCCTGTCATTGTCGTTCAGCCGCTCCGATTGTATCGACGACATCCATTCGTTCAATGTCTTTTCGTCACCTTTTTCTTTCTTATCTGAAAAGACAATTAATAATTTCATACTTGTTATAAACAGACACAACGCTGCTAATGCGAAATTAGCATGTTATAGCAAGTCAAGTATCTTCCGCTTATGATAATATTGGTTTGACACCCGCGAATGCCATTTTTTTTGTTGTTTTGTTGTTTTTTTAGGGTTCCGTACCTCAAAAGGAAAAAACGGAACCCTTATAGGATCACTTTGTTGTCCGTCTGTCCGTCCGTCTGTCAAGACCCTATTTCTCAGGAACGCGTGGAGGTATGAAGCTGAAATTTATATCAATTACTCAGGTCTACTGTGCCTTGAAACTGTGAAAAAATCAAACTTCTAAGCCAACGCAATCAAAAGATACAGCCGTTTATGCCGCAAATTTTCGACACTTGCAAGGGAATCAAAACCTACAGGGTGCTTCCCGTGAACTCAGAATCTTGAAATTTGGTACGAAGCAATAGCTTACAGCACAGGTAACAGAAAAATTCCGAAAAGCTTAAAATTTTAAGTAGTTATACCACCAAAAAAATTGTGATTGTAAACATAATTGTAGTTACAGCAATGACCGCGAGTTATTATACTATGTATGGGGAGGGCAACATTTAAAGAAGACGAAATAGCCTTCTTCTTTATATTTTGACGTTCTTTTATCGAAATGATATGTGTTAATATAAAATAAAGGATTACTTAAACGATAAAGAGATCTTTGTCTTAAATTTATGCTCCTCCATCTTTCCCCATTGCAATATTATGAATTTCATTTTGCAATAAAAATACCATAGTTATGACTCGATTGTCGTAATGAACGAACTTTGTAAACCTTGCAGGTTTGTACGGAACCCTCGGTGCGCGAGTCCGACTCGCACTTGGCCGGTTTTTTAAATATAATTTTAATGTTTTTAAAATTAATTATGTATGTATCTCTGTGTTATTATTTCTTTGTTTTGTATATGTAATTTTTCTTTTTGTTTTTACTTATTTCATTTATTTATTTCATGTCAATCTTTTAATATTTTTTCAAAGCATAAGCGTCACCCAAGGTCCAGCCTGAAAACCAGCGCTGCAGCTGCTGTATGTGACAGTTGCAGCATATGCTGAGGCTGAGCCTTGTTGGCCGCAACTCTTTGTCTCTGTAACTTGTTTTCTCGGTTTTGTTCTATGTGTAATGTGTTGTGGTCAATATATTGTTTCTTATCTTATCTTATCTTCCACACGAACTCTGCTACTAAATGACGAACTTTCATACAAACACTTCTTATGCCCTAAGGCGCTTGGTTAAGCGGGCGCTGTTTCATGCAAAAGGTCGTTTTACGATGAAATCGCGCCCGTCTCCGCGTAACCCAGCGTAGGCCCTTAAGGCGACGGGTAGGGCACGCCAATTGCTTTAAATTGTTAGCAACTAAACCGGATATCCTTTTAACAATCTCGAAGTTGCGATCTCTCGATAAACACTCATACTATTTATTAAATACTTATACTTAACTTTTGAGTCTGCTTTTGTACTCGAAATTTGGATTATCGCCAAAAACGGCTACTTATGGCATTAATCCAAATTTCGAGTGCAGAAACAGATCAAAAAGCAGTGTACAATTACTAAATAAATAATATAAATGTTTGTTTAGCCACTCCGAAATTGTTTAAAATTGATCCGGTTTAGTAGCTATCATTTACATCGATTGGTCTCGCTATACCCTTATGGGTATACCCTTCACCCTAAAGGGTTCACTTGGGATTATGCAATTGAAGTCACCTATACTTTACTTCCCCTATTTCAAAAACGCTTTTTTTTAAGCTGGGAGCGATCTCTACCATAAAACCTAAAATAACAACTTGAAAAGTAAAGAACATTAGATAGAAGAGGGAAGGTCCACGTAGACGTGATGTTGGCGACTTACTTTTCTTCTTCTTCTTCTTAGTGCTGTCGCTGTCAGAGCTACTGGAGTCGGAGCTGGAACTGGAGCTGGAGCTCTGCTTGCGTTTGCTTTTCTTCTTCTTCTCCTTCTTGCGCTTCTTCTCCGTTCCGGCGGGGGGGCTGGAGTCCTGAGGTCATAGACATGATTTAATACAGATTTAAGTCCATGGGGCCGGAAAATTCTCCTCAAAATTTTCAGCTAAAATATTATTGAGTTTTCATCACCGTTTTTCAAAAATAAGCAGCGCTAAGACAAACAGTGCTGTCACAATTATGTTGACTCATTACGCGGTTGCACGAATTATTCACAATATTTGTAGACAATGCGTATCGTAAGTACGAAAAATTTAAAGTCGTACGTAAACATAACTAAAATTTGAACGTCTGACGGGATAGGGTTTGCGCTACCAAAGAAATCTCATGATAGGCGCCATTTCTGTCTACGTCAACATTAAACATATAAGTTTTTTTGATGTACACACAAGGAATAACAAATTTTAGTTCCATGTTTTGCGCGGGACTTTTTTCGTGGCAGTATTGTAACGAGTGATCTGGGCGTGGCGACACAGACTATATGAGTGGCGCTAGCGCCCGTCAACGCTGATGACGTATCCAATTGACGTTTGCCTAGCTATTGTCGACGGAGAACCTGACAATCCTTGTATCTATAAACATCAAGTTTAAATTTGAATGTTGATGGCGACTCAAGCGCGCTTTTCACGGGACGTCTTTGGTGGAACGGACTCTAGTATAGTCGAGCAGTGTGGGTGTCTCGGCTGGGAGCGCGGACGCACCTTGGTCTTGGTGTGGAAGCCGTCCTTGTGGAAGGTGATGGTGTGCGCGGTGTAGTGCGGCTTGTCGGTACGAGTACGTCAGCAGTGTGGGTGTCTCGGCTGGGAGCGCGGACGCACCTTGGTCTTGGTGTGGAAGCCGTCCTTGTGGAAGGTGATGGTGTGCGCGGTGTAGTGCGGCTTGTCGGTACGAGTACGTCAGCAGTGTGGGTGTCTCGGCTGGGAGCGCGGACGCACCTTGGTCTTGGTGTGGAAGCCGTCCTTGTGGAAGGTGATGGTGTGCGCGGTGTAGTGCGGCTTGTCGGTACGAGTACGTCAGCAGTGTGGGTGTCTCGGCTGGGAGCGCGGACGCACCTTGGTCTTGGTGTGGAAGCCGTCCTTGTGGAAGGTGATGGTTGTGCGCGGTGTAGTGCGGCTTGTCGGTACGAGTACGTCAGCAGTGTGGGTGGCTCGGCTGGGAGCGCGGACGCACCTTGGTCTGGTGTGGAAGCCGTCCTTGTGGAAGGTGATGGTTGTGCGCGGTGTAGTTTACTTGTACGTGCGGCTTGTCGGTACGAGTACGTCAGCAGTGTGGGTGTCTCGGCTGGGAGCGCGGACGCACCTTGGTCTTGGTGTGGAAGCCGTCCTTGTGGAAGGTGATGGTGTGCGCGGTGTAGTGCGGCTTGTCGGGCGCGGGTCGCGGCGGCAGCTTGGCGGCGGGCGCCTTCTCGAACGCCTTCTGCCGGTCCGACATCCAGTGCGTCTCCCAGTGCGGGTTCTGCTCCACGAAGTTCTGTGAACATTTTTTTGATGAAGAACAAGAAGAAAATCAAATTCGATAAAAGTCGACTTGTACCACTTCTCACAGGATGCACAGATATTTTTATTTTGTATATAAATACTTATGATACAGAGAAAACACACAGACCAATACAAACAAATGTTCTTGTACACATATGTTTTTACTCTGCAGGGATCTAACCCAACTCTTGCACTAGAGGCGGCGTTCACTACCACTGATCCAAACGGGTCATCCGTAAATACTCAAACAAATACACAAACGAATTAAACGGGTCAAATATTTAGTCCAACAAACAATACTTTTTTGAGCGATGCTAGCAAAGGATTAGAACGCACCTTTCATGCGGGGGACGTAGTTCGAATCCGATCATGCACCTCTGGCTTTTTCAATGCGTATTTCTACCATTAGCTCGGCAGTGAAGGAAAACATAGTGTGGAAACCTGCACGTTTTGGATTATTTCCGAAACGTGTAACATTGTAATTACCAGACTCCCTAAATCCTGAATCACGGTCTAAGCGTACCTTGGGCTACACGCAAAGATGAGAAGGAAAGAATGCCTTTTTTGCACTCCGAAAATTCTGTTTGTACACGAAAGCAGCATTAATAAGTAAATAAACTTAAGACTTACAGTATAATTCTTAGAGTGTACAATAGACTTGAGATGCGCGGAGGCGCAGTGCAGGTCGCCGATGAATTGATCGCACAGCTTGCAGTACCACGCTGTCGATGGCACGAAGAACTGCAGACCTAGATAAAAAAAAATTTCAGCAGATGAAAGCAATAAGTCTCAAAAAACTTTGAATGGGACTTATGTGCTTTAGTCTGCCAACCCTAGAATTGAAATCGGGGATCAATTTTCAAGCTTCATCATCATCATTTCAGCCAATAGACGTCCACTGCTGGACATAGGCCTCCCCCAATGTTCTCCACACAGATCGGTCCTGTGCCGCCCGCATCCAATGGATTCCCGCGATCTTCACCAGATCGTCGGTCCACCTTGTGGTGGGCCTGCCACGGCTGCGACTTCCTGTGCGTGGCCTCCACTCCAGGACCTTTCTGCCCCAACGGCCGTCTGTTCTCCTCGCTATGTGCCCTGCCCATTGCCACTTGAGGCATGCAATCCTTTGGGCTATGTCTGTAACCTTAGTTCTCCTGCGGATCTCATCATTTCTGATACGATCACGCAGGGAGACTCCGAGCATAGCTCTCTCCATTGCTCTCTGGGTGACTTTGAGCCTCCTTAATCGGCACATTGTAAGCGGCCATGTTTCGGTTCCGTATGTCATCACTGGCAACACACACGCATTGAAGACTTTCGTCTTGAGACACTGCGGTAGGTGGGCCGAAAATATGCTGCGTAGCTTCCCGAACGCTGCCCAGCCGAGTTGGATTCGTCGATCGACCTCTTTCTGGAAGTTGGACTTACCAAGCTGGACTTTTTGTCCGAGGTAGATGTACTCGTCTACAACTTCCAGTGTAGAGCTTCCAACCTTCACAAGAGTGGGTACGACATGGGAATTCGACATGATTTTCGTCTTGTCCATGTTCATTTTCAGACCCACTTGTTGGGAGACTCTACTGAGGTCGTCAAGCATTGTGCCTAGGTCTTCCAAGGTCTCAGCCATGACTACGATATCATCAGCGAATCGAAGGTGCGTCATGTACTCACCATTTATATTGATGCCAAGTCCATCCCAGTCCAGAAGTTTAAACACGTCCTCCAACAGAGTGGTGAACAGTTTCGGCGATATAACGTCACCCTGTCTCACACCTCGCCGGAGAGGAATGGGTTTTGATTCCTGGTCCTGAAGACGGACTGACATTGTGGCGTTTCCGTACAATGACTGCAACACTTGTATATATCGGTAGTCTATTCGGCACCTTTGGAGAGATTGTAGCACGGCCCAGGTCTCGACAGAGTCGAAGGCTTTCTCATAGTCGACAAACGCTAAGCATAATGGCAGGTTATACTCTTCGGTCTTCTGTATAACCTGCCGCAGCGTATGTATGTGGTCTATAGTGCTAAAGCCTTTTCGAAATCCGGCTTGTTCGGGAGGCTGGAAGTCGTCGAACCTGCGTGCGAGACGATTCGTCATAACTCTCGAAAACAGCTTATATATGTGGCTCAGCAGCGTGATAGGCCTGTAATTCTTCAATTGGGATTTGTCACCCTTTTGAAGAAAAGCCTCACCACGCCAGAGTGCCACGCTTTGGGTGTCTTTCCCTCAGTGATGATGGAGTTGAAAAGCCTCTGAAGGGCTTTCAGGACAGGTCGTCCACCTGCTTTCAGAAGCTCCGCTGTGACTCCATCATCACCCGGTGCCTTACCGTTCTTAAGCTGTTTGAGAGCTATGCTAATCTCGTATAGGCTGACGTCCGGGATATCTTCGGTGTAGTGCCGGGTTAATTTGGCTCTGCGCTCAACGGCCTGAATGACAGGTGTGCATGATGTCACGTAAAGCTGTCCATAAAAGTTTTCAATCTCAGCCAAAAGTTCTGGGCGTGACGTGACGATTCTGCCATCCTCTGTTTTCAGCTTGGTCAGCAAGCTCTCTCCAATAGCCAGGTCTCTGGCGAACACTTTGGAGCCTTTGTTCCGCTCTATAGCCTCTTTAATACGTCCGTATTAAATCGGCGTATGTCCCGGGTCAGGCACTTGGAGATGCGCTTGCTGAGCTGCCGTCGTTGACGAGCTCCATCAGAGGTTTGCAGAACCATTTTCCGCCTTTTCCTCCATTAACTTAAGAGTTGGCTCCGAGATTTTACTGCTTTTTTCGTACGGCTAGGTCTGAAGACCTTTGCACCCGCCGTAAGAACAGCTTTCACGAGCCTGTCATTATATATGTCCACGTCTGAGCAGCTCTCAAGGCAATCGAAGCGATTTTCCAGCTCGAGTTGAAAGCTCTCGGGGTTTTGAATCTGGATGGCTACAGGGCGGAGCGTAGATTTTATCAGTCGATACCTTTCGGATGTAACGTGTAGATTCAAAGTGCCTCTTACCATTCGGTGATCACTTCCAGTGTTCACTGAATTGATCACTGAGACATCATTGAATATCGGGTCTTGGTAGACATGATGAAGTCAATCTCATTTTTTGTAACGCCATCCGGACTTTCCCAGGTCCACTTACGATGCAGCCGTTTTTTAAAGAAGGAGTTCATCATGTAGAGTCCCTCCCTCTCCATATACTCGGCTAGCATTCGACCTCGGTGGTTCCGGATTCCAGATCCAAATTGCTCCGTGTTAATTATAGTCAATAAATAAAAAAATAAAATAAATAAATAAATACTTATGATACAGAGAAAACACATAGACCAATACAAACAAATGTTCATGCACACATATGTTTTTACTGTGCGGGGATCTAACCCAACTCTTGCACTAGAGGCGGCGTTCACTACCACTGATCCAAACAGGTCATCCGTAAATACTCAAACAAATACACAAACGAATTAAATGGTTCAAATATTGGGTCCAACAAACTACTTTTTTGAACGATGCTCAGAGGATTGGAACGCACCTTCCATGCGGAGGGACATAGTTCGAATCCGAGCATGCACCTCTGGCTTTTTCAATGCGTATTTCTACCATTAGCTCGGCAGTGAGGGAAAACATAGTGTGGAAACCTGCACGTTTCGGATTATTTCCGAAACGTGTAACATTGTAATTACCAGACTCCCCAAATCCTGAATCAGGGTCTAAGCGTACCTTGGACTACACGCAAAGATGAGAAGGAAAGAATGCCTTTTTTGCACTCCGAAAATTCTGTTTGTACACGAAAGCAGCATTAACAAGTAAATAAACTTAAGACTTACAGTATAATTCTTAGAGTGTACAATAGACTTGAGATGCGCGGAGGCGCAGTGCAGGTCGCCGATGAATTGATCGCACAGCTTGCAGTACCACGCTGTCGATGGCACGAAGAACTGCAGACCTAGATAAAGAAATTTTTCAGCAGATGAAAGCAATAAGTCTCAAAAACTTTGAATGGGACTTATGTGCTTTAGTCTCCCAACCCTAGAATTGAAATCGGGATCAATTTTCAAGCTTATTTCAATGAAATAAAGGGTAGTTCAAATATTAAGTTAGCTGAAATTTTAGATATTTTTTTATGTGATAGGTGGCATACGAGCAGATAGATCGCCTGATGATAAGCGATTGTCGCCGCCCGTGAACACCAACACCAGTGGAGTCACAAGTGCGCTGCGAACCTTTAAACGTTCCCTAGGATTGGTACTTTTTTCCCAGGGGAAGCCGTCATGACCGTCACCTTGCTACATGTAGGGAATAAGGTGGTGTGTGGAACTCAAACCCTAACTAAAACCCCTGTGGTGTCCATCTCCACGCAATCGCGGTCGGAAAACCCACAGCCGGGACTAGACCGTAGCGCTAATGGCGCTCGCGCTTCACCCCTACCTGGCGCAATGCAGCCCTTCAACGCTGTACGGCCTACTAGGACACCCTGTAACGTCATCTGAGCCAGCCACTCAGCAGTGGGTACTGGGGAGTGGCTGGACTGATCCTCCGGTAGCCTCACTGAAGGTGACGGGTAGGGCACACTAGCGAAGCCAATCGATTTTAATTTTTAGCTAATAAACTGGATCTATTTTACACAAATTCGGGGTTACAACCTCTCGGTAAACACTTATACTATTTATTAAATAACCATGCACAAATGCGGACCCAACCCAACTTTTAGCGTGAACAATTTTTCGCGTACGGATGTATGCGAAAAATTGAAAAAGCGATTCACGCTAAAAGTGGCCGCTTTTGGCGGTAATCAATTTTTGGCGTACAAAAACGGACCCAACATTTGTGCAAGGTTATTTAATAAATAGTATAAGTGTTTCCCGAGAGGTTGTAACCCCGAAATTGTTTAAAATAGATCCGGTTAAGTAGCTAGCAATTAAAAACGAATAATGTCGCTAGTTAGGGCTACCCGTCGCCTTAATCAGCGAAACACAAGGTATACTTTATTAAGATATATTTTATTACCTCTAATAGGAGTCCTCTTGGTGGGAGCTGATGGATAACTCGGAAAGCCCTCATTTACTCCGGAAACGCTGTGCCATGGGGCTTCCATGTGCGCTGCTGCCATCCTGGAAACGAAAAATAGTAAAATCTGCTTATTGAATAAAAGTAAAGTATCAGCCTTATACAGTGTGAGTCTTCATAAAGTGCACATATTGAAAACAGGGAAAATATACTTAATTTTATCGATGAAAAACATAATAAAAAAATTTAAAAAAATATCTTAATTTATTTATACAATTTTAAAGTTTTTTTTTTCTACAGTGACCTTCTTTTTATTAAAGCGATGTAACTTTTGAACTAAACGATTAATCACAATAAAATAAACTTACTACTGATTGGAAATAACAGGACTTTCTTTTGAAATGAAAATTATAGGAAAAAAGGGGTTCTTAATTAGTGAATAAGGTATTTATTGTTCGAAAAACTTTTTTTCTTACAAATTTTTACGATAATTGCAAAATTTCTCAATAAAACACCCCCTTTATGTACATTTTTTATTTCTTTAAGTTAATCTACATCATACAGGCTATTTATGGTGAAAATAGTACAATTGTTACTCAAACACAACATTTTCTATCAACTACGACAAAAAAACGCCTTCCGGACTCTCGGCAATTAATCTTTTAAGCAGACGTTTATTTGTGTTTGTAAATAATACACAAGAGTTCAATTAAAATCATTTATTTATCTAGCTTATAACTACTGCTTCTAAATACTATTCAGTAACAAAATCTAATGCATAAGGTTTTCAAAATGTCCCCCTCTTTGTTGTAAACACAAAGTTGCGCGCTGCACAATTTGTTGTGTCGCTCTCCTTATCATCTCGGGGTCATTACTAATGGCATTGGCACAGCTTATAACGCGTTCTCGCAAATCAGCCTCACTGTCGATTGGGGTACTGTAAACGCGTTGCTTCATGGTCCCCCATAAGAAGTAGTCTAAGGGAGTCATATCGGGTGAACGCGCAGGCCACGCTACCGGTCCTTGCCGGCCGATCCATCGATTTTCATAATTTTCGTTTAAAAACGAACGCACATCCCTTGCATGATGAGCAGGACATCCATCCATTTGTAGATACATGCGGTTTCGTGCGCGTAAAGCCAATGGCACATCCTCCAAAAGCTCCGGAAGTTCGTCTCGTAGCAGTCTTAAAAAACTTTCACCGGTCAATGTTGATGGTAATATCACTGGTCCAATTAACATATCATCAATGAGACCAGCCCAAACATTTAAAGAATACCTGACTTGAAATGTCGATGAGCGTTTTAGCCTTGGATTTTCACCTTTAGGGCACCATTTGTGCAAATTCCGGCAATTGACGATACCGTCTCTCGTAAACCTTGCCTCGTCCATCCACAGTATTCTTTTAGGGAAGTTGGGGTTATCTCTGATCTTTCTTAGTATCCAAGTAGACATCACGCACCTTGGACGAAAATCAACGTCTCCATGAAGATGTTGCACCCTTTGATAGTGATAAGGATGTAGCCCTTCCTTCTTCAAAATACGCCATGCAGATTTTTGGGAAATGCCGTGACGCAGTGCAAGTCGTCTAGTGCTAATGCTTGGGTCAGCAAATAAATCAGCCAACACTGCTTGTTCGACAGAAACATCAATTATTATTTGCGGCGGCTCGCGGCGATCTCTACTCAATCCAAGTCCAGTAATAGACAATCTTCTGTGGATCTCTTGGAAGTTGCGGGCAGATGGCACCGGATGCCGGTTAGGAAACGCAGCAATGTAAGCGTCACGCGCAGCTCGAGCACTTCCTCGTCCCAGGCCATAGTAAAAGTGAATGTCAGCAATGTGTGCTGGGGAGAATTCACTTAGACGCGGCATTGCGTAGGAAAAAACGAACGTTAGCGATATGTGAACGGAAAAAGAAATACTACTAGCAGCGGCGAATAATTCGGAGCGACTGTCTGTCTGGGTCCTCAACAAACAGGTCCTTTGTTTGGCTCTCTTTGCCCCGCGCACCCCACTCCGCGCTCACTAACAATGACTCAAAAAGGGTCTCTACCTGCCAAAAAATGGCACGTGGCCCTGCACACGACGTTATCTTTAAAAATTGATAAAAAATGTTATGATTGAGTTAGAAGCATAGTATTTTTACCTTTCTAAAGCTATTATGATGTAGAATAATTAGAATCAATAAAAAAAGTAGGTTAAGGGGTCGTTTTGTTGAGATATTTTGAAATTATTGTGTAAATTGATGAAAAAAAAAAAGATTTTCTTTAAAAAAAAATCTCTAAACTGTCAATCGAGCGTATTTTGTCCTCAAGTTTGATTTTGTGAGAATGCCCTGTTATTGCCAATTAGAAATAAGTTTATTTTATTCTGATTGATTCTTTAGTTCAAAAGTAATACCGTTTAAATAAAAAGGAGGTCACTGTAACAAAAGATAATCTTTAAAACTGTATAAAAAAATTATCAATTTTTTAAAAATATTTTAAATATTTTTTCCGTCGATAAAATTAAGTATAGTATTCGTGTTTTCAATATGTGCACTTTATGAAGACTCACACTGTATACTGTCCCACTGCAGGGCAAAGGCTTCCATCATAGAAATCAAGTTATCACTACTATGATGGGATTAGGCTTAATCACCACGCTTGGCTATTAGTGATCACGAACCCGAGTGATGTTCGAAAAATTCGAAACATACTTACTAGCTCGACCCGGTAATCGAACCCAGAACCACGACATCACGGCCTGGTACTTAAACCTTAGACCAACAGAGCGTTATAATAATAATTAAAACGTAAATATTAAAACATACTTAAAATATTACATACTTAAATTAAACGTCCCATAGTAGGTCTTGGTAACTGGACGTATAGAAAATGTGCTTACAGTTCTGAAATTGAATGATTACGCACTCCCGTATCAGATGTATATTTAGTAGAATCCAAACAAAAAAGCGTGCCGATTGAGGAGGTTCAAAGTCACCCAGAGAGCAACGGAGAGGGCTATGCTCGGAGTCTCGTTACGTGATCGTATCAGAAATGATGAGATACGCAGGAGAACTAAGGTCACAGACATAGACCAAAGAATTGCATGCCTCAAGTGGCAATGGGCAGGGCACATAACGAGGAGAACAGATGGCCGTTGGGGCGGAAAGGTTCTCGAGTGGAGTGCAGAGGAGCAGACAAGCAGACTGATCACCTGATAGTGAGCGATAGAGCCGCCCATGGACACCCGCGACACCAGTGGACTCACAAGTGCGCTGCCAACATTTCGAATTGGGCCTCCGGTACCCTCACTCACACAGCGAAACACAGCAGTACTGCATCACGCCGGTTAAATGTGAAACTTACTTGTGATGAGCTGGCGAATGTAAATGGTTCAAATAATCCTTCGCAGTGGGCGGAAACTCGTTGCAGACGCGGCACCAGTGCATCTCCGGGTCATAGTACACGTAGTTGGACTTCTTGCCCGACGGAGACCTGAGGGTATGCGGAACGTTTTATTTCTGCAATGGAATTTGCTTTGAATTTCATTAAATTTAACAAATTACTATTGTGACAAGACTGTCGTGCCGATTCGTGACGGGGTCGGTGAGACAACGAGAACAGAACTGAGAGTTTACAGTTATACAAATTCATGTTTATAATAAAGTTAGGTTTTATGAGATAGGGGGCAAACGAGTAGACAGTTCACCTGAGGGTATGCAACTACCGCCGCATATGGACATCTGCTACACCTAAAAATGAAAAATAAATAAATGAGGAAGTGTATGCGTAAGGGCGATTGGACGCACCGAAAATACCGAGCATTACTTATACCGTTGTCAAACCGAGACAATCAGATAACGGTCTTATTTTCGTAGTTAACCTATCAAAACACCAACTAAAGGCAAATCAATTTGATATCGTTGCACTGATGATTTGCTATTAAAACGAAAAAATAATGTATAAAAAACGAGTGATGTGTTTTTTGCATTTAATGAATCTAAAAAAGCACAACAATAAATAGAAGAATAAAATTTTATTTGGTAAATGCATCACAAACATAGTACAAGAAAAGAAAATACAAACATAGAGAAACTTTGCCGTGACGTGTTACCAAAATGGTTGCCACTCAGCAGCTTTGTCGCCAATAAATGACATTAAAATCGAATTTCGTAGCAAATTTCAAACATTTTACGTTATATTGCAAAAATAAACAGCTGTACGAAAGACAGGAAAAGTCGATTATAGCAAGTAATAATATGATAAGTGTATTGTATGATATGTTTAATTACTTCATAATACTAAACATAGAAGTACACAAGAAATTCAAAACAACACAAATGTAATATTTTATTAATTGTCAGAACATATTATTGATTTAAATATATAACAAAAATATATGTATGAAATCATTTATGTACACAAATTGGTTTAACACATTTTTAGGTAAAATACTACACACAATGTGAAAAATATTTCATCATTCATTATAATAATGGCAATTAAATATAAGTATTATTTATTATAATAGATAACATTCGCAGCTCAAAACTTAAAATAATCAAGGTACAGCAATAGATAATGAAGCTTACAATAAAGACCTTAAAAAAGCGCATTTATTGCAGTGGAAGTGAAAATACAGTTCTTGATAAATCTTCTGATCCAGCTTCCGAGTCGAGGCACTATGCGGTGTATCAGTTGTAAGCAAAGCTTATTTGTTATGTCAATCCTCGTGCAATCCTGTTTGGATTAAAGTAATAAACCAACCGATATCAATACTCACCTAGCAGTAATCTATATAGTGTGTCACGCATTTGCAAAATTACCCAGTGACGTATAGCTTATTTATCCATTCCAAACCTAGATCAATAAAAATACGTAACGTACTTTTTACATTACTTATAAAATTATTGAATTCATTTTAAATTGTACATAGAGAAGAAGACAGAATATATGCAGTATGATGATAACGCACCTGGACTTTCGCTTGGAGTTTCGCTCCGAGTCGTCGGATTCTACCACCTCCTGCGCCTCCTCGCCGATGATGCCGTTGAGCATGTCCACCACATTGTTGATCGTCTTCAGCTTGTTCTGGATCTCCAACTATACAAACAGCGCGGGCATAATGCGGGCTCGAATAACGCCACAAACTCTCAGTTGTGTCCAAGCACTAGGATCCGAAGCAAATTATATAACATCGCTACACAACTAAGAATTTGCTTTGAGCTGTTATTCAAAGAACATATATTACAAATCATTGCAGCTGAAGTTTAAAAATAAAATCTTACAAATATCATAGGCATGACAAAATCAAACCTGAAGTTTAGTGTTTTCCTTCAAAAACCTCTTGGTGTCGGGGCTGGGCGACCGCTTAGCGTCGCCTCGTAGTTCGCTGCGCTGATCCTTCAAAGTGTCCAGTTCCTTTTTGAGGATACCAGCTTTCTTTATATAGTCTTCTCTTTGCTTTGATAGCGCCGCCTTCTGGTGGCGCATCTCTGACTCTATAGCAGCTAAAGAACAAGAATGTTACGTGAATGTCATCTCTTTAGTTAATATTTGGAATATCAATTCAATAGAAGCAAATGAACTTACACTAGTGTTAGGACTTAAACATAATATTGAAGTACACTCATATTGGCAGCAAAGAGGACAAAACTAGCTGCAAGGCCATGTTGAAAAAGATCCACACAAAATATATAGCATTTAGTGTGTTCCAAGGGTTATTTATTTATTATTTTTGTGATCTTCATCTTTATGCCCTTGAGCATGGATGACTTTTACCTCCGAACGCATCTGTGCATTACACAAGATGTATCTGAAATTGAAACTTATATTCTACTGCATTCACAAGCCCACAACTAAAAAATAGTATAGATTTATAACATTGAAAGCATCAGGTAGAATGCTTTTGTCAAGATTGTGTTGAAGGAGATTAAAACAATATAACTTTTTGTACAGCAGATAATATAAACCTCTTGCATGCAGAGAATGATAGTTTAGCACAATCATCTCTAACCAATGTTAAATACATATGCTACAAATATTTATCAAATAACTTTTGGTTAAAAGTTGCATAATATTTTTAACCTTACATTTGTTTTAAACTGTAATTCTTATTATAATTATGATGGCATTAGAACAAAAAGCATATAACAAGCATTATTATTTTTAAGATATCCATAAAATATTTTGTTAGTACTAAACATACAATACATCTTGTATATATAAAATCAGGATCATTTCATAATCATGTTAGATAAAAAAAAATGTTTAAAAAATTGAGATTGCTACATTGAACCTATCATTTTTGAATTATATGCATAGAATAAATTGTTCACTATCTTTTGGACTGTCTTATTTATAGATATACCATCATAACAACTACAACAGTATACTAACTAATGTACTAAGGGCCGATTAGACCAACCTTAATATGATGATAAATGTATGGTATCATCATCATCAGCCCATTTAAGTCCCCACTGCTGGGGCACGGGCCTCTCTCAATCACATGAGGGGTAATTGCCATACTCACCACGCTTGGCAGACGGGTTGGCGAGGGTTTTGATATAAATGCAGAGTTTTCCTTCTCTGGGTGCTGATGATCATGCCAGCAGCTTTACCTTAGTCGCCTTTTACGACACCTCGTATGCTATGTATGGTATAGCGTATACATTATACCATAGATTTATCCATGGATAAAGATTGGTCGAATCCAGCTTAAGACATTATATTTCGCATGCTGTAATGTACCAAATGTGTACCGTGTATAAATAAAAAAAAACATCTGCTACACCTGCATGTGTCTGTTTTGTTAGGTCACCAATATACCTTGTTTCTTTGTTTCCCTATTATAGGTAAAATAGACATTTAACATGCTAAACTTCACATCTCCCTAAAAAAACAAAACAATTATCTTCATATAACATACCTTCTTTCTTAATTTGGTCTTCAATGTTATTAACAAATACTGGAGCTGGTGGTCCAGGGGGCGGGGGCAGCGACATCTGGTTCCAAGATGCAATTTCTGGAGGGATTTGAGTAGGTGGTGCCGATGGGAAATCATCGTAGATACCAGAATACGAAGGCTGATAGCCAGGGTAACTTGAGTTTGAAGCCTAGAGAAAACAAAGACACCTGAACAAATAGTGTTTACACATTCCCTTATTTCGAGATATTAAAATTAAGTAGGTCTTTACCAATGAAATTGCAATTTTGTATGGCAATTTTCTTGCGAGTAGTATTTTCTATAATAAAGTAACTATTAATGCTTTTACTCCATCATTAACTGTCCTATAAAGGTTATCGTTTAGGAATGTGTAGGATAGTTTTTCAGAAAAATTGCATTTAATATATATAACCCACACACTTCGAATATTGTCTGCAAGGCTCTACTCTAAATAGTATATACAGTCAATTTGGGTAACTTTGAATTACCTTGTAACTTTGAATTAAAACTGGTTTAAAGATGTTTTATTTTTTTCCTTGGTATTCCTATACAATTTAAAACGGTATCTAAAGGTTGTTCCGTTCAACATAGAAACCGTTTTAAATTGTATAGGAATTCCAAGGAATAAAATAAAAAATCTTTAAACCAGTTTTATTCAAAGTTACAACGTAATTCAAAGTTACCCAAATTGACTGTACCACATGTTTAAAAGATCAGGTTTTATTTTTTATAATCTGAGACTTGAGAAAATCTGTTAGAAATAATATATTTTTCGTATACGTACAATCTTTACAAAGGTTACTTTACTTACCTCTGCTTGAAAAGGGGGCGGCGGCAGAGCACCAGGAAAATTTGACTCCTGATGTTGTGCTGGTTGACCTTCCCACAGCTCGCTGGGTTCAGGGAGTTTCGCTATCTCACTTAAGATATTCTCGTCCAGCATATCCTTGTCATTCCGGCGCGGAGAGCGGCGCCCGCCGTCCGGAACGCTCCTCATCGGGGGGCTCCGGCTGCGGCTTCGCTTACGAGCCACCGGGGACCGCTTGGGGTAGTCAGACCGGCCCCAAACGGGGCGCTCGCGAGCCCGGTCCCGGTGTTGTACACCGGGGTACGGCCTTCTAGGATCACGGGACATTATTTCGTCACCAATTGAGTTTGCTAATTATAATGCGTAGATTTTATCACAAAAACACGAAAAACACACGCTAACTCTTGACAGAAGACGCCATTTGTATGATTTTTTTTATGTCATGACTTCTTAGTGATGGGAGAAAGTGAATGATTTATTCGATCTAATATACAAGTAATCGAACTATTTCATTGTATATAATACAATGGTGAGAGGCATTCAGGGGGTAAAAAGGAAAAAAATATTCTTGAAATATACGAATGATGAGAAGTCACTCATTATTCGTATATTTTTAACAAACTACACAGTGTTTACAAAATTTACATTTTCAGAAATATTATTTGGTTGATATGTAAGCAATTTTACTTCAAAAATAAAAAATAGACTTGAGTCGATCAAAATGATTCAATCGATCGTGTACTGTTCGATTGAATCATTTTAATTCGATTGAACTTATACACGAATCGCGGAGTTTAAAAGGATTCGATCGTATGACCTACGTACGAAGCATGCCAAAACTTTATTTTTATGATACTACAATAATTAATCATCATCATCATCATCATTTCAGCCAATGGACGTCCACTGCTGGACATAGGCCTCCCCCAACGTTCTCCACACAGATCGGTCCTGTGCCTCCCGCATCCAATGGATTCCCGCGATCTTCACCAGATCGTCGGTCCATCTTGTAGGAGGCCTGCCACGGCTGCGAGTTCCTGTACGTGGCCTCCACTCGAGGACCTTTCCGCCCCAACGGCCGTCTGTTCTCCTCGCTATGTGCCCTGCCCATTGCCACTTAAGGCATGCAATCCTTTGGGCTACGTCTGTGACCTTAGTTCTCCTGCGGATCTCATCATTTCTGATACGATCACGCAGGGAGACTCCGAGCATAGCCCTCTCCATTGCTCTCTGGGTGACTTTGAGCCTCCTTAATCGGCACATTGTAAGCGGCCATGTTTCGGTTCCGTATGTCATCACTGGCAACACACACGCATTAAAGACTTTCGTCTTGAGACACTGCGGTAGATCTGCCGAAAATATGCTGCGTAGCTTCCCGAACGCTGCCCAGCCGAGTTGGATTCGTCGATCGACCTCTTTCTGGAAGTTGGACTTACCAAGCTGGACTTTTTGTCCGAGGTAGATGTACTCATCTACAACTTCCAGTGTAGAGCTTCCAACCTTTACTAGAGTGGGTACGATATGGGAATTCGACATAATTTTCGTCTTATCCATGTTCATTTTCAGACCCACTTGTTGGGAGACTCTATTGAGGTCGTCGAGCATTTTGCCTAAGTCTTCCAAGGTCTCAGCCATGACTACGATATCGTAGTCATGCCTGACATGACGCACCTTCGATTCGCTGATGATATCATCAGCGAATCGAAGGTGCGTCATGTACTCGCCATTTATATTGATGCCAAGTCCATCCCAGTCCAGAAGTTTAAACACGTCCTCCAACAGAGTGGTGAACAGTTTCGGCGATATAACGTCGCCCTGTCTCACACCTCGCCGGAGAGGTATGGGTTTTGATTCCCGGTCCTGAAGAATAATTAATCGCTTTTTACAAAATGATCGAGTTTCAATGGGTTTATCTAAGTCATACGTATGTACATACAAAGCGATAGTTCTGTCTTTCTTTTTTATTTTTGACCTAGGTCTAACAAAAAGCATGAAATAAATACGGTTTCTGTTTCTTAAAACCAAAACAAAAGATCAAATATAAAAATAAAACATTCGAATTATTCATCTGACTTTTTCATTAAAATTATTTATTTCGGTTAAAATTAATTTGAAAATCGAGTTATTAATCGATTATTTTTTTCATTCGAGCTATCTTTTGAATACCACATAGAATCATTTAATTATTCAATTGTTAGTTTTTGGTCATAGAATCACCCTTCACTATGGCATCTTTTCTTGTTTTTTAATAATTCTTAATCTGACATAAATCCATAGACTCAAAATAAACGTACATTCGATATTAGCGCTATCTATTGAGTAGTCATACAAATAATTAAATCATGACACTTACTCTGACTAGACATAGATGGCGCAGTTTGAGGGAATAACGCACGAAACTTAGTGGAAAAACGAGAAACTCAAGATCGGGAATAAAACCTATTTCGGTTTTTTGGGACATCTCAAAACAATACTGTTTTGTTGACCATGCGCAAAACACATACAATAATCACAAACTTTCCTTGAGTTTCGAAAAAGCTGAAGGTAGGTATATGAATAAATCTATAGGTATCACACTTCACAACATGACTGTCCCAATATTTTGTTTTTATTTATATTATAAATACCCCGAGAAGTTTCTAAGTCAAGTTCCGTAATGGGTACATTTTTGCGTCTGTAAAAAGTCAAAAGTAGTAAATGTAGGTATATGACATCTGTCAGTTTAGTCCACTTATAGGTAAGTATACCTAAGTTTACCTACTTTAAAATATTTGACCGGCTGGGAGAGCCACGCTTCAGCATGAACGGGCAGGCTCGACTGGAGTGGTACCACAGGCCTCACAGAAAACCGGTGCGTGAGTCCTCACTCACGAGGGAGGGTACAGGCCCAATCCGGGGGAAAGGGGATTTTAAAGGTTGGCAGCGCACTTGTGACTCCACTGGTGTCGCGTATGTAGATGGCCGGCGGCAATCGCTTACCATCAGGTGGTCCGTCTGCTCGTCTGCCGAATATCACATAAAAAATCGAATACTTACCGTTCCGATTCCGTATTCATCACTGGCAACACACATGCTATAAAGATTTTCGTCTTGAGACGCTGCGGTAGATGGGCCGAAAATGCTGCGTAGCTTCCCGAACGCTGCACAGCCGAGTTAGATTCGCCGATCGACCTCTTTCTGGAAGTTGGACTTACCCAGCTGAACTTTTTGTCCGAGGTAGATGTAAGTACCTACTCGTCCACAGCTTCAAGTGTAGAGCTTCCAACCTTTACAAGAGTGGGTACTGACATGGTAATTCGACATACTTTTCATCATGTCCATGTTCATTTTCAGATCCACTTGTTGGGAGACTATAATGAGGTAGTTGAGCATTGTGCCTAAGTCTTCCATGGTCCCAGCCATGACTAAGATACTTCTGCGAATCGATTAAGGAGGTTCAAAGTCACACAGAGAGCAATGGACAGGGCTATGCTTGGAATCTCCTTGCGTAATCCTATCAGAAATGATGATGGGCAGGGCACACAGCGAGAAAAGCAGACGGCCGTTGCGGCGGAAAGGTCCTCGAGTGGAAGCCACGCACAGGAAGTCGCAGCCGTGGCAGGGCTCCACGGCTGCGTCAGACCCGCGTGGTGGGCCGACGATCTGGTGAAGGTCGCTGGAATCCATTGGATGCGGGCGGCACAGGACTGATCTATGTGGAGAACATTAGGGGAGATGATGATGATGATGACTTACCTAACTACTTATAAAAAGGTTTGATGGCATTTCGATTTAAGTATGTACTTATAATAGTTTCACCAATTTAATTTCAGGTTATCTGGGACTTTTAAATGAACAATAAATCTGACTCGTGAAACATATTCAACCCTGACCAGTCGTTTTGTTGCGACATAACATTTTTAAATTATTTTTAGCTATTCTTAGTAGCGCACCTTCTTGGTGCGCTTAAAAATGGTTCTAGACAAAGTCCCTAGGAGATTGTTGCTTGATAGTGGCTCGAACGAGCCAAATTTTCATATAGTTACTAGGTATATTATGCACATTGCCGTGTGGTCCCCGGCAGAGTAGAATAGGCCACCCTCACTCTTACCGAGGTGTCGTAAAAGGCGACTAAGGTAAAGCTGCTGGCATGATCATCAGCACCCAGAGAAGGAAAACTCTGCATTTATACCAAAACCCTCGCCAACCCGTCTGCCAAGCGTGGTGAGTATGGCAATTTACCCCTCATGTCATTGAGGGAGGCCCGTGCCCCAGCAGCGGGGACTTAAATGGGCTGACGATGATGATGATAATGATGATATTATGCATAGTAAAAGAATTTATCAATTCGTTGGTAGGTTTATGTAAGTACTATTATTTACACATTTTGGTCACACCTACGTCGTAGCACGAATCGTAGCGTACTGCTACGTAGCTTCGTAGCATGCGCTAAACTTTTTAAATAAATTTTATCGATCCATCCATTTCCATTCTACTATTATATTATTATATGTATGTGGATGCTACGTCATGGGCATATGGAATTACTCGAGCGTCAGGAAAGATAAATTTTATTAGGTTGCGATGACGGTAGTTGAATAATTATTATCTGACAAATAACTCCGGTCTCTGTGACTAATACCTACATTTTTCGAATGTTGAATTACTCTAGTAGCAAGCAATTATGTGCAGTTAATGAATGACGTAGTTTTGTATTTTGAAAATAACTGGTACTTAGTTATTCATTGTTTAAATCTGTTTAGAAATTAAAAACTGTTTTTCATTAAGGCATAAAAATCTGACTTACATAGTTAATAGACATGGTGTCGTTGTGCAATAAATCAAGTGATTTCTTAGATAGTGAATTAGCATTTCCAATCAATGAACCCTTGATCAACAGCCTACCACTGATTTGGCAAACAGTTGCAACGTCCAGTGAAACGTACTGAAGTGTAGCGATTTCAGCATCTCGTCACCTTTGGCTTACCTTCACCTTGTGTCATTCGGAAGCTGTTAGTCTGAGGTGAGCCATCATCGCCGTCCGGTTGCTGCATCGCGATGGCGGGGCAGCAAAAGTCCCGCGCCGGCTGAGTCGCAGCCATTGCCGCGCGCCCGCACCGCACGCATGCGCGAGTCCGCAATAGCGCGGGAAAACATCGCTCGGTGATAAAACAAAACAAAATAAACTTTTTTATTTTAAAGTTACGTGCCAGTGATATTGTAAGGACGAAACAAACTTAGCTGGTCACAATGAAGTACAAGGTAAGTTTTTTTTTCAAGTTTAAAGAAAATGTTTTTTTTTAATATTTCTTAAAATGGAATTAATTCAATAATTATATAAGTACATAACTTCAATCAAAACCTACTTAAAGGTGGATACTATTTTGATAATATCAACAAATTAATTTTATAGTAATTTTTAAAATTTATCCAAAAAGGTATTTAAATAATAAATAAATTGGAGATGTTCAATAAGTTTATCAATAAGTATAGTCGAATATCAGTATATTCGGATGTAATAATTTAATTTTATAAAACAGAAGAATTTAATATAAAGTATGAAAGGTAAAATAAATATATGTATAGTTGAGGTCCTATACCTACATTATTATTTGTCTACACATAGAATCTAATTAAATTATAATTTTTAAATAAATAATGTCAAACGTGTAAATTTAGACACGAATGTCACAATACAAAATAATAAAAATATTACATGAGAACCGCCTGTGCACATGAATTCATCTGTGATTTACACACAATGATACGAGGAATTCAAAAACCTTGAGAATGATAAGTATCCAAATTATATTAAATTACTAAAATTGGTTTCTTACTCTTTGTCCAAGGCTGTATTAATTGAGACTACAATTATAATACCAATTTATAATTAAGATGTTTCTATTTTTATAATTTGTAGCCAATTTTATATGTAATTTAAAACGAACTCACCCTGTACTTGACCGGGTCAGAGAACAAATTATGGGATGTAGGCACAGATAATATTTTATTTAAGTTACCTAGTTAAGATGACGGGTAGGGCACACTAGCGACGCCTATCGATTTTACTTTTAGCTACTAAACCGGATCTATTTTAAACAATTTTGGGATTAAGTACAATCTCTTGGCAAACACTTATACTATGCACAAATGTAGGGTCCGATTTTGTACGCGAAAAATTTATTCACGCCAAAAGTGGCTGCTTTTGTCGTGAATCAATTGGTTATTTAATAAATAGTATAAGTATTTGCCGAGAGATTGTAACCCCGATACTGTTTAAAATAGTTCCGATTTAGAAGCTATGTCATGCGCTCTCGGCCACCGAGCGTATGATTTAGAAGCTAAAAATTAAAATCGATTGGCGTCGCTAGTGTGCCCTACCCGTCACCTTAAATGGTCCACGCATAACCAAACAAACCTGCCCGCTATAAATCGGATCACGTCATTATCTTACTATTTCATTTAAGCAAACGATCTCAAAATACCTATTACACTAAAGAAAAATTAGGTAATTCATTCAAAACAGGCTAGGTAAAACCCTAACATTAATCTGTGGTAGGTAGGCCTACCAACATACTTACGGAATCCTCTCTGTAAAAAAAATACACAACTTGTCTAATGATGGACGGACAGTCACACATCAATGTATACACATCTGACAAATTTCTTCAATCGATTCTCACCTTAATGTCAACACGTTTGGTTCAATAAGTATCAATTGATATGTAACCTGATGAAAGGCTGTCTGTAGGTACCTACGTACCTAGTTCGATCGAGATATAATTGATTGTATTTAAAAAAAAAACTTAAAATTTTGGATCAGATAGATACCTACAACCTGTGCGGATAAAGAATACATTTGCACACACTATTTGCGTCTATACTCGCACTCGTGCGATCTGCTAGCGAGAAGTGAATAGATGCGCCGCCATTTCTGATCCCATTCTTAATCCGCACAGGTTGTACATACTTATTAGCCGACCCGTTTGGATCAGTGGTACTGAACGCTGCCTCTGATGCATAGGTTGCGGGTTCGATCCCCGCACAGTACAAACATTTGTGTGCATGAACATGTCTGTTTGTATTGGTCTGGGTGTTTCTATGTATTATAAGTATGTATTTACAGAAGAAAAGTATTATATGTATATAAAAATAAAATAAAATAAAATAAAAAATTCTTTATTCAATTTAGGTCCACACAGAACACTTATATATTTGTAATTCCCCTATTGGTTCTGATATCCGTAGCACAAGTGCTTGAGCTACCTATCTCGAAGTCAGATCAATGTATGTGATGTTGTGAAATTATTTATTTAGCTATTTATTATTTCTATATTACCTACCACCTCAGAATTGAGAAAGGCCATAGAAACTTATTATCCAGTCCAACTTATTTAGCATTTCAAGATAATTTCCACCAAAAAACTCTAGCTGAACCATTGAAAAGGTTTTCAAAGGTTTCATAAAAATGTCGCAAACAATGTGACCCTGGATTATCACAATCGGGTGCCGATCTGTGGCCAATGAAAGCGCCTCTCAGCAGCGCGGGCGCAGTGGCGAAACAGTGCATGCAAATAAATCACGGCTGTGATCATTTTGTTTGTGTACACAATTCATAGTTACTAATATTATAAATAGGAAAGTGGTCCATCTTTTACGACAAAACGGAACGACTAATTGACGTGATTTTTTATGGTTCCGTAGCCAAATGGCAAAAAACGGAACCCTTATAGATTCGTCATGTCTGTCCGTCTGTGTCTCCGTCCGTATGTCACAGCCACTTTTCTCCGAAACTATAAGAACTATATTAGTGAAACTTGGTAAATAGATGTATTTTGTAAACCGCATTACGATTTTTACATAAAAAATGGAAAAAATAAAAAAATTAGGGGGGTCTCCATACTTGAAACTGAAACTCAAAATTTTTTCAGCAAACATATACGTGTGGGGTATTTATGGATAGATAGGTCTTTAAAGGTTTCGAGGGTTCGTAAAAGGCGACTAAGGTAAAGCTGGCAATTGCCCCTCATGTGATTGAGGGAGGTCCGTGCCCCAGCAGTGGGGACTTAAATGGGCTGATGATGAAGGTCTTTAAAAATGACATTTTTAATTTGAGATAGTTGAAAAGATGAAGAGCGACATGTTGTTGAAAACAGTCTGTAGCTGCAGACGACCGCTAATAATAAAATAAGAGAAAGAAACAATAGCGCATAGGTACATTATCCTGACTCCTAACTAAGGTTTTCCCTTGTACTATTGAATCTAGGAACGGCGAAACTAACACAAACACCCAGACCCAACATAATTACCTGTTTCATCAACAAACAATTGTGTTGGTGCGGGAATCGAACCGGCGACCCTTGCGTCTCAACCAGCGCTCAAACGACTGCGCTAAACAGGTTTCCGGTTATCAGATAATATAGTATCAGCCTATCTAAGTATTGTACCACTGTAGGGCATAGGCCCCATCATAGAAATCAATCAACACTAATATGATGATGACTGGATTGCCCAAATCATCGATATTTTATAAGAACTTGGATGACGAATATGAGACAAAAGAAGAAACACAAATATAGTCCTTAATTACATATACACTCAGACACAGAACTAATTATATAAATGTTTGTCCTGGGCGGTAGTTGAACCCACAACCCTTGGCGCACAAATCAGGGTCACTACCAAATGTGCCATTACCATGCTAACCGTGGGAGAGCGACCGGAGTAAAACACGGCCTCACAGAAAACCGGCGTGAAGCAGCACTGTGCTGTGTTTCGCTGCGTGAGTGAGATTACTGGAGGCCCAATCCTGGGGAAAGGGGGATTTAAAGATTGGTAGCGCTCTTGTGACTCCACTGGTGTGGCGGGTGTCCATCATGGGTAATCGCTTACCATCAGGTGATCCGTCTGCTCGTTTGTCACCTATGTCATAAAAAAAACATGCGTAGATACTCTTCCAAACAAAATAGAATATCCCACCCGGCAATAACGTATTTCCATACATTATTCTGAGGAGACTTTTTTTCGCTTAGGTATTTTGGTGATCTATGATGCTTAATAGATTTTATTCTCGATTCCTATAATGAGGTTTGATTTCCTATAAAGAGGCCGTGTGGTGCCCGGCAGAGTAGAATAGGCCACCCTCACTCTTACCGAGGTGTCGTAAAAGGCGACTAAGGTAAAGCTGTTGGCATGATCATCAGCAGCCAGAGAAGGAAAACTCTGCATTTATATCAAAACCCTCGCCAACCCGTCTGCCAAGCGTGGGGAGTATGGCAATTACCCCTCATGTGATTGAGGGAGGCCCGTGCCCCAGCAGTGGGGACTTAAATGGGCTGACGATGATCATGAGGTTTTCCGGGTGTAAAAAAAATACGGTGTACGTGACTATATATATAGTACCCATTAGTGCTTAAAGTTGTGTAAGTAAGTAAGTGCAACCCGTGCGGATAAAGAACGGGATCAGAAATGGCGGCGCATCTATTCACTTCTCGCTTGCACACATATTTGCGTCTATACTCGCACTCGTGGGGTACGAGTATAGACGCAAATAGTGTGCGAGCGAGAAGTGAATATATGCGCCGCCATTTCTGATCCCATTCTTTATCCACACAGGTTGTAAGACATTTATTGACCATAAACACGAATACAATTACAACAAGATGTTAACAATAAGACAGAAAGGAACAAATAATAAGTATACAAACACATGTAAGTCAGCACACAATCTAGGAAGCCGACGGACACAAAATTTAAAGTGACCGCGAGATAAGACAATGGCCATCAATAGCGAATTATGGTGTTTTTTTACACATTACTGCTTATCTAAATAAGTTAATTGTTCAGTCGTGTTATATTTAAAATTATTCAAAGTGCTACATTGTTAGCGCTAAGTAAAACGTGGTAAAACCAGCCTCAGAAAAGATCAGCAAAAACATTGTTTCTTCTTATTAATATTTTTATGGGAAATTGTTTTAGTGTGGTTTGTTGCTGACCGGATATTTGTTTATTATGGAAACTATTGTCTGTGCTATTGTTAAGGTCTTATTATGACTTGGTATATGCCTACTATATGATGCCAGTGATTCCCAAACTTAATTCTGCCATGCCTCAATAATCCTTGCGTAACTAGGGCTCCTAAGCGACGGGATTTCAGCTTAAAATAAATATGTAAATAATAAATAAATATTTCACAACATCATATACATTGATCTGACTCCGAGATAGGTAGCTCAAGCACCTGTGTTACGGATATCAGAACCAACAGCGGAATAACAAACATATACATTGAATACTTTTCTTTTGTAAATACATAACTTATAATACCTAGAAAACACCCAGACCAATACAATCTTATAATTTTAGTTATTCCCATGTTTTAATCCTTTTAAATAAGCAAACCATAATATCTTCTAATTATCTTGTTATGCGTTAGTGTAAGTTATTTTTAACAATATTCAAAACAGGCACCCAAAGATATTTCCCCATAGGACAACCAGTTGTCCTCGACAACATCCCACTTACCATCAGGTGAGATTGTGGCAAAATGTCTGGCTATTCTATTAAAAAAAGACTCATGGAAATTTAAGAAAAATAATTTCAAAATTTTTACACAGATATTTGTGGAATTTTTTCTAATAAAAAATCCTCATGTGACGTCATCACTCGGCATGACAAATTAATAACGCTTTTGCTTACGTTCATTTAAAAAAATATAATCCAAAAAACCAAACGTCAAACAATGACATGATCAGTCGCCTAAACTTTTTTTATTGTACATATACCTAGCACCGACATCACAATACGTTGAGCCTCAGTACGTCACTCCCGGCATATTAATTAAGATGTTTCTCTTACCACTGAGTACATATGTATTTACAAAGGAAAAGTATTAAATGTATATATTTGTAATCCCACTGTTGATTCTAATATCCATTAGACGGGTGCTTGGGTTACCTATCTCAGGTTATCAGGTTGTGAACTGTTTATTATTTATTTATTATGTAGCATTTCCCCTGCGCTTGCGCTCTAATTGGCTCACTACGTGTTTACTCGTACTACTAATATGTTTGCCTGTCAACTCGATGGCTCGTTGTACCTAATTGCCACGTCTGGCCAATTAGACCACCATTAGAGAGTCGTTACAGACCATTGTCTCGGCTCTGTCATGGGGGAAAAAAAACGACGCTATGATTATCACGATTGATCGCTTTTATATTTTTTACTGGAACTGCATTCATTTGGGTATTATTATTTATTAGTAAGGTGTTATTAATAAGAATGTAAATGATTTCTGGGCATTAAAAAAATCCACTAAACTTAACACAATATGCTACTCTACCTACGAGTCTTCAAAATCCACTTGCGGGATATAATCGACACCCAGCGCCATCTATTAGGAAGTTAGGCACTAATAGCTTAATTCAGTCCTGAAACAATGTACATAAGGGAGTGCCATTATAAGTGTAGGTATTTTTATGATACCTTTAAAGGTTCCGAATCTATGTTATGGATATCAAAATAAAAGTATTTTGATATCCACATCATAGATTCGGTATTCTTATAATATTACACAAGTATTCCTTTATGAATTCACCGTTGTACTTTTTTAATGTCTCAATGTAATGTAGGGCGCCCTCTGGCTAGGTGGGGGGACGATCTGCGCAGGATGGCTGGCAAGAGCTGGATGCGAGAAGCCATGGATAGATCACAGTGGCGAACAATTGGAGAGGCCTACGTCCAGCAGTGGACTGCGATAGGCTGATGATGATGATGATGATGAATGTCTCATAATCGCCCCAATTAATAAGTAGATACAAATCTATTGGCGGCGCTAGTTTCGTCACCTTAAGTAATCGATAAAAGCGATAAGACCGCATTGTTGTACGGTCTTTGTTGCTATAACCCGTACTTATTTTTTTACAATAAAGAATACCGAATCTATGATAAGGATATCAAAATACCTTTATTTTGATATCCATAACATAATTGTAGATAGATTCAATGCGTCACCTTAAGGTGCTACATCGGCGAAACTAGCGCCGCCAGCAGATTTAAACTGACTGTGGCGATTATGAGATATTATTAAAAAAAATATAATCTTAAATACTTAGAGGAATGTATTAACGGTTTTTTGAGAGAAACTTACGAAATGGTTTATTGTAGCGTGTAAAAAATATTGTTTTGTGTCTGAAAAAATTGATTATTCTTTCCTCCAAGTATTTAAGATTGTACTTTTTAAATAATCTCTCATAATCGCCACAATAAATGTAAATCTACTGGCGGCGCTAGTGTCACCGATGTAGAAACTTAAGGTATAGGTGTTTGCCGAGAGATTGTAACCCCGAAATTGTTTAAAATAGATCCGATTTAGTAGCTAAAAGTTAAAATCGATTTGCGTCGCTAGTGTGCCCTACCCGTCACCTTAAGTTTAAACATGCCATGATTTAAAATGAGTGCTTATAAGCTACTATGGGTGTAGTCAATTATGATGATGACATCTGAGATTTATTTAAGGTTCGACATATCAAATATACAATCACATTATAGCAATTGTATCGAGTCGATAAATTAAATAATTTAAGGTCGCATGTTTCGCGAAACAATGCACAAAAATATTTGGTGAAGTTATCAATAACCCAGCCATTGTCATTCACACAGTATTTACAAATGCTTGAATATTGAATTGAGATGGATGTCGGAAATAAAGAGAAAATATTGTATTGACTCATATAATCCAATCCAATCTTACGTGAGAAATGACACCTATTCTACTCCTACTGAGTGAATATCAACAAACCGATTTCACATGGTTTTGGTAGTGAAGTATAACTTAATTAATTGTTTTATGAGTATCAGAATAACGTCTTACCCCGTCTTAAACCCGAGCTATGTCCGAAAAATTAGAAACATACTTTTCGTTCGACCCGGGAATCGAACCCAGGACCGTGAGATCACGGCCCGGTACTTAAACCACTAGACCAACAGAGCGTCATGTGGCTGTATGCATCTGAAATATTAATAGAATTATGGCAATGATGTTTACAGTGTACTAGTAATGTGAGCATTAAAAATATTTATAACATCCAGCCACCGAACAAAAAATTGTGTTCATCACATGAATAGAACCAGAGTGGGACATCTCCGGAGAGTAACCGTACCTTCTTATTTTAACAATGTAGGTACACCCACATTGAATTTTGATCTTGAAGTGCAAAAAATATATCTAGATGCATTGTTAAAATAACTGTATATATATAAACTGTTACACATTCGACGCCAGGAAGCAATAACCACCTAACTGTAAGGTTAGGACAAGCAACGAGTCTTGATCCTTTATTGAGTCCGTTACCGAAATGTCATTGTTCCGTTTCGACGTGCGCTATCATTCTCATCTGTCATCATCAATGATCAAAGGTCATCGACTTAGGTGGCGATTGTCGCATGAACAATAGGTATTAAGGTACCGTTGTACAGACACTTGATCTGATTCCGTTTTTGTGGGCTTGCCTACACGCACGCCGATGCCGACAGGTGACCTACTTAGTCGTCTATACAATGGTGTTTTTTACTGCATTGAGGTATAGGCACAATACATCACGAAACAAATACAGCCGCACATTAGGTTACCACAATCTGGCAAATTTCCTCAATTGATATTGAACGAAACACAGTATGACATTAAGGTGAGAATCGAATGAAGAAAGTTGACAGTTTTGTATACTTTGATGTGTGGATGTACGTACATTAGCTAATCCCAATCGTTCAGTGCGGTGTCGTGTTATCAGACACCTGTGTATTTTGTAATCACCACTCTATCTTATACTACGACTATGACTAACCCAAATGTATTTTTAACTAGTGGCCCACACTCACTTCGATTCGGGACTTTAGTTCCACTTTATACCAATAGATGGCGCTAGGTGTCGATACCATCGCGCAAGCGTTTGGTGGGGGTTATCTATAAGCGTTGTCACTGTCGAGAATCTTTATATGTAGCATAGATATAGATATATATATATATATATATATATATATATATATATATATATATATATATATATATATATATATATATATATATATATATATATATATATATATATATATATATAAATATGAACATCTATTATCAGAAAACACATATGAACCGATACACGTCGTCCAGAGCTCTATATATATATCATAATTTCGCAGGTACTAGGTAGATAGATAGATGCTGTGATTTAGGTATTGCACTAAATAGGCATCAGACATCAGATAAATAAATAATAAATAAAAAATTGGTTTATTTCTCTCAAAGATGAATAAACTTATTTATGATTCGGCGGGTAGGGCTAAAACAAGCCGCATGAGCTGATGCAATTCAAAGGTTTTAAATTAGTGTCTAGTGTACAAATGTGGTATTTATTTGTCCAGTAAAGTGCCGCAAAGTGATCCTAATAATAAGAATCGTTAGATTGTATCGTTTTTAACACTGCTATTGTGTGTCGAATGTGTTGTCTCGTGACATCTTACTTGGACCTAATAGAGTCTTAAAACCCGCGATTGCTTTTAGATTGATATCCGCTGAATCCGTAGGTCGATAAAACGTAAAACACCGGCGTTTTATGACTGTGACTTTGACTGACTTCGACTGTTGACTACCGACTGACCGGATGGCGCAATTGGTAGTGACCCTGCCTCTTACGCCAAAGGTCGTGGGTTCGATCCCCACCCTGGACAAACATTCGTGCGATGAACACTTGTGTTTGTTCAGTGTCTGGGTGTAATATATGTATTTAAGTATATATTTGTGTTCCTCTGTTGTCTTATATCTGTAACACAAGTGCTAAAGCTACTTAGTACGGAATCAGGTAAACGTATGAGATGTTGTGAGAATTATTATATGTGAGAATTATTATTTGCGCAGTGAAGTGCCGCAAAGTGATCCTAATAATAAGAATCGTTGGATTGTATCGTTTTTAACACTGCTATTGTGTGTCGAATGCGTTGTCTTGTGACATCTTGCTTGGACCTAATAGAGTCTTAAAACCCGCGATTGCTTTTAGAGTGATTTCCGCTGAATCCGTAGGTCGATAAAACGTAAAACACCGGCGTTTTATGACTGTGACTTTGACTGCCTTCGACTGTTGACTACCTACTTATTCTCAATAAGTTACTTGACATTTACGAATTATTTTCGGGTAGAGCCATATTAATAAAAAAAAACTTATTTATTTCATGTGCAGACATTTTGTCTGTGGCATTTATTTTACTTGTTGTTTTTTTTATATGAGAGGTGGCAGACGAGCAGACGGATCACCTGATGGTAAGCAATTCCGCCGCCCATGGACACCTGCAACACCAGTGGAGTCACAAGTGCACTGCCAACCTTTTCCCCATCCACCAGCTTTGGGTCTCCGGTAACCTCACTCACACGGCGAAACACAGCACAGGCGCTGCTTCACGCCGGTCTTCTGTGTGTTTGGTACAACTTCAGTTCGCATTTTTGTTATTACTACTACTTCCCCATTCAACCAAACGGAATGGGTGGGTGAAATTGTGTGATGTCTTTTTTTTTGGCGATAGTAAAAAAAACTAAATGAGGTTATTCCAAATAAATAATTGCATAACTGTGTATCGATGGCTTAGTTCACAATTGTACTAACTACAGATTTGTAAATTTTGCAGGAGAGCATTTTTTAGTTTGTTAAAGTTTGAAAGTGGACAGGTCGAAAGCAAAGTCATATAATATAAAACAATATGAGTCTATTCATTGCAGTGATTCTTTAATTTTAACATACCTCAATATTGTTATATTAGTACAAGCAAAATTTACAAAACTGTAGTTAGTACAATTGTGAACTAAGCCATCGATATACTCTGTATGGGTTTTTTTATGTGATAGGTGGCAGACGAGCAGACGTATCGCCTGATGGTAAGCGATTCCCGCCACCCATAGACACCCGCGGCACCAGTTCAGTCACAAGTGCGCTGCCAACATTTAATTCAGCTTTATTAGTCAGCTTACAAATAGTTATTATTACATACAAATTATCATACCACCCTATCCCCCGGATTGGCCTTCCGGTACCCTCACTCATGCAGCGAAACACAGCACAGTGCTGCTTCACGTCGGTTTTCTGTGAGGCCGTGGTTTCACTGCGGACGAGCCGGCCCATTCATGCCGAAACGTGGCTCTCCTACGGTCGAAAGGTTTTTACCAGACACTTCGTTTCAGACAGTAATACATTTGTTACGAAACGTTTAAATGAATTATAATTATGCGGGTATGAGGTTCGGTCTTTATTCAAATCGTTTGAGATATCATGCCTATGCCTGCACACTTACTTTCACTTGGTTTTACTGCATCTCAAGCTTGCGATTTCTCAATTCTGCGTAGGTAACGCGGCTGCAAAAACCTAGGGTCTGTATGACTTTATAAGATAACATCGAATAACGCACAATACTCATACAGAATATGACGTGACATAACAACTAGACGAAGAACGCATCTTATGCACTTACCTACTTACTCATAAAGCCTATTCATTCAAAAAATAAAATAACATTTGCTCTGTGTCTGACTCCGAGATAGGCACTTATGTAGCTCAAGCACCTGTGTTACGGATATCAGAATCAACAGCGGAATTACAAATTACATTTAATACTTTTCTTTTGTAAATACATACTTATAATACATAAAAAGCACCCAGACCAATACAAACATACGTGTTAAACACTATCTATGGGTATCTGAATCAATGAGGTACAATGATACCTCTGAATCTGATACCCACACTAGCCCATTCATGCCGAATGTCTCTTGTAAAGACAATTAATTTCTATAAAAACATTATGCCCGAATGTAAATATTTTTTTATGAAACCCATTTCCATATGTGCTACATGAAAACACGAGTAGTTTTAAGTTTAATACACTCCTTGGCAAAAAAAACAGGCACCTAAGCAAATAATCAATTTTGTAGTATCATTACGTTGTTTGGTCATTTTAGGTAGGGATACCTTTATGGTTTCGTAAATTAATCACCACGGCATCGCTTTGTGAAATCTAGCGTAACTTTATGACGGGATTGGTAAGAAAAATGTAAAAAAATCAAAGCAGAAGGTTCACCTGACCTGTAAGTAAAAAATGAAAATCGAATTTGTAATTGTAAAAAAAAATTTTACTTCAAAACATTGAATAGGTTATATGGTGTGTTACCCCCTCGTGCTGAAATCACAGCTTGCATTCGCCTGGGCATGCTGGCCAGGTATACCCCTTATGCTTTCCTGCGGAATACGTTCCCACTCCGCCGTGATCGCATTCTTTAGCTCTGTTATGGTATGCGGAGCCGGCTGCACTGATCTCACTCGTCGCTTGAGAAGGTCCCAAACATGCTCAATAGGATTGATGTCGGGACTTCGAAGCTGGCCAATCCAAACGGACGGATTCCGACCTTCCATCATGTAAGCGCCTACATCGCCTGATCGGTGGGCACGAGCGTTATCATCCATAACAAATTTCGCCAAGAACGGCTAATGTGGATTGTACATAAGGTGAAAGAATTTCCGTCACGTAGCCATGTGCATTTAATGTGCCGTTTTCGATAAAGACTAACTCTGGACGATCTAAAGAGTTTATTCCAGCTCAAAACATAACAGAGCCCCCACCGTAAGGAGTTATTTCTGCAAAGCAGACCTCTCCATAATGCTCCCCTGGTTTTCACAGCACTAGTTGACGTTGATCTTTACCATAAAGTGATATCCTGGCTTCATCAGAGAACAATACCCTATCCCAATCCTCTTGAGTCCATGATACACAATTTTGAGAAAAGTGACGTCTGGCAACACGGTGCTCACGGAGTAATTTGGGACCGCACGCGGGGCGACTACTGTGTAAGTTCGCAGCGAGGAGCCTCCTCCTGATTGTCCATAGACCAATTTGCACATTTCTAACGTCTTCGAGGTTGTTCTTGAGGTCCACATACGAAGATTTGCGATTTCTAATGACTCATCAGAAAACAATCATCTATTAGTTCAGCGGATGGCTTTCTTCCAGATCCATGCCTTCTTTTCATGGAACCCGTCTCTTGATAGCGCTGCCAGGTTCTTTGGACTGTTGAATGACTTGTATTTAGCCTTTGAGCCACAAAACATTTGCTACAGCCCTCTTCAAGCAGCGCAATAATTTTGCTGGCTCTTAAAATTTTATCTGCCATCATCCAAACCACTAAGCATTAAAAACAATAATTTAAATGTCTATAAAAGCAGCTAATTCAACGAAACCAATAAAAATAACCCAAAACTTAACTTATTCAAAGACAACAGCGACTTTCGTTGATTCCTGCCAGAAATTGTACAAACAATTTGTATTTTATTTTAAAACAAGATGAGTAAAAAATTTGAATTTCGAATGTAAATTTTTGGCATCACGACTCATTTACGAACGACCCGTAATATATTAAGAAGACTTAAATCCTTTTTCGTACAATATTGTCATCAGGAAAGAAAAAAATTAAAACCGCCTGTTTTTTTTTGCAAAATACTGTATATATAGGGTAGAATCAGGGTTTCAGGAAATAAAAACTAGTAGAAACCGATTTTTCAATAACTTTGGATCCAATAATGCTAGGTAGTAAGAAATATAATGCTAGGTAATAGTTACATAATCGGATGTGTTTAGTATTTAGATACAATTTAGATAAAGTTTAGGTTAATTACTAAGTGAAATGGTTGTTCATTTACAATATAATAAAAACAATGAATTCCCGGAAACATTTTTAGACAGTTTGTTATTTGGAATGTTTTTCAAAAACAAATCACCTTCCTTTACAAAATAAGTTGGTTGACCCATTTTTTTATGTGATTGGTGGTAGACGAGCAGACGGATCACCTGATGGGAAGTGGTTGCCGCCGCCAACCTTTAAACCCCCCTTTCCCCCGGATTGCAAAATTGCATAAGAAGAGGTTTTTGCGATCCCACTTATGCTTTTTAGCAGTTTAATATCTTTAAAAAGCATATTTTTGTTCAGACATTTTAATTTTTTAGTTAAATTTTTATTTAAGTAAAACAAAAATCCACAGCTTTTATTGATAAAGTACAAAAACCCTTATATACTAATCTTATAGCTAATAACGGGCTCTACTTATGTTAAAATAACAACAAAGAGACGATGAGACATGAGTGACAATAATATTATAGGAAAGCTAATCTGTAAGCTCGGCTAGCTTCGGTTTCCAAACCCCGGGCCCTCTGGGTGCGGCGGCCTTGCGTAACGGATGCGCCGGCGCAACCATCCTCACTCCGCCTTCCTTATACGGAATACCTGAATGTATCTGATTGATCTGCACTACAAATACCGCTCGAGATGCAGTCAAGCATTTTGGAAATTTATGTTGCTCTTGCCTTAAATTAGGATGCCATATCTACTGTAAAATCTGGATGGGTGGCGAATGGCGATCCACCACCGTGAGCTTGTACTCAATATATCTTGCCACTCACCGCCTCATTGTGGAATCAACTTTCCCAGTGGTATTTTTGATATATATATATATATGACATATATTATTCAGACTACCCGTTTGGATCAGTGGTAGTGAACGCTGCCTCTACAGCTCTGGTGCAAGGGTTGCGGGTTCGATCCCCGGACAATACAAACATTTGTCTGTCAATAAAAACAGGTATGTTTGTATTGATTTGAGTGTTTCCTACATATTATAAGTACATATGTATTTACAAAAGAAAAGTATTATATGTATAAAAAAATAAAAAAAAATATTTCACAACATCAATACATTGATCTGACTCCGAAATAGGTAGCTCAAGCACCTGTGTTCCGGATATCAGAATCAATAGTGGGATTACAAATATATACATATGATACTTTTATTTTATAAATACATACTTATAATACATAGCAAACACCCAGACCAATACAAACAAACATATTCATGCACACAAATGTTTGTACTGTGCGGGGATCGAACCCGCAACCCTAGTATCACAGGCAGCATTCACTACCACTGTTCCATTCGGGTCGCCAATGTATTTATTAGAATGTATATATTTGTAATTCCGCTGTTGGTTCTGGTATCCGTAACACTGGTGCTTGAGCTATTATCTCGGAGTCAGATCAATGTATGTGATGTTGTGAAATATTTATTTCTTCATTTATCTGATTTTTAAATTGGTACGACATTGAACCTACATTTTCCTTTATCTTCCTTCACTCCTGTTGTGGCGTTCGTATCCATGGGACCGTATTCACATACCATCAAACGAACCGCGTGCCCGTTTGCCTCTTTTGCTAATGAAATAGTTTTTTTGACTAAATAAGAATTTTTAACCAATCACAAAAATGTATTTATTATAATTAGGCACTAAAAAAAAATATATATTTTTTTGTATGAAGTTGATGAATTCCATTAGCCATGTGCAGAAATTGAGTGAAATCCTAATTTTTGAAGGTATTTTATGAGCATGGGGGATAGGTTGAATAAAGAAATTATATTGTCTCAGGGAGAACGTCGTAAGATTGTAGACATTATGCCTAATATACATATAGGAATTATTAAATTATGATTATGAGCCAACTTCTATGAGCCTTTGTGGATAGAAGATCATGATATCATCAGCGTGTTACTTAAATCATAATATTTTGATTTACGCGAAAGATAACAGTTGCGAATGCACCTTAACTATGCACTCTAAACTATCGTTAGGGTTGCTTCCTATAATGTGTAATGAAATAAATTATTTATTATTAGTAGCCCATTGTGGATACAACGACAAAGTAGATGAATTTCTACTACATAAGCTCTTGAGATATTTGAATCTAATTGAAGACCAGTTTGGATCAGTGGTTGTGAACGCTGCCTCTCTTGCAATGGTTGCGGGTTCGATCCCCGCACAATACAAACATTTGTGTGCATGAACATCCCTGTTTGTATCGGTCTGGGTGTTTTTTATGAATTATAAGTATGTATTTACAAAAGGAAAGTATTAAATGTATATATTTGTAATTCCACTGTTGGTTTTGATATTCGCAACACAGGTGCTTGAGCTACCTATCTCGGAGTGAGATCAATGTATGTGATCTTGTGATATATTTATTTACCTATTTAATTTTAAAGCGTTTCTTATAGCATGGATATGGCGGCCACTCCAGATTTGGGTGTCCTTGAGCACAAAATAATTAGACACAGGAGCCGGATGCCTACATCGCGAGCTAAACATGCACAGGTGACCTCAGTATGGTTCGGGGTGAATGTCAGTGGTAGACGTGCGGAAGAGGCACAATACCATATACTCTGCTAACGCACAGGTCAACAAACTCTTCGATGTTGATGTTAGCTAGAGCCAACTTTTTACGTCTAACATTTTGTGGCTTGAAGTATCCAAAAATACTCGGTTATCTTTCTGAGACGTTGGCGGATTCCCAGCCCTAGTCCGTTTGGGGCGGAGCGCGGGTCACGGCGACCCGGTCGAGGCATCCCACAAACTATTACCGCTCGATAGCGCATCTCTAACAATTGCGAGAACGTAACAACTGCATGCAATCTGCTTTAATAAACGACTAAAGCAAATCATTTTCAAGATATAAAACGAGCATTAATAAACGTTTGAACGTGGGAGAGCCCCGCGTGAATGGGCCGGCTCTACCGGAATACCACAGCTTCAAAGAAAACCGGCGCTAAGCAGTATTTCTACTGTGTTTCGCTTCGTGAGTGAGGGTACCGGAGGCCTGATCCGGGCGAATAGTTAAAATTGGTAGCGCTTAAGACTTCACTGATGTGCATGGGCGGCGGTAATCACTTACCATCAGGTGATCCGTCTGCTCGTCTACCAACTATCACATAAAAAATGTAGCTTACATGTTTAGTAGGAGCTTATCGGTGTCTATGTATCAGAATACAGGGTGTCAAGCGGAAGGTCATGCATAGAGCTCCCCATGGGGTATTCGATAAACTAACAACTTGCAAGGTAGAAAATTCCCCTAAATTCGGAAAAACATTCATAACTTGCTGACTACAAAAATCATGGAGCATACATGGGGGTGTTTCGGGTCCCCCATAGGGTGCTCTATCCATGACTTTATGCTTGACACCCTAAATGAAACAACCTGTATATCTGTCACGGTAAAATTCATTTTTTGTGTTAAATGACTGAGACAGTCTTACGAAAGAGGCACAATATCTGTGTCATATAAATTTTCCTTCATATGGTCCAGCGTACCAGAGCCTTTTTTTTGACGTTGGGGCATTCTCCAGTGTCAAAAAAAATACTCCTTATGCATATTTTCCTGCCGGGGAGCAGGCGGGTTATGTCGGTTTCTCCTCTGGAGGGGGCTAATCCTAACGTGAAGCCGACCAGCTGGATGATTGGTACCGATATGGGGTGGCAAACTAAGTGTACCAGAGCCTGCCAAGTATCGGTGCGCAGGCGCTTATAATTCATCGCGGGCGCCTCAAGCTCATTAGCGCAGTGGGAAGCGAACCATCCGGACGTACACGCAGATTTGCATAACAAATGATTCACTTTACACTTTTCTGTACGACTGGAAACACGATCTTTATAGATTAGTGTAGAATACAGAGTAATGAATTAGCATAATGTGTAATTCATAATAGATTAGTTGCATGCAGATATAAACACGTTATTTATTATGTGAGGGATAAACAATCACAATGTAATTGTTGTAGGTAAAGGTTCATACCTTCTTACGTATTTTACCTTTCTATGTCTGCATTTGGATGAAAGCATCTTTCATTCTCCACCACTTTTGAAGGTACTGGGCATTTGACCTGCTTCCCTGCTCCTGTGTGTCGACCTCTGTGTTTTTTCCACCGCGTAGGGTTTCTCTCTTGGTCTGAATTCAAGTAATCGTGTCTATTTCTTAATCTTCATTAACATCAATACTTTATCTGGTATACCTTGCAAAATTGTAACTAATCACTACAATACTACAATCTAAAAATATACCTCTAGTCAGTCCTTCCTTATTAAAAAAGGTTCTTTTTTTTTATTTTTTTTATTATTTCTAATGAAATTCCACGGACACTGGTTCCGTGTCTTTATTGTGCTCGTTGTTTAAGTGTTACAAATTATTTTTGAAATTTGCTCCGCGATAAAATTAAACTTAATTAAATTACAGTAATAATCTTAAGTTTAGGCAGTCATGCATGGTTAATGTTAGTAAGATGTATAAAATTAAAAAAAAATTTTTTTTGGGGGTAGGGGGTTTGGTGATTTTATGTATGTAAGGACCTCAGAGGGGGGTTCAGGGGTATGTTAGTAATTTATCTTTTATTTGCAAGCTTGTCCCTAACCGCGTCATCACCCCGGCGGATCGCCGGAATTAAAAAAGGTTCCTTTATTATTTACAACGTTAAGTAAGTACGTTAGGTAATGCCCTGTTGGTCTAGTGGTTTAAGTACCGGGCCGTGATCTCGGGGTCCTGGGTTCGATTCCCGGGTCATTCAAAAAGCATGTTTCGAATTTTTGAACATTGCTCGGGTTTGTGATCACCAATCCGCATTAGGCAAGCGTGGTGATTAAGTCCGATCCCATCATAGTAGCGATAGGTAACTTGATTTCTATGATAGAGTTATAGTCCTGCAGTGGGACAGTATACCTTTAGGCTGATACTTGTGCGATGTAATCGACACCCAGCGCCATCTATTGCTACAGTTTGAATTAATACATCCAGCCATACAATCCAGCATTGTGGCGCAAATTGACATTGGCAAAATATCTAAAATAATAAATAAATAGCGCCATAATGTAAAAAAAGAAACGAAGTGAGGGTCGGGCCACTAGTTCGAAAATAAATATAATTATAGAAACACTTTGATATAGTCTTAGGAAATCAATATAAATTGATTCGCTTAAGAAGTCATTTGCATTATGCACCTATTAATTTGACCCTCTAATGTAAGGTAATAAACTTTATAGCCTTGGTTACAATATTGAGATGGATTTAATGTATTCAGTAATCGGCTAAAAACCACTCGCCATTAGAGCACAGGGTGTATCGGTAAATTTCGATGTTTAAAATCGATATTTTTGAATTAATATAGGTAGTCACTCACATGAAAAGTAAAGGAGACTCAAAAATAAGAAGAAACTGACAGGCTTTACATACTTTACAATTTAATTAAGATTACAAGTATTTTTATAAATTGTCTGCAACTCTTTAAAATAAATATTAATAATATAAATGCACCACACATACACCGATTGATCTAGGTTAATTAAGGAATAATTAATTAAATAGATACAATTCCTGAATTGTATATATTTAATTAATTATTATTTATAATAATATAAATGCACCACACATACACCGATTGATCTAGGTTAATTAAGGAATAATTAATTAAATAGATACAATTCCTGAATTGTATATATTTAATTATTTATTATTTATAATAATATAAATGAAACACACATACACCGATTGATCTAGGATCAATAAGGAATGATTAATTAAATAGCTACAATTCAGGTATTGTATCTATTTAATTAAAGAAATAACCAATTTAATTAATCTTAAAGTCAGATCAATGTATGTGATGTTGTGAAATTTTTATTTATTTATTTATTAAAGTAACCAGAAAGGTTTATCGATGTACCCTGTATGCAACGAGGTCTATAAATTAAACATGCAAGACAATTTCCGCGAGAGGATCACTTTGTGTTGGATGCAAATATGATGCGTTGGAGTAATAGCTTAGCACATCTCACGCATCGTAAATGCTATGACGATAATAGGTGCCTTGCTTGAAGAATACACTATCTTTAGTCTATCTTTACAGCACTTTAGAGAAAGAAAAATAGCTGTTGGTTCTGAAACGTGTAACCATCATTAAGTCGGTCTGGTTTTTTTATTATGGCTCTACCCGAGGATAATTCGCCAATGTCAAGTAAATTATTGAGAATAAGTAGGCAGTCACAGTCGAAATCAGTCAATGTCACAGTCACTCATAAAACGCCGGTGTTTTACGTTTCATCAACCTACGGATTCAGCGGATATCACTCTAAAATCAATCGCAGGTTTTAAGATTATATTTGGTCCAAAAGCAAGTTGTTACGAGACAACTCACTCGACACACAATAGCAGTGTTAAAAACGATACAATCCAACGATTCTTATTATTAGGATCACTTTGCGGCACTTAACTGCACAAATAGACACCAAAATTGAACACTAAAAACCACTAGACACTAATTTAAAACCTTTGAATTGCATCAGCCCATGCGGCTTGTTTTAGCCTGTCTGGTTCCCCTGTTAAAGGGTTGCGAAGGTCAGACGGCAGTCGCTTTGTAATTACCAGACTCCTTAAAACAAGAATCGTGGTGCAAGCGTACCCCGGGCTCCAGAGCGACAGCTTCGGACGCAACTAGGAACGCCAAGATGAGGAGGAATTATAATTATAATGTATCAATACGGGGATTAACACGATATTTATTATGTGAAACAACATTGTGTACTCACATATTTGGCTAGACGTTTCGGCTACGTTACATTTGCCGTGGTCACGAGCGGACTGGCGGAGCACGGCGTCGTCTGCTGGGGCCGGGCTGTGAATCTTCGGACACCCTCACATTTTTTGATATTAATTCGCCACTAGATGAATTGTCAGTGAAGCTACTCCGACAACACTACACTAACAGTATCGGTGTTTGTTTGCGTTAGTAATAGTTATAATGCAACGCGAAAATGTAAAAAACTATTTAACAAACCGCTACGGGTGAGGAGGAATTATCTGGTGGCTCGGATTATTTGCGGCCCAGTGTACTTTTTATTTAACACAACATGTGAAAAGACTGGTGTTTAAGGAATTGCCCGTCGTCATGATCCAAATCATGCGCGATCTTTTCCATATTCGTACTAATATGACACAGAAAGGAGGTTCAAAGTCACCGGCTGGGCAGCGTTCGGGAAGCTACGCAGCATATTTTCGGCTCATCTACCGCAGTGTCTCAAGGCAAAGGCCTTTAATGTGTGTGAGTTGCCAGTGATGACCTACGGAACCGAAACGGCGCCGCTTACTATGTGCCGATTAAGGAGGCTCAGAGTCACCCAGAGAGCAATGGAGAGGCTATGCTCGGAGTCTTTTTGCGTGATCGTATTAGAAATGATAAGATCCGCAGGAGAAGTAAGGTCACAGACATAGCCCAAAGGATTGCATGTCTCAAGTGGCGCAAGGTAGACCGACGATCTGGTGAAGGTTGCGGGAATCTATTAGATGCGGGCGGCACAGGAGCGATCTGTGTGGAGAACATTGGGGGAGGCCTATGTCCAGCAGTTGACTTCTATGGGCTGAAATGATGATGACACAGAATTACTTTTTTATCGAATTTGAATATTGTTTCATCATTTAAAAACCCAACAACCAAAACTTAGTTTTATTGAAAAACTTATAGATAGGCTACATTTTGATGTGTGAAAACCTCTTATTCTTACAGAAGAAAAATGTTTATTCCACAAGATAATTAATTGCCATAAGCACTGATTAAATAATTTATCTATCTATTTAATTTTTTTTCTACTGTGTAAGTAATAATAATTAATTAATTTTATAATATAATAAAAAATAATAAGAAAACACATTACAATTTACAACGACAACTTCAATGAACACGATTTTTCCCAGAGTCCTTCAAAATTTAAAAGACTTGTCTTAGATATTCTGAGTAAGCACTAGCAGATATTCAGTATAACATTATTATTATTTGTTAGAAATGGGGTGAGCCCTGCGTCTCATAGCCACTGCGACCAGTAGATGATCTATTGTGGCAGCCCCGTAACCTATTACAGCACCTCATGTAGCTCCAGTTCCAGGATAAACCCGAGAATGGAGCTGATGGGGGAGCTTTTGATCTCGTCTGCTGAGATCATGTGTGCTCCCAGGTGCCGGCTTCTGCACCGGTGCAGCGCTATGCACTCGCCGAGGACGTGGATAATCGTTTCCTCGTCCTCGCGACAGAACCTGCAGATTTTGGTATCTGAAAGGCCCATGTTGTGCAGGTGCTTATTTAATTTGCAGTGCCCTGTGAGGGTCCGAGTGAGTGCCCTAACATGTCCTCTGCTCAGTTTTATTATTTCTACAGCTCGTCTCTGATCGAACGCCTGTATCAACGCCTTAGACTGTTCTAGTCGAGGTAGTCTTTTCCAATATTCAGTGCTTTGCTTATGCTCCCACTCTTTTAACTCGAACCTGACCATGCAGGCTGGAACGCCACTTATTGGTTCCGGTCCGAGTAGTGGGCTCTCTGCCCCGGCCTTTGCTAGCACGTCAGCGACTTCGTTGCCTCTGATATTGCAGTGTCCCGGTACCCAAATCAGATTTACGATGTTGGCATTGCCAAGCTGGTTTAGGAGCAGGACACACTCGCTAGTGAGTTTGGAGTCAAGTTCACAGGATGTTAACGCCTTGAGGGCAGCTTGACTATCTGAGAAGATGAATATCTTCTTATTCTGGAGATTCATTTGCAGACTCTCTTGGACACAGCCAATTACTGCGAAGACTTCTGCTTGGTACACTGTGGTATAGCGACCCAGGTTGGCGAATTTGCGTATTCTGAAGCGATCATTACAAAATCCCGCCCCGGATACGCCTTGCCTCCTGGAACCATCCGTATACCAAACGATGTCATTCTGGTTAACATTTCCGGGAGTTCCAGCTTCCCAGTCTTGTCTACTAGGTAACAAGACTGTAAACCGCTTATCGAAGCGGTATTCACGGATCATGGAGTCAGAGGGCATATCCATGACCGGAATTTTCATTAGTTCATTGTAGAGGTTACCTATGACCCTAGATTGCCATCTCGTCCTTCCTCTGATTTTTGCTCTCGTAATGGCCATCCTCGCTTCCATCTGCACGTGAATGTGCAGAGGTGGAATGTTCAGGAGGGCATCCAGTGCTGCAGAGGGAGAGGACGAAAGAGCGCCAGTGGCTATAAGGCAGGCTGTTCTTTGAACTTTGCTGAGGTTCTCCACGCAGTTGAGTTGGTGCGTCTTCTTATACCACACACAGCAGCCATAAGTGACGATCGGCCTCACTATGGTTTTATAAATCCAGAGTGCGGCTTTGGGCCGTAGCCCCCATTTTAGCCCCACCAACCTACTGCTTGCCCCCATCGCTATTTTTGCCTTTCTAGTAATGTAGTCGAGATGCTTGTTCCATGTTAGTTTTTGGTCTAGAAAGACTCCGAGATATTTGACCTCGTTGGACAAGCATAGCTTCGTACCAAGAAGTGTTGGGGCGTGAAGCGCCTCTAGTTTCCTTCTTTTGGTAAACGGGATTAAGACCGTCTTCCGTGCGTTGACTGTTAGCACGTGTCTTGTGCACCAGTTTTCTACTATTCGTAGGGCCCTTTGCATAAGACTGGAAATGGTGCTAGGACATTTTCCTATGACCATTATTACTATGTCATCTGCGTAACCCTGAGTCAGGAATCTGGCTTCATTGAGCTCACAGATGAGACTGTCAACAACCAATGACCATTGAAGGGGTGATAGGACTCCGCCCTGTGGACACCCTCTGGTCACTCTATAATGAAGAGTTTTATTCATCAACGTTGTTGTTGCAGTTCGATTTTGTAGCATGGATCCCATCCATCTGGTGGTGGTATCGTCGATTCCACGATTCACCATGCTACGTGTTATAACATCGAAGTTGGTGTTGTCAAAAGCCCCTTCGATGTCGAGAAAGGCACAGAGTGCAATTTCTTTGTCTTCTATGGCTTTCTCAATTCTGTCCACCAGATCAATAAGTGCCGTTTCCGTGGACTTGCCTGTTTGGTAGGCATGTTGTCTTGCACTCAGGGGTTTTTCAACGAGGTATGTTGCCCTGATGTGACTGTTTAACACCTTTTCCATCGTTTTTAGTAGGAATGAGGTGAGACTTATCGGTCTGTAGGACTTGGGCTGTGATTTGTCTTTGTCCCCTCCCTTGGGGATGTAAGTGACCCTCGCCCGAGTCCACGCTGATGGCAGATAACTCCAAGCAAAGCTTGCACGGTAAAGTTTTATCAGCGTTGAGATGATGATATCTTCGCCCCGTTGCAATATAGCCGGGAAAATACCATCGACCCCACCAGATTTATAAGGCTTGAAGCTCCTAATGGCCCAACTTATCTGTTGGGGACGAAAAATAACGAAAGCTCTCCTCCAGTCTTCATTCCGCGGTCTCCTGTCCGGAGACTTACTGTCCTGGAGTTCTCTTTCGTTATTAATGTACACGGATTCCGGAAAGTGCGTTTGAGCAAGCAGTCTCAGTGTTTCCTCCGGGGATTCCGTGAAAGATCCGTCCGCTTTCCTTAGCAGGCCTAGATGGGATTCAGGTGTCTTGGCTAATATTTTGTGGATCCTGGCAGCTTGGGCAGTGTCTTTGATGGACCCGCAAAATTTTTGCCAGGATCTCCTTTTTGCTTTCCTGAGCTCCCTATTGAAGCGTGTTAGCGCCTTCCTGTAAGCATCCCAGTTCTTGTCTTTTTTTGCCTGATTAAATAAGGCACGGGCCTTTTGCCTCAGATGCTCCAGGTTTTTGTTCCACCAAGGCGCGTTCCTATTGCTCTTAGTGGTCTTAAGAGGACAATTTTCTAGATACGCTTTCATTAGGCTTCTGCCTAAGTCCTCTGCTGCGGTTTCCACTTGGTCCACAGTTTTAATGTATTTAAAATCTCCAAGGTATAACCTAAGGGAGTTCCTAAAGCCCTCCCAGTCTGTTCCCTTGGGGTCTCGGTACGTGTTCGGTTCCTTTGTTCCCGAGCATAGTATGTCGTACCTAATATGGGTGTGGTCGGACAAGGACGGCTCATCTGAGACGTGCCAATTGGTTACTCGGTGTGCGAGATTACCTGAACACCATGTTATATCTAGTACTTCCTGCCTAGAACGTGTGGTAAAGGTTGGTTTGCTACCCACGTTAAGAACAAATTGATTGTTGGTGAGCAAGTAGTCAAACAAGGACTCACCTCTTGCGTTCGTGTCGGAGCTGCCCCATGATGTGTGGTGGGAGTTGCAGTCGGTACCCACCAGCAGCTGGGTTTCTCTCTCCAGACAATATTCCACTACCGGTGTCACCTTGTTCACCGGATCCTGGTCCTCTCCGGGTAGGTACATGGAGCTGACTATGAGTGTCTCTGCACCTTTCCCCCCGGGGAGGTCTATATACGCTGCAACAGCATCGTCTGTACACAGCGAAGGGATCGGGAGGTAATTTATATCTCTCTTGAAGAGCATGCATGCTCTTGGCCTCACTCCGCAGGAGTTACTTAATATCTTACCTGCCGAGTTTAGCCCCATTACCGTGGTTTTGTTCACCCACGGTTCTTGGATCAAGGCGATGTCCAGGTCCTCAGAGAGGAATCTTTGGCAAAGGGCAGCTGTGGCTGCCTTTGAGTGCTGGAGGTTTACTTGTATCGCCTTAATCATTGTGTTGTTTTGGGGGACTGGGAGGGGAAGGGTTAGGGAATTTAGCTAAGACGGATGGATGGGATAGGATTATATATAGGTGCCTAGGTTGTGTCTGTTTCTTTACGAAGGGGGGGGGTTATGTGTTTTGTTAAGGATGCCACCCGAGCGCGGTTTGCATTCAATAAAGCTGGGGCCGTCACCATCGTCTGTGGTGTCAATACACTCCAAGATAGCACCTTGGAGCATTTCGACCCTCCCCTGGTCAATTTTGCCCAGGGCGTCTATGATGCCGCACGTGACGGACCCAGTAACCTCCTTAAAGGTAGGCTTCGAGGTGGAAGGCTCGCCAAGTGTCGGTGCCTTGGTGGGATTACCTTGATTCGAGGTAGACGAGGTATTGAGAGGGCGCTTTGACGCCCGCTCCCTCGTTTCCCCCTCCTCTCGGGTCCTCTGCTTGGCCTTTTCACTCATGCGCAGTTCTAGCGCCTGCTCGAAGGTCATACCCTTCGCTACAAGCCGATATATTAGTTTTCTATCAGCTCCAGAGAGCTTAACCCTGGGTTTACTCTCTGGCCCCTTGGTCGACGTGTCCCTTTGGTAGCTTTGCGCCCAGAGGGGTCGACTCTGCATTGGAAGTACCTGGTCCCTCAGTCCCAGGTGCTCCGGCAGTGTTCGTATGCTCCTCAGTATCGCTGCCAAGGAGCATAGCCTCGGAGGTACCTAGTACCTCTTCGGTAGAATTTAAATGGTCGTCTATTATGTCTACAATATCCATATAGTTCCCACAAGAAGCTAGGGAAGTAAAGGTCCACCCCTGCAGAGCCCCGCTTGCAGGGGTAAGGCTAAATAGACCTCGATTTCGCCTGGTTTCGAGGCCCCTCCGTTCGCGACCGAGCATCCCCTCGGCCATGCATCCATCGGCATGGATCGGATGACACCTTGGATTGGGGTTTTTGGAGACGAGGTTTCCTCCTCCAGGAAAAGAGGGGAGGGATGCGGTGATTAGGGTGGGGATGATTGGGAGGGATGGGGAGGGGAGCATGGGATTGAGGTTAACGGGAATGCTCCTAGCCTGGGATTGGGTTTTGGAGCAGCCATCTATTGTCCGGGGTCAACGTGACACCCTCTCCCGTCCTCATGAAAAGAGGTGGGAGTGGGGGAGGGCGAGCTATCCGCAACCTGCTCACCCGCTCGGTCGCATCAGATGACAACTGCGCAGGTCGCATACACTATCAATGGTCACTGGTCCCATAAACAGTGCATGCACCAACCGAGTCAGTATAACATACTTTCTTTTATTTTTTTTTCTCTGTCATCTGTTTCTTTTGTAAATGTATGTATTTAATCGCAATTTGACAGCGAAGCTACACTGCACATTAAGCATGCTAAACGATGCAGTTGCGTATTTTTTCTCGCACCCTACTTTAATCTCATGCGTAGACGTGGATTACGTTGTTGGATGTGTTACTATTAAGTGTATAATAAGCTTATCCTTATGTTTCTCATGTAATACATTTGTTTGTAATCCCTAAAATAAAAAATACACTCACTAAATAAATCGCCGCTAACGTGAAAACATTCACACTTAATTCAAATTCGTGTATTCAAGGACCGCCGACCTCTGATTCGTTGAAGTCTTTTGTATGAGGCGTCTATTTTCGTGAACGTAATAACGGAACGTAAATCTTTATTAAAAAACATGACGTCTTCGTTTGTATTTTTAAAAGGTTAATCCTTTTTTAAGCATTTGACCTCACATGATGTTAACCAATGAGGTTTAGGACGCTTCGACGAGCAACAACTTGCGACGACAGCCAATTACCTAACTCTTGGCCGCTAAAATGTCGAATCTAATTCAAAGTTACTCGAAAGATAGTTAGCTTGCCTAGAAAGGGCTATAGATTTCACCTCCGCGAAGGTTGTATAACAATAATCAAAACAATACCCGCATCGACACGACATCATAATTCTCCTCGTCGGATATGGATCCAGATGTAATGGCGGAAACGTGCGCGCGCGCGCTTTCGCGGTGATCTCTATTTAGTTAGGGCTGCTAAAGTATTTGCATGTTTGAATTTGCATTGGTGTGATATTTTTGTGAAAATTAAAAACTTGGAGTCTGAAGAATGATATTAATTGAAAATTAAGTGAACGATGAACATTTGTCATCGCATGGAAGAAGAAAAAAACAAACTACGGTGTCCCTTGATAACCTTGGAAAAGAGCAATCTGGGGGAAAGGGGGGTTTAAAGGTTGGCAGCACACTTGTGACTCCACTGGTGTCGAGGGTGCCCATGGACGGCGGCAATCGCTTACCATCAGGTGATCAGTCTGTTAATCTACCACCTATCACATATAACGATAACAGATATATATATAAATTAATTAATTAAATAATCTTTATTTCCACCTTAAACAGTACACGTTTCTTATGTAAAAATAGGCATTAATAATATTCGGGGGGAATGTAGGATTGATCTGTATTTCAGGACTCCAGGGACCCCCGCCCGGAACTATGAAATGCCATTTATAGAATAAACTAAGATAAAATCTGATAGTACTAATGGCTAACTCAAGAGTAAAAGTTAATTTGATAACTTAATGACTTGGTAATCACGATGACGCTTGATCTTGATAGATATATATAATGGATAATCGTTATGTTTATGAAAAACTAGCCGCAGGTTCGTCCGCATGGAATTGGGTTGGCACCAAAGTAGCCTATGTCACTATCCATGGCTTCACTAATCGCCACCTAAAACACTTCAATGGATAAGTAGCCTATGTCGCTATCCATGGCTTCACTAATCGCCACCTAAAACACTTCAATGGATAAGTAGCCTATGTCACTATCCATGGCTTCACTAATCGCCACCTAAAACACTTCAATGGATAAGTAGCCTATGTCACTATCCATGGCTTCACTAATCGCCACCTAAAACACTTCAATGGATAAGTAGCCTATGTCACTATCCATGGCTTCACTAATCGCCACCTAAAACATTTCAATGGATAAGTAGCCTATGTCACTATCCATGGCTTCACTAATCGCCACCTAAAACACTTCAATGGATAAGTATCCACTTGTAACTGTTAAGTACCAGTAGAGTTAAGTATCAGCCTATATACTATCCCACTGCAGGGCAAAGGCCCCCATCATAGAAATCAAGTCATCGCTACTATGATGGGATTAGGCTTAATCACCACGCTTCATCAACATTCAGGGTTGGCGATCACAATCCCGAGCTATGTTCGAAAAATTCGAAACATAACCTTTACTCGACCCGAGCATCGAAACCAGGACCCCGAAATCACGGCCTGGTACTTAAACCACTAGACCAACTAACGGGGCAATTAACTAAATACATATAGATATACATATAGGTATTGATATTAAATGTGGGAGAGCCACGCTTTGGCATGAATGGGCCGGCTCGACCGGAGTGATACCACTGCCTCACAAAAAACCGGCGTGAAGCAGCGCCTGCGCTGTTTTTCGCCGTGTGAGTGAGGTTACCGGAGGCCCAATGAAGGGGAAAAGGTTGGTAGCGCACTTGTGACTTCACTGGTGTTGCGGGTGTCCATGGGCGGCGGGATTGCTTACCATCAGGTGATCCGTCTGCTTGTCTGCCACCTCTCATATAAAAAAAGAGAACGACTAACTAAATATAAATTAAGAAGTACGTTTTAGTGTGAATAATAAGTTGTAGAGATCGTCTAAACTTTGAATTCGCTATGAGCTTGCTAGCTAGATAAGTTAGTTAGTTAATTAGTCTAAGAAGCTTGGATCACACCCCCCTTTATATTATGATTACTAATATCGGCCACGAAGCGCGTCCAGTTGACAGATGGACGACCCACACGACACGCTGTCATGAATGAGCTGACGGCTTTGGACAGCCCTAAACCTAAGCCATATTTGAAACTGTTACGTGAAACGTTCCGGCAAGTTAACTAATGTCCTCATGACACTGGTGTTGATTCTCTCTGACAGATGACCCACATGACATGCTGGGATCAATCAGCTGACAGCTTGGGACTGCCCTAAACCGTAGCCTTGTTTAAACCTGTTACGTCAAACGTTCCGGCAAGGTAACTAATGCCCTCACGAGACATGTTGCACCTCGCTGACAGATGATCCACACGACACGCTGACATCAATGAGCTGACGGCTTTCATCGCCATACACTCTATTATGGTCTCTGTTACTCAGTTTCGCCATGTTGGGTCGGGTAATATACGAGGGATAGATAGAGAAAAAGAGTACTTTGGTGTTATTATGTATACTTTGGACCGAATAATAATATTTCGCACTAGGTATAGGTACAGACAGCCATACATCTGGTTACTACAATCTGTCAAAATTCCTTAATTGATATCTATTGAACCAAAGGTGTTTGATATGAAGGTGAGAATCGAATGAAGAAATTTGACAGTTTCGTAAACTTGGATGTCTATCTAAGTATGTTACACCATATCATACTTCCATATTGAGATAGTAAAGTAAGTAGGGCCTAAAATTTGTACCTAAGTTTTCGGTAAGAAATTCTTAGTGTCCGCCCGGAGTCTGGAAGTTGGCGGTATTGTACCCCCGTGCCTAGGAAAGCACGTTAAGCCGTTGGTACTGCGCCCAACCCAATCCCTCTCCAATCGTGTCACCCTGTTGTCCCAACGGAATATGAGGGTAAGGGAATAGAGAGTGCACTTGTGTTTGCGCACATACTTGAGTACTATAATATTTTGAAGTTTTGTGAGCGAAGTGTGTGCTAGATGAATTATAATATACTTGTTAATTTTGTTTTAATTTTCTCTTTGTGTATAATCTTTGTAAATTTGTCTAATTAATGTAATTGGTTAGCAAACTACCGTGTTAATTAAAGTCAATAAATAAATAAATAAATAAAATATATCCTGCGTACGTGGCTGACCGTTGAGATTGAGGTCGCCGTAGCCGTAATCGGTTGGAGGATATTATTAACATAAGTCGCTCCATCCAGGTTATACTTCTGTTCTGTTTCTCTCTCCAAATCCTCAATTTTGGATTACTTTGATCTCGTTTATGCTTACCGTCATACGTACACCTTATAAGTAAGAGTAAAACTTACCTAAATACGACAACTCAATCGTAGGTAGTTTAAAAGAAAAGCGTATCACGATTTAACTTTATCCCATTAATTTTAATGTCGATGTCTGTGAAAGTGAATCACGAATTCACTATCTTTATCATTACTATAGAACATTGTTACGTATAAATTGTCTTGAACTTGAGTTTCTTTTGGAAAATCCGTTTCACGTTATGGGCTGCGGCTGCGGTTTCCATCGCACGCTATTGGTCATTGGAGTCATCGCGCGAAAATGCCAAAATGGCGGTTGCGTCACGGAGACAAGATGGCGCCGGAGGGTGGCGCAAGGCGGAGGTCATGATCGCTCGGCCGCGAACTTGGCTGTTTGCTCTGGCCACTAAAGTTCGCTCCACAATCCCACGCGGCTATTCAAATGTATAGATCTGAAAAATCCATTGCAATTGCATGCTCTGATTCAAACTTACGACCTCCCGACGGAAGTTGAACGTGCCTTTAAGGTGACGGGTAGGAACACACTAGCAACGCCAATAGATTTTAATTTTTAGCTACTAAACCGGATCTATTTTAAAAAATTTCGGGGTTACAACCTCTCGGCAAACACTTATACTATTTATTAAATAACCATGCAAAAATGTTGGTAGCTAAAAAATAAAATCGATTGGCGTCGCTAGTGTGTCCTACCCGTCACCTTAAAAAGGAACTTCGGTCCTTTACCTACTAACTCGCTAGCGTAGTGACTAAGGTTTTTATTTATTTACAAAAGCAAGATTACAATTAAATTACTATAATCTGTTACTTAAAAAGTTACAACACAATTTAGAAATAATCCTAAACTGTCACTGTGGATGTTCATGTCAGGAAAATGCGTTAGGAAGTCGTTGAGCAGTGAGAGTAGCCGAGCCGTGGGTGCGTTGGCGGCGCGGCGTGTGCGCTTATTAATTTTGTTTTTGTGTGAATATTCGCATTCTTCGGCGTGGGCTTACGCTACCTCTAGATCCTCCCATGTGCCTACGGGGTACAAGAAAGCCTATACGTTCCGGTGCGGTTGGTTTATTAATCTTATTATTCAGAAGCCTTATTTTGCGCCGAAGTGCGAAGGTCCCGGCCGAGAATTAAAAAAAACTCATTTTTCACTGTAGGTATTACAGTCTCGGATCTCGGTGTACTGGGAAATGCTTCCGGCTACCGTCATCTAGTGTTCATAGTTTGTATAGGGATCGGTGTGAGTTCAATGTCAGAATAGACACAATAGATTCAAACGGGTACACTCCAGCACTAACTGTGGCTTGGCTTTGTCACTTTTAAATAACCCAATCTGACAAATAGTTTTGTTTTTCTCATGAAGAGATAATAATGTCTAAGAAAGTTAGATAAACTAAGAATACCTTTCCTTCCTTCCTCAGAGAAAGGCCTGGTCCTAATTGTATATGCTTCATAAAGATAATTGTCATTTTCCTTTTCGAATAAACATGCCGGTGGTAAAACAAATGGTGAGTTTTTAAGCAATTTATCTAACATTCAGATTCCATCGATTGATTTAGTCTAAGTTAAGCTAAGAATCTGTATCGACAAACGATAACCAAAGTTAACACTTTGTTTCAAAGTACAAAATCCTACTGGTTCTAGTTGGTAAATAAGCCTGTATATATTATATTACGAAACCAATAGCAAGACAAAAGATACTATAATAGCATCAGGTCACATTCCGATAACTGCATTGCTCAAAAGGCGCGAACCCGACCGCAAAGGGAAAGCGCGAGTAAGAAAAACGTTCTCTCACGCGGCGCGGGCGCAGGGTTGCCAGGTCTGAAGGACAAAGAAGCCGCTTAAAACTACAATACAGAAAGCACACCGTCAGAGTAAAAATATCCAACTTATAGTGAGTTTTTTTTTTACATTAGTGCAGACAAACGAGCAGACGGCTTACCTGATCCTAAAATACATGTGTAGGTTTTTACATATTTAGATGATTCCACTCAAGAGTGTAAAGCCCTTGCTTTTGTGTCGCATAGTCGCAAGCAAAGGATTGGCTCACGATGAGGTCTGGCTGAACAAACTATCTATCAAACTCGCGTTATGCTTGAAACCCTTGTGGCAGAGCTCGGTTTATGCGCTGTATATGCAGAAAGATAAATTCATTAATTAATAATAAAAAATAGAAAGGGTATGTAATAAAATACAATCTGTTACTACGCCTAGGCACTCGCGTTATCGTCTCGGTGTAGAGGGAAAAGTCTCACGTCTCCTAACTGCTCACATCTATACGACGATGATGCACAGATTACGTCATTTACGAGTACCTACAGAAAACACATAGTGTCTACCTACAAGTAGAGTACTAGAAATAATTACGAATTGAGTTACCTACAAAGTGTAAAATGTTATAATTATAAATAAATATTTCACAACATCACATACATTGGGAGATTTTGGAGTACCTATTTCCCGACGGCTACAACTTAGGGACGGGACTCAAGAGAAGAGCAGCGTACTCTTATTTATAAAGGCCGGCAACACATTAGCGCGGTCTTTCTGGTTTCGCTGCTGCTCATGGGCGGCGTTGATTACTTTCCATCAGGTGACTCGCTTGCTCGTTTGTCGCCTCTAGCATAAAAAATAAAATTGATCTGACTCCGAGATAGGTAGGTAGTTCAAGCAGCTGTGTTACGGATATCAGAACCAACAGCGGCAAATATATTCATATAATTGTCTTATCATCATCATCATCATCATTTCAGCCAATAGACGTCCACTGCTGGACATAGGCCTCCCCAATGTTCTCCACAAAGATCGGTCTTGTGCCTCCAGAAAAGCAATTCGTGACAAATGTTATTACGCTAGAATAATATCAAAATCTTTATTCCTAAACCACAAATCTACTTTAACCAAACATGTTCTTTAAGCACATAGGTATATTCCATTACGGTTGCGTACTCGTATCACCGATTTGGTCACTCTAAAGGTACGGCTATACGTTTGGCAAAAAGCAAGTATAAATAATAAATACCGACCACCTATCTTCTTTATGCTTGATAAATACTCAAGATTAGCGTATGTTAAACTGCGATGTATTCTGTGTTTCTGGGTAGTGGGTAGGTACCGGAGGAGATCTGCAGGAGTGCTAAGGTCACAGACATACTTTAAGGATTGCCTGCCTCCAGGGGTATTTTGCGAGGGGGGCATTTTGCGAGGAGAATAAACGGCCTATGTCCAGCAATGGGCTATTGGCTAAAATGATGGTCATCACCGGAGGCCCAATTCGGGGGGGAAGAAGAGTTTAAAGTTGACTCCGATGGTGTTGCTTGTGTCAATGGCGGCAATCGCTAACCGTTTGCTCTTCTGCCCTGCCACCGCCTCCTCATCTTAGCTTTTAATTCCCAAATGAGACCAAAGCTGTCGCTTCGGAGCCCAGGGTATCATCATCATCATCATTTCAGCCAATAGACGTCCACTGCTAGACATAGGTCTCCCCCAATGTTCTCCACCCGCATCCAATGGAGTCCTGTGCCGCCCGCATCCAATGGATTCCCGCGATCTTTTCCAGATCGTCGGTCCACCATGTGGGGGGCCTGCCACAGCTGAGACTTCCTGTACGTGGCCCCAACTAGAGGACCTTTCCGCCCCAACGGCCGTCTGTTCTCCTCGCTATGTGTACTGCCCATTGCCACTTGAGGCATGCAATCCTTTGGGCTATGTCTGTGACCTTAGTTTTTCTGCGGAGAACCAGCCCTATGCTTGGACCAAAATCCAGGCTTCGGGAATGCTAGTAATTACAATGGAACTATCCGGAAAGTCTGGCCTGTCACATAAAAAATATTGGCAAACACTCATCCACATGTTCGTGCTTGCTGTTTGCCGGTAGCATGCCAAGCGTGTGGCCGTTCCTTCATGTGTTGTACACACACGAAGATGCGATGGCTTTCGTCCGCAATCGGGCAAAAGGAGCAAAAGCACAGCGAGTGGAGTGGAGCAAGCCGTGACCACGCGGTGACATAAGCGGTGCAACGCGGTAATGGCCTACTCTACTTGCCGGTGCACTCTAATTTTGATCTATGTTCTTTGTTAGAGATGCAGGCAATGTTATCGATAGATGAGATGCCATTCACCCAACACAAAGTAGACGGACTAGTCGCTGGTACTAATGATGAACTAATCGTGGATACTAACGGCCGCACTCAGAGACGTAATTTAAGCTAATGTTCATTAACTTTAGTATCGGTAGTCTTTATGTGTATCCGAATAAGGGTCAATATTTTTTCTTAAGTAGCCAACTAAGTTAATCAACGACTCAGAGTGTGGCAGTAACGTATCTACTTATGTATCCTGCTTGAAAAATGTTCTTTACGTATCAATGACGTTATTCTTCGTACTCGTGTCGGTCAGCTATGACATAAAAAAATACTTCAATATTTTAAAATGAAGTATTTTTTATGTAATAGTTTTATGTGATATAAGAACGGATCACTTGATGGTATGCGATTGCCGCCGCCCAGTGAAGTCACTACTGCGCTACCAACCTTTAAGTCCCCCTTTCCCCTGGATTGGGCTGCCGGTACCCTCACTTACACAGAAGAGACACTTCTTTACGCCGGTTTTCTGACAGGCGGTATCACTCCACTCGAGCCGGCCCATTCATGCAGGTAAAAAAATAATTCAAATTATCTCGCGTGTTAATCTCGATGGCGACCAAAATTTGAATCCATTTTGAATTATTTGAATTTGAACAGACTAACATACCTATTACATTTTATCGATGCTACTTTGATGTTTCAATCTCTAAAGTTTCGTGTGAAGAGAGCAGCTGCGGGTAGTGGATAGTGTAACATGCAATACTTATTCAAGCGTAATCATTTATAATTTCGTCAGTTTGTTATTTATTAACCAATATCTTTCTCATTCACTGTACTCATATTTTTATTACTTTGTCATGGTTTGTGCTTCTTTAGTAAAGTAATTTCTGAAATAAATATCTGGAGTGATTTTGTTTAATAAATTTATACAACGTCTCGTACATTGACCTCGAGGCCAATTCTACTAACAACTTTACGTACAAATCGCAGCTGAATCGCAACTGAACCTCGATTGTTGTGTATTATTAGAATTGACCTCCTGATTCCACACATGATAGCTAAAAGCACATATCAAAAAATACATACACATGTTACATATTTTACACCCAGACAATGAACAAACACAAATGTTCAATATACATATGTCCAGAATGAGAATCGAATGATGTGAGGTCGTATGAGGTAAGGTCTCTATCAAATGCGGCAATGATAGTGGTATACTTAAACGAAACATAGAATTAGCCTATATAGACATAGAATCATCAGTCTTACTGCAGGGCAAAGGCCTGCACCATAGAAATCAAGTCATCGCCACTATGATGGGATTAGGCTTAATCACCACGCATGCCAAATGCGGATTGGTGATCACACACCCGAGCTAAGTTCGAAAAATTCGAAACATACTTTTTGCCCGACCCAGGAATCGAACTCAGACCCTGAGAACACGGCACGGTACTTAAGCCAGTAGACCAACACGTTTAAACGAAGCACAGCATCTTTTCAATTTGTAAACCATGCTTAGGTACTTATTAAAATAGCTAATATGCTAGACCAGATAAATATTGATGACTCGTTTATTGCAGTGGTGGTGCTGAAAAGCAAAGGGCCTGGGTTAATTTTTGGAGACCAGGAATTGTCATGGTCTGTTGGCATTCTACCAACATTAATTAGGCTTACCACCCATATGCACAATAAGCTGACAACCCGAAATTGGATTTGTCATGTTGTAAGTTAGCTTTATTGTTGTGGCACTCAAAGAGATAGTTTATTTATAAGAACAGTTGCGATTTGACCCTTTGGGCCGGTAGCCGTGTGTAACTATTGTCCAAGTGACAGGTCAAATTATGTCGCGAACGCTATGATCTGAACTTATTCAAGAAAAGAGTGAATAGGCTGTTACTAGACAGGCATGATCCATCCTCGGCCACATCATCACTTACCAACAGGTGAGATTGTGGCCAAATGTCTGGCTATTGTAATAAAAAAATGCACGTACAAATGACACCTGTCATTAGCTACCTAGCTTTTCTGTTGAAATTTGCGCCCCATGGCGCACTTACATTTATTATTATCGAAGTGTTTAAGTTTAATATATCAACATAACAGTAGAGCTGCATAGAAAACACATAAGTAGGTGCACTTTAGCTTAGGTAAGCTAAAGTGCAATAATAACATCTACTTACTTAGCCATAGGTACATGATCAAATGATTCTATTAATAAATTGTAATGTAATGCTGGTAAGAAAGTGTCGCCAATATCAAAAATTTCATGTTTTATAAGAAGCATCTCGACCAGCTGTCAATCAATAATTCTCTATGTATTGATAAATTACATTTATTAAAATTAAAAGCACATACTCAAACATGGTTTAAGGAATGTTGAAATATGGGTTGTCTTGGGTTTATTTACCGAGACAAATTAGGAAACACTGACAAAGTCTATGGTTAGGCCTATGCATATATAGTTACGTCAATCAAAGTCTACACTTTGACAGAAATAAATATGTATGTACATCTTAAATTACATTATTTTGATATAAGATGTACAGTCAGCTGTGCAGAGATGTATGTACACTTTAGTACCTTGTCACAGAATTACCGCCCGTATCCTTGTAGAAGTTAGATAGTACCTAGCTATAATGAGAAGGCACTAAAGTACATTTCTTCGCAGCCGACCGTACCTAATTTATCTTAGAATAAGAAAAGAGTGGTCTATCGTTTCGTAACCTACGAACAGTTGACAAACAAACAAAACTACCTACATACTCGTGATGTTTGTACAATTACTATATTTATACTCAGAATTAGGTGTTTTGTAATATTAGGTAAGCTTGTGTAGTTCCTGAATTAGTATCTAATATTTACAGTTGATTACAACAAGCCAGTTCTATTCACTCACCTTTTTTTCTTTCATATAAATAGGTAACATAACTCAAAAGTACACTTGATACTACGTGAAAGAGAGTAAAAATTTAAAAAGTTCAAAAATAAATTGAAACTGCCGTTAACTGTCCTATTCATGTTACGTGTTCACACAGGGAATACATAGGTTTTTTTTCGCTTTTTAAAAAAACAATTAAATTTTTTTACTTAAGTAAAAATCAGTTTCCGCTTTTAATAAGCACCTCACTCAAGTAATATTATAATTTATTATTTCGCCATATTATGGGTGCGTCCATCTTGAATCTGTCATTTTTCATAGTATATTACAAACACACACGTCAAACATTTAACACCTCGTCGATTTTTCGTCGGGGGTTAAAAGGAGGACCATGATATTCAAGCAAAGAAGAGAAAGAAAGATTTCATGACGATGCGTTCCATTTAGATCTGTCAATCTTCACTTCACACAATATGAAAAAGTGTGAGTGATATCTACAGAATCGCATATCTTTATTAAGTAAACATACAGCTTATTATCATACATATTATGACTTATTATATTTACCTAAGTAACACACTAGCATAAGTTAATTTACACTAACTACGATAAAAAATTATGTAATGTTTTCAGTTCGGTGAACCTTTTACGCAATCGGATTTGTAACTTTGTGACATTTACGTACACTTATTTAAACTGCGATTAAGTTAGTAAATGTGTCGGTATTATTCTCCCCTGGTGATCCTAATTAGTGGCAAGTTGAGAAACCCAAGTTTCAGCGGGTTTTGCAACTTGTCTGATAAACTATTGCGATCAATTGCTATTGCAACATCGCGCTTGTTTTTTTGTGAATGTACATAAATGTTCAATTTCCGACTGCCACACAACACGCTTATAAGCTCCATTCATGCACCTAAATAACATAACAATAATTTATTTAATATATTGTCGGTGGCTTGACTATCTCTAGTCTACTTGATCCTCTAGCACTGCGACGGGATATAGCTTCCCTCAGCATTGTACACCTTACCTGAGTATCATGGGGAGTGCTCTGAGGAACTGTTTGAGATACTCCCGGGACGATCCGTTTGGAACAGTGGTAGTGAACGCTGCCTTTGGTCCAAGGGTTGCGGGTTCGATCCCCGCATAGTATAAACATTTGTGTGTATGAACAACATGTCTGTTTGTATTGGTCTGGGTGTTTCTATGTATTATAAGTATGTATTTACAAAAAAAAGTATTATATGTATATATTTGTAATCCCACTGTTGATTCTGATATCCGTAACACAGGTGCTTGAGCTACCTATCTCGGAGTCAGATCAATGTATGTGATGTTGTGATATAATTAATTATTATTTACTCCCTGCAGCTGAATTCTTACATCAAACCACACGCAAGCGATTGTCATTCCATCCCCATCATCTCGATGGATGGCATACTGTGCGTTTCTCGCGGAAATTTCTACCACGTACCTCAGTTCTGTGGAATGGTTTAGCTGCGGGAGTATTTCCCGACGGATACGACTTGGGGCCCTTCAAGAGAAGAGCGGTACTCTTTTTTAAAAATGGCCGGCAAAACATTAGGGATCTCTCTGATTTCGCGGATTTTCATGGGCGATGTACTTTCCATGAGGTGACTGGCTTGCTCGTTGGTCGCCTCTAATATAAAAAAAATAATAATTATATAATTATGAATGAAATATCACACCAATAGCTACGAGTCTTTGATAGTTACTTCGCTTTAAAACTACTGGCCTAGTGAATTCGCCATTTTGAACAACTTAACTGTGCATTATCTACCGTCTTCCGCGATTCTATCGCGAAATGTAAAAGAGATACAATCTTTATGCATTAACAGTTTGTATCCGTCAATCACTGAACATTCGTAGACATCGCCTCCTTTATGATACACACTTCTATCCCAGGTTTTACTTGTCTAGTTATTACGTTCTTCCTAAGGTCAGCAGCCCCTGAGTCACCTACACGGGTTTGCCTAATCGCAAGTGTGTTCCACTGATTGTTAGTTCTACGCATAGAGTTAGATAATAATAGTCTGGATAGTTCGACGGCAGTCGTGGACCCCCACCGCTTCTTCAGGGTGCTTATAAAAGTTAATTTTATGATAGACGACTTATTAAGGTGACGGGTAGGGCACACTAGCGATGCCAATCGATTTTAATTGTAAGCTACTAAACAGGATCTATTTTAAACAATTTCGGGGTTACAACCTCTAGGCGAACCCTTATTAAAAATTTATTCACGCCAAAAGCAGCCACTTTTGGCGTGAATAAATTTTTCGCGTACAAAAACGGACCCAACATTTGTGCATGGTTATTTAATAAATAGTATTAGTGTTTGCCTAGAGGTTGTAATCCCGAAATTGTTTAAAGTACATCCGGTTTAGTAGCTAAAAATTAAAATCGATTGGCGTCGCTAGTGTGCCCTACCAGTCACCTTAAGTGCCATTTTGTCAGTAGCTTTTATTTCTTTACCTAGCTGATTTATACCCGTTTTACCTCTGGCCAAAGTGATCGACAAAAAATTGACTAAATATTGAACTTATTTACCAAGATCAAGGTAGAGGTATCCTGTACGCTAATGATTTTATTTATTTCTTTCTTTTAATTTTTACAGAAACATGTACAGTGCATTTGCGACGCTGAAAGTAAATCCCTTGTTGCTCATTACGTTAGAATATTCTTGCAGTAATGCAGTGTGTGTCCGGGAATGTTTGTATCATTTCTTTGTCTTTGTGCAAACCTTTTCTTGCTTTCCATCACTTAGTTTTTACTTTCACTTAATGGTTAACTCTCACAGTAACTCTGGTATAATAGACATGCCTACAAGTTTAATGTAATAGGCCCTAATAGTTTAAGACTTCCAACAGATTTCCAATAGATATTGAAATACTGAGTGAAAAAAACCGCATTTTTATTATTATTAACGGAACCAGCATATTATTCAATTCCAAAATAATATGTCTAATTTAGTAATCACATCCAGGGCTGCCAATCTAGTCACCCTAAATGTACACCAGATGAACAAAATCAACATTATTTCGATCAAAATCGTTTATCTACTCTTTTTAATTAAAATCTTGCAAATCAATTAAATTGCCCTTACAAATAAGACGGCGGCTTATCGAATCGATTTATCGATGAATTAGATGCGACAGATATATTTTTACCAGATTTTTGTGGGTCACGAATTAGCTCGATTGTACAATTTGTTGGAAACTTTGAAAAATAAAACCCAAGGTGACGTTGCGAAAGGCAATTGTAGGTAAAGAGAACAAAGTCTGTGTGACGAGCGCCTAGATGTTCGTCGCAGGCTGAAGACTGCGTACCTATTAGCCAGCTTGCGGAGTAGCTGAACTGCGGTAACTCGCACTGTTTGTACCTCACTCTTACGCTGGACGGTAGCTCCCATCCTGGTGGGAGCTACTGTTTGTGCCCAAATTACAGGTTATCTATATGCCTTTCATATAAAGTTTATATACTTTGTCAACAGAATATATGAACACAGGTTTTATTCTTATCATGTGTACAGGATGACACATTTAGATTGGTCAGTATGGGAAAGTCTGAAACTTATTAGAGATACAAAATAATAAGTAGGAAAATTCACCATCTGAAGATACAAAACGCAATAAGTAGGTCGTTACCTAAACAAGTTGGCGGTTATATGGAAAATAGGCGGTAATTTCTAACAGTTATTCAAATAAATTAAAATAGGCTATTAATCTAAATACAGAAATGGCTAATTTTGTTTTATTGAATTCTCTTTTGTTGTATTCTAATAAAAAATGAAACTCAGGATACAACCAAGCGTAACACTTGAGATTGGCAGAATTAACCGTGCTCACGTCACGCTACAACCCATAATAAAAAAGGGATTTTGTTATGTTCGCTTCAGACTTTCCTTAAATGTAAGTATAGCTAAGACAAAATTAATACCAGTAACACAAACAACACAAACGACTCATAAATTAATATCGTTATATCGATGCACAAACAAGTGAACCAGCTCCTGGTAATTGGAAACATATCGATCATCCTTCATGAATATTCACTGTTCGCAAGCGATAGGAAACGTACCGACTGACACAATTACCCACTCGCACCATCCTTGCCATAACGAGCTATGGTAATACGACACGACTTATTTAAAAACCAATCTATTTAGTAGATAGACTCTTTATTGCATAAGACAAACGGAAAAACGACCGCGAAACGGTAAGCGAAACAATAAAAAGATTGAATAGACACTGCCGTGAGCCATACCGTTTCATGGTGCACAAGCTTGTCCTAGAAACTTACCATATAATTTCTGTTCTGAAACAAACAATGGTTTTTCTCTTTTTTATATAGTTGTCTACTTTTGTTGAGAAAGAACGATTGGCGATTATATGTTCGAATTCGAGCAAGCACCTCCGAAGTTTTAAAAAGGGTTACGAACGTCAGACGGCGTCACTTCACAAACCCTGGATCATGGTCCAAGCCTACCACTGGCTCCGTAGCGACGGCTTACTCAACCAACCGTGCTTTTGGGAATACATGAGAGTTCCGCTCGGAAACAACATGACATGAAATGGAAACCGCTCGTGACAGCGCATGCGATAATATCCCCATTACTGAAACAATGCGAGATGAGATAACCGAGTATGCGCCCGCGTCGCGGCCTTGCGCCGGCGCACCGGCTTGTGACCGCTAGTTTAATTATTTCACACCCAATAATAAATTAATGCTTTGCTATTCGAGCGATGGTAGTCGTGGGTCGTTGTCGAATTTTTCGACGGCGAAACGCAACCGTCTCTGCTAGAAAGATAAGATAGTCCTCGAAACGGTCCTCGTTCGCAACTGCTTTCATTGTATGGAGACGGCCAACGGATGACAACGCACAGGACAATTAAGTTATCTTGTAAAAATAAAGATTATTTCATTAAATCAAAGACTAAAACGAAAGGAACGATACGGCGACGTCCCACTGATCTCATTACATTCTAGGCTCTATGGACATAGACATTAAATACAAATTCGTGTAAAACAATGACAGGATTAGCTGCGCGACGAGGACAGCTTTAGAATGAGAAATGGTTCTATCGTCGCAGAACACAAAATAGTCTTTTAAAACGGTTCGTCTTCGGAAAAAAACGTCACAGAGTGTGAAAGAGATCCAACTGGCCCTGACGCAGATTCTATATGGGTGCGGTAGAGAAAGAACGTCGCCCAGCACGTCACCCCAGTACTAACGGCTTCGCGAAGTTTTTTTCAAATATGGCTTTCTATGAAAAGGCACAGTCTGTTTAGGGTGCATGTTTTTGGGCATTACACGCTCATAGATTTTCTTTACTCCAGAATGTTGTGTTTTATGAACTAAGAAGAAGATACTGGCAGTGCCTACGGAAGTGATGCCATCGCGTCCGTTGTAACTGCAACGTCGGCTATCCTTTCGCTTACCATCAGGCTATGACGAGCCGATATATTATAATACTATAAAGAAAATGGTATAAGTTGCATTTTTATAGATGAGAAAAAAAATGTAAAGAAACTTCGACGTTTTATCACAGAATAGTATGTTTTACAGTAAGATATATGATAATTTGGTCTTTGTTCCAGGTGAAGGATATCGACAGCGAGAGCCAGCACTCGGTGCGGACCCCGGACAACTGCAAGCTCGAGGAGAAGCTGTAAGTTATTTTTTCATGAATATATCATTAATGATAAAAATAATATCCTCCAACCGATTAAGTGCACTCTCTTTTCCCTTACCCTCAAAATTCGATGGGACATTATAGTGACACGACCGGAGAAGGATCGAGCGCAGGACCAACCTCTTAATGTGCTTTTCGAGACACGGGAGTACAAGACCGCCAACTTCCAGACTCCGGACTGACACTAAGATTTTTTTACCGTACTTGCACAACTTACGCAGCCGTTACTTTAAAGTGCGACACACTACCCTCTGCGCCATCGAGGAATTCATCATACCTATGCTACGCATATCGCCTAGAGTATCCTCTTAAAAAAATGACCCAATTATAGTGGTAAGAAAAAACCTCAGCAGGGAGTTGCATTCATTAGCTGTCCACATTATCATATGTAAGCAAATCCCTTTGCGGATCAGGCGAAAGTCAAATAAAGTAGCTACTTGGCATGACCCAATAGCGTATTTGGTCAGGAGAGGGTCGTGAATAAGGTTTCGTACCTTAACGGCCACTCCCCACTTAAGGACGATGAGAGTGGTGCCCTGGTGTTTTTAGTTGGTATGCCTCTGGCCGGCTTCTCATGAGGAGAAGCCCCCGCCAGAGGAGAGTCCGACATAACCCCTCTGCTCCCAGGCAGAGGGGTATGCGTAAGGCATTTCCACCAGGGTGAACAAAAAAAAAATAGCGTATTTGGTGGTGACCCTGCCTCATATATCATGGTGGATCGGTGTATTGTAGAAATGAATGAGACGTGCAAAAGAATTTCCTGGACATTTGCAATAAACAACTATGAATATTAATTCACATATTAGTCATAAAATTAACATAAATACGAACATATTGTAGGTATAAAATGTAGGTAATCATAGAGATTACATTATCATTTGATGGAATGTTTTGGGTACTAGCCGTAATTTTTTCATAACACCATTAAGATTCACAAAAACGAACATTTAAACGATTATGTTAATGTAAAAACATATTAAGTTTGAATATGTTGTACTCCCCGTGTAAGCCCCGTGTAAGTGTAAGCCGTGTTGTCCCCGGCAGAGTAGAATAGGCCTCACTCTTACCGAGGTGTCGTAAAAGGCGACTAAGGTAAAGCTGCTGGCATGATCATCAGCACCCGGGAAATTTCAAAGCATTTATATCAAAACCCTCGCCAACCCGTCTGCCAAGCGTGGTGAGTATGGCAACTACCCCTCATGTAATTGAGGGAGGCCCGTGCCCCAGCAGTGGGGACTTAAATGGGCTGACGACGACGACGACTATGTTGTACTCGTATGTCCTACAGTAGCTACTCACGAGACAAACGGTTCAATTTAAAAGCGGCCAAATGCGAATTAGACTCTCCCATGAAGGGGTAATTGCGGTTTACACTTTATGACGTATGAAAAAAACTGAGTATGAGTCCTAAGTATGGAGAGCCCCGAATTTTTTTTCTAATTTTTGAAGTTGGTTCGAGTTCCGCGCATCGATTTCTTCGTCACATGGTATCAAGGTGATAGCCTTCACTGACTGTTACATCTTGAGAATAAAAGCTTTGAGCTGTCAAAAATGTGTAACTAGATGCTGACCTGAACCCGACCTCCTTTGCCCAAAACGTTTACTATGTAACAAAAATAAAATTGGATAATATCTTTTGCGCTGTGTCATTAGCTTTAGTGTCTTGACGTAATTAGAACAACTGTCATTTGTAACGATAAGTGTTGTTTTCATATGTACCTACACGGTTACACCGGTTCTAGGACGGTGTTATGCCTGCGTAGCACAGTTCGAGTATCTTAGGCCGCTTGTTCGGTCCAGTGGCGCCACTCATCAATATTAAGGTGTGTCCACATCTCACGAATGCGCCGCGAATGTGCAGCTCGCGCGCCGCGCACGAGCCGCTCGCGAGCCGCTGACGAGCTACCCTCGAGTAATATACATAAGTACTTATAAATCATCATCATCATCAGCCTATTTAAGTCCCCACTGCTGGGGCACGGGCCTCCCTCAATCATATGAGGGGTAATTGCCATACTCACCACGCTTGGCAGACGGGCTGGCGAGGGCTTTGATATAAATGCAGAGTTTTCCTTCTCTGGGTGCTGATGATCATGCTAGCAGCTTTACCTTAGTCGCCTTTTACGACACCTCGGTAAGAGTGAGGGTGGCCTATTCTACTCTGCCATAATTCAACACAACTTAATCAAAACAAGCCTTGGCAAATAAAGAATTTTTGATTTTGATTAGTAGCGGAAAGTACCCTATAGGTTTTAATTCCCTTATGACAGTCAAGATATGCGTTTTTCGGTACTTTACATCTTTCAAATGGGTCCAAATCGGTCATTAAAAGAGTACGCATGCTTTGTTTCTATCGACTTCTCAAAATGTGTGAAATAATTTAATACTGGCTTGTAGATTAAGTATAAGATAACCAGCTAACCAAGATAGATAAAAAAACACATACAATTGTTTCGAATTATGAACTTGTTTGGAAATAACAATAAGCTGATTACATGCAAACTATTCCAGAAAGTATCAAGATCATAACAACAAATTAAGAGCCGCAAAATTACGAACATGCAAACTCGAATGGGACACGCTATTGGTGTTAGTTAAATAACACCAGGAACATGGGCTTGTCTTGCAATACTGGTGAATTACGTTCCGTTACGGAACTCGTGCGCACGCGACGGTCGAACCGGTGAACTTGACCTGCACCAGTATTACAGATGCGGCTGATATTTCTTTTGGGTCGTTACTGACTGATTTTTGAGTTATGGCGATTGGTTTTTTTATGTGATAGGTTTCAGACGAGCAGACGGATCACCTGATGGTAAACTATTACCGCCAACACCAGTGATGTTACCAGTGCGCTGCCAACCTCCCCGGATTAGGCCTCCAGTAACTCTTATTCACTTGGCAAAACACAGCGCAGGCGTGGTTTGACACCGGTTTTCTGTGAGGCCGTGATATCACTCCGATCGGGCCGGACCACTCATGATGAAACTCGGCTCTCCCATGGGACATGGAAGCATTTTAATTGATATTATTTTCAAAAGTTATTTCAAGTGAGTTTTTTATGCTAGAGGTGACAAACGAGCAAGCGGGTCACGTGATAGAAAGTAATCATCGCCGCCCATGAACATCCGCGAAATCAGAGATCGCTTATGTGTTGCCGGCTTTTTTTAAAAAGGGTACGGGTAAGTCGCAGCCGTCGGGAAATGCTCCTTATAATAAAAAAATACAAAATCGGCTATATTATCCCTCATAACAAGAAGTTTTGTGATACCAAAATCGGCCTGTATACAAAAATTATGAAAGTTTTTTCATACTTCCACTTCAGTACATATTAGAGCCGTCAATTCATTGAAATTTTCATCGTAAAATGTACACATATTAGTATAGGTAATCGTCGTAGGATTACCTAGTAGCTAACCGGCTGTTCACATCACGTCGTTGGATAACAAATGATTATACAAATCCGACGTTTCGCCTAACGTTTACGAGACTTCTGTATTGGAATCCGTAAAAGATAGTGAAGTGATTCGAATTTCATTTGAGTGTCTTTGGGATTTTTTTTCAATCCGAGTAAAACGAAAGAACATCACTGAGGTCAATAACCTCATGGGATTCCATGAGTTTATTGACCTCAGTGATGTACGGGGTCGATGCTGGGACGTAAAAAATTTTATATACAGGGTCAAGAAAATGCTCTCTCTGAGAGTCAATGAATGACTCGAATGGATATTGCTTGAAAACAAATTGAACAATAAATTAATGCTGCTTGAGTGACTATTTTTAGCATTCAAATCTCATGATCATTTTAACGTCTCTGTCTCGTTGCATCCAAAAGCATCTTCGTATTCCGATGAGTTTTTTTTATTTTCTGATGAGTTTTTCTAGGCCAATTCGCACGGTCTTGTCAATCCATGGTGGGCTTTTTGGTACCCCTTCTGCTGTCCTCTTCTACTTCTACTCAAGCCATCATCATCATTTAGCATTTATTCCTGGTTGCATCTCAAGCTGTCACTTTGGATAATTGGGTCCGCTTTTCTGCTACACATCCACTTCCCAAGGTCTTTATCATCCATATTGGTGAAATTATTGGCACTTTGTGCTTTGTTTCGCTGCGTGAGTGAGGGTACCGGAGGCCCAATCCGGGGAATAGGGGGGTTTAAAGGTTGGCAGCGCACTTGTGACACCACTGGTGTCGCGGGTGTCCATGGGCGGCGGCAATTGCTTACCATCAGGTGATCCGTCTGTTCGTCTGCCTACCTATTATGTACATAAATAAAAAAATATATATAAAAAAAAATCTAAGTACTCAAGTCTGTTTGAGTTACATTGTAAAATGACTCAAATGGAAATTTGACTCGGTTTGCATCTCTAAGAGAGCCGTAAAAGGCGTGATCGGTTAGCATTGAGGGGCGATTATATGCAAAACCCGGCCCTTCGCGAAGAGCTCGTGAGAAACGCCGGGACACAAAGAAGTAGTCACGACGACGAATTGATTGAACTGGCCGGTTAACGAGAAACGCTACAGTTGGTGATGAATCGTTAATTAATGGTAACAAATTTAACTTCCTGAGGCCTTGTCATGTATTTGATACATAGAAAGAAGAACAAAGGTGTAGATCTGCCATTAGAATGACATGAGAGTACACAATAACAGTTTAGGATTATTTCTAAAATGTGTTGTAACTTTTTTTAACTAAAGTATCAGCCTGTATACTGTCCCACTGCAGGGTAAAGGCCTCCAACATAGAAATCAAGTCATCGCTACTATGATGAAATTAGGCTTAATCACCACGCTTGTCTAATGCGGATAGGTGATCACAATCCCGAGCTATGTTCTAAAAATCCGAAACATATCTTTGCTTGACCCGGAAATCGAACTCAGGACCCCGAGATCACGATCACTAGACCAGCAGGGTGATAACTTTTTTAAGTAAAAAAATTATAATAAATTTTATTGTAACCTAGCTTGTGTATACTTTAGTGTAAATAAATAATAAATAAATATTTCACAACATCACATACATTGATCTGACTCCGAGATAGGTAGCTCGAGCACCTGTGTTACGGATATCAGAATCACCAGTGGGATTACAAATATATACATATAATATTTTTCTTTTGTAAATACATACTTACAATACATAGCAAACACCCAGACCAGTACAAACAAACATGTTTATGCACACAAATGTTTGTACTGTGCGGGGATCGAACCCGCAACCCTTGTATCAGAAGTAGCGTTCACTACCACTGTTCCAATCGGGTCGTCAAATGTGTGAATACAAAAATACAAAAAAAAAAAAACAAAAATTATTTTTTTTCAGTCACTTAGGTATAAGTATTGTACAATGGGTTTGGACTCTCCTTTTAAGCAAATACTACTATTATTAGTAATATCACTGTAAAATACCAAGTTTTCTTAAATAAATTAAAGTCTAAAAATATATGAAAGCGCCACTGCCGCTTACGTCATAGCGCATGGTAACCCCATTGGAAATAAATCAAATGAACTCCGTTTAGTTCCTCAAGATAATTTGCTGGTACAGTGTTACCTGAGATGGTTTCAAGAGAAATGATACCGTGTGTATAAAGATTTGAACGCGCCAGTGATCGAGAATTTTGCAACATTTGACGACCCGATTGGAACAGTGGTAGTGAACGCTGCCTCTGATACAAGGGTTGCGGGTTCGATCCCCGCACAGTACAAACATTTTGTGTGCATGAACATGTTTGTTTGTATTGGTCTGGGTGTTTACTATGTATTATAAGTATGTATTTACAAAAGAAAAGTATTATATGTATATATTTGTAATCCCACTGTTGATTCTGATATCCGTAACACAGGTGCTTGAGCTACCTATCTCGGAATTAGATCAATGTATGTGATGTTGTTAAATATTTATTTATTTATTGTTGCACGTTGTATTATTATTAAGCTATTACGTACGTTACAACTTGTTACGAAGAAACAAAGAATAGTAATCGGTATTTTCGGTTATAATAACGCCAGGTAAAATTTTATATTTAAGAATATGCTTGCTTATATTACCAGAATCAAGTTTGTATGACAAGAATCATTCATATTACAAGAATAAGAGTCACGTTATGGAGAGGTCCATCAGGCAAACGATGCAGAGGAAGACCATACGCTAGATGGGATGATGACATTAAGAAGATAGCTGGCCCACAATGGCATCAAATAGCTCAAGACCGCGAAAAGTGGAAAGCTTTGGAGGAGGCCTTTAATATAAAATAAATAAATTTATAAATTGTTTAATTTATAAATTTATTTAATTATAATAAAACATACCTGCTAAAACATAGTGTTGCAGTATTTTTAGATTAAGTTTATTTTCAAATAATTCATATTTAGAAACTAACTACTTAAATTTAGACTTTTTTTCTTAATTTGTTACTAAGATACTTAAGTAGGTACAACTTTTTAATGGTATACAGTAGCTATAATATTTATTTTCACTGGAAATAAAAGGCTTTTTTATTTTATTTTTTTTATTTATATTACCAGAAAAGAGGCCGAGTCAAAGGAATTTCTTAATTTCATACATTGTCGAATGAATTTCTTTTGATCAGCATACAACGTTTATAAACCATGTACCAACCAGCATATTTATCATATTTTTAGTTAAACGGGTTGATTAAGTTTAAATGTTAGCGCCGTGTTCATACTTCAGTAATTTTAATATAAAAACTCAATTCAACTTGCTTATTATACTTGTTAACTACGAGCTTATCAAGGATACGAATATTTTAACCGGCAATGCGAATTTAACAAGCTTCGTAAAATAATTTTAAATTAATTGCTTATTACCGTTATAAATAATTCCACATTGGTCAAAAAATTATAATCAAAATTGCATTTGTTTGTAGACATAGCTAAGATTAAAGTTGAACTAACTAGAGATACAAAGATTACTTCAGCTAGAAAAGTTCTCATGTTATTCTCATGTGTTGCAGCAGATGTCAATGGGCGACGTTAATCACTTACCATCAGGTGAACCGTCTGCTCGTTTGTCTGCTATAGTGTAAAAAAAAATTAACACCTTTTCTTGCATGTACTGTTATAAAATGTTATTTGAGGTGTATAAAGTGTAAAAAATATTATTTTACACCTTTTTGATCGTGGTTATTGAAGGCGGTTTATTTTTTTACAGAAATTTTTTTTCAAGCCTTTTAGTGTCCCTCTTCCACCCTCGCCAAATAACTAAAAAACTAATTGTGAGTACCTACAGTATTGAAAGAGTTATCCTTTAACTCCTTACCGTTGAGGAGTTTACCTTCCATCATCAGCAGAGCCACAAAATTAATACAGTCAGACATAAATACTGGTGTATGAAATTTGCGAGTTCTCCTCATTTTTCCATCAGGATCCCATCATCAGATCCTGATATCCTGATCATGGTACCATTTCAGGACTATCTACTTTCCAACTAAAAAATAATCATTTAAATCGGTTCATAAATGGCAAAGTTATCGGCGAACAAACACAAAAAAAAAATTATATACTTACACAATGTCGAATTAGAACTTTTTTTAGATGGTTAAAAATATCTTTGTGAAAGAGATGACAAACTAAAAGCAACATGATACATTGACCCGGCCACTGACCTCGCTCAAAGGGGCAAAAGCGAAATACAGATTGAATGCTAAACAACCCGTTTGGAACATTCGGCCCTTGATGTTATCGGGCGACACATTTTAAAGCGAGGTGCGCAGTAAAAGTGTGCGTGGAATAATCTTCCGAGTTTCGTGTCAGTGACATGAAGCCTCATCAGGATTAGGGTCAAAGTACCCAATCTCGAAACAGAATCACACCAAATTCACAATCAAAAGCGGATGATCTTTAAACCTTAGGTTTTTGTTAAGAATTTGGGGTGTCTGGTAATTACAATGAAGCGACTACCGTCTCGCCAAACCGTCTGCCAAGCGTGGTGAGTATGGCAATCACCCCTCATGTGATTGAGGGAGGCCCGTGCCCCAGCAGTGGGGACTTAAATGGGCTGACGATGATGATGACTGCCGTCTGACCTTCTCAACCCTTTAAAAGGGGGAACCAAACCAACTGAATTATGCTTACACGTTCCAGAAACTATGCGAAACGTGCAGGTTTCCTCGGGATGTTTTCCCTCACCGCAAAACTATAGGTAGAAATACGCACATAAATTTGAAAAATCCAGAGGGACAGGCTTGGATTCGAACCACGACCCCCCAATGGAAGGCGCGTTCTTATCTACTGAGCTACCATCGCATTATCTACTGCTGTCGGTGGGTCAACGAGACTGTCAATAATATGGTAACTTCCGTCACGGTGCATTTATCGGATCGCCTTCACAAATCTTCTGAAAAACGGATCTACTCGTAGCCAAGTGCCTTGATTAGAGGACACACTTCAATTCGACGTTGACGCGCGATAAAAAACATTCACGCCCGAATACTTTAGCGTTTGGTGTAACTTAGAGAGCTGTATAAACATATTGTAGTCTCTGATTTTTATGTGATAGGCGACAGACGATCAGACGAATCACCTGATGGTAAGCGATTGCCGCCACCTATGTACACCCGGGACACTAGTGAAGTCACAAGTGCGCTGCCAGCCTTTAAACCCCTCTTTCCCCCGAATTGGGCCTTCCGGTACCCTCACTCACGCAGGGAAACACAGCACAGTGCTGCTTCACGCGGGTTCTCTGTGAGGCCGTGGTATCACTCCGGTCGAGCCGGCCCATTCATGCCGATGCGTGGCTCTCCCACGCTACAAAATCTTCTCTACTATAAAATTGACTTAGAAAGGTAAAAGCATGATGGTACTTTTAAATAATCCGTGCTAAGTAAGTAAATACTCATAACAATAATAAGTACCCCAAAATGGGAGAATATATTTATATATACATTTCAAACTAAATAATAATAAAAACAATAAGTAGACACTGAAATTCTTGGATGCTTCGGCATGAATGCCCATTCGTTCGGCTCGACCGGAGTGAAAACCGGCGTGAAGCGGCACTGCGATGTGTTTAGCTGCGTGAGTGAGGGTACCGGAGGCCCCATCCGGGGGGAAGGGTGTTTAAAGGTTGAAAGCGCACTTGTGACTCTACTGGTGTTGCGGGTGTCTATGGGCGGCGGCAATCGCTTACCATCAGGCAATCCGTCTGCTCTACTGCCACCTATCACATAAAAAAATGCGCATTCAGAAGGCCTATTCTCAAGCACTTGACACTGAAGTCGAGTGAGAGATTTGTATGGACGATATGAAATCTCAAAATTCAACTTCAATGTCCAGTGTACGAGAATTGCCCCATAGAGTAAATGTATGAATTGCCCCTCAGGGCCAGAACTTACAAAATCACAAACGGTATAGAGCATTCATCCCGTTAGCAAAAGGTCGTGGAATCGGATCCTACCACAAGACGCAATGACGATTTTGGAGCGCATTATTTCCATAACAATAAATTTGTTATGACAAAACTAAAAATGAATTCCTCCATAGATAGAGAACAATCATACACGTGCAAAAGTAAAGCATTCTAGCTTTACTCTAGTTGCAAAGTTATGCAAATCCGGCACGTGTGATGTACCGTCATGTCGGCGCGGCCGGTGCGATGACGGCGCTCGCGCAAGTTCATTGTCGCGGCGGAAGCGCGCGCGCAATTACACGCCGCACGTCCGCGGCTTTCCACCGGCCGCTCTAAAGCATAGGCGGAAGCGGTTTCCCACCAAGATTTAGCTACTTTTACAAAACACTTAATTAGGATAGTTTTTTTTATTATTAAATAGGAGGCAGACGATCACAGATGTATTACCTAAAAGTAATTACCACCGCTCATATACACTTGCAACATCAAGTGCTCTGCCGGCCTTTTTAAAAATGAGTAAAGATAAATAATAAATTGTTTATACTCTTACTTACGTAATTACTCTGCTGGCTCAGCGACCCGAAACGAGTCTTGGCCTCCGAAACAAGAGAACGCCACTTTGGTCGATCCTGCTCTACTTGTCGCCAGTCACCGGCCTGAAGTTCTCGCAGATCATTCTCGAGGACGTCCTTCCAGCGATAAATTGTTTATACAGTATTTATTTATTTATTCATTTCATTAGGACAACCAACAAGATAAACACTGTTACAAGCAAAAAAGAACTTAGACAAACATAATCTTAAAGCGTCACCTTACTTATAGGTTGCCACGACATATTTATTATGGCATAGTGACCTGTAGTGTCACTATCTTAATTTATATTAAATAATAACATAAAAATATAATTGTACTTGATATAAATCCAAAAGCGTGTAAAAAAAAAGTATGGGGAGACGAAAACCGTCTCCCCATACAATTTTTTTACGCCACAGACCGAATTTCCAAAAGTCGTAAAACAAACGGCCCCTTATTAATAAGTTATTACAAATCGTGAACTAAGGATAGTCCCGTATTAAAGTTCGTCCCACCATCTTGTTGGAATGGGATGACATCAGCTTTAGTACGGTAATAACTTTAGATCACGATTTATAACAAGGTATGAACCACTTTGTTATAAAACTGGATCTAAAGTTAGTACTGTACTAAAGCTCATGTCCTTTGGAATGGATAGTTAAATCGACTACATTACTACTACTACTATATGATTATTTTAATATCTCAATATTTGAAAAAAAAAAAAAAAAATTTGAAAAAAAAAATATATCGATACATACAATAGACTAAGAAATGAATAAACATATTTAATGTGATTCTACCACCGGAATCAGAAAGTTGATTCTGACGAGAAGATCCGGCAACCTTGTATCTTCTTTTTGTAACCTTGTTTTCCATACACAAAAAAGAACATACTTACTTACATTTTTAACTAATTATGTATGTAAGTAGGTAATATCGTGTCGAGGTATGCTATGTCGATCCACGCGTTTGAATGATACCAGCCATCCTCTTGTGACCTAGGCCAGCCCATGGGTTAGCGGACGCGTGCCCCGCGCCATATAATCGTCCCTAATAGGGGTATCACTTTCGCTGATAATTGCCCGGCTGAAACCATCGGCTTTCGTATCGCGAGTGAACTGGTGACGGCGCTTGCGCACTTCGCAATTACGGGCGACTCCTTCGGGTGATGTGATTAACCTTTAAAGATAATTTTGCTAAATAATAATAGTACAGTACTACCTAGAAACAATCCCTTCCGACACGCTTCGTTTCCAGCGCTCTTTTTTCCTACGCTCGGCAAACTCTGGAATGAGCTTCCAGCCGCAGTGTTTCCTGATCGCTATGACATTTTATTTTTCAAACGAGGTTTGAAAATAGTTCTTCTTTCACGGTAGGCAGCGGCATGACTGTGCTCCGGCATTGTTGATGTCTATGAGCGGCGGTTACCTTTTACCATCAGATGGGCCTCCAGCTCGTCTGCCTATTTAATGCAATAAAATAAAAAATATAGTGAAAGAAATTGCTGCCCAAGCTTATATTCCACAATTCTTTCGGATTTATTTTTTTATTTTTATTTTATCCACTTGTAATAGAAGCTAAAACCAAGCCTTTTTCGATGACAAACATTCGTCTAGAGTTATCTACGACTGCACTAGCCCACCCAATCTGTTGAAACGTTCATTTTATTTTCAGGCATGAAATTAGATTTTCTTATTTGCAAAAAATATTTAAGTTGTACTTTAATTGATTGTAAAATTTATTTTACCTTAAAACTAAACTAATAAATCTTGAAACAAAAATTTACTGTCTCCCCCAGCAATTTATCGTGTTGTGATTCCTTGTAAAAGAATTCCCTGCATGTTTACGATGACACCTCAAGATGTCTGCCTGCTGCCTACAAAAGGAAGAGCCGTCATATTCACAAAGGGAAATTAAATTTATCGACACGTACCGACTAAATTATGAATAATGCGAAATCATTGGCATCGGCTTTCTTTGTGGCCTTTAACCTTCACTAACCACACTTATTACAACTCCATACGAGTTACTTTTCCATGACTCAAATCAATTGTCTTCCGATGAATATAAATAGCAAGTTAGGTAGGTATCTGTCTGTTCCTTTGTCTCATGATCGAAGAATGCAATTTTTCTATACGGATGCCATTTGCATGTCCGGAAATTATTGGAAATCTCTAAGAGATGCAGCTGCAGTCGGTGCATATCAAATAGATGCAAATAACCTATTTAGTTTAATTACAAAACATTTCATTAGTCACTGATGTTCTTTGTGCACGCAACAAAGATATTATGCAAAAGATAGCGCGGAAACAGGATTAGAAAAAATACGTGACAAATTATAATATGGTACTTTAAGGATTGGAGAAGTATTTGTGAATCATTAAACAAACATTGTTGTGTCATTAATCGTTATTCAACAATTGACATAATGACATTTTGAGATTTACTTTACTGTCCCAGCTAAGTAGGTGTAAGGTTCTTATTGGTTGTGCCCTGAATCACATCGCATTTCATTTACTGCATCGGTTCACAAAGACTATAATAAATTGGCATTTTTTAATATAAATGATTAATGATGTTTTGAAATAAATTCACTTTGCAAATTTGGTTGAAGGTGGCAATAAAGAGTTTGTTACTCTTTATTGCCACTAACCCATGCCTATAACCGAAACAGGTCTAACTTGAAAAAATAAATTGAGTCAACATCACATAGGTACATTGTCTTGGTGCCGTTCCAAACTAAGGTAACTTTTCCCTTATACTATTTCCATAGTACCACACAATGAACAACGAAAGTACCATAAACACCCAGACCGAACACAAATATTTGTTTCAACTTGTTGATATTGGAATCGAACCCGCCGTCCCTAATCGCGTTTCTTTGCGCTAAACGGGTCGTCGCGTCAATTAGGTTTAAAAATATACCTATATTGCAATTAGCAACAAACACGTCATATTATACGAGTATAACCTATAGGTGTACCTTAGCATACTTAAACCGTACCTAAATGATTCATGTCGAGAACAACACAAAACATACCATTGTACGAAAGCACTACTCACTAACATAAATACCCTAAAATTAGTGTCAAACACAACGGTACTCAAGCCTCGTTCAGACGAACCAAACGTACTGTGCGTTGGGTTCAGTATTATGATATAATGTGGTCCAGTTTAGTAGAAAGCGTCAAGCCTCATAAATCTTCGTGATTAACAAAGGACCTGTTGAAATGACCCGTGTGTTTGTTGATTAGGTAAAAACAATGAACTAGAACGAACGGTTTCGATCCGCTTTGTTGTGAGTGGGAAAGAAAAACAGACGGCAAAATCCCATGATGCATTGGTATTGGTGTTAGGTTTTGTTAAAATGGTTACGTGGACGTGTGAATGTTCACTTGAGTTTATTTATTTTTTTCTGGTCCTCACTTCTATATTATAAATAATTTGTTCCTACACCGGTATATTTATTTATTTATTATAATACATCACACCAAACAGATAAGGTACGATTAAAAAGGACATTAGTTAGGGCGTGAAATTGTACAGATCAGATTGTAATCCAAAATAATGTATTAGACGCTTACAATGTTCATTATCTAGAGTGTTACTAAAATAGTATTTAGTTACCTATATATGGTATACATATATTATCCTAATTCTTTGCAATCATTCACACGAACGATTCTTCTCATCAGCGTCAATAACACATTCAGATTTGAAGTGCTTGCATTCTTCCTATTTCGGTTAAGCTTTACCTAGAAGATTCATCCTGCCTTTCCAGTTTTTTGGTGTTTTACGGAGGTAACTAGGATAAAGTATAAAAGTAAACAACTATCAATAGTATAGATTTAGAGATAGAGAAGGCAAAACAATTGTGCGATGCAATCGACACGCAACGTCATCTATTGGAAAAGTTTGGAGCTAAAACAATAACCATTAAGTCTCGGAACTCTCCATGGGTGTCCATGGGCAGCAGAATTGCTTATCATCAGGTGATCCGTCTGCTCGTCTGCCATCCCTTATATATAAAAAAATATATAATAATATATCAATGCTCGGAACGAAATAAGGGCGAAAAATGTAACACTGTAAACTTTGTTTTTTTTAGGAAGCAATCACAAACTAAATAGAAGATGTGGAAGCAATCTAACAGATGCTAATGTCAAGTTTCCATACAATTTACATTTTACATCTGTCAAAACTAACAAAAAATTATGATAATGAATGACACATTGACGTCTATTAGTTTGCTTCATATAATTAAAAATCACATTACCTATAACGTACAAAACAGTGTGTAGGTGGATTTTGAAGTCATTGACCCTAAATCGTATTAAGTCGTCTTGTCAAATTGATGAGGGTCAATTCTGAATCATTTGATATTAAAATTAGGTGTGATGGCAGTTCAGAATAGGACAATGGAAATCCCAATCCCAAGGTCCATTGCTCCAGTAATATTTGTAGGTCGAGATCGCCCTATATATGATCTTGGTCGGTCTTTATGTATTGGATAATTTTGTATCACAATTTTGTTTTGTTTTCTTCTGTATTGCATATCAATTCCATCATAGTAGCGATGACTTGATTTCTATGATGGAGGCCTTTGCCCTGCAGTGGGACAGTTCATAGACTGATACTTTATTTATATTTCTTCTAACGCAAAGGCGTCACCCAAGGTCCAGCCTGAAAACCAGCGCTGCAGCTGTTGCTTGCGGCAGTTGCAGCATATGCTGAAGGCTGAGCCTTGTTGGCCGCAACTTTTGTGCTCTGTACCGTTTTTATTTATTATTTGTTTTATTTATTATGTGTTGTGGTCAATAAATAGTTTCATTCTTTCTTTCTTATATTCTCCTGTCTCGTGTCTCTGTCACCTTATGACAACACGTGACTAAGCAGCTCTCAAGATTGGGCGTCTATCTTGTCGCGGTGTCCTGTCTTTGTTGCGACGTGAACCGCCCCAAACAAAAGGGACAAAGACTCAACATTAACAGAGGTAAATCCAAAACCATACGTGAATCAACGTGGTTCAAGCGAACTCGTCTGTCACACGCGCGTGCGCCGGCGCAGTCACGCATCACCGTTAGCGATTGCAATCTATATTATGCGCGTCTGTGCCAAAACATTAAAGCTGTGCCGTTTAGATTAGCGGGGAGCATGGAACTATAATACGCGCTCACCATTCTTTCAAAATCGACCAGAGTATAAAAAATTTAATCCACTGTGAGATAGAGAATGTATGGTTAGAGAAAGAATACTATCCCAAAGCCTCTCATTGGCCTCAAGTGAGTCAAGTGGCAATGGGCAGGGCACATAGCGAGGAGAACAGACGGCCGTTGGGGCGGAAAGGTCCTCGAATGGAGGCCACGTACAGGAAGTCGCAGCCGTGGCAGGCCCCCAACAGATCGTTGGGGGCCTGAAGTGAAGTGAAGATCGCGGGAATCCATTGGATGCGGGCGGCACAGGACCGATCTGTGTGGAGAACATTGGGGGAGGCCTATGTCCAGCAGTGGACGTCTATTGGCTGAAATGATGACTATTCCAAAGAAACCCCTGTCTATCGAACAATACCGGCGAATAAAACAAACTCGTTCACTAAAGTAATCCGATGTCATTAGGCTGTCTGTGTGTACGTCTGTTTTTTTTTTTACCTCAAGCTGAACTTATGAATAAATAAAAGAATACCTCTACTCTACCTATTTAAATACATAAGTCGTAAACATAACTTTGCTCGAAAATATTCTTATTCTCTCTCTGATTGACTGCGGCTTTACCTAACGATGTCAAGAGAAATTACGAGTAAGTACTTTACCAAAATGTGAATCTTACTATTTCATACGAACTGGCCCAAACCGCAACCTTGAGTTTCTCGGAATGCATGAACCATGCAACGAGCACATTGTGCATGAAATAGGTAAATCGTTCTTGCCATAAAATATTATTTATGTTTTTCCTTATTTTTTTTATCTTAAAAATGACATCATGCTGTAATATGAAAATCCCTATTAGATTAAATACGATAAGCTCGGTTTTTTCTTAGAATCCATATTCGTAGTCGCAATCTTTTCATACAGGATTAGATTTTGGTATAATCTGGCTATGTAGTAAAATGGAGGTAAGTTCGGCTTCCATCCAGTTAAGACCGTAGATTCATTGGATTTAATCATCATCATCATCATCGTCAGCCCATTTAAGTCCCCACTGCTGGGGCACGGGCCTCCCTCAATCACATGAGGTGGTAATTGCCATACTCACCACGCTTGGCAGACGGGTTGGCGAGGGTTTTGGTATAAATGAAGAGTTTTCCTTCTCTGGGTGCTGATGAACATGCCAGCAACTTTACCTTAGTGGCCTTTTACGACACCTCGGTAAGAGTGAGGGTGGCCTATTCTACTCTGCCGGGGACCTACACGGCCATTGGAATTAATTTATTTATTATTCAAATTCCCAGTTGCGTCCAAAGCAGTCGCTTTGGAGCCCGGGGTACGTACACCCCCTGACTCCTTCATTATTTTATCATAAATCGCAGCGAACTTGTTCCGCAGACAAAATGTCGTAAGTACCTTATTTTGCCGTTGTGATTTTTCAAGCTGGCTAATTTTAAAATTTAATAAATATGATCATTAAGCAAGTCACATAACAAGACTCAAAGCGTAAGTCGACGTAACCTTTAATAAGAGCAGAGCTCATAGCCTCTTAGCTGAAAGCGAAATTGAATCCGCTAACACATTACACCAGTGTGAATAACACAACAATAGCACCCAATCGATCGAAACTGAGAAACAATCGTTGCGGGAGTACGGCATTGTGTGGATCCCTTCCGGTGGCGCAAGAGTCGCGAAAGTGAAACTTCCGCGGCTAACCTACTGGAGGTTTGGGAGGGCACATGAAATAGTTCGTTCTTTTAAGGTGACGGGTAGGGCACACTAGCGACGCCAATCGATTTTAAGTTTTAGCTACTAAACCGGATCTATTTTAAACAATTTCGGGGTTACAACCTCTCAGCAAACATCTATATTGTTTATTTAATACTTATCGACTCGAATTTTGGATTACCGCCAAAAGTGGCCGCGTTTGGTGTGAATCTATTTTTCGCGTACTAAAACGAACCCAACATTTGTGCTTTTAATAAATAGTATACCTCTTTCCCGAGACGTTGTAACCCCGAAATTGTTTAAAATTAGATTCGGTTTAGTAGCCAAAAATTAAAATCGATTGGCATCGCTAGTGTGCCCTACCCGTCACCTTAATAAATACGCTAAACATATTGTTGAGAACCGAAACCGGCTGGACCAGCCTCTTTTATACTGTTTATGTTTCCATACATTTTGACTGGTTTTGATATTTTATTTTGTTTTGCATTGTCTTTTTGAGACCCAAACCTGATCGTTGAAAATATATAGTTTTGCCGATATCAGGTATTTTATTAGCATTCTCTTACCAGCGTGATATACAGTCCAATCGCTACACACATCATACATCAGTTCGGTGGATTTTATCATAGAGAAACTTATAACACGGATTTTATTCGACCATAGTTCGTTTCTCACAGTTTCTCATGCCACTTCTTACACACATGCGCACAGTAAAACAGTGGAATCAGCTGCTAACGATGGTGTTTCCGAACAGATACTGGTGAACTTCAAGAGCTTATTCCTTAAGAACCAGCAACGCATATGAGATCCCTCATTTACCACTTTTTCAATCATGTCAAAAAAAGGACGGACGGCCTGTTGGTCTAGTGGTTTAAGTACCGGGCCGTGATCTCGGGGTCCTGGGTTCGATTCCCGGGTCCAGCGAAAAGTATGTTTCGAATTTTTCGAACATAGCTCGGGTTTGTGATCACCAATCCGCATTTGGCAAGCGTGGTGATTAAGCCTAATCCCATCATAGTAGCGATGACTTGATTTCTGTGATGGAGGCCTTTGCCCTGCAGTGGGACAGTTTATAGGCTGATACTTTACTTTACTTTACAATCATGTCATTCTTCACACAATCCATTCATCTTATTCGGCCGTCATCCACCCACTGTTCCTCCACCCGCTTACATTCATACCCATCAGTCTTTTGGTTAAATGCTTCTCTTCTCTAACTATGGAATGAACCTACCTGCGGTGTTTCTGGACCGACACGACCTGCAAACCATCAAGAAAAGAGCGTACTCCTTTTTGAAAAGGCCGGCAGAGCACTTGATGTTGCAAATGTCCACGGACGACGGTAATCACTTACCATCAGGTGAGCCGTCTACTCGTTTGTCCGCTATTATGTAAAAACCCGGGTGGGTGTGGGTCAACGTTATAGAGGCACAGTGTGGATTCCGCTGTTCCGGTGATAGAGTCGGGCGAAATTGAAACTTCCGCGGCTGCGACTGCGCTGATAGCAGCTATCAGCTGCAGCAGTTCCGTGTCCTGCGGCGACGTGGACAGTTGGAACCTTTCAATTTGCCTCTTGCAAAAAGGTTTTATTAGATACGGTTAATTTTAGAAAATGTAGCTTGAGCTACTTTACGTGACCTACAGAGTCTGCATATACGTGAATTAATGCCCTATATATATATGTAAATTAAGTATCTAAGGTTTACGGAATTAGGTACTCCCTGTTGCTTGGAACCTATACTTACAGGAAAGCCTATATCTGGGCAGGCATAATCCCATCATCGCATCTGTAGTGTGTGACGCACCTCGCCCTTAGGTTAGGCTAGTATATAAGTAAGTTAGTATGTAACAAAGAGACAGTCATAACGCATCACTTGTTTTAATTACACGTCCCGAACTATGGCGGCGCTGCGCACGGGCACATGTCAAGTTTAGATTTTTTGGACTCAATCAGAACTTTTAAATTGTCAAAATTTATGGTATTTTTGTGAATTAAAACAAGTGATGCGTTATGACTGTCTCTTTATTACATACTAACTTACTTATATACTAGCCTAACCTAAGGGCGAGGTGCGTCACACACTACACATCGATGACTTGATTTCTATGATGGAGGCCTTTACCCTGCCGTAGGACAGTTACAGGCTGATTAAAAAAAATGTGGGCATCTCGTAAGTTCTCATTAAAATCCTTTTCAATTTCAAAACTGATGTTGAGTATAAAGCTAGTAGGTAATAGGTATAAATACGAGCATCCCATGCATAGGTTGTAGATCGAACAAGATAGATACATATATCTACAAGTTTCATAATCTATTATCTACATTAACTTACATTGACCGAATGACAGAATCACATCTATCAATAAAATTGATCATCTTCCACAATTGGACTCTATTGTATTAGGTACATTCACACAGTCCGTCCCTCACACATATCCATATATCACATCAACTCGCGCATCTGTCGGAACATTTAGAGAAAGTGAACAAAGTGCTTTATTAAAGCTGGCTTACACTGAGCGAGATGCTGCGCTCGTTTTGCGAGTTGTTGCGTTGTCGAGCGGACGTATTTAAAACAAGATCACAAATTAAGGTGATACGAATATACGCTCTATGACTACAATTGAGAATGTCGATAAAAAAATAACACAGGTTCCACTAGATGCGAATGGCGGCCGAACTGCCATAATGTGCGAGTTGCTGCCGCCTTTCTTGTCTAGGCAGTGAAAACAAGACACGCGAAAAACTTCGATGCGAGCTACTGTATGCGAGTTACTTCTAAGTATGTCCAAAGCGAGTTACTGCAGTGCTAGCTGTACTCGGCAGGCTGACTCGTAATCATCATCATCATCGTCAGCCCATTTAAGTCCCCACTGCTGGGGCACGGGCCTCCCTCAATCACATGAGGGGTAATTGCCATACTCACCACGCTTGGCAGACGGGTTGGCGAAGGTTTTGATATAAATGCTGAGGTTTTCCTTCTCTGGGTGCTGATGATCATGACCGCAGCTTTACCTTAGTCGCCTTTTACGACACCTCGGTAAGAAAGAGGGTGGCCTATTCTACTCTGCGGGGAACCACTGACGAGCCATTGGATTTATTTATTTATTATTTAAATTCCCAGTTGCGTCCAAAGCAGTTGCTTTGGAGCCCGGGGTACGTACGCCCCCTGACTCTTTCATTATTTTATCATAAATCGCAGCGAACATGCCTCGCAGACAAAATGTCGTAAGTACCTTATTTGGCCTTGTGATTTTTTCAAGCTGGCTAATTTTTAAATTTAATAAATATGATCAGTAAGCAAGTCACATAACAAGACTCAAAGCGTAAGTCGACGTAACCTTTAATAAGAGCAGAGCTCATAGCCTCTTAGCTGAAAGCGAAATTGAATCCGCTAACACATTACACCAGTGTGAATAACACAACAATAGCACCCAATCGATCGAAACTGAGAAACAATCGTTGCGGGAGTACGGCATTGTGTGGATCCCTTCCGGTGGCGCAAGAGTCGCGAAAGTGAAACTTCCGCGGGTGTGACTGCGCTGACAGGTTCCGTGCCTCGCGGCTAACCTACTGGAGGTTTGGGAGGGCACATGAAATAGTTCGTTCTTTTAAGGTGACGGGTAGGGCACACTAGCGACGCCAATCGATTTTAAGTTTTAGCTACTAAACCGGATCTATTTTAAACAATTTCGGGGTTACAACCTCTCAGCAAACATCTATATTGTTTATTTAATACTTATCGACTCGAATTTTGGATTACCGCCAAAAGTGGCCGCGTTTGGTGTGAATCTATTTTTCGCGTACTAAAACGAACCCAACATTTGTGCTTTTAATAAATAGTATACCTCTTTCCCGAGACGTTGTAACCCCGAAATTGTTTAAAATTAGATTCGGTTTAGTAGCCAAAAATTAAAATCGATTGGCATCGCTAGTGTGCCCTACCCGTCACCTTAATAAATACGCTAAACATATTGTTGAGAACCGAAACCGGCTGGACCAGCCTCTTTTATACTGTTTATGTTTCCATACATTTTGACTGGTTTTGATATTTTATTTTGTTTTGCATTGTCTTTTTGAGACCCAAACCTGATCGTTGAAAATATATAGTTTTGCCGATATCAGGTATTTTATTAGCATTCTCTTACCAGCGTGATATACAGTCCAATCGCTACACACATCATACATCAGTTCGGTGGATTTTATCATAGAGAAACTTATAACACGGATTTTATTCGACCATAGTTCGTTTCTCACAGTTTCTCATGCCACTTCTTACACACATGCGCACAGTAAAACAGTGGAATCAGCTGCTAACGATGGTGTTTCCGAACAGATACTGGTGAACTTCAAGAGCTTATTCCTTAAGAACCAGCAACGCATATGAGATCCCTCATTTACCACTTTTTCAATCATGTCAAAAAAAGGACGGACGGCCTGTTGGTCTAGTGGTTTAAGTACCGGGCCGTGATCTCGGGGTCCTGGGTTCGATTCCCGGGTCCAGCGAAAAGTATGTTTCGAATTTTTCGAACATAGCTCGGGTTTGTGATCACCAATCCGCATTTGGCAAGCGTGGTGATTAAGCCTAATCCCATCATAGTAGCGATGACTTGATTTCTGTGATGGAGGCCTTTGCCCTGCAGTGGGACAGTTTATAGGCTGATACTTTACTTTACTTTACAATCATGTCATTCTTCACACAATCCATTCATCTTATTCGGCCGTCATCCACCCACTGTTCCTCCACCCGCTTACATTCATACCCATCAGTCTTTTGGTTAAATGCTTCTCTTCTCTAACTATGGAATGAACTATCGCCTGCGGTGTTTCTGGACCGACACGACCTGCAAACCATCAAGAAAAGAGCGTACTCCTTTTTGAAAAGGCCGGCAGAGCCCTTGATGTTGCAAATGTCCACGGACGACGGTAATCACTTACCATCAGGTGAGCCGTCTACTCGTTTGTCCGCTATTATGTAAAAACCCGGGTGGGTGTGGGTCAACGTTATAGAGGCACAGTGTGGATTCCGCTGTTCCGGTGATAGAGTCGGGCGAAATTGAAACTTCCGCGGCTGCGACTGCGCTGATAGCAGCTATCAGCTGCAGCAGTTCCGTGTCCTGCGGCTACGTGGACAGTTGGAACCTTTCAATTTGCCTCTTGCAAAAAGGTTTTATTAGATACGGTTAATTTTAGAAAATGTAGCTTGAGCTACTTTACGTGAGAGTCTGCATATACGTGAATTAATGCCATACATATGTAAATTAAGTATCTAAGGTTTACGGAATTACTCCCTTTTGCTAGGTACCTATACTTATAGGAAAGCCTATATCTGGGCAGGCATAATCCCATCATCGCATCTGTAGTGTGTGACGCACCTCGCCCTTAGATTAGGCTAGTATATAAGTAAGTTAGTATGTAATAAAGAGACAGTCATAACGCATCACTTGTTTTAATTACACGTCCCGAACCTCCGTCATTGCATGGCGACCCTGCCAGTGCTGCCTATGGCGGCGCTGCGCACGGGCACATGTCAAGTTTAGATTTTTTGGACTCAATCAGAACTTTTAAATTGTCAAAATTTATGGTATTTTTGTGAATTAAAACAAGTGATGCGTTATGACTGTCTCTTTATTACATACTAACTTACTTATATACTAGCCTAACCTAAGGGCGAGGTGCGTCACACACTACACATCGATGACTTGATTTCTATGATGGAGGCCTTTACCCTGCCGTGGGACAGTTACAGGCTGATTAAAAAAAATGTGGGCATCTCTTAAGTTCTCATTAAAATCCTTTTCAATTTCAAAACTGATGTTGAGTATAAAGCTAGTAGGTAATAGGTATAAATACGAGCATCCCATGCATAGGTTGTAGATCGAACAAGATAGATACATATATCTACAAGTTTCATAATCTATTATCTACTTAACTTACATTGACCGAATGACAGAATCACATCTATCAATAAAATTGATCATCTTCCACAATTGGACTCTATTGTATTAGGTACATTCACACAGTCCGTCCCTCACACATATCCATATATCACATCAACTCGCGCATCTGTCGGAACATTTAGAGAAAGTGAACAAATGCTTTATTAAAGCTGGCTTACACTGAGCGAGATGCTGCGCTCGTTTTGCGAGTTGTTGCGTTGTCGAGCGGACGTATTTAAAACAAGATCACAAATTAAGGTGATACGAATATACGCTCTATGACTACAATTGAGAATGTCGATAAAAAAATAACACAGGTTCCACTAGATGCGAATGGCGGCCGAACTGCCATAATGTGCGAGTTGCTGCCGCCTTCTTGCTAGGCGAGTGAAAACAAGACACGCGAAAAACTTCGATGCGAGCTACTGTATGCGAGTTACTTCTAAGTTATGTCCAAAGCGAGTTACTGCAGTGCTAGCTGTACTCGGCAGGCTGACTCGTATCATCATCATCAGCCCATTTAAGTCCCCACTGCTGGGGCACGGGCCTCCCTCAATCACATGAGGGGTAATTGCCATACTCACCACGCTTGGCAGACGGGTTGGCGAAGGTTTTGATATAAATGCTGAGTTTTCCTTCTCTGGGTGCTGATGATCATGACCGCAGCTTTACCTTAGTCGCCTTTTACGACACCTCGGTAAGAAAGAGGGTGGCCTATTCTACTCTGCCGGGAGCCACACGGCCAGACTCGGCAGAGGCTGACTCGTATGCTAGCTCGCATTGTGTAAACCAGCCTTTGTCCGGGCTGCGCATTGTTGTCAGGAGCGCCTACGGCGGGACCGCATCTAAACGCGGTGAAAGGCTCATCACTGATGCACTCACCTATTATGAAGTTAAACTATGGTTACTTATAAAGAAAGAAAATCTTTAAACACCTTACTTCACGGTATTCTATTTTCTTACTATTCAGTATATTTCATTTAGTTACCAAATTACTATTAACAATGAAACGCTCTCTGAGTAGGATTACAATTATAATAGCAACAAAATAAAACATATCGCTAATATGAAAGACGCTACTAGGGATGGGTGACATTTACTAGTGATGTGTAGCCATTCGATTTGGCTAACATTACTTTCTTCTACAAGTTAACAAATTCAATTTGACAGATAGAATTGAGAAAAAACGTATTTATTTGATAAGTATCTTTTTCTTAGGGCCGGTTCGACCAATCTTAATCCAATACTAAATCTATGGTATACCTACATAGTGCTGTCATTCTATACAAATCTGTAGCCCAATTCTCGTGCTGGTGACATTTATTACATCATACGACATATATCACTAAAACATAGTTGGATCCCAAATCTCGTGCTCTTGATATTTTGAAAACATGGCGGATATCACCTGAAAACCATACAAAAAAACTATGTTTTAGTGATATGTGTCGTTTGATAATAAATATCACGAGTATAAGAATCGGGCTCCTGATTTTATACAATAGATTTATCCACTGATAACGATTGGTCGAATCGGGCCTTATTGGTTTGTATGGTTTTCAGGTAATATCCGCCATGTTTTCAAAATAACACGAGCACGAGAATTGGGCTCCTGATGTTATACGATAGATTTATCCACAGATAACGATTGGTCGAATCGGGCCTTAATCAATCAACCTTTTTTTCTCACGCCCTAATAGATATATATAGCGGATGCCTAATTTTTCATACTAAGTCACTCACTTCCGTCAGATTTCTTAAATAATGACACCTTAATCTTATTTATACGTTCGCTTGGATTAGACAATCATTCATTATACACCAACTGATATAATAAGTATTACGTAAACAGATAAGCAAATACCTACAAGCAAATGTTCCAGTCGGTTTGCTGCAGTTCGTAAGTACCTGTCTACGAGACGGGTGATTCTCTCTTGTGTAAGATACGAGTATATTGGTACATCACTGAAAGAAATCATTATACATTAGGAAATTTGCTTTGCTTACGATTAGACACGCTTAAAGTTGTTTAACAAACAAATTACTTACCTTAAGAAACCCCTAAAGTTGTACAGGCCATAGAAGCAAGCAGAAACCTGTTCTTTTTTTTTATTTTAATTGTATTTCTACTAAATAAACAAGTAGTAGGTACGTATTTCTTATAGTAGTTTGATTGCAGCGGTATTACCTCACGGTTGTGAATTAGGGCTTTTAAGAGACGAGTATCCAAGGGCGGATCCACCGTTGTGGGCACGATGGGCATGCCCACAACCTTAATAGACTTGTGACGTCACCTTTTTACGGTCTTTTGAGATCGATAGGCTGATGGTAATGAACGATAAGCCTTAATAAAATTTAAAAAACACAATTAATCATGAAACGTGCGTGATTTGGAACGCAGCAAAGAGCCATAGATGATATGCTGACATGTTATGACTTATGTCACATTTTTGATAACTTATTGCCGTGCCGCCAAAACTTCGAGCCGCGTAGCGAGGCGTCTGTGGCGCTACTTAATGAGGGTGCTTAAAATTTTTTAAACCGCTAGATGGCGTAACGTAGCCGTGAGGTCCAACTTCACCATGATTGGATTCAATAATGTCACTTTGAATGCTGTGACCACAACCTTTTTTGAATGATGAATCCGCGCTTGCGAGTATCACTGGCAACCGGCAACGCATCAGCGACTCCCCTCTTCACGCATCTTCTCTCCTCAATAAACTTAAAGGCAGGCAAGCCATGAACGGATCCTACTACCGTATAACATATTTCCTTATGTCTTCTGACTTATGAATTCGCGCGCTATCAGACTCCGCGCGATCAGAGTTACCCATCTGCGCCCGCGCACCGGAGTTACCAACTCTCAGAAATATTTACCACCAATAAAAATTACAACCTAAAAACTTACCTATTTGCAAAACTAAGTACAGCAATTATACGATCATCCTTTATTGGAAATTATTCAGGTTTTTACTTGATTTCAATATTTAATTATCGCGTAGAAAAATTTACAGCAAAATGAACTGGAAAAATTATCATAAATATATTAATTGTATCACGATTTTTTTGTTTCTGACTTTCTTTTACTCATTGTTCCCCTAAAAGGGGGGAAACCACTAAGTTAGGAACCCTGCCGCGCTCCGCTGCCGAAGCGGTAACTATGCGGCTGTCGAGGAAGTCTTTACGATTTCTGTGCACCAACTATGATTTATTACAAAGACATTGTAACTATGATCGCGCTGTTCAATTTAACGCCTTCCTATAGTTCAGCGTTTATTGTTTGACCTTTGATCTAATATTAAGATCATTGTTCTCAAACGTGCAGAGAGGACGAAGTGAAAATTATCTACATTTATAAGCATACCTAATAGTTTCCGATTACGTATTAATATTAATAATAAATTAATATAATATTATATTTATTTATTTTCTCTTTCACAATATAGCGTTAAATCATTAGAATTATAAAAATATAACTATAATAACAATAATATTTTTTCCAGTAACTATGTTGTGAGAGACTGGCGTCCGTACTAGGAAAACCTGTGTTAAAGATTACCAGGCTCCCACCATCTCGCTACATATGTAAATCTAATATGCTTAGATAATGGGTATTTTGTATGTCAGGTACCGTTTAAACTGACTTTACGGGCTTAACATCTCAAACGATCATCTGGTCACTGATGTTGACTCGGCCGTCGTTGGAGCATTATTATGTGTCTTGTCCGCAGTTAGGCAAGCGTAGGGATAGTTTTCTTAGGTAATAGGCGGCCGACGAGCAGACTGACAATGTGCCGATTAAGGAGGCTCAAAGTCACCCAGAGAGCAATGGAGAGAGCTATGCTCGGAGTCTCCCTGCGTGATCGTATCAGAAATGATGAGATCCGCAGGAGAACTAAGGTTACAGACATAGCCCAAATGATTGCATGCCTCAAGTGGCAATGGGCAGGGCACATAGCGAGGAGAACAGACGGCCGTTGGGGCAGAAAGGTCCTGGAGTGGAGGCCACGCACAGGAAGTCGCAGCCGTGGCAGGCCCCCCACAAGGTGGACCGACGATCTGGTGAAGATCGCGGGAATCCATTGGATGCGGGCGGCACAGGACCGATCTATGTGGAGAACAATGGGGGAGGCCTATGTCCAGCAGTGGACGTCTATTGGCTGAAATGATGATGATGATGATGAGCAGACTGAACTTTTGAGTTGCGGGTAAGCAATTCGCCGCCCAAAGACTTCTGCAACACCTGTGGAGTGGATAATGCAAACCAGGGACAGATGTCTATGCATATTTCCATTCACCGATGTGAATATGCGATTCCATCACCGGACGAAAAGGCCGGGGTCTGTTTTTCCTGACCACTATAATCTAGACATCTTTAAGGCAATAGTGAACATGCATCTTTTAGGCAAACGGGTATCATCCTAGACCTAATCGTCGCTTTCCATCAGGTGTGATTGTGGTCAATCGTTAGCCTATTGACAGAAAAAACTTACAATGGACGGTCCCAGGCTGTTGATATCCGTAACACTAAGAACGGAATCAGGTCCATGTAGAGATGTACAGTGGATGAATATCCGTCGTTCCCAGTGCATTGTAACTACTAGTAATAAAGTTCAATGGTTGTACCACCACTAGGTGTTAATCGCTTGCACACGCAGCAGGGTGGGCGAAGCTACTCGTAATCCCTGCGCCCACGCATAGCGTAGTACATGCCATTTTGCTTGCTAACTGGAACACCGTATACCTATGAATTTGTTTTTGTTACAGAGAACGAACAGTGAGATGTTCGTCAGTGCTGATCGGTGCATTGGGGCTGTCCCTGATCGCGCTGGCAGTCTACACGGCTGTCCTCGTGCTCACGGAGTACAAGAGCCCGCGGCCCTGCCTCAGCGAGAACTGCGTCGGCACTGGTGAGGATCTTGTTAAGTACCTCCACCGCCGTTTTGGCTATTTTAAATTCTCATCTTCTACTTAGTGTCTCTAGTGTTCTTTATAAACAGACGCATGTAAAAAAATTGTGACAGTTTTAATACACCTGCCAGTAACTTCTCATTTCCCAACAAATCAGTCTTGGGTACTTTACACCGTAGATAAATACTTTTCTTTCTTTCCTGTCTAGAGACGTCCACTCTTAAATTTTGTCTGCTCTTTTTTTCGATCGATTTTACTCTTACGGGAGTTCAGAATAATAGGCGTATGAATCAAAATAATTTTAATTAATAATAAATCATGGATAGTTTTTTTTTTAATTCAAAATTAATCTTGAATTTTAATTCAATTGAAAGTTTAATTGAAATGAAAATTATAAATATAATTATTTTCTTAGTTCGTGGTGCACGTGGATCACCTGTTTATAAAATACATATAATAATAATAATAAATTTTATTGACAAAATCACGAGAACAATATAAATATTTATAATCTGCTTATACTAAGGGAACAAATTTTAAGGCCTGAACTAGGAATATCCTGTATCTCAGGCAAAAACGAAAGAAAGAAAAGAACAAAATGAGCTTATCAATTTGAACAATAAACATTAAATCAAACTGACGACCCGTTTGGAACAGTGGTAGTGAACGCTGCCTTTGGTCCAAGCGTTGCGGGTTCGATCCCCGCACAGTACAAACATTTGTGTGCATGAACATCTCTGTTTGTATTGGTCTGGGTGTTTTATATGTATTATAAGTATGTATTTACAAAAGAAAAGTATTATATGTATATATTTGTTATCCCAATGTTGATTCTGATATCCGTAACACAGGTGCTTGAGCTACCTATCTCGGTGTCAGATCAATGTATGTGATGTTGTGAAATATATTTATTAAAAAAAAAATATTCCACTTAAAAATTAATTTATAATTAAACTTTATAATCATTAAATTACTTAATATGGCATATTAAGCTGCGTAATTGCGTATACTTGAAAATTAATATCAATATTCAAGTAAACGCAGCTTTACCTACACGTGTAGATAGGTATTCAAAACTAGGTAAAATAACTGTTGGAATGATCAGACAATTTTCACAAGTCATCATAATAACAGCTATGTAAATACTTCAATTGGACGAAGATAATCGTAGCGATTATGTGCGAATCATCGGCGAATCGAGATGTTATTCGAGAATCATCAGACGCGAGGAATGCTGCGAATGGCATCGGCATGCGAACGGAATCTATCAGTACTTATACAGAGACAATAAACGTTATATAGTTCTTATGTCTTCCAATATAAAGCTCATATTCTACCTTTATTGTTTATCAAGATGACCGCAAAATCGTGTCATCACGAGACAGCACCTAGAGATTATGCAGTTAAACTGCTGCCGGTGATTTATTGAAGAAAAACAAGATTGAAAAATAAAGCGTGTATGTCATCCACTCATCTATGAACTTGCGTAACTATCTTGCATAGTTTAGCAATTGTAATGAGTGTTGATGTCCGTACTACGACGTAGCGTTACGATGCTACATACAACTACGGCGCGACGCGACGCGACGGGCTAGCTAAATATGGCGCATAGTACAAATATTTAAATTAAGGTGACGGGTAGGGCACAATAGCGACTCCAATCGATTTTAATTTTTAGCTACTAAACCGGATCTATTTTAAACTATTTTGGGGTTACAACCTAATAATTAATAATAATTCTCACAACATCTCATACGTTGACCTGATTCCGTACTAAGTAGCTTAAGCACTTGTGTTACAGATATCAGACAACAGAAAAACACAAATATATACTTAAATACATTTACACCCAGACACTGAACAAACACAAGTGTTCATCGCACGAATGTTTGTCCAGGGTGGGGATCGAACCCACGACCTTTAGCGTAAGAGGCAGGGTCACTACTAATTGCGCCATCCGGTCAGTCAAAGCGATCAGTATGAGCGAAAAACCTCTACGCAAACACTTATACTATTTATTAAATAACCATGTATAAAAATTGGGTCCAATGCGAACGCGAAAAATTGATTCACGCCAAAAGCGGCCACTTTTTGCGTGAAGCAATTTTTGCGTATAAAAGCGTAATATTTTAAACAATTTCGGGGTTACAATCTCTCAGCAAACACATACTATTTATTAAATAACCATGCAAAAATGTTGAGTCCGTTTTTGTACGCGAAAAATTGATTCACGCCAAAAGCGGCCACTTTTGGCGGTATTTCAAAATTAGTGTGCAAAAGCAGACCGAGAAATTATAACCCTGAAATTGTTTAAAATAGATCAGATTTAGTAGCTAAAAATTAAAATCGATTGGCGTCGCTATTGTGACCTACCCGTCACCTTAAGAGTTTGTCAACTTCTCTTAACGTAATGTTTGATTGTACTATCTGGGAGAGAGGCAAATAACTTCTAGAGAGCAAAAATTTGTCTCTCAATAAAATATAATCTTACTATCAACAATTAATTATTATTTCCAGAAATGTTTAGTTTACCTAACAATTTAGGTATCTAAGTATAGTAGTATTAGTATCTAGAAGAAATAGCATGTAGACACTGCTAGAACCTGTTGTCTGTTAATCTGTTGAAATTAAAAAATGTAAATAGAGTTACTCTTAAGCCATATGGCTGGTGATGATTGTTTGTGTTATATGCCTGATGCAACAAAACTAGTTGATTTCTTCGATTAATCATACCTAAAACTTGAAGGAAAATCCACACTAGCACATGTCATATTTATTAGCTCTCAATCCTTAATAGGATCCACGTGGAGCACCCAAGTTGCTACTGCGCCGCTTTTGCTAGGAAATGCTACACTTGCATAAATTAGGCATTCGCGGGTGTTTAGCGCATCTACTGCGCACGCGCATCCACATAATGTCGATGATGCTTCTCTAGCCTTGCAATTATTGACACCCGTGGCTTAGCAAGACTTATTTGCATTTATATCGATAATCAGATCTGTTTTATAAACTTAAAACATAAATAAATTAAACGCGTATTTATTTACCTACTCGTACCAATTCAGACTTATACGGATTGCGTATTGTTTATCCACGAATAAATAAAATTAAATCCAATAGGGTTGAGTCATTTGTCTAACGCTAGATTCGCGAGTAGTTGTATATAAAAAACATATTATACATATATTTTTTAATAAACTTTAAACTGGTGAAGTGAAGAGCCACTCGAAGCCAGACTCTAATTTGGAGTGCCCTAATATAAGGCCCAAAATGTTCTTTGGCCCCATAGAGACCTTTCTCCTTCTCCAGCCTTGGTCTTATGTCCCGCCGGAAAACAAATGTTCCCATGGGAATTATTAAGCGCAATGTTGAATTGTCTAAAACAGCTTCGAGGATCCTGGAGGCGCTGAACAAAGATGTGGAGCCGTGTCAGGACTTCTACGAGTTCGCGTGTGGCGGGTGGATCAAAAAGAACCCCGTGCCGGAGTGGGCCACGTCGTGGGACCAGCTCGCCAGGCTGCGCGAGCAGCTCGTGGTGGACCTGCGGGAACTGCTGGAGGCCGAGGACGAAGAGGGACTGCCGAACAGCGTGTTGAAAGCCAAAGCGCTCTATAGGACTTGCATCAATATCGGTGAGTCACTTTCCAATTGTTTTCTACCTTATTGTTATAGCTCATTTAGTGAATGGAACTTATTTTGTAAACATTACTTAGATATAGCTATTCTTCTGTTTTTTTTAAATCGCTCTATGCAATTAGGCATTTATTCTCATGCGATTCGAGCATCTAAACAGTCCAGCACGGAAAGTTTACATTTATATATATTATAGTTACATTTTTGGACCCTCATTAGAACTGCGACCAACTATACAGTAACTCGCTTATTATAGTATTACAAATTTCGATTTCGGCTTTCACAATTCTTTGGGAAAGTTCACTAAATTCTTAGCACATTTATAAAGAGTTTTAATACGAGTAACCAAACGCAGCCTATACCTAGGTAATCCAATAAGATCGTTTTTTTTTATATATCTTATAGTACCTGATGAAAAGTAATGAACGCCGCCCATGAACTATTTAAATTCAGAGTATTTACCTATTCCCATAGTCCAAGAAGATGTTAATGGTAGTGCTATCATTAGAATACTAGCGATGTATTTTAATAGGTTTATTGTTCCATCACACATATCCTAGTAAGATCGAGAGGTATGGGTTTAATCTATAAATGGACATGAAAATAACTGGGGAAAGGAAGATATTTTTCCGTAGGCGATTTGTTTAGCAATATGGTCCTGATTTGTAAATGCACATTTTTAAATCTTCAGAAAGATTGGAAGAAGAAGGTATCAAACCTATCCAGGGCATCCTGACTCGCCTGGGGCTCCCTCCCCTGCCGCCGGTAGAAGAGAGCCCAGGCTTCAGCTGGGAGACTAGCGCGGGCCTGGGTCGTCGCATGATGGGCCTTAACGTGCTGCTGAGCGTGCAGGTAGCTGAGGACGTGAGGAACACCAGCAGGAACCGGGTTGTGGTGAGTCTTTTATTCTCTTTTTCTTTTGAGGATCCTGGAGGCGCTGAAGTGCAAACGAGTCATTGAAGGTGCCGCCACCGCCAGCCATGAACATCCGCACATAAGAAGTTGCGTTGTTAGCTTTTTAGGTAGATTTGTTTTTTATGTTATTGACAAGTACTTACCTAAACACCCATTAACCTTAGTAGATGTGGTTTAAAGTGACCTGTGCTAGTCCAAGAAATACCTACTGACTGTAGCCTTATAGAGGTCCAGTTTAAAAGGGAAAAAATTCGAGTTAGTGAGTAGCGGCTAGAAAAATGTTTTTATAATCTTCAAGAGTTTTTCGGGCGAAACACTTGAATACCTGAGATTTTATAATTAGTCTTTATATTATATTATAATTTAATTTATCTTATAAAGGATACCTACATTGCATTGCCCCTGCGGGGTTTATGTTTAGAACTATTGTAAATAATTTTAAGACCTAATGTACTACATGAAAGCAATAAATAATATGACTATGACTATGAACTTCAACCCTAACTGACGTAGTAGGGATGGGCACCCAACCTTCACCTATTACTTGATAGGAATGGGACCGGTGGAACTAGTTGGTTTAGGTAGCTTCGCACTTTTGACGAAGTGTATTCTGTAAAGTACCGTCATGTAGGTTCCCTTGCTTACTTTTCTTTTTTTGCTCTCCAGATCGAGCAAGTGTCCCCCGGGTTTAGCGAGCGCTACCTGCTCCAGCCCGAGCAGTTCGCGCATGAGCTGGCGCAGTACCGCACGTACATCCACGACATGGTCGCCATCGCCGACCCCAGCGCCGACGCCGACGAGTTCGCCGGCGACATCGTTGACTTCAGCAAGAGCCTCGCCAAGGTGACCTATCTTATAAATGGATCTTAAATGCTCTGCTGATTCAGCAGTATATCCGCGACATGGTCGCTATCGGAGACGCGGTCGCTGACGGAGCGTTTTTTCAGTTTCCCCTTCTTTGCAAACCACCACTCACTCGGCGATACTCAGCGCACATAGCTTTCAGTTACTTACGATTCACTGTTTGTTGTTTTTAGATAATGACCCCAGTAGAAGTCAGACGCAGTGGAACACACTTGTTCCACGAAGTGAGCGTTACTCAGCTCATCCAGGGATCCAACGGAGGACCAGCACAGTGGAAAGAAGTAAGTGTACCTATTTATCTTCCATTATAATTTTCTCTTGTACCTACTTCACGTTCACGAATCAGAAATAACAAAGGTACCACAAACATCGAGGGCCAGTACAAATAAGCTATTTCATTAACAAATATTATGGGCCTATTCTCGGGCAACAACGCGTCCATAGAGAAGGAAAAGTAATAAATATCTAATAGACATCAGATAATTAAAGAGGATCACCAGCGCCTCAGAGCTTTTCCGTTTAGCAAGAGATCGAGTGAGACGTGCGGAGCTGACTGAGTTCAACCTTCACTAGTCGGAGAGGTAGCAGGAGAAGAAGATCTACTAGAATTGTGTGACAGGACTAAGTCTCATTTTTAATCGTGATGGTACTGTAGATAGAGCCCACTCTCTAGTTTTTAATGTTTCATCCTGAATATGACAATTGTAGGTGAATATGTAACAGATGGCGTTAGTTTGCAAGTAATAATGATAATAGCTATAATACATGCCTATTTGGGTATCAAAATGTTATTTGGGGGTACATCATGGTCGTCAGGCTTTGAAGTAGTATTTGAAGTACGAATACTGCAGGGCAGGCAGCCCTTACGAACCGCGCGGCTGACTTTGATTTTGAAAATAGGACCGTGTTACAGTGTTGCTAGAGAAAGTATTACCGTGACTGTAGTAAATTTATTTGCGCAGCACGATTGGGAGAAATACCTGGAGCTGGTGTTCAGCAACACGAGCGTGACACTGCATCCCACCCAGGACAGAGTCATCGTCATGGACCTGCCTTACCTCCAGAAACTCTCCATCTTGTTGTCTGACACCAAGCCCATCATTATTGGTAAGTGACATAAGCCCCAATTTGAATGCTTCTTGGTAAGCTCGCTCCACCGTACCACAAAAAAAGGCACAGGAGCCCAATTCTTGCGATTTGCGATACTTATGAAAAAACATGGCGGATATCGCAAGAAAACCATACAAAAAAAAATTTTTTTGTGATATCAGCCCAATTCTTGGGACGTGATATTTTATTATCAATATCTGCCATGTTTTTTCATATCGAAAAACCTGAGAATTGGGCTCCACTGACATTGATATCGAAGAGTTCGTTGACCTACGCGGTAAGCAGTATGGTGTATCGTGTCTCCCGCACACAATCCGTAAAAAAAATTAAGTAGTCTATCTCTGGATCACGCCGACACTGTTGGTACACGCGCCTTAAGGTGACGGGTAGGGCAGACTAGCGACGCCAATTGAGTTAAATTGTTATTTACTAAGCTATATCTATTTTCAACAAAAACGGGGCTCCAGCCTGTCGACAAGCCCATAAACTATTTATTTTATGATTGTGCACTACCTATTAGTCGGGGTTTCGACTCGAAAAATGGATTAACGCCAAAAGCGGCTACTTATTATTATTATTTTTCGAATGCAAAAACTGATCAAAAAGTTAAGTTAAATAGTGTAAGTGCTTTTTGAGAGGCTGGAGCTTCGAAATTGTTAAAAAGAGATCTGGTTTAGTCATTAACAATTTAAATCGATTGGCGTCGCTAGTGTGCTCTACCCGTCACTTGTAATAATTTTAAGTTAATGTGTGCGTAGCCTTTTTAGCACGCTATGTATATAAGGTTATTTCAGACATGATAAACACAGAAGAAGTTTCCAAAAGACGTTTACTCCAACACTAACTATAACTAGTACTACTAATAATAATAGTAGTTTTCTGTTAAGAAATTCTCAGTGTTAGCTCGGAGTCTGGAAAGCACGTTAAGCCGTTGGTCCTGCGCCTAATCCCTCTTCGGTCGTGTCACACTAGTGTCCCATCATAATAACAGGGTACGGGAATAGAGAGTGCACTTGTGTCTGCGCAAATACTTGTGCACTATAATATGTCCTGCGTCGATGGCTGATCGCAGATTGGCCGCCATGACCGAAATATCGGTTTGGAGGCCATTATTATTATTATAACTAGTACTTAATAGATTAAATAAATGACACTTTATCCTATAAGTTCACAACCGCTCGTTGCCGCTTCTCGATCAAGAATGCCCCGCGCGCAAAGCTAATTTCTTTTTCCCCGCCGTATTTCCGGTTGGCGCTAAAATGAAACTACTCATTTTATCATTTAAAATACTTTTTAAAATATAAGAAATCATTTTAAATTACTTTATATAATATAAAAAATCATTTTTGAGTGTATCTATTCTTTTATGACCAACATGACCTTTAAATAATGTTTTAACTTTGAATGAACCTTACACATGTAGGCAACCGGCGTTCATGTATGATAAATCCGTTAGGTATCTGTGTAATGTCCGTGTAGGCTTCTTCTCAACTCTAGGAAAGCCTATAGCAAACCTAAAGTTAAAGATTCATATGGATTTAGTTTGACGTTTTGTAGATGTTTATTTTCAAACGACGATAATCACTCTTAAATCGTGCTTTAACATTAGGTACGCTTTACAATTAGTGGTTAAAGCACGGTTTAAGTGGGATTACCGTTGTTTTAAGGTTGCTGAACTCGGACCTTAGTTAACAATACTCATCAGTGGTAAACACGGTTAAAGTGGGAGCATTGCCTAACATTTCATAGTTCTGTATAAAATGCTACCAGGCAATTACCAAATGATGCGTTTTAAAGCAAGCTGTGATCTATAATGGACAATTACGACAAAAAAATATTACCATTTTCAAAGAAAGAAAGAATAAAGAAAGAAAAAAAAAGATGACCCATATTTTATAGTTTTCATTAAATGTGTGTTTTTATTGAAATATATGTTTTTTAAATAGGTATTAATCTGTATGCCGGAAGTGACGTAATCCTGAGGCTCAACGTATTGTGATGTCGGTGCTAAGTATATGTACAATAAAAAAGTTTAGGCGACTAGTCATGTCATTGTTTGACGTTTGGTTTATTGGATTACTTTTTTTTTAAATCAACGTGAGCAAACGCGTTATTTTTATCATGCTGAATGATGACGTGACAGGAGGATTTTTACTTTTTATTTTTTTCTCCATAATTTTAAATATTCTGAAATTATTTTTCTTAAATTTCGTTGAGTCTAATCTAAAAATTTGTATTTTTCATTTCGGGAAATGATCATTTGTCATATTGTCCATTGTACAAGAGCGTGTACACGTATTCTTAGATTTGTACGTTTAAATTTGAAGGACGTTCCACCTGTGTTGGGATCCTATTAATAAATTGCCGTTGTCTTAAAGTTGTTGAACTGTGTCCTTAGTTAAGTACCTGGATAGTTACCTAGTGCTCGTTGATTGATGGATCGACTAATGCAATTAGGTACGAGTAGATCGCCCACGTTTAAACATAACTCTCTAGTTGTGTAACTCGAATTTTGTAAATTGACAGGGCAAGATGATGAGTCTCAATAATTTACAATAATGATAAATTAGAATTGAAGTCATTGTTCAGGCATTCACAGAATGTCTGAACAATGACTTCAATCTAGATTATAAATTGTCCAGTAAACTGCTGTGTGCTTAGTGTAAAGGTGAGGTCGATAATGATTTGCGTGGACTTTTGCCAATGACTGGCAGATAGTGGTGCAAGACCGACCGAGATGGAATCTCTTAAGAGAGATGTTACGATCCAGTTGCGCCGCCATCTTAATTTTATTGATTTTAATGAATACAATGAATGAAAATTTGTTAAAAATAGTGGGCACTAAAAACTTAAATCTAGCTAGATGGTGTGACATGAACGGCGCGTGCAAATAAATTTGAAAAATCCCAAATCCTATGAACAATTTTAATTTATTATCTTAATTGAAAAATGAAAATGAAAAATATTTATTGCCAATATAAGTAATAAGTATTACACAGAATACAAGAAAATGACCCCCAAACTAGGCAATGGCTGTGCTGTGGAGGTTGATGGAATTTTAGTACTATTAATAAAAATTATTGGCGGCGCCACTGAGCGTAAAAGCCCTTAATATCGGAGGCCAAGACTCACAATGGATCACTGGGTCATCGTCATCGATCGATCATTCGCATCAGTGTATATTGCATCATTATGACTTGCAGTCCGAATCAATGCGCTTTCTCGACAAGACCAATTAGATGATTTGATATCATTACATATTTCACCTGCTCCCGATGAAGAGATAAAGGTATCGCGCATATTTTTATAACTTTCACTAGCATTCTGGGTTTCGTAACGTTCTGATCAAGATATTAATGTAACTAACAGGGACAAGGTAATGATAATGTCAGATATGGCTGCATGCTTGCCGCCACGAAAATAGTCCAAACTATAGTTTCCTCCACAAAGACGGTGCCGCCAACTGGTACCATCCATTTGAACTTAATCCCCTCATTACGGCGAACTAAGGATAGTCTTAAAACAAAACTCGTGCTGGCCTCTTTTAACATTGCTTGTTGGAACGGGATGTTACGAGCTTCAGAATAGAATAGAATATATTTTATTTGCGTAAAATATGGTTACATTGGTTGTTAACATTGTTTAGATTTGTCCGCATATTTTGCCAAACATGGCATGCTAATATTAAAATTAGGCATTATTATAGCTACAAAAAATAAAAACATTTAAATAAACTATAGACTTAGGAACAACACAAATAGCATAACATTAAATAAAACTTAATAATTCTTGTACTCACTAATCTAGCTTTTATAAAAATCTTCCAGAGAATAAAAGTTATGTTCTTTAAGCCATTCAGATAATTTTCTTTGAGATACATACGGTTAGTCCCTACTAAAATTCCACCTTATTGCAAATCCCCTTACACTGTGCAAGTTCCACCAGCTCGTACTAAGCGTTTCGCTTCCTCTTTCTTGGTACGAACTGCTAAGGAATGGAACAACTTGCCGGCTTCTGTATTCCCAGAGAGCTACAATTTGGGTGTCTTTAAGTCGAGAGTGAATAGGCTTCTTCTGGGTAAGCACGCTACATCTTAGACCTTATGATCACTTTCCATCAGGTGAAATGAGGTCAAGTGCAAACCCATTTAATATATATAAAAAAAAAAAAAACACGTTCTAAAGTTCCTACCCTTAGTAACTTTAGATCGTGATTTGTATTTGGGTTTATCCCGTATAATTATATTAAATAAATAAATAATAAGGTGGAATTTGTCCTGTTAAGTAATTTAAAGTGCTGCCACGTTAAAGTTACTGCTCGTGCCTTATAGAACGTGTTCTTTTTTAATTTAAGATAGCATCTGTTACAACGAGTTATATTGGATGCAATGAATTCAGCCAATGCATAAATAAATAACTTTTATGGAGGACAAAGTTCAGAAACGTGACTAAAAAAGGAACTATTGAAAACAAGATATAAAATGATCTATGATTTTATGTAGGTCAGCGAAATAAAATTGAATCAATATGTCTGTCTATGATGTTCCTTTGTTTTAGTTTGATTACGAACTTAAAGTTTCTATATGGAAAAAATAAGTATAGATAGTTATAAGAAGGAAGGCGACGCGGTGGGCAATGCCGTCTTTTTTAAAGCACGGTATAGTAGCAATACCGCAAACGATAGTTCAGAAGTTAAGAACTATCGCTTGCGATATTTCCCAATCAATGCAACTTTCAAACTTTCAAGAAAACTTCAATTTTTTATAATAGGCCGGCGACCCACTTTTGTCCCCTGTTGTTGCAGGTGTCTAAGTAGGTACATTGACATTGGTTACACTATGGAGAAACATTACAGGACCAAATGTTTAGGTAGGTACGACATTTTAGCGTCCGAAAGCGATCGTGTCACACTGGTGTTCCATCGAAATAAGAGGGTACGGGAATAGAGAGTGCACTTGTGCACTAAAACATGTAATGCGTCGGTGGCTGATCGCTGAGATTGGCCGCCATGACCGAAATATCGGTTTGGAGGACATTATTTGGTATTGATCAGTGTTTTCTTTCCCCAGAGCGGTTCCTGTGGTGGAGCGTGTTCTCGACGGTGGCGCCGATGTCGCTGAGCGCGTTCCGGGAGCGCGGGTTCGAGTTCTCGCGGCGCGTGTTCGGGCTGCAGGCGCGCACGCCGCGCTGGAAGTCCTGCACCGCCAACGTCAACGCCAACTTTGGATCTGCACTTAGCTTCCTCTACGTTGCTACGCACTTTGACAACCAGTCGAGGCAGAAGGTAGGACATCATAGTCTTAGCATTTTGACCCGGTTGCGTCCCAAGCTGTCGTTACGGAGCCCGAGGTCCGCTATCCTGCTCGATTCCTCTACTTCGCACAATCTTTTTTTTTTTATAATATAGGTGGCAGACGAGCAGACGGATCACCTGATGGTAAGCGATTACCGCCGCCCAAGTGCGCTGCTTACCTTTTAACCCCCCTTCCCCTGGATTGGGCCTCCGGTACCCTCACTCACGCAGCGAAACACAGCGCATGCACGCGGTTTTCTGTGAGGACGTGGTATTACTCCAGTCGAGCCGGCCCATTCATGCCGAAGCGTGGCTCTCCCACTTTTAGAAATCTTGTGCAAATTGGTCAGTTTATTGGCACGCATGTCCTATCCCTTCTGCTGGGACCCGACGGTGGTGGCATGGTCAGACATTTGTTTCCACGTAGCTTTATTGTTTTCGCAGGACGTGACCATACTAACATATGTTACTCTCCAGTAGTTTGTCTGCAACGCCACGGAGATGAAGGCTGTCACACACTTTGCGACGACTTTGACTTTGTGACTAATGCAACGGGCGCGGGTCCCACTATATAGGCCAAAATTTTATTTAAGCATCATTATCGAACACTTCCTGATAAAATGGTTTTCTTCTTCTGTACTGTCGGTTCCCGTAATCGGGAGCCAGGTGTGCCCATTTTGCATGAGGAGTGTGAAATTGGTCGGTTGTCGCTCTAATCCGTCGAGTTCCTCTAGGAATCTTGACAGCGGCTTGACTTTGCTAAAGACTTCCTGGACCCGTGGTGTCTGCACTTTTGCATTACGTGAGGAGCTGTTTCTATCTGACCCAGCCAGAGGTAGCATACTGGTCTGCTAACTTCCCTTGCTAACATGCGCTGTGGCTGCAGGCGATCGAGATGGTGGAGGACGTGCGCGCGGCGTTCGCGGGCGCGGTGCAGCGGCTGGAGTGGATGGACGCGGGCACGCGGCTTAAGACGCTGAGCAAGCTGCGCGCCATCCGCAACTTCGTCGGCTTCCCCTCCTGGCTGCTCACGCACGAACAGCTCGACAAGCACTATAAGCATGTGAGTTTGGGAGCTTTTTTTATATAAGAGCAGAGCAGAGCAGACGGATCACCTAATGGTAATCAATTCTGCCGCCCATGGACACCCGTGGAACAACACCAGTGGAGTCACAAGTGCGCTGCCAACCTTTTCCCCTCCCCCCATTGGACCTCCGATTACCTCACTCACACGGCGAAACACAGCGCAGGCGCTGCTTCACGCCGGTCTTCTGTGAGGCAGTGGTATCACTCCGGTCGAACCGGCCCATTCAACCTAAGCGTGGCTCTCCCACATTTAACAAGCTTACAGGCGACGGGTGGCTGACGACAGTACTAACCACAGGGTGGCTTAATTCGAAGCCGTCCCGTAACGAACGAAAATATATCTGTCGCATCCAAACAAAGAAGACACACAGCGCGTGTGAAAAGGAGGTAAACTCCTATTCAATCGTAATGACTGGTTTAAACTAGGCCCTAAGGTCGGCGGCGCATGGCCATCGGTGTTAATATGCCGGAGTGTGGCTGTAAGCTCCCTTAGAGCGAGCGGACTGAGTCACTGGTGACGATGACCCAATCACCGCCACTCATTATCATCAACTCAGCACTCAAGTCCTAGTGGCGTGAGACAAGGGCCTAGCGTTTGAAGGTCTTAAAACGACAGTCGGACAGATAATTGCTTCTGTTGTACATCATCTCAGCGAATCTGACTCGGTAGCGACTCGTTTTCCATATATTTTTAAGATATGTCCCATTACACAGTCAGATTCTCTTCATTCGATTCTCTCCTTAATGTCAAACACTTTCGACTCAATATCAATTGAAGAATTTTGACGGACTATAGTAGCCTGATGTGTGGCTGTCTGTACACAACTGTCAAATTGTATTGGTTTTCTTTTTTCTCCTTTTTTTTGCTACCCCTTGGCTGTTGTATTTATATAAGTTTGTCAATGTATTTTAAATCTGTTATTGGCTGTAAGTAGTATATACATTTTAAATAGCCTATAATTTAAGACCTGTAGATTTTGAAAAACAATAAATAAAATACACCGTAACCGTACCGTAGCAGCACATGAATAGACAAAAGCCTATTCATGTGTTAGCAGCGCGACATTATCGGTTGAAAGACCAACTCAAATGGCTGAAGTTTTCAATTGCTCGTTCATCCTCCGAGTAGGTACTTATTGTGACTCTTACTGGATAAGATAGATAAGTAAATAGATAAAAGTACGGCTAAAATCTGAAATAATGTAAAGTTTCTTTTGCAGGCGGAAGTAGTCGAAGGAAACTTGTTTGAATCGTATCTGAAGCTGACTTGGGCGGCAGTGAAGAAATCCTTGGAGTCTTTAAGAGAAAAACCCGATCGGAACAGGTACAACGCTTTAAAGATTTAGCTAACAATTTCATAAGACCACAAATACTACGCTGCAGAGAGACTGAAAGCTGCAAAGTAAAGGCATCTATCTAGTGCCTACCACTTTGTAGCTTTCGGTGTTGAAACACTAGGCCCGTGGGGTTCCGACGCTCTCTCTTTCTTCCGTGACTTAGCTAAGCGTCTAGTCGAAGTCACAGGAGAGCCAAAAGCTGGCAGCTACCTCGCCCAGCGAGTTTCCATCGCGATCCAGCGGGGTAATGCTGCCAGCATTTTGGGGACACTGCCACGGGAACCTACTTTGTTTTAACTTTCCTTTTTATTTACTTTTAGTTTAATTTTATTTCTTAGTTACTGTCTTAATTTTCTTGTGTTTTTGATCGGTTCCTATTATTTCATTACTGAAAGTTATTCGAAGATCACAGTTTCAGGCCTCTTAGTACTACCTACTGCATCAATAACATAGGTATCAAGTCGTGGGTAATACTAACCAATTGGGTACTACCATTGGGTAACCAATGGGTTAACCCAATGAGATTTCTAACAGTAGATCCTAAATTGCCATAATGTACAATTGTACATTATGGCAATTTAGGATACTCGTCTACTGACGTTCAAAATGTTTATTATGTAACGCCCGAATTTTTTATCTCCGTATATACAAAAAGTTACTACAATCTGTCAAAATTCCTAAAATAATATTGAACCGAACGTATTGAAGAACATTTGCAGTTTTGTATACTTTGTACTGTACGTGTACTGTGGACGTATACTGTGTGGCTGTACGTACAAGAACCTTGTACCCCTTTATGAGACTGGATATAGGAACGACACAGAGTCAAAGTGCTAATTTATTATTGTTTCTTTCAACAGATGGGTGGCGACCGCGACAACCGTGAACGCATTCTACTCTGCAACGTTAAACTCAGTCAGTGAGTATTGTCCTACTATATAACATATGGCGTTATATGCAAGTGTGCACGTAGGTAGGTACAAACCCTTGCCCGCGCGTACGTTGTAAACAAGGCCTTACACTTCGATCAGCATGTCTGATCTGAGCTTCCAGGTAGATCTACTTACATTGTCGATCGAAGTTCTATTTTCATGTGATAGGTGACAGACGAGCAGACGTATCACCTGGCTGTAAGCGATTGCCACCGCCCAAAGACACCCACAGCGCCTGTGGAGTGACAAGTGCGGTGCAAAATTTTTAAGTCACTTTCCCCCCCGATGGGACCTCTGATGCCCACTCACTCAGCAAAGCATAGCGCAGGCGTTGCTCTACGCCGGTTTTCTGTGAGGCCGTAGTATTAGTCTGCACGAACCGGCCCATTCAAGCGTGACTCTCCCAAAATCAAGGTTAACATCTTACATCTCTTACATTTTTTGTAGAGACCCTAATTTCTGATTTTTTTTCTCAGCGTTCCCTGCCGGTATACTCCAGCCACCTTTCTATGGGAACGGTATTGAGTAAGTGACATTATACCAATCATAGTATATCACAACGTATCACGAAACGTTACTAAATGACAAATCGTTTCAGGGCAATAAACTACGGATCTATCGGTGCCATAATGGGACATGAGGTTACTCATGGATTCGACGACCAAGGTAAGATACGTCATCCAATCACATCAATCAAACTAAAGATCAAAACCTCACCGCTATTATATTGTTACTAATATTGTTTTTTCTTTGGTTCTATTGTAACTATTTTCTTTGTTTTGTCTTTCTTCCTCTTGTATGTATGTGTGCACGTACGTCATCCAAGGCTCCGCCTGAAAACCAGCGCTGCAGCGGCTCCGGCCACTGCAGCAAATGCTGAGCTCGGGCCTTGTTGGCTACAGAATTGGTTCTATTTATGTATTTATGTCACTCGGGTTTAAATTTGTATTCTGTGGCCAATAAAGAAATTTATCTTTAACAACCATACATACATACATACAGGTCAAAATCATAACCCTCCTTTTTCTTCGCCGTAGTCGGGTAAAAATAAAATGAAATAACGGCCGTATTTGTGTAGGACCGATATCGCGGTCGGTCCGACAAAAAGTCACTTCACTTATGTAGTTCTAGTCTGCTTTTATAACAAAATGATTATAACAGTATGAGTAAGTACCTACAGAGAAACAATAGTTAGAAACTGGAAATATCAGACTCCTGGAAGTACAGCCGGCTGCAAAAATATATACACTTTAGTACCTTGTCATAGTACTAGGTATAGATACGGTCAGCATCAAAAGTAGCTCAACACATTATTACCATGTCCAAGTAACATTTTGTACGTACCCCTTAGAAACTGACTATAATAGGCAGAACAGTCACTGACATGGTACTATAGTGTTAAGGTACTTTTGCTGCTGGCCGTACTTTCCGTATAAGAAAGTAGCAGTCATAGCTCTATGATAAAAAGTGTATCCACCTCTTATCTCTGGTTACGTAGTAGGTACACTGTGCTCCTCGTTAGATTGAGGTGACGGGTAGGGCACACTAGCGATGCCAATTGATTTTTATTTTAAGCTACTAAACCGGATGTATTTTAAACAATTTCGGGGTTATAACCTCTCGGCAAACACTTATACTATTTATTAAATAACCATGCACAAATGTTGGGTCCGTTTTTGTACGCGAAAAATTGATTCACGCAAAAAGCGGCCACTTTTGGCGGTAATCCAAAATTCGAGTATTAAATAAATAGTATAGGTGTTTGCCGAGAGTTTGTTACCCCGTATTGTTTAAAATAGATCCGATTTAGTAGCTAAAAATTAAAATCGATTGGCGTCGCTAGGGTGCCCTACTCGTCACTTTAAGTAGGTATTAATAGGTATAGGTGTGCTCGTGTTAGCATATTAAGTACTCGTAGTAATATTCTATGGCGTTGACACACAAAATGCAAGGGACATGAAACGATTACATTTAGTCCCCAATTTGACCACAGGCCGGCGGTACGACGAGGAGGGCAACCTGAAGCAGTGGTGGTCGGCGGCCACGCTGGAGCACTACCACAGCAAGGTGCAGTGCATCATCGACCAGTACAGCCGCTACCACATGCCGCAGCTGCCCAACTACACGGTAACAACTACGTTAGGTGTATCTTAACTATCTTATAACGTCTTTCGGTTTTGCCATATATGTGAAACGAAAACTTGCTAAAGACTATTTCAAGATTTAACTTTAACGTACTAATGTCCATATGCATCTGTTTTGCTGTATATATCCGTAGCACAAGTGCTAAGCTACTAGGTACAGTCAACTCGAAAAATATGTATACACTTCCTAAAGTATTGTGACAAGGTCCTAACCTTGTCACAATACTTACCTATAAGAAAGTAGGTCTACTTTCTTATATTATATATTGTGACAACGTCCTAAAGTGTATACATATTTTTGGAGTGGACTGTACGAAGTCAGGTCAATGTATGAGATGTTGTCGTATGATTTGGGTCGAATTGACGGCACTCTCTCCATTATAATAAATACACACTACAAAGTCACCTTTTAAGGGACATCAGAATGCTTAACTACATTTCAGCTTTCCGCAGCTATTGTTCAATACATACCATAGGCGGAGACTTGTTATTGGCATTGTTGTTTTCTTATTAACCGACTTCAAAAAAGAAAGAGGTTCTCAATTCGACATGTTTATATATATTTTTTTGTTTGTTTTCGATTACTTCGCCATTTATGAACCGATTTAGATGATTATTTTATAGTTGGAAAGTAGGTAGTCCCGGATTGGTACCATGATCAGGATATCAGGATCTAATGATGGGATCCTGGAAGAATTGAGGGGAACTTTCAAATTTTATAGGGACACGTAATGCTTTGATATCTTTTTTCAAAATTACACCAGTATTTACGCCATTAATTTTGTGGGGCTGCTAAAAATGAGAACCCTCAAATGTTAAAAAACTTGTAAAAAAAAATTCTGCGAAATAAACCGCCTTCAAATACCACGAACTAAAGAGTGTACAACCCGTGCGGATAAAGAATGGGATCAGAAATGGCGGCGCATCTATTCACTTCTCGCTCGCACACATATTTGCGTCTATACTCGCACTCGTGGGGTGCGAGTATAGACGCAAAGGTTGTAAAATAATATTTTTATCACTTTATACACTTCAAATAACAGTACACTCGAGAAAAGGTTTTACCGAAGTCGGCGCCTAATATCTAATGAATAATTGATTGTTTAGGTACATTTTTAGTTCGTGGTATTTGAAGGCGGTTTTTTTTCGCAAATTTTTTTTTTATCTGAAGCTTACTGTAATATTTAGCTGTTAGTCTCCCAAAAAGAAATATATAAAAATAAAATAAATATCCAGAGGCAGGTTTGAAGATTGGTCGCTCTAGGGCTATTCGTAGGTGTTGCCGCTCAGAGCCGAAGACACCTCTCCTTGTTTGCCGCCTAGGGCTTTGGGGCCCTATGGATTCATGTAGGCTTATGGAACTGAGTTCTCCGCTCTATTATCAGGCCTGGATTTAATGGAATGGGCAAGGTCAGCCTTTTCAGCCCATATTTCAGCAGTTCAGGTATTCTATATATCTTAACGATATTATAAATTCATATTATCTATTATTTACTTATTTTATTATTACTATATTCTTTATTTATTTTTGATATTAATATTTATATACTATACAACAGTAAAACTTGTTGATATTTACACGATAGTTCTCTTGTATGATATGAGCATATTTTTGGTGCTGCATTTTGTTCTATGTTTTGTTTTGAGTAATCATGTATTGTTGTAACTCTACTCTGTGTACCAAATAAAGAAAATAAAATAAAATGAATTTAAATCCAGTCTAGATCAAATCCTTCAAAATGTAAATAAAAATTAATTGTTTAACTTCTATAAGCCCTCAAAGACAATGACGACCTCGATGGCGCAGTGACTAAGGTAAGGTACACAGCCGTAATCAACTGTAGTAATTAGTAGGTACGGAATCTCAGTCAATATAATATGAGATGTTGTATGCATTTGTTAAGTGTAAGAGAGGTCGCCCATGGCGACACTTTTTGTAGCGATGCTGTCGCGCGTCCGCATTGATACAGCCGCGAAGCGGTCGCTAGCTGTCGCTAGCTGCTCCTGTCGGGCTAACATGCCATCGCGAGATATGTCACGGAAGAGATACGAGAAATTTGTCGATATCGACTAATATGTCGTTTTCTCTAACATGAGCATCACGATCGTAAAGAGTCGAGTTCTAAGTGCAGCCATGTTAGCGTCGGAAGACATATAGACATAAACGAATAAAACACGAGATAACGGGGTAGACAAAATATGTCGCGGTGCGCATGTTAGGTCAACTGGGCTCAGATTCAGACGCGATGTCGTCCGACACAGACGCGCGTTTGCATCGACACAGTCGCAATGCAGCAGCGCGTTGTAAACGCGACTAACACGTTTTAGTAGAGATGCTGTCGTGCGTTTAGTAAACGCGTGTTAGCATCGCTACAAAAAGTCGGCGTGGGCAAGAGACTTAAATTAAATTATAATTTATTTCGGACCAATTTAAAATCCATAGAGGGTTAGTAACAAATTACTGATTATCTATTGTTAGTATTATACATAAGTGTGCGTACAAAATGTTTAATAAGCGGAGAGTTATAATTCTCCGCTACTGTTTCCAGAATGCTGTTGTAACTACCCCTCAACCTTTTGAGAAGAGATGTCTTATTCTTCCGTATTATAGCGTGAAAACCGTCCGTTCGGGCTTGCGCAAACATTTCCGACGCGGAACAATACCGAGGCAATCCCAACAGCATCCTAAAACAATTATTATATTGGACGCGTAGAACATCCAGCGACTTTTTCGTGTAATTGACCCAGAGATTGCCCGTGTAGACTTTAGCAGTACGCCTTAAACAGGGTGATTTTGACTTCGTCCGTACATCGTTAAAATTGGTCAATTAATGTAAAGAACTAGTATATTAATTTAGCATACATTTTAACTACTTTAGTTTTATAAGGCAAATCATGTAATGTAAAGGTGGAAAATAAAAAAAAAATTACTTTTTTTTATCGTGCAAATCTCCGTGTCAACATATTGGTCCTGACTGCCAGAGCCCTACGTTCCCTTTCAATGTCAATATACGAAATGGTGGTGTTGTCGGGCAGGTGCACGGGTTCAACACGCAGGGCGAGAACATCGCGGACAACGGCGGGCTGCGCGCGGCGCTGGCCGCCTACCGCCTGCAGGCCGCGCGTGCGCCCGCCGCCGCGCGCGCGCGCCTGCCCGGCCTGCCGCGCTACTCGCCCGACCAGCTCTTCTTCCTCGGGTTCGCGCAGGTGCCTATGCCCTTCTTCTTCATCTTAGCGTCATGCGTAGCGTGGCCATTTCTCACCATTACTGCACACATGCCTCATTATAAGCCCTTCTGTTTTGTTTTTGTAAATCAATCAGCCTATATACTGTCCCACTGCAGGGCAAAGGCCTCCATCATAGAAATAAAGTCATCGCTACTATGATAGGATAAGGCTTAATCACCACGCTTGCCAAATGCGGATTGGTGATCACAAACCCGAGATATGTTCGAAAAATTCGAAACATACTTTTTTGCTCGACCCGGGAATCGAACCCAGGACCCCGAGATCACGGCCCGGTACTTAAACCACTAGACCAACGGGGTGTTGTTTTTGTACTTACGTTTATATTGCTCTGAATGTATGCTTTTTTGATGCGAATAAACGTTTTATCTATCTAAAATCTCGGTTGCTTCCAAAGCTACTGCCCAGGGTACTGTTAGCACGACGATATATCAATAAATATTTCTTGCAATTACAAACTTATGGTCATAATCTTAAATATTAGTACTTATATTTGCCATTACATTTAAGTATATCAAAACCCTCGCCAACCCGTCTGCCAAGCGTGGTGAGTATGGCAAATACCCCTCATGTGATTGAGGAAGGCCCGTGCCCCAGCAGTGGGGACTTAAATGGGCTGATGATGATAATTTGCCATTATGCCTGAACTAGGATGACCTGTATTTCAGGCTAAAGAAAATAGTTCCTAGAAAACTGTATTGGTAAAATCAATAAATTACAATTTAAACTTGATATTACTCTACGCTATGCTCTCTTTATAATAGCTTTTAAAAAAAAGGTTTTTTATAATACACATGAATATTAGGAGTATTGGTCTGGCTCGTGTCTGTCGTGAATAAGTGCTATGAGAAGATTGGGTTCGCTCGGGAAGCGAACGCGACAACTAGAATTACTAAACGTTCTATTTCTCTGCTCTAAATAGAATATTTTACATCTTTTGAGGTGATTTACAGTAGTTCAATTTGCTCAACAGTCGCCTGGCCTTCACTACTACCCTAAACATACCCACGGACTTAACATAAAATGAATTAATTTCACAGATATGGTGCGGCAACTCTACTGTCGGAGCTTTAAAATCCAAAATGGTGGAAGGAGTGCACAGCCCCAACAAGATCCGCGTGATCGGCACGCTCAGCAACTCCAAAGAGTTCGCGGAGGCGTGGCAGTGCCCCGAGGGCTCGCCCATGAACCCCGAGCACAAGTGCGTCCTGTGGTGACGAGCGCGACCCACTCTCAAGCAAATGTGATGTTAGAATAAGTTAACCAAAGACATTTACTCCCCTAGGTTACCGTAAAGTTACCGACTTAGATTAAGTTATAATGTACAAAGTGAATTTTATGTGACGTATTGATGCACTTTGTTAAAGCAATGCTATTGTAAATCGAAAAGAATGAACTTAAGTGACTATAGACTTTTGAACAAAGTATGCTTTAGGAAAAGGCTACCTATTTCAGTTTACACAATATGAACAAATTAAAATGTGTACAAACTACTTAATTACGTTAATGAACTGAAAGTTTATGGAAAACCTAATAATATATATATATATATATATGATATATTATAAATATCTTAGCGAAGTAGCAACAAACACCCGAATTGTCAAATGCTTCTTTTCTTTGGAAGCTGCTCACTAATGCTGTCATTAAGTTGGCCCCGTGACGATACTAGCGCCGCCAAGTAACTTATACCAATTGATTGTGGCGAATAGATACATATTTTTAAAAAGTAGTTAAATGAATACTTATGTAAGGAAAGTATTAACATTTTTTGAGACGAACTTATGTAATAATTACTTTTTACATATAACAATAATTTTCACAACTGTCTAAACAGGTGCCCTTAATTTAAAGCAGTTCCGTAACGAACGAAATTTACCAGTTGCATCCAAACAAAGGAGACACAGCGCGTGTAAAAGAGAGGCAAACCTCTATTCGGTCGTAATGTCTGCTTTAAATTAGGCCCTCTGGCCAATAAAGCAATTATGAAATTATTGTTACCTGTAGGAAGAAATTGTAACAAAGGTGAGTCCCAAATATTCGTTAACACTTTCCTTGAAGTACATTTTTAAGTCTTTTCATCGCCACAATCAATATAATCAAGTGGCGGCGCTAGATTCGTCGCTGTGTCGCGTTAAGCATCTCCTAAATATAATATTATCTTTTGATTCTTTAGGGGTGACTATATTAATTAAAAGATTTTTAGAGAGTTTTAAAGAATATTATGAAATTTAGGTTCACTTGTTTGTATTTACCTATAACATTTTAGATATCTGGGGTAGTTGATAGGAGATTGAATTGATTTAGTTATCATTTAGTTCTTATACAACGGGACTTTGCATTTTCTAGTAAATGTTGTTAGCTTATTGTATTATTTACAGAAAGAAGATGCCTATAAACACCTTCTCGATTAGTGTTATGTACATGACGTGATTACTGATTAGATTAAGAAATTGGATTGGCTGCTCAGTTAAATATTTTTAGTGTTTTGTTAAAGTTCTCAGATAAAACCTCAACTATCTAGTTATGAAAGAAACTAATCGAAATTATGTACTTATAAGAATATTATTTGTAATGAAATTGTTTAAAAATAAGATTTCAATATATTTTCAAAGACTGAAATCATTACACAATAGGTTTTTTAAGGTAAGTTTCATTTTTTTATAGTAAGAAACTTAATTGTCATTTGCTATAATTTTTAGTGCATCTCTACTTATGAAAAAAGTGACTAAACTATTTATTAATAAAAATAAAAATAACAAGATATGAAATAATACTTGGTTTTATTTTTTCCTTACATATGGGAATTCATACACAGGGGCGGAGTGCTTGGTGCCTGGTTTGATCTTTTTTGGTTTGAGTACCTTGGCGTCCTGAAGGTGGCGCTTCAGCTCCATTTTTCGTTGTATTATTGTCAACTCTTTTTCTCTTTCTATCCTTTTAGCTACTTCTTTGTAAACATTTTCTCTCTTTTTCTTCATACTTTCAACTACCTGAAGAGCAAAATTTTTAAATTGTTTAGACACATTTCTTAAGTATATTTCTAGTTAAAAAAATACTGAAAATTACAGACAGAATAAAAACACAAAGAATATAAGAATCACTTAAAATATTAAGTATCTAAGGGCTGCAAGTAAAACTGTTAAGTCTCACAGTAAGTACCTACCAGACCAGACAACATGAAAAAGCCCTTGGTGCTCTGATTCCACTACCATGTCTTGTATGTTCTGACCCACTTAGTGACTTTTCAAACAACGGAGGATATAGAAATATAAAATACTAAAATAGATATATTACACCCAAACACTGAACAATACTAATATCTCCAATAACATAATTACCTGCTGGTCAACCTCGGGCAATGTGATCTTGTTCAATTCTGACAGTCTTGGTCGGTTGGACTTCCTCCCCAGGAGTGACGGATGGGTGTCCAGTCTCTTGGCAAGGTCAAATGTTTTCTCTTCTCCCTCATCCACAAAGAATATGTGTGTGTTAGGTGTTGAATCTGCTATTTCAGTCATGTGTAGTTGAGACTGTAACAATGGTAGTATAAATAATAATAAATATTTCAAAACATCACATATAGTGATCAGACTCCAAGATAGTTAGCTCAAGCACCTGTGACCTGTGTTATGGATATCAGAATAAAGACAAATACCACGGGTGTTGCGGGTGTCCATGGGCGGCGGAATTGCTTACCATCAGGTGATCCGACTGCTCGTCTGCCACCTCTCATATAAAAAAAAATAATAAATAAACAAACAATGAATATGTACTCTGATATTTAATTATGTTGTCTAAACCATAGACTAATTAGTCCATGACTAAACTGACAAATGCACATGTCAACTTTCCATAGAATTTGCATATAGATGCAAATTGTATGTATATCCAATACATTTTGATAGCAAAAGGGATCAAAATGTATGGGATATACAAGTGACTTTAGTCACTAGTTAGACAAGTCAGTTTAGTCCACATAATTAACAACAAACTATAGTAATTTATTCAGACACCGTGCTCATTAATTCAAATATTTTTAGAATTCCTCTTTCCTCTGAAAACCATTCTGGCAAAGTTAATAAGACCTATTTTATGTGGAATTGTTAAGTAAAAACTTCATAAGATAATAAGAAGTTAAATACTACTTCATAAAAAGAGAAAAAGTCCACAACAATGCATAAAGATGTAGATATAATTAAGCTTTAAATAACAATTTTCAAAACAAACCTGTAACCGATTGATCCGTCGACTCTCAATGGTTCGCTTCATGTTTATGTACTTGATGTCCTGTGTCTGCATCAGTTTCACCTGCTCCGGGGTATATTCATCTTCTTTCTCCACTTCATGATGGACCTGGAATTCAATAAGATTATTATCACATAAACAGACTGTAATCTACATTATAACCGAAACAAAAATATTGGTTAATAAATACTTCAAGGAGGCCCATTTCAGAGGGGAAGGGGAGTTTAAATTTAGGCAGCGCACTTGTGACTCCACTGATGTTGCGGATGTCCATGGGCGACGGCAATCGCTTACCATCAGGTGATCTGCCACCTATGTCGCAAAAAATATTTATGGAATCTCTACCATATTATCATTAGGTTCAGTTTTATATAATTTAGGATGAGAATTTCTCAAAGAGACATAAATAACATGTGTAACATGTGTTTGTTTAGTTACTTACTCCATCTTTCACCCTCGAATTTATCATGTGAAAATAGAATTCGTCGGGGTTCTTGTCCAACGTCCGCTTTCGCAATAACTTAAGGGTTTGCCCTTTTTCATGATAATCATCTGCACGTTTCTTGTAATCCTTCTTTTTCTCCAAAAGTCCAAGATGTTTCCTGGTCTCAGGTTGGTGTCTCTCTCTGTGAGTTTTCTGATTGGCCTTTGCGGCCTTTTTCCAGGAAGACATTTTTAACAACTTATTTTAAGTGGCTCGATTTTATACCTCCACAAATAACTCTCAATAATTAATTATTACACTAAAACTAAGTTCCGCAAAATTAAACCCGCATGTGTACTTTTAGCCAACCGACAATGACATTAAAGTGACAATTTACTTTTTTAGATGAAACTTTTGGTAGTGATGTTACCTACTTTTGACTGTTAAATTTTCAATTGAATAACAAAATCAAGCATTTCCTTACTGATATTGAATTAAAATAAACAATGCATGGAATAGAAATTAAAATGTGTTAATTAGTGACATCAATAATCAACTCTATTAAATGATACTGTTGAAGGAGAAACTATCTCAGTAGAATGTCGTATTCCAGTCGGCAGTTTAACAAAAATAAGAAATAAAAACTCGAGGGCGCTAAATAGTCCAACACCTAAGAACATATTAAAAACTCCGCCTAATGATGCTGAAACAAAGTAATAATTATATAATCAAGGATATCTGTATTATGTAAATCAATTTACGCAACCTCAAACCAATAATAGCCCGGTTACACTTGTTTCCACTCTTTCTTCACTTATCGGGGCTCGAGAACTACTGCGCTGGTTGGTGTACCAACCACCCCACACACAATAATTAATTTTCCGTGGTTATGTAACCAATACATTGAGCAGGAAAGTGGACCCCCGACTCCAAACAAAGCGCTAGCTTAGAACATTAATTAGAACTCTACCAGCGATACCTAGCGATGATGATTTTATGAGGAAATAAATACATAAAAATACTTACATAGTAACGTAAGCCATGTTTCGGTAGGTATCAGCAAAAATAACTTTGATGAGTTGATATTTATCCTTAATTTGAGGATTACTCCTCGAGTAACATTTAGTCCAGAACTGAAAATAATCAAACTTTAAAACTGGCAGCACTTGATTAGTATGAAATTGTGAATAAAATGAACGGACAGCCACACATCAGGTTACTACTATCTGTCAAAATTCCTCAATTGTTATGGAATCTAACCTAACGTGTTTGATATAAAGGTATAGTTTTTTATACCTTGATGTTTGGCTGTAGGTTCAATGTATAAGACCTTCAAGGTATAATTTTGTGTTATTTATTATGTTAATGTAATATCTAATATTTATTCTAGTGTAATTTAAATAATTTTAATTTTAACTCTTTAATTATGATTTTGATTTTAATTGTAATTTATTTTTATTTTTAAATATTATTTTGAATTGAATGAATAATAGAAATGAATTCTCACAACATCTCATATAAATGTGATAATAATATCACCTATGGTTGAAATAAATGAATTTTATTTTTATTTTATAAGCACAGAATATAAAGGGGTATACGCTACGTGCGCATCGACAGTGGTGACAACTGGTGCCATCCATTTGGACTAAGTAAGATAAATTTGACCTTGGGTCAATACAAAGGGGTGCCACCTATAGTTAAGTACTGCACATTCCTTACATAATATAATTTGCCCATAAAGTCATGAAAGAAAAAATGATGCCGTTAAGGTCATTCATAAGATATGGTAGCCCCATTGGTATGGTATGTTAAGGATCTCCGATAGTTTCTCAAACAATGTTGTCATCACTTTCTTCACGCATTGCACTGTAAAATATTAATTCGAGTCCTCGTCTTCAAAGAAGTCCCTTGAAAAGCGCGCGTCAGTCGTCACTCGTCATCAAGATTCAAAGAGCCTTATGTCCATATACACATACAAGGAATTAAAAGTTTGCCGAGGGACTTCTTTTCGGTGCCCGGATTCTAGGCAGGTCTTGGGAGCGACAGAGGTTTCATATGCTTACTCAGTTACCGACTCAGTGAAAAGTTATTATAATCAATGTACTTACTAAATAGGGTCCAAACTTGATTCTATTAAGTTGTATGGGCCTGGTTCTAAAATTAATTTAGTTATAATTTTTTGACAACCTGGCAAGCAAGAGCAAGTCGAGTTGCCTGCAAAATAATTATATGTTATAGGTAGTATAATATAAACCATAGAGTAACTTATACATATATACTGAGATAAAGGCATTAGTTGGCTAGCCTGTGCTAGCGCCATCTGGAGGAAACCGACCAATACTCAACGGCTATGTAGTACGGCCACCTTCGAGAATCAGTCGGGAAGATGATTAAATAAAATAGGAGATATCATTTTATTTGCTATGTACCTTCTAGATCTCTTGTTTATTTCCCATATTTTTTTAAAATTGCTAATGTGTGCAGGCGGTTTGAGATCATTGTTTCGGAGCAACGCCCAACAAACATCTGTTTTTTTACAAGTACAGTGGCGGACAGGTCAAGCTATACAAAACTGGCAAATTTCCTCAATCGATTTCGAACTCAATGTGTAACAATATAAGGTTTATAATCGAATGAAGCAATTTGATAGTTTTGTATAGCTTGATGTGTCCGCCACTGTACCATCTAATGAAAACCGCTGAACTATTTTATACTAAGGAAAAAAGTACTAGTCGTAGCAGCAAAATGCTGAGGTTGGGACCTGATTGACCACACTCTTCACTTATTCCTTACAAAATGTATATCCACCATTAAATGTTTCCGCTGTTGTACGAGTATAGCAACTACCTATGCTCTGCATCCATTCATATGTTATGTCATTCTGTATTATTGTATATTGTTTGTGGCCAATAAATGTATTTTCTTTCTTTCTTTTTACTTCCTAAGTGAAATAACCCTGATGTAAACAAAATAAACTAACTTAAATTCTTTATTGTCGTCGTCGAGAATGATCTGCGAGAACTTCAGGCCGATGACTGGCGACAAGTAGTGCAGGATCGATCAAAGTGGCGTTCTCTTGTTTCGGAGGCCAAGACTCGTTTCGGGTCGATGAGCCAGTAGAGTAAGTAAGTAAATTCTTTATTAGAGGTAGTAGAAGAGCAGAAGGATCACCTGATGGTGAGCGATTGCTACCGCCTATTCTTCTATTCTATTCCTTAAGGTGACGGGTAGAGCACACTAGCGACTCCAATCCTTTTTTTTTTTTTTTGGTAACGCTGGAGGAATGCCCCCCTCCCTGTCCCGTATCTTGGGTACTGGGAGGAGGCGTGCCTAACCCGCACTACACCACGTAGTCCACCGGAGTGGAGGGGAGAGGCACCCTTTTGCAGACCTGGCCCTCAGGGGAGGGACCTGACCCTGGCCTGTCGGCGCAGGGCACTCAGGTACAGCTGGGCTCTCCGCGGGGGGATTCGAACCCCTCTTGCGCGGCCTACCAGCTAGAACCTATCCAGCGACTCACCCACCCGTGGTACTGGGAATGGTGTCACGAGAACTGCCAAAAGGCTTTGCCCCGCAACACAGCGACTCCAATCCTAACCTAACCTAACCTAACCCAACATTTGTGCTTGGTTATTAAATAAATAGTATAAGTGTTTGCCGACAGTTTGTAACCCCGAAATTGTTTAAAATAGATCTGGTTTAGTAGCTATAAATTAAAATCGATTGGCGTCGCTAGTGTCCCCTACCCGTCACCTTAAACACGATCTCCAGCGGATTGGGCTTCCAGTACACGATCACTCGGCAAAACCAGTGCGTGCAAGCGCAGTTTCACGCCGGTTTCCTGTGAAGCCGTGGTTATCACTGGTCGTGCCGGCCCATTCAAGCGTCAAGTACCTACTTGCCTAACTACCTATACATCGTTATTTTTTATCGTTTACTTTGTATATACCTAGAGCCCAATTCTCGTGCATGTGATATTTTAAAAACATGGCGGATATCACTCGAAAATCATACAAAAAACTATGTTTTAGTGATATATGTCGTTCGTGTGAAAATAAATGTCACGAGCACGAGAATTGGGCTCCTAGACGGATATTCTGTTTTGTATGGAACAGCTGATATTTTTTTCGCTTATTTTGTTGATCTAACATGTTATATGGCATTTTATTCACAATACCTGTTATGAGGTTGTCGAGACGTTAAATGATAAAAAAATAACGGTGTATATTGGTTGGCAGCGCACTTGTGACTCCACTGCTCTACCTATCACCAACAATTATGCGGGTACCTTTAACGCCGAGAGTCCTGAGACAGGATAGACGTTTTATAGGACAAGGCGGGGCAACATTCTCATTTATATCTCGATCAATTTTCCGTAGGGGATCTGTACACCCACACCTTTTCTCAGTACATTTGAGCTAAAATATAAGAAGGCGTTAATGCAGTTTCACTAGCAAAATTAGGTACCTAATGCTACTTACTTATGTATAATATCAAGCAATCAAACACATTTGGTCCCGATCCGACCAAACTATATCTATGATATAGCGCTATCATTCTATGCAAATCTAACGTTATGTAATTGGTATTTGTGGTACTTTGGTAGCACCACAAATACCAATTTAACAAAAATAATAAGTACCATAGATTTATCCACGGATATAGATTGATCGACGGGAGCCTTAATTCAATATCTTCTCTCCTCTACTTTACCTAAAGGTAAAGAAGGGAAATTGTAGTAGAAATCGCTAGCAGCGATAAGACCGTAAGGTACGTATCTATTATATATCTCTTGTAGCAGTTGTAGCCTTCGTATGACTGAAGAGCGATTGTAGCTCTTCAGTCATACGAAGGACAAGAACACGCCTTCCTTTGGGTGTCGTGGTTCGAATCTGTGCATGCACCTCATAATTTTCAAATCTATGTGCATAGCTCGGCGGTGAGGGAAAACATCGTGAGTAAACCTGCACCTCTCAGATCATACCTAAGTTAGATGAAAACTACATACCTACATATACAAATACAAATAATTTTATTTCTCATATTCATTCTCATACATGTTTTGAGATGCTCCAGTAAGTAATAAAATACTTGAGTTGGAGCTATCACATCTACTATTTTTACCTACCTATATCTATTCTAGGTACCTATCCTGATGTCGGTAACTAAACTTAAGGTGACGGGTAGGGCACACTAGCGACGCCAATCGATTTGAATTTTTAGCTACTAAGCCGGTCTATTTTAAACTAAAGATCTTAAAATTGATTCACGCTAAAAGTGGCCGCTTTTGGCGGTAATCAATTTTTCGCGTACGCGTTAGACCCAACATTTGTGCATGGTTATTTAATAAATAGTATAAGTGTTTGCCGAGAGGTTACTACCCCCGAAATTGTTTCAAATAGATCCGGTTTAGTAGCTAAAAATTAAAATAGATTGGCGTCGCTAGTGTGCCCTACCCGTCACCTTAATAGGTACAGACAGCCATGTCCCTTAGCTAAGTAGATAAAGGAGGAAGAGCGAGGTTTTCCCAACACATGGACCTATCATCTGATTACTTTCTGGGAGGCCCCGGCGATTTAATTGTGATTGATTTATGTATGTACTAAAATAAATAAATAAATAAAAATTCATTTATTGCAATAGTCTGTTACATTGAGTGGCCGAGTCTACCCAGTAAGTTGTCATAGACAGTTGTATTGGGTATGGCTCGCTTCTTCCCTTACGGTTAGCTAAGAGACTAATTACATAAATGGCAAATCTACGAGAATTTTAATTAACAAAGTATGTAAACTATGAGAAAAAAGGATAAGCAATTTTGTAAAAAGATGTGATTACTACTTACTCTTTGCTCAATGTGTGTATGTGTGTTTGTGCGTGAGTGAGTAGGTATGTGTGTGTGTGTGTGTGTGAGAGAGAGAGAGATATAGAGAGAAAGTGTGTGTAGCTAAGTGTTTGGGAGTATAAGTTGGTGGGTATTTGAGTGCATGAGTGCATATTCGGGGGTACGGCAATGCTGATGCCTGTATGCCCTACGGATTGTATGCCTTGGGGTCGGTGATGATAATGAACCACATACAGGCACCAGATATTTAGCTTTTAAAATATTTTTTTTTATTTTATTTTTAAGTAATAGTTAAATCTTACCAGACAAGTACTCCTAGAATATCCTTTAGAGCTAATGCAGGTTCCGTCATCCACTAGCTTCTCAGTGTCGACATCTTTCTCCGACTCGAAAGTCAGTTGGGCCAAGTAATTGAACCCTGGAGTCAGGCGCGTCGGGATTACCCACTCCTCCCCAAAATACCTCGTGAAAAACTGCAGAAAAAAGAATGAAACAATCGTATAAATATAATGAAGAGCTTTCACAATTATTTTTGTTCAATTTGTATTAAGTTGACGTGTAGGGCACACTAGCAAAGCCAATCGATTTTAATTTGTAGCTATTAAACCGGATCTATTTTAAACAATTTCGGGGTTACAATCTCTCGGCAAACACTTATACTATTTATTAAATAACCATGCACAAATGTTGGGTGCATTTTTTTACATTGTACCGTATCCTTTTAGAAGGGTGGTATCTACGATGAGAATGAAGGTAACTTATATAAAAAAAAACATAAATAAATATACAATATACAAACAATAGAATTTATTAAAGAACCCTCAGGGAGTAGGTAACAATCTTGCAACCGTAAAATCACCGCCGATTTAACATCAAAAACCACTGTCCTCGTATTCTCCAGTAGGTGCGGCGCAGTGGGGTAGCTCAGCGGAGTGCAGGACGGGCAGGTAGGGCAGGTAGGGCATCTGGAGACTCAGTCGGATGTAGAAAAACAAGTTTCTCCAGCTTACTAAAATTCCCGGAACCGAGACCCCGATACCGGGGTAACACAATTTCACCAGATAATATTATGTAAACGTTATATATAAGAATAAGTCGGCCACTTGTTAAATCAACAATAGATATCAATGTAAGTAGTAGCTGTGTCCTTGCAACAGAAGCGGTGCGTAAGGAATGTGGGAGGACATTCATACGTAGTCGCACAGTTGACCCGCGGAGATTACCTGCCGTTCACTCATTACCCTCTATGCATTCGCCTTCTTAATAATTCAATGAGCAATGACACCGGGACTATTTGTTTTGCGTGTAATTAAAGTTAAGTATCATAAGTAATTCTGATTTGGTGTAATTATTTGTTTCGTTATAATTTTGTTAATAGTGTATTATAGTTTAGTTTTATTATTCATATATGTTTGTTTTGTTCCTTTTTGTAAATATTCAAAAGTTTGTATTATTAGTTAAATGTTAGTAATAATAAAGTTATTTAAGTTTTATTTATTTGTATATAGGTAGGGTTTTGTAGTTAGTTAACGAGTTAGAAACCGTTACAACATCAAAAATTGATTCACGCAAATAATGGCCGTTTTTGGCGGTAATCAATTTAAAAAAATCGGATTTAACATTTATGCATGGTTATTTAATAAATACAAGTATAAGTGTTTGCCTAAAGGTTTTAACCCCTAAATTGTTTATGCGGTTTAGTAGCTAAAAATTAAAATCGATTGGCGTCGCTAGTGTGCCCTACCTTTCACCTTAAGGTGACGCTTCGAAGAAACTAGCGCCGCCAGAAGATTTGTATTAATTGTGGCGATTATGAGACATTTTTTTAAAGAACAACGGTGAATCTATAAAAGAAAGTACGTATTAAGAATTTTTTAAATGTATTTGTGTTAATATTATTTTCGTACAAGTAGCCATAATTCTTTATTTTGCTAAAATTCATCACTTTAGCAATTACTCGTACCAAAAATATGGTTACCTACCTACTTGTAGGAATAAATTATGACATAATTTTGTAAAATATGTCTCATAATCGCCAAAATTAATGCAAACCTATTGGCGGCGCTAACTTTCGTCAATGAGTCACCTTAAGAGATTTCTAAATTGACTATTGCGGGAATCGAACCCAGGACATAACACTGCGCCATCCAGGTCTTCAAAATAATGCATACCTAACCTGGTAAGAAATCTGGGATGTAGCGCCTACATAGTAGGAGGAGCCTACATTCAGCATTGAACAGACATTAACCCGAACAATAGAAACAAAATAAAAACTACCTACTTAGTAACTCACTCCCTCCAGATCTTTCGTTCAGCCATCAGCCAGTTCAGGAAGATTCTGGGACCTACAAAAAAACTGGATGTAACCTGGAGGAGGAAGAAGAACTGTGAGGTACAACACCAGGTGGGCGTGCCTAATATCATCGGAGAAACTAAAGCACATCGACTTTACTGGTTCGGCCACCTCGAGAGAATGGGAGAGGATCGTGCAGTAAAAAGAGCGTACCTGGGGAAAATGGCCGAAAGGCCAGTTGGCCGTCCAAGGTACCGATGGAGAGACGAGGTCGAAAAGGATTTGCGTGGACTTCTGACGGATGACTGGCAGGAGGGCGCAGGACCGACCGAGATTGAGACTTATTATCGGAGGCCAAGGCTCACTTTGGGTCGCTGCGCCCAGCCTAGTTAGTTAGTTAGTTAGTTAGTAACTCACTCACCTCACACCCACTTATTCCAGATCCTTGAATACACTGTAACCTTAAATCCAACTTTTTTATGACTTCAAAACGGTAAATCGCCGGAATAGATGTGTTCAAAAACCTGTAAAAATATTACAAGTTTTCACTTTTATGAATTACTTACATTTGGTACCGTTAAGTGTAACGATACCTAAATTATTGTAATTTATTGTTTATTATCTACCAGAACGAACAATTTTCTCAATTATGTGAATGGTTGAAACTTCGAAACGATGGATGAATGTACCTACGCTATCAGATGAATCGGTTACAACTTGACTTAGCAGTTGCTATTTGTTACGGATATCAGACAGGCAGGACTACAGAGGAATTAGGTAGACCGTGATTTTACCCGATAATACCCGAGAAACCCGATAATACCCGCGACTCGGTAAGCGTAGTGTAGGACACCCTGCGACAAGATGGGATGAATGACATTCGAAGGCTGGCTAGGTGTGGGCTGGATGAGAGTGGCCGAAAATCGGGAGCAGTGGCGTGCATTAGGGGAGACCTATGTCCAGCAGTGGACGAGTATGGGTTGCTGATGATGATGATGACTGATGACCCGAGAAATATCTCATAGGCATTCAATAATGAAAACAATCATTTTTCTTCAAGGAACATGGGGTCGATCTCAAAAAAATTGCAATCAAATAATATATACCTAAATGGCATCAATCAGCTGATCATTTTTGAATGGAAAGATGACAAGTATTTTTTGAAATTTGATTCTATGTTCCTAGGGGATTTGTTGTATAGTATAATGCCCGCGAGAAGTTTCTCCGTTGTTCAAAAAATCAAGGTGTTAATTCTTAAATGCACATTACTCCTACACCTTTAGGTCAACCTTGAACAAACACAAGTGTTCATCACACGACTGTTTGTCCAGGGTGGTAGTCGAACCTACGACCTGGTCTGACCTGGGTAGGTAAGTCAAGCAGCAAGCAGAGGGCAACCTAAGAAGAAGTATAAGGGAGATATCAAAATACACAAATGTACCTGGCCGCGTCAGCTGAGAGCACTCCGGGGTGCATTGCATCTCCTGATGTTGCCAAGCCTCAGCAGCTGTTCTAAATTGAGACAGTGAAGTACACAAATGTACCTGGCCGCGGCAACTCCTTCTTGGACAATTTGGTAGCGCCGCGTCAGGAGCGAGCACTCCAGGGTGCATTGCAGCAACTCCTGATGTAGCTAAGCCTCAGCAGCTCCTCAAGAGTGAGATAACAAAGTACACAAAGCTACCTGGCCGGGGTAGCAACGCAACAGACACCCCAGCGAGTCAGCTCCTTCTTGAACAGCTTAGCGCAGTCTACTGGTACATCACGCCAGCGGCAGCGTCGCGTCAGCTGCGAGCACTCCGGCGTGTACATCTGAAGCATCTCTAGAAGGCTGACGTTGTTCAGCCTCAGCACTTCCTCTAGGAGCTCCACTTGAGCCTCGTCTGTTTTCTTCCCTTGCAGAGCGTTCGACAGAGTCGATGGAAGCCTTGTGGTATTAGCGCCATTTGTTTTTCTTTATAAGGAAACAAAATATTATCAAACTGCAGAATTTGACTTACTTCATCATGTTTTCTCATAAGAACTTACATTTTTATGGCAAGAGTAAACATTCATCTAGGCTTAAGTGTATTTAACATTCTAGAACTCCTCGTTGCTTTCCATCAGGTCAGATTGTGGTCTAGCGTTAGCCTCTGACTCTGTCAATTAAGTCGTAAAAAAATTAATGGCGCCAATGGCGCTTACATCATAAGGTATGGAAACCCCATTGGTTACATAAAACATGGAAACTACGTTAGTTCCTCGAAAATCTGTTGTCACGACTTTCTTGGTTCTGATTTGGACTGCAAAACGCCAAATATTAGCAATTTGATCTAAGATATTAATGCCTATGGACAGACAAATGACTATACCTATGCGTTGTCATCGCATTTGGAATGGAACTGCGGTAATAGTCCACGGCTCCTGCCTTAAAACTGTCAATAAATTTTGAATATTTCTGACTCGTCATGAGGAAACGGCCCTTTCAGGAAGTAAGTAATCCCACAGCACCTCGCACAGCACTATCACTAAAGGCTTACTGCTTCTTGAGGAAGGTCTCGACGACGGCGTCGAGAGGCTGGCAGATGGCGACGGTGGGGATGGACTGGAAGTCCTGGTCGTCGGTAGTATCGCGCAGCTGCAGTAGCGCCGGCACCTTCTGGAAGCGATCCCACAGCACCACACACAGCACGCCCGCGCAGCACGCGCTCGCCAGGCAGCATAGCGCCCAGCCGATGCTGCGCGATACCAAAATACCGACCAATAGCTCAGTGGATTAGAAACAACACCTATCGAACGAGAGGTCGTTCAATGGAGCCTAGTGTGAAGACTGGGAGATGTATGGAGAGATGATTCAAAGTAATAAAATAAATTCTTTATTGGAAACAAAGTTTTTACAAATTAGAAACAGATTTAACGATGCTATCCGCAAGAAGTTATAAAAACTGTGTAGCAGACAGCAACGCCCTTCTCCTTGGCACAGTAGATTCCAAATAAGATAAGACTAAGATATTTAAGCTAAAGTATAAAGTATTTGTACATTACTTAAATTAACATTCTTAACATACCTATATTTATTTATTGTTTTTATTTGTGTAAAGATTGTAATGTGTGTGTGTGTGTATGTGTGAGTGTGTGTGTGTGAGAGAGTGAGTGTGTGTGAAAAGGCGAGTGCATCTATAATATATTTTTAAGTCTATATTTTACGTATTTTACTAAGTAAGCTTGTCCGGAATTTCTCAATAAAATAAATCTATTTACAGTGGCGGACACATCAAGCTATACAAAACTGTCAAATTTCTTCATTCGATTATAAACCTTATATTGTTACTCATTGAGTTCGAAATCGATTAAGGAAATTTGACAGTTTTGTATAGCTTGACCTGTCCGCCACTGTACGTATTTCCACTATTAGCTCGGCGGTGAGAGAAAACAACACGTTTCGTTAACCATGAACCTGGTCTGGTTCCCCTGTCACAGGGTTGCGCAGATCAGACGACAGTCGCTTCATTCAAATCCTGGACCATGGTCCCAGCGTAGCCCGGGCTGGCTCCTAGCGACAGCAGACAGACAGCAACGGTAGAGCAGGTGTTACGGGAATCCATGGGCAGTGGCGATCGTTTACCATCAGATGATCCGTCTGCCACCTAAAACAAAATTCATAATCTCCCACTGCAGGGCAAAGGCCTCCATCATTGAAATCAAATTATCGCTACTATAATGGGAATAGGCTTACCTAATCACCACGCTTACCTATTGGTGATCACAAACCCGAGCAATGTTCGAAAAATTCGAAACATACTTTTTGCTGGACCCGGGAATCACGGCCTAGTACTTAAAACACTAAACCAACAGGATAAAAAAAAAATCTACTTTATAATAAGTAATTGAACAGTATTTACCGGTCGTAATAATATTGGGAAACTAAATATTTGAATCCATGAAGAGTCGTCGTCTTGAAATAGTTTCCGATAGCTTGCACGATACCATTAAGTTTCATTGTGTTCACAAATTATTTCAAATTCTTGCTAAAATACGTGAAATATTTAAACTTTACATTTACTTAAAGATCGATCATGTTAGTGAATTGATTTCAAATTAAGTGCCCTAAAAACCACTTTGCCACTAAAATATTAAATGTTGCTAAAGATGACTATGACATGAAAGGCGTGTGCAAAATGAACTTGAAAAATCACAAATCCTTTTTATTTCAAGTGGCGGTATGCACCACTCTTAACACAGATCTGTGACTCTTAAATTGCAAAAAACTGGACTACACGCGAAGTAAGTTAACCCTTGAATGGCAAGGATTGAACTAAAATACTAAATGATCAGTCAGTCAGAACATAAAGGGGGTCCGTTTAGCTAGTAATTTCGATCATTATCTTCGTGATCGCATGGAGTTTAAAAATCGATCAGCTTTGAGGGCCAAGTGGTCGCCCACGCCCGACCTTACCCCTGGCATTGATTTTCACGTTCACTAGATGCAGTTGTGACAAAATGACTAGTAGTTTGAAATGAACCATGAGTTTGAAAAACTGTTCTCGCTATCGAAAACGATCGCTTTGTCCCTTTCATTGTGGTGCATGTGAAAGAGACAGAGCAATAGTTTTGGATAGCGAGGATAGTATTTCAAACTCATAGTAAGGCCTCAGGTTCATGTTACTCGCGGACTGTTTTAATTATCGGGTTTCTATTTTTGTGAGTTTTGAAACTATACAATCAAGATTTACTTGATCATTTTGATTGAAGATCGAGATAATTGATTTTTTTTTTTTTTTTTTTTAATAATGGCTCTGCGTCTTGCCGCAACTTGCCAATGTCAAGTGATTAAAGAGACACGTTTCTTTTTTTGTTGAAATTGGACGGTGATGCGAGTTGGTGTTGATGAGTCACTTTAATTGAGTTTGTTATTATTATTTTAAAAAATAAATAAGTTTAATTACAGACAGAACACCACCTAAAACAAACAAAACAGTACAATAGACAAAACAGTACAATAGACAACACAGTATAACTTGGGAGATTCTTATTATTTGTTGTTATAATCTAATATTATATAAGTAAATATATTTACATAAATATTTAATAGCAGATTTATGGGAAAGGGAAAGGAGGTAGAGGAAGGTAATGGGGCGAGAGATTTTTGGGGGTAGGACGTCATACAAAGAGGTAGGGTATCTTTGACAGTTGAAGAAGATGTGCTCTGGGGTACCCTCATCAAGGCCGCATTCACAAAGAGAGGAATCTTTAACATGAATCTTTTTTAAGAAGACCGGTGTACAGGCGTGGCCAATTCGCAAGCGACAAACCGTGGAGATGGTGATCTTATTTATGTCTTTATGTTTGAAGAACCATGGTCTCCGTGGGATAAGAGGTTGTATACCTGCGAAGTAGCGGCCTTTGGATCTTGAAGACTCATTATATCTACTCTGCCAATCCTCTATCAGGGTCTTCGTGGCACAGGGAAGGACGTCATGTGCGTAATTATGATGACGTGCGATACCGAGGTGTATAGCCTCTTTAGCCCAACAGTCTGCCTGCTCGTTACCGCGGATACCACAATGGCCCGGAATCCAGACCAGAACTATTTCTAAATTTTGCAAGTGACATTCATACAAGCAATTTTTGATATCAAGGACAACTGGAGAAATAAATTTCGCTCTAAATATATTGGTAAGAATAGAAAGTAAACAGCTTTTTGAGTCAGAAAAAATTATAGATTTATTTAATTTGTGGGATAATACATATGAAACTGCTTCTAGGATCGCCACTGATTCTCCAGTAAATACAGAGGCTTCCTTGGGGGATTTAAAATTTAAAACAATTTGATACTTTGGGATGACCACTGCACTTCCTACTGTATCCTCAGTATTTGATTTAGAGGCATCGGTATAAATTGGTAACCAATGTTGCCAATCTTTATCCAGCAGTGCATTAAATTTATAATCCGCCATGGGGTCATCCTTTTGTAAGCCAAAGTCTATAATTATTTTTGGTTCATAAATAAGAGCGTCGAATTGAATTTGGAAAACAGGGTTTTTAGGAAATTGTATTATTGGGTAAGTCAAGGAAGAAAGTTTTCTGAAGCTAACGATAATTAAAGGAGGGTTTTTATGGGCCCAGTACTTGTTAGAAGGTTGGGAAATTAAGTCAGATAGGTTTTGAAGACGGGGAATAAGTGGATGACAAGAAGATTGGCTTGTTTTGAATAAGAACCTATCTGCTAGATACTGACGTCGAAGGTCCAGTGGGGGGTCTACAGCTTCCACCTGAAGGGCATTCTTTGGAGAAGATTTCATTGCTCCTAGTATAATTCTTAACGCTTTCATTTGAATCTTCTCTAACCCATTTAACGCCTCCTTGTTACAGGGCTCGAGCAAGAATGAAGCATAATCAAGGTGACTGCGGACAATCGCGTTATAGAGCAGTTTTTGGCTGTATGGGTGAGACCCCCACCAGACACCAGAGAGGGAACGGAGGATATTAATACTCTTTTCGCATTTCTGAGCCACATAGTTGAAGTGGGGAGTACAAGTCATTCTTGAGTCAAGAATGACACCTAAGAATTTCACTTGATCAGTGATTGGGATCTGTTGACCATCAGAGTTAATTTCAACATTTGGGATCAATCTTTTCCTTGAAAATATCACAACATTACTTTTAGAGGCGGATAGGTTAAGGCAATGCTGTTCAAGCCAAATATTTAAATAATATAGAGCAGAATTAATTTTGTCATTAATAACATCAATGGACTTGTCAGCTATGTACAAACATAAGTCATCAGCGTATTGTATCACGTTACAGAAGCAAGACACACATTGCTCTAGGTCGAATGTATAGATGCTGTACAAGATAGGGCTTAGTACTGAGCCTTGGGGAAGGCCCTGCCAAATATTTCTAGGAGAGAGTGAGTGGTTATAGGACCTAATTTTTATGGACCTGCCCATCAACAAATTTGTTGCGCAATTTACTAACCTCACTGGAAGACTCAAGCGAAGCATCTTCTCTCTGAGCACCGGAAGTTGTACATTGTCATAGGCCGATGCTATGTCTAGGAATACACCCACTAAGTTCTCCTGATTGGAGAATGCTATCCTGATGTCGGTTGTTAGGATACTCAAGTTATCGGTGGTACCTCTTGTCTTGCGAAAACCGAATTGGCTATTGGCTAATAAACCCCTATTTTCTACAACCCATTCTAGTCTGTTTTTTATCATGTGTTCCATGGTTTTGGCTAAGGTGGAGGAGAGGGCTATAGGTCGGTACGAGGAAGCGTTGGTAGGATCTTTGCCGGGTTTCAGTAGGGGAATTACTATTTGGGATTTCCATGTTTTCGGGATAATGCCGGTAACAAAAATGGAATTAACCATATCCAAAAACCATTGTTCACCCACTGAACCCATATGGGATAGGAATGAATAAGGGATGCCATCTTCTCCCGGGGCTGAGTCTCTCAGTCCACGTAAAGCGCACTTCAACTCGGATAAGGAGAATGGTTGGTCAAATCTGTCATTGCTTTGGAGCGTCGGGTATGGGGATGGGATAGAGCTTTCAGACGGGACGGAAGGAGGGGCTAGTCTATTCGCGAAATCATTGAGCCAGGTATTGGGATCGTTAGATGAAGGTGAGGGGCCGACTAGGGAGCCACGGAATCGCCTAATGTTTTTCCAAACTATGGAAGAGGGGGACCTGGGAGAAAGGGATTCACAGAAATTTGACCAGCCATTTTTCTTTTTTATTGATAGTAAGCGTCTAGTCTGACCTGCAATTTGCTTATATTTGATGAAGTTGTCCGTAGTCATGGATCGATTGTACTCCTTCTCTGCTTCTTTTCTTTGGGTGACTGCCTCGGTACAATCGGAGTCCCACCAAGGGGGAGGGGCTATTCCCTTTCGGTTGGGTTTCTTTAAGGGGACACTTGAGTCAGCGGCAGATAACAATGCCTCCATGAGTACAAACAGTTTGTCTTCTATGTTAACAGGAGGGTTGTTTAAATGAGGTGTCAAATAGTTTTCGATTTCAGTTTTAAATTTAGTCCAGTCAGCATATTTCATTCTGTATTTAAGAAGTGGGGGTGTGGAGATGGCGGGGAGGACGTGATGGGGTTTAGAAATGATGATGGGGAAGTGGTCACTACCGTGAGAGTGGAGTAGGGTCCTCCAGGAGCATAAGGAAGAGAGAGAAGAGGAACACACAGATAAATCGACTGCTGAGCGTGGGTCTTGTAATGGCGAAACTCTCCTAGTTGGGGATCCATCATTCAATACACATAAATTAAGGTCTTCAAATAGATCTAATAATTGAGTCGAGAACGCGTCACACGAATGGGCCCCCCAAGCGGTATGGTGTACATTAAAGTCGCCGAGGATAAGGATGGGAGGGGGAACAGAAGAGAGGATTGATCTAAGATCAGGCATAATGGATAAAGTTGGGTGTGGAATATATATGGATATAAAAGATATATCCATTATTCTCGCAGCCACCACATTGAATGAGAGGCTGTGAGCGGGGATTGGGAGTTGGGAGTAGACTAAGGATCTTTTTATTAAAAGAGAGCATCCTCCGTAACCATCATCCCTGTCATCCCTGAGACAGGCATACCCAGACATCCTAAAAAGGGAGCCAGGTACCAGCCACGTCTCAGAGATGGCAGCGACCGTGACGGAGAACTTATTGAAAAGATATATTAAATCACTTTTTCGACGACGGATACTCTTACAGTTCCATTGAAGAAACTGGTAAGAGTCCGTCATCGGACTCGCTAGCTCGTGTGTTTGCTGTATGCCTGACTTCTAAAGGCATGTTTTTAAAAAGGATTTGAAGTTGAGAAGCAACGTTGGTCGGTAGAGCGTCATTAAATTTTGATAAAATGATAGTCAACAACGCTACCGTTGTCTCTATCAGTTTATCTTCTGGGACCGTGGAGGAAGAATCTAAAAAGGCACAACCATTAGGCATCGTAGAGGGCGGATTCGCCACTATGGTCTGATGTGCCTGCTTATCGTACCCATTGGAGAGAGGGGTCCTAGTGCGTGGGTTTGTTAAAATGGTTTTTTTATATGATTGGGTCATTGTGGGAATTCGACGCGGTGAGTTTGGGATGGATAGTTGGGAAAGGGAGGGGATAGTGGTATCTTTGGCGACTTCGTTGTAAGGCCGTCTAGTGTTAGGTACTCGGGCAGAGGCCTCTAGGTAGGAGATATTTTCTTGTGACATTAAAAGTTTTATACCTCTTTGCCTAGATTGCTCTGGGCAGCTCTTGCTTATGGCGAAGTGGTTTCCGGTACAGAGAAGGCAGGTAGATGCAACCTCTAGAACTTCACAAGAGTCTCCAGAGTGGCTCTGCGCACAACGGTAGCATCTGGGTTGGGAGCGGCACTGTGTTTTTACATGGCCAAATCTACAGCAACTGTGGCATTGGATTGTCGGCAGCTGGTATGTCTCAACAATCAATGATGTATGGAAAGCATAGATTTTTTTCGGCAATTTTTGACCAGAGAAAGTGAGAACTACTGTTTGAGTTGGCAACCAAGTTGTGTTTCCATTTGAGATAGATTTTCTATTTAGCCTTCTGGCCTTCAAAACAATACCGCAGTTGTCTGGTAGTTCAATGGCTTCTGCAAAGTCTTCTATATTCCACTCTACAGGGACACCACGTACAACACCCATACGAGTGACGTTGTATGTCGGAATAAAGGCTTTGAATTTGTTATCCGTTAAGCACTTGTTTTTAGAGAAGCTGTTTGCATCGGAGGCAGATTTAAATTGGACCGAGATTCTATTTCGCCCGACATTTGATACGCCACCTTTTGTGACTCCATAAATTTTATTCTGGTGTATGAACTGACCGAATTTCAGAGCACGGATTGTGGTACCCGCGGCAGGGTCAGGTTCCACCCTTGATACGTGCACAATGAATGGACCTGAATCCTCTTCCCTGTATATGTACGATTCTGTGTAACTGGGATGTGTGTACATTGATTGTTGTGACGCTGAAGAGTCAATATCATTGACACTTCGGTATCTTTTGTCTGCACTTACATTACCGGTTGACTTGTCAGCCGGGCGTTTATTTTTTCTAATAGCGGAGTCGCTAGATGTTAGTGGCTCAGACAGAGACCCGAAATGAAGTCCATTTTCGCTAGAGAATACTAGCGGAGCCGGACAATCATCTGGGGGATCCGGGGGCTTTGGTGGTACATCCATCCTCGTAGTATGACACCCGAGGATAGGGTTATGTAGATACAATTGGATAAATAAATAGTATAAACACTGAGTTAGTTATTAATTACTTACCTTATCAACCTTCACCCACATGCACAGACACATAAAACTCAATTAAGTAGACGAAACGCTACTTAAAACTCCTAAAAACAACGAAAACAAACAGAGCACGTGTGTCGGTAAACAACAGGACCAAGCAAAAAAAAAACGAGATAATTGATACTATGGTCCTTTCGTTGTAGTATGATATGGGTGACAGATGTCAACATCTATACATTTTTCACATAACTCTCTTTCTAACGTATGATTCACGTATAACTCTGTCCTGCTGTCACCGATATCATGCTAAAGCGAAAAGACCATAGTGGAAGACTTTTATTCCAGCGAATTGAACTTCACATCTCACAGCAAATTACCTATGTACCTACCTACCTGTTGTTGGAGATTCGTGACATGGAAATAGGACGCACAAGACAAAAAATAAGATTATGGCTTTGAGCCTTTTGAGCGCAGCGGACTCTATCGGTGCATCGCATCCATAACGCAGTTACCTTTTGGTGACCAACGTTTCCAAGTGTGCAGCTCGCGATCGCGCGTCTCTCGCATACGGCACATAGCTTGCACGAACTGCGCGCGAGCGCCGCAGTTCGTTCGCGTTGCGTTCGTAAGATGTGAAACCGCACCCTGCTAAGCAACATCCGACAGCAAAAAGTTATAAATTGTTAATAATGGCGGTATGGACGTAAAACCACAAAAGTTATAGTACATTTGTAGTACGTTTACCGTGTTGCAGAGTGCTGGTCAACAAGAAGTAAATGCAACCCACTGCAGTGCACATGTACTGAGGCACATAATCTTGAATATCCATAACGGAGATGATCATAAGTTGCTTATTTTGAACCTATTAACTATTAACGATAACGCTAGACGAACGATGAAAGCTGAGTGCCCACTAAACCGAAACTTTAACCCCGTCGTTCCCGCTGTATGTGTCCCCTTATCCGCACGAAGCGATTTGCTTCCACATTTATAATGCGGGCGGCTAAGAAATGGAACTCTCTGCCGAGATCTGTTTTTCCTGACCACTATAATCTGGGCATCTTTAAAGCAAGAGTGAACAGGAATCTTTTAGGCAAACGCGTATCATCCAAGACCTCATCGTCGCTTTCCATCAGGTGCGATTGTGGTCAAGCGTTAGCTTATTGACCAAAAAAAAAAAATATTCTCGTTCGTTACGAGGTTCCGTTGTTTTTTTTATGCTAGAGGCGGACAAACGAGCAAGCGAGTCACCTGATGGAAAGTAATCATCGCTGCCCATGTACATCCGCGAAATCAGAGAGATCGCTAATATGTTGCCGGCCTTTTTAAAAAAGAGTACGCTCTTCTCTTGAAGGTCCCTAAGTCGTAGCCGTCCGGAAATACTCCTGCAGCCAAACTTTTCCACAGAACTGAGGTACGTGGTAGAAACTTCCGGGAAAAACGCACAGTATTAGACCGCCATCCATCGAGATGATGAGGATGGCATGACACACGCTTGCGAGTGGTTCGATGTAAGAATTCGGCTGCAGGGAGTAGATCAAACAGTTCTTCAGAGCACTCCCCATGATAGATGCGGTATAGAATGCTGAGGGAAATTATGTCCCGCCGCAATGCTAGAGGATCAAATCGACTAGAGAGAGTCAAGTCACCGACAATAGGCCCTATACTATATAGGACTGTAGGCCTTCTGGAACTCACACTTGTTAGAATTATCGTGTAGAAAAATCAATACAGATTGGGCAAGACCGGGATAGTCGGATCGATTTTAAAATTAAAATATTATATTACATTTAACAGATCCATTTATTTAAATAAATTCATCAATTGATTACATCTACTACACAAATATTTTAACTAATTTGGCTCTATTATACTATACTATTATGCAGATATTGGGTTAACATATCATTGTCACTACATTACACAATATAATTCATCGTAACAAATTAACAAAAATTTAGTAAATAAAAAAGAAAAATTGTATAACGTGTAAACTAACTAAAATAGCGCTAGTTGTAAAAAACAGTTGAAAATAATAGAGTACATACAAAAAGTAATAGAATATTAGAAAATATTATGCAAAGAAATTAGCAACTACTTAACAGCTCAGAAGTATTATAATTATTTAGAACCTTAGTTGTATCATGATTAAAATGTTTATTGTTTATATAACACACATAGCCGAATTTCAATATTACTAAAAGTGATAAAATAAATAAATGCAGCCATTTGGCTTGTCTTCTTACTTCAAGACTACTCCTTAGTAAATAACATCCACAAGAATATCTACTTATTATTATTAATTAATATTAATACACTAATAATATTGAATAACAGTAAACATGCGTTACGCAATCACATCAATCTTTTCGTTTCATTCATTTTTAATATAAAAAGTAAAAGCAAGTATATAAAATGTAAATAGACACCTACATAAAATAGTCACATTAATATATTTTAGTCATGTTCACAATGATAAATATACTAATAATACCGACTTACCATGAATAGGATTAGGTTTTTAATATTTGGTTTAAGTACCCTGAGCTTATCAATCAATTTAAAACATAACATCATAATATGCTAACAATATTAATATTGTTTACGACCTCACTTTGTTGACATTGCACTGAAAAAAACCGAAGAAATATTTTGCTTAAAGTTTACTGGCTAGTGCGCTCTTTCACCTACTAAAATACCACATATAAAAGTGGGAACCACATACATATAATATCTACAGTACGACTAAAGATTAGGAAGGGATCAATCTGTCATGAACTTTTATACTAGTTCCAGTAACGGCACCTTAATTTTACGTCAAGTTAATTACATTAACCTTTCCATTTGAGAATTAATCACCATAGGCAAGTTTATTTAAAATATATAATAAGTTCAGTCCAACATCCGATATTTTAATTATGGCTAAAAACTTCAAAAATTTTGAAACAATTCTGGAATGTAATATCTTCAATGCCTACTCTTTTCTGACTGTAACATACATATAACACCGAGCTAAAACTAGAAGCTAATCAACTAACATTTAATTGAGTAAATATGAAATTTAAAATTAGCGATCGATATCCTGAGACGGGCCAGAGCGCGAGCGTTCAAATAATCCGAAATGTAAGTCGAAAGTTAACACCTGTAGAAAAATACTCGCCCCTGAAAGACGGTGTGATGATGGCGCTGGAACAGGTGTCGGAGGAGCACCCGGCAGCGCTCCAGGTCCTCGGCGGCGGCCTCAGGGCCGTCGCGGGCGTCGCGCTAGGCGTCGCTGGGCGCGGCCGTCACCGCCGGGCACACGTCCAGCAAGCAGAAGCGCGCGCGGCACACCGGGCACGTGGCGCGCCCCGCCAGCCAGCCCGACGCGGGGCCCACCGCGCGCGCCGCCCACCAGCGCCCCATGCACGCCGCGCACCACAGCACCCTGCACACCCCGCACACCATACAACCGACCACCTCGAGCTCACGGACGTAGTTAAGCAGAAAGGACTCAACCCACACTAGAAGTGACTCAACCCACACTAGAAAGGACTCAACCCAGTGGCGTAGCATAGTGGGGGCGGCAGGGGCGGCCCGCCCCGGGCGGCACATTTTAGGGGGGGCAAAATTTCACAATAAATAATAAAAATATTTGAACCATTTCATATTTTTAACGCAACTACAAAGGACCGATTGAAAAGAGCATGGAATTTTTCATTACTTATTCTGTAACGGATTCGGGGAAACCCCTTTCTTTGAATGATATTTTGTAGCGTCTGCGAATTTTTTATTAAAAATGTATTTGCGTTTTATATTCAATTCTCCAATTATTTAATTTTGTCAATCTGACGATCGACAGCTGTACCTAATCTGCGGTGATTGGTATTGTACAGTCGAGCTCTCATCAAGCTATACACTCGCAGTTCAAGTTTCGATCTTATGCGTTTGTTAATAAGAATGGTGCAAAGTCCAAAGTGTATAGGTTGACGCGTTCTTGAGTGTACCTGTTATAAAAATGTATCAATGTATAATAAAGATGATTGTAAAACTTAGATAAACTTTTTTATTTAAATGTATGTTATGTAATGTATAGTATACATTAAATTGAAATATCTAAATAAAAGGGCGGCAAAATTGTCTTCCGCCCCGGGCGGCCGGCACCCACGCTACGCCGCTGACTCAACCCACACTAGATAGGACTCAACCCGCACTAGAAAGTACTCAACCCACACTAGAAAGTACTCAACCCACACTACAAAGGACTCAACTCAAACTTTGGCCATAATTGAGTTAACTATGCCATCGTACTTCTGAGGTGGCAATCTATAATGTAGTGAAGACCCTATTTTAAAAATGTACACGGAAACTAGTTCTTTTTATGTGTCGATTCAACCCACAAGTATAGACAGATCAAAAAATATATTAGCTGAATGAATTTGGGCCACTTGAGTTGTTTCTGAGTAATGTATTTTATATGAGTATGTCGAAAAGATCAATACACCAGAAACAGGAGCCCAATTCTCGTGCTTGTGATATTTTGCTAGCCAGGAACATAATAAGCTTATCTTTCACATTAGAACTTATTGTTGAATTTATAGCTGTTTATGTGAAGTATAAGTTCTACATGGACAAATGTTTCGATTCCAATAAGTTATACCAAGCAGTATAACTAATAAGATTTAATGCGTCCACTTTGTTATATTGTACGAGTATTAAGTATAACTAGATGGACAAAATGTTTAGAAACAATAAATATGTATTTTTCAAATATTTTTATTTAGTACCACTTTTTAAACCCTAGGGTAGTTATGAGTCCATTCTGAGAGATCTGAAAAAAGTCCTGTTCGTTCAAAATTTGAGTTTATTGATGAGGATTCAACCCACATTAAATAAATAAATAAATATATTCCCTATTCATTAAATAACGCAGTGATTAAAAAAAGTAACCTCATCATAGACCAATCCCAGCCAAAACTTCAAACGCTCATATCTCGAAAGTGACTAATTGTGGATTGAGTTCTTTCTGCTTCCACTATGTCCACTTATACCCCGACTTTCTCCATTTTATAAAAGCTACAAGTTCCTCTGTGCATTTAGGTATCCGACACAAAAAAAAAAAACAGAACAAGGGTTCTGCTTACTTTCCAAAGTATCGGGCACAGATACGAATCTTTCTGCTGTCTCCGATTTCCGCGGATATGGATATTTGGACATCACTAAAATCTACCGTTTTGATGAACCTATCAAACAGACTGGTATGATGCTGTGATGATGATGAATCGCGTAAATATAAATAGCCGTTATTTTATATATGGACTAAGAATATAATCATGAAGTCAAGTTATCATGTATGTAGTATCATGGGTTTTACATTATAGATGTTAAAATTCATCATCATCATCAGCAAGCCACACTCGTCCACGGCTGGACATAGGTCTCTCCTAATGCACGCCACTGCTCCCGATTTTCGGCCACTCTAATCCAGCCCACACCAGCCAGCCTTCGAATGTCATCATCATTAAGAGCTGTGGATTTTTGTATCAAATAAAATAAAAAAAATAAAATAAAATAAATCCCATCTTGTCGCAGGGCGTCCTACACTACGCTTACCGAGTCGCGGTCTCCACTCAAGGACTTTACGGCTCTAACGGCTGTCAGTTCTGCGGCTAATATGACCAGCCCACTGCCACTTCAGTATTCTAATTCGGTGGGCTATGTCGGTGACTCTGGTTCTCTGTCGGATTACATCATTTCTGATGCGGTCCTTCAGAGATACTCCGATCATAGCCCTTTCCATAGCTCTTTGAGCGACTTTAAACCGGTGGACTAGTCCAGCCGTGAGTGTCCACGTCTCGGCACCGTAAGTCATGACCGGAAGGACGCACTGGTCGAAGACTTTCGACTTAAGACTTTGAGGGATGGGTGACGAGAAGACTTGACGAAGTTTACCAAATGCTGCCCAGCCTAGCTGAATTCTTCTATTGGCTTCTCTCTCGAAGTTGTTTCTGCCTAATTGGAGCGCTTGTCCTAGATAGACATATTCCTGAACAACTTTGAGAGGTACTCCATTAACAGCGACCGGTCCCGGATCAACGAGCTCGTTGAACATGACCTTGGTTTTATCCAAGTTCATCCGAAGACCGTTGTGTTTGGAAGATTCAGCCAGGCTGCTCACCATCTCCTGTAGGTCTTGTAGGGCGTCCGCCAAGATGATGATGTCGTCTGCGAATCGTAGGTGTGACATGTACTCGCCATTAATATTGATTCCGCGCTCCTTCCAGTTTAGCGTTCCGAACATGTCCTGCAGCGCAGCGGAGAAAAGTTTCGGAGATATAACATCTCCTTGTCTCACACCACGTCGCAGCAGGACAGGCTCAGTTTGGCCATTTTGGATTACTACGGACATATTAGCAGCGTCATCTTATAAACTGTAAAAGTATCAGCTTATAAACTGTGCCACTGCAGGGCAAAGGCCTCCATCATAGAAATCAAGTTATCGCTACTATGATAGGATTAGGCTTAATCACCACGCATGCCAAATGCGGATCGGTGATCACAGACCCAAGCTATGTTCGAACAATTCGAAACATACTTTTCGCTCGACCCGGGAATCGAACGCAGGACCCCGAGATCACGGCCCGGTACTTAAACCACTAGACCATCAGGGGGTTAAATAATAAACTAATAATAATAAATAAATCGAGACAGTTTCATCAACAAACATTTGTGATAGTGCGGGAATCGAACCCGCGACCCTTGTGTGTCAACTAGGGCACAAACCACTGCGCTAAATGGGTCATCTGTATAATAATATTATCTTGAATGAATGTTGATAGATTCAGCTTCTTTCGCAATTAAATATAATAAAAATCTATGATAGTTGAAGCAATGTGGATATCTTACCTGCAGTTGCATTGTTGACATGGTGGCGGTCCCTGCAATTCAAGCTCGGGTGGTGGAGCCATGCACCGGCGATTAAGTTTCACATTGGCCGTGTTCTGCATGCAGCCAATGCATGCCTCTAACTCCTATAACAAAGATATCATTTTGTTGTAGAAGTAGAAGATTATATCAAAAGGACATATAACACAATAGGAACATACAACACAAGAGGCTCAATAGAGCAACCCTTAAAAATTACTTATGTAATAATTAACTAATTTGGCAAACTGTATCTATTCCTCTTTATAAAGAGTTTAATTTTCAGGATAAGGCTTAAAGGTAAACCAAAAAGGCTAAACACTTGTGCGATGTAATCGGTACCACAGAAACGTCTATTGATACAGTTTAATACTTATTCATTGAGCAACCACTGAGTGCCTCACGAAGGCACCAACTCAGTCCCGAAACGAAGTGACAATGAGCCACTATATTTAATAAGGAAAACATCATATCAAGGTCAACAAGTTATACAATACCTGATCAACGTAGTGTACTGGGTTTTGATCAACATACTGCTTGAAAACATGGACAAATCTCTCGATGAGAGTGGGCATCAGAGCCAGGTGTTCAGGAACCCTCACAGGGTGATGAAGTCTGGGTTGCAATTCTCTCAGCGCTGCTGTAGAAATCCGGAAGGAGAATCGTGTGACATCATCATTGGTGGGTATAGCTTCAATGTTTACATACTGAGTGTCTTCATCCGGTGTTTGTGCTAAGTAGTGCATGTCAGTCTGTTTAAAGACAAGAGAGTTTTCATGTATTATGGGTTTTATGGTATCTTAAAAAGCAGCATTCTTTTACAACATCACATACATTGATCTGACTCTGAGATAGGTAGCTTAAGCAACTGTGTTATGTGGATGTCAGAAACAACAGCGGAATTACAAATATCGCACCCCCAGTGGAAAATAAGCATAAGTGATCTTATTTCGAACCATCAATTTTATCATATTTGAAAAGAACATAGAAGGATACATAATATGAAACATTATTAATATTGTTCTTCTATAATTTGGCGATTTAATGGAAGAAATTCAACATATGTATCTTAAAACATACTTTTCAAACATGATAAAATCAATGGTTTGAAGTATGATCACTTGTGCTTATTTTCCACTGAGGGTGCGATATATGTATACATTTCACATTAGGAATATTCATTGAAATAATATAATATTGATGAAAGATAGTGAGGGTGGCCAATTCTACTCTGCCGGGGATCAGACGGCGACACACCCTCACTCTTACCGAGGTGTCATATAAGGCGACTAAGGTAAAGCTGCTGGCATGATCATCAGCACCCAGAGAAGGAAAACTCTGCATTTATATCAAAACCCTTGCCAACCCGTCTGCCAAGCGTGGTGCTTATGGCAATTACCCCTCATGTGATTGAGGGAGGCCCGTGCCCCAGCAGTGGGGACTTAAATGGCCTGACGATGGGCTGACGATGATGAAAGATATACAATTTTAACATCTTTTTATTTAAAAGGAATATTATGTATTTAGATGAAGGTTGAGGATTATAAAAAATACTTACAGAAGTGGCAACTAAAGCAACTTCAGTTTGCTTGGCAAAGATAAGTTTGTATTGACAAACTTTGATGAGCCAAGATTCAGTGGCCACAAACTTGCTTGTTGCCGTCAATGAAAAACAAAATTTGTCCACACTGCAATAAAAATTTGAAAAAGAAATTGAAATAGGCAATCCCAACAAGTATAATGGCAATCATCATTCATAGAAGAAATTTTAAGTTGATTATAATATATCCAAAAGTAAATTTTCTAAGTGTCCTTACCTTCTGAATTCTCTGTTCAATTGTGCTGCGATTATTCGCCAGTCGCTTCCATTAGCAGAGTACTTTATCAGAGGCCTCACCACTGGATGCTTGGTCCTATCGTGCTCCCACCAGCACAGTATCTGGTAGCACATCAGCAGCGGAATGATCGCGGACGCAGCGGCAGCAGCTGGCAACCATTGGTTCGTCACTCCACCGCACCAAAGTGAGAAAACATAGCCCAAAGGTAACATCGAGTGAGCAAATGCTGTAATTGTAATCCTTTTCATGTGGTATCCAATAAAATTCAAGTTCTCCGATCCTAAAAAGCCATCAAAGATCTGCGCTATCGTGAACCCGGCCGACACAAACTCGGTAGGTGGGTAGATCATGCATACTGAGAAAAGTATGTAGAACAAGGTAACAATCGCGGCCATAGTTGGTTCTTGTATATTATAACTCTTCAGTTCACTGAGCTCATTTCAAACATATTTTAATTCAATCACTATTTGTTTTATTGCCAAAATAATAACGAAAGAGCGATCAGCTGCTGCGGAATTAGTTTTTTTTTGACACTTAGAATAGACCAGGTAGAGTTGAGTGAGCTAAAAATAAATTATTGATTTTAGTCGATTGCGTGGGTATGAAAAATCTTCTCTATGTGTTTAATTGCGAAAAACCTTGTTATGTTTGTACATGCGAATTGTTTGCAAAATTGCAATCGGTGAAAATCAGTCTACAATTCTTTTTGTTTGTCCATTTTAAACTCATTTTCTACTTTAAAATAACCAGATAATTTCAATTGAAATAGGTACATAGTAAGTTCAATTGAGCTTAACTAAACAACATTAACAAATAGCCCTATAACTGTCAAAGTCAAAGTGACGTATTGTTGTGTGGAAGTGGACACGTATTATCATCATCCGTTTTGTAAAATAATTATTTTACTCGTTTGTGATCGCGTTTTTAATATCTAACTAAAATTATTGTAAATCATCGTATTTAACATTAGTGAAAGTTTAATAGTTTGACTTCAGGTAAATAGATTTTTATGATTGTCGTCACCCAATGCTTTGCCGGACTTCAATGTATTTTATGTTTTTGCATTTTATCAAATTATGATTCGTTTTTAAACGGTCGCAATATAAAACAAAATTAAATCACAGTGTCTTGGTATAATCTGGTAAATAAATATAGCAGAAGTGTATTTTACAACCTAGCTATTTACTTACTAGGTATATATAATTCAAGTTTAATTGTATGTATTACAACCTATCTGTCATAGTTTCGTAAGTAAGTTTTGGTGCTATGCTTACTTCGTATTCACTAATACGAATAATTTACACTAATGGAAAAAGTGTAAATTAATATTCTTATGGAGCTCGCAAACAATATTAAAATTACTTGAACCAATTGTTGGTGTCTGATTAATAGACGTTAGTAGTCATGATATGTACTTCTCCTTGATCCTCCTTGAAAAGTTATTCATAATAAATGCCAACCTTGCTTAAAAAGGTAAATAAATGAGTTAAAAACAACTAATTGACTACAAGTGAAACATTTGATAAGATATCCATACATTCTATGAAATGTATCTCTTTTCTTTTAGATCCTTCTTGATATGAAGATTCAAATATATTTTGATTATTATCAAGATAAATTTTAACCTTTAGCATATTGTATTTTAAAAGTAAATTTCTGTGTTATAATTGTTATGTGTCTTTGCTATGGGTTTCAGCATGGCCGGTGTGGAGCAGCCATGCTACACTCTGATCAACTACCCGACAGACTCAGAGCCTCACAATGAGATGCAACTCAAACTTGACCTTGGTGAGTATGCACTATCAGCAATCTAAAAATGTTTACTGGCAAACTTTCATCAGAATAAATCTATCATTTAGGACTCTTAAAGAGCTCAAGTAAGCAGCCTCCGATCCTCCTACAACAATCGTCAGCAAAAATAGCCTTTTCTTTTCTATTTTATCAAAAAATAGCAAAGCTAAGACCATTTGAATGGTCCCAATTTGTTAAAAATACATCACCCTTAAACACAGAAAAAGGCGACACGAAAAAGAAGATTGAAGCTTTGAAGAAAGTGATTGGCATAATTCTCTCTGGTGAGAAAATCCCGGGGCTGCTCATGATCATCATCAGATTCGTGCTTCCACTCCAAGACCACACCATCAAGAAGTTGCTGCTTATCTTTTGGGAGATCGTACCCAAGACCACAGCTGATGGGAAACTCATGCAAGAGATGATCCTTGTCTGTGATGCTTACAGGAAGGTAATTTGGATGTTGCTTTAAATTCATTTATATCTTTCTTTTCAACTGTCTTCTTAGTCAGCAAGTGTCTTTTTTGGAATATGTGCCGGCTAAAAACATCTTTAGCTGTATTCTGTAGGACTTGTCCCCCTGTGTATTTATTTTTATGGCACCAAAGATGTAAAGTTTGAGTTAAAAATTTTCAGTTAACTAACTGACAAAACCTTTTTGCGATGCCAAATCTTGATATTTGAACATCAGGATGACAAGTCCTATCAAAAAATGGCGAAGTTTTGTTTTGGCCAGCTCTTTTATTAATCGATCAATAATTTATGAAACACCTTTTGTCTTTCCATTTACCCCTCATAGATATTGTTTTTCCCATATTAGAATTGCCTTTTCCAGGATCTGCAGCACCCCAACGAGTTCATCCGGGGCTCCACCCTGCGCTTCCTGTGCAAGCTGAAGGAGCCGGAGCTGCTCGAGCCGCTGATGCCGGCGATCCGCGCCTGTCTGGAGCACCGCCACTCTTATGTCAGGAGGAATGCCGTCTTGGCAATATTTACTATTTATCGGTAAGATAAAGATAAACACATTTTTTGTCGTATGACACGATATTACAACACATAGGAGTACAAGCCAAAAGTATTGATTGATTCAGACAAAACACATACCTTCAGCCTAAAATAAACAAAAATAAAAGGAATTAACATTGACAAATACAAAATAACAGACCATAACCCCCCAAAATCCTTATTATTTTTGACAGGCAAATAAATACGATTCTTCTTCTGTAATTTATCAATAGAAACACCCTATCGCCATCGATGATTACGTTATACCTGAACGGCCCATAATCGCAATTTTCTTTAGAAAAAATATTTAAAACAGTGTCTCTTGTTACACTCCAAGAACTATCGAAAATCTAACTACAAATCATCTAAATTCAAATCTAACTATAACATTCCATTCAGGAACTTCGAGTTCCTAATCCCAGACGCGCCAGAGCTGGTGGGCAACTTCCTCGAGAGCGAGCAGGACATGTCGTGCAAGCGCAACGCGTTCCTCATGCTGCTGCACGCGGACCAGGAGCGCGCGCTGCAGTACCTGGCCTCGCGCCTCGACAACGTGCACGGCTTCGGCGATATACTGCAGCTGGTCATTGTGGAGCTCATCTACAAGGTAGAAGATATTTAAAGATAGGATAAACACTGCAAACTTTCAAGAAGAGAGTGTTTTTATTTCTGAATTCTGATGGCGCATTTGTGACTCCTCTGGTGTTGCAGGTGCCCATGGGCGGCTGTAGTCACTTGCCATCAGGTGATCAGTCTGTTCGTCTTTCTTTTATCTCAAGAAACAAAAAATATTTCGTACAATATAAATAATAATAATAACTTGGCCTTGATGCTCGTGACTATCCTCTATAATACCAGCTACAAGCTGAGAACAGAAATAAAAACTACATTGTCCTGGACCCAAACTAAGGTTTTCCCTTGTACTAAACCAGAAACAAAGACGGTATCACAAACACACAGGCCCAACACAAATATCTGTTTCAATTTTAAACAAACATTCGTGTTAGTGCGGGAATCGAACCCGCGACCTTTTCGTATCAACCGGCACACAAACCACTGAGCTAAACGGGTGACATCTCATAAATTGATCTGATTCCTTCTATGTCCGGTACATAGTGACGGATATCAGACAAAAGAATAATTACAAATACAATATTTAAATACATACCATCACGTACAATGGACCGAAAGAGAGCCTAAGTGCGAAAGAGGGAGTTCACATTACATACATTTAAATACATAATTATTTAAATATATTTTTTTCTTTTATTAATCACACCCTGACACTAAACAAACGAATGTTTGTCCAAAGTTGGGATCGAAACCACGATAATTGATGCATCAGATAGGGTCACTCTAGTCAGTCAATGAATGAATTCAATTCAAAAATTCAATTAAAAAAATGTATTTATTCAAATAAAGTTTTTACATTTTTTTAAAACTACCTTGCCTATGCTAAGCCGAGGCTTGTGTTACAGGCAATAGTTGTCTTCCTAAATATGTACAGAATATTAGAAAAATATAGTTTCAAGTTGGTATAAAGGAGAGGATTAATCATGTTTATTGCTTAAGAACTAAGAACCAGCTAAGAGTAAATATTTCAGTTATTAATGAAGAATTTATTAATTGCAGAGTTATTCACTGTTTTAATAATTTTATTTAATTTATTTTATTTTATTTTATTTATTTATGTTATGTAATGTTATACTCGTTTATCAATAATTATATTAAATATGTGTGTGTGCGTGTGTGTGTGTGTGCGTGTGTGTGTGAATGGGCGTGTCTGTATGTAGATGTTTGTACGATGTTTCCCGTGGGTATATATTATAACAATTATGCTTTCTTACTTTATAATGTGTAGCAAGCTGAATGAATGATTGTGTTGTTGTGCGGCAGGTGTGCCACGCGAACCCGTCGGAGCGGTCGCGCTTCATCCGCACGGTGTACGGGCTGCTGAACGCGCCCAGCGCCGCCGTGCGGTACGAGGCCGCCGGGACGCTCGTCACGCTCTCTAGCGCGCCCGCCGCCATCAAGGTGAGAAACAGGAAGGCTACCTACGAACATTCAAATAATTCGTGATGTTAACGTTGCTTACGCTACGATTACGTAGCAATTTGTTAGGTGGATATGGCTTGAATCCTGAGATTAATTTTAAAAAGGTCCGGTCCGGAATGAATTGTCATTTATGTACTCATGCTATTACCTGTAATTGTTGTTACATTTCAATCTTTAGATATTAATCAATTTTTAACACACATGTTGTTATGTAATAATGTTGGCAGACCTAATAAATAAATAAATAAAAGTAGAAAAAGACCAGTGTTATTCAAAAAATATATTATTAAATAAAAATATATATAATAACCGAACCATCAATAGGCGCAACTTAGTATTTTTCAAATTGATCATTTTTTTTATAAAAAATATATTTAAATTAAAAATTTAGGGAAGATCCATATTTATGACAACATTTCGATGCAAGTGCCTAAATAACTTTACCTAACTATATATTCCGACCTCTTGGTTTTAATTGACTTTGTACACTTTTTTCGCAGGCGGCGGCCGCGTGCTATATCGAGCTGATCGTGAAAGAGAGCGACAACAACGTGAAGCTGATCGTGGTGGGGAGGCTGGCGGCGCTGCGGCACGAGGGGGGGGAGGCCGCGGCGCGCGCGCTGCCCGACCTGGCCATGGACGTGCTGCGCGTGCTCGCCTCCTCCGACCTGGACGTGCGCAAGCACACGCTGCAGCTCGGTGAGTGCGGGTAGCTCGCTGTGCAGCCACAGCGTGACGCTGAGCGTGTGGGGCGGCTGCCCGACCTGGCCATGGACGTGCTGCGCGTGCTCGCCTCCTCCGACCTGGACGTGCGCAAGCACACGCTGCAGCTCGGTGAGTGCGGGTAGCTCGCTGTGCAGCCACAGCGTGACGCTGAGCGTGTGGGGCGGCTGCCCGACCTGGCCATGGACGTGCTGCGCGTGCTCGCCTCCTCCGACCTGGACGTGCGCAAGCACACGCTGCAGCTCGGTGAGTGCGGGTAGCTCGCTGTGCAGCCACAGCGTGACGCTGACAGTCAAATCGTGAAACATACACAGAATCAGTCAAATACTAAATCAGTGTAGCAGCAGCACTCGAACGGAGCGGTTTGATTTATCATCCCTGAAACCCTCTCATCATTACAAAAGTTTGGTTCTTCCACACGACCATTGTTTACTTTTTTAAACCATTCATCATTATCATCAACCCACACTCGTCCACTGCTGGACATAGGTCTCCCCTAATGCGCGCCACTGCTCCCGATTTTCGGCCACTCTCATCCAGCCCACACCAGCCAGCCTTCGAATGTCATCATCCCATCTTGTCGCAGGGCGTCCTACACTACGCTTACCGAGTCGTGGTCTCCACTCAAGGACTTTACGGCTCCAACGGCCATTAGTTCAGTTTAATTACGCATCAAATAATTAACTTTAAAAAAAAAACCGACTTCACATGCGTGAACACAAGAAAAAAAACTAATAATTAAAATAATACCTATTCAAAAAAAAAAAAACGTTCAAATTGGTTCATAATCGGCGGAAATGTTGCGTATAAAAAAGTTCATCCTTAATCTTCTACCCTTGGGGGATGTTTTTTTATTATTATAATAATATATAATAATAATTTAATTTATTTCAGATAAAAATCCATACAATCTTGTTAGTAAAATTCTTATTACTACTTTAGCTGACATACTTAAATTATGCAATATCCTTAATTTAAATATTTAACTGTCCCCTTCATGTGCATATTAGTCCAATGCCTACGAATGGGACAATCAAAACGATCTTGCAATACCCTCAGGATGCCATTTGAGCTCTCACATAATCTTAGCATAGTTGAAGCAGTTCGCTTCCTTAGGATGGCATGAAAACCATCAACACCTGTAACATTATTAAATTTAACAACATTATTAACAACATTATTAAATTTAAATGGGACCACCCTTGAGGTACTAAGTACCTATACACCGAAAAAAGATCTGTTCAAATCGGTTCATAATGGACAACATTTCAAAATTGCTAAGCTCTGAAACAAAAAATACCAATTCTTTATTTACTTTTCCGCTGCTCGAATATATATTTATTAATTTTTTATATTGCTTATTTACTGAGAAAAAAAATTAAAACTAAAAAACGTAAGATGACGTCATCGGACGGCAGAATGTAAAATATTTCTTTGCTTAGCACATTATAGTTTTAAATTTACGAAATGCCAAACCCATGACATGCAACTGTCAAAAAAAGACAACTTGTCAACGTTGAATGAATGAATGACGTTGACAATGTTGACACTAGTATTATTTACCTTTGACGGTAGTACCTTTTTTTTATTAAAACAATGATAAGCAAAGGAATATCGATGTATTCAGCCGTCCGATGACGTCATTTGGCGCTTACGTCTATTTAGAATAAAAAGAATTTCAATAATTATTTTATGCATGAAAATGGACAAATTTTGAAAAAAGAAAAAATATGGGTCTGTTCATTTTATGTCTATTTTCATATAAAAAAACAATATGGACATGTTAAAAATATGAAATGTTGTCCATTGGCGGAGTTATCGCGTAACAAACATAGAAAAAAAACATACGGGTCGAATTGAGAACCTCCTCCTTTTTTTGAAGGCTGTTGAAATTCGGGCTTATGTAGTATGTGTGGTGGGCCGGCAGCGCTGGAGCTGGTGCCGGCGCGGCACGCGGAGGAGCTGGTGCAGGTGCTGCGCAAGGAGGCGGCGCGTGCGGCCAGCGCGCACGACGGCGACGACGCCAACAAGTACCGCCAGCTGCTGGTGCGCGCGCTGCACAAGGCCGCTCTCAAGGTAGATAGATTATGATAATTCTCACAACATCTCATAGGTTGACCTGATTCCGTACTAAGTAGCTTAAGCACTTGTGTTACAGATATTAGACAACAGAGGAACACAAATATATACTTAAATACATATATTACACCCAGACACTGAACAAACACAAGTGTTCATCGCACGAATGTTTGTCCAGGGTGGGGATCGAACCCACGACCTTTGGCGTAAGAGGCAGGGTCACTACCAATTGCGCCATCCGGTCAGTCCATAGTATAGATAGATAGATAGATACTCTTTATTGCACAACATACAAAACTTAAAAGCTACGTATACAGAGATACAATGTAAAAAGTGATGAGTTTAAATTAAACGTAAGTGGGTGGAGGAACCGAGGACGGACGAAAAAGAGATGGATGGATATACAGAGATACAATGTAAAAAGTGATGAGTTTAAACGTAAGTGGGTGGAGGAACCGAGGACGGCCGAAAAAGAGATGGATGGATATACAGAGATACAATGTAAAAAGTGATGAGTTTAAACGTAAGTGGGTGGAGGAACCGAGGACGGCCGAAAAAGAGATGGATGGATATACAGAGATACAATGTAAAAGTGATGAGTTTACGACAATGTAAAAGTGATGAGTTTAAACGTAAGTGGGTGGAGGAACCGAGGACGGCCGAAAAAGAGATGGATGGATATACAGAGATACAATGTAAAAAGTGATGAGTTTAAACGTAAGTGGGTGGAGGAACCGAGGACGGCCGAAAAAGAGATGGATGGATATACAGAGATACAATGTAAAAAGTGATGAGTTTTAAACGTAAGTGGGTGGAGGAACCGAGGACGGCCGAAAAAGAGATGGATGGATATACAGAGATACAATGTAAAAAGTGATGAGTTTAAATTAAACGTAAGTGGGTGGAGGAACCGAGGACGGCCGAAAAAGAGATGGATGGATTGTGTGAAGAATGACATGATGGAAAAAGAGGTGGATGATTCTATGACGAATGACAGGGACGTATGGAAAAGGAAAACATACTGCTCCGACCCCAGATAACCTGGGAAAAGGGCAGGAGGATGATGATACAGAGATACAATGTACAATTTAGGCGGTCTTATCGCTGGGAGCGATCTCTACCAGACAACCTTCAGGTAAAGGACATTAGATAGAAGATGGGAGGGTGGTGCAATCCTTTTGATTTTGAATATTGATTAAGTAAATTTATAGTATAAATACATATATCTAGATAATAAATAAACACGTTATGATACACTAATATATACGAAGGTAATATTTACTCATTAAATTAGTAAAATTTAAATTAACTACCCGTGACAGGGATGCATCATTATCATCATCATTTGAGCCAATAGACGTCCACTGCTCGACATAGGCCTCCCCCAATGTTCTCCACACAGATCGGTCCTGTGCCGCCCGCATCCAATGGATTCCCGCGATCTTCACCAGATCGTCGGTCCACGTGGGGGACCTGCCACGGCTGCGACTTCCTGTACATGGCCTCCATTCGAGGACCTTTCCGCCCTAACGGCCGTCTGCTCTCCTTGCTATGTGCCTTGCCCATTGCCACATGAGGCATGCAATCCTTTGCATCAGCATGCATTCCTTGAGGGATGCATGCTTTTAGGTAATAGTTCTGTACTAAGCTTCTTATACAAATGTCTTGATCTTTTATTAACTGTTATCTGTAATGAATCCTTATATCAATATTCACACATCAATAGTCACATAAATTGATTTCATTGAACAAAGTATTAAGTTTATCATTTTTTTTATGTCATAAGTGGCAGACGAGCAGACGGATCACCTGATGGTAAGCGATTGCCGCCGCCCATAGACACCCTGCGCTGGGTACTCCTGGGTTAACCCAGGAGGGAGGGGGGGTCATAAGCTACCTATCTCGGAGTGAGATCAATGTATGTAATTTTTTGAAATATTTATAAAATATTAAAAAAAAGCTATACCGCCACAAAATCGACCATCTTAAGAATCACGGGGAGAATTGCGGGGGCGCGGAGTGCGCTCGACTAATCCAAAAAGTTTATATTCTGTTTGGACCAATCAATCATTCGAATGTTGACCCTCTTCGTCACGGACAAGTTAGGGCCGAGTTCACCAACTTTAAAACAACGGTACTCACACTTTAACCTTGCTTGTTATTGGTGTTTGCATGGTTAAAGCGTGATTACCGTTGTTTGAAAAGTTGGTGGAACTCGACCCTAAGAATGATGTTCGCAGATGACCGTGCGACTGCGCCAGTTTAATTAATCAACTGACAGTCCGCTCGTGACCACGGCTGCTGTAATATGTGAGGACACAATGTTGTATCACATAATAAAAATCGGTATAATTCCCGTCTTGATTAATTATTGTTATAATGCAACGCGAAAATCTAAAAAACTATACCAAAGAGTATTTTAGATTGGTCAAGCGCACTCCCCCCCCCCCCCCCCCCCCCCCCTCGAAGCTCGACTTAGTTACTACTTATAACTAAAGCTATAAGTGTATTAAAAGTTTTATTAAATTAGTCCGCTAAAATTTAATCATGTCAAACTGTAATCCAGGACGCCCTGTTGTTCTACTGTTTTAAGTACCGGGCCGTGATCTCGGGGTCCTGGGTTTTCGATTCCCGGGTCGAGCGAAAAGTATGTCTCGAATTTTTCGAACTTAGCTCAGGTTTTTGATCACCAATCCGCAGTGTGGTGATTAAGCCTAATCACATCATAGTAGCGATAACTTGATTTCTATGATGGAGGCCTTTGCCCTGCAGTGGGACAGTTTATAGGCTGATACTATACTATACTATACAAACTGTAATTATGACTCCAAGGAACTTATTATAGCGATTATCGCCTGGTCCTCTTCGAGGTTATTACAACAGACGACTCTCGCTATAAAATACTGATTTATTTTTATATTATTTTGGCAGTAAGTACAGTGACAGCAATAAAATTCTCAAAGTTAAGTGAAAATGATAAGATTTTTTTCCAATATTTAAAAATGAATACAAAGACATTAGTGAACTTTTTTTTGGAGTAATTAGATAATATTTAATTATTAAATTAGTGCCTCAGAGGGCCTAATTTAAAGCAGACGTTACGACTGAATCGGAGTTGCCCTGCGCTGTGTGTCTCCTTTGTTTGGATTCGACAGGTATATTCTCGTTCGTTACGGGACGGTTTTAAATTAAACCACCAGACACGCGCGTGCGCGTGCACCCGCGCGAGGTTTAGTGGAGGCTCTGAAGATTTATGTTTTTTTTATTTATTTATTTCCAAAGATACACAAAATAATCACACTTTAAGGTCTGCCAAACAACTTAAGCATTTTGTCGGCAGTAGTTCTCGTTTCAGATATGTAATATGTATTTATACCCGAAACTGGAATTCAAGACCAAAAAAAACTACGACAGATACGTCACTGCCAAATCTTTCAATGTCACTTATGTCATGGTCAAATCAAGTTATCAGGTGCTTAAATAAAATTACTTCTTTAAATTATAGAATTAAAATTACCAATAAATAAATTACGTCAGCGTGTTTTTATAAAATAGGTATATACTATTGTACGATCATTTTATTGCAGTGGCAACATTGTAGTAGCTTTTTGGTCTTCAATTCTAGTTTCGAGTATAGTTATGTTACATTACTTTATATTCTTACTTAGCTATCTTAGTTGGTAGGTACTATTCTAATAATTAAATTTCTTACAATAAAATCAAAAAACAATTCGAAACAGGGCAAAATGAGAGTACATTTGCAGCACATGCGTGACGCTACAGACAGCCACGCGTCCCGTCACTACAATCTGTCAATTTTCCCCAACCGATACCGAACCTGCTTATGTTTTACGATCAACGATCAAGGAAACTCGCCAGCTTCGGATGCGCGTGGCCGTCCCCAGAGCGGCGCCGCCGTTGCACTGTGGTTACTGGCAAAGTGACTGCTGTTTTAGCCTGCACTTTAAGCTATTTCTTGAAGTGGCATCCTTAATAGGGTATATGACTAAGCTCAAGATTTTACAAAATATAAATATTTTATCAAAATATAGGTCAATATGTGCCAATGGCAAAAATTCTCAATTAGAAATATAACGTCTAGTCGGTTTTATGGTCATTCAATTCAATTCATGGGCAAGTCCATTTTTAAAGTATGAAATTATTAAAAAATAATTATACCATTGAATAATCCATACAATTTGCACCAACTATTATAATAGAACCATTGACATAAACGAAACATTTGATATAGCTACCATACAAAATTCAAATGAAATGCATACAAAATACTGTCGTGTGACGTCACATCTTAGTAGCCATTTGTATGGAGCGTTTTGGGTTTGCCCAAAATAATGTGATTTTAAAGTTGTTATATCTCAGGTAGTTTAAATGAGAATCAAGTGATTCTTTCAACGATGTTTCTATCATTGAGAGGTCTTTTGATTGCAAAAATAAAAAAAAATAGTCATATACCGTATTACATCCTGCGGCAGTTCATTCATAAGCGTAGGTACTAGCCGGCGCCTTTGTGTATTGTAGTTCCCGGAGGTAGCGGGCAGCGTGGCGCCGGCGCTGACGGAGCTGGTGGGCGACGGCAGCGAGCCGCACGCGCACGACGTCATGCTGTTCCTACGCGCCGCGCTGCACGCCTTCGCCGACCTCAGGGACACCATCTACCAGGTACACGGCGCCCTACGTATCTTACCTCCGAAATGTCGCGATCCCGCGGGCATATCCATACTCATGTCATGTTTGAGGTCGTTGACCCAAACTTGCACTGCCTATTCCGGTCACTGGTAATAAGAGGCACGCACATTACCTTTTAACCGTGAGAGGGCCACGCTTCGGCATGAATGGGCCGGCTCGACCGGAGTGATAGCACGCCCTCACAGAAAACCGGCGTGAAGCAGCATTGTGCTGTATTTTGCTGCGTGAGTGAGGGTACTGGAAACCCAATCCAGGGGAAAGGGGGGGTTGGCAGCGCACTTGTAACTCACGGTGTCACGGGTGTCTATGGGTGGCGGCAATCGCCATCAGGCGAACCTTCTGTTCGTCTGCCACCTATCGTATAAAAAAAACCTCCTCATCTGACGCATGTGATTGCGTCCAAAGCATTCGCTCTGGTGCCCGGGGTACGCTTGGACCATGATTCAGAATTTGGGAAGTCTGGTAAATACAATGAAGCGACTGCCTTCTGACCCTCGTTTCGCAACCCTTTAGGGTCAGACGACAGACAGGGGAACCGGACTAACTAAATCATGGTTACACGTTACAGAAACTATCCGAAACGTGCAAGTTTTGAAATGAAATGAAATATTTATTAGCTTGCTAAGTGTTACATACGAGGTTTTCGCTCACCGTCGAGCAAATGGTGGAAATACGCACATAGATTTGAAAAATCTCAATGTGCATACTCGGATTCCAACCACGACCCCCGCATGGAAGGCGCGTCCTGAACCCTGGGCTACCATAGCTCGCAGCACCCTACTATCCAACGATGATGTTTCCTAACATATACGACCTGGTGATCTTCAAGAAAAGAACTTTTTCCTCGCGGAAAAAAAATATAACGCGTTTGCCTAGTAATATTTAGCAATATTTTGTTTCCCTTACTAAGCCAAGATAAGCCAATATTTATTGTCTATTGTCCAGAAACTGCTGGAGTGCGTGGGTCAGATCAAAGTGGGCAAGGTGTCTCGCGCCGCGCTATGGCTACTGGCGGAGTTCGCTGACACGCCCGCGCGCGCTGCAGCTGCCCTCGACGCGCTCAGCGAGCTCATCCCTACGCTCGAGCAACAAGACGACCAGGTAACTACTCGCTATTTGAGAAATAACTATGAAGTTTTTTACAAATTATAAATCCGACAGATGGCGTTTTTCGACGGTATTGGTTGTTTTCTACAGTATGGTTAGTAAAATTAGATTTCGTACTTTGGTATTGACCAAATGAAGGGTGTTTTGGAAAAACAACCATTGTAAAAAAAAGGCAAATGAGTTTTAGGTGTCTATGGATAGAGTGAACGAAATGAAAAAGAACGTCATCACAGGATTTTTTTAAAACAGCCCTAGTCACAAGATGTTCCATAAAAATGTTTGTACTTTGCAGAAATATATTACATATTTTTTCTATAAAAACAACCAATGTCTCAATGTTTCACAGAAATTTATGGAAGAACTGCCATTGTCAAAGTTATTTTCATAAATATTTCTTTTATACAGGCCAAAATTGGACTAAATTTATGCCTAATACAAAGGGGTTTAAAACTGAAAACTTAACATTATTAATGGGTTATTTATTCATGGTATTACTAGGAAAATCATTTTTTCTCCTAGCACAAAATTGTATAAATATGACAGTGGTTGTTCTTGAAAAACTCCCTTCAAATATGTTTGACATAAATTGAGAGTGAGAGTCTATTGAAGAAGTTTGACATGTTTTGTATACATTGACGCGTGACTGTCCGTATGTGTAACATCGTCGTTATATTGACATGACCTATCATAAAAATACCACCAAATTACTCATTGGACCTGACGCTTACATGATGCCAGCTATTAAATATTGGATTTTTCCATTTTTTTACACGTTTTAATAGCATCGGCACAATTTTTGGGATGGTGTTCTATCACTAATGGCGTCCGTTATTTATTTATTTATAATTTTAGCAAGTTATATTCCATAGAATTTTATTACTATCATCATAAAGCTCATTTTTCTGTGACATGAATAGCTGTAATTTTAATCAAGCTAGATTTTACATAGTATAGAGGACAGTTTACAATTTAAATGGCTTTTCCAGGACGAAGCGTCCGTTTCGAAGGTCGATACATCCGCCCCTCGTCAGCTGGTCACTAGCGACGGCACCTACGCCTCCCAGTCTGCTTTTAACTTGCCACAGTAAGTTTAACTTCTATTTAGGTTAAGTTTTTATTTATTATAATTCTCGTTTGCACATTTACTCTTTTTCATATGGAAACATAGAATATGTTTTAACTTTCTATTAATATGTGTTTCTATTAATAGTCTGTACCTTCTTGTTGTGACTTCAAACATCTCGTTTGTTAATGTAAAGTGAAAAAAAAATGTGAATGCCAATGTCGAAGTCAGTCAGTCAGAATCATGAAGTGGCTGCCATCTGACCTTCGCAACCCTTTAACTGGGGAACCAGACCAACTGAATTATTTTATTATTGAGAAAGGGAGGAAATCTAGCAAGCGAGTCACCTGATGGTAAGTGATCACCGCCGCCAATGGACATCAGCTACACCAGAGCGAGGGAAGATGCGTTGCTGGCCTTTTATCAAGGCATGGGCTCGTTTCTTGAAGATCTCAATGTCGTACCGGTTCGTAAATACCGCTGCGGGAAGTTGATTCCACAATGTAGAGGTGCGTGGCAAAAAATGACGTGTAAAGCGCACGGTGGTGGACCTCCACCCATCCAGATGGTGCGGGTGGAAACCGAGTTTACGGCGCATAGTACGGTGATGGAATTCAGCAGCGGTCTGGATCATGGTTAAACGTTTCAGATCTATCCGCAATGTGCAGGTTTCCACACGATGTTTACCCTCACCGCTAATTTAATTGTAGAAATACGCAAATATCATAATCAAATCAAATATCATATTTGGATTTCACGGCCGCTTACCATCAGGCGGAGTGAGGTCATCCTGATTGGCCTTTCTATAAAAAAAAAATGGGTTTGAAAAAACCAGAGGTGGCATGCTCGGATTCCAAGCGATCTCCCATGTTGAAGTCGCGATTTTATCCACTGTGTTACCATCCTTCTGTCTGGCAATGGTACTTTATTCGTTTGTATTGTGGTATAGCGTAGCATACGCTATACAAAAAACTTAGTAGATGAAACGGAACGTAATAAGCCGTTGGTACTTGAATATGTGACCAATCAGGGCACTGCTTACGGACGCTCCGAAAACGGGTCGACTCCACGGCCTTATAAGGCAATAGCCAAAAGCTAACGGTTTTCTGCTCCTTCCATCTTACTGTCGCATAAAACGACTGACGGGGGCGCGTCCGCCTGATTCGACTCTCAACTACGAGCGCAACTTCTGTGAATCAAAATTCTCTACAGTTAACTTGCCACAGTAAGTTTAACTTCTATTTAGGTTAAGTTTTTATTTATTATAATTCTCGTTTGCACATTTACTCTTTTTCATATGGAAACATAGAATATGTTTTAACTTTCTATTAATATGTGTTTCTATTAATAGTCTGTACCTTCTTGTTGTGACTTCAAACATCTCGTTTGTTAATGTAAAGTGAAAAAAAAATGTGAATGCCAATGTCGAAGTCAGTCAGTCAGAATCATGAAGTGGCTGCCATCTGACCTTCGCAACCCTTTAACTGGGGAACCAGACCAACTGAATTATTTTATTATTGAGAAAGGGAGGAAATCGAGCAAGCGAGTCACCAGATGGTAAGTGATCACCGCCGCCAATGGACATCAGCTACACCAAAGCGAGGGAAGATGCGTTGCTGGCCTTTTATCAAGGCATGGGCTCGTTTCTTGAAGATCTCAATGTCGTACCGGTTCGTAAATACCGCTGCGGGAAGTTGATTCCACAATGTAGAGGTGCGTGGCAAAAAATGACGTGTAAAGCGCACGGTGGTGGACCTCCACCCATCCAGATGGTGCGGGTGGAAACCGAGTTTACGGCGCATAGTACGGTGATGGAATTCAGCAGCGGTCTGGATCATGGTTAAACGTTTCAGATCTATCCGCAATGTGCAGGTTTCCACACGATGTTTACCCTCACCGCTAATTTAATTGTAGAAATACGCAAATATCATAATCAAATCAAATATCATATTTGGATTTCACGGCCGCTTACCATCAGGCGGAGTGAGGTCATCCTGATTGGCCTTTCTATAAAAAAAAAATAGGTTTGAAAAAACCAGAGGAGCGATCTCCCATGTTGAAGTCGCGATTTTATCCACTGTGTTACCATCCTTCTGTCTGGCAATGGTACTTTATTCGTTTGTATTGTGGTATAGCGTAGCATACGCTATACAAAAAACTTAGTAGATGAAACGGAACGTAATAAGCCGTTGGTACTTGAATATGTGACCAATCAGGGCACTGCTTACGGACGCTCCGAAAACGGGTCGACTCCACGGCCTTATAAGGCAATAGCCAAAAGCTAACGGTTTTCTGCTCCTTCCATCTTACTGTCGCATAAAACGACTGACGGGGGCGCGTCCGCCTGATTCGACTCTCAACTACGAGCGCAACTTCTGTGAATCAAAATTCTCTACAGATTCAGCCATCTTTGCTGATTTCTAGAATCCAGGCCGTGTTAGTGCCTGCTACACTCTGAATCTTCCAGAAAAGACCCGCAGGATTTCAATTTCGCGTTCTTCTTGGGGGAGTTTTCTACTAGAGGAGACATTCTGCAACTAGTTCTCCCAAACAACTCCAATTAGACGGTCTCTCGGAACTCCTCTTCTATTGCCGAGCCCTTTCTCCGCCGCTGGAGTCACCAGGAAGAAGACTCACGGCTGCCGCGACCGTCGTCCTATTGAGATCAGGGGAGTCCTAGTTAGTAAGGGGTCTGCTTTGTGTGTGTACTCAATAGAACCCACTTCTCCTTCTCTTCGTGAAATATAGTTTGTCAGGTGAAAGAATCTCTTTTATTTCACCGTGAACCCCTAAACGTTTCAGCGGCATTTGACTGCATACAAAAATAGAAATCGTAGCGATGATGTTTCCAGGTCGGGTAGCACTGGTGGTGCGAGTGGAGCCAGCTCAGGCGGTCTGGGTTCGGCCCTGAAGTCGGGCGAGTCGTTCACAGCTGCGTGTGCTTGCTCTGCACTAGCCAAGCTGGCGCTGAAGCTGCCGCCTGCCAACGCGGCCCGAGCGTTACACCTCGCCGCCAGGCTGCTCGCCTACCACAAGCAGCACGCTGGTGAGTGTACGCTAGTGACGTCACATACTACGTAGCTCAGTAACATCATACAACAATAGCTGCAGAATCGAAGACAACAACAGAATAAAAAAAAATCTGCGAAGAAAAACCGCCTTCAATAACCACGAACTGAAAAGTGTAAAATAATATTTTAATCACTTTATACACTTCAAATAGGTAACATTTTATAACAGTACACTCGAGAAAAGGTTTTGCCGAAGTCGGCGCCCAATCGCTATCTTGCAATTTAATACGACATTCAAATATTCAACAGAAAAAGAAAACTATACAACGGAGGAAAGGGGGGTTTAAAAGTTGGCAGCGCACTTGTAACTCCACTGGTGTTCATGGGCGGCGGCAATCATTTACCATCAGGTGATCCGTTTGCTCGTCTGCCACCTATCACATAAAAAAATACAACTTTTCAATTTTACTTTACTTTAGTTCTATCAGGGAAGACCTGTTATTAAGACATTCATAGTAATTGCCGTATTAAGACAGCTGTTGGTCTTCCGAATAAAATAAAAAATAAAATTTCCTCATTCCAATCTTATCCGTAGGTACAAACGGCACGCAATCGGATCTGACGGCGGACGATCTGGAGCACGCGGCGTTGTGCCTACAAGCTGCGTCAGCGCGACCAGAGGTCGTGTCTACTGCGCTTCTTAGCTCGTCGCGATCTGCACTCGCCGCGCTGCTGCAGCTGCCCGACGCCGCGCATCTGCTGGAGCCGCAGGTAACCAGCCGCGACGCCTGCAGACACCTACCCGGCCATAGCGCGCTGCACTACTGCTGCTACTGCTGGAGCCGCAGGTAACCAGCCGCGACGCCTGCAGACACCTACCCGGCCATAGCGCGCTGCACTACTGCAGCTACTGCTGGAGCCGCAGGTAACCAGCCGCGACGCCTGCAGACACCTACCCGGCCATAGCGCGCTGCACTACTGCAGCTACTGCTGGAGCCGCAGGTAACCAGCCGCGACGCCTGCAGACACCTACCCGGCCATAGCGCGCTGCACTACTGCAGCTACTGCTGGAGCCGCAGGTAACCAGCCGCGACGCCTGCAGACACCTACCCGGCCATAGCGCGCTGCACTACTGCAGCTACTGCTGGAGCCGCAGGTAACCAGCCGCGACGCCTGCAGACACCTACCCGGCCATAGCGCGCTGCACTACTGCAGCTACTGCTGGAGCCGCAGGTAACCAGCCGCGACGCCTGCAGACACCTACCCGGCCATAGCGTGCTGCACTACTGCATGCTACTGCTGGAGCCGCAGGTAACCAGCCGCGACGCCTGCAGACACCTACCCGGCCATAGCGTGCTGCACTACTGCATGCTACTGCTGGAGCCGCAGGTAACCAGCCGCGACGCCTGCAGACACCTACCCGGCCATAGCGTGCTGCACTACTGCTGCTACTGCTGGAGCCGCAGGTAACCAGCCGCGACGCCTGCAGACACCTACCCGGCCATAGCGTGCTGCACTACTGCTGCTACTGCTGGAGCCGCAGGTAACCAGCCGCGACGCCTGCAGACACCTACCCGGCCATAGCGTGCTGCACTACTGCTGCTACTGCTGGAGCCGCAGGTAACCAGCCGCGACGCCTGCAGACACCTACCCGGCCATAGCGTGCTGCACTACTGCTGCTACTGCTGGAGCCGCAGGTAACCAGCCGCGACGCCTGCAGACACCTACCCGGCCATAGCGTGCTGCACTACTGCTGCTACTGCTGGAGCCGCAGGTAACCAGCCGCGACGCCTGCAGACACCTACCCGGCCATAGCGTGCTGCACTACTGCTGCTACTGCTGGAGCCGCAGGTAACCAGCCGCGACGCCTGCAGACACCTACCCGGCCATAGCGTGCTGCACTACTGCTGCTACTGCTGGAGCCGCAGGTAACCAGCCGCGACGCCTGCAGACACCTACCCGGCCATAGCGTGCTGCACTACTGCTGCTACTGCTGGAGCCGCAGGTAACCAGCCGCGACGCCTGCAGACACCTACCCGGCCATAGCGTGCTGCACTACTGCTGCTACTGCTGGAGCCGCAGGTAACCAGCCGCGACGCCTGCAGACACCTACCCGGCCATAGCGTGCTGCACTACTGCTGCTACTGCTGGAGCCGCAGGTAACCAGCCGCGACGCCTGCAGACACCTACCCGGCCATAGCGTGCTGCACTACTGCTGCTACTGCTGGAGCCGCAGGTAACCAGCCGCGACGCCTGCAGACACCTACCCGGCCATAGCGTGCTGCACTACTGCTGCTACTGCTGGAGCCGCTGGTAACCAGCCGCGACGCCTGCAGACACCTACCCGGCCATAGCGTGCTGCACTACTGCTGCTACTGCTGGAGCCGCTGGTAACCAGCCGCGACGCCTGCAGACACCTACCCGGCCATAGCGTGCTGCACTACTGCTGCTACTGCTGGAGCCGCAGGTAACCAGCCGCGACGCCTGCAGACACCTAGCCGGCCATAGCGTGCTGCACTACTGACGTTAGTGACCGCGGCACTGCGCTGGTAAGGTGTGAAATAGATCGTAATCGATGGCAAATTAATCTTAAGCACTTTCATATGGACGCCACCAGTTGGCACCTCCGTCTAGCATTTTGTATCTTAGTTGAAATGAAGGGCACCAGTTGCTACGTCCGTCGATGCGAATCCCCTCCTCCCAGGTTTCCCCTCCTCCCAGGCTTCCCCCCTTCCAGATAGACTAGCGCGACAGAGCCGCTGGTAGGCCCCAATCGAGGTCGAAGACCGCCCCAACCGCGCAGTGTCGGGAGGCCTCTTCTCCCAGAGGAGCAAGCACACCGCGTCACGTAAGGCGTGAGATGCAGCCCGGGTAATGGGTTTACCCCGACACCCGATCCGCACCAAATGTGAAGAACCCAGTATCGTATCTGATGCCTCTACTCAATGTATATAAATAAATAAATATTTCACAACATCACATACATTGATCTGACTCCGAGATAGGTAGCTCAAGCACTTGTAAGCTCAAGCACTTGTATTACGGATATCAGAATCAACAATGGGATTACAAATATATACATATAATACTTTTCTTTTGTAAATACTTACTTATAATACATAGGAAACACCCAGACCAATATAAACAGACATGTTCATGCACACAAATGTTTGTACTGTGCGGGAATCGAACATATATTGATCTGACTCCGAGATAGGTAGCTCAAGCACTTGTATTACGGATATCAGAATCAACAGTGGGATTACTAATATATACATATAATACTTTTCTTTTGTAAATATACACTATTAATACATAGAAAACACTCAGACCAATATAAACAGACATGTTCATGCACACAAATGTTAGTACTGTGACGGGGATCGAACCCGCAACCCTTGGACCAAAGGCAGCGTTCATTGCCACTGTTCCAAACGGGTCGTCTGAATATAAGAACGTATATAAGTTAGTCTATGCTGATAAGATGGGTCGTCGTGGGCAGGAGGCGCCGAAGCCGGCGGAGCGCAAGGTGGAGGTGTTCACGGGCATCCAGTTCGGCGTGCTGGCTGGCGCTGGCGCTGCCGCGGCACACCACGACATGTTCGAGCTCTCGCTCAACAAGGCGCTGCAGGGTAACTACTTCCTGTGCGGATAAAAAATTGGATCAGAAATGGCAGCGCATCTATTCACTTCTCGCTCGCACACTATTTGCGTCTATACTCGCACCCACCATTAAAAAGAGTAACTGGCGAGTTTCTTGCCGGATCTTCTCGACCAGAAACAACTTTCCGAGCCGGTGGTAGAATCGCATTATGTTTATTTATTTCTTTAGTATATTTTATGTATCAACATATATATGTATTAACATGTAAATTATAATAAGTATTATAATAGTTTTAAGTCATTCAAATGTATGACGATTTGTAAGTGCTGTGTACAAGCCTATGCAAATAAAGAATTATTTGAATTGAATTGAATTGACCCCACGAGTGCGAGAAGAGAATAGATGCGCCGCCATGATCCCATTCTTTATCCGCACATGTTGTACACTACACTACACTACACTACATACTTTACCCACTACCAGCTAAACTAATAAATAAATATTTCACAACATTACATACATTGATCTGACTCCGAGATAGGTAACTCAAGTACACCTGTGTTACGGATCCGTTGTGACCAGCGGAGTTACAAATATATACATATGATAAATGCTTTTTGCTTCGCCGTGTAATATTTGTATGTACCTACTTATATCCAGTTGAAATATTGTTACAAATATTTTACCATCAGTTAAGATGAAACTGCTTATTTAATATGTTTTTTTTGGTTATAGCAATATTTTGCAATTTATTCTTAAGTAAAAAGCAAAAGGTCGTGGGTTCGAGTCCCACCCGAAGACTGTCGAAATTTTTAATTAAGAATAAATTGCAAATAATTGCTTTACCCAAAATAATACATATCATATTTTTCTTTTGTAAATACATACTTATAATAAATAGAAAACACCCAGACCAATACAAACAGACATGTTCATGCACACAAATGATTGTAATGTGCGGGGATCGAACCCGCAACCCCTTGCACCAGAGGCAGCGTTCACTACCACTGATCTAAACGGGCCGTCAAACTGGGACTAAACTGACAAATTTTCAATTAGTTTTACCGACTATTTGTTTAAGTGTATACGAGAATAAATCGTTATACCTCTAATTTTCACAGAAAAACTAAATATTCTAGAGATGAAATCAATTCAATATGGCGTCATCTTTTGTCACAGTTATTCTTTTAGTAGTTTTGACATTACCTTTATATTACTACTTAACACACACGTCCTGGAGCCCAATTCTCGAGCTCGTGACATCTATTTTCATACGTCATATATCACTAAGGGCTGGTTTTTCAATGGTCCGTTAAAAGTTAACAGATCGATAAAATGAAATACCATTAAGGGCTGGTTTTTCAATGGTCCGTTAAAAGTTAACAAATCGATAAAATGAAATACCATTAAAGGTAATAGTCACATTCATGCAAGTAAGTAACAATAAGACTACTATCATTTAATTTTGCCGGGTAATACTTTATCCATCTGTTAAACTTTATCAGACGATGGAAAAATCAGCCCTAAAGGTAATAGTTACATTCATGCAAGTAAGTAACAATAAGACTACTATCATTTAATTTTTCCGGGTAATACTTTAACCATCTGTTAAATTTTATCAGACGATGGAAAAATCAACCCTTAAACATCAAAATATCACGAGCACGAGAATTGGGCTCCTGATATAATTACGATGAGCCATGACACAAAACAATTTTCGTTCAAGTCATTCTTAAACTTTATATAGATAGAATAAATTCATGCAGTAAATATACACCGTTATTTTTTTATCGTTTACATCCTGAAAACCTCATAATAGGTATCGTGAATAAAGTCTATTTATGTAAGATCAACAAAATAAGCGAAAAAAAATCAGCTATTCCATACATAATTGCCGGGTGAATTCGCTTATTTTATTGATCTCACATGCTAAATGGACTTTATTCACGATACCATTAAGATACCTAAGAGGTTCTCGGGATGTAAAAATTAAAAAAAAAAGTTTTTTAGTGCAGATAGTTATTTCGTATAAATAATTAAGGCTAGAATCGACCAATATTTATCCGTGGATACATCTATGGAATAACGTCAGATTTGTATAGAATGTCAACGCTATACCATAGATTTAGTATCGGAAAATTCATCGAATGGGGGCTATCGCGTGCGAAAAATCCTCAAGATGGCGTACTATAGGACTGAGGTCCATCTACAAGGTGATTGGGTATTTTTAGTCGTGATATGTCAAATTGTCAATTAACGAATAAATCAGCCAATGATGTTAAAATTAGACCTCAGTTCAAAAGTACGCCATCTAGCGGATAATTGACGCGCGATAGCCCCAATTAGAGGTAAGTGATATTCATATTTGTGTTCTTAGGTCGCAGCACTGGAGCGTCCGAAGACCGCAGCGGCCTATCAAAGGTGACCCAACTAACCGGGTTCTCGGACCCCGTGTACGCGGAGGCCATCGTGGCCGTCAACCAGTACGACATCGTGCTGGACGTGCTTGTCGTCAACCAGACCGGTGAGTGACGTCATGGCTCGCACTCGTCGGAGACCAAGTGTCGATGACTTTTTTTATGTGATAGGTGGCTGGCGAGCATACGGATCGCCTGATGATAACCGATTGTCGCCGCCCATAGACATCCGTAACACCAGTGGAGTCACAAGAGCACTGCCAACCTGAAAACTCTCCCACGTACTGGGCCTCCGGTACCCTCACACACGCAGCAAAACACAGCTAAGTGCAGCTTCACGCCGGTTTTTTGTGAGGCCGTGGTATCACTCCGGTTGGAAGAACACGCGTTTACAGGAATGTAAAGGTTAAACCTTTACAGATACATTTACATACACCTGTATTTGTACGGTCACTGTTGGACATAGACCTCTCCTATAACTCGTGGCCACGCTGCGCTATTTTGGGCTGATGATATTGATTTGTACACCGTCATTCTTAACCGTCTTATCGAGGGCATTATACTGATGATAACAAACATTTTTCCCAAGGAACATAGGGTCTAATATAAAAAAAAAATTGCCTCCCCATACAATTTGCACCAGTCCGCGGATTACTTTTGTATTGAATTAATGAATGAATGAATGTCAATGAAGTCATTTATTTCGACACACGTACATACACAGACAATAATAACACATTTTAAATATAACATAATATAATAGAGAAGAATGATAAAACACATATAATCGTGTGCCGAAAGAGGCGCCCGCTCAGCATAATGCCGTGTCGTAACAATAGGTTTGCTACGCCACGACGCTGGTTTTCAGCGGGTAACCCGTGTGTTGCGAGTCTGTCTCGAACCTTGAGCGAACAAAGAAAAAAAAATAAGAGTATTGAAAGGCGATTTTTTTCTGAGATAAGAATGAATAAATGAATTAATGAATGAATGAATGAATATACTTTTATTGCACTCAAAGTATAGTAAGAAAACTTAATACTAGGTATTACAGGATATGTACAACGAAGGCGGCCTTATTACTATGAGCAATCTCTTCCAGGCAACCTTTGGATAAAGGACACTTGATGGATACGACTATGTTCCTTGGGGGAAAATGTTTGTTTTAATCAGTATAATGCTTCGCGATTAGGGAGTAAGACGGTTAAAGAACGGTTTATGTTCGTGATTATCATAAAAACTACACATCCGATTTGGATGAAATTTTCGACGTTGGAATTTTTATTTCTTGGGAAGGTCACTGGTGTCGCGGGTTTCTATGGGCAGGCAGGTAATCGCTTACCTACCATCAGGCGATCCGTGTCTGCATCGTGTAAAATAAAAAAGGGGATTCTTCTCTTACTTAAGCTAGTACCTTTCTGTATTCAGACGACACGCTGCAGAACTGCACGGTGGAACTGGCGACGCTGGGCGACCTGCGGCTGGTGGAGCGGCCGGCCGCCGTGGTGCTGGCGCCGCGGGACTTCGCCACCATCAAGGCGCACGTCAAGGTGGCCTCCACCGAGAACGGCATCATCTTCGGCAACATCGGTCAGTACACAGTACATACAGCCACGGTAATACTGTATCTTGCATGCGATTTTTTTATAACGAGATTGCTACCACACTATAAACAATACTTGATATTTTATAGCAATCTTTTGCGATTTATTCTTAAGTAAATAACACACTTAAAAATTTCATCTCTTGTTCAGGCGGGACTCGAATCCACACCTTCCACAATCCGGGGAATGTATGTAATGTGTCAACTATTGATTTAGCAGTCTCATCTTAACTGGTGGTCAAATATTTGTAATAATATTTCCACTGGATATTGTAAATATACCTACAATATTGATGTGACTATCGACAGCTCATGTCGAATCAAATTTCGTCGACTTAGTAACGCGTTCAGTGGTATAATTGGTAGTACATTCACCCGGATTGAGGAAGGTGTGGGTTCGAGTCCCGCCTGAACACGAGATGAAATTTTTAAGTGTGTTATTTACTTATAAACAATACGTTTTTTTTTTCGTTTACATCCCGAAAACCTCATAATAGCTGCCTCAGCCTCATATATCATACTGACTTCTATGTATATCTTTGAATTGTGCCGACTTGTAAGGAAACGCACAGAGTACTTCCATGCCATTCTCAATTTCATTTGTTAAACTACTTTGCACTGCCTTCCCTTACTACGAATACGATATCTCTTTCCTCTACTTCTCGGTTGTCTGGAAGAAATCGCTACAAGCGATAAGACCGCCTTATTGTAATGTCTGTTGCTGTTGTATCATGCTTGTATTTTATTTTTGTGCACTAAAGATCTATCTATCTATCATCTACTTTCAAATGGAGATAGACCTAGACGCTACATTTCACGTCGTGAGAATAATATAATTCTACCAACTCCACGTTTGGAGTTGTTTAATAATGGCACATACTACATGGGAATTAAGGTTTATAATCACCTAGCAAATAAATTAAAAACCCTCCAAGGTAGTGAATTTGAGAGTAAGCCTAAAAATGAACTCTTGTGTAGGAGCTATTAAGACGTGAAGGAACATTTCAATGACAAATTATAGGTACCCAATGTAATCATTGTTCTAATTTAATATTGTTATTATTTTTTTGATTTATTATTTGATTTATTTTATTTAATTTTCAATAGCTTTATTTTTAAATTCATTATTAAATTTCGTGGAATGCGCGTTCCGCCTGCATGTATGAAGTTAAAACTTCTACTTCTTTGCCTCTTCCCACATTAGGTGGGGTCGGCTCCTTATGCTCTGTGTGCCGCAGCGTGGGTCTCCCGCGGTTAAGATTGTACCTAAAGTAAAACCCTGTCCACACGATGCCTTTTAACGTGATTTGTAGTTCATTGCTCTTTGAAGTGTTTAAAGCGTGCTTTCACGCGATTAAAACGCTACATTTGGACAAGCTGTTACGCGCGAATTTTCAACGCGCGATTTGAGTGCGATCGCTTATTGTCTGGAGTGATTGATTTTTTTATATGTGAATCGGTGGCATGCGAACACATTGGAATATTCATTCTTAAATGAAAAGCCACATTCTGATTAAAATAAAACGTATTAAAATAATTCTCTTGTTTACAATATAAATACATTAATAACTTTCTAAATACAATATAAGCTCTTTAATTTCGATGAAAATGAAATAAACTGGCCGCGGATCGATATCTAGGATCGGTACCTACTTTCCTCTTTCTTTTCAATAATTTTGGTTGACATTTCACCAAATAAAAGTACTAATAACTTCTTTTCCATTATTATAGTATTCGATTCACGTTTGTTTGAAGTACATATCGATTATTCACTTTAATCGAAGTTTTTTAGTAGGTCACCTCTCTATGAAACTAAGATTTAGGTGGCATATTAGCTTGGCTCAACTATAGGTACCTATAACAAAATATGTAAATGGGTTTCGATTTTTCATGGTTTTTTTGACGATCAATCTTACACAAATCACCAATTGCTAATAGGATTACTGTTGTTAATAGGTGCTTACCTACTACATTAAGTATATTTGTCATTTATACCCACTTAGGTAGGTAACATTCGATCAGTTCACCCGTATGTACCAAGTAAACAATAAAAATGACCGGAGCGGAGAGCAGCACGGCACGCGCCAGCTACTCTTCCGCATCTAAGCGCGCGAGGCAGCCGACTAAATATTAGCAGGCAGCGGTGTGCGGCCCTTTTTTTATGTAATAGGTAGGCAGACGAACAGACGGATCACCTGATGGTAACCAATGGACAACATTTCAAAATTGCTAAGCTCTGAAACCAAAAATACCAATTCTTTGTTAACTTTTCCGCTGCTCGAATATATATTTATTCATTTTTTATATTGCTTATTTACTGAGAAAAAAATTAAAAACTAAAAAACGTAAGATGACGTCATCGGACGGCAGAATGTAAAATATTTCTTTGCTTAGCACATTATAGTTTTAAATTTACGTAATGCCAAACTCATGACATGTAACTGTCAAAAAAAAAGACAACTTGTCAACGTTGAATGTATGAATGACGTTGACAATGTTGACACTAGTATTATTTACCTTTGACAGTAGTACCTTTTTTTTATAAAAACAATGATAAGCAAAGGAATATCGCTGTATTCAGCCGTCCGATGACGTCATTTGGCGCTTACGTCTATTTAGAATAAAAAGAATTTCAATAATTATTTTATGCATGAAAATGGACAAATTTTGAAAAAAGAAAAAATATGGGTCTGTTCATTTTATGTCTACTTTCATATAAAAAAACAATATGGACATGTTAAAAATATGAAATGTTGTCCATTGTCGCCACCCATGGACACCCGCGACACCAGTGGAGTCACAAGTGCGCTGCCAACCTTTAAACCCTACTCCTATCCCCCCGGATTTGGCCTCCGGTACCCTCACTCACGCAGCGAAACACAGCACAGTGCTGCTTCACGCCGGTTTTCTGTGAACTTAGGTGAACAACTCGGCTGAATCGCGAAGTGAACCACGCCTGGCTTCACGCTGGTTGTCTGTTAGAGCGTGCTGTCACGTGCTCGAGTTCTCCAGCGGTTAAGATTGTATTGTAACGGTTGTGGTTGTGTGTGGCAGTGTACGAGGTGAGCGGCGCGAGCATGGACCGCGGCGTGGTGGTGCTGAACGACATCCACATCGACATCGTGGACTACATCCAGCCCGCCGCCTGCAGCGACCCCGACTTCCGCCAGATGTGGGCCGAGTTCGAGTGGGAGAACAAGGTGCGTGCCTCTTGTTACCAGCGATCGGAATAGGTAGTGCAAGTTAGGGTCATCGACCTCAAACATTAAATGAGTATGGATACGCCCGCGGCATTACGAGATTTCTGTTTTTTTATGTGACAAATGGCAGACGAGCAGCCGGATCACCTGATGGTAAGCGATTGCCACCGCAACACCAGTTGAGTCACTAGTGCGCTGCCAACCTTTAAACGCCCTTTCCCCCGGATTGGGCTTGCAGTACCCTCACTCACGCAGCGAAACACAGTGCTGATTCACGTCGGTTTTTTGTGAGGCCGTGGTATCATCCTGGTCGATTCGGCCTACTCATGCCGAAGCGTGGCTCTCTCACGGTTAAAAGGTAAGGTCATCATCATCATCATCATCAGCCTATCGCAGTCCACTGCTGGACGTAGGCCTCTCCAATTGTTCGCCACTGTGATCTATCCATGGCTTCTCGCATCCAGCTCTTGCCAGCCATCCTGCGCAGATCGTCCCCCCACCTAGCCAGAGGGCGCCCTACATTACGTTTGCCAAGACGCGGTCTCCACTCCAGAACTCGTTTACCCCATCGGTTGTCGGTTCTGCGGCTAATATGGCCAGCCCACTGCCACTGTTGTTCAAAAATACGTATACCTCGGGCAGACTTTGCAATTGGGCAAAAACAACCTCGAGGATGAGGTGAATAGGAGAATCCAGTTAGGTTGGGCAGCATTTGGAAAACTACGTCGTGTCATCGTATCGTCGATACCACAGTGCCTAAAGACGAAAGTCTTCAATCAGTGCGTCCTACCCGTAATGACATACGGAGCCGAAACGTGGACACTTACGGTACGGCTGGTCCACAAGTTAAAGGTCGCTCAGCGGGCTGTGGAACGAGCAATGCTCGTCGTCTATCTCCGAGATCGAATCCGAAATGAGGTGATCCGGCGGAGAACCAAAGTTATCGACATTGCTCACCGGATTAGCAAAAGGTAAGGTGCCTGTTATTGTCAGTGACCGGAATAGGCAGTGTAAGATAGGGTTAACGACCTCAAACATAACATGAGTATGGTATGATACACCCGCGGGATTGCGTGATTTCGGAAATGTTCAATAGCTATAAAATACAATTTCTCTTATATCTATACAACAACTATTTATAGTGAAACGTTACATATAGTAATTGCAAATCTTATCAAAATTTTCATCCATTTGTAAGCGTCGTTGGCGTGTCCATGTTAAGATTTAGTCAAAAAGAGCGTACTCCTTTTTAAAAGGCCGGCACGGCACATTCATTTGACGTGGCAGGTGTTCATGGGCGGCGGTAATCGCTTAACATCAAGTGATACGTCAGCTCGTCTACCCCCTATATCGACCTTCGACCTCCCGACCTTCCCGTGGTCCGCAGGACGCGGGGGGCGGAGTGTGCTTGACCGATCGTTAAAGTTCTCCTTGGAGCTGGCGCAGTCGCACGGTTACAATGAACGAAACACGGTTATAGCTTTTGATTGGTCAAACACACTCCACCCCACCGCTGATTGGCTCAAAAAGGAAATACACTTTTTCGATTGGTCAGGCACAGTAGAAAGTTCCTTATGGCAAGTAGTACACATAAAAGTCATAAGCATCATCATTCACTCATTCATTTGACTTAGCACTCTTTTAGGAAAATGGTTCAGCGGTTTTTGTTAGATGGAGCTTATAAAAAGCAGATGTAGCTTTAAAATCAAAATCAAAAATCTCTTTATTTAATTTAAGTCCATAAAGTACATTTATGAATGTCAAATATTATAATCTACCGCTGATTCGGTATGTCAATTTCTACCGAGAAGAATCAGCAAGAAACTCAGTAGTTACTCTAGTAAAAAGAAATCAAGCAGATGGTTCGGCGTTGTTTCGGTAGATGTCACTATGCATTTTTACATCGCGCTAGTAAAGTGTGTTTCCGAAGCAATGATCTCTAGATTGCGCTAGCATTGGCTAGCCTACTGGTGCCTCTATCTCAGTATATATAAGTTATTCTATGATAAGCAATAAGATAACGATGGGATATTTATGTTTCAGGTTTCGGTCAATACCAACATCACAGACCTACGGGAATACCTTGACCATTTATTGAAATCAACAAATATGAAGTGTCTTACACCAGATAAGGTAAGTTTATTGAGTTGTTGTTGTTGTCTAGCGACAATATTAATATTGTAAAGACCTCTTAAACAGATCATCAATTGAGTCTTAAAATTAATGTTTTAATAAAGGGTTTCCATGCTATGATATATACCTATGCCATTATGACGTAACCGATGTACAAAAAATGACAGTTTTTTATGTAAAAAATATTTCGCCGTTGTGTAATATTGAGTCGGCGAGTCACTCAGCCGCTCACTGTTCGCTTAATAAGACGCGCCCTTAGTCCGCTTAGACAGAACTATATCAACTGAATAATTGATTCTCTATATGAAACATGTGTATGTTCGGCAGGCTCTATCGGGCCAGTGTGGGTTCATGGCGGCCAACTTGTACGCGCGCTCGATCTTCGGGGAAGACGCGCTCGCCAACCTCAGCATCGAGACCCCGCTGCACAAGCCGAACGCGCCCTGCGTGGGCCACGTGCGCATCCGCGCCAAGAGCCAGGTACCATACACCATGCACACACACGCGTCACACCATACTGTACATACTGAGGCGAGGACGCTCTCGCCAACCTCAGCATCGAGACCAAGAAAAACGCTGCACGCGACGGCGCCCTGCGTGGCCACGTGCGCATCCTCGCCAAGAGCCAGGTCCATACACAATGTCACACACACGCGCACGACCATACTGTTACATACTGAGGCGAGGACGCTCTCTGGCCAACCTCCATCATCGAGACCCCGCTCGCACAACCTCAGGCTATCGAGACCCCGCTGCACAAGCCAACGCGCCCTGCGTGGGGCCGCTGCGCATCCGCGCCAAGAGCCAGGTACCCAATTTTACCCAAAAAAACCCATGCACACACACGCGTAACACACCCATAACTGTACATACTGAGAAAAAGGGCGAGACGCCTTCTCGCCAACCTCAGCTCGAGACCCCGCTCGCCAACCTCAGCATCGAGACCCCTCTGCACAAGCCGAACGCGCCCTGGGGGCCACGTGCGCATCCGCGCCAAGAGCCAGGTACCATACACCATGCACACACACGCGTCACACCATACTGTACATACTGAGGCGAGGACGCGCTCGCCAACCTCAGCATCGAGACCCCGCTGCACAAGCCGAACGCGCCCTGCGTGGGCCACGTGCGCATCCGCGCCAAGAGCCAGGTACCATACACCATGCACATGGTGGTCACGTAATGGGGGCTATCGCGTGCGGAAAATCCGCAAGATGGCGTACTATTGGCCTGAGATCCATCTACAAGGTGATTGGGTATTTTTAGACGTGATGTCAAGTAACGAATAAATTAGCCAATGATGTTGAAGTTGGACCTCGGTTCACAAGCACGTCATCTAGCGATACTGGATAATAAACTGGATCAAATTTTACTAAATGTTGACTTTCGGAGACTCGGCAAATCTAAATATTATTTATTTAATCATTGTGTAGTGCACAAGTATTTGTACTCGAAAATTTGGTTAACGCCAAAAGCGGCCACTTTTGGCCTGAATCAATGTTTCGAGTACAAAAACAGGGAGGCAATTCTCGTGCATTCGACATTGAAATCGAATTTAGAGATTTCATACATTCGGCCATACAAATATCTTACTCGACTTTAACATCGGGTGCTCGAGAATTGCCCCTCAGACCAAACATTTGTGTATGATTATTATAAAAACCGTGTGGTGGACCGTCGGAGACCAGCCGATTCTTCGCCTTCGCCTTAATACGGTATTTGACTATTTTGTTTTTATTTTTGTAATCAAAAGACCTCTCAATGATAGAAACATCGTTGAAAGAATTACTTGATTCTCATTTAAACTACCTGAGATATCACAACTTTAAAATCACATTATTTTGGGCAAACCCAAAACGCTCCATACAAATGGCTACGAAGATGTGACGTCACACGCTTGTATTTTGTATGCATTTCATTTTAATTTTATATGGTAGCTATATCAAATGTTTCGTTTATGTCAATGGTTCTTTTATAAAAGTTGGTGCAAATTGTATGGGTTATTCAATGGTATAATTATTTTTTAATAGTTTCATACTTTTAAAATGGACTTGCCCACGAATCTTTGAATGACCATAAAACCGGCTAGACGTTATATTTTTAATTGAGAATTTTTGCTATTGGCACATGTCTACCTATATTTTGATAAAATATTTATATTTTGTAAAATCTCGAGCTTAGTCAAATACCCTATTATGGCTATCCATGGAGCAAATGGCGAAGATCCAAATCGTTATTATTTCGTTCGTCCTTGTCACATAAAAAATACTTCAGGAAAAATATTGACACTTATTTCAATTAGTATAAAGACTAATTGACATTTCTGAGTGCGGCAGTAAGACTAGTTACTTTATTGAAAGTGTGTATGTTTGTATAGGGCATGGCGCTGTCGCTGGGCGACAAGATCAACCAGATGCAGAAGGCGTCGACGCAGAAGCCCCCCTCCAACCCTATCCCCGCCGCGTAACACAAGTATTCTTACATTCCTAACACCCTATACCTAATTACACTTAGTAGTAACTCGGTAATCGAGTCTTGACTTTACGTAAATCCGATAAGGTTCAAGATGGTGTAATGAGATTCTATTTATGCGTGACGATCGTTAAAAAGACGGAATGGTTGCGCGCACGCCCAACAACTATAGGTCATGTGTACGAGTGCAATGCACTGAATATCTACTTATGTATAAATTCTTATTTTAGATCTCGTTTATCCTATCAAAAACATTTAATTTAGTCGTACTTAATTATTATCATTATTCGTCTATTCTATCTTGACTAAATGGGATTCAAAAATGTATTTTGTAAATTAAACCCGCCATGAATGCTTTTCTGTTATTTCTGCTTTTTTATAAAAGTATTCTCAGTTACTACTTAGTGTATTTTTTAATAGTTATACTATAATTTAAATACATATTATATTATTATTAATAATGATGATTGAATACATTAGTTATGTCTTTGAATTGATTTTATTTTTTTATTTACACTAGTGAATATCTCACTAATTTATTATTTTCCCCGCGTGGTGATAGTTATCGTTATAATTAGACAATGTATAAAATATTTTTATAAATTTTAGCTTATGTGTTATTCTGATATGTAAGCTATATTGTTGTAATGTTTTATCTAAGTCCATTCAGTGGTTTTGCATAAAACAGCAACAAACATTCTTACATCACAAATTTTCGCAATTATAATATTAGAGTAGGAAAATGATAAAGTTGAACCTTTATATAGGGCCCAAAACTAATTCATTATCTTAAAGTATATCTATCGCCCGGTATTGCGCCGTCGTATTATCAACTTCACAATGTATAAGTGTCAATTGCTGTCCACCTTCAGCTAACCTTTCACGCAATGTTACCGTAACATGATACTTGGTTTCTGTCGTCTTGATATTCGCTAGCCAAATGGCTCGATGCCAGTTTAGCTTTCCGATTGTTTGTTCAACATTGTACTCAGCTTGTCCCTGTCAAATACTTTAGTTTTCATCACGTCCACGATAAATGTTGTATGTTACCAAGTCGTTTATAAGGTAGATGTCGCCCGCAGCGTTGCCCGCGTCGTATTTGATTATTCCACAGGAATCTGAAACTTTTCAGGTTAAAAAGTCTTATGTCTCTCTTGGTTCTGAGCTATTTCTTCACCAATTTATCAGCCAAATCGGTGCAGCCGTTCTTGAGTTACAAGTAATGTAATTCTAACATGACTTTCTTTCTTTTTTCGGTGCAAAAAGTATGCAATGACCATCTCCTGGTTTTAAGCTACCTCTTCGCTCATTCATATTGGCATAATCAATTATAAAGGCGAATTCCTGTGTTCAAACGCACTGAATATTATGGAACAATCTATAAGTACGAAATGCCTGTTCCAAAATAGCGTTTAAATTCATAATGAACACTAAATACGTATTTTATGAGTTGACTGACTATTAATACTGTATACTTGGCCCGTCGTCCGTGACTGCGCGGAGATCGTAACGAGCATCTTATAGATTTATTGTATTGGCACAGCGAATTCTCAAGCACTAAGCTGTAAACTATTTCTGTTTCCAAGGGAACTGCAACATCGAACTCAAACGTAACGCTATACGTGAGAACTAACACTATTTTTAGGCGCACATAACGCTTTTTACTTAGAGAAACGCTTATACATCGTGATATCTCTTTATAAGACAACTTTATGCGAGAAACAACAAGTAACATTGAGCATCATTCAAAATTGGAAGCGTTTTGAAAAAATCGCTTGGACTTAAAAAAAATATAGCAATAACAATCGATAACATTCGCTCGCATAGGGCGGACACTATTATAATGCTTTTATATATTTTGAGTCAACGTTGGGTTCAGAATAAAACGTCATCAGCCTTATGAAATAAATTAGTTTATTGTGCTGTCAGAGATGTTCTTGACGCGTGTGCAAAAGCAATGTTCATGTTCCGTAACGAGCGATTCAACAGTATAAATAATAAAAATAATTTATAGTAATAAGTTAATGGATTGGTTACAAAACAGTACAGTCCGACGCGTCCTCCGTGTCGGCGGTCTAGCTTCCCTGTTCCGATGGCGCCTTAAATCTGGAACAATCACAATGTTGTGTTTAACTGTATGCTAGTGGCTTCGTAATTCGTTTTGTGAAGTCTAATAATAATCCTTTAATGCCCTTTTAAAACCAGATTGGTGAAAACCAATCCTTAAATGTATTCCCTATCTTTCCATTTTGGTCACATGCTGGTCATCGTAAAGCCTTAATGCTGAAAATGGACCACTAGGATTAAATACTCTTAAAATTAAATATTTTTTCCTACCGATATATCGGCTATGTAGGCCAATCCTACTCCTTAAGCGGGAACCGGGACCTTTAGCGCAGCCGTCGCTTTAACCCTCTATAAGGTAAAGGGAAAATAGTTCCCACCAGATTTTAAACCCTATATCTGTCAGGATATAAGGGCGAAAACCAAAGAAATTTTTCATTGACTACAAATTTTGAAAATTTCATTGACTTGTGCCTTATTAAGGGTCAAAGTGCGACCCTCTACTAGCGCAGTCAAAAAGTCGAGATAGTATCAAACCTAACTTAGGCTCCGCCCCCGCGCGATGGCTGGTGCCTAAAATGATGCCAACCGCAATACTAGTGACCAAGTCAGCTATGTGCCCTCATACTGACACGGAGCGTTTTAGCGAGTGCGCATAGAGCATCAAAATGGGGCTAACTAAATAAAGCTACTGTTTCACATGCTTATTTTCATGCTTAAAGCATGCTAGTTTTGAGCGAGTTTGGACCAACGTGCTACTAATAAGCATGCTCAAAAATCGACCGGCGTGCGATTTTTGAGCATGCTACCTTGCAGGGCGGGCGGAGGGAGTGTGGCGGAGTGCTCTAGCACGTGTAGATAGGTTTTCTTATTTTTAAGTATGCTAATAGATGGCTAATAGCATGCTTATTGATAGAAATATAAAGTTTTTTTTTTATATAAGAGGTGGCAGATGAGCAGACGGATCACCTGATGGTAAGCAATTCCGCCGCACATGGACACCCGCAACACCAGTGGAGTCGCAAGTGTTATTATTACGTATGTGCAATAAAGTTCACGTAAGTTATATGTTTGGGTGGTTCCCGCAAAAGAACATCTGCTTGTTCTGGCTATTAGACGATTTGTAAATCACCTACCAACATAAAATTTGTTGATTTTTCATGTGACTATTTTTAATGGGAAATAAATGTTCTAAACCTAATATAAATAAATTATGGAAAGTTCATTAAGCATGCTCAAATTTTTTGTTTTTTTTTATTTGAAAGGTGGCACACAGAAGAGCAGACGGATCACCTGATGGTAAGCGATTGCCGCCGCCCATAGACACCCGCGACACTAGTGGTGTCACAAGTGCGCTGCCAACCCCCCTTTCCCCCGGATTGGGCCTCCATGTGTGGGTACCTACTTATTCCTCCTCCTCTTCCTCTTCCTCCTCCTCTTCTTCCTCCTCCTCCTCCTCTTCCTCCTCCTCCTCTACGACCTCCTCCTCTTCCTCAGGCTCGGGCTCGTACTGGGGCTCCTCCTCCTCCTCGGGCTCCGCCTTCAGCTCCTCCTCGCCCTCGGGGGACTCGGGCTCGCCCTTCTTCTTGCCGGGCCTCTCGCCGAACCATTTGGGCAGTCTCGCTATATGGATAGACAATTTATTAAGTGTATGGATAAAGCAGCCTGCGGATCTCCGCAGGAGAACTAAGGTCACAGACATAGCCCAAAGGATTGCATGCCTCAAGTGGCAATGGGCAGGGCACATAGCGAGGAGAACAGACGGCCGTTGGGGCGGAAAGGTCCTCGAATGTAGGCCATGTACAGGAAGTCAAAGCCGTGGCAAGCTCCCCACTAGGTGGACGGACGATCTGGTGAAGATCGCGGGAATCCATTGGATGCGGGCGGCACAGGACCGATCTGTGTGGAGAACATTGGGGGAGGCCTATGTCCAGCAGTGGAACTGTCTATTGGCTGAAATGATGATGATGATGATTATAAAGCAGCCGTTTCGTCTTTGTTTCGGTAGATGTCGCTGTGCATTTTTTAAATCGCGCTTGTAAAGTGTCACCGAAACATTGACAAGAAGCCGCCTGACAAGGTTCTGTTCCTATGGAATTTCTTAGAATAACATAGGCAAAACGCGTCGCTTTACGGTTGTTAATTTTTAGATTGACTATTCAAAATATTATGTTCCTAGTATGAAGACCAGTTACTTATAGGCATGCCTATAAATAGGCTAAGCCCACTTATGGTTGACTAATTAAACCTCGCGAATTCAGCTTGAGCTTAGAAAAAAGATGACTTGGTTCCTCAAAATCATTTAAATGTGAATATGTAGTCTTAAACTTTTATATTTAAATCTAAGTCCTAAAGTATTTAAATGTATCGGGGTAGTGAATAAAGAGTATCATTTATTTATTCACTAACATACAAGGGACAACAACATACATTAACTCTCAAAGTGTCAAACAATGTTCTACGAAACATAACGTGCATTCAATAATTCGAGCATCAACGAACGTCAGAGTTGAATCGTCAGGGTTGTGGAATCACATGAATTTAGTGACACGTATACCATTCATCGGATAATTATATTGTAAGGCTTCAAACTATACACAAATTGAAAATCTGTATATATCTATAAAAAAAATTAAGTGTTTAGCTGAGAAACCTATAATCAGATTAGGTACTCAGATTTTGCGACCATAACACATGAACCCTCTTATTCCAAAACGTGGTTTAAAATAAGTAGTGTAATTAATTCTGGGAATAACTGAAGAACTAGAATAAACATTATTACAAAACTAGGTTTAACGTTATTTAGTATATCAACTTTAATACTTTAGTTAAACCACCCGGACCCCTAGTTTAAAATGAGTACTAAAATAATAACCTCAAAATTTCGATTCAGTAACCATGACAACTTATCCCTATGACAGTACATGCCGTTTTACACCAAAGTTATTTGTGAGAAAGTGGCTAATTTATTTTTGGGATTTAATCCCAAAAATATAAGCAATTCCTATGCACATTACTTGAAAACCTTACTTAGGTAAATATTTTAATTTATTGTTGCTTAAAAACCATTATTTAGAATTTTTACTTCAGACAACAAAATAAGGTTATGTAAAATGAAATGTCACTGAACGAATGATTGAATGATTCGATCAATTTTGACACTATCCTGCGGTACTAAGTTGTCTATGGTTAGTCGAGGATTTGTAATAAAAATTTAAGAACTAACATTATTCCGTAATAATCATGAACTTGCTAGTTTAGGATTAAAAACGGTATTAGAGCAGTTTTTTGTAATAAGAGGGTCAAGGTCTGTTGTGTGGGGAGGTAACGACAATTATTGCACTGGAAATCTCTTCAGTCCTTACCCGGACCATAGACTACCAAGGTCTACCGTACAGCGTCGATCCTATACTAATGAATGGTATACCTCCGTAAATACATACCCTTTTGCCTTCCGCCGAACTGGTCAGTCCTCTCCTGCCACACCTTCTCGAGGAAGTCCTTGTTCAATTTCTCTAGGTCCTAAGGGAATCGTTAACACAGGGTGAATACATGACAGTTACAACAGGGCGTCACGGGGCGCAGGCTAGGATCGAGTGCGATACTGCCAAATTATTACTTCTTTATGATGCTTTTAATTTATTTTTTAGTTGTGCCCTTAGTTTTGAGACAATTACTTCAGTAAGTAGGCTCTTGTGTTGTAATCAGACTTTTGTATGTGTCTTGGCATATCAGGAAAAGACCTATGACGGATCAATTTCATAATCGCGTATCCAATCGAGAACAATCGCTACAGTTTCTCGATGAGCACTTAAATATCACTTGGCATCGTTGTATCAGGTAAGGAATTTGGCAGTACATCTTTGATAACACATCAATTTTCAATGGCAATGTCAATGGTACGGGAGATAATGAACCGATGCGTCACCAGAGATCCTAGATACAGCTAGGTCTGAAACGTGGACAATACAGGGCTGTCTCGACATGCCACGAGGACGTGCGTCACAGACGGGGTGCGACCTCTTACTTTTGGTGCGGTTCATGAATTCCTCCATCCTGTCATTCCATGTTTTGTCCATGAACTCGGCCATGGCAGTATCGTAACCCTGTGTTTAAATTTGTTGGATTTTATTATTATTTACTATTGTGTTTGTCTTTGTTAACATCGATAAGGTCACAATGTCATGTTAACTTATTAAAAGTTCTATATAATTAATTCTATATAAATTAGATTTTCTTAAGATCACTTACATACAAAGGCCATCCTCTTTTTTGGCCCAAATATTTTGGTATACATAATAGCATTGGTGCCATAAAAATAAATACACAAAGGGATAATTTTTCATATCTTTTTTGTCTGGCATTTTCATATTTGGACAAAAAATGTATCGAAGTCCTTTTGAAAGTTTGTGATTGTGTTAATATATAAAGTATTTGTTTATTTATTCAATGTTTGGTCTGTTGTTATTGTTATACTTACACCCTCGAACAACTTCTTTTTGTCGTCATACGACCTTGTGTCTACACGTCGCTCATATTTGGACGCTACTTGGATTTTGGGCTGAAAATTTAAAATATCATTGTCAAACAATGAAATATGAATTATTGGTCAATATTTTGATAAGTTATCAAAGTGTGTACATACCGGGTGCTTTCCTGTGAGTGCCTCGGGGTCGAGACCCTTCTTGAGGGCCTTGTGTCTCAACTGTTGCTTCTGTCTTTCTTTGAGCTCTTTTAACTGTTGACAAATAATAATCACCGGTTATCTTTCAAACAATTTAATATATCTATACTATATATAAAGAGGTAAATCCTACAGGTAGTGGAAACGCTTATAGCTAACCCGAAAATATGAAACTTTTGCGCGATGTATTCGACACCTAGCGACTTCTATTGGTGTAAAGTGTAAAGCCCTAACTTCGTTTGGGGACATAAGTTCCACTTTACACAAATAGAGGATAGAGAATAGAGTTTGTTTGATAGCCTTTGACATGAATTGGCCGGTCCGGCCGGAATGATAGCGGCTGCACAGAAAACTGGCTTGATGCAGCGCCTGCGCTGTGTTTTGCCGAGTGAGGGAACCCGAGGCCCGAACTGGGGGGAAGAGGAGTTTAAAGGACAGCGCACTTGGCACTCCACAAGTGTTGCGTTGGTGGAGACAGTCTCTTACCATCAGGTGTTATTTCTGCTCGTTTGTCATCTGTCACATACAAATTAAGGGCAGCCTTATGTCACAAAGTGCTTTTTTTGTGCCTTCCGTGGCAACTTGTAATTAAGGCCAAAAACTCTGTCAATTAAGTCGTAAATTTATTCTTGAGGAACTAAACGAAATTCCTTTGATTTATAGCCAATAGGATTACCATGCCCTATGACGTAAGCGGTAGTGGAGAAATTATTTATTTGCACGCCTTTATTGACAGAATATACCAACGCTTGTATAAGATCTTGTTGGTTGTCCACATGAATAAAATGAAAAAAAAAATCGTGTGCTACTCACGTCGTAGTCCTGCCTCTTTTGCCTTTCTTCGAGATCGTATTTCTCGGTCTCGAGTTTGACGATGCAGTCCCAGAGCTCTGTGGCCTTCTGCCGGAGCTTGTCTGTGGAGAGGTTGTCGATGCTCAAGGGCTTGATGCGAATGGACAGGGAGATCTTCTTCTCTTCTTCGAGCTGCTCTTTGGTCTTGTTGCGTTCCAGTTGGGCGTTGCTAAGGCCAAACTGTGAAAGAAATGTACGTTATTTGAACACCTAGTTCACTGAGTAAACCGTTTTTTTTTAGTCTTCTGGTAGATTAGTCACTACAGTGCAGGAAAGTGTATATTTATTTTTTTAAATCTAAGTAATCTTAACTTATCTTAAGTCTTTCTCTCTATTTTATACATTATTAAACCTTCTCTTATAGGAATAAAATTTAAAGTTTGGTGAATATGTGTAACTATTTTTAACTTGACTACAAAATCATTCTTCGTCGAATATGAGCGGGGAGCGCCTTTGTGAATGGCACGAAATATACTAAATATTTCATCCTTTTAACCATCTCTTCACTTCTACGGACCATTCTGAAAATAGTATGTTTTACGGATTTTGGAAGTACGCCGACTCCCAATACAAAATGAACAATTATAAGTAAATATTACCGACTTAGCATGAAAAGTTGAATTTTTATACAAATTTCCAAAACTCATAGAACAAATATTGTTCAGAATGGTTAGTAGAAGACGTGATTGTATGGATATAAGAGAAGAATACTCACGTTGTCGCTCTTCTTCTGAATGGTGAAGTTGGGGCCAGTTTTGCTGGATTCCTTCATCGCCTGGACCATGGCCTGGCGCTTCTTCTCGGCTTCCTCGAGCCGCTGCCTCTTCTCTTCGATGTCGCGCTGTTTCTTCTCCTCAATCTCGCGGACTCTCCTCTCCTCTTCTTCCTTCTTCTTCTGAGCGAGGCGCTTCTCTTCTTCAGCGCGAGATACCTGAAATTTTAGGAACGATTTTGTTACTGTTGTTTTTCACACACTTTTCTAGTAAATATTGAGCTTTATTAACATATTTAACAAACTTTTCGTTTCCATAACTAACTGAATTGAAATTGGCTACAGTTGATATGTTTATAACAACAACATGTAAATTAATCTGTGTGACGTTTGACCTGGTAGCGATTAAGGATCTTTTTTACAAATAAATACAGCAGTATCGTCTGATAAGCAACCAACGTTGGCTGTAGACTATTGCTGACCTAAGGTGGTTTAATAAAAGTTTCGATACCTACTTTTTTTATTGTGAAAAATAGACAGACGAGTATGCGGCCCATCTGATGGTAAATAATAGTAACCGCCGCTTATAGTCATGACCGTGAAAGGAAAACTTTATAGAGAATGCCTTTGAGCATTAAGTTCGCGTATTGTATCGTTTTGTGCAATAAAGTTTTAAATAATAAATAGATACAAACTTTTTTCAAACCTCCTTTGGTTATCTGTTTGTGCATGCCTCTCGTGTACTGTGAAAATGTTTCACTCATTAATGGTGATGGAGTATGTTGAGCTCACCTTGCGCTTAGCCTGCTTCTCCTTGAGGCGTTTGAGCTCCTCCTCTTCCTTGGCCCGCTGTTTGCGCCATTCGTTAATGTATTCCTTCAGCTGCTCGTCCAAGTCCGACCGCTTCTGATCTTGACGCTGGTGGGGAAATATTTTTTTTAATAAAGCGCTAGTTATTTTGTATCTTGGCCTGTATTATAAGTTGCAGGTCATACTTTGAGCCACGCATTATATGTCCTAGATATTCGGAAACTGGATTTTTTTTCTAATAAACTTTAAAATTTTGTCAGTGCAAATTCTTTACATTTTGATCGTGACTGTCATAATTCAAAAATTATCATCATCATCATCACCCCATTTATGTCCTCACTGCTGGGGCAAGGGCCTCCCTCAGTCACATGAGGGGTAATTGCCATACTCACCACGCTTGGCAGACGGGTTGGCGAGGGTTTTGATATAAATTCAAAAATTATACATTATAATAAATAGAATAGAAATGGAATGACTCAAATCAGCGGTAGATTCTATATTTGGGATTCGCAAGTGTTCTACATATGTGGACTTAGCTAAATAAATAATTGGAATATTTACCTTGATAAATTCTGGATCTCCCTCGCCCCTGTAAACATTCAGTATCAGTTCAGTGGCCGGGTTTCATGACCGAGGCAATGTTAGAAAGCCGATATTGTAACGGTCACATACAAATATAACGTCTGTTACGGTGAACGACTTGAAAGTTTGTTTACAAGAAATAAGTTAGGATTATAAGTTTTCTGTTGTTACGCTCTCAGTAGCGTTCAGAGAGGGAGATAGTTCTGTACATATTGTTAACTTTTTAGCTTGTGTCTGTATTGTGAACTTTGATTGTTAAAGGAGTAGTCTCAGTCAGTGGTTTCTGCAAGTACGGTAACTACTAATATTATTTTTTGAGTAGGTAATTGAGTCTAAATTAGCTAAGTATTACATCTAATTGTGTTGCTGGATTATATTACGTTTAAGCTCGTGTAGTGTACTGAGTTTGTAAATCGTTTGTTTGTGTTCGTCTAAGTGATATAAATGACACCAATGACAACATTTCACAGATACATATAAATTAATATGTATATTACGAGGTAATCATGCTCCGGTGTCATGCTGTATTCCTCTCATGCAATACAGGAATAAGTCGAGACAAGTCAACCGGTTGTCTGTTGACCGACATTTTGTTTCTTATGGAGCAGCGCGGGCGCAGCATACACGTAACATTAAAATAGAACGCGACGCCCACCGCGGCCGAAATAGCGCCGCGGCGCCCATCGCTGCGCCCGCGCGCCGGGTTAATGATAGGATTATAGTTAGTGACACCACAGTGAGCGGTGCAACTTACGCGATCGATGGTCTACTCCTAGAAACAGAAAACGACAATCAGCCTCTACGTATCATTGCAATATTCTATTCGCAATTGACCTTTCTATTTCTGAAACGATGTCCCCTGCGGTTCTGTTTAACACGACATTGATCACGTCGAGAACGTTCGGGATTTAGGAGATCGTTTGCTTTTAAACAAAAAGGTTTCAAAGAGAAACTTAGCGTGAAATGTTATCTGCTCACCCACGACACAAACACTGCGTTAATAGCCATTTTATACTTTAGAATTTTGAAGAAGTACCTAGAATATAAACTTCGTAGATTATGGAGTTTTGTAAGTTAATGCCAATCATTCCAATGTAAGATCACATTCAGATGTCATCTGCTAAGCGAAGCGTTTATGAAAATTATATTTTGCTACTTACTCTTGTTTAGGAGCGGGTCTGTGGTCGGCAACGACGACGGCGGCGAGGGAAAAAATACAATCGATTATTATTTGTCCATATGATGTAAAGAAATAAACAACGTATAGTACAGAAGCCGAACATAGGTTACTACGCAAACGGACCACAAGTAAAACTCAATAAACGTTAAACCACCACAGGACAATGATTATGACATGAAGAAAGATCAGCGTTACTTACGCATTTACACAAAGGGCTGATCTTTCGTATTGTAAAGCGCATCGGACTGTTTGTTACGTGAAATGTCCAATGTTAACAAGCTCGTGTTTGCGGCAACAGCTCCTATCTGTGTGAGATCTGTAAGCAACGAAAGCGTCCATCTTAAGCACTAGAAAGCGTTAGAAGAAGCTCTAAACTTAGCCTATATGAGCCAAGCTAGTGTAAGTGCCGGATCAACCAAAAGGGCACGTCACTTACTTCCTGCAACAAAAGAGAGAAGAGGGTTTGGTGAGGGCGTGCAACAAGCCCGAGTCGGGATCAGAGAACGGGACCAGAGTCGCGGCCATGCCTCAAATCAAACCTTTAAAACTAACACTTTGATGCTATCTAGCAGTTGAATAATCTTCTAAGTTTTCGAAAATGAGTTTTGCGAGGCAAAGTAGGTACCAGGCCCAGAGAAGCTGAAGTGTACAAAACCAAACAATTTCTAAAGAGAACTATTTTTCGGTAAGAAAGACTGAAGTCAGCGCGAGGTGTGGTGGAACTTACGTCTCCTGGACTTCTTCTTCAACTTCCTCCTCTTCGGAGCCACTGTGGAACACAAGGGAAGGGTTTACAGGCGATACATATACGCATAACATATGGATACAAGGTATATTGACAGAGTAAGATATAAAAAGAAAGGTGTTGTTTTTGTTAGCACTTTACATAAACATAAATGTGTGAACATAATGTTTGTGATAACATTTAGGTCACGGGCAAGGGGAACTTCTAATAATGTTGATAGTGTGTAGAATGTGTTTTGTGTCTTACAATTACGTGCTGTAAAAGTTTTATAGTAACATGATCATAAATTTAAATGAATATTTTTTGTAATAATACTTACGAATATTCCTCTTCGTCAGACATGTTGGTAGTTTTTTATTCTGTAAAAGAAAAATATTGTTAGGTCCAGAAGTGGTGTGTCTTGTGTTGGGGTGAGTGTGTTGCAGATTAACTGTTTATTTTTACTTTGGCGTGCATTTATACTCGTCCGACGGTGTTTACAATGAACTCGCCGAAACTATTAATCTTATTGGCATCACATCAACTTCAATTTGGTACATAGATATTTATTAATTGTGTTGGTTTTTTTCTTGCCAATCTCTAAGAGTAAGACAAAGAGAAAAATTAAATAGGTCTTATTTTGATACTTTACACGTTTAAATACTTTTTAATTGGTAATACCTAAAAAAAGATTGATATTTTCACTTGACTACTTGTAATTTAAGAGTACGTTCGTATATATTTTTAAAGTATTGTCTAGTATCGTCTAAAATATTAATCACCTAACACAGTACACTTTTAACATTAGGTAAAAACAACCACACATCTTGACACTCATCACACTTGAGTGGAGACCGCGACTCGGTAAGCGTAGTGTTGAACACCCTGCGACAAGATGGGATGATGACATTCGAAGGCTGGCTGGTGTGGGCTGGATGAGAGTGGCCGAAAATCGCGAGCAGTGGCGTGCATTAGGGGAGACGTATGTCCAGCAGTGGACGAGTGTGGGTTGATGATGATGATGATGAACCACACATCCGCTTACTTACTACATCACGTACAATGGACCGAAAGAGTCTTAAGTGCGAAAATAGGAGCCCACCTTTCATTTCTTTCTTCGCCGTACATATTTACTACAATTCGTTTTATTTTTCATTTAATTCTTAAGTTTATCTTTTTCAAAATCTTAAACATTAGTCTAATATTGTGTCTCAATATCAATAGAGGAATGTTGACAGAATGTCGTAACCTGCGGTAGGTATAGTTTTCTGGGCATACCAGTACAGTCGCCTGCGATAATAGGTAAACACTTCGACTATTCTACCCGTAGGTACTATAAGGTACATATTCGAATAAGGTTGTACACATATTAATGCTCGTAACTATACCTACCAATGTCAATTCAGTTACGTCAGAAGTGTTTTTATTAATAATGTTGATAGCAATTACACTCTTAATAGGGGCTATCGATCGATATCGAAAATGGAGCGGTGGTCTCTCAGTGTATAAGAAAATGTCGTCCATACGGGAGGACATGGGTTCAAATCCGAGTACCTATTCATCTCTGGGTTTTTCAAATATATGTGCGTATTTCTACCATTAGCTCGGTGTTGAGGTAAAGCATCGTGTGGAATAGTTTTCTGAAACGTGTGCGCATGATTAAGTTCTGGTTCCCCTGTTAAAGGGCTGCGAAAACGGCAATCATTTCATTGTATCAAATCTTGAATCATAGATTAAGCCTACCCGGGCTCCGAAGCGACAGCTTTGGATACAACCAAGAATTAGGTACACGCTGAGATGAGGAAATGTCAAAATGTCTACTTGACGAAAGAAACCACCGATGCTGTTGAAATGGGGGCTATATCGCGTGTGAAATATCCGCTAGATTTTTCAGTCATACCTACATAGTCGCACGACGAATGTCAAGGACTTTTAATTCGTAGTAGGCAGTTAGCTCATTGATAGATTTTGGATAGCATCGTGTCTATTATGAACATTGATTAATAAATAAATAGTCTAAGTCAATTGTTGCAAGAAAATGTTAAACAAAAAGGTTAATATCATTAGTTAGTTACCGTTCTTAAGGTGACGGGTAGGGCACACTAGCGACGCCAATCGATTTTAATTTTTAGCTAATACCGGATCTAGTTTAAACAATTTCGGGGTTACAACCTCTCGGCAAACACGTATAATATTTATTAAATAACCATGCGCAAATGTTGGGTAGAACGCGTACGCGAAAAATTGATTACCGCCAAAAGCGGCCACTTTTAGCGTGAATCAATTTTTCGCGTACAAAAACGGACCCAACATTTGTGCATGGTTATTTAATAAACAGTATAAGTGTTTGCCGAGAGGTTGTAACCGAAATTGTTTCAAATAGATCCGGTTTAATAGCTAACAATTAAAATCGATTGGCGTCGCTAGTGTGCCCTACCCGTCACCTTAACAATTACGTTTGAGTCTTCTCTAAATTATCTAAGTATTACATCGTAGTAGTGGTTTTATACTTGATTTTGAGTGCAATTAAAGTATATTCTTTTATTCATTTACTCATCTAAATGTGTTGCTGTGTTATATATTGTTCGCGTTTAACGATACATAATACAATCCTTGATATTTGTCATATTTGTATTGTATGACAAATGTCCGTCCGTCCATTGTTTGTTCACGTATCGTCATATTGTTTCCCAAATAATTGAAGAAATAATTATTTGCTCACATAATTATATAATATGACTATATCATGCCAAAAAAATACTACGATTTATATAAATATTAAAACCGCCATGTTTTAATTGTTAGTTATTATAAATGTTTATTTAGAAACGTATTAATAAAAAAATATTTAGTATTTACATCTCATCGCATCCTTATGGAATAAAACTTCCTCAAATATTATATATCATTGCTTCGCAAAAATAATAAGGAACTTCATCAAATATTTAATATTTTAAATGAAATATTAATTCAACATTAGACTTGTAAAATATGTCTCTTCCATAGGTGACTAAATTTTATTATAATTATACTACTTTTAAAGTTTTATCTATGATTCTTTTGCCGGAATTAAGGACAAGAAATGAAAAAAGTAGATTTTATTTTTTTTAACTAACTCGTGAAGGAATGTAGATAGCGGTTGTCAACCTGACAAGCTCAAATAACTAGGCTATATACAAATTCGTGTTCTAGTTATATGTATCTTATTTAAGTAAATATCTTTGTCATTATTGGATAACAGGTGAGGTATTTATGTATATTTTTCTACCGGATCTTATACTATATGTATATTGTATATGTATTAAAAACCCTAACCGTATTAAAAACGTTATCGCTTAAGCAGTTTCGCTACCGCTCATGTTTGGTCGCATTCCCGTCCATCGCTCATCCTGCCAAACGTGAGAAAAATTCGCGTGGGCGCAAGCGTGAAGGGGAAACGTGCGATTGTTTACGAACGCGTTTATTTTTAGGCTGGCTTAGCTTTCGCGCCATGCCGCACACCTACGGACGCGCGCTGGCACTCGTTCAACGAAAGCATAAAAATGGATTCCGCGTTCGGATCGCCCAGGACTCGGGTTTCGCTGAGCCTTGAATTTTTTTAGCTTTCGGCTGTAACTGGGGCGGGCGGATTCCAACTGCAATCGTTTTGTTCGATTGGTAAAACTTTATTTTAGTGCTGTCTTGTATTCAAATGTTTAAGTTCTCGGGCTAGCGTAGGTATGCAATGGTTTAGTTCGTTTCGTATAGTTTTATTTTTAATACGTAGTGTTTTATTTTAACGTTGCCATATTTCAACAATAAAGTTCCTAGGCTAGAGTTTGGATTCGAAATTCAATAAATATAATATTTAATAAGTGTGCCTAAATATTTGATTTGCCAATGTTTATTTTATTTGTTGAAAATGAGTAATATTTGATATGTCTAATCGAATTTAATTTAAAGTAATAAAAAAATAATACTAACTGTTGATGGTATTGAGGAGCTTACTAAGTCAACTGTTTTTTTAAACCTTATCTCTTATTTAAATTGGTAACTATCAAGATAAAGTATGTTTATCAGTCCATAATGTTCCACATAGTACACCTAGTAACAGACTAGCAACTGTTTTCAAACTAATTGCTAGTTTAGTTATAGTTTATCAGTAACTATGTAACTATTCCTGCACTGCACTAGTAGTGGTGTATGTTACCTACCTACCTATACCGACATGCACTCGTTTAAAATCTGAATACCTACACTCGTATTGTGAGTGACAGGAGATTAATCAATGTTGGAATGTGTTAGGAGAATAACCACTCACTAAATAATTTAAAAATATAAAAACACGTAAATAGCTGCTATATGTCATAATTGGTTTTTTTAGTTAAATTCTTATGACAAGTAAGCTAATTAATAATCTCTGAAATACAAATCCATTTTCCGATCCAATTTCAGACAACTTTTATGTAAAAATTTTATGATGCCTATTTTTTGTTTATCACGTGACTTCAGTATGACATTCGCATACTTCATCTTTTACATGAATGAACTTACTCATATAGTAAGTAGGTACTTACTTTAGTCACTCACATTTTTCATGTTTACAATTTTTTTTGTAGGTAAAGTACACTACTCAAACATGAACTAATGAATTAATTAATGATTTTCATAGAAATTAGTATCTTATGTACTTTTTACTAGTTTTTTCATATTTTATATATTTTTAGACTTTGCCAGTTTTTCTCTGGATTTTGATGATTTCAGTGTATAGTGTAGGTTTTTATGTGTAAGATAGTGTATTCGTGACAGAAAAGGTTTTAACATAGTTTTCGCTGGAGTTTGGCTTTCAGTTCACCCGCGAGAGTCGCGCGGTAACGTAATCCGCGCTATACATGGCGCTGCTATTTCCGCGCGCCCGGATTTGGCACACCCGCACGCGTATTTTTAGCCCGCCTTCACTACACCCTGGTCCGAGGGGATCACCACCAAAGTCCGGCACTTGCACACTGGTTATCACGGCACGGCACTTACGTCGCACGGGTAGAAGACGGTCACTCAGTCACTGGTTCCTCGACCGGCAGCACAGCGACGTTGGAATGTGGAGTCCGCGGCGACCGGGGCGGCTCTGGCCGGCTGCGCGGCCGGCGCCGGCCACCACGCGCTCCCCGCCCCCCGCGCTATATTTAGCGGCGCTGCCCATTACGAGCCAGCTCCGGTTTCTGAAGACGCGATACCCTCCGCTCGCGTCACGCTGCAGGTGCAACGACCACGGGCCGGAGAAAGCGGAAGGTTCGGCCTTTCCGCCAGCACCTTCTCCACCAGCATACCCACGCTCGAATTGCTCTCATTCTTCCTACGCTAAAGGGAGACCGTGACCGTGGGAGTACACGCTTCGGCATGAATTTGCCGGCTCGACCGGAGTGATAACACGGCCTCACAGAAAACCAGCTTGAAGCAGCATTGTGCTGTGTTTTGCTGCGTGAGTGATGGTACTGGAGGCTCAATCCGGGGGAAAGGGGGCTTAAAGGTTGGCAGCGCAGTTGTGACTCAGCTGGAGTGCGGATGTCCATGGGCAGCAGCAATATCATCCGTCTGCTCGTCTGCCACCTATCACATAAAAAAAAGGTTGCGACTGCGAGCATCAAGAATATTTATCAGAAATTCAATTGCCTAGACTGTAGTCAGAAAGTTTTAGATAAGGGCCTTTCACTATAGATTCTGTATGCTCTCTGATTCAAGAAATTCGAGTCAGGTTAGACTAGGAAGGAAGGTACAGACGTATGTATGTACTACAATTTGTTGAATTTCCTCAAAGATGAGAATCAAATATTTTGACAGATTGTAGAAACCCAACAAAATTTCTATCCACCCATCCATCTCCAACGTACGTTCGCTCCATCGTAGGTTTCTTCTCAACTCAAGAGTTCAATGTCAGTGTGAAGCCAAGAGCAAACCCGTCATCAATAAAATAAAAATGTCCATACATAGGTAAGTAAGTCGGTAGGTAAGTACATCAGGAATTCAAAACTTATTATGACCTGGGGACCTGAAAAAAAGGGCGTACAAACAACGCCCTGATGCCTCGGGTGATGCAGATGTCCATGGGCGGCGGTGACCACTTACCATCAAGTATGATGTGTTGTTGGTGAACCTAAATAAATGAGTATGTCGTAACGTTTGCTCGTTTTATCTCTATAATATTTATTATGTGATAGATAACAGACGAGCAGGTGCCCAATTCTCGTGCTCGTTATATTTTGAAAACATGGCGGATATCACCTGAAAACTATACAAAAAAACTATGTTTTAGTGATATATGTCGTATGAAAATAAATGTCACGAGCACGAGAATTGGGGTCCAGATGAATCACCTAATGGCAAGCGACCGCCGCCGCCCATGGCAACAACAGTGGAGTCACAAATGCGCTGCCAACTTTTGACCCCCGTTTCCCTCGGATTGGTCCTCCGATACCCTCAGCCAAGCAGCGAAACACAGCACAGTGCTGCTTCACACTAGTTTACTGAGAGGCCTTGGAATCACTCTGGTCGAGTAGGCCCATTAATGCCGAAGCTTGGCTTCCCAAGGTTAAAATGTAAAAAAAAAATCCCAGTCACTTTTGTACAAGAGTAAAATAGTAAGTAATTCTCACCACATCTCATAGGTTGACCTGACTCCGTACTAAGTAGCTTCAGCACTTGTGTTACAGTTATCAGACAACAGAGGAACACAAATATATACTTAAATACATATATCACACCCAGACACTGAATAAACACAAGTGTTCATCGCATGAATGTTTGTCCAGGGTGGGGATCGAACCCGCGACCTTTGGCAATGTAGTAAAAATGGAGCGCATAACAATAATCTTATCCGATAGATGGCAGACGAGCAGACTTATCACCTGATGTTAAGCGATTACCGTCGCCTATGGATACCCGTAACACAAGTGGACTCACAAGTGCGCTGTCAACCTTTGAAACTCCGTTCAAGCAGGGTTTCTGTGATATCATTCTTGTCGAAGCGGTGCATACATGCTGAAGCGTGACTGGCGTAGCGAAGCATTGAAATATCTAAGTAAATATTTAAGTATTCAGTGAAACATAACAGTACTTCTTAGGTACAGTAAGTTTCGAAGTTATCATTGTTTTTAAACCTCCTAAAATACCAGAACAATTTGACAAAAGGAGTAACCTTCATTTGTGCTCGAACAACAAATAAAAATGTACACACGATGTCACATAGAGTTATCCTTGTTGAAATTTGGACCGACCCGTCCGTGGGCGGGTAACAGTACTTGGCCTATACTGACAAACAGGCTTTTGTCAAGTCGCTCAGACATTTTTGGTACTTTGAACGCTAAGATAATTTTGATGCGGACTGTGTACCTACATTTCGTAAAACATGAACAGCAGGTAAGTACATTAAATAGGTACCTAGATAACTACTATTTCTTGGGGTATAACTAAATATGATGATGGCGCTTTTGGTGGCCCTGCCGCATACGTCAAAGGCCGTGGGTTTGATATCCACTAGAGAAACATTCGTTTGATAAATATTAAACAGCTGCTGCTCGAAGAACTAATGGAAAATACCACTATAAATCTAAACATACGAAAGGTAGTCACATAGCTTAGCTAAATAAGTGGGAATACACTTGTGCACATAAAAAGCAAACATGCCACTGTCCTAAGCATTTACTTAGGACAATGGAATTAATCATGCACATAATTAGCAATAAACTACTTACTTCCGATCTAAGAATCGTTCCGGAACCAAAGTACCTACTTAGTTGCAGCTCCTTTTCACATTGCGTATTGATGAGATAAAAATTAAATCATTTAAGTATTGTTGGACGGGATGACATGAGCTTTTAAGTAACTACACGTTTTTTGGGTAATAAGGTGCATGAGTTTTGAATCCGTAGTCTGCCGTCATGGCTTATCTCGGAGGATCAGTGACGATGAGAGAGAAGAACCTTTGGTAATCTGTCGAGAAAATCTTAATTCTTAAAAATGATGTCTCGCGCAAAGTATTGTGTTTAGAAAAACGCTCCCAAAGTGGTAAATTATTGTGTGTGTTAATACGTTATAAACCGTAAACCGCAATTTACCTTCCATATATCTTACTTGCTGCTACGGAAACCTTCATGGGCGAGTCGACTCGCACTTGGGCGGTTTTTTTTGTAAACAAAAATAATTTTTAATTGGGCCAAAGACTAGCCTTTATCCTTTATTAACATTTTATTTTAAATTCATTTCACATTGAACAAAACGCGCTTGATAGTACAATAAAAAAAAAATGACAGCTAACGTCAGCTGAATTGACGTGTACAAACAAAAACAAAGTTTCGCGTTTGCGATATTTAGTCGAGTTTAGTTTAAAAAGCATTTTTACAGAAAATTTTGATGCTACATTAAAATTAAGAACCTTGTAATTAAATTGGTAGTGTTGTAGTGTAAGAAATTAAGTGCAAAATGAATTCAAAAAGTGTAAATGTCCAAGATACATCAACACCAAAGCGGCGTCGCCTAGGAACTGGCAGAATTCTAAGACCACACAATAAAGAAAATAAATTACTACTTCTAAATCATAGTCCTATACACCGGCAACTTACAAACACAGTGCCTGTTTGTGAGTCTCCACCTTTGCCTTCAAACCAGATAAAATTTCTACATGATTCCCGTAACAGCTCAGTAGCTGAGATTCCGTCTTCCCCGGGTCTTTTCGAAACTATATCTGCAAGTAACGTGGATAGTTTATGTATGAATGATGTCCAGACAGAGAATAATGCTTCTGAATTTGATGATATATCAGATGATATGTTTCAATCAAGACTGGAGCAAGAATGCAGTCAATTATCGAAACACGAAACAGCTGAGCACCACAAATCTTTAAGCGACAATACAAATGTTTCTATTTCACCTAAACTGGACCTAAGTTTCGTTAGTGGTCGCCAGATCTTGGAATTAAAATTGAGTACTGAATCACAGCAGAATCAGGTTATATCAAAGGAGAATGTAGAGGTGGAAGAGTTATTAACATCAAGATGTGGAAGACACTTTAGAGATGATATTGAGGAAAGCTTTGAGTTGATCAATCAGTCTATTTGTGGTATAAATGAAGAAACAAACAAGAAATCAGAACGGAGTTCATTATTTGAAACCCATGATTCCTTCCTGTTAGATATTAAAGAGAGTGGCATAATTTCTAACGATAAACAAAATCATGTATTTGTGAAACCAAAAACTCCTTTAGATGTCAGAATAAAGTATGAAAGTTTTTATGGACTGCCTATGATCACTAAGAGTTTATTTAAAAATTTTAGAAATATTGAAAAATTCTATGGTAAGTATTTAATCTTTTCCCATTCATAAACATGTTTCACTATTATTTATATCATCATCATCATCATCAGCAACCCACACTCGTCCACGTCCGTCCCTTAATAGATAATTATTTATATACTACAGTCTAATACACATTTTAAATTATTTTCATTGTTAAATCCTTTTTTATTTTTAAGTTGTAAATTTTATTTATGTCATGATTGGGGCAACATTTATTTGTATTTCATTGATGTTATTCTAGATTGGCAAGAAGAATGCCTAAACCTAGATGCAATTAAAGAAAGAAAGAACTTAATTTATGCTTTGCCTACAAGCGGTGGTAAGACCTTGGTGGCCGAGGTGCTGATGCTGCGAGAGGTCCTCAATAGGAAGAAAAATGCTTTGTTCATATTGCCTTTTGTGGCACTTGTACAAGAAAAGGTAAATTAAATTTTTTTTTTTTTTATTAATAATTCTCCCAACATCTCATACGTTGACCTGATTCCGTACTAAGTAGCTTAAGCACTTGTGTTACAGATATCAGACAACAGAGGAACACAAATATATACTTAAATACATATATTACACCCAGACACTGAACAAACACAAGTGTTCATCGCACGAATGTTTGTCCAGGGTGGGGATCGAACCCACGACCTCTGGCGTAAGAGGCAGGGTCACTACCAATTGCGCCATCCGGTCAGTGAATTAATAGATAATTATCCTTTTTGTCATAAAGGTTAACTTAGTTGATGTTTTTTATAGCTATCTTTTGCTATTTAAGTAAGTAACTAAGTATTAAGTAAATAACAAACTTAATCTTGTGTTCAGGCGGGACTTAAACCCACATCTTTCACAATACGGGTGACCACTATTAGACTACTACTGCCTGAACATGAGATGAAATTTCAAGTGTGTTATTTACTTAAGGACTTAACATAATTTAAAAATGTATTTTTTTTATATTTTCCTGAAGTATCTAGTTTTTAAAACCACAATTCGACCTTAAAATGTTTCCAAACAATGTGTTCATGTTTAAAATAAAACATTTTATTTTCTAGGTATGGGCCTTGTCCCCATTTGCAATAAAACTGGACTTTCTAGCTGAAGAATATGCAGCAGGCAAGGGACATATACCGCCCAAGAAGAGACGCAAGAAAAATAGTATCTACATAGCAACCATAGAGAAAGGATTAGCTTTGTTGAGAAGTCTCATTGAACTTAAGCGCTTAGACGAATTAGGCCTTATAGTGGTAATTTTCTTTTAATAATTTATAAGGAGACTCAGTTTGATGAGCTAATCAATGCAACGGAATATTTCAATCAGATTTTTTTTATTTGCTTTTTATAAATGTCATTCAATATAAAAAAATCATTAATCATTTTACTGACTTTTTATAAAATAAATATTAATAAGTATAGTTAATCTAAAATGATGTTGGTATCTTTTAGGTTGATGAGTTACATCTTATAGGGGAACCTGGGCGTGGCGGAACGTTGGAGATGTTGCTTACAACTGCTCTTTTCGCTAGCAGTAAGTAATAGATATCATACATGCATTATGCTTTATTTCGGGTACCAAGGTCCATTGGTTAGTACAGACAGGCACACATTTGGTTAGTACAACTTTCTTCATTTGACATGCCCTTAGTGAACTTAACACATTTTGGTTGAATATTAATTGAGGTTGTCTGTAAATCATCCATCATGTAGTCCAGCTCGTACTAAGCGTTTCGCTTCCTCTTTCTTGGTACGAACTGCTAAGGAATGGAACAACTTGCCGGCTTCTGTATTCCCAGAGAGCTACAATTTGGGTGTCTTTAAGTCGAGAGTGAATAGGCTTCTTCTGGGTAAGCACGCTACATCTTAGACCTTATTGTCACTTTCCATCAGGTGAAATGAGGTCAAGTGCAAACCCATTTAATATATAAAAAAAAAAAAAAAAAAAATATTTATTTATTATTACAAAGTTTGAATTAAGCAGTTAGTTGATGGAGTCTCCATTTAAGCTGAAAAGCCTGTGTTTGAGTACCCTGCTCTTCCTTATTCCATTAAATTTTAGTATTATATATTATATATTTGTCTGTATACATAGGTTTATATCAAACACATTTATTAGCTATTTAAGCGTGATGCCACGCTAATCTATCGTTAGTTTATTAGTAATAGCACAAAAGAATTCGACTCAGAAGGCTGGCTCCCTATATCATGAGTTAAGCAAGCCACTCTTTCGACTACGATCTACGATCTCGGCGTGTTTCGGAGGGAATGAAAGAGACAGCGGGAGAGACACGACACAATATCCTTCTATAGGTAGTCTTCGTATTTTTTCTTTTCTGACTTGCACTGCCTTACCCTTTTTCAATTCGCTATAGATAGATAGATAGATAGATACTCTTTATTGCACAACATACAAAACTTAAAAGCTAGGTATACAGAGATACAATGTACAATTTAGGCGGTCTTATCGCTGGGAGCGATCTCTACCAGACAACCTTCAGGTAAAGGACATTAGATAGAAGAGGGGAGGGTGGTGCAATCCTTTTGATTTTGAATATTGATACTACTATACTTTTCTTCTACCCTGAGGTTTAGACTTGTATTACTCTTTACTGAAACGACTCAGTCGACGACCCGATTGGAACAGTGGTAGTGAACGCTGCCTTTGGTCCAAGGGTTGCGGGTTCGATCCCCGCACAGTACAAACATTTGTGTGCATGAAAATGTCTGTTTGTATTGGTCTGGGTGTTTTATTTGTATTTTAAGTGATGTATTACAAAAGAAAAGTATTATAATATGTATATATTTGTAATCACCCTGTTGATGACACAGGTGCTTGAGCTACTTATCCCGGAGTCAGATCAATGTATGTAATGTTGTAAAATATTAAAAAAAAAAAGAAAAAAAAGCTCAGCCAAATGATACACTGTTCCGAATCTCTAATGTTCGCTCCAAATGTATAATACTACTCAAATTGATCTCGAATCCGAGTGAGCCGAATGGTACGAATGAGCTGAATGATCCGAGTGAGCTGAATGATCCGAGTGAGCCAAATGATCAGAATGGTCCGAATCTGAGAGTCGAAGTTTCAAATTATTCAAATGAAGCGTTTTACTGTTCCACATCTTTGCACTGATCCACATGCAAATGTTGATACAGATGCAAACAATCTTTTGAAAGATACGTATTTACCAGGTCTACTGAGGTTGTCTGGGAGAGATCGCTTTTAGCGGTAAGATCGCCTATAATACCATATACTAAGATTTATCTTCGATATCATTCCGCTAGATTTTTGTGTCTACTTACTTTGTGGTAATAGTAACAAACGCTGATGGCCGACTTTAAAATTCCATGAAAAAATATTCCCCAGAGGACATCCAAATAGTGGGCATGAGTGCAACGATAGGCAACTTGCCTCAGATAGCGGAGTTCCTCCGGGCCGAGGTATTCGAGCGGCAGTTCCGGCCCGTCGAGTTGACGGAGTACGTCAAGCTGGGTGACGTCCTCCACAAGATCGTGTGGGGGCCGGGGGGCATGGAAGTTATTCCTGACAGACAGTTGGCTTATGGCGTAAGTTTATTTTTATTTGTACTTATAAAAAAAAGTTAAGTATTAGCCTATATCCACTGTAAGGCAAAGGCCTCCATTATAGAAATCAAGTCATCGCTACTATGATGGGATTAGGCTTAATCACCACGCTTGCCAAATGCGGATTGGTGATCACAAACCCGAGCTGTGTTCGAATAATTCGAAATATACATTGGCTCGACCTGGGAACCCAAGACCTCGAGATCACGGCCCGGTACTTAAACCGCTAGACCAACAGGGTGTCCTTATTTTTACTTATATTTCGTTTCAATTCATTAATAAGTGACAGACGAGCAGTCACAAGTTCGCTGCCAACCTTAAAACCCATTTTCCCTGAATTGGGCTTCCGGTACCCTCAGTCACTTGGCGAAACACAGCCAGGTATCTCTAAGGCGCTCCATCATGCCGGATTTCTATGAGGCAATGGTATCTCGGGCCGCTGCTTCATAACGAATTAGCCGTATCTTTCCGAGCGAGCCGGCCAATGGGCCAATGCCATTGCATGGTTCCCCAAGGTCTAAAGACGAATACTTGTGACTCTGTACGTCATCAGGTGCTTCCTTGCAGTACTCCCATGCCGCGACGAAGATGGACCCCGACTGGCTCGGCGGGCTGGTCTCTGAGGTGGTGCCTCAAGCGAGCTGCCTCGTCTTCTGTCCCACCAAGAGGAACTGCGAAAATGTAGCTTCTCTGCTCTGCAAGTTCCAGAAGAGGTACATATGATATTTTTCTTATTTATGTTTACTTTTAAGGACTGCTATGATACGTCTGCTCGTCTGCGCCCTAGTTCATTAAAAAACTAAGCTACTCTTTTCTTTTTGTTTGTCATCATCATCACAGCGCATCTTTCAAAAGCAGTCGTTTTGGAGCCCTTGGTACGCTTGGACCGTGAAACGGATTTTTTTAAGCCTGGTAATTTACAATGACGCGTCTGATGTCTGACCTACGCAACTCTTAGCAGAACTATGTCTACCAACTTAATCATGGTTCACGTCCAAACTCATTATATTATCTGAACAATTATTATCCCTGTTAAATAAACCATACCATACGAGACGTCTAGGGTACTTGCCTGAATTCATATAAAAATACAAAATTACAATGTAAAGAACTTCTACCTACTACATTATTTATTACTGATTTAGGTGATTTGATAGTTCTAAATAGAATAAATTTTGTTAATAGTAAGAAATATCTGAATTCTAATAATTAAAAAATATATTGGCAAATAAAATGATGTAGTTACTAAGTCGAAATAGATTGTCAATTAAGTTTAAATAATGTGCATGTGCGCACTCTTACCGAGGTGTCGTAAAAGGCGACTAAGGTAAAGCTGCTGGCATGATCATCAGCACCCAGAGAAGGAAAACTCTGCATTTATATCAAAACCCTCGCCAATCCGTCTGCCAAGCGTAGTGAGTATGGCAATTACCCCTCATTCATTGAGGGAGGCCCGTGCCCCAACAGTGGGACCTTAAATGGGCTGACGATGATGACGATGATGAATGTGCATACACCTGTAAAAGTAGAAGTTAGAGAACTAATTGTTTAAAAAGATCTGTAAATATGTACCTGATTTCATGCATAATAAAGATTATATAGATTATGAATTACCTTCGTAGAGAGATGTCTATCCATCGAACTGAAGAGCGGATCGCGCTGGAGAGGGCGCTGCGGGCCGAAGGCGCCAGTAGCGAGCTCGCCCGCGCCGCGCGAGCCGGCGTCGCCTTCCACCACGCCGGGCTCGCCAGCGACGAGCGCACCCTGCTGGAACAGGCCTTCAGGTAGCTAGGTCTCCCTTTCTGGCACATCTATCAAAATATCCCTAAATTGCCATGACATTTTCATGCTACCGTTTTTCTGTTGACTGTAAAATATGCCTTAGCCAATCAGATCACCCTGCTTGCCGGTACCTTATGCGTTTATCAAGCGATTTTTGCTACGACCCGATTCACCGTAAGTGCTCCTCTACTATAGGACGTATTTGTTGAGAAATTTGAGAGCATCGTACAGAACTAACTACAAAGCGCTCCAGGGAAGGGCCTATGGCGTCAGGTCCTTTTTGAGTCTATATAGAATTAGAGGACGAGGTGTGATGTATATAGTTTTATCTTAATTAATTTCATCATCATCATCATAACTCACTCATTCATCTCAGTATGATTCCTAGTTGCGTACAAAGCTTTTTAAGTAGCCTCGTCAATAGCTATCATCAGATCATAGCTCGATTATTCCCTGACGGATAAAGAAGATTTCAAAGTTCGTATCTTTATAGATTTACCGCTAATAAGTCGACCTTCCTACAGTCTGCGGGACGCGGAGGGGTGGAGTGCGTTTGACTAATTGAAAAAGTTCTTTATGGAGCTCGCGCAGTCGCACGGTTATAGCTTACGTTTCTTCAAGCGCGCTCCTCCCCTCCGCGTCCCACAGACCATGGGAAAGTCGACTTTGTAGCGGTAAAACTATAATTATCATCAGCCCATTTAAGTGCCCACTGTTGGGGCACGGGCCTCCCTCAATCACATGAGGGGTAATTGCCATACTCACCACGCTTGGCAGACGGGTTGGCGAGGGTTTTGATATAAATGTAGAGTTTTCCTTCTCTGGGTGCTGATGATCATGCCAGCAGCTTTACCTTAGTCGCCTTTTACAACACCTCGGTAAGAGTGAGGGTGGCCTATTCTACTCTGCCGGGGACCACACGGCCACGAAAACTATAATAGGCAACTTTAAATCAAATATTATTCTGTAAAATGGTCCGTAATAAATAAACTTCAATAAATGTAAATAAGGGATTGCTGTAAAAATTCAACTTAAACTCGTTACCTATATTTTTACTTTTTTTTCTTTTGATTGAAAACACCGTCCGCCATGGTTCTACGTCACTATTATTGTAAACAATAAAACGTCAAACGATCATGACGTAATCCTTTCGAAGCCATAGTTTTTATTCCGTTAAAAAGGTTATGACAGTCATGATGACAGTCCGCGTATTGCTTACAAAAATAGTGAAGTCACGGATAATTGATAGACCATCATGGCGGACGGCTTTACGGCTTTATGGCTGTATAGCGAAAATATAATTTAAAACATATTAGGAAAGATGCCGTGATGTCGTGTGGTCCCCGGCAGAGTAGAATAGGCCACCCTCACTCTTACCGAGGTGTCGTAAAAGGCGACTAAGGTAAAGCTGCTGGCATGATCATCAGCACCCAGAGAAGGAAAACTCTGCATTTATATCAAAACCCTCGCCAACCCGTCTGCCAAGCGTGGTGAGTATGGCAATTGCCCCTCATGTGATTGAGGGAGGCCCGTGCCCCAGCAGTGGGGTCTTAAATGGGCTGATGATGATGAGGAAAGATGCTTCAAAAAATTTTATATTTTTTTTATGGCGTAATATAATCGTAATGAACCGTTCTGTCAAATAATAAAAATAGTAGCAACTAGCGTATTATGCGGCCACCACTGTATATGTGTGATTGTTGGTGTAGAAACGGCACGATATCCGTGCTGTGCTGCACGTCGACGCTGGCGGCGGGCGTGAACCTGCCGGCGCGGCGCGTGATCGTGCGCGCGCCGCTCGTGGGCCGCGCGCTCGTCACGCTGGCCGCCTACCGCCAGATGGCGGGCCGCGCGGGCCGCGCCGGCGTCTGCGAGGCAGGTCTGTGGCTCTCGTGCCTTCATACAATACTCGCACTCTTTCATGCACACTTTTCACTCACACAGAAAATCATTGCGCCCTGAGGGGAAACCACCTTAAGGCGACACCGCGACGAAATTTGCGCCGCCACTTGTTTTATATATATATATATGTGGGATTATGAGAGAGTGAAACGGAATGGAAGACGAGTAGAATGGAACGAGTGAACGGAGGGAATGATTGAGTTATCTGTGGGTGTGAGACGACGCTTGCTCTGCGATTTTATAAAATAAAGAAGATCTTGAAGACCCTGAAATCCTTTTTTCAATCTCAAGTCCCACATTAATATATATATATATGTGTGTGTGTGTGTGTGATTGATTCTAGCGATTAACACACTTTTAAAAAAATCAATTAATACTTGAAAGGAAAATACTAATAAATGTTTGCGATCCACTTATGTAATGATTGCTTCTTACAAGTAACAATAATTTCCATAATTGCTAAAAGTGGCCCCGTTAGACAGTTATGAATATTATCATTATTTGTAGGAAGTAATTATTAAAAGTAGGAAAATATTGGGAATACTTTTCTTCAAGTATTCATGTAAGAACTTTTTAAGAAAAGCTTATATTCGCTACAATCAATATAAATTATTTTCCACCAACCTCGTACGACAAAACTGGCCGGCGGCTCGTGACTTATCTGGTGTTGCAGGTGTCCATGGTAGGCAGAAATCGCAGTAGAATACATATTGTGATGTTGTCTAATAATAAGCCAAATAATAATAAATAAATATTTCATAACATCACATACATTTATCTGACTCCGAGATAGGTAGCTCAAGCACCTGTGTTACGGATATCAGAATCGACAGTGGGATTACAAATATATACATATAATACTTTTCTTTTGTAAATACATACTTATAATACATAGGAAACATCCAGACCAATACAAACAGACATGTTCATGCACACAAATATTTGTACTGTGCGGGGATCGAACCCGCAAACCTTTGACCAAAGACAGCGTTCACTACCACTGTTCCAAACGGGTCGTCATAGCCAAGAAAACTAACCCTATAAATTTCACACTGCATAAATTGAGTGGCCTATTCTACTCTGCCGGGGACCACACGGCTACCTCACTCTAACCGAGGTGTCGTAAAAGGCGACAAAGGTAAAGCTGCTGGCATGATCATCAGCACCCAGAGAAGGAAAACTCTGCATTTATATCAAAACCCTCGCCAACCCGTCTGCCAAGCGTGGTGAGTATGGCAATTACCCCTCATGTGATTGAGGGAGGCCCGTGCCCCAGCAGTGGGGAATACGGTATATGACTATTTTTTATTTATTTTTGCAATCAAAAGACCTCTCAATGATAGAAACATCGTTGAAAGAATCACTTGATTCTCATTTAAACTACCTGAGATATCACAACTTTAAAATCACATTATTTTGGGCAAACCCAAAACGCTCCATACAAATGGCTACTAAGATGTGACGTCACACGACAGTATTTTGTATGCATTTCATTTGAATTTTGTATGGTAGCTATATCAAATGTTTCGTTTATGTCAATGGTTCTATTATAATAGTTGGTGCAAATTGTATGGATTATTCAATGGTATAATTATTTTTTAATAATTTCATACTTTTAAAATGGACTTGCCCATGAATCTTTGAATGACCATAAAACCGGCTAGATGTTATATTTTTAATTGAGAATTTTTGCCATTGGCACATATTGACCTATATTTTGATAAAATATTTCATCATCATCATCATCATTTCAGCCCATGGACGTCCACTGCTGGACATAGGCCTCCCCCAATGTTCTCCACACAGATCGGTCCTGTGCCTCCCGCATCCAATGGATTCCCGCGATCTTCACCAGATCGTCGGTCCATCTTGTAGGAGGCCTGCCACGGCTGCGAGTTCCTGTACGTGGCCTCCACTCGAGGACCTTTCCGCCCCAACGGCCGTCTGTTCTCCTCGCTATGTGCCCTGCCCATTGCCACTTAAGGCATGCAATCCTTTGGGCTACTAAAACTTCTTGGGTAAACTACTTAGGTTAATAAAATATTTATATTTTGTAAAATCTTGAGCTTAGTCATATACCCTATTAAATGGGCTGATGTTGTTGTTGTTGTTGTTGATAAATTGAGTAGCCACTTGTGATCAGGTGAGAGCATACTGGTATGCTCGCCGCGCGAGTGGCAGCAGGTGCGCGGCGTGTAGTCATATACCCTATTAAATGGGCTGATGTTGTTGTTGTTGTTGTTGATAAATTGAGTAGCCACTTGTGATCAGGTGAGAGCATACTGATATGCTCGCCGCGCGAGTGGCAGCAGGTGCGCGGCGTGCTGGGCGGAGGGCTGGGCGCGGCGCGGAGTTAGTCATATACCTTATTAAATGGGCTGATGTTGTTGTTGTTGTTGATAAATTGAGTAGCCACTTGTGATCAGGTGAGAGCATACTGGTATGCTCGCCGCGCGAGTGGCAGCAGGTGCGCGGCGTGCTGGGCGGAGGGCTGGGCGCGGCGCGGAGTTAGTCATATACCTTATTAAATGGGCTGATGTTGTTGTTGTTGTTGATAAATTGAGTAGCCACTTGTGATCAGGTGAGAGCATACTGGTATGCTCGCCGCGCGAGTGGCAGCAGGTGCGCGGCGTGCTGGGCGGAGGGCTGGGCGCGGCGCGGAGTTAGTCATATACCTTATTAAATGGGCTGATGTTGTTGTTGTTGTTGATAAATTGAGTAGCCACTTGTGATCAGGTGAGAGCATACTGGTATGCTCGCCGCGCGAGTGGCAGCAGGTGCGCGGCGTGCTGGGCGGAGGGCTGGGCGCGGCGCGGAGCCAGCTGGCGCCCGGCGCCGGCGCGCTGTGTTGTTGTTGATAAATTGAGTAGCCACTTGTAATCAGGTGAGAGCATACTGGTATGCTCGCCGCGCGAGTGGCAGCAGGTGCGCGGCGTGCTGGGCGGAGGGCTGGGCGCGGCGCGGAGTTAGTCATATACCTTATTAAATGGGCTGATGTTGTTGTTGTTGTTGTTGATAAATTGAGTAGCCACTTGTGATCAGGTGAGAGCATACTGGTATGCTCGCCGCGCGAGTGGCAGCAGGTGCGCGGCGTGCTGGGCGGAGGGCTGGGCGCGGCGCGGAGTTAGTCATATACCTTATTAAATGGGCTGATGTTGTTGTTGTTGTTGTTGATAAATTGAGTAGCCACTTGTGAATCAGGTGAGAGCATACTGGTATGCTCGCCGCGCGAGTGGCAGCAGGTGCGCGGCGTGCTGGGCGGAGGGCTGGGCGCGGCGCGGAGTTAGTCATATACCTTATTAAATGGGCTGATGTTGTTGTTGTTGTTGTTGATAAATTGAGTAGCCACTTGTGATCAGGTGAGAGCATACTGGTATGCTCGCCGCGCGAGTGGCAGCAGGTGCGCGGCGTGCTGGGCGGAGGGCTGGGCGCGGCGCGGAGTTAGTCATATACCTTATTAAATGGGCTGATGTTGTTGTTGTTGTTGTTGATAAATTGAGTAGCCACTTGTGATCAGGTGAGAGCATACTGGTATGCTCGCCGCGCGAGTGGCAGCAGGTGCGCGGCGTGCTGGGCGGAGGGCTGGGCGCGGCGCGGAGTTAGTCATATACCTTATTAAATGGGCTGATGTTGTTGTTGTTGTTGTTGATAAATTGAGTAGCCACTTGTGATCAGGTGAGAGCATACTGGTATGCTCGCCGCGCGAGTGGCAGCAGGTGCGCGGCGTGCTGGGCGGAGGGCTGGGCGCGGCGCGGAGTTAGTCATATACCTTATTAAATGGGCTGATGTTGTTGTTGTTGTTGTTGATAAATTGAGTAGCCACTTGTGATCAGGTGAGAGCATACTGGTATGCTCGCCGCGCGAGTGGCAGCAGGTGCGCGGCGTGCTGGGCGGAGGGCTGGGCGCGGCGCGGAGTTAGTCATATACCTTATTAAATGGGCTGATGTTGTTGTTGTTGTTGTTGATAAATTGAGTAGCCACTTGTGATCAGGTGAGAGCATACTGGTATGCTCGCCGCGCGAGTGGCAGCAGGTGCGCGGCGTGCTGGGCGGAGGGCTGGGCGCGGCGCGGAGTTAGTCATATACCTTATTAAATGGGCTGATGTTGTTGTTGTTGTTGTTGATAAATTGAGTAGCCACTTGTGATCAGGTGAGAGCATACTGATATGCTCGCCGCGCGAGTGGCAGCAGGTGCGCGGCGTGCTGGGCGGAGGGCTGGGCGCGGCGCGGAGCCAGCTGGCGCCCGGCGCCGGCGCGCTGCTGCTGAGCGCCGCCGCGCTGGGCCTGGCGCGCGCCCGCCCGGCGCTGCGGGCCCTGCTCGCCTGCACGCTGCTCGCCAGGAGGTGAGCCCTCGCACCCGCAGACACGCAGACACGCAGACACGCACTCGGCTGCACCACAATGCCACCCCTTAAGGCAGTCTTTCCCAAAGTGGGCGATAACGCCCCCTTGTGGGCGCTGCAGGTCGCAAGGGGGGCGGTAAGAGACCCAGAAAGAAAATGGGGGCGTTGTGTAGAGACGCGGGGGGAAAGATACAGAATTGAACAACAAGCTCATAACATCAAATAATGATACAGCTTACACGACAGACCTGTATAAATTCAACGACATGTTTCTTATTGGCAGGTGGAGCCCGTAAGAGTTAACTTGAGACCTAAGCGCCGTTGTATGTTACCTACTGCGCTTAGGTTTCAAGTAGCGGGTTATAATAAAAGTTTCGTATAGAATTTTCATTTAATATACATATATATATATATATATATATATATATATATATATATATATATATATATATATATAGGTCACAATAATTAATTAATTTAATTGGAAGTTATAGTGGTTTTTAAATAGGTGAAAAAATGGGGGCGCTAAAAAAATATTTATTCTCAAAGTGGGCAGTAGACAGAAAAAGTTTGGGAACCACTGCCTTAAGGGGATGCCGTGTGCTCCCCGGAGCACCCAGATATAGATAGATAATAATAATAATAATAAACGTCCCGCAAACACGCCCAATCACACAACCACACAGATCATCACAATCAAGACTCATTACCCCCACCACATCACAATCAGATCCGTAGTGTAGGAACTGTACTTGGCCTAGGCCCGTACATTTCTGAAAAGCCAGCAAATAGCTGTGATACTCAGCATATAAAGAACATAATAATAATAATTCTCACAACATCTCATACATTGACCTGATTCCGTACTAAGTAGCGTAAGCACTTGTGTTACAGATATCAGACAACAGAGGAACACAAATATATACTTAAATACATATATTACACCCAGACACCGAACAAACACAAGTGTTCATCGCACGAATGTTTGTCCAGGGTGGGGATCGAACCCACGACCTTTGGCGTAAGAGGCAGGGTCACTACCAATTGCGCCATCCGGTCGGTCATAGATAGATAGATAGATATTCTTTATTGCACAAAAATAATATACAAGCATGATACAACAGCAACAGACAGTACAATAAGGCGGTCTTATCGCTTGTAGCGATTTCTTCCAGACAACCTTTGGGTAGAGGAAAGAAATATCGTATTCGTAATAATAAGGGAAGGCAGTGCAAAGTAGTTTAACAAATGAAATTGAGAATATACAGAGAATATATATATTGAGAATATATAGAGAATGAACAGAGTAGAATAGGCCACCCTCACTCTTCTTCTTCTTCTTTTTTTATTTGTGGAAATCAACTTCTCGACTGAGAATTACTCCTGCCATTATCATGTTTTAGATTTTAGGCATTATTAAGGCGGGACAACCGAAGAGAATTCGCCAATGTCAAGTAACTTATTGAGAACAAGTAGGTAGTCAACAGTCGAAGTCAGTCAAAGTCACAGTCACTCAATAAAACGCCGGTGTTTTGCGTTTTATCGACCTACGGATTCAGCGGATATCACTCTAAAAGAAATCGCGGGTTTTAACACTATTAGGTCCAAGCAAGTTGTCACGAGACAACTCACTCGACACACAATAGCAGTGTTAAAAACGATACAATCCAACGATTCTTATTATTAGGATCACTTTGCGGCACTTTACTGCACAAATAAACACCAAACTTGCACACTAAAAACCACTAGACACTAATTTAAAACCTTTGAATTGCATCAACCCACGCGGCTTATTTTAGCCCTACCCGCCGAATCTCCACCCTCACTCTTACCGAGGTGTCGTAAAAGGCGACTAAGGTAAAGCTGCTGGCATGATCATCAGCACCCAGAGATGGAAAACTCTGCATTTATATCAAAACCCTCGCCAACCCGTCTGCCCAGCGTGATGAGTATGGCAATTACCCCTAATGTGAGTGAGGGAGGCCCGTGCCCCAGCAGTGGGGACTTAAATGGTCTGACGATGAAGGGAATCATCATCATCATAAGCAACCCACACTCGTCCACTGCTGATCTCCCCCTAATGCACGCCACTGCTCCCAATCTTCGGCCACTCTCATCCAGCCCACACCAGCCAGCCTTCGAATGTCATCATCCTATCTTGTCGCAGGACGTCCTAGGGGCATCTTAAGGCGATGCCGCACTGTAATAATAAATATTTCACAATATCACATACATTGATCTGAACCCGAGATAGATAGCTCGAGCACCTGTATTACGGATATCAGAATCAACGGTGGGATAACTATCACTCAGCGGACTCAGAGTCCGCTCGGGACCACGGCTGCTGTAACGTAGCCGAAACGTCGAGCCAAATATGTGAGTACAAAATGTTGTTTCACATAATAAATATCGTGTTAATTCCCGTATTGATACATTATAGTTATAATGCAACGCGAAAATCTAAAAAACTATTCAACAGTGGGATTACAACTATATACATATATAATACTTTTCTTTTGTACCTACTAAATAAATACTATAAGTATTTTACACATTACGTGCCTTTGGTCCATGGGTTGCGGGTTCGATTCCCGCACGGTACAAACATTTGTGTGCATGAACATGTCTGTTTGTATTGGTCTAGGTGTTTTCTATGTATTATAAGTATGTTTACAAAACAAAAGTATTGTATGAATATATTTGTAATCCCACTGTTGATTCTGATATCCGTAACACAGGTGCTTGTGCTACCTGTCTCAGAGTTAGATCAATGTATTTGATGTTGTGAAAATATTATTATTATTATAGAAAACACTCAGACCAATACAAACAAACATGTTCATGCACACAAATGTTTTATTGTGCGGGGATCGAACCCGTAACCCTTGGACCAAAGGCAGCGTTCACTACCACTGTTCCAAACGGGTCGTCAGATACTATAGGACTATAAATAATCAAATAAAAAAAAATCAATAATCTTTATTTTGTAACGCCCTGTTGGTCTAGTGCTTTAAGTACCAGGCCGTGATCTCGGGGTCCTGGGTTCGATTCCTGGGTCGAGCAAAGGTGTTTCGAATTTTTCGAACATAGCTCGGGTTTGTGATCACCAATCCGCATTTGGCAAGCGCGGTGATTAAGCCTAATCCCATCATAATAGCGATGACTTAATTGACGTGTTAGATGAAAAAAATAAGCGAAAAAAAATCAGTACATTATAACCGGCGATATTTATAGCTCTTTTAGATTTCCTATTTTTTTTTTCAATGTTCTACAGTCCTGAAGTGGACCTGAAAGCGTTGTGTGACGAGTCGATACGGGCACTGATACAGTCGGGCGCTCTCGAAGTAGGGGCATCCAGGATACGACAGGAGCCGGGCGAGGACAGGAACTGCTACGTCCACGACGATGATACCTTGAGCGTCAGCAAGCTGGGCAAGGCTGCTATAAAAGGTTAGAATTGAGTTTCCTTCTTACTAAAAATCATACTTACCTCACGCATAGTGCTTTGTCGAACACACAAATAATAACCAACTGAGATATTCATTTGTACAGTCAACTCCAAAAATATGTATACGCTTTAGGACCTTACTTACCTATAAGAAAGTAGAGGTCTACTTTCTTATATTATATATTGTGACAACGTCTTAAAGTGTATACATATTTTTGGAGTTGACTGTACATACGCTACGCTACCACATTGCCGTTTGAAAAGATTTGATCACATAAAATCGTTTCATGTTAAAAAAACTAGGCATTACAGAAATTAATTGTACAATTTCGGCGGTCATATCGCTAGGAGCGATTTCTTTCAAACAACCTTCATATATATAATGTATGTGACTAAAAATAATATAATAATAATAATAATTCTCACAACATCTCATACATTGACCTGATTCCGTACTAAGTAGTTAATTAGTAACTTTAATTTCCCCTCTTCAATATTGCACCACCTACCCTTCTCTACTATCAAATGTCCTTTGCCTGAAGGTTGTCTGAAAGAAATCGCTCCTAGCGATATGTCCTGACCTGATTCCGTGCTAAGGAGCTTAAGCACTTGTGTTACAGATATCAGACAACAGAGGAACACAAATATATTTATATTTATATTATATAATCTCCAGGTTGTATAGACTTAAACACCACGAAGCAGCTACTCTCGGACCTGCAGATGGCATCGAAGGGCCTCGTGCTGATGGGCAGCCTGCACCTCATCTACCTCGTCACGCCGCACGACGCGGCCGGCGTCAGGCCCGACTACAGGCATTACTACTCACTGGTGAGTCAATATTGTGACCATTCTCCAGGTAATTTTAAACACGAGTGACATATAAGTATTGAAATAGAACAAATTCTGTAGCCAACAAAGCCCGACCTCAGCATTTGCTGTAGAGGCTGGAGCCGCTGCAGCGCTGGTTTTCAGGCGGAGCCTTTGGCGACGTACTTACAACAGGAATAAAAACTGGCCAAGTGCGAGTCGTACTCGCCCATGAAGGGTGCCGTAGCAGCAAGTAAGATATATGGAAGGTAAATTGCGGTTTACTGTTTATAACGTATTAAAAAAAACTACTCACTATATCTAGTTCTTACCAATTTACATCATATATTGTTTTTAGTTAGGGAGGGGGGGTGGCACACAATTTACCACTTTGGGAGCGTCTCTTGCGTAAAGTATTGTGTTTAGAAAAAAAAGATGTTAAAAACCACAACATCAATTTTTAAGACCTGTCCTCACACGTATATGTGAGGTATCTATGGATAGGTATAAAAAAATGAGTTTCAGTTTCAATTATGAAGACCCCCCCAATTTTTTTTTTCTAATTTTTGGGTAAAAATCGTGATGCGGTTTACAAAATACATCTACTTACCAAGTTTCAATAGTATAGTTCTTATATTTTCGGAGAAAAGTGGCTGTGACATACGGACGGACGGACAGATGACAGACATGACGAATCTATATGGGTTCCGTTTAACAAAACGAAAAGAAAAAAAATATACAATAAAAACAAAAAAAATATATTAATAACATCATGTATAGACTTGAGCACCACGAGGCAGCTACTCTCGGACCTGGAGACGGCATCCAATTTACCGTGCGAGAGCACGCTTTACGCTTCGTCATGAATTAGAAGGCTCAACTGGACTATACCAAGGCCTTAAGAAGGCCTTGAATAGCATCTGTACTGTATTTTGCCGAGTGACGGAGGGTATCGGAGGCCCAATCAAGGGAAAAGGAGGGGTTAATTGTTTATTTTTTCATAAATCTTTTCCTTGCTTTACTCTTTTATGGCGTTCTATAAAAAAGGCTTATTTTTTGTTGTTCCAGTATGGAAATCTTGATGAAGAAGGATTGCAGACTGCGAAGATACTGGGCATCACGGAAATGAACGCCATACGCATGATGACTGGGAAACCGATAACTGTGAGTGAAGTTAGAAAATGTATTCATACAGAGTGGCCCATTTTTAGTGGTCCGAAATTTTTTTAGATGTCTCACAACAAGGCGCATTTAAAACACCTCTATGTTTCGCATTTTTTTATAGGTACCTGTCGAAAAATAAATATGTAGTATAAAAACGGGCAGTCGACTTTGAATTTTTATTTAAAAAAAAATTGTCGTTATTTCTTGCTTATGGAAAAGGATAAAAAAGTAACAAGCAGTTTCAGGTGAGCCTCGTTTTGAAGCATCAAAAAAAAAGTTTTTGGACCACTGTCCACAAAATTGGTCAGCCTGTATTGATAAAATGACAATATACTATTTTTCACAGTTATTTCTTAAATATGAATAAAAAAAATTTATTGTTTTGTTTGATAGAATGTGCCCGAGGTGGTCCTGCGCCGGTTCTACCTGGCGCTGATGCTGCACGATCTTTGGAAGCAGGTGCCGTTCGCAGATGTTGCAGAAAAGTAAGCTGTTATATATTACCTAGATTTTTTTTATAATATAGCTCTACCCTAAGATATCTTGCCAATGTCAAATAAGTTAGTAGTCAACTAATTTTTAATTTTGTGTTCTGCCGCGGGACTTCATTCGGCTATTGTTGACATTGATTCTTCAAGAGTTCATTGACCCACGAGCTTGGTAGAATATCATATCTTGTCTCCCGCACAAGTTCCCGTATAGTCTGCCTTTGTCTCACACCGAACCACGCCGTGATCACTGTACGCGCGCATGTACGTACACGTAGGCTGTTCAGCACGTGATGTAGGTAGAGAGCGTTCAAGTATTACGTAACGCAATTTATGAAGATTTTTGACCCCCCCCCCCCCCCTCCCCTCTTGTAACGCACCATAACGTTTTTCTGTAACTCCCTCCCCCCTCCTCTAAACGTCACGTAACACTCAAGTGATCATTTTTACCCTAAAGTCGCAAAAATTTATGTAATAGATTTTTTAACTACCTTTGTGTTAATAATACTGGAACGCGTGTTTTGTTTATTTTTTAAACAAAAAAAAAGAAAAGCTGATGGTACAAATCTCACTCTTTTACATAACAGTATGAACGCTATGAACTCGCATTAATAACACCGACTACATCAATGTGCTTCTGCATAAACACTAACGAAAACAACATTCAATGACGTACAATACAATCTAGGGATTTCTCGTGAAATATGAACCTATTTTTTTATTTAAAGAAAGAAACAATGTTACGTAATGTGTTGTAAGAAAGACCCCCTCCCGCCCCTGTAACGCATCGTAACGTTTTACGAGACCCCCCCTCCCCCAAATTGCGTTACGTAATACTTGAACGCTCCCGTAGGGTCCGCGCCACGAATATAGTCCTGCGGAAAAAACACGGAACTATGATTTGAGATTGCTTCTGTCTATGTGCATGAAGCTCAAATTTGAATGTCGATGGTGACTCAAGCGCGCATTTCACGGGACTTTTTTGGTGGCGCGAACTCTAGCCGCCATTTTGTGTTGCTAATGTCATTGTGACTGCCTCGGTGGCGCAGTGGTTAGTGGGTCGTACTTTAAAGTGACGGCTGCGCTAGAGATCCCGAGTTCGATCCCCGGGCCGGACGAAAAATTGGCACCTAAGTTTTCGGTAAGAAATTCTTAGCTGTTGGTCCTGTCCTGCGCTCGATCCCTCTCCGGTCGTGTCACAGTAGTGTCTCATCGGAATATGAGGGTAAGGGAAGAGAGATAGAGAGTGCACTTGTGTTTGGGCATAGGGGCCGTCCATTAATCACGTGATCTTTTTTTAGCATTTTTTAAGCCCCTCCTCCCCCTTGGTGATACGTAGTGAGGTTTAAGACTACCCCCCCCCCCCCCTCCCCCCCCTTTTCCCAACATCACGTATATTTTTAGTACCTAGATACAGGTATAAACTATATTTTTTTAAATTCTGAAATTAAGGACCATGATAAAAATGTCTACACTAGGATGCAAGTTCTTTTTGATTGCAATAAAAATAATAATAAACGAAGAGTGTAATCATACGAAAAACGTTGGATTGCTACACTCTAATAAGGGTAAAATCACATTGAGACTTATATTTTATTGTTATCTGTAATTATGTACATGTGATTTATGGCAATAAACGAATAACGAATAACGTTTGGGCATACGCTTGAGCACTATAATATATTCTGCGTACGTGGCTGTTCGTTGAGATTGGCCGCCGTAGCCGTAATCAGTTGGAGGATATTATTGTTGTGTGTTTGTCGTGTGCCAGGTACGGCATGGCGCGCGGTACGCTTCAGGGCGTGATGGCGAGTGCGGCAGCTTTTGCCAATAGCGCGCATAAGGTGTGCGAGGTACTGGCCGCCGGTGGTGTTAGTGGTGTTGGTGAGCCTGGAAGTCTGAGCTGGTTCACACCCCTGCTACTGGAGCTGGGCTCTAGGCTCCAGCACTGCGCTGCGCCAGAAATACAGCAGCTGATGGAGCTACCGGGGGTGAAGAAGGTTAGTAAGGTTCTTAAATAATAATAATGTCCTCATAACCGATAATCGGTCATGGCGGCCAATCTCAGCGATCAGCCATCGACGCAGGACATATTATATTGCACAAGTATTTGCGCAGACACAAGTGCACTCTCTATTCCCGTAACCTCTTTTTTCGATGGGACACTAGTGTGACACGACCGAAGAGGGATTAGACGCAGGACCAACGGCTTCACGTGCTTTCCGAGGCACGGGGGTACAAGACTTCCAGACTCCGGCAACTTCCAGACTCCGGGCTAACACTGAGTATTTCTTAACAGAAAAACTGAGGTAACAAATTTTAGCCCGACCCGGGGATCGAACCCGGGACCTCAAGCGCAACCGTCGCTTTAAAGTGCGACCCACTAACCATTGCGCCATCGAGGCAGTCTCTTAACTAAAGGTTCTTAAATAAAGAGGGACTAAGGTGCAGTGACCTCCCCGAGTGGCCCCGCCGGTAGTATTTGTGTTCCGGCAGGGCCAGAGGAGGTCCGGTGCCCCCTAGGCAACGTCGGGTAGTAATCGGGGCGAGCCCATTGCTGCCCGTCGCGGCGGCTAACGGCTGCACACTCCGGCGGACCGGCCCTCACATGTGACTGCGTTGAAGCACACCTTCCTACAGGGTCTCAATTGTCCGCTGAGGGTCCGGCAGGCTGATGCGTTGGAAGCTAACAGGCCTGCTTTACCTGCGACGCAGGTGGGGTTAGTGCCTCAGCGGGTTTCTCCATCACCTGTTTGGTCCTGGACCTTGAGGACTGTCAACATATTGTCGGGGGCCCTCTCCATCGTCGGGCGCCATCCCCCGCATTTATGTATGGGTCTTTTTTTCGCTATTATGCGTTGCGTTCCACAGCCAGTGGGATGCAGCAACGACCGACAACCCCCACTTTTCCTCTCCAGCGTAGTTGGCTACGCATATATGTTGCAGCAAGAATGGTCCCCGTTTCAACCTATGCCACAGCAAAGCCATGACGCTGATTTTCGGACGGCGGCCTCAGAGTTTGTCGACGCCAGGCGAGGTGCTACAAATTTCGATAAAAAATAAATTGTTAATTACTGACAACATATTGTCGGGAGCCCTCTCCATCGTCGGGCGCCATCCCCCGCATTTATGTATGGGTCTTTTTTTCGCTATTATGCGTTGCGTTCCACAGCCAGTGGGATGCGGCAACGACCGACAACCCCCACTTTTCCTCTCCAGCGTAGTTGGCTACGCATATATGTTGAAGCAAGAATGGTCCCCGTTTCAACCTATGCCGCAGCAAAGCCACGCTGATTTTCAGACGGCGTCCTCAGAGTTTGTCGACGCCAGGCGAGGTGCTACAAATTTCGATAAAAAATAAATTGTTAATTTTTTTGTATTGTAATGGTGTGACAAAAGGTGTAAAAAAGAAAACCGCAGTGTGATACAAACAATTTAAAAATATGTAAAGTAATTGGTAATATATTTAATAATTGTGATTCAGATAAAATAAAATTAATATCTTGTAATGTATATGTCACCGGAAAATAACAAGATCCGTAAGTTAATCAATTTACTAGGAAGTTTATAAACTTTCGTAGGATTCTAAACGGGAGATAAATTTTATTATTTTACGTCCACACCTTCGTACATTTATTAATTTTCGACGTCACGCTGTAAATTTATAAACTAATTTTATATGGTCGACCAATCAGAGTAACTCTCTTAAATATGCGCATCTTTGAAATACGTAAAATAACACACTGCTCACATTGTGACATATATATCGTGCAGGTTACTATTACTACGAAGCCTACTAATCACTAGCACTGATCAGTCATCACTTGCACTACGCAACGTGATGAATCATCATCATCATCATCATCAGCCCATTTAAGTCCCCACTGCTGGGGCACGGGCCGCCCTCAATCACATGAAGGGTAATTGCCATACTCACCACGCTTGGCAGACGGGTTGGCGAGGGTTTTGATATAAATGCAGAGTTTTCCTTCTCTGGGTGCTGATGAGCATGCCAGCAGCTTTACCTTAGCCGCCTTTTACGACACCTCGGTAAGAGTGAGGGTGGAGATTCGGCGGGTAGGGCTAAAAGAAGCCGCGTGGGCTGATGCAATTCAAAGGTTTAAAATTAGTGTCTAGTGGTTTTTAGTGTGCAAGTTTGGTGTTTATTTGTGCAGTGAAGTGCCGCAAAGTGATCCTAATAATAAGAATCGTTGGATTGTATCGTTTTTAACACTGCTATTGTGTTTCGAGTGCGTTGTCTCGTTACAACTTGCTTGGACCTAATAGAGTCTTAAAACCCGCGATTTCTTTTAGAGTGATATCCGCTGAATCCGTAGGTCGATAAAACGCAAAACACCGGCGTTTTATTGAGTGACTGTGACTTTGACTGACTTCTACTGTTGACTACCTACTTGTTCTCAATAAGTTACTTGACATTGGCGAATTATCTTCGGTTGTCCCGCCTTAATAATGCCTAAAATCTAAAACATGATAATGGCAGGAGTAATTCTCAGTCGAGAAGTTGATTGCCACAAATAAAATAAGAAGAAGAGTGAGGGTGGCCTATTCTACTCTGTTCATTCTCTATATATTCTCTGTATATTCTGTATATTATCTGTATATTCTCAATTTCATTTGTTTCCCGGCAGAGTAGAATATACTCTGCCGGGGACCACACGTGTGATGAATACAGGGCTTCAGTTGTGAGTGGCTGTGTGTTGCAGGCGCGCGCGGTGCAGCTCACGCGCAGCGGGTACAAGCGCGTGGAGGACGTGGCGCGCGCTACGCCCGAGCGGCTCGCCGCCAGCGTCGACCACCTGTCGCGCTCCGCCGCCGCGCATCTCATCAGCGCTGCCCGGGTACGCCCGATCATATCCTCCAACCGATTACGTTGTGAAATATCAATATTTCACAACATCACATACATTGATCTTGAATGAACAGACCGGATGGCGCAATTGGTAGTGAACCTGCCTCTTACGCCAAAGGTCGTGGGTTCGATCCCCACCCTGGACAAACATTCGTGCGATGAACACTTGTGTTTGTTCGGTGTCTGGGTGTAATATATGTATTTAAGTATATATTTGTGTTCCTCTGTTGTCTGATATCTGCAACACAAGTGCTTAAGCTACTTAGTACGGAATCAGGTCAACGTATGAGATGTTGCGAGAATTATATTATATTGATCTGACTCCGAGATAACTAGCTCAAGTACCTGTGTTACGGGTATCAGAATCAACAGTGCGATTACAAATATATACATATAATACTTTTCTTTTGTAAATACATACTTATTATACATAGAAAACACTCAGACCAATAGAAACAGACATGTTCATGCACACAAATGTTTGTACTGTGGGGATCGAACCCGCCACCCTTGGACCAAAGGCAGCGTTCACTACCACTATTCTAAACGGGTCGTCAATATGCACTCTCTATTTTATTTTGTATTGGTCTGGGTGTTTTCTACGTATTATAAGTATATATTTACAAAAACAAATATTAAATGTATATATTTGTAATTCCACTGTTGATTCTGATATCCGTAACACAGGTGCTTGAGCTACCTATCTCGGAGTCAGATCAATGTATGTGACGTTGTGAAATATTTATTATTATTATTTATTTATTTATTCCCTTACACTCGTATTCCGATGGGACAGCGTGACACACGACCAGAGAGGGATTGGGCATAGGACCAACGGCTCAACGTGCTTACCGATTTCTTACCGAAAATTACGTACAAATTTTTGGCCCGACCCGGGGAGCGAACCCGGGACGCGAACCCGGGACCTCTTGCGCAGCCGTCGCTTTCGATAAACGAAGCTTTGAATACTTTTTTTTTAATATATCTCTACCCGAAGATATCTGGCCAATGTCAAGTAACTTCTTGATATAAGTGAGTAGTCAACAGTCGGAAGTCAGTCAAAGTCATACTGCCACACTCAGAGACGTTGATTAACTTAGTTGGCTACTTAAGAAAAAATATTGACCCTTATTTTGATACGCATTAAGACTACCGATACTAAAGTCAATGAACATTCGCTTCAATGACGTCTCTGAGTGCAGCCGATAGTCACTCAGTAAAACGCCGGTGTTTTACGTTTTATCCACCTACGGATTCTGCCGATACCACCAAACATAAAGGTCTACGCAAATTGTCACGTGACAACTCACTCGCTCGACACACAATAGCAGTGTTAAAACTATACAATTCAACGATTCTTATTATTAGGATCACTTCGCGGCACTTCATTTCACAAATGAACACCAAACTTGTTCACAAAAACCACTAGAAACTAATTAATTTCTAAAACCTGCATCAGCCCACGCGGAGTGTTTTAGTCCTACCTCCACTTTCCTAATGTGTCCTTCCAATGCTTATTCTAAAGGGTTCTATGAAAACCAAAAACCTCAAACCGAAACCACAGGTAAGTATCTGGTGTACAAAAAAAAAACGAAACAAACCGCTTTTAAAAATCACGAACTAAAATGTGTAAAATAATATTTGAACACTTCACATAACATTTTGTAACAGTAGATACACTTAAAAAAGGTGTTACCGAAGTCGACGCTCAATACTATCATATTAGATACTAATTTCGTAATGCAACATTCAAAAGGTTAAATTGCTTGGGATTAGGCGCAGGCTTAAGTAACACCTTTTTTCGAGTATAGTGTTATAAAATATGTAAAGTGTATGAAATGTTAAAATATTATTTAACACATTTTAGTAAGTACGTGATTTTTGAGGCGGTTTTTTTTTGGTTTAACCTTTTTTTCACGCTTTTTAGTATCTTATTTCGAAGTCGGTAAAAAGAGACTTTTCTGAGAAAATCCTTAAAAACAAATAATATGAAATAAACTGCTAAAATAAGATTTTTAGAAAAAGAAATTTTAAATAGTTTGTTTTCCTATCCTTTCTTCATTGATTTTGGCTAAAGTATAATGAAAGGTTAGTAGATGTTTTCCAAATAACCCTGTATATTAAAAAAAACGAAACGTGGAGTTTTCCTCACGATATCTCTCTTCCCTTTTTTACAGATGATGTTGATAGAAAAAGTAGAAAATCTGCGAGCCGAAGCTGAAGACGTGATGGAGGAACTTCAACTGTGATAAATAACTTCATCTTGTAGTTCGATTAATGCATTTAGTTATTTGAAAGTGCCATAAAATTATTACTTTCTTTATTCACGAGTACATTACCTAATTGAAGTTAGAATACAAAGTCCATTATTTCCTTGTAATATATGAGATTTTTATGTTTTTGTAAATAACTTTAAAAGTACAAATCAAGTGTATGCTTAGGTATAATAAAGAAGTCATTTGTACCTATGATTACAAAAACTTACAAAGTAGTTTTTAATATTTATTAAAAAATATATCATAATTTTTTTTATTGATATATAAATCATAGTGCGCCGTGTGGTCCCCGGCAGAGTAGAATACGCCACCCTCACTCTTACCGAGGTGTCGTAAAAGGCGACTAAGGTAAAGCTGCTGGCATGATCATCAGCACCAGAGAAGGAAAACTCTGCATTTATATCAAAACCCTCGCCAACCCGTCTGCCAAGCGTGGTGAGTATGGCAATTACCCCTCATGTGATTGAGGGAGGCCCGTGCCCCAGCAGTGGGGACTTAAATGGGCTGATGATGAACTTGTAGAAACCTAACAGGTTAAACCTTAACCCTATCAACAATCAGTTATTGGACAAATGTATTTCGGCCAATTACACGTTAAGACAATTAATTTTCTAACGAAGCACAGTAACACTGCTTACGTTATGTGATCGTGTCAAAAAGAACATTCTCATAAATGATAATGTTATTGAATTCTTTCTTCCTATTAATATAATATTTCGGCCAAAACACCCTTGTCGCACACTGTGAAGAAGGCAAGGTTCTAGTGAGAGAAAAATACTTCATAATGCTTGCATATTTAATCACCGTTTTTTATACAAACATGGTTTTAAGGTAAGCGCGGGTAACTTGGACTTCTTGGCGGGGGGGTCCCGCACCTTAACGAACTCCATGAAGAAGAACACTTTGTGGCTCTTGTCCAGGTTCTTCAGCTTGAAGCCCAGCCGCTGCACGTCTTCTGTGAACTTCTCCACCTTGTCGAACCGGCTCTCCACTTCCGCTATGAGGAGGTGGCCCCTGAGAAAAAAACAGCTGTATTTTTACACACTAGTTTTGTTTTCTCGCGGAGCGGCGGAGTCATGGTGCTAGGGTTCACCCTTTTATGAACTCATGATTCCTCCCCATTTATGGGCGATGAGGGAAAACCGTTGGGATTCAGTCTGTATGACTCGGGCCAGCTTTTCGTTAGGCAAAGCCCCTGCCAGAGGAGAGGCCGACATAACCCTCCTGCTCCTCAGCAAGAAGGTATGTCTAAGGCGGCGACGTCAGCCTAAGCACCCCGGGCTGGCGACATTCCCCAACGATACAAAAAAAGTAGTTTTACCATAAAAAATTGACACTCCAACCTATAAAGTATAATCACCCCCCCGTTTGAGTCTGTGAATGTCATGCGGCTGTGGCCTTATGATAGCATGAGAACTTAGGTAACTTACGCTACAAACAGGTAATGATGACTTATCACTACGCCTAAAAGCCATAGCACAAAGTTGTATAGCAATATTAAATGGCAGTATGCGACGATTGCAAAGTCTGATATCCGGGCAGAAAGCTCTTCGAGTGGAGGCCGCATACTGGGAGTTGCAGTGGTGGTAGACCCGTAAAGGTGGATTGTTGTCCTGGTAAAGATTGGATGCGGGCAACTCTTCAGTTTGGAGTTCCTTGGGAAGGGCCTATGTCCAACAGTTTTGGATGATAATGGTGATGATTTGAGAGATTTAAGATGGTTGTTTGTTTACTCACCCGACCTTCAGCACCCTATTCGCCTCGAGCAGGTACTGCGTGAGGTCTGTCCCCATGAGCGCGAGGCAGTACACCGCCGCGTCGGCGGAGGCGGCCAGCAGTGGCGTGTGCGCCATGTCGCAGGCCGTCACGCCCGGCGCCGACGCCACCAGGTCGAACGAGTGCACCGTCTGCCCCACACGACGCGACAGCGCCGCCTCGCCGCAGCCCATGTCAGCTACCACGTGGGACTTTGGCCTGAGAAACACCAAGTTTACTCTATAGTAGGATTACTCACTATCCTGGTCAGTTGAGACTTGAGATAGATAGCTTCACTTTATTTTAACTATGCTAATATGTAGAAGGATAGAATAGATACACAAAAGGTTACTTCAGAACTTCCTAAGACTATGGCTATTATCATTCTACTCTCTGTTCTTTTCCTTTATCCCACAGTTGTCTGTAAAATATTGCTATTAGCGATAAGACTGCCGAGATTGTATTTAGTAAATACAATCTCAACTATTTACCATTAATTTCAAGAATTAATTTCTGTAAAACCTTGTGCAATAAATAGTAGTCTTATCTATTATGTAAATACAATATCAGCACTTCGGCAGTCATATTGCTAATAGTGATCTCTTCCATACAACCATGGGATAGGTAATAAGTAGGTATAGCGAATTAAGTCAGGGCCTAATAACAATAAATTGAGCTTGAATGTTACTAGAAAAATGCTTGATATATTTTCATCATACTGACATTTTGGATATCCTTTTGACAATCAAGTCCAGTGGATTGACCGGCCACTTCTTAACTTGCTGCTGGTATCCTTGGTGGTAAGTCTGGAATGCCTCTGGGTCTGACTGGAACAGTTTTTGGGCTTCCGATCCTGATGTAGTGTATAGCTTTTCATTCAGGAATCTAAACTGAGCAGCTAAAAGAGAAAAAGGTAATTGTAATTCCTAAATTCTTCTATCTTCTAGTGTATAATTTAGTGCTTTCTCACATGATTCTCACTAATCAGTGTTCATATTGACCAGTTGAAGTAAAGTAAGCTATTATTATGGAACCATCTTTTGTCAATCTTAAGAAATTCCTCAAATATTAAATACGAATAATTTAAAATCTAAAAATTCAATTATAAAAATTTTTAATTATTCTAAAATTGAATATTTTCAGTAGCATAAATGGGTATTTTTTGCGATAAGACTACTGTTTGTTAGCATAACAAGTAAAACCTACATTTAAGTCTTTCCAGCATTCTCTGTCTAAGGTTGTTGCCACTGACATTGATTTGATTCCGGGTGCTCCCCAGCTGCAGCATCTGTCTAAACTTTTCTTTCTTCTGTTCTGCCTTACTTTCCTGACCCTTAACTGTCTCTGTGGAGCTTATATTAGCAGTTTTTTTTCTTTTCTTTGAAGTTTGCTTTATAAGGATACTTCCTTCTTGTAGTCATTTCGTTCGTCACTAAATTTCCTCTTCTTGGCTTGACTTGGACTGTTGATATCTGAGCCGAATGTTTTGTTCTTATATTCTTTTGTATCTTTGTCTCCTAGATCTAACTTCCTTTTCCGTGGTTTATTCTTTTTTTTATTAGTTCCATCTCCAACATCACTTTTACCTAGATATGGTCTTAGTTTCTGTTTGATTGTTATTTACTATTTTTGTGTTAGTTTTTACTTTGTTTTTCTTCTTATCCCTATTTTTTTCATCAACATTGATTTGTTTACTAACTTTTCTAAATCCATTTGATTTTGGGGAGCTTATTTATTTCGTTAATTTGGCCTTTCTTCAAATTCTTAGGTTTCTTTTTGTCAGTTTTTACGAAGACATTACTTTTCTGCTGATTATTTTGTTTGAGAAGTGATTCCTGAAGCTTTTTCTTTTCTTTTTTGAACCTGTGAATGAATATTTGAGCGCAGCTTAATATCCTTCTCCTATTTTATCAACGGAATAGTATTTTTTTGTGTGTAAATCATTTATGAAAAAGAATTATTATGAAGAGGTAACCAGAACTTAACTGAAACTTACCTTAGTCGATTTTCCAAAGTTCACATCACTTTTAGGAACGTCATCTTCCCACTGAGGTATTTTAAACATTGTTATTTAACTAAATAACTTATAAGTATATACCTAAAGTATTATTAAACAAAAATAAATACTTTTATAATAAAACATAACCTCGCAAAACCATGCCCAGTCTTGCTTATCACTAAACTGTCAATGTCATTCATGACTGTCACTGTGACACTGTCAGCGAATTGATAAGTGCGTTTTGTTACAGTACCTAACGCAAATCGAGTACAATACTACTGATTGCCGCCGCCCATGGACACCCGTGACTCCAGTGGAGACACAAGTGCGCTGCCGATCTTGGTACGTTGATTAGGATATCCAGGTCCATATCATAATTAGGTAAGCAAAAGCCGGCCCGTGCAAATATCTTCTAGAAGTAGTTTTAAAGTCAGAGGCCTAAAATTGTGTTCATACAATATCTCTGACTTTGCTAGGCAAAGATTGAATCTCTGTACCTACCTAGGTATTTAATCTTTGCCTATGTACCTACCTACTTACTCCTGCGGAAAGGCACTGTAAAAAACGGTTCAAAGGCCGTTGAGAGCCCCAGTGCCCTTTCCCCCATTATTCCACCGATGCGGCTATGCTCCTATGAATACCTTCGTTACTCTAAGCGCGGATGGTTCCAGGATTTCTGTTTCTCTGCCAGGAGAGGCCGCTGGTTATTGTCGCCTGCTGTGCAGTTATTTGCTAATCTAACAATAAATAAATAAGTAAGGAAGTAAACATTTATTGACCACCAAAACTTCCACAAGAGCACGGACACACAGACACAGGAACAGAACGAACAAAACACGGCGCTCAAAGACGCGAAAAACAGCAGAAAACTTAGCAAGTATCATCACAGTGACCACTCATTACAAAAATCAGATCAATGTACAGACAGTCACACATTAGGTTATTAGAATCAGTCATAAATTCCTTTAGAGATATTGAACCGAACGTGTTTGACTTTTGGGCACACTATCTTTTTTTTTTATTCTAATCAAATTCCACGGACATTGGTTCCGTGCCTTTTTTGTGCTCGTTTTTAAGTGTTACAAAATAATTATGAAATTTGCGCCGCGATAAAATTAAACTAAATTAAATTACAATAACAATCTTAAGTTTAGGCAGTCATGCATGGTTAATGTTAGTAAGATCGCCATTTTGAGGTTGTACTCGGTTATTTTTTCGATGGTAGCCTTCGATGCCATGGATATTAGGCGCGCTGTGGCGTCGTTAGTGGCGTTATCTGTATAATATACACAAGTTCTTGTGTGCATCTGGAGATGGCTACCACCGCGTGTGGGACACTTTGCAGGAGATGGGATTGTTTGGGAGTTGTTCTGACTATCGCAACGTTCTTGAACGTCTGTCCCTGGGCTTCGTGGATTGTCAGAGTGCGCGATCCTTCGTCTGATCCGTACCCCTGGCTGATTAAGAGAGCTTTCTCGGCCTCGTTGTGAACGAGATACAGGGTCCTTTCGGACTTGGGTATCTGCGCATCTGAAATATATAAATATAATAAATCGTTTCAGCTGTAAGGACTTAGTCCGGGTGTTAGCCGAGTATATGCCACTGTAGATTTCTCTAATGGGCATACGCTACGTCTTGTGGGTTGCGATAAGTGCACAACAACTCCTTTGTGATGTTGGTGATTTTGTTTGGTTTGTTGTAGTGTAGGGGAAAGAGATTGCAGCGGTCAATATAAGGGAGTTGGTTGTTGTCACCTAGCAGCGTGACCTTGCTGGCCTTTACTATTTGGAAGCCCAGGACTATGGATCCGAAATGGTTCATAAGGGCTTCGTCCACCACTAGGTGTGTACACGATTCACCCTTACTCATACAATTTACGAGTAGGGATGTCATGGTCCTCACTCTTTTCTTCGCTTTATCTCCAATTCGTAATTCTAGCTTCTCTCTGAGGTCATTTGCTGCCTCTGTAGTGGTGGTGACAATCATGTCCTCTTCGACGTTTATTTGAAACATGACCCATGTCGTCTTGCCGCACCCTGGGACTCCGTTGACCCAATCAGTGGCAGGTTTTAATCCAGTGCCTTCAGACAAATCCCCAGAAATAGTGTTGGCCATTTCCAAAATTTTGTCGTCAAGCTTCACCTTGGTGCACTTAGCTACCACTACTAAAGGGTCTCTAAAGGTCTCTAAAAGCGGCAGGTGTTCTAAAAGTAATCTTCCCATCCTCTTCCTTTTGGTTTTCGTCCAGATTCACGAAACCACACGACTTGCTGTAGCCTGCCATATAGGACCCCGACATCTCTCTCAGTAGGACTGTAGAGGTGTCGTTGTCGTATATAGCTGCCTCAGCTTCCCTTAATTTGATTTGCAACATTCTGCCGTTTAGGCCGACTAAACCTCTCCCGTACACACACGTGGGCACACTATCGACGCCTATCGGTTTGAAGTTTTAGCTACTAAACCGGATCTATTTTAAACAATTTCGGGAATACAACATCTCGGCAAACGCGTTTTTGGCGCTTTCGGCGTAAAACAATTTTTCGCGTACGCGTTAGTATAAGTGTTTGCCGAGAGGTTGTAACCCCGAAATTGTTTTAAATAGATCCGGTTTAGTAGCTAAAAATTAAAATCGATTGGCGTCGCTACTGTGCCCAACCCGTCACCTTAAGGTGAAAAACGAATAAAGAAATTTTACAGTTTTGTATAGGTACTTTGAGGTGTGGCTGTAGTACGGTGGCGTAGTGGTTAGTAGGTCGCACTATAAAGCGACGGCTGCGCAAGAGGTCCCGGGTTCGATCCCCAGGGCGGGCCAAACATTGGAGGATATTATTAAGCCACACAACAATGTACCTATACAAATCTGTAATTTTTTTCAGTCGATTCAACAGAGTACTTTCTGATATTTTCACCCTAATGTCAAACACGTTTGATCAATATTGCTACAACATACGAGTAGCACGCATTTCTGAACTATGACAGCATTGCTTGCAAATTTGCAATAAAAGAAACATCCTTCGTTAGCTACCTTTGTTGTTATTTTCTTTCACATAGCGGTATCTATTATTTTCGGATGTTCAAGCATTTCAAATGAATGCCTTTATTAATTTGGAGTTAGTTTTCAATCGGTTCTAACTTGCAAATTAGTTTTATGATGTTTAGGCACCTACCTAACTACTTATTAAGTAGGTTGTTTGGTCTTTTTTTAATGTGTTATATCCGTTCTCATTTCGAGTGGACTCGTATATTAAGATCAAAATGGTATGTAACTTTATATATTCATCATCATCATCAGCCCATTTAAGTCCCCACTGCCGGGGCCTCTCTCAATCACATGAGGGGTAATTGCCATACTCACCACGCTTGGCAGACGGGTTGGCGAGGGTTTTGATATAAATGCAGAGTTTTCCTTCTCTGGGTGCTGATGGTCATGCCAGCAGCTTTACCTTAGTCGCCTTTTACGACACCTCGGTAAGAGTGAGGGTGGCCTATTCTACTCTGCCGGGGACCACACGGCCAACTTAATATATTACCTTACTTCTTTAAATATTGAAAATTAATGTCAACTAATCCGGTTAGCTACATATATGCACCCTAAACAAACTGTGCCTTTTCATAGAAAGCCATACTTAAAAAACCGCGCAAAGGGTACTGGGGTGACGTGCTGGGCGACGTTCTTTCTCTACCGCACTCGTATAGAATCTGCGTCAGGGCCGATTGGATCTCTTTCACAATGTGACGTTTTTTTCCGAAAATGGCACATTCCGTTTAAAGCGCGGGATTTCTAGTACCATGGTTAGTTGTTAACTTATACCTTTTTATTTCATCATCATCATCATCAGCCCATTTAAGTCCCTACTGCTGGGGCACGGGCCTTCCTCAATCACATGAGGGGTAATTGCCATACTCACCACGCTTGGCAGACGGGTTGGCGAGGGTTTTGATATAAATGCAGAGTTTTCCTTCTCTGGGTGCTGATGAACATGCCAGCAGCTTTACCTTAGTCGCCTTTTACGACACCTCTAAGAGTGTAGGTGGCCTATTCTACTCTGCCGGGACCACACGGCCTTTTTATTTAGGTACCACTTAAATATCATTTCCTTTATTCTCTTCTGGCTGAAGCGGACGTAGAGTTAACCTTATCGGACGTTGGACCGTTCTTATGTCTGTGCAACGAATGCTATTTTTGCACAGGAGGAGGTAACTCGACCGGACGCCGTCTGTACTTTTATGTGTGGCTATTCTTAGGTTATTACCTTGCAATGGTCAAACAATCATTGATCATTAGAATCGTAGAATACCTACCTTTAGAATTAATTAATTTAAAGCCCTGTTGGCTTAGTGATTTAAGTACCGGGCCGCGATCTCGGGGTCCTGGGTTCGATTCCCGGGTCGAGCGAAAAGTATGTTGTGAGTTTTTCGAACATAGCTCGGGTTTGTGATCACCAATCCGCATTTGGCAAGCGTGGTGATTAAGTGTAATCCCATCATAGTAGCGATAACTTGAATTCTATGATGGAGGCCTTTACCCTGCAGTGGGACAGTTTATAGGCTGATACTTTACTTTACCTTTAGAATATTGATTGTGCACAATCAATTACCTACTTACCACAAGCGCTGCTATTACACTATGTAAGTAGGTACCTAGTTCTAATCTAGACCTTTAACAGCCTATGTCTGGCCTGAGGGCCTACAACAAAACCAAATTTATTTATTTATCTAAAACTTTATTGCACAAAACGATACAATAGGCGAACTTAATGCCCAGATGCATTCTCTACCAGTCAACCTTTGGGTCATGTAGAAAGGACATGGCGAAAGGAGAACTTATGTTATTATTGCATACAGTTCAGTACAGTTCAATTTAAATATTTCATAACATCACATACATTGTTCCGAGATAGGTAGCTCAAGCATCTGTGTTACGGATATCAGAAACAACAGCGGAATTACAAATATATACATATAGATACGAGTAATACTTTCTTTTGTAAATACATACTTATAAATGTAGAAAACACCCAGGACCCCAATTCTCGTGCTCGTGATATTTTGAAAACATGGCGAATGTCACCTGAAATCCATACAAAAAAACTATGTTTTAGTGATATATGTCGTATGATGATAAATGTCACAAGCCCGAGAATTGGGCTCCAGGCCAATACAAACAGACATATTCATGCACACAAATATTTGTACTGTGCGGGATCAAACCCGCAACCCTTCCGCCAGAGGCAGCATTCACTGCCACTGATCCAAACGGGTCGTCACTATCTCACTCTTTCACTTAGAATTTAAGGTAAAAAAAATAAATAAAAACATTTATTACCAAAAACACACATTAACATCCTCACTCTTACCGAGGTGTCGTAAAAGGCGACTAAGGTAAAGCTGCGTGCATGATCATCAGCACCCAGAGAAGGAAAACTCTGCATTTATATCAAAACCCTCGCCAACCCGTCTGCCAAGCGTGGTGAGTATGGCAATTACCCCTCATGTGATTGAGGGAGGCCCGTGCCCCAGCAGTGGGGACTTAAATGGGCTGATGATGATGATGATGACACATTAACAGAAAGAAAAGTTCTTTAACTCCCACACTAGGCAGTGCCCGTCTCGTGGGTGTCAAATCATATGAATTTCCGCTATGGCTTATTGTCTAAATTTAGACTAAAGTGACAAACTGGCTAAGGTGGCAAAGTATTTCGTGGGTTCGCTACGAATTCCTTGAATATTTTGGCTAGCCCCTCGAATAGAATATAATTACCCACCTACTTGTACCTCGTATTAACCTAAGTATTCTCGTTTATTACGAGACGGTTTCGTTGTTGGTCCTTTGTTTTCATAATCAATTATCGTTCCATGGCTAAACGTTACGGGCAACGATATTCCGTTAGGGGCCCCGCAGCCAACTAAACACTTTGCGTCTTTTAGTCTCAATTCAGCTACAGGCTCAAAAACGGCTTAGTTTAGTTATTTTATTATCATGGTTACATGTGCGGCAGATAAGTCTAGCGGTGGTCTTGAGTGCGCTGAAATCATTTTCATTTGAGTTTCTTTACTAAGTGCGCTGCAGCACATGTGGACCTTGGACCTTGTTGACCACTTCACTTTGTTCCTTGTTGTTTTCGACGGTTGCGTGCGTTTGCACACAAAAGGCTTAACATTAGGAAGGAGATTGATTGATGTGGAACTGCCCGAGCGAGTCGCTTGTGTTGTGGTGTTTCACGCCCCATTTGGGGAGAAGTGACATTGAGATGGGACACAGACACAGACTTTGTAGGGAGTGAAGAAACGCACCGGGGAAAGAGCCCTTAGCAAGTACCTGGTGAGCGTCTCCCAAGATTCGGTCCGTATGCCGAGACGGTAGGAAGGACCATGGGCTGGTGGAGGGACTGTGTTCACTTTGTTCCTTTTCTTCTTCCTTGGTCACTAGTTTATGTATTAACTTATTTTATTTGTTCTTGTTTAACTATTTCTTTCCTAAGTATTACTGTGCAATATCTATTTACTGTTATGTCTCTATCTTTGTAAATCTTGTATGTGGGTCAATACCTAAATCCTCTACACAAAGGTTGTCTGGAAGAAATCGCTACAAGCGATAAGACCGCCTTATTGTACTGTCTGTTGCTGTTGTATCATGCTTGTATTTTATTTTTGTGCAATAAAGAATATCTATATATATATCTATCTACCTAAATATTTACTTACTTAACCGCCAGTGCTACACTTGCGTGCCCCGACCTGTACATAACTAATTTAATTAGTAGTTTAATCAAAACACATTGATTATTATTGTAGAAATAAATTTACTAAAATGGATTACCTAGGTACTTACTACCTAATGTACTTTAATGTAAAGTGGACTCCTTTTTCCGCACTTAGACTCTCATTTGGTCCATTGTGCGTGTTGGGTCCTGGCTATTCTAGCCAGCCTAACTCCGCCCAGAAGCGCAGAAGCTTCCTGGGAGCTTCACAGGCTTCGCGGAGTGACCCCGCCGATCCGAGGATTACTTACTGCCTATTTACAATCCATTTTTTTATAAGTAATTTAGTTTTTTCTACCTAGTGCTGTGCAAGTTTTTATTTTCTGATGTAGTAGAGCTCAGTGTATAAGGTGCGACGCCCACACGAGAGTCGAGTCGAGGCGAGGGCGCGTCGAGGCGTGGAGCGGCGCAGTTGCAGTGTGTAGGGTCCAGGCGCTGGCGACTATGCTTCCTCCTCATTCTGATTCATCCATACGCACGAAACAAAATGACAAAATGCGCGGTAGGGCGTCTACACCGCGTCTCCACCTCGACTTCCCGCGCCCCGACGCGCCTTTTTTTTTCTTTAGTAGTAACCATAGGGTAAGGTAATGATAGTCTGGATTGTGTCTAGTCTTAATTAATTTAAATAAGGTTAAATGTAGGTACTTATGTACTTTATGACGTCAGCACGCACAGTGACGTCCCTTAGTTCCTTGGACTCCACGAAGACCAGCGTCGGGGTGTCCTTTAGACACTGTGACACATGCTGAGTGGAGCCCATTTCAGTGCTATTCTAATGTCCATTTCGTTATATTTTTATTTTTTTGTGTATGTTTGGCGCTGAATAAATTATTTTATTCTTATTCTTATTCTTATTCCTTAACGCTACTCCCACTGCGACTCCAGTATGTGCTTGTATTTTATTTTTGTGCCATAAAGAATATCTATCTATCTATCTATGTGAGCGCACTGTGATATATTTTTAAGGAAACCTAAAAGCGGCGCGCTGCTTATGCGCCCGCGCCTCGACTCGACTCTCGTGTGGGCGTTGCGCCTTAGACTCATCTAGTTAATTTCGGTGGCAGTGCTCGTATGTGTCTTAAGTAACTTCTTTTTCTGATCGGCTTAAGAGGTAAGGCAACGACTAAGCAACTGAAAGCTGTTTGTTTTTTGAAAGTTGTTGTGTCGTTTATGCACCTACTTTTAAGTTAACTAACTTGAAAGTAGGTGCTGAAACGAGAATGGGTAAGAAGTAGGGAATAGTAACCTACTTACCTACTTAGAGACAATTTTTTTATCCATAATTAAACTTAACTAATGGTTAAAAAAAATTACCATGGTCAAATACCAGCAAAATGTGTTTTTTGAGCAATACTTAGCTTAACAAATAGTTATGTTACAAGAAATAGGCTGTCACTTTGACAATTGGTTAGACAGATAACTACTTACCTATAGTTAATAACCAAAGGTAACTACGGATAAAACGGTAAAAATCGGTCCTTATACATGCATAGAGCAGTCCCAAACGACACATTTAAAAGTAAAGATTTGGCGTGACAAACCCAATACGTCTCGATAATGGACCTACTTATACCTACCTACATACATGCTTAGCTATTAACATTTTAATTATTTATCCGCTCTCCGTTATCGTTATACCTAAAACTAAACAATTTATTGTTAGTTTTCTCTCACATTCACATACATCACGCGCTAAGTTTTGCGTTTATTTTGATAAAATCCACACCTCGACCTTCTTAGAACCTTTACTAATAATTTTCACAGTGAAAAGTTCTTGATTTCGACCACCCGATCCCTGATTGTTTTATCTGGCTCCATTTATCACAGCGCATGTGCGGCCCCCGAGCATGCGCTGTCTGTAACTCTCGCCACATCTGTCACCTGTTTTTGTTGCAATCATTTCGACCAGCAAACAAAATAACAAAACACATTGACTGACACCACACTGCTGGTAAGTGTTTTACCCCGTGTAAACTTAAATTAGCCTCATTTAATCATTTTTGTGGACTCTACATTTAGTGTTAAAGATGGAGAGATGGCATAATCTTACGTGATATAGTAACCTCAAACCAGTCTGAACATTGCAGTTGTTATTAATTATTCAAGTGTGTCCAAGCACACATGTGTTATTTATACGTTTATTGACTTTCTCCCAGCAAGTAACTTTAACCTTGTTAAACTGCATTTATGATAATCGAACTCGGTACCTACCTTTTTACTTAATTCTGTAGGTACGTACCTATTAGACGAATTAATATTTCGATTTAGATAATGTAAGCGCATTTGAAATGGATATTTTAATTAACGATTTACTTTATTTATTTTTATTGTTTTGCAGTCTTTGATATCTGTTTTTTTTTAATATTTGTGGTTATCTACCTAAATAAGAACCTGAATATCTTTCATAATATTCAGATTTAAGCATAATAAACATTTACAATATTAGAAAGTGTCGATAATATCCAGGTATATTCTTCGGAAGGATTTGTTATCAGTACGATACCTTCACTTAAATATCAGTGAAATAGATCGACTTTTGCTCAGTCGGTAGGTAGGTAGGAACCCTTAAATAAGGAGGGTGGTTACATTCCTTATGGAAACACGTAGCCACGAGTCTGTAAATAGGTAGGTAGGAGTTTCTGATACCTACATACTTAGGCGAATTAAGTTTTCAGTCAAAATAAACGGTTTTAAAAGACGGATGTAGATGGACGGGAGTAATGTCATTTCCGGAACTTGTAGGCATCAAGCACTTAGGTAATAATTGTGAACTAATTAGGAATTGCATGGTAGAGGTCCTACAAAATAAAGGGCAAATTGGATTTTATATGGTCACGCGCCACCTTCTAGAAATATTGTCGTCTTACACAATAGGTATCTATTCTTAAGTAAATACACACTTAAAAATTTCATCTCGTGTTCAGGCGCGACTCTAACCCACACCTTCCACAATCCGGGTGTATGTTAGTAGTAGTGTTGTGTCGCCGTCTAGTAACGCGTTCAGTGGTCTAATTGGTAGAATATTCAACCGGATTGTGGAAAGTGTGGGTCGAACCCACGCCTTCCACAATCCGGGTTCCACAGTCCCGCCTGAACACGAAATGAAATTTTTAAGTGTGTTATTTACTTATGAATAAATTTCAAAAGATTGCTATAATTTGTTAAAGATTGCTATAAATTGCTATAATTGGCCGTGTGGCCCCCGGCAGAGTAGAATAGGCCACCCTCTTTCTTACCGAGGTGTCGTTAAAAGGTGACTAAGGTAAAGCTGCTGGCATGATCATCAGCACCCGAGAAGGAAAACTCTGCATTTATATCAAAACCCTCGCCAACCCGTCTGCCAAGCGTGGTGAGTATGGCAATTACCCCTCATGTGATTGAGGGAGGCCCGTGCCCCAGCAGTGGGGACTTAAATGGGCTGATGATGATGATGATGCTATAAATTGCAAAAGATTGTTATAAACTGTTACATGTTCTATCAGTATTTGTGTTATTTATAAGTTTACAGCAAAGAATGTTTGTTTCCCTTAAAAAATAAATTAATAAAATAAAATATCAACTATCTATTGTTATAAAACTTTGTGGGTACTTTCGACTGACATTATTGTTTGTCCGTAGTTTTTTGTTCGGGATCAATATCAATTGTACTTAGTTGACACAAGTCTAGAACTATTTTAGGCGCTAAACAATATGCTATTGTGAAAGTTCCATGGTAGACCAATGATGTAATTGGTAGTGTATAAATGTTATACCTATTGTAGTACGTAAATGCGTCTATTATATCAACTTAATGTCGAATCGTATCCCTGAAAATAAATCCCTTTATACCAAATTACCTATTAGATATTATTATCCATCATCCATCAAACATAATAGTTAGAAAGTTATATTTTCTGTTGTATCCAAACAAATGAAACAATAGCATAGTATCGACCAGTCTTGCCTATCTAGATGGATTACTAATTTAGAACTCGTTATGGTGGTATACCTACATTATAATGTACCTAATAATATAAGGTATTATGTACCTATAATTTTCTACAGGCAAAAGCTATCAATCGACCATGGATCTCAGGTCCAGATGATGACAGGGTACTGGCGTGGCATGGCTTATTCAAAACTACACCGACCAATGGCGAAGATTCGAAGGGACAAAATTGTAAGTGACAATTTATTCATATTTTTTTTTATGAGAGGCAGACAGGTCACAATTAATTTAATTCTATACTTAGGCATCGCTCACATGAGAGCCAAAACAATTTTACCAGGCGGGATGAGTTGATTTTTTAATATTGTCGACAGTGGCGCTGGCGCTGCCAGTGGAGCATCGTCACGATCACAGCAGTGGCCTTGATCATCTACAACGCAGCTGCCAACGTGTGGCTCTTGCACCCCCCCTCGTGCCCTGCGCACTCCACACCGCCCCCCACCGAGAGCCCCACCTGCGAGCCTTGCCTCGACACCGCCCCCAATAGCGCAATGGACGACGATCCTATCGCCCGACTCGACCTGCGGCTGGGCCGCTGGGACGGCTCCAGATCCTTCAGGATGTTCGACTACGCCACCGTAGGGGAGATGTATGCCGAAGTGTCTCTTAATCGGCACGTGTGCTTAGCTACACAGAGCTCAATCGAAAGACTCCACGAGCTCCTACGGATAGCAGCCCACTGGTCCGGCCCCATATCAGTTGCAGTTTTTGTAGCTGGCGACGAGTTAAGGTTATTGAGAGCTTTTGCTATGTGGCTGTTCAGATGTCAGCCTGAAGTGTACTCCAGGTTGGCGCTGCATGTTGCAACCTCAGCAGAGAAACCGGGCATCCAAGGATCAGTACCAAACTGGGCGAAAGACTGCGAAGCCAAACCCTTGCCAGCTGGAGAAAGGCGGCCTGAAACAGTGGCGTGGAGAGCCAGGCACCCGTACCCTCAGAACCACTTGCGGAATCTCGCGAGGAGAAATTGTCACACGCCGTACGTGTTCTTAGTAGACGTGGATATTGTGCCTTCGAAGGGAATGGCGGAGGAGTTGGACAAGTTCCTGGCGACGGCGCCAAAGTGCGCTCTGTGCGCTTACGTGGTGCCTACGTATGAGCTGGACCGGAGGGTGGCCAACTTCCCCACGAACAAGTCGGAGCTGCTGCGCTTGTCCAAGAATAAGCTGGCGATACCTTTCCACAGGAAGGTGTTTATTTACAACCAGTACGCCTCCAATTTTTCTAGGTAAGTACCCGTTTTTCAAGCAAATAATGTAAAATATGCAGTCCTTTATATTTTTGAAGATCCCTATTGCGTTCTTTTATTTTGAGGGTTTATTCAAAGAACCTACTTAGATACTCTTATGTAATGTTACAGCGAATCAAAATGAGTCTAAGTAGCGTGCCTAAATAAATAAAATCGGAGAAGACTAAGGACATTCCAAAGACGTTTTGCGGTGCCATGGTTGTAATATTTTATTAAGAATAGACGCTATTGCCTGAAGTTTAAGAGCATGTAAGTCCGAAGGTCTTCGTTTTGAATTCCACGGAGACAGAAATCACACTTTGTGTAATAAAAGGATCCAGTTTCTTTACGATATTGCAAGCTTTGAAGCAACTGGTTGTCCGAAAGAAATATGATTCCGGGCTTTGGAGAGCGTGTAGCTCTGTCGGTTCCGTCAATTTTAAAGTGCCCGATATCCATTAGGGCGGTATGAAACTCTGAGACCAGGACTTTACAGTCCTCACGATAAGAAGATTAAGATAAGCTTTACTTCCAGATGGGAGGCGAGTGGAGGCAATGAAAGCCTGGAGGCACACGTGAGCCACAACGTGACGAACTTCGAGCTGCTGTACGAGCCATTTTACGTAGCCCCCGACACGGTTCCCGCGCATGACGAGAGGTTTCTGGGGTATGGCTTCACCAGGAATACGCAGGTAAGTGTGCCTACGGTACGGAACGCGACTCCCTTTGGTGGTTGACGGCGAAGATTGTGGTTGTACTAATGATGAAGCTGCAGATAATCAGCAGTAAGCTTAAATTGATTTAAGTTGGCAGTTCCTATTTCTGCTGCACCATCAAGAAATGGAACTTCGTTTCTGGCGCATGTATTTCCTCCCTTCCTACAATATGGATTTCTTCAAACGAAGCGTGAAGAAGTATCTCGCGGGCCAGTATGGCAGTCGCAACGGAGGTGATGCCTGACATCGCTTCCGTTATAATTCGCAACGTGGACTCTTCTCTTGCTTACCAGTCAGGCTGAGGAGAGCCAATATACTGTGTCACTATAAAAAAAATCGCAGGAAGTGACGTATTTTTCTTCATGCTTCACGATACCGTTGCGGATTTTTTTTAATTCGTTGTTATTCGTTCGTTTCTGTTGGATAATTTTTAGATTTACAAATACATAGAATTATTCTATGAGGATGACACTACTATTTATTACCTGGTAGTGTCATACGTTTTCTTGTGCCATTCATTGGAAGGAATGTTTTGACTGCTTTGACAGTTTACAAAACTCCTTCATGAAAGTTTACCTACCTCTAAAGCAAGTTCTTTATAAGATTTTTAATAATAGCCCTGTAGCGAAGTGCGCTTCGGCGCGGTCGCACGCCAGGGCCGGTCCGTCGGCTGTGCATCCTTCGGCTAACTGGTAGCAATCCACGAATGAATTACTACCCGCCATTGCCCAGGAAAAACCGTGCCCCGCGGTAACCGTTTCTGCCTAATACCAACCGAAGTTGGAATCAGGACAGAACTGATTACCAGCAGGGCCACTCGTGGAGGTTGATGCACCTGAGTCTCCCGGAAACAACCCTTTTAGCGAAAGTTAGCTTTTAAGAGAGAAGAGAGTGAGTGAGAGAGATAGAGAGAGAGAGAGAGAAATATAGGTCGAAGAAGGTCCTTACCTTTATTAAAATGTTTGATCTATTACTAAATTTCTAATTCACATTTCCCCGTTTCGTTCGTCATCATCATCGCCGTTCCTCTAGTTAAATACTCCTAGACAAACGTAATCTTCGATTCGAATATGGGAAGCACTACCGGATTCGTTTTTAATAGAAGTTGACCGATGCAATCGCGTGCCCAGCAAAAATATATCGCGGCAGGAATCGGGAATCGTGTCGCCTGATTCGTTCGTTATCGATCGTTACCTACCACGTTCGGTTGGTCTTTAGAGATGTGGTATGCAGTGTGGTCCCGGCAGAGTAGAATAGGCCACCCTCACTCTTACCGAGGTGTCGTAAATGGCGACTAAGGTAAAGCTGCTGGCATGATCATCAGCACCCAGAGAAGGAAACTCTGCATTTATATCAAAACCCTCGCCAACCCATCTGCTAAGCGTGGTGAGTATGGCTGATACCCCTCATGTGATTGAGGGAGGCCCGTGCCCCAGCAGTGGGGACTTAATGGGCTGACGATGATGTGGTTAACTAACCCTATGGTTCGGCTTATAATAATACTAGCGGCTCGCTCTCACTTAGTTTCAGGACATTAGTTCTGTGGTGTAGAGATGTAGGTAAGCGATTTATCTTTGTAAGGTTCATTCATGTATGTTTTAATGACACTCGTAGCCAAACCCAAACACTTTATGCCAATAGATGGCGTTAGGTGTTGGTTAGATAGCGCAAGCGTTTCGTATTTTCGGATTACCTATGAGCGTTGCCGCTTTCTCTAAGACCTCTTTAAAAATAGTCTAGATCAGGTCTTTACCTTAGACAATGTTTGTCTAAAGGTCTTTACCTATAAAATTGCCGTTTTTTAGACACGATAAGATAAGTTGTTGTTTGTAATGCAAAAATCTTGAAATTGACCCTTCTTTTACTTGGCACTTTTATCAATTGGTGTTTTTATCAATAATAACTTTTAATAAAAAAAAACCAATCATTACTTACATTCATCATCATCATCAGCCCATTTAAGTCCCCACTGCTGGAGCACGGGCCTCCCTCAGTCACGTGAGGGGTAACTGCCATACTCACCACGCTTGGCAGACGGGTTGGCGAGGGTTTTGATATAAATGCAGAGTTTTCCTTCTCTGGGTGCTGATGATCATGCCAGCAGCTTTACCTTAGTCGCCTTTTACGACACCTCGGTAAGAGGGCGTTACATTATTGGCGTAGAATAGTCACTGAAAAATATACATGTCGAATTGAGCACCTCCTCCTTTTTTTTGAAGTCAGTTAACAAATGAATGAAATACAACTCTAAGAAAATCGCCATACAAAACGGCAATTTCATAGGTAAAGACCGAATATTATGTAAGCATATTTCCTCATATTATTTACCAGTAAAATAATATTGTTCAAAAATATGTTATCAAGACATGTGATATTACGGTATCGTGTTACGGAACGGTACGGTATGCTACGAGTACCTACACATATCTACATCTGCTTTTGCGTGTGTAGAAAGATAATCATTATCATCGTATCTGCCCACATCCACCCACTGCTGAGTACAGGCCTCTTCTTTATCACGCCATTCCCTTCGGTCCCTTACCAGCCTTATCCATTGTTTCCCCACTGCCGTCACAATATCGTCGGACCATCGGGCAGGTGGTCTACCCACAGGACGTCGCCCCAATCTTGGCTGCCATTCGGTAAGTTTTATAGTCCACCTATCATCTTTACGCCTTGCCAGGTGTCCTGCCCATCTCCACTTTAGCTCACACACTCGCGTGCCAACGTCTACTACCCTGGTTCTCTTTTGAATTTTATCGTTGGGTACGCGGTCTCGTAAAGAAAGACCGAGCATGGAACGCTCCATATCATGTTGCACACCGGCAGATTACAACCATGCTTGTTCTTTATGTTAACTTAAATTTACAGTATCTAGGAGGTAATCCTTAACATGCATATAGATAATATTAACTTACACCTAGTATAATAATATCTGTGCTTACACTAAGTATATAATTATGTACTTATGTTATACTTATAAATATAATTTAAATTAGTGTAAAGGTACTGTTAGACATGCTCAAAGCATGCTATTTGTTAAATATATTTATTTTACACAAAATACTCTGGCACTATGTACCATTGTATCGATTCATCTCCCTTTTGTGCATATACTACGTGTTTACGCTAAACTGGCCACTCGTTGACGGCAACTATCATATGGGTCTATTGTGTTAAAAAATGTTTTTACATTTTAATGTCAATGATTCGTATGAGTACGAAGTCTATACAAAAAATGTCTCTCACTTATCTGTAATACATTTGGTAATACCATGGCTAGAATCTTACCTAACCGTAACACAGTTCTCGGACTAGCACGGGAGGTAAAGTCTTTTGTTTGTATACCTTCATCTTCAACAGATATTTGTTGCGTGTTATACCGTGGTATACTGTAAACTGGTTATGAAATAAACTTTTTTTTTTTTACTTTCGAGTAAGTCCTACTACTTAGTATAGTAGGAAGTATGGACGGGCGTGCTACAAGTAAGCATGCTAATTTTGAGCATGCTTAAAAATCAACGATACAAGTCTAGAGGCGTCAATAGAAGAGTGTATTATTGTGAAAAAGAAACATTATTTTACGATTGCACAATTTTGATTATATTGCTATAAAACGGCCGTCATGCTTGCCTTTGAAATAGTCCGCATTTAAAAATACAAATTATAAGCGAAGTATAAGGTCAGCCGTGCATAATCCATTGCTAGCCCAACAGAATGTGCTGTGCATTGACACGTTCCACCTTATTATGTTATTACCGTACTAAATCTCATGTCATCCCGTTCCAACACGCAATGTTAAAACGGGCTAGCACGAAATTACGAACGAACGTTCCGGGGCTATCGTTAGGTCGCGATTTGAATGAATGAATGAATATACTTTTATTGCACTCAAAATAAAGTACGAAAACTTAAAAACTAGGTATTACAGGATTTGTAATAAGGGGGCGTAGGTACAGCTTTCCCTACCACTTTTTACCGTGGGAGAGCCACGCTTCGTCAGGAATAGGCGGACTCAACCGTAGTGATACCACGGCCTTAGAGAAAACCGGCGTGTAGCGGCATTTGTGCACGTGCAGTGTTTAGCTGCGTGACTGGCGGTAGGTACCGGAGGCCCAATCTGGGGAAAGAGGGGTTTAAAGGTTGGCAGCGCACTTATGATTCATGGTGTGTCTATAAGCGGCGGCAATCGCCTACCATCAGGTTATACGTCTGCTCTTCTGCCACCTTTAAAAATAAGATAGGTCATTACACTGCACATTCTTCGAAATTATGCCTTGCCTATGTAAGTAGTAGGTATAATTTCGAAATGGCGACTTTGCGAGTGGCTCAACACTCCGTACTGATGCATCCATCTTCTCCGACAATGGTTGCTGACGCGCGCCGCAGCCCCTGACCATCCGTCACTGTCGCCGGAGACACTTGACGAGGACTTACAACTGGCCACACCTCAGTCCCTGTCCCCGAACGTGTCGAATCGGTAATTTTAAAATAAACGTTGCAGTTCACTCTTAAAAGTGGACTATGAATATGGATCGTAAAAATCTAATCTGAATCAAATGTCTAAATGTAAATTCCATTTTTTAAACATGCTTTGAACTGCATTACTATGAAAGTAATTCTTCCAGAATTATTTTTTCGTTCTACGAAAGAGTTGTTTGTTGTCAGTCTGTGTTTTTGTACCATATTATGATCTGTCGTACCATACCTGTAGGTATTTTTAGAGATTCCGTAGCCAAATGGCAGAAAACGGAACCCTTATAGATTCGTCATGTCTATCTGTCTGTCCATTCGTCCGTATGTCACAGCCACTTTTTTCCGAAACTATAAGAACTATACTATTGAAACTTGGTTAATAGATGTATTTTGTTAACCGCATTACAATTTTTACACCAAAATAGGAAAAAAAGAGATAACTGAACCTCTAGATTTTCATCAAATCCGTACGTGTGGGTATCTATGGATTGGTCTTTAAAAATGAATGTTGAGTTTCTAATATATATTTTTCTAAACATACTTTGCGCAAGAGGCGCTCCCAAAGTGCTAAAATGTGTACCCCGCCTCTAATCTCTATATATGATATGAAAAATAAACAACGATAATTGGTTTGAACTGCATCTAGTAAGTAGTTTTTTTAATACGTTATAAACCGTAAACCGCAATTTATTTTTCATATATCTTACTTGTTACGGAACCCTTCATGGGTGAGTCCAACTCGCACTTGGCCGGTTTTTTTGCTATGCAATAAATAGTAGTCTCCTTTCGTTTTTCCGTTTGCGGTCAGAACAAATAATTCATATTGGTTATGTACATAACTTTTTTTATTTTCTTATATTATTGAGCCACTTTAGCCAACTGGGTTTCGGTTTCTCTAAACCGTAGACAAGCTGAGTTGAAACCATAGAGTAAGGTAACAATGTAGAAAGCAATTTGGTCACATAGATTACCTATTTAACTATCTATATTTTATTAGGTAGAAGGTTATTTGTAATTGTTTACAAAATATTAAATTGTAAAATATTTTTTAAGTTATGCGTAGTTATAGGTACGGACTATTATACTTAATACCTGTACGTAATGTTTGTACAGATGTGTGTTCGAATAAATATTTTCAATTTTCAGTTTTCAGTAAGTATTTAGGTAAGTAGGTTTCGATCAATGAATCAATCAAAGATTTTATAGCTTCAGTTACATGTATTACGGGTATATATGGGTAGATGTTTGTACAAATTAAAAACGTACAAACTTAACCTGCAATACGGCATACAATATTGCACATAAATATTTACCTATGTATTTAATACATAATAAGATAAATTATATAGACTATAAATAATAAAGTTGAATTCAATTCAGTCTTAACATTTAACAGAATGAGATCATAATTAAAATTAACACTTATTAATTAAAATTAACACAAGTAACGGCGTCAATTTCAAAAAGAAAAAAGGAAAAAACAAAAATACAGTTTTTTTTTAAAAATACAAATATCCCAAAAAAGTAGTATATTGTAATTTAGACTTACACGTATTATTTTGTTTCCTTAATGAGTTTAATTTTTGCTTTAAGATATAGGTTATATTAGTTATATTAGTTTAAACCATGCTTTCTTGTAAAACCTTATGCCGTGTGGTCCCGGCAGAGTAGAATAGGCCACCCTTACTCTTACCGAGGTGTCGTAAAAGGCGACTAAGGTAAAGCTGCTGGCATGATCATTAGCACCCAGAGAAGGAAAACTCTGCATTTATATCAAAACCCTCGCCAACCCGTCTGCCAAGCGTGGTGAGTATGGCAACTACCCTTCATGTGATTGAGGGAGGCCCGTGCCCCAGCAGTGGGGACTTAAATGGGCTGATGATGATGATGATTGTAAAACCTCGACTTTAAAACAAATAAGTATTTATGTCTAGAACTACGTTACTACTGCTACTACGTACTATGTATAACATTACGAGTCATTTAGAAGATTACACGAGCGAAACGTTCACTCATTTTATTAGCCATATTCAGTCCTAGCTTTGTGTAACTTCATTAACTCCGCTCCTAGATAGCACACGAGGTCTTTGTGAGAACTTGTAACATTGTGCACACCTGCAAGTACCGTTTGTCGTCATCAAATTGCGCACACCAGTAACTCTACATTCCCGTAAGCTGAAGCAAATTGAAAATACGTTTTGCTGCATACAACATTTTATAATTGCTGCTATTAGAAAATGTGCGAATGAAACTCGGTGAAAAAGTAACTTTATAAGATTAAATTTAAATAATTCAGTATAACGGTTTTATATGTACGTTTTAGTTAAAAAAATTGCGATCATGTAATCTTCTCTTGCCGCTTCTTTATTAACTGGTAGAGACTTCATTTCGCCATTATGTTCGCCTATTGTATAAACATTTTGTGCACCTAATATTTTTTTAATATATAATAGAAAACATAGCTTACCTATTTTAATAAAGTCCATAGGTGTTAGTAACAATATTACCTTACAAACTATGTTAGTACATATTTCTGGTCCCCTAAAAAATACCTTAAATATCATAAATCAGAGTACACTAAATTAAAATTAATTGAGAATACATACATAATAAAATAAATCTAGATAAATTATTACAATAAAATTCAAATAAAAATACAATAAAATTCAAATAAAAATAACCAAAAATGTGCTAAACATTCACTGACTAACGGCCAAAAACAGGCAACTCACCCCCGCCCGCCTCCGACGCAAAGGTGCCCATCACACTCGCCGCATTACCACGCTGAATAGCGATGGCCAGCCTCTGCACCAGAAACGACCCAGAGCGTGAGTCACCTGTCACCTCGCACAATCTACGGCCTATCTCCCACACAAAGTCCCTGGCTTCTGATCCCCAACAGCCCATCGTCTCCACGGCCACAGCCACAAATTGATAAAGGGGCTCCAAATTGGCGTACTTGAGCCTCTTTTTTGAGCTGGCATCCTCCGCAGCCGCTGACGGAGAGTGGACAGAGTGCGACTAAGGTGGCTGGCGGCTACAGTGCTAACGCAAGTAGCGTCCCAAACAAGACACTTGCCGTTCTTTCAAGGCACCAAAGTCAGCCCATCCGGCCTCTTACCGTCAGTTCTACTCAGACCGGGAGGCTCAAGCACACAAGGAACGTTCGCTGATCTAAGAGCTCTGCAGATTATATCGTTATATATAATAAATATATTGGTTATGAACGTTGTTCGAACGACGACGTCGCATAAAGGAAGTTTCTAGATAGCTGGCTCGTTAAGTTATCTTAAAACTCATCATCGTCATCAGCCCGGAAGCACCCACTGCTGAGTATTAGGCCTCTTTTATATTGCGAAGTACCCGATCTTGAACTGCTCCGTTCCATAAACCGATTGTAGTAGGTAAACACCGTGAAACTGAACGACCAGGAATCCGTACTAAGGTCATTTTCAAAAATGCAATTTATTATTTCTTCGCAATATCGTAGTTAGTAAAGTGCCATCCACAGGCATATTGAGAATGAATGAATGAATGAATGAATTTACTCTCATTTGCGCTCATAATAAAGTATGAAAATTAAAACTAGGTATTACAGGATATGTACAACGAAGGCGGCCTTATAACTATGAGCGATCTCTTCCTTGGGAGATTTTTTAAACTTAGGTAATTTCAAAACGCTTGAATTTTTCTCGTTTTATTTCCACAAAATCTATAGTTGTGACGGCTAGTTTTTAGGATTCCGTAGTCGAATGGTGAAAAAAGGAATTAGGCAATCCGTAGGCAGGTAGGTAAAGAAGTTAAAAGTTGATGGGTACCTAATTTACAAGTACTATGTATAACACAATAGGTATTATTACACACAATTATTATATGTATTTATACCGTCCGTACGTCATAGCAATCAGGGCTCACATAATACCAGCGCCATGGCCTACAGGAAGGTACCTATCCCCTTCCTTAAGTCGTGCTTTTAGCTGAGTGAGCTCCTTTTTGTATGCACCGCGACACACCTGGACACAATGTAGGTATATATTGCCCGCCTGAATTATTTCAAATTTAAGGATTTTTTAAAATTTATTTGTCCTTTGTTTTTATTTGTCGTTTTAGGCACTTCAATCCGAAAGACATCGTGACGCTGATGAAACGAATCTTTCGTGAGTAAGAGCGCAAAAGATAGGTCAGGTACAAAAGATCCCTTAGGGTCGACGTGCCCCATGAAAATGGTCCCTAACAGATAAGATAAGATGTGTCGTTTTTATTTTTGTCTAAATATCAAAGGTTTATTTTTTTTTGTTCTTTATTTGAAATATTGTGTGTTGTGTGTTTATAAAATAAATGATTTTTATCTTTATATTTAAGTAAATAGGTACGGAATCCTCTCAAGTCCGATTAACACTTATAATTTGATAGCTGATTTGTTAACACCCACTAACGAATAAAATTGAATGTAGGAATTTAAAGGGGACAACAATGGATGAAAAATTTCCACATCCCGTTGAGTGTTAGGATAAAGATGAGCTAATCAGCCGGGAGTGGATGTGTGGTGTAAACAATGCAGCGACCCTGGCCCACTGCCAGCGGCCGTGGGGCTCGCCGACACCGTACCCCAATTAGCTACGACATACGAGCACCCTAGCACGGCTGGTAGCCCTAGCCCAGCTCATTATAAAGTTGCTAGTTTTTTAATTCCAAGTGCATGTAGTGTTTTAAGCGCTCTATGTTAAAAATACGAGTATGTTCTGTAGCCGACCCAATGTTTAATGAGGGTTTTCGCGTGTGAAAAATCCGCTAGATGGTACTCCATCTATAGGATATACAACGTGATTGGTTATTTTTAAACGTGATCTGTCAAAATGTCAATTTGACAAACTAAACAACCAATGCGGTTGATGTTGGACCTCAATCCAACAGTACGCCATCTAGCGGATTTTTCACGCGAAAACCCTCATTGGATCGAAACTCGTTTACTGCGAATTTATTTTGGTTGTCATTTTCAGATGGTAAAAAAATATAGGTACGAAAGTTTTTCCTCCAGATTTATTTAGTAATACCTATGTGAGGTAAAAGTAATAATTTATAATCCTCACTGGTATTTCTTCGGAATTTTGTATAGGTACCTAATACAATTATCTATAAGTATACATAGCATTACACCAAAATTCAACATAAGCCCGTTTGAGAAGAACTACCAGTCTGCACGGACACTATTTGCGAGAGCAAAGTAGCTTACCAAATACACTACTGGTTCTTATTTTTGAATACTGGTTCAATGAAGTAGTTTTTAATAAATATTTATTTCCAGCACATGTAAAGTGGTTTGAAAGTCGGTAAATCATTTTCATGGCTGTAGTTAAAACTTTAGAATGTATTTTTTTTCCAGTGTAAAACACGCAAAAGTATCAGTTCCCATTTGTGAAACAATACAGCCACAACAACTGTAAGGGATTTGTCCAATTGAAACTTCAACTCGTTCCAGCTCCGAATTCCTGTCTTTTTGCAATTTATCGTCGCCAAACTGAAAATTACGCGTCTCGCACTCGCAAAATTAAAGTCGTTAATCCGATGGTATTTCAATATCGGACGTAGTTGCATCTATAAATTTGGCGTAAGCAATTACGGGCCTGTCCGGTGGACGCACTATTTTTTGTCGGGACCGCCCGGCCGGCCATCTTGCAATACTCGCACCCCTGCTGGAGTGATGGCAGGGTCTTGATTGGATTGCCGTTTTCGGGCGAAAAGGGTGTTTAAGCAATATACTTTTAAGGATAGCGGCTCTTTGTCTGACCATTTGCCATTATTTATTATGCTCAAATGTTTTACAAAAATATTAGTCAAAACCATTGAGTAAAGTAATATAATAGTCAAACTCAGGTGTCATCTAAACTGTTGCAAAATTCATTCACTAATTTCGACGGCTGCGCACGTCGTCCCGGGTTCGATCCCCAGGTCGGGCCAAAAATTTGTACCTAAGTTTCGGTAAGACATTCTTAGTGTCAGCCCGGAGTCTGGAAGTTGGCGGTCTTGTACCGTACCACGGAAAGCACGTCAAGCCGTTGATCCTGCGCCCAATCCCTCTCCGGTCGGGTCACGCTGGTGTGCCATCGGAAACATAAGTGCACTTGTTTTTGCGCTCACACTTGACCACTATAATATATTCTGCGTACCTGGCTGATCGTTGAGATTAACCGCCGTAGCCGTAATCGGTTAGAGGACATTATATCTATCTCTCACGCAGAGTACACTAAGTCTTTTCTTTATGTATTAATAATTAACAAATGTTAATGAAGATGAATGTGTGGCAGAGTATCGAGTTGATACAATAAACGTAACATTAACGTGTCGAAATGAAAAGATTCTTGACGTAGCGCCAGGTGCGTGGGCGCCGCGGACAGAACCAAGTATTCCATAAAAATTAGAGGTGACCGTAGTTTGCTACAATTTCTTGGTTATATGATCTATGCTATGATCCATCCAGACATTCTGAGCACAAAATAAAAATACTTGTGTAGGCACACACATTCTAAGACCTCTGGGTATGCCAAATAAAACATGGGTTGAAATATTAAAAAACGAATAAAAAATGTTATTCATACTTAATGTTTTGATAGGTCAAAATAATTTGGTATTGACAATATCTCCCGGTAGTCACCATTGTCATTACCAGACTCTCCAAATCTTGTATCACGGTCTAAGCGTAGGTACCCCAAAGCGGCCGCAACTGAATTACACGCTAAGATGGAATGAGAGGGGGATGGATGGATGGAATACCGTGGGAAAGCCACGCTTCGGCATAAATGCACTGTGGGAGAGACATGTTTCGGCATGAATGGGCCAGCTCGACCGGATTGATACCACGGCCTCACAGAAAAGAGGTAGTGAGGGTACCGCAGGCCCAATTCGCGAGAAAATGGGTTTTAAAGGTTGGCAGCGCACTTGTGACTCCACTGGTGTCGCGGGTGTCTATGGGCGGCAATCGCTTACCATCAGGCAATCAGGCTCGTCTGCCACCTATCACATAAAAAAGAGGGGTGTTATTGCATCGTAACGCAAGCGCAGTTCAGTGAATTTATATTGGCATACCAGTTCGGGAGTCTGTCATGGCAACCGACATGCGGCCTGTAGGGAACGATGCTGCCTGTCTGCGGTTGTTTTGTGACTGTTGTTGGCAATCAGGCTCGTCTGCCATCTACCACATAAAAAAGAGGGGTGTTATCGCAGTTCAGTGAATTTACATTGGCATACCAGTTCGGGAGTCGGTCATGGCAATCGACATGCGGCCTGTAGGGAACGATGCTGCCTGTCTGCGGTTGTTTTGTGACTGTTGTTGGCAGTCAGGCTCGTCTGCCACCTACCACATAAAAAAGAGGGGTGTTATTGCATCGTGACGCAAGCACAGTTCAGTGAACAGCTGTAACAGCGTGAGCGGTATATTTCTGCCGTTAAAATACTATTTTCGTTTACTGGTCTCGTTCGACAGGCACGTAACAGTGACCTCCCACGATCTGTTGACAGCTTATCCGCTTTTAAACATTGGATATTATATGAGTAGCTCCGGAACCAAAGCCGATAAAACCACTTTATGCCATATTTTGTTTCCTGTTAGCCCCCAGTAGTCTTACATAATATACATAATTTAGGTTGCATCAAATTTCGTTAAAACATACAAAATGATTTTCTAAAGTTGGACACCTGGACTAAAACCAGACAAATATACGTAATTTTAAGTTACAATCATTAGATTTTCAATCAATCTATCAATTTATTTATTCGTAAACGTAGGTTTATAATAGATAATAATAGATGTCACATACAAAATTAAGGCTACTATGTCTAATTGAGACATGGTATACGAAAAATAGCATGCGTTACAAAATGTTAAAATAATTATTAATATTAAAAAAAAAGAATATATATATTAGAACCATAAATTATGAATAAAGAACAGAATGTCAAATTATTAATATTAAAAAAAATGTTGCATTAATCGAACTTGTAAAAATAACCCTAATTCATGACACCGACTCATTAACAGGACTTGGACATCATATCAAAACGATTAACACTTACCAGTGTAGTTAAAGATAAGTAAAGGTAATCAATAAGTAGGTAACTTAATAATATTAATTTATACTGTACAGTTTTGTTATCGGTTCGGCGATGTTAACTTACCTATATGTTTAAATATAAATATGTATGCGATCTGTTTATTATTAGGATGATTCATTTAAATACTTTAAATTTAAGGATTTAATCTAAGGTTTACTTTAGATCTAAGGATTTAATCTAAGGTTACGTAACTAATAAATGGTCATTCAAGTGGCAAAACTTAGTTGGAATTTCACCTACTTATTAAAAAAAAACTATATTTCAAGAAATAAAGTTATCATCATCATTTCAGCCAATAGTCGTCCACTGCTAGACATAGGCCTCCCCCAACGTTCTCCAGACAGATCGGTCCTGTGCCGCCCGCATCCAATGGATTCCCGCGACCTTAACCAGATCGTCGGTCCACCTTGTGGGGGGCACGGCTGCGACTTCCTGTACGTGGCCTCCACCCGAGGACCTTTCCGCCCCAACGGCCGTCTCTTCTCCTCGCTATGAGCCCTGCCTATCGCCACTTGAGGTATGCAATCCTTTGGGCTATGTCTGTGACCTTAGTTCTCCTGCGGATCTCATCATTTCTGATACGATCACGCAGGCACGAAATAAAGCTATATAACTATAATTATGATTTAATACCATTTAGTATGTTATAACTTAATCTAACTGTGGCGATTTGACTGTATCTGAGGGTTCGCCGTCAGCTTTCCAAAATCCTCCCTGTTCATTGCGAGACGAAACAGCCGATCTACAGATGCGATGCCAGTCCACTCCCTTATATTGCGCAGCCACGATATTTACCTTCTTCCAACACGTCGCCTCCCCTCTATTTTCACCCATCATGATGAGTTGAAGCAAATTGTCTCTTATGCCTAAGTACGTGACCTAGGTATTCGATTTTCCGCTTTTTGATGGCATTCATACAGTTACATTATTGGACTGTATATAACCTGGCGATGCTAATTAAGCTACCTAGATATCAGCAAAACAATGGTTTTTTTGGTATATTCTCAGGTTCATTAGACACAGATATTAAGACCATAAGACAATAAAAATACGATAAAAATATAAACATCAGTAAAAAATTATAAAACATAGTCAATATACAAGAGACAAGTCCAGCGATCCCGAACATAACTTTAGTATGTTAAATAATTTCCGAAATATAGAATACTGGCTTTGATTAAACGTTTACATTTGAAACCTAACTAACAAACCAGTTCATACCATATATCTGGAATAATTATGTAACTATATGGCTAATAATTTCTGTAAAATGATATTGTTATCTCCCAAAGAGCAAATTAACTCCGCATGTCGGAGTCATAGAACGCGTTGTATTGTGGAGGGGCGCCAAATGGAGCCGTTTGGCAGACCAGTGCGGGAATCCGTCAGGGCGACCGACGCGCGGCCTGTAGGGAACGATGCTGCCTCTCTGCGATTGTTTTGCGACTGTTGCTTCACTGTTGTTTCTAATCATTAATTGAGAATTTACATTGGCATACCAGTGCGGGAGTCCGTCAGGGCGACCGACGCGCGGCCTGTAGGGAACGATGCTGCGTCTCTGCGGTTGTTCTGCGACTGTTGCTTCACTGTTGTTTCTAATCATTAATTGAGAATTTACATTGGCATACCAGTGCGGGAGTCCGTCAGGGCGACCGACGCGCGGCCTGTAGGGAACGATGCTGCGTCTCTGCGGTTGTTTTGCGACTGTTGCTTCACTGTTGTTTCTAATCATTAATTGAGAATTTACATTGGCATACCAGTGCGGGAGTCTGTCATGGCGACCGACGCGCGGCCTGTAGGGAACGATGCTGCCTCTCTGCGGTTGTTTTGCGACTGTTGCTTCACTGTTGTTTCTAATCATTAATTGACAATTTACATTGGCATACCAGTGCGGGAGTCTATCATGGTGACTGACGCGCGGCCTGTAGAGAACAATGCTGCCTGTTTGCGGTTGTTTTGTGATTGTTGCTTCTTATCGTTCATTGAGTTTTTTTAGTTACTTAAGTTCGTGTTTGGCAGACCAGTGCGGAGTCCGTTCGGGCGACCGACGCACGGCCTGTGGGGAAAGATGCTGCCTGTCTGCGGTTGTTTTGTGACTGTTGTTTCTAATCATTCATTGAGAATTTATATTGGCAGATCAGTGCGGGAATCCGTCAGGGCGATCGACGCGCGGCTTGTAGGGAACGATGCTGCCTCTCTGCGGTTGTTTTGTGACTATTGCTTCTTATCATTCAATTAGATTTTATATTGGCAGAACAGTGTAGGACGCGCGGCCTGTGGGGAACAATGCTGTCTGTTTGCGGTTGTTTTGTGACTGTTGCTTCTTATCATTCATTGAGTTTTTTTAGTTACTTAAGTTCCTGTTTGGCAGGCCAGTGCGGGAGTCTGTCAGGGCGACCGACGCGCGGCCTGTAGAGAACGATTTCCTAGAATTCCCGGAATGCTTTGACCGTGGGAGAGCCACGCTTCGGCATGAATTGACCGGCTCGACCGGAGTGATACTATGGTCTCACAGAAAATAAGCGTGAAGTAGCACTGCTGTGTTTCGCTGCGTGAGTGGGGGTACCGGAGGCCCAATTCGGGGGAAAGGGGGGTAAAAAGGTTGGCAGCGCACTTGTGTCGCAGGTGATCCGTCTGCTCGTCTGCCACCTATCACATTAAAAAAAATGCTAAGCTGCTAGGAGTATTTGATCAATGTTGATGCAGTGGAAAAAAATGGAAACAGAGTTTTCTACTTTTATTTACTTAGTTATTTATTTATTTAATACATATTTACTACACAAAAAAACAAATGGTGGACTCTATGACTCGGTGGCTCTACACTATTCTCTCCCAGTCAACCATTTATTTCATCTTAGCGCCTGCGTAAAAGAGATTTAATTACCCGGTCTGAGAACTTGTAAACACTTTTACAAAGAAAAACGTCGATCGGAAGGGCCCGTCGCGTTTGCCCGCGTGTCTAAAATAGCGTCCGCTGCGCGCGAGCATATTTTCGCGTGAAACTAGATCCGCGGCGAGGAATGCGCACGAGTGTGGCCAGCGCAGCGCAATTTATTTATTTATTGAATCACCAACATAAGATACAGCATAAAGAAGTGACAATTGAAAATCTATACATACTTAGACTAACTGTTCTTACAGTTATAGGTAATTACAGCGTGCAATAAGAACTTTATAATTACATAATATTAAAAAAAAAACAATAAAACGAAGTGATAAAAGAAATGTGTACAATATAAAATTGGATATTAATCTGGAATTAACCTAAGCGTGCTAAAGTAGGTCATCTTCTTTGAGTAAAGACTGAAAGCTGGGCAGTGTTTGGAAGTGTATATCGAGACTGGAAATTATCTTAGAAATATTGTTATCATTATATAAATATCATTATTCTTCTTTGTATTGTAAGTATGTATTTACAAAAGACAAGTATTATATGTATAGGTATATTTGTAATTCCGATGTTGGTTTTGTTGACCTGTAACACAGGTGCTTGAGCTACGTATCCCGGAGTAAGATCAATATGTGATGGTGTGGAATATTTATTTATTTGTTTATCTACTCTACCTTAACTCTTACACAGTGTTAAAATGTTCACTAAATTAAAAGAGTTTCTCAATCTGGCAATAATGCAATGAAAGATTAGGTACTACTGTGCAACACGATCTATCTACCAATCATGACTTCAATGCACCCGATTGATTCTGCAATTGCAACCCTTTGTATGGAATTAATGGATTTTGCGATTCATCTACTTAGAATCTGTCAGCCGAGGGAAAACTACGCTTCGGCATATATGGGCGAGCTCAATCATCATCATCATCATCAGCCCATTTAAGTCCCCACTGCTGGGGCACGGGCCTCCCTCAATCACATGAGGGGTAATTGCCATACTCACCACGCTTGGCAGACGGGTTGGCGAGGGTTTTGATATAAATGCAGAGTTTTCCTTCTCTGGGTGCTGATGATCATGCCAGCAGCTTTACCTAAGTCGCCTTTTACGACACCTCGGTAAGAGTGAGGGTGGCCTATTCTACTCTGCCGGGGACCACACGGCTAAGGGCGAGCTCAACCGGAGTGAGAAATGGTTTACTCACATGCACTGCTTCATGCTGGTGTGTGCTGTGTTTCGCTGCGTGAGTGAGGGTACTGGAGGCCCAATCTGGGGAAAGGGGGCAGCGCTGTGACTCCACTGGTGTGGCAGGTGTCTATGGGCGGCGGTTACCATCGCTTATCACTTACTAAAAGCCGAAACTATTATACAATATTGAATGATAGTTCAAAAGTTTAACACAGAATTTCATCGCGTTCGGAAGATCTAGTTCACTGTATTATAAATAGACAATTTAGTGACCGTCCATTTGTTAAGAGACCGCGGGTAATTGATAGTTTCCCATTAATTTCTAATTTAACCCTTTATCAAGGGAACCGAGCCAACTGAATCATGGTTACCGTTTCAGAAATTATATGAAACATGCAGGTTTCCTCAAGATGAAAGATAGATGGTGGAATTAGTGACAGTAAAGCTTGCAGCTAGGCCAACGCATTGGGTTGGCCATTCAAAGAGGTAACGCCGCCAACATTTTGGGCACGATGAGTAGCAGGCCAGACTATACTCTTCTGTAAATATAATTCATCTCATCCATCATCTCTTGTTAATAGTATTCCTCTTTTAGTTTATTTTTAGCATACTGTAAATAGATACTTTTTTATATTCTTATTATTATGAGAATATTGTAAATAAAGGAGAAATCCGTTTCTCATACAAACTGGGGCTTCGATGTGTACGGCTAAAAATTTGTCACCAATTAGAACATTTTAAAAGATTACATTTGCCCAATTTTTATAGCTGAATACTATGGCCAAAATGTTATAATCGTGAATGAATATATTGGAGGTTATGTGTCAATTGTTGCCGTATATACATGAATAATGGTATTTGTAGACTGTATTTTATTAATGAAATGAATTTAAAGGAAGGTTTGTTTAAATAAAAAGTATTCATGGTATTTAATTGCTCACTTTTTGCACACTTTTAGATGGTGGAAATATGCACATAGATTTGAAAAATCCAGAGAAGCTCGGATTCAAAATTTCAAATCTAAGGAAGGTCCTAATCTTCCGTATGGAATTATCTTACGAATCCACTAAGCTACTATCGATCTATAATTACACGTATTAGATCTTTTCACCGTGTTATACCGCTCCCTTTTATACTATAGACCAGCTTCCATGGAAGTAGGTCTGCCACGGTCCACCGGACGCCAGTTGAAGGTCGCAAGCGGACGGGTCACCACCACGTATCATCTGCCACCTCGCAACATGCCACTAATGAATAGCAGCACCGCCACCAGATGTGTCATGAAAATTCTTTTCTAAGCGGTGTTTTTATGAGCGAAAGTTTCGTATGAAACACTGACACTGTGTGAAAAGTGTAACGAAGATAAAAAATTATTGCAAACCACTAGCGACCTGCCCTGGTTTCGCACGGGTGCAATATTATGCTTGTATTATGTTATTATACATAAACGTCTGTTCGTCTACCACCTCTCATATAAAAGAAAAAAACCTTATCCTTGAATTACTCTATATATTAAAAATTGTAAATTGGCCGTGTGGTCCCCGGCAGAGTAGAATAGGCCACCCTCACTCTTACCGAGGTGTCGTAAAAGGCGACTAAGGTAAAGCTGCTGGCATGATCATCAGCACCCAGAGAAGGAAAACTCTGCATTTATATCAAAACCCTCGCCAACCCGTCTGCCAAGCGTGGTGAGTATGGCAATTACCCCTCATGTGATTGAGGGAGGCCCGTGCCCCAGCAGTGGAGACTTAAATGGGCTGATGATGATATATTAAAAAGCCACATCAACATCCGTTGCGTAGTTTTAAAGATATAACATAGGGACATACCTACATAGGGACAGAGAGCGAAAGCGACTTTGTTTTTTACCATGTAGACATAGTATTTGTTGTAAATAATAAAAGTAGTAAGTAGTATGTATGTATGTAGATAATAAAGAAATATATGAAGTGGATAGGATTGTACTATCTAGTTTCGACTTTCGTGTCAGTTATTAATTTACATAACATTTGGTGGCGTGTAAATTCTTTATTTTGAAACAAAAGAGCTCTGAAGGTTTTGCGAACAAGTGCTTGCGCACTACCTACCTACTCACATAACACTTTACGTAGCTTTTTAGAACGTCACAAATTGTCGTCATCATAGTCTGTAACTTATACATCAGTACTGATTCACTACTCTACGTCATAATCTGACAACAGTGACGTGAAAGCAAAAGGTGAAAACCATTTTATTGACAAACTACTTGCCTACTCCTCGGAGATTATTATTAACATATCTGAATTATGTCGACTGTTAGTTCGGATTTGAGATGAGCATTTGTACCGGGTATTTCAAGCGGTGCCATGCGCTAGTTTTTATAAATAGCGCCAAACAGCGCAACACACGAGTCCGAGTGTCGTCGAGTCGACGCGGTGGAAAATTCTAACGGATATATTAAGAGGGAATAGCAAGGGCTACAAAAATGTGGCTTTTCTGATACGCCTCACATTTCATGCAAGTCAATGCCGGTGTGCCACAGGGCTCTGTCTTATCTCCAACCTTCTTTCCATATCTTTTTCCAGATCTTATATATAAAATAATCCATAATCTAGTAGATTCACCATACCTATTACATAAATTAATTTTCAAATGCTGTAGACTTGGTGCACGTCACAAGGATACATTTCTAACAACCGTCTAGTACTAATTACAAAAAAAAACACTTTCCTTATACGGGCTGGCGACAAATATAATAAAAAGTGTAGACACATCGATATATTTCACGAAAACATTGGCCACTTTCGTTACTTACTTAAGGAACAATAATTAACATTGTCTCTTTAATTATTTTTTTCCCTGTCACAGTATGCTCCGTGGGGTGTGACTTGATTGGAATGAGAGTTATTGATGTCACAAAAAAATATCTTCATGTCAACAGTAATAAAGGTTAAAAATGTATAGAATGATAAACTGTATGTTTATAGAAATAGAGATCAAATCACAGCTGTCATTCTAGTCGGGCTATATTTTGCGGACTATATAGTATTGTTTAATTAAAATATAGTAAAACAGAATGTATACCGGTAGAATCAACATAGCCTGCGATAACTAGTGGTGGAAATTATTTAAGGAAAATTTGTTATATTCTTAAATTTGTCTATTTGTATTATAATGATGCTGTTTTTTTCCTGAATAAATAAATAAAAGATTTTTTCTTTCTTCTGCGTATCACATTGTTATGCAGACGACAGCACTATCGGGATTTTGCTTACCATCAGGTTAAGGAGAGCCATTGTACTGTGCCACTAAAAAAATAGGCATTTGTTAAATTTGTAAACCTAATCCACCTTATTATAAATCTTGATCTAAAGTTATAACCGTACTAAAGCTCATGTCATCCCTTTCCAACACGCAATGTTAAAAGGGGCTGGCACAAATTATGTTCTAGGACTATCCTTGGTTCGCGATTTGTAATAAGGGGGAATAAGTATTGCCAGAGAATCTGAAAGTCTTATATTTTTTTTATTAAATAATAATCCGGACCGGATTTCTCCGAGAAATACTTTTGACCTTATGAGATGAGTACAGATCACTTCGTATTCGTATCTAGTAGACTTGAGTAAAACAGTTCATTGAAGTGAAAAGAGAGATATAGTTCTTTTGATGCAAAGATCTGTATCCCTCATCTAGTTCATTCAGTTCATTTAGTTCAATCACTTCCGTAGTTCTTCTGATTCACTAATTCAGTTTAGTTCAATGTACGTACGTATCTTTGACGCATACGACTCGCTCACTGAATCAGTCAACAGAACTACTGAGTCGTCTACTTTTGTTTACCTACATTTTTACCATTATGCAAATGCCAAAATAATTTAATTTCAAGCGCGAACTTGCAAAGTAAACAAAAACATTGCACGTAACTTATTGTTATCAGAATTGAAGCAAAAACGTTTTTTCAATCTTAAAAAAACTTCATTCGCAAAGAATCTATCACCTTTACACAAAACTAAACCTTGTTTCCTTACATTAAAGCTAACAGCTTAATATGTTTATTATGTCCTTAGTCTTCCGAGTTCTAATTCGGTCAGTCGATTACGCAAGAAACTATCGGTCTCGTTTTAACTCAAAGTGTTTCAGCATCTACCATCCTTTTCGCTCTCACCGCTAGTAATTTTGCCACTACTACAACGTATCTCTCTCATTCTATCTTGTAAGCTTTATATATTTCTGTTCTTTTTACTCTTTGTCACTCTAAGACAGATTGATTGGACTGAACTAAATGATGCAGTGAACTACTTCGGACAAGAAAGAGTGAGTGACAAGAACCGGATTAAAGGATGAACTGGTACAATTTGACAGCCGTGTGGTCCTCGGCAGAGTAGAATAGGCCACCCTCACTCTTACCGAGGTGTCGTACAAGGCGACTAAGGTAAAGCTGCTGGCATGATCATCAGCACCTAGAGAAGGAAAACTCTGCATTTATATCAAAACCCTCGCCAACCCGTCTGCCAAGCGTGGTGAGTATGGCAATTACCCCTCATGTGATTGAGGGAGGCCCGTGCCCCAGCAGTGGGGACTTAAATGGGCTGGTGATGATGATGACGGTACAATTGAACTACTCACGCATGAGCTACACAAGTCTATTTCTTAGACTGTATAAATATGTTACAGTACAAAAATAAACGATTCGTGGTCCCCTTCCGATTCCTTCTTCTAAGTTTTTGAAAGATTTGTGTATTTTTTTAATTAACTAGTTTTTTTTTCTAAATGTACGAACGCAGGGGAAAATGAGTCAATTTTTTTAAAGTTTTTGAACTTTCATTAGTTACTTATCTCTTTTAATAATCCGGTTAATTTAGTGAGTCTAGATACGTTTGTATGGAAAAACGGCCCTTCTGTTACCTCTTAAGGGAATGTGCTAACAGAATCATTCAGTGTTGTGATTACGAAAACTCCCATGAAAATAGAAAAATATTTCAGCTCTAATTTAATTAGTATCTTACAAGATAAGAAATTTCATAATACTTTTTCACAATCCAGTTTCGTTTGAAGAATAACACAAGGTAGCGCAGAATACGAATATGTACGAATGTACATATTATAATTTTTGTTGGCGATAGCGGATTTTTTTATCAAAAGCGGGTCAAAGTTAAAATGATCCAAAATCATATTCAGTGACAAAAAAAAAAGCGGGGCATCAACATTAGCACAAAAAGCTGGACAGTCCCGGCACAACGCGGGACGTTTGGCAACGGTAATATAATAGGTAATATACCTACCTACTTTATTTAGAGGCCAATATTTACTTGGGATCCAAGCTTCATTTGCAAATAAAAGTATCAGCCTATAGGTATGCTATTCCACTGCAGGGCAAAGGTCTCCATCATAGAAATCAAGTCATCGCTACTATGATGAGAATAGGCATAATCACCACGCTTGCCAAACGCAGATAGTGATCACAAACCCGAGCTATGTTCGAAAAATTCGAAATATACTTTTTGCTCGACCCGGGAATCGAACCCAGGACCCCGAGATCACGGCCCGGTACTTAAACCACTAGACCAACTGGGCGTTCCCATTTACAAATACTTTTATTTATTTCCTTTCGGATTATTTATAGAAGGACAGCGTTCTTTTGTTACAAAATCTGGTGTCAAAATTAGAAAATAGTGCTCAAATAATAGTTAGGAAACGTTGGTTTCCGATCTGAAGCTATCGATCACAATCGGGCTGCTGTAATCAATTGTTTACGTCTTATTTATTTATTTAAAACTTTTATTGCACAAATTTTGATACAATAAGGCGAACTTAATGCTAAGAAGCATTCTCTACCAGTCAACCTTTGGGTCATGCAGAAAGTGCAGTGGTGCGGCGAAAGGAAAATTTGTAGTTCCTAGTAAGGAAAAAAAAAACACTAATATTAAATAACTACATTATATACATACCTACATATAAAAATATATTTAAATAAATATATTATTAAAAAGGTTAAAAAGGCCGTGTGGTCCCCGGCAGAGTAGAATAGGCCACCCTCTTTCTTACCGAGGTGTCGTAAAAGGCGACTAAGGTAAAGCTGCTGGCATGATCATCAGCACCCGAGAAGGAAAACTCTGCATTTATATCCAAACCCTCGCCAACCCGTCTGCCAAGCGTGGTGAGTATGGCAATTACCCCTCATGTGATTGAGGGAGGCCCGTGCCCCAGCAGTGGGGACTTAAATGGGCTGACGATGATGATGATGATGATGATTATTAAAAAGTACATTATAAATAAATACAATATATAGCTGTAAACAAAAAACATAAGAAAAAAATACTACATACAATGTTATTTATATACATATAAGCAATTAAGTCATGCGGAAAGATTAGATGTCAAAATATGCTCATGAACCCTTTTCTTGAATGAATACCTATTCAGTGAGGTTTTAATATTAATAGGCAGCAAATTCCAAAGCCGTATTGCCTGCACGATGAAGGAGTTATCATGACTAATTAGCTCGCCGGGGATTTTCTCAGAATAGAGATCAGTCCGAGCATTCAGGTGAGCCTTAAGTTATGCCTCAAGTTCATGGTTAAGTTGGTAAAAACTTATTCAGGCTGGGTTATACTAATTAATAGTATAAAAGTACCTAGTACTTGGAAGTGAAGCAATAGTAACGGCTTTTGTACGAAACTGGGATTACTGGGAATGATGCTTTGTGATGATGTTAAGGTAGTAGGCCCAATCCCTCGCCGATCGTGTCACGCTGGTGTCCCATCGGAATATGAGGGTAAGGGAATAGAGCGTGCACTTGTGTTTGCGCACACACTTGAGCACTATAATATATCCTGCGTATGTGGCTGATCGTTGAGATTGGCCACCGTAGCCGTAATCGATTGGGGAATTTTATTATTATTAAGGTAGTAAGGTCGCCAAAACAAATTCGGCCCATTTTATAGCCGTTCTGGTCATCCAAACCAACTCTCTACCATATTTTTTTTTATCAAGTAATAGTAAATATGCAGTCTGCAGACACTTGGTCCGCACTTTTTTAATTTGTTATAAATGTGTTATTTTGTTTTGATTATAAAATACACCTGTGGGCAGTCCATATTCATCATCATAATAATTTCAGCCAGTAAACTTCCACTGTTGGACGTAGGCCGCCCCTAATTATCTCCACACAGATCGGTCCTGTGCCGCCCGCATCCAAGGGATTCCCACGACCTTCACCAGATCGTCGGTGCACCTTGTGGGGGGGCGACCTCCTATACACCGCCTCCACTCGAGGACCTTTCTGCCCCATCGGCCGTCCTACCACATCAATGTTAATAGCCATACTTTACATATTCAAGACTTTTTATTAAATTATTTCATTACTACCACAGTATTGTACTCCCGCCGTGTGGTCCCCGGCAGAGTAGAATAGACCACCCTCACTCTTACCGAGGTGTCGTAAAAGGCGACTAAGGTAAAGCTGCTGGCATGATCATCAGCGCCCAGAGAAGGAAAACTCTGCATTTATATCAAAACCCTCGCCAACCCGTCTGCCAAGCGTGGTGAGTATGGCAATTACCCCTCATGTGCTTGAGGGAGGCCCGTGCCCCAGCCGTGGGGACTTAAATGGGCTGATGATGATGATTGTACTAGTATTTATGGCTTAGCTAGCTGTGATACACGCAACCCTGGTAACTTCGTATGTAATCAGCAATCAGCCAACTTTAACCCTGGTAATAGTTTAGTACTATCACGAGTGTATAAAATGTAAAGTGATTCTATTTGGGATCGTTCATCGTTTACTCAGTGGTTTTCATCAGCTGGAATCCTTGTGGCAGCAGACGCACCTCTGTTTCGTAATTTGAACTTCCGAAGATTGCCATGGCAATCTTCCTCCAGCAGTGGACGTTCACTGGCTGAAATTATTATGATGATGAATATGGACTGTCCACAGGTGTATTTTATAACTAAAACAAAATAACTTTTTTATAACAAATAAAAAAAGTGCGCACCAACGTGTCTGCAGACTGCATATTTATTGATAAAAAAAATATATGGTAGAGAGGTGGGTTTGGATGACGAGAACGGCTATAAAATGGGCCGAATTTGTTTTGGCGAGCTTACTACCTTAATAATAATAAAACTCCCCAATCGATTACGGCTACGGCGGCCAATCTCAACGATCAGCCACGTACGCAGGATATATTATGCTTAAATAAGAATATATATGCTTAAATAAGAATATGAATATTTTTCATGTTTAAGTAATTACCTAACTTTTTCTTTTTAGATATGCAAAGGTGTTGTTAGTGATGGTCGAATTATTTTAAGGGTTTTGTTTGTAAAAAGTAAATCCGTTATTGGCTGTATGTTTAGTGTATAAGATAATTATACTAATTTTAAGAGCTGTGGATTTTGTGTTTTTAATAAATAAATAAATAAATTATAGTGCTCAAGTGTGTGCGCAAACACAAGTGCTCTCTATTCCCTTACCCTCATATTCCGATGGGACACCAGCGTGACACGATCGGCGAGAGATTGGGCCTACTACCTTAACATCATCACAAAGCATAATTTCCAGTTTCGTACAAAAGCCGTTGCCTTTGCCTCACTTCCAAGTACTAGGCACTTTTATACTATTAATTAGTTAAACCCAGCCTGAATAAGTTTTTACCAACTTAACCATGAACTTGAGGCATAACTTAAGGCTCACCTGAATGCTCGGACTGATCTCTATTTCGGATCGTTCATCGTTTACTCAGTGGTTTTCATCAGCTGGAATCCTTGTGGCAGCAGACGCACCTCTGTTTCGTTATTTGAACTTCAGAAGATTGCCATGGCAATTCAGACGAAGAGATATCTATGGTACGATTGACCGACAAATCGGTAATTAGTTGTAGACAAGTGGTCTCATAGTAAGGTCGCGGCCGTGAAGGGCTGTTGGGAAACGCGGCTGTGAGGTGCGCCGGCGCCGACGGTGACTGCGCTGAGGACCGACTGCCGCGATGGACGTCTACCATCTGCTTCTGATGCTCTGCACCCTTCTGAGGGTCGTGGGTAAGTCGTTTTTCTATTTGCTTGCCATAGGTGTAACTAAATGCTGAGATATCCAAGACGAGCATTACCACTTTGCCAAAATACTTGGCAAAATTTTGTTGCTTTTGTTAAATTTAAAAAAAAAATGTTTGCTTTCATTTACATAATCAATGTGTTCTTTTTGTTTATGTATGTAAACATTTATAAAGTAATCCCTTGTCTTTTCCTTCTTCTGTTCTCGGGCTATAAAGCATGCTTTTGATGATGCTATGGTTTAAACAGGAGGAATCCTATTCTATGGTTTAAACTTGCACCAATAAATTATTGACTTGTGTCGCAATATAGCTCGTGGTTGTGTTATTGCCACTTATGGGTGGCTAGTGATGCGTTTCTTCAAATGAATTTTCAGATGGAATGGAAGAGTCCACAATTCATTGCACCTTTAAAACTTTTTATGGTCCAAAGTTATCTAAAGTGCTCTAAAGTTTTGAGAATTTATATCCTTTGCTTGCCAATTTGTTCTGTTATACGTGGTTAGCTCATTTCTTGTATGCTCAGCTCTTGTATGTATTAAGTTCTAGGTAGATCCTATCCTAGGTAGATACGTGATGTAATTTGTTACAAATGGTGTCTTTATTATTCTGTTTTGTATATAATTTGACTCTGTTAATATGTTGTCGTATATAATTATAGTAAATACATTCGCAATGTCATCGCTATTTGGCTTCATATCAAAAATGCATTTTCTAAATGTTTTATGTGAGATAGGTAAATAAACAGAAAAGAGTGTGGTTTATCAAAACAATGTTTTCTAATAACTATTATAAAATTTATTTGAACAGCGTCGGAGCAGTATTGATACAATAATTTTATAAGCAGACAATGAATAGACGTTGTTACTCTCAGAGGCTACGTGTCCCTCGGGGACTCAATGAGCCTAATTAGTACTTTAATATCACCAAAGTTGAATAAAAACTCAAAACATACTTTTCGATTAAGCCTTCTAAAGTTACATCAGTTGAAAAATATTAAATCTTGAATATTACATGCATGTGCACACGTCACTAACGCCAAGAGAATCAAATGTGTGGAAACAAAGTTATTTATAGATAGTAGTTAGTTAGTCAATTTACGCTACATCTGTCTTTGTTGTAAACATTTTAAGATTTTTCTCCTATTGCCAAGTTTCAATAATTTTACTCATTGTAGCTCATATGGAAAATAAGAAACAAGATTAATAAGTAGTAAAAAATCAAGCTGCCCTATTTTTGGTATGCTAGATATTTGGGTAGGAGTAATAAATACCTTCTAAATTTTAATGTATTGCCAATACTTTATCCTATTTACTGCTTAACGAATTTTAACAATGAACCTTAATAACTAAAATAATAATAAAATTCATAATCGGTTCAGTTCATGAAAAAATCTATAAGTAGAATTTCGTTCGGAAAAAAGTTCAGGTATTGGTTATATGTACGTAAACTGCAAGAGAGCTACTTATCTACTGCTTGGGTTGGTTTTGGTCAGAGTTACTCGGAATTGCAATGTTTAATTAATATAATTGCATTTAGCAATTAGCAGATTTCGTTCGCCAAATAGGTACATACCTAATCGAGCAGACATTGAAAACGGCACGACATTGAAATAATAATGCCAATCTTTTTGCCGCTATCAATTTCTAAATAAGCGTGAATTGTTTTCGTCACGCTTCTGTATTGGTTATTTCTTGTCCTTGCCATAAAATTAATAAATTCGTTTCATAGCCTGAAAGCTACAGAAACTTAAAACTAAACAAACCCTCAATATTAAACATTTATTGCAGTTTTATAAGTAACTATGTCCCAGTAACTATCTTGATAGCTTTTCTTTATTTTTTTATTTTTACAGTTAAGGAAAACTTTTCGTCCGCAAGTTGCTCACGTTGTCTAAATTATATTTTTCCTTGAGTAACAAGATCTTATTATTGTTAGAGACAAGTCCAAAATTGAAATCAAAATACTAACATGAGAATGAATTCAGTGTAAATTTAAGTACAGCATGCTTTCATCTAAGAGCAACCTATAAGCTTAATTTTTTATTATTGCATTTTGTTATGTAAGTAGCTTACCAATAATTCTACCAAAATATTAAACACATAACTTAATTTTAGATCTTCAAGAGGCTGTTGAAGCAGAATGCTGTTCCAATGATGTTCAGGATACAGCAAACACAGTTGCTCAGGGCACGGACGTGGCCGAAGGTGAACAGCAGTTCCAAGACCTGCTTGAGTTGGAAGCAGCCTGCCCTGAGCTGAGCGGGCAGATTGTAGGCGGCCGGCCTAGCTCGGTCATCAGGCATCCGTACCAAGTCTCGATGGTGCTGAACGGCAACTCCTTCTGTGGCGGGTTCATCATCAGCCCGAGTTTCGTGCTGACTGCTGCGCATTGTGTTCAGAAGTAAGTTCCGACAGTATTTTCTATCTTCAACTTCTTCAACGGGGTACGCTTGTAGCTTTTATGTTACACTAGTCTAGTCTTCAAATTTTCAACAATTTTCACGAGTAATTTTTTTTTTTGCAACAAATGTCAGATTTCTACTAAACTGAAGTCCTCATGTTGTAATTCCCGTGTTATTTATTCCCAGTTGCGTCCAAAGCTTTCGCTCTGGAGCGCGGGGTACGCTTGGACCATGATTCTTGATTTTTGGTAATTACAATGAAGCGACTGCCGTCTGACCTTCGCAACCCTTTAACAGGGGAAGCAGACAAACTGGATCATGGTTACACGTTTCAGATTTCATGGTGCAGGTTTTCTCACGATGTTTTTATGTAGCTTATGGTAGAAATACGCACATAGATTTGAAAAATCCAGAGGTGCCTGCCCGGTTTAGAAACCGGTCCTCTCGTATGGTAGGCGCGTTGAACCACTGAGTTACCATCGCTTCCGACAACAACAAAAAAAAATGCGGAGTTGTATCTTCATCTGTTACTTTGGAGCCCTGGGTACGCGTAGACCATATATTTCAGGATTTGAAGAGTCCGGTAACTACAATAAAGTGACTGCCATTTTCAAGACAATCATGTATCTACCGAATTCAAGATAATAATAATACCCTCCAAACGATATCGGCTAAGGCAGCCAATCTCAACGATCAGCCACTTAGGCAGGATAAAGTGGTCAAGTATGTGCGCAAACACAAGTGCACTATCTATTCCCTTGCCCTCATATTCCGATGGGTCACCAGTGTGACACGACCGGGGAAGGATCGTGCGCAGGACCAACGGCTTAACGTGCTTCGGGACGTTAAGGTGACGGGTAGGGCACACTAGCGATGCCAATCGATTTTAATTTTTAGCTACTAAACCGGATCTATTTTAAACCATTTCGGTTACAACCTCTCGGCAAACACATACTATTTATTAAATAACCATGCACAAATATTGGGTCCAACGCGTACGCGAAAAATTGATTCACGCCAAAAGCGGCCACTTTTGACGGTAATCCAAAATTCGAGTGCAAAAGCAGACCAAACCGTTAACTATAAGTATTAAATAAATAGTATAGGTGTTTTTCGACAGGTTGTAACCCCGAAATGGTTTGAAACAGATCCAGTATAGAAGCTAAAAATTAAAATCGATTGGCATCGCTAGTGTGCCCTACCCGTCACCTTGACGGGATCGAACCCGGGACCCCAAGCGCAGCCGTCGCTTTAATGTGCGACGCGCTACCCACTGTGCGCCAACGAGGAAGTCAGTCGAGTTCAAGATATTGTCTAAATGTAAACCATACATGGTTTATATTGAACTTTTGCGCAAAACGGTTGTATTCTGCACATGCGGTTTTACCATAAGAATAAATAATGGTTTTCCTTAAGACCCTAAAGTTTACGGCGGGAATAAACCGGGCCCCGGTTGTAAGGTCGTATTTTTATGTCCTTCCCGAGATATGTCCGCGACGCGTGTTTGCTACTAGATACGTTTTATTATAAAAGACAAAACCTCTTTTGTCTTCTACAAGTTTATGCTTTTGTAGGCACCAAGAAAATCTTTTTGTTGTATTTAACGCAGCATCTGATTTTGCAGACGTTTATGAGTGGCGGTGATTAGGTACTTACCATAAGGTGATCTGCTTGCTGGTTTGGGCTTGTAGCATAATAAAATCACGACGAGACGAGAGAAAAGTATGTTTTGAATTTTTCAAACATAACTCAGATTAATAACACACTTCAAATTTTCATCTCGTGTTCAGGCGGGACTCGAACTCACACCTTCCACAATCCGAATAAATTGCAAAAGATTGCTTTAAAAAATATCTACTATAGCTTAGGTTTGTGATCATCAATACGCATTTGGCAAGCATGGTGATTAAGGCTAATCGCATCATAGTAGCGATATCTCGATTTGCGAGCGATATCTATGATGGATGCCTTTGCCCTGTAGTGGGACAGTATAGGCTGATACTTTACTTTACTTTTTTAAATATTATTAGCAGATCTTCAACTTCAGTCTACTTAATTTTTTTTGTATCTTCCGTTAATGATATCTATTTATGGCTTTATGTTTATCTAAGAAAGTGCCTATAAAAATAGAGCGATAAATTTACTCGAGGATCGTTGCATATTCTCTTCAAGCTAGATATTTTGATGAGTCAGCAACATCACTTCGGTGCTGATTTTTATTACACACTAGGTATGTCTACAAAAATAAAACATAATTTATATTTTTCCGATTTATTAACCTACACTGCTTACTATTGGATCTAACGCACATTATTAAAATTCGGATTGTCTTTAATGCTTCGTGGCCCGCTTTAATAGACATAAGGTATGACAAAAAATGTAAAACAGGCCGCTGCAAAAAGAAGCCTTCTTAAGATTTGGTATACAAAGACGTAATTGACAACAGATCGCGGCTAAGTTCAAGAGTGCAGCCCTGACCCGGCGACCCAGCTGCTCTGATTTACCTACCGCAGATAGCTTTCACATTCAAACTTTCGATTTAGCTAAATTGTCTGATGTTAAAACTAATTATTTCAACGTAGTTTTTTGTTCCCGTCTTTTTTACGTGCCAATTACAATTGGCACGTCAAACTTCCGACTATTTATATAGTATATTCAGAATTTTATATTTTATGGTGTTAGGGCATTCGCTTATTTTTTGTGTAAGTAGCTTCTTATTATCTACTCCTTCCTTCAGTTCAGAATTCAGTATTTAACTTTTTAGCGAATTCTTAAAATTTGCAGAAAAACAAGAAGTTGCTTTTTTCCTTGTCCACGATTACCTTCCACCATATTACTTGACTGCATTCATTTCACACGACACCAACAGAACGATTTCATCAGTGGTATCGTTTTGATTACTCACTATATCGTTGGATACCAGCGACTACCTCTACTAAGAAACTTTCTACCTCGTAGGACGAAATTATGGAATAAACCATCGCCTTCGGTATTTCCGGACCGATACGACCTGCAAACCCACAAGAAAAGAGCGTATTCCGTTTTAAAAGGTACGCAACGCACTTGTGACTCCTCTGGTGTTGTAGGTATCCATGGACGGCGGTAATCGCTTATAATCAGGTGATTCGTCTGCTCTTAAAAAAAGACTACACAATTAGTATTGTAATGCAAATTATTATAAGTATGTGTATTATTTCTACCGGTGTTGTCAAGTAAAATGACTTCTTGAATATTCCTACTTTTTTTCCAGTGTAGCCCCTGGCGGGATCCGAATGCGTGTGGGGAGCACTCGGCGGGACTCAGGCGGGCGCATCGTGCGCGTGGCCAATGTGACTGTGCACCAGCGCTACGGCCAGCCACAGTTTGATAACGACATCGCCGCGCTGGGGCTAGCCCAACCTTTGGTGTTCAGCAACGCGATACAGCCCATCCGGCTGCCGCAGCCGAGGCAGGCTGTGCCGCTGGTGCGGCTGACCGTTACTGGCTGGGGCCTGACTGCGGTAAGTATGAGGGTATTTGATCTTTTTTTCGCATATCCCATACGGGTAGCTACAATTCGACAATGATATCTTCGCGGTCAGGTTGGCCCAGCCGCTGGTTTTTAGCAATGCGATACTGGGCATGCGGCTTCTGTAGCCGTATTATGCTGTACCGCTGATCCGGTCAGCCGTAATCTACTGGCTGGAGGCTGACTGCGGTAAGTGTAAGGGTTTTTTTCTCTTTTCTTCGCATACCCGCTACGGATAACCGCAATCCGACAAGACATCGTAGCGTTCAGGTTATCCCAGCCGCTGGTCTTGAACAACGCGAAACTGACCATTCTGCTACTGCAGTCTTGTTGTCTGTAGCAGGTTGTGCCGCTTGTGCGGCTAACAGTAATAACTAGTGATTTTACTCTTACGGCCAGCCGTCTTAACAGCGACATCGCCGCGTAATTTTATTTACACCGCACCTTTATCTCTTTCTTCTCTCCCATGTAGAAATATCACTTCTCACCGACGACGATCTAATTACGTTAGCTGCAGCCGGAGGATCGTAAAAAAAAAACCAAATTTAAAATGAAAGATTTAATTAAAATTATTACTGAGTTTAAAATTAACTATTTCTAAGGTATTAAGACCTAATCGAAGTATGATTATGGAATGATAAAATTATGCACGAATTGTCCATCGGAAGTAAGCATTGACGTCACTGGCGAAATGTTGAAATGCACCGTCTGCACCTATGTATTTGTTTCCACGCGAAATGTGGGACTGCAACCTCAGCGATCTTCTTGGGATATGGCTATGTAATTATCTCTCAGCATTGACTCTGTTGATAAATATTATGTTGAGCCACTGGTAACACTGTGCTATTAATTGTTACTTTCGGTGAATTTAAAAAAGGATTATTGTTGTTCTCAGCCCCGTGGACGGAGGATACCAAGGATCATGATGGAGGCGCGTGTGCCGGTGGTGCCGCGCTGGCTATGCCAGTTATCGTATGGGGACGCTCTCACAAACAACATGTTCTGCGGCGGGCATTTCCTCATAGGAGGAGTGTCTTCTTGTCAGGTAACGACAGGTGTCTGGGTGTCATTAATTATTTGATAGAAATGGGGTGAGCCCTGCGTCTCATAGCCACTGCGACCAGTAGATGATCTATTGTGGCAGCCCCATAACCTATTACAGCACCTCATGTTGCTCCAGTTCCAGGATAAGCCCGAGAATGGAGCTGATGGGGGAGCTCTTGATCTCGTCAGCTGAGATCATGTGTGCTCCCAGGTGCCGGCTTCTGCAGCGGTGCAGCGCTATGCACTCGCCGAGGACGTGGATAATCGTTTCCTCGTCCTCGCGACAGAACCTGCAGATTTTGGTATCTGTAAGGCCCATGTTGTGCAGGTGTCTGGGTGTTCTATTTTAGCATACATATTTGCAGCACCGTTGCCAATCTATGACATAACTGCTTAAGTTACTTACCCAAAGTAGAAGTAGCTTAAGGAGTTAAGCCATATATTGATGGTAGGTGCTTCCAATAAATTGAGCTTAAATAGATATCATCAGGTCAATGTTTTTCATGTTAAGATATTGTCTGAAGATTCCATGGAAGTAATTATTTGCTTGTAAGTTTTCTACTCGTTCCTATAAGATCTTCATTATGGCGACGGGTAGCCATAACTAGCGACACTAATCGATTTAAATTGTTAGCTACTAAACCGGATCTATTTTAACCAATTTACGGGTAGGGCGCACTAGCCCTACCCATCACCTTAATTAATCAACCATGATGTGGTGTGGGAACCTTAAGAAATTGAAAACTACACCACAGCAAGGTTCTACAAAAGATCCAATCCCTCGTGTCTTTAAGTTTTTGATAAAAAAATTCAAGGCACGTTTCTAAGACAGTAAGTAGATATGCATAGAGCCTAATTCTGTTCATTTTCTAGGGTGACTCTGGAGGACCAGCCGTGTTCCGGGGCACCGCGTTCGGAGTGGTATCCTTTGCTCGGGGATGTGCTCTCCCGCTTTCGCCTACCGTTTTCTCCAACATCGCAGCCCTTCGAGACTGGGTCACGCAGAATACAGGAGTGTGATATAACCATCCGAAGCTGTTCCAAGCTATCTAGATGATATAATTGGATTGTAGATGCAATTCGTAAAATTTTATGCAACTTTACGAACGTTTTAGCTGATTTATTTTAAAAACGATTGATGACATATTTTTTAGGCTTCATGACAGTGAGCTATCATATGGCAATGGTCGTAGATTCAATAGGTGTCATTAAATGTAGGCACCCGTTACCTATTCGAAGGATTGGTTATCCTCCGAACACTACAGTGTAACACAGATTAATATAACTTATTTTTTATGGGTCTCTTAACCCCTTTCCTTCTTTAGGCTTGCAGCGTTTTCTCTGGGAAAGATCGGTGCATCCGTAAATGCAATAAAGATTCTAACGCTCTCAAAGCATAGTTAGGTACCTACCTGAAACATTGCAGAAACATGATCAAAGGCACTGTTATTTAACACATTCCTTATTTAGTCTGTGATGATGCTTATACATTCTTGACAGTAGATTTACTTGAAATTTTATTTTATTTAGTACCTTAGAAATAAGTATAAATGTAAATATTAGTCCATCTTTATTTTATTTGTTAAAGTAAAAATAAAATCTAATATTTGTACTCAGAAAAAGTAATCGAACCTAGGTTTATTATGTTAATTTTGAAGATTTTTTTAATTTTGTACATTTACTAAATTATTTCTAGAAATAAAATGTATCAATAATAGGTAATTTTATTCTGTAAAATAAAATTATTGAAACAGAGACTTGAAGTTTTATTCGTAATATTTTTCTAACTTGTCTCTAGTGTTGTGCTACGTAGGTACTCTACTTTAGAATAGTTAAAAAGTTGCAACATTGTTCACTAATTATTATTCTTATATTTTGTATTTTATTAATTGCTTCTACCTATCAGACTCTATGACTAATTATTAGTGTTTACAACTTGATTATGTAACTGTATAATTTTGTGCAGCAGAATAAACGTATTATCTATCTATATATCTATCAGTTAGTTGAAAGTTGATTGTGCACTTGTAACTCCACTGGTGTCGAGGGTGTCCATGGGCGGCGGCAATCGCTTACCATCAGGTGATCCGTCTGTCGTCTGCCACCTATCACATAAAAAAAGTTGAAAGTATAAAAAATATATAATACTCTACTTATTTATTTACGGGTTTATATTTCTTTATAATTTCTTTCCAGGTATACGAGATGTTTCTAATCGGCTACCAGTTCCGCGTGCTGTCGCCCATATTCACCATCCACTGGGGCCTGCAGGCGCGCCGGACGCGGCCTCTATGGCGCGAGAAGCAAAATGAGAAGAACCGTAAGCACTTCGACACGTTCAAGCGGGAGCTGTTCGCGAGGTACCGGCGGGACCCCCTGCACCTCATCCCCCGCAGGCCGCAGCAGCAGGGGAAGAAGACCTAGGCATCGCAGGGCCGGGCGAGCAGTGTCACCGGCCTAGTGATCGTCACCCTCGCGATCAGAGTGCTCTGACGATGGACTTTATTCAGCCAGTTCTGGTGAATGTTTCACTTTAGTCGCTAGTAAGTAGTTATTTTTGTGACATGTGATAAAGGTTACCGTAAATATTGCGTAGGAATATATTATTTTGATCAAGGTCAAGAAGGTTTATCGCCCCGTTGGTCTAGTGGTTTGAGTACCAATCCATGATCTCGGGGTCCAAAGGTATGTTTCGAATTTTTCGAACATAGCTCGGGATTGTGATCACCGATCCGCATTAGGCAAGCGTGATGATTAAACCTAATCCCATCATAGTAGCGATGTCTATATTTCTATGATGGAGGCCTTTGCCCTGCAGTGGGACAGTATATAGGTAGGCTGATACTTTATAACAAGGTTTGAAATCTCGGATGAAAATTTTAACCCGGAGGAACTGGAATGGATAATTTCAAAGCAGGAATTGGTATCATATTTGTGGTAAAATACAAATCATTCTAATGTTGATGACTTTTATTTTCTTATCTAATAAGAACGATTTGTTAAACAAGACTTTCTGGGACTGATAAAGTCCTAGAAAATCAAGATAGCTTTTTAAGTAAAGTACATACATACAATAATACTTATGTTTTTTTCTAGACTGAAAGGATGGATTATAGGCTATAACAGTTCAGTTGGATACTTCTTGCATTTTGGAATGAATTATTTGACTAAAAGAAGTTTAGGATGTAAAAATGTAGGTACAAAAGTTATATCAAAGAGGAAGAATGGTTCATAATTGTGTATTTAACAAAGGCGTAGCTCTTTTCTTCCCTCCCCCCACGTTGATGCTTAGATTTTGCCGCCCCCTTACTTTCATCGACTCCCCCTAATAAGTTCTAATCGTTCGCCGTTTCCGCCTTCTTTTCTTCTTCGAACCATCCCCCTGGATAAAGCCGAGATTTTGCTGACTCCCCCCCCCCCCCCCCCCCCCCCGCTACCTCACGCTACGCTACTGGCAAATTAGATTGTTGAGATTGTAAAATACACTAGCTTTGCTGTTTGCCTATGTGTAAAGCAATAGACAGACACTGAGCCTCCGGGCCACCGAAACATTCCAGCCCAGCGGCCTATACGGAAAGAATCATGTCGGCAACACTCGACCGCGCGTTGCCTGCCCTCATGTTGGCGGCTTGTGTACGCCTGCGCTGAGTTGCCCGGCGACACTCGACTCGAGATCTAGAGCCCAATTCTCGTGCTGGTGACCGCACTCTTAGTAAAATACTGACCTAACTCAAAATTTTTGATATTTTTGTAGCAATTTTTTGCATTTTATTCTTACGTAGGTAAATAACGCACTTAAGAATTTCATTTCGTGTTCACATGTGTGTCATCATCATCATCATCATCAGCCCATTTAAGTCCCCACTGCTGGGGCACGGGCCTCCCTCAATCACATGAGGGGTAGTTGCCATACTCACCACGCTTAGCAGACGGGTTGGCGAGGGTTTTGATATAAATGCAGAGTTTTCCTTCTCTGGGTGCTGATGATCATGCCAGCAGTTTTACCTTAGTCGCCTTTTACGACACCTCGGTAAGAGTGAGGGTGGCCTATTCTACTCTGCCGGCACTAACGTTCACATGTGTGTGTATTTAGTTAATTCACAATTGTTGTTAGATGATATTTCATCCTCTTGGATTATAGCCGATATTATGTTGACTTAGCATCTATCTAAAATTTTGAGTTAGGTCAGTATTTTACTAAGGGTGATTTTATTTACATACGACATATATCAGTAAAACATAGTTTTTTTGTATGGTTTTCAAGTGATATCCGCCATGTTTACAAAATATCATGAGCACGAGAATGGGGCTCCTAGTCACGTGCTTGTATTTCTTTGTTTCAAATCACAAGCAGCCGACAAATTTTTCCGACTTGTAATGAATGAAGCCGCCAACTAGACCGGCGGCAAAAAGTTGCCGACATCGGTCGGATTCAATGTTTTGCTCTTTAAATATCATTACTGTAACGTGCAGTGTTTGAAATATTTTATAGCTGCTAGACAATTTTAGAGGACAGGGGACGTTCGCTTAGTCATCTGTGGCTAATTTTATAACGTCTAAATTGAAATAGATTAATAGCTAAACACGCAATCGACTGGCATTTTTGTCTCCACCTATTTAATTTGTATGAATGCGAAATGATATGAAAGAATAGAATACTTATTAGACATTTAAAGATAGTAATTAAGCTTTTTTGTGCCATTGCACAAGTTAAGTTTACGAATTCTATTAAATTAATGTATAGAACACCACGCACCAACAAATACCTAACATTAGAAAAATTACGGGCTAACATAAATTAAATGATAGAAATGTAGGTAATTATAACTATTATTTTGAAGTTATCCTAATTTATATTTAAGTACCTATTCTAACTTTTTGAATTCTGAGGTCTGAAGGTACAATTAGAATTTTTGCTAAATGGCAGAGTTGAACAAAGTAAGAAGCTTTTTAAGTGAAAGTTACCTATAGCACAGATATTGCCTATAGTAACATGCAAACCCCCCTTATTACAAAACGCAAACTAAGAAAATTTCCGGAACTAAATTCGTTCCAACCCATTTTAACATTGCATGTTAGAACGAGATGGCTTGAACTTTGAGTAGTAACAACTAAAGTTCGCGTTTTGTAATAAGGTGGTCTATTAAGTCATAATTTTATGTGAATGGACTTGTGCGTACCTAAAAGTAAATGCATCCCGTTTATCAAATAGTGGGAACGCATATGTAAGATGTACTATATAAGATAAAATTGGGTAAATAATCATTAGATTTGTACAAAGACCTATCAGTTTAGATGGTAAGAGGTAAGTTATTAATGTAATAATTGTAAGCACCCGATCATTTCGGTTTATAAGGAAAGAGAGGTGGTTTCGCGCACCAAATGTTAAGAGCACAACTAAATGGATATACGACATAATTTAAGTATTAAATGTTAAAATGATTTTTTTGGTTATAGCAATTTATTCTTAAGTAAATAATGCATTAAAAAATTCGACAGTCTTCGGGTGGGACTCGAACCCACGATCTTTTGCTAACCGGGCAACTGCTTTACTGACTAAGCTACCGGAGACCTTGGTATGTCGACGATTTTTTGTACAACCTGTGCGGATAAAGAATGGGATCAGAAATGGCGGCGCACCTATTCACTTCTCGCTCACACACTATTTGCGTCTATATTCGCACTCATACCTGCGTCACCCTACTCCTACACATACTTGCGTCTATATGCGAGTATAGACGCAAATAGTGTGCGAGCGAGAAGTGAATAGATGCGCCGCCATTTCTGATCCCATTCTTTATCCGCACAGGTTGTAAGTGCTTTTTGGTTCGCCGTGAGCCGACGATAGTTACATATTATATAAAATTAATTACATATTATACAAAATTTGTATAATATGTACCTACAAAGACTGTCGAAAAATTTTTAAATGTTAAGTTTCATCTGTACCTGTAAATATTCGTTTTGTTTAGTAAACAGTCAAGCTATATATAAATGTTACAATTTTTCCATTGAGTAAGTTACTTTATGCACAGACAACCGCAATTTAAGCTTGATGCAGCATCGACACAGTCGCGACTGACTCGTTATGGCCCGTAAAATATAGCATTTTTTAGATGATAGGTGGCAGAAGAGCAGACAGATCACCTGATGGTAAGCGATTGCCGCTGCCTATGGACACCCATTTGACCTTTATTTCAATTGACAAAAGGTTTATTTGGTTACCAAATTTTATTCCATCGAGATTTATTACTATTGACATAATGATATTTTTTCCGTGACATTAATAGCTGTTACTCTAATTATGCTACATTTAACGGACTATAAAAGTAGCGATACAATCGTAATACAGTCGCGCGACAGTCAAAATCGCGATTGTATCGCTGAAAAATGATTCAATGTAGGTATCTAAATGAGACCTAAAATATGGAAAACTTTTTTGATGAGATTCAGCTTACTTTTCTGTTATTTTAATATAAAGATTTTGAAACTTTTTAACACTGTTTTTGGCTTTAGATTATGTAATAGATAATAAGGCTAGTAAATTTAGATGAACAGTCACATGTCGCCTATTTTATTTACAAATACTTATTAATTAGGATCACGTGTTATTCTATGGTTTGTTACATACATTTAATATACCATTTATATCTTGTAATATAATTTATTATACATCCAATCATTGTCAAAATAATATTATTGTAGGTACCTATACATTTATTGAAACACAGGGTAACCTCTTTATCTTGCATAATATTTTTTTATTGTTTGAATCTAACGATATATGTAAGTAGGATACATTGTTTTTATCTGTAACGTATTTGTAATACTATACCTATATTTTTTGTATAATTTTCTAACTACAATACCTATATAAAATCAGTTGATTTCATGAGTACTGGGTGTAAAGGTAAACATTTACACCCCTTTAACCACCTCATTTACCAACTAACCGGACCAAAATTTGTTCTAGGGTTTTTGGAAATTCGCATAAATAAATTCAACTTTTCGGTCGGTCAAGTGACTTGGTCATAATTGTATGGGGTGTCGATAATATCTTAGACGAATTTCCAAATCTCGTAGAACAAACATTGTAATCAATCATTCTGTTGTTAGAAGTAATGGTTGAAAGGATGTAACTGCTACCGATGCACTCTGTAGTATGCAGCTACTTGTACTTACAGTATATTGCCATTAATTAGTTCGAACTCACTCAACTTGCGCGTGAATGTAGGTATACAAGTGTACGTAGTCACGCATTGAGATAAGGAATAGTCATAGTCAACTATAAAAATGTATTTTATTAATTTTGGGAAATCATCAGTTGCGGCTTGGCTTGAATGTATTTTTAAAGATTTTCGAGAATTTACTTAGACGTGGGAATACTTCAGTAAAATTTAAGTTTTTTACTACAAATTAAAATACTATAAAAATTGCAGAAAGTAAAAATTGGGACACATCCAATTATTGGCGAATTCCCACCATATAAGTAATTGAATTAAAACTTACATTGTTATAGCTATGTTAGTAAATGAATTGATGTTGTATGGCATTTATTTTTGTTGAAAAGAGCACGGGATCAGAACTTGGCCATATTTTATCGGCAATTTTTTGATTTTAAGTAATACAATTCGTTAAAAATGATTTTCGTATTTTATTTCATATCCTTATTTATTGGACTATGGTCTATTCCAAATTTGCAATATCCTAGCAGGTTAGACCTATTAAATTAAATCATCAACAATTAGGACAAGTTAATTTATTAAATATCTCTTGGATAGATTCCCTCACTGCTGAGGATCATGACTCCTTCCGACTCTGTCAAGCTGTCTCCAACGGTTACGTTCCGTTGCTCGGTGTAGGGCAGTGCTTATCGCGAGGATCACGAGTTTTTTTGCTATCTGATCTGGCCATCGCTGGGGACTATGGCCTCTCGAGTAGTCCAAAATATTGCGTGATTTATAGGTAATGTTCTTATCGCTAACACTCAGGAAACAAAAAAAAACAAATCTGGAGCATTGTTCCCCTTCACACAGATGTGAGACGTGGAAAATGAGAAAAGGAAACATAGAGAAATTGGAGGCCTTTAAGATGGGCTATTAGCAATGAATGAAAGGAAGAAGTTAAATTAGAAGAGATTTTTGTTGGAAACTGTTGATAGGCAGGGAAATATGATGGGACACCTTGCGTTATCATGGCATTTTCATAAAAATAATAATTTAAGGAAAAGTAGAAGGAACAGAGGTATTACTTATTATTAGTAGTTACTTAGAAGTATTAGGGGTTGTGGAAGTGGTCAGGTGTAAATCATTTTTAATTTTAGATGTATATTATTGGTGATGGGTTTAAATATACCAAACTCTAAGAGTTGAGAAAAGGTAGCTTAGGTTAAGTGATTCTATGATTATCGCCGCCGCCGCACATGGACATCTGCAATGCTCTGCGAAGCTGTTTTCTTGGTTGCCATTCCATCCCATACAGTCATGCCATTTTTCATACTTTATTTTGAGTGCAATAAAAGTATATTCATTCATTCATTCATTCATCACCATCATCTCGATGGATGGCGCTCTAATACCTACTGTGCATTTCTCACGGAATTTTCTACCTCGTACCTCAGTTCTGTGGAACGGCTTACGGACCTTCAAGTGAAGAACGTACTCTTTTTTAAGAAGGCCCACAGCACATTAACGATCTCTCTGATTTCGCAGATGTTCATGGGCGGTGTTAATTACTTTCCATCAGGTGACTCGCTTGCTCGCTTGTCGCCTCTAGCATAAAGAAAAACACAGGCTCGTATCTAACACCACCGTTTGTAGCTGATTCCACAGTCTTACGCGCAGTAAGCAGTGGCATGAGAAACGTATTGTGGTCGAATACAATCCATCCAGGTGATGTGGGTAAAAATTTGGAGCCCTGGCGTGAAGTACGATGGTTGTAGTAATTCGGGAAAACCGACGCACGAAGGGCGTTCCACCCCGTTGCAGTGCGCATCACGAAGGATAAAAAGCGAGTTTGTATGCAATCGAGATTTATTCAGCAAGAAATGATAGTAACCCACATTTTTTCTGCTTTCACGATCGTAGAAAGGGGCTGGCGGAATGAGCTCATAAATACCTTTTTGTTTTGTTTGTAAAATTGCAAGAATGGTATATAAATGGACAGTATTAGCCTAGTATAACGTATTAGCGCAGTATAAAGTAGGGATGTTTAAAGGTTGGCAGCGCACTTGTGACTCCACTAGTGTCGCGGGTGTCCATGGGCGGGGGCAACCGCTTACCATTAGGTGATCCGTCTGCTCGTCTGTTATCAATTACATAAAAAAAATCTAATACTAAGGTAGGTACACTTTTATACGAAACTTATAGAGAAATGCAATCATTTCAAATATTCCTTTTATTAAAAAAATATTCTAGCAGTTTCATTTTATAAAACAACTTTCTATATAAAATAAAGTGGCGTAGCACGGGGTGATAAGCGTGCCTTTTGCTGGGATGTTTTTATATTACCTTTCTTGCATTCTAAACGAATTCAACAAAACATGCATTTTCTTTTGTTTCCCCTTTTTCACGCACCAGCCACTAAACATTGAACACAGCAGAGACCCATAATAAAGCTTCACTCATAAAAAAACGAGGATTACGTCACATAACCTCATTAGGTTATGTGACGTCAACATCGTCCTTCCTCGTGATAATGGTCTGGATCCAGTCCCAGATGATGTGGTGCGAGAGCCTTGTGTAGACGCCGGGGAAGTTGCCACGCGCGCACCCCAGCCCCCACGACACCACTCCGATCAGCACTCCATCGCTTACTATTGGCCCTCCGCTGTCACCCTGGTAAAATAAATAAATAACCTTTACTAGGTTATCTGATCTATAGTTGGGAGGCCCTCCACAAGGTGGACCGACGGGCTGGTGAAGATCGTGGGAATCCCATCGATGCAGGTGGCATAGAACCTTTTAGTTCGGAAATCCTTGGAGAAGTCATTATGTTTAGTACCTAGTGAGCATCTCTTAAATGAGATAAAGGTGATAAACATATAAAGTTACCAATTACTAACTAAGCTAAGTCCAAGTTACTACTGAAAAGATCCAGTTGGAAAGGATTTGCGGAGAAGCCTAGGCACCCAATGCCTGGCACACCTGGCTGGAGGCTCACCTGATGGTAAGTGTTGATCACCTCCGCATGGACATCTGCAACACCCTGAGGTGACCTGCAACACCTCACAGGTGTTGCCTGCTCTCAATGAAGGAAAAAGCTCTTTTCTTGAAGATCATTAGGTCGTATCTTACTTGGCAAGCATCAGGCGAGGGCTGCGTGAAGGAGCCGGCGCAGAACATGGAGGCGGGCTCGATGGCCTTACGGTCCAGTCCCGAGTGCCGGCACAGCTTCATAGGCGATCGTCTTGATGGTCGACGACTGCAGGTACGTAGCGCTGGGACCCCCTTCCTGGTACAATCCGTTTGGATCAGTGGTAGTGAATGCTGCCTTTGGCGAAAGGGTTTCGGGTTCGATCCCCACACTGTACAATATTTTCTGTGCATGAACATGTCTGTTTGTATAAATTGGTTTGGGTGTTTCTATGTATTATACGAGTAAGTATGTATTTACAAAAGAAATGTGAATATATTAATAATCCCGCTGTTGGTTCTGATACCCGTAACACAGGTTCTTGAGCTACTTATTTCGGAGTCAAATCTATCCAAGAATTACCTTGCTGTGATCTGATATTTATTTGTGTTACATTATAGTACACAGAATAAAATTCTGGCCCCTATACCTTTTGAGCTTTCAGCGCGTCGAGGTTTCTGCTTCATTATCTTTTTTTTTCTTCCAGGGGAAACCATCATGGCCGTCACCTTGCTACGTGTAGGGAACAAGGTGGTGTGTGGGACTCTAACCCTAACCAAAACCTCTGGGGTGTCCATCTCTGTGAAACAGCGGTCGGAAACCCCACAACCATTAGACCGCACAGCTGATCGCGCTCGGTGAAGGAGAATATACCAGGCCACCCGCTTAAGACGGATGGTTCGATCAGATGACTAGAAGGATCTAGCTTTTATATGCTGATGGAACCATTACCCTTGAGGAAAGCCTTAAATACTTTTAGACAGGCAAACACTTTGGGAATGTTCTAAATACCCCACGCCACAGGGCTCAGCTTTTCCCTATAACTAATTTCAGCTAAGTTCACTTCAGTTGAGTCACCTATATACCTACACTCGCTGCCACTTATTTGCAAAAAAATTCTCTTTGTCTATAAATTGAGACAATTTTAAAGGAACGTACCAGTTCATTTACCTAATTAAACATTAGCAGTAACAGTTTGCATCTTTTCGAAACGATTTTGCCTGAGCGGCAGACACGCTGGTGTAGGGAAATTTAATTAATTAAGCGCCAAGTAGGTTGCATGGATTTATGTCCACGTCGTTAAACTGCAGAATGCAAGCGCAAACTGCTTTAGTACGGAGCTTTATTTACGGAACAGAGAAACTAAAACCTCTCTCCCTTTTGTACGTCCTTCCATAAATTGTTATTTTACAGGTTGGATATTTCGACGGTGACGAGATTGCAGGTGAGATACATTCAGCAAATTTCTTAGTGTCAATTAAACCCAAAATACAGGATTAATATCTATATAAACATGGCTGAAATGGGTGATTCTCCGAAATTTGACCTTCCGGTTTCTTGGCGTCTGATTTCCATGGGCTCAAAAATATTGTTCAAATTAGAAGTTTATATTGAAATCAGAAGAAGTTTAAATTGAAACCAGGGTTTACGTGTCGTGGGTCTTTACGTGTTCTTATTTTAATTTGAACAATATTCTTGAGCCCATGGAAATCAGACGCGAAGAAACCTGAAGGTCAAATTTCGGAGAGTCACTTAAATGGAAAATTCATTAATGCAGTGAAAGTACAAAGACTCGGATATTTCTATTTGCCATTTCTTTAAGATTTTTAAATAAATCCGGAGACTACAGGTGTAAGGCTATCTATGCCTTCAGCTGCTTAAAGAAAACAGTGACGAATACAATGAAGGCCAGTTTGAACACGCGTTCTGAGAAGTGTAACAGCGGCCGCACTAGGCCGACATAATCAACGTAGATCCTACACGTGTGCTTCTACGACCTTCGATTAAACCATCCAGAGCAGTGCAGCAGCAGTATAGCAGGAGCATCAGTGGGTAGCCGGCCTCTCTGCCGACCAATTTGATCGGCAGCACGCGTTCTGAGAAGCAAAAGTAGAGAGTACAGGCGTACTTAGCTGACGTCATTCATCTAGATCCTCATACCGTATCTTGCTCTACAGACCCTTAGCTCGTCCCATCTGAAGACTATAGCAGGAATATCAGCGGTACGCCTAGACTCTCTGCCGTGCAGATTAATCCGTAGCATGCGTTCTGAGAAGCGCAACAAAGAGTACACAGCTGCAATAGGCTGACGGTATTAGGATCTACGTATCCTAATACCGTGTCTAGCTTCTACAGACCTTTAGCTTGCCCCATCCGGAGACTATAGCAGGAACATCAGCGGGCAGCCTGGCCTCTCTGCCGACCAGTTTGATCGGCAACACGCGTTCTGAGAAACGCAGCGGAGAATATAGCCGCACCAGGCCCACGTCGTTGACTTTGGTCTTGCTGACGTAGCGCGGATGCACGAAGGTTTCCTTCACGTCGTACATCTCCCCACCGTGTGTCTTCCACGACGAGCCCAGGCGTACGCTGAGCTCGCTTGACCGGGCTCTGTATAGAGAAAAGTAGGTATTTGGCATTAATACGGCTCGACATTAATATATGTAAGGAAAGTATGTACTCGAAAGGATCAACGCTGTGGCACACCACTACCAATAAAAATATGAAACCTAACGCGTACTAATCACTACGTATTATGATAGCTCGAGCTATCGTGAAACCAGAGATTTATGAAGTTTATAAAGGGATTGTAAACGCAGGACACTTAGCTAGGCGCGGTGATGGCAGGTGGAGTAAGTTCTGACGGAAAGGTGTCCTAGAACCGGCAGACGAAATCCGGGCCGTCCAGTGTCACGATGGGTCGATGACAGCACGAATATTGTGGCGAATACATGGATCCGAGCAGCTCAAGACCGGGTACATTGGCGTAAAGCAAAGGAAGCCTATACTCAGCAGTGGGTACTGCCCGGGCTGATGATGATAATGATTGTAACATACGATTACAATGTTTTAGGGACCTCCCTAGGTAGTTCTGATGTCAATGTATGTACGAGTATGTATGTATGTATATCTGTCTAATAAATGTCTATCTAGCACCCATTGATTCCTAAATAAAATTCTACATATAAATTGAAATCCTTTGTTATATCTTCTAGCTATGGTATTTCTGTAGATAATACTGTCAAACCCTTCTAAAGTAGTATGAATGTCCGTGCAATAGATAGATCGATCGAAATAAGACTAGAAGATACGATTGGGTATCAAATAAAATACAAAAAGACGGCTATATCCGTACATTCCGTATTATTAAATCGACATCGACAGAAAAATATGTGTCCAATATCCCAAAACAACGCCATAAGTTTCCCAGCAGCTGTATAGTGGCTCGGAGAAGACAAAGGCGCTCTCTCAAATGCGGAAATATTGGGAAGGCCCAGTGTTGCCAGACATCTTATATTTATATAATAAAGCCGTGTTAGTTAAACTATTTATATCTCAAGAACGGCTGGAGCGATTTGATTGAAAATTGGTGAAGAGGATCCCGAAAAATGTAAGGTTCCTGTGGGGTAAACAAAAACAAATACTACACTATCATAAAAAAAGTAAGCTTATTGTTAGTGTTTATTATAATCTGTTAAAATACAAATCATTTACTGCGTCACATGTAGTTATGATGAGATGTTACAATGCGTTTTGGCCATCACTTGCACCCTGTAAGGGAACAGCAAAGATGTTTAAAAAAGTAGTCGGATTATAATATCTATAATGAATGTTAAAATGAGAGATTAAAGTCTACACCATAGAGTAAGATAATAATAGTGTACACCATGCAAAATTCAGACTGGCTATGCTTTTATTAACATTTATATACACTTTTAATTAAAATTTTAAATAGTAAAAGCAATTGAAGCCTGATTTCAAACAATGTACAGACCGACCAAGATCAGAAGGCACTTCAGTGAGATTGACAGGGGGGCGTTGTAAAACGATTTTTCTATGCGAAAATGTGAAAACAGCATTAGTACGGACTTTTGCCACGTACCAAATAACCGTGATCGGACGTTAGATATTTTGACATCTGCATCTGTGAAAAAATCGAAGTTATTCTTGGTGAAAATCATAGACATAGGATGCCGCCCTGCTAGCTGAAAATGTATAAGAACTTGACATTTGCATCTGTAAATTTCGTCTACATATCTACAAGATCAAAAAGTATGCCTACTTCAACATTATTATAAACTCATATTACACTAGATTGTTTAATGTTAAATTCGCATTTGCCATTATACTAAATATTTTAAATTAAAAATAAAATAACTATAAAATTGCCAGGCAACATTCAGAGGATCCGATCGCCGGAAGCAGGCAGACGCGTCGCTTTCCGAGCGCCACGATAAATAGTTAAAAAGCCGTGCGTCGTAACGTGGCGATGCATGGGACGCTAGCTGTGAGGCCGTATTGGAAACAAGCCTACTATGTGGAACACTCTAAAATGATAGTTGAAATCCAAAGTACTTGTTTTTATTGGATATTTAGCAAAGGAGTAGACCGATCACCTGTTGCAACAAAGAAAGCACAGTCACAAGGGAAATAAGGATTGCTGCGTAACCATAGTTACGTAGTATCTACATTGAGATATAGGATCATATTCTGAGGTAACTCTACTGACAAATACCTTGCTTTCAGAGCTCAAAAACGCTGTATAACAGCTATGTTTAACTTAAAGCAAACGGACTCTTGTAAAGACTTCTTTATAAAAGTAAAATTATTGACCCTTCCATGTCTGTATATATACGAGGTCGCAGTTTTCGTCAAAGGCAATACGATATTATTTGAACGCAAAACACTTGAACGGTAAACAGATATAAACACAAGGATCCAATGTTCCCTCCTTTGTAGGGAGTGCAGCATTTAGGGTTTTGCTGTCAAGGCTTCCTAGCAAACGCACCATTTTATTTTCTTACACTATGCTAACGCTTGATGATAGAACGCGACGATGAGGTCTAGAATGACACGCGTTTGCCTAGAATATATATGCCTGTTCACTCTGGCCAACAAAAACAAAATCATTACAAGACAGAATTACGTCCTATCTTATATGCAGTGAAGCCTGTACACACCGGAACAGGAAGAAAAATCTAGAGGAAGATTTTGGAACCGACACAAACACAGGATGACACCTGAATAGAAGAGGCTAAAATACTGTAAATTGTTAGACCAACCAAACATCATATACGAATCTAAAGCATATCGCATTCACTAGCTCGGCAGCCTCGAGAGAATGGGAGAAGTTCTTTCAGTAAAAACATATAAGAAACCTCAGTATTTAAAGAAAATTAATAAATAAATATTTCACAACATCACATACAATGATCTGACTCCTAGATAGGTAGCTCAACACCTGTGTTACGGATATCAGAACCAATAGCCGAATTACAAATATATGCATATAATACTTTTTAACTTGTAAATACATACTTATAAGACATTTAAAAACACCCAGACCAATACAAACAGATATATTCATGCACACAAATGTTTGTACTTTGCGGGCGTGTGTGTTTGTTTGGTACGGCACGCATTTATATGTGAATGTAATAAAAAATCAACTCAAATCGGATAAACCCATGTTTCCTCATATTTCGCAGGCAAAGAAAACAAGATTGAAAGGGAAAGTAGGCGATAGATTCCCATGTCAATAGAATCATTACATATTCAGAGTGTTCGCAGGGCAGGGTGCGTCCTGTGCGTCACGCCTGAGGCGACCGTTAGAGGTGAGATGAATAATCACGGGGCAATGTCGATGTTAGGCTGTTACGAGACAGACATGATCCACCCTCGGCCACATCATCATTTGCCATCAGGTGAGATTGTGGCCAAATGTCTGGCTATTCGAAAAAAATAATGTGTGTTGCCTACTACCGGAATGATATCAAGCTAAAATTAGTTTTTATACTTATACAGAGAGACTGCCGAGGGTACCTTAGTCATATGTGCGTGAATCCGGAGAAATTGGGCAACGTCAATGTATAGATGTGTTGTGTGTGTTATACAGCTCTGGATTTTTCAATCCACATCCTCATCTTATCAAGTTTTCCCGGTTGCGTCAAAAGCTGTCTCATGATTCAGGATATGGGGAGTCTGGTAATTCTAATGAAGCGACTGCCGTCTGACTTTCCCAACCTTTTAACAGAGGAATCAGCCCAACTAAGTCATGGTTCACGTTTCAGAAACTAACCGAAACGTGCATGTTTCCTCGCAATGTTTTCCCTCACCGCTGAGCTAATGGTAAAAATAATGATAGAGATAAAATATGGTATCGATCAAATTCAGAGTGTTTCATGTTTCTCGGGTTAGATCGTGGTTAGGAAAGCGTAATGGTTGTCACGCTATTCGTTGGACCAGTCCAACGAATAGCACTATATACTAGCTATAGTCACTGCATCTCCAAAGATGCAGTGACTATAGCTAGATGATATATGACTGGATAAGAAACACCTGAGATAGACCGTAAATAAATAAATAATAATAATTCTCACAACATCTCATACGTTGACCTGATTCCGTACTAAGTAGCGTAAGCACTTGTGTTACAGATATCAGACAACAGAGGAACACAAATATATACTTAAATACATATATTACACCCAGACACCGAACAAACACAAGTGTTCATCGCACGAATGTTTGTCCAGGGTGGGGATCGAACCCACGACCTTTGGCGTAAGAGGCAGGGTCACTACCAATTGCGCCATCCGGTCAGTCAACTACCTAACCTAACCTAAATACTAACCATTGATTGGAAAAATCTTTATCTGCATACATAAGCACTAAGAAACACTAATAAATCTATAAAATAAGAAAGAGAATCACTGCCGACAAACTGTTAAACAGTTTGGCAGATGTAATTTTTCTGCATTAAATGTGTTTTTATATTAATAATTAATAAATAAAAAAAATGTGAAATATTAACTAGAAAGTAACCAAATACGTTAGACGCTGGACACCAAGCTTTATGACGCCCTCCACATTGAAAAAGATAGACATAGATGGAGGTCTATCATAAAGAGCAAATTGACCGCCCATGGGAGGAATCACGACCCTCAGTAATGAGGATAATGACTAGAGGAGGAAGAACTAGAAAGTGATTGCATGGGGTATGAATATTTTTCATACCCCATGTGGCCGTGTGGTCCCGGCAGAGTAGAATAGGCCACCCTCACTCTTACCGAGGTGTCGTAAAAGGCGACTAAGGTAAAGCTGCTGGCATGATCATCAGCACCCAGAGAAGGAAAACTCTGCATTTATATCAAAACCTTCGCCAACCCGTCTGCCAAGCGTGGTGAGTATGGCAATTACCCCTCATGTGATTGAGGGAGGCCCGTGCCCCAGCAGTGGGGACTTAAATGGGCTGATGATGATGATGATGATGATGAATATTTTTCAGTGCCAATTACCTTAGCAACCTTCTTTAAAATCCAAAAAAATCATAAACTTAGATACTAATTTAAATTCGACGTGATGGATAGCCTCAACCTGATCACCCCTACTTTGCATCGACACGTGAACGATAAATTGAACTGTGAAAAGGAACGTAAACCCACCGTTCCCATAAAGAGCGTCGCCGTCGCCAGCTCCGATTTATACAATACAGACCGATTGGGGGCAGGTCGTGTATCTCTTCGGCCTCAGCCCGATGGTTTTTTTTTTTATCTTTTATTGCACAAATTTTGATACAATAAGGCGAACTTAATGCCAAGAAGCATCCTCTACCAGTCAACCTTTGGGTCATGCAGAAAGTGCAGTGGTGCGGCGAAAAGAAAATTTTAAGTTACTAGTAAGGAAAAAAACTAATATTAAATAACTACATTATATACATACCTATATATATATAAATATATTTAAATAAATATATTATTAAAAAGTACATTATAAATAAATACAATATATAGTTGTAAACAAAAAAGTAAAATACATAAGAAAAAAAGATACTACACATAATATGTTATTTATATACATATAAGCAATTAAGTCATGCGGAAAGATTAGATGTCAAAAATGCTCACGAACCCTTTTTTTGAATGAATGCCTATTCAGTGAGGTTTTAATATTAATAGGCAGCAAATTCCAAATGTGTTGGTTTTGTCTGTTTGTTCTTTGCATGGTAGAGAAGTAAAAAAAAATGCCGAACTCTACAAAGTATTTGAGATTTTTTTTTCTTGGACTCAGGAAAGTGAAGGACAGAACTAATTATTTGAAAGTGATGTTTCTAATGTGTAAAATATTTACTGAAAAGAAGAAAAACTTCAGAAAATTAAAACAATAACTGAGACTTTAGGTCTCTCAGGCTTAGCTAAAAGTAAGTATCTAATTATTCAACAGAGATTAGGCGCCGACTTCGGTAAAATCTCTCCTCCTCCTCCTGTTATAAAATGTTATTTGAAGTGTATAAAGTTATAAAAATATTATTTTACACTTATTAGTTCGTGGTTTTTGAAGTCTCTTCTTTTTAGTGTCTCAATTTTTGGCGGTCCCTCCCCCCTCCCTTTGCCCTCCACCCCCGAAAATAACTAACAAACTAATTGTGGATACAGTATTTAAAGAGTAATCCTTTAACTCCTTACCGTTGAGGAGTTGAGCTTCCATCATCGGCAGAGCCACAAAATTAGTACAATCGGTCGTAAACACTGGTGCAGTTTTGAAAAAATATACACAAAACATTACGTGTCCGTATAAAACTTGAGAGTTCCCCTCAATTTTTCCAGGATCCCATCATCAAATCCTGATATCCTGATCATGGTACCAATCCGGGACTATCCAATCTCCAACTAAAAAATAATTTTCTAAATCGGTTCAGAAATGGCAAAGTAATCGGCGAACGAACATAAAAAAAATATATACATGTCGAATTGAGAACCTTTTTTTTATGCACAAAATACACAATAGAAAAGTAAGAGGGGTAGGGGTTTTTTGATTAGGGGCGGAAAAGAAGAGTTACCTGAGCAGACAGTGCGCAGCTGTGAGCAGCCACAGGTCCGTGATGACAGATCCTCCGCATATGGGGTACGACTTCTCCCGTAGCGACACCTGCCACGGAACCGCGGCTATAGATGTGTTGCGGCCGGAGACTATACGCCGTGTGGACCCTATAGAGTAGAATAGTTAAAGTAAAGTACGACGATGAGGGAAAACATCGTGAGGAAACCATCACCTTTTGGAACGGGGCGTCTCAATCGGAGTGATATAAGGCGTTACAGAAAACCGGCGTGATGCAGCGCCTGCTCTGTGTTTCGCCGAGAGTGGGTCCAATCCAGGGAAGGGGAGTTTAGAGGTTGGCAGCGGAATTGTGACTTCACTGCTGCCGCATTCCTGGGTGTCCATGGGCGGCGGCAATCGCTTACCATCAGGTCATTTGTCTGATATCATAAGTATAAAAATTATTTCGGTATATTTTTTTTTTTCACTTTGTACCTATCTGATAGGTTTTTTTTACCTATCAAATTGCCAAATTGCAAAAAGTCACCATACTATTTTATTTTTATTTAAGACTATGTTTTATGTTTTATATTAAATAGAGATAATTGTATTTGTGATGATAAAAAATCTTGAAAATTACCATTTTTTACTGGGCATAATTGATTTTATCGATAGTAACTTTTTATAAAAAATAAAAAATACTTTTTTCTGATTAACTATCCTACACGTCCCTAATCGTTGTCCATTAAGGCACAGATAATTATTGAGTAGGAAATGTAGCGTTAATATTTAGGCACTTTACAAAATGCATGGAAAATAAAATTCCAAAGAAAATCGCCATACAAAAGGGCAATTACATAGGTAAATAGGTACCTGTTATTATTATAACACCCGGTACCTCTGTGTATCAACATGATAAAATAAAATGCTATGACTATGCCTCATCATCATCATTTCAGTCAATAGACGTCCACTGCTGGACATAGGCCTCCCCCAATGTTTTCCACACAGATCGGTTATGTGCCGCCCGCATCCAATGGATTCCCGCGATCTTCACCATATCGTCGGTCTACCTTGTGGGGGGCCTGCCACGGCTGCGACTTCCTGTACGTGACCTTTCCGCCCCAACGGCCGTCTGTTCTCCTCGCTATGTGCCCTGCCCATTGCCACTTGAGGCATGCAATCCTTTGAGCTTTGTCTGTGACCTTAGTTCTCCTGCGGATCTCATCATTTCTGATACGATCACGCAGGGAGACTCCGAGCATAGCCCTCTCCATTGCTCTCTGGGTGACTATGAGCCTCCATCCATCAGGACCAAGAATCAAAACCCATACCTCTCCAGCGAGGTGTGAAACAGGGTGCCGTTATATCGCTTCTGGATCTGGATATATAACTTATGGACTGGGATGGACTTGGCATCAATATAAATGGCGAATACATGATGCCTGCCGCGACTTTTTACAGATGGAGTTTAGCTAAAGGAACTTTTCTGGTTCAACTTCCTCTTTCAGGTTAAAAAGTGTTGTGTAGTGTGTTTGTAGTTTGCTTCAAAGTTACGTGTGTGAACCTATTACACTTGTATTTACTTGTAGAATTGATTGTTTTTAAATGAATTTAAAACTAAATTTCGTTAGCGATACAAGGGAAGAAAAAATCCCGAAACAAAGTGAGAGCGGGCCATTATAATAGGAGAAAAAAAAAAGAAAACTATTTATTGACCACAACATATAAAACAAATTATAAATAAAAACGGTACAGAGCAAAAAAATTTCGGCCAACAAGGCTCAGCCTTAGCCCCAACACCATCCTGAGCGTGCTCAGCCAGAAGCCGGACAGCCCCGCGCTGCGGCACTGGGTCCAAGTGCATGTGCGCTTGCCCGGGGTCGCAGCGCGCGGCAGATACCTAAATTAATTGGTTGTGGTTCTACTAACATAATTTTTAAGTATTTTTGTATACTAATAATATTATGGGCAAAGCCTGAAATAAATGAATTTTTTTTTTTTTAGCATATGCTGCAACTGCCGCAAGCAACAGCTGCGGCGCTGGTTTTCAGTCTGGACCTTGAGTGACGCCTAAATTTAAATTATAAATATTTACATGCAACACAGAAGAATACAACTTATAAATACTAAGCATAGATTAAAGGTAACATTCAGGGTTGTTAACTTTCGTATTTTTTATGAGCCTTCAAAGTTAATGGAGTTGATTTCAAAAGAGTTAATAACTTATTTAATGCAGGTTAACTTACCTCGTCGACCCGAAGGCATGTTTTCTGCAAAAACGGTTTTTATTAGTTACATAATTATGATTAGACTAAACGTAAGTACCTACATAAAAGCCAGTTCAATTTACGTTCAAATTTTGATTACCGACATCATAAATAGGCAATAGAACCATTAATTTATTCATTAAAAAAGTCATCAAAGTGTACCTACTCTTTAATTGTTTTAATTCATACAAGTGTGTGGTTATGTAATGACTTTTGTATTTAATCTACTTAATTCTAATTTTAATTTTATATCTATTGAATTTTTTTTTCTTGTTATTGTGATTTTAATTTCTAGTTTTTAAGCACATAATTTTAAACATTATATGGAAAAGGTCGGTTTAAATTAAATAAAAAATCTAACAAAAACAAAAACAATTTTGTTGTTATGTTTCCCGTTATTCATTTTTTAAATATAATTATGAATCAATTAATTAATTATAATGTAATCAATACAATTGCTGTGCCTTCTAAAGCCCCATATGTTGACTTTAAGACCTTAATTATGTACACATGTGATGCAATTAATAAATGAAAATGAAAAATAATGTACCTACATAAACATTCGGGGTTCCCTTTGTCAAATATATTCAAATTAATTTATTGAAATAAGTAAAGAGAATCAGAGGGCGTACAACGGAACCATCTTGTAACGAACAAGAATAATATAACTGTTGTCGCATACAAACAAAGGAGAAGCCCAATCCGGCGGAAAGGGGGGCTTGAAGGTAGGCAGCGCACTTGTGTTTCCACTACTGGTGTCGCGGGTGTCCATGGACGGCGGCAATCGCTTAACATCTGATCCGTCCGCTAAAAAAAAGAAGCATAATATTTTTTATTGAATTTTTGTTATAAATTATCTATGTATATATTATTGGGTATGTATGTATTGTTTATTATTATTTATGTAATGTAATAATATTAATATATAAAATAATGTATATTTCTGCCATTCTCAATTTCATTTGTTAAACTTCTTTGCACTGCCTTCCCTTATTACGAATACGATATTTCTTTCCTCTACCCAAAGGTTGTCTGGAAGAAATCGCTACAAGCGATAAGACCGCCTTATTGTACTGTCTGTTGCTGTTGTATCATGCTTGTATTTTATTTTTGTGCAATAAAGAATATCTATCTATCTATCTATCTATCATAACGCGTGTGAAAGAGACGAAAATAAAGATTCGGTCGTGAATTCCGTTTCGTTGTATGCCTCCTGATGTAGAAAATTGACAGATTGCAGAAACCATGCGAGGGGCTGTCTGTACATGTAGGTTTTGTCAAAATCGTTCTTACTGTAATGTCATTAGTATTAGTAGATATATACAGTTGTACCTAACTGCTCCTACTGTTGACCGTACGAAATGCTCAGCCAAACCATACAAAGAGACCAAATCCATTTTATTCTAAATCACGATTAAATTTACTACCGTACTAAATGTCATGTCATCCCGTTCCAGCACGCAATGTTAAGGTGACGGGTAGGGCACACTACAGCTACTAAACCGGATCTATTTTAAACAATTTCGGGGTTACCTACAACCTCGCGGCAAACACTTTTAAATAACCATGTACATTATGTTGGGTCCGTTTTTGTACGCGAAAAATTGATTTACGCCAAAAGTGGCCGCTTTTGGCGTGAATCAATTTTTCGCGTACGCTTTGGACCCAACATTTTTGCATGGTTATTTGATAAATAGTATAACTGTTTGCCGAGAGGTTGTAACCCCGAAATTGTTTAAAATAGATCCCGTTTAGTAGCTAAAAATGAAAATCGATTGACGTCGCTAGTGTGCCTACCCGTCACCTTAAAATGGGCTGTCACGATTTTAGTTCCGGGACTATCCTCAGTTCGCGGTTTGTAATAAAGTTCCACTGCTGGACATAGGTCTCCCCTAATGCACGCCACTGCTCCCGATTTTCGGCCACTCTCATCCAGCCTTCGAATGTCATCATCCCATCTTGTCGCAGGGCGTCCTACACTACGCTTACCGAGTCGCGGTCTCCACTCAAGGACTTTACGGCTCCAACGGCTGTCAGTTCTGTTCTCAAGGTTAATGCCTGTTAGTAACAGCTGACGTTTTCGTTTACTTTAGGCTTTGTAAATCTCCTATTTACGTTTATCCCTCAGTTTGTCACGCAAGTTCGCTGTGTTGTGTTGTTCTTTTGTAACCTTTGTTTGAATAACAATGTTTTGCAAAGCTACACAAAAGCTTGCTAAACAGACCCGCGAGTAACTTAGCTAAGCTTTTTATTAATAGTAACTGTTCCAACAGTATCTTTAGGTTTAAATGAGAATACACACCTCAACTTTGTCTAGGGAAAATGATAGTTTTAACATCTTTATTCCGAAAATGATAGTTTTAACATTCTCAAAAACTACGTTACCGATTTAAAATATTTGACAATGACAAATTATACTCTAATAAGAAAATCGGTATTCCACTCACCACACCGGTCAATCTTCCAAAAAACGCGGTCTCTTTAATCACTCGACATTGGCAAAATTATAAATTTGTCGCAAGACATAGTAGCAGCCATTAATAATAATAGTAAAAAAATCGGTAGTTACTTCAAGAAAACGTTAATTCCTACGGAAAACATACATCATTCCAGGCAGGGGCAAGTTTAACGCTCCAAAGATAAAATAATAATCAGCCAATGTACGTCCACTGCCGCCCTCAATGATCTCTACACAGATCGGTCCTATGCCGCCCGCATCTAAAGGGTTCCCGCGATCTTCACCAGATCGTTGGTCCACCTTGCGGGAAATCAAATTATTTAATCCTATTAAAATAATTCTTTTAAAGTTAGCGTTCAAGCCTCGGAGCCGTACATAAGTATAGGTCGTATTACTGTCTTGTATATTCTCAATTTCGTACTTCTGCTGAGAAGCTTGGACGATAATACTTTATGTAGGGCTGCACTGCAACGTAGGGTGTTATAGATGCGGAAATCAATCTCGTCATCTCTCGTGTTTGTGTCAGTAATAGTGTAGCCCAAGTATTTGAACTTGCTCACTCCTTTATACGTTGTATCTCCAACATGAAGATCTTCTCGCTTTGCCCGTGTGTTTTTAAAAGAAGAGCAAAAACTACTCGTTGCGGAAAGAAAGGTACTCCGCAAAATTCTGGGCCTAGTAAAATTACAAGACGATGGCTGGAGGATACGCACAAATGTCGAAATAGAGAAGATTGTAAACACGCCTAACATCATCGGCGAGACCAAGGCGCATCGTCTTCGATGGCTTGGTCACCTCGAGAGACTGGACGAGCATCGTCTCGTGAAGAAAGCATACCAGAACCGACCGATTGGGCCGACGCCCGGTAGGCCGGCCTTGGTATCGCTGGAAGAACGTCGTCGAGAATGATCTGCGAGAACTTCAGGCCGGTGACTAGCGACAAGAGGTGCAGGATCGATCAAAGTGGCGTTCTCTTGTTTCGGAGTGGAGTGGAGTAAGTAAGTATTAAAATAATTAGGCTTATAAGTTCTATGCTTAAACATAACTTCATAAGATCGCCATAAATGTGCACTTTTTCTGAAGAAACCTACGTTTACACAAATAGGTAAAAGGGTTACGTAAAGTTTAGTTTCTTAAGAGCCGGTAACGCATATTATATGTGATACCTCAGGAGCCCAATTCTCGTGCTCGTGACATTTATTTTCATCCGACATATATCACTAAAACATAGTTTTTAGGGTTCCGTAGCCAAAATGGCAAAAACGGAACCCTTATAGTTTCGTCATGTCCGTCTGTCCGTCTGTCCGTCTGTCACAGCCGATTTACTCGGAAACTATAAGTACTACAGTGATGAAATTTGATGGGAATATGTGTTGTATGAACCGCTACAAAAATATGACACTAAATAGTAAAAAAAAGAATTGGGGGTGGGGCCCCCCATACATGTAACTGAGGGATGAAATTTTTTTTTTCGATGTACATACCCGTGTGGGGTATCAATGGAAAGGTCTTTTAAAATGATATAAAGTTTTCTAAAAAACATTTTTCTTAAAGTGAACGGTTTTTGAGATATCAGCTCTCAAAGTCGTAAAAAGTATGTCCCCCCCCCTCTATTTTTATAACTACGGGGTATAAAATTCTAAAAAAAATAGAGGTGATGCATGCTAATTAACTCTTTCAACGATTTTTGGTTTGATCAAAGTATCTCTTATAGTTTTTGAGATAGGTTGATTTAACTGTAATTTTGGACTTTGCTGCTACGGAACCCTTTGTGCGCGAGCCCGACTCGCACTTGGCCGGTTTTTTGTATGGTTTTCGGGTGCTATCCGCCATGTTTTCAAAATATCACGAGCACGAAAATTGGGCTCCAGGTGTTGCAGATGTCCATGGGCGGCGGTGATCACTTTCCATCAGGTGTGCCGTCTGCTCGTTTGTCCACTATAATGTAAAAAACAAACTTTCTACGCTGGCTCAGCGATCTGAAGTGAATCTTGGCATCCGACACGAGAATTCGCCATTCTGTTCTGTTCTCAGCCACCTGTCGCCAATCCGGCCTTTGTAGGTGACCAAGATATCGTTAATTACAAATAACCAGGAAAAAATATTTACCAGTTAATTTCGATAGCAGACAGTTGTACATGGTCTTATACTTCTCCTGAATATGTGTTTGGTTCAAAAACGAAAGTATATCATTTTTGTGTCTCTCTGCTTCTCCAGCCAAGCCTGAGTAATCTATCTCCGCGGCTTTGCCAGCCGTTATGATCTCCGTCTCCTTGGTGCACTCACTGATGACGATGAGAAATAACACGCGGTTCAGTATTGTCAGCTTATGTGCCATGATGTCATTACTACGTACTGATCAAAACATCGAAAAAAAAAATTTTTTTTTAATTTATTTTACTGGCACACCTGGATCAGTAGGTACCTACGATACCTACTACGGAGTTAATTCGAAAGAAACTGTTGCCTTTATCATTATTGATTCAGATGACGACAATGTCGCGTGCTGCGGGCATAAAGTGTAATGGCCGTGAAATTAGGCCTGGTTTATTGAGTGCATTCGGATTTATGCAACAGCTTTGCAGCCATAACACGAGAGTAACGGGTCACGTGGAACAGGGACTCTGGATGTGACTGTTGTGTAATGTATAACAAATAAATATTTCACAACATCACATACATTGATCTGACTCCGAGATAGGTAGCTCAAGCACCTGTGTTACGGATATCAGAATCAACAGTGGGATTACAAATATATACATATAATACTTTTCTTTTGTAAATACATACTTATGATACAAAGCAATAACCGGACATGTTCATGCACACAAATGTTTGTACTGTGCGGGGATCGAACCCGCAACCCTTGGACCAAAGGCAGCGTTCACCTACCACTGTTCCAAACGGGTCGTCCAACAGATATGGAGTTACGTAATGTTTTGTACGTTTGTGTTACTATGAGTTCATAACTGTGTTTATCTATAAGTATACGCTGAAAATACTGTTTTGGTTGAAAAATTATATTGCCAGAAGAAGGTCGTATGTACTGTTTTTTTTAATATGGCTCTACCCGAAGATAATTTGCCAATGTCAAGTAACTTATTGAGAATAAGTAGGTAGTCAACAGTTGAAGTCAGTCAAATTGACAGTCACTCAATAAAACGCCGGTATTTTACGTTTTAGTCCACCTACGGATTCAGCGACTATCACTATAAAAGCAATCGCAGGTTTTTAGACTCTATTAGGTCCAAGTAAGTTGTCACGAGACAACGCACTCAACACACAATAGCAGTGTTCAAAACGATGCAATCCAATGATTCTTATTATTAGGATCACTTTGCGGCACTTCACTGCACAAATAAACACCAAATTTGTACACTAAAAACACTAGACACTAATTTAAAACCTTCGAATTCCATCAGCCCACAAGGCTTGTTTTAGAGTTTAGACCTACCCGCCGAATCCCCTATGTACTGTTTGACGAAGAAAATCGATTGGCATAGGACTTATTTTCTAACTTAAACTCGTTTTTACCTTCTTTAATACTACTTACTTACTGCTATTTTCCTAAACAGGTAGTATCTACAGCCTATTACCCGATTACGGCGAAGCAAAAAGGAGGGTTTGAGTTAAATTACCCAACACATTAATTAAAATTAATGTGCTGGGTTTTAGTTTTTAAACTTTATTTTTGTTTACCATATTTTTAGTTATGTAAATAAAATTACATATTTGAAATGTGCTAAAAAAACTCTTTCATCTGATACCCCACACGGTACCGTCAAGCAAAATTTTTTTTAGTTCCTTACTCTAAGTCCCCTAGAGGGCGCTGTAGTCAATTGAACGTGACGTCATGTCGCCTATAACCCTTAGACAATTTAAATTGTCTGAGCCTATAACCAGAAGACAATCAAGACGCTTCTAACGACACCTCATTTGTTTAAATAAGTATGATATCTAGTTTAGAAGTTATGAGGGAACAGATGAACAACCATACATACATACATACAGGTCATTATGATTTTGACCTGAAATATGTTAAACAAAAATAAAGTTTAAAAACTAAAACCCGACACATTAATTTTATTATATTATTATAATGAATCTATTTTGCTAAAGTAGGTGGCATACGACCACGGCGATACGGCATAATAATTTCAGCAGAGACAATTTTCTTGTTCCGTAGAACATGTCGTGGTCGTGTTTTTTTGGTAGTCGGGTTTTAGTTTTTAAACTTTATTTCAGTTTAATAATTACTAAGGAAAAATTCGTTTCAAGTTTTGCAATTGTCCAAACCGACTCCGGTCTATCTGGACAACTGATGATCTGCTAAGTAGGAACTGTGTCAGTTACCCCCACGGTTACTAAAATATAAGGCGGGGCCCTCATTAATAAATAGGTAAGTTTAATGACCGAAATAATTTTTCATCCCAGGAATCTTTTCCTCCATCTTTATCCATTATCTATTTATAGATTGTACCTATGATGTTAGCTAAAATAATGTTTTATTGTATTATGATTGATTGTGAACATGTATCCAAAATGTATATAGTATTGTTCTATGTAATAAAGAATACCTATCTTTCTAATAGTTTCTAAGGATTCTATACAATTTTGAATAAAAGCAAACAAATACACTGTTTTCATGAACCTATATTCTCCGTAATATCGCGCGGATGAGACTTGTTGCTATTCGATTTGTGCAGGCTCTTAGATTCTTTCCTCGCAGCGAACAATCATGGATTACTTCTAAATTGGAGACAATACTCCCCTCTGTCCCGAAGGATTCTCGCAACGGTTATTATCAGTAAAAAATAAAAGTACTCTGTACGCGGAAAGTTTCATTCGTAAAGGGTGAGAACTTTAGTCGCCCCTGGGTCTTGCTACCAATTTAAAACTTAGAAAATCTGCTGTTGGATTGTATTTAATGAGTTTCGCTTCAGGTGGCATGTCCGAGGGAGCCCTGTTTGTCCCGGGCCAATCTGTAATTAAATTTGTTTCATTTGAACAAGTTTGGGTTCGTTTGAAAAGATTCTGTAATGCGAGTGGACGAGAAAAAGCTTTCACGTGTAGGTACGATCTGAGTTGTATTCTTTGTGCTCGTATAACATCGGTTTCTTTTGATTACATTACGACGAGAAAGCAGCGTTCTATTTATGTACTTTATTCATTAATTTAGATTTATACCTAATCTGCAGGTACTGCAGCCGTGTGGTCCCGGCAGAGTATGAAGTATTTAAAGGGTTACAGGAGCATAACAAGTAATTGTCAATCAGAAAAAAGTTGCGTGATCAAATCACTCAAAAGACAACAAGTTTCTTATATATAACTTGTTCCTAAATCAATCAGTAGTAATAAGTAATCAGTTAAGGCTGTAGCCCTACAAGTAGTATTGCTGTTTCTTTAGTAGTAACCATAGGGTAAGGTAATGATAGTCTGGATTGTGTCTAGTCTTAATTAATTTAAATAAGGTTAAATGTAGGTACTTATGTACTTTATGACGTCAGCACGCACAGTGACGTCCCTTAGTTCCTTGGACTCTACAGAAGACCAGCGTCGGGGTGTCCTTTAGACACTGTGACACATGCTGAGTGAAGCCCATTTTAGTGCTTTTCTAATGTCCATTTCGTTATATTTTTATTTTTTTTGTGTATGTTTGGCGCTGAATAAATTATTTTATTCTTAAAATTACACAACTACACAAACCTACCTACACAAATTGTATCTTTGAGACATTCCTCGCTTTACCCCTGTACCCTTCATTTTTGTGTACTTACATAAAAGCAAGATATGATTTTGCTGTTCTAAAAAAAATTGCCCGCTGATCAAAATTAATGCGAGTGCCTTGAATCTAAAGTTGAAGTCTTGTGATTCGAATACCAAATGCCAGGCCCAATCGATACGAACCGCGGGCCATAATCACAAGGGCACCTGAACACTTCATTTGACGCCTCCCGCCGTAAAACAAAGCGTGAACTCAGCGATATCAAAAAGTTGTCGAGTTCCAGAAGCACACTCCACAGTGCTCGCGCTGTTAAGTGTGAAATGCCGTCGTGACGTCGAATTTCCCATGGTTAGGGGTGGGAAGTTTTGTGAATACTCACTTACTTAATAATAATAATAATATCCTGCAACCGATTTCGGCTAAGGCGGCCAATCTCAACGATCAGCCACTTACGCAGGATATATTATAGTGCTCAAGTGTGTGCGCAAACACAAGTGCACTCTCTATTCCCTTGTCGTCATGACCTTTTTCAGGGTCATGACATAGGCTGAGTGAGGACCATTTATGTTGGAGGTCACAACGCACAATATATATGCACTGCCTGGTTATTTGTATCCTTATTATTTTGTTTGTTTGTTATTTTGTAACTGTATGTACTCGTATATAGTGTTGTGATGTCCAAAAAAATAAATTCTTTTTTTCTTTCTTTCTTATATACTCTACCGTCTGCCGCGTCCTGAGTACCTACTTGCGGTTAGTACCTAGATAGTTTATAGATGGAATATAAAAGATGCACTTTAATGCACAAAGTTTACAGATATATGGTATAAATATAGTACAATGTAGGCGGTCTTATCGCCAATAGCAAACTCTTCCTCGGGGTAGAGGAAAGGTTTTAAAACTAAATTAAGTTTCTAGCGGTAGATTAAACATAGTTATTTTTTATCATTTACATCCTGAAAACCTGACAATAGGTATCGTTAGTAAAGGCCATTTAGCATGTTAGATCAACAAAACAAGCGAAAAAATGTCAGCTGTTCCATACAAAATAGAATATCCTCCCAGCAATTCAACTCGCAAAATATTGAGACGTTGCTGACTCGTAGAGAGCACAAAGACCAAACATTATTATTTAAAATCATTAATGGTTTAATTGATTCTCCCTCCCTTTTGAACCGATTAGCATTCAGATGTTCTAGACCAAGCGCACGGCATAAATTTACATTTTCGGTAGCCTTTTCAAATTTCAAATTTCTTTATTGCAGACAACATACATAGGTCCATAGCTTAAAAAACTTAATAATAGGGTTAGTAAATAGGTACTTAGAGTGTTTTTATTTGATTTATTTATTAAGGTTACTCATTGTACCATGTACCTTAGGGGCACTCGTTGCAAACTCGATCCGGCTGTCTTTTGCAAGACAAGGTATAGAAATAATAGCTTTATTATTAGATCATGTAATAAATACTATAGTACTTACGGTGGCCTCGACATATTTCATGAAAAAATGGCGCGTTTTCGTCGCCTTCTGAAGGAGCATTCATGTGTACACACTTAATAATAAGTATAAAGTTTTCTTTTTTTATCTTTTTTGCTTTTTTTTTGCTTTTGGTTGACTGGTAGAGAATGCTTCTTGGCATTAAGTTCGCCTTATTGTATCAAAATTTGTGCAATAAAAGTTTAAATAAATAAATAAATAAATAACTGCTATTACGAATTTGTCGTTTTGTTTAACTTATAATTCCTGAAGTGCAAGTTTCTCATTCAACATTATTTCAAAATTCAAAAAATTCAAAATTCAAAAGTTCTTTATTTGCATAGGCTTATATACAGCTCTTACAAATCGTCATACATGAAAAAAAATATAAATTATAGCTATGTATATTATACATGTAATTAAACATATATGTCGATACAAAAAATATACTAAGATATTAATAAATATAATGTGATTCTACCACCGGAATCGGAAAGTTGATTCTGACGAGAAGATCCGGCAAGAAACTCGCCAGTTACTCTTTTTAATCACCAAATTTTTTTAAGTACAGTATCATGGGTGTAGGCGAACAGTTTATCATTTCCACAAATTCTTGTCATTTAAGTAATCATTAACTGTATAATAGGCTTTTGCCATTAAATAATTTTTAACATGTGTTTTAAATTTAGGCATTGGTAAATCAACAAGCTTTTGTGGTAATTTATTAAATATTTTAATACTCATTCCTACGAATGAATTACCAATCTTATGAAGTCTGAGATGTGGAACAGCAAGCTTGTGTTTATTCTAGTATTTAGGTTTTGGTTGTCGGATTTTCGAGGGAAGGTTTCTAAATTTTTATAAACATACATAATACAATCAAAGATGTACTGTGATGCTAATGTTAAAATGTTAATTTCTTTGAACAAGTTTCTAAGCGAGTCTCGTGGCCTAAGTCCGTATATGGCCCTGACAGCTCGTTTCTGTAGCACAAAAATAGCTTGAATATCAGCCGCAGAGCCCCATAACAGCAGACCATAAGACATAACGCTATGGAAATAACTGAAATACACAAGTCTGGCTGCTTCAATATCGGTCAGATGTCTTATTTTTTTGACTGCATATGCAGCCGAACTAAGTCTCCCTGCCAGGGCTGCAATATGAGAACCCCACTGTAATTTTGAGTCTAACGTGACGCCTAGAAAGACTGTAGAATTAATTACTTCAACATTTTGACTATTCATATTAATCCTAGTGCTGACCTGTCTTACGTTGGGCAATGTAAATTTGACACATTTAGTTTTTTTAGCATTGAGAAGTAAATTATTTACAGTAAACCAATGTACCACTTGAGTGAGAGCATTATTTACATCGTCAAAGTTATCTTTATGTCTATTAGTTTTAAAAATTAAAGAAGTATCATCTGCAAATAATACTATGTCACACAAGTTTTTAGTAAAGTAAGGTAGGTCATTTACATATATAATAAACAGTAAGGGCCCCAATATCGAGCCCTGGGGCACTCCCATCTGTAAAAGGGCGCCAGGAGAGTTAGTTCCATTAACATTGACTTTTTGAATTCTATCACTTAGGTATGACCGTACTAAGCTCAGAGAGCTATCTGTGAGGCCGTAATGCTGTAGCTTCATTAATAATGTTTGGTGATTAACGCAGTCGAATGCTTTGGATAGGTCACAAAATATACCTACAGCATCTTGCTTATTTTGCCATGCATCAAAAATGTGCTTGATGAGTGCAACTCCCGCATCAGTAGTAGATTTGCCTTTAGTAAATCCAAATTGTTTATTATGCAATAATTTGTTCAGATTAAAATGACCCAATAATTGATGGAATATAACTTTTTCATATATTTTACTAAGGGCAGGTAAAATGGATATTGGTCTGTAATTAGATGGGTCACTTCTATCACCTGATTTGAAAAGTGGTAGAACTTTGCTATATTTCATCAGATTTGGAAATTGACCAATATCTACGCATTCATTAAATATTACAGCTAAATATGGGGCAATGATTTTTATTATATTTTTTAATATTTCTACTGATATTCCCCACAAATCTTCTGTTTTCTTTACGTTGATGTCTTTAAAAGTTTTAAGTATAGTTTCCGGGTTGATGTGATGGAAACTAAAAGAAGTCAAGCACTCATCCACACTGGATTGAAGAAGACAATTAGCAAGCTGAGGACTAGAATTTAAGTTACTAGTGGTAATAAGAGGTATATTAGCAAAGAATGATTCAAATGCCTTTGCTATTTCTACGTCCTCGTTGAGTTGTTTATTATCAATTTTCAAAGAGTACTTGAGGTCTTGAGTAGTATTTTTACAAGTCTCTTTATTAATCATATTCCAAGTGGCTTTGATTTTATTATTTGAATTTTTAATTTTATCTTTTAAATAATTCGCTTTTGCTATTGCGCAGACTTTTTTAAATAGCTTGGAATAGTTTCTAACATGTTCAGTTATTGTAGGATCATTGGAGTTAGCTTTAATGTTATATAATTCAAATAAAGTGCGCCTGCTTTTGAAGATGCCTTTAGTAGCCCAATCGCTAAAAATTGTTTTAGTATTGTCTACTTTGACTTGTTTCTTAGTAAAAATTACTTCAAACTCCTTTTCAATAACATTAAACAAAGTATTGTAAAGTTCATCAATATTAGCATACTTACTTACTTGCATCAGGAAAACGTTGTTTTCAACATTTTCCTTAAATTTTTCCACACGACTAGTGGTGATTGGCCTATAGACAAAAGAAGAGGAAGCAGTTGCATGACGGTGTTCAAAAACAGCTATCTGTCCTGTATGGTCTGAATTTATAAAATTTATTATTGATTTTTTAATCGCCTTACAATTACAGAAAATATTATCAATACAAGTAGCTGATGTGGGGGTAATGCGTGTAGGGTCATTAAACAGATGGCGTAAATCAAAAGATTTAAATAGATTAAGAAGCATACCCGAACTTTGACTGTGTTCTAAGATGTTAATATTGAAATCCCCACATACAATTACTTGCTTGTTGCAATTAGTTGCTTTTCTCAGCACCTCCTCCATGGCAGATTCAAAGTTATTGTAGTTACCAGAGGGAGGTCTGTATACACAAATAATGATAAACCGTTCAATCTCTACACAAGATAGTTCAATAGTTCGTTCAGTTGAAAGTGCGACTATGTCTTTGCGCTCCTTTGCTTTTAATGAATTATGTAATAATATAAGTGACCCACCCCTAATGGCCGACTTTCTTGTGAACGCACTTATGACTTTATAATTATCAATATTAATAATAAGTTCATGTTGCCTCAACCAGTGTTCAGTAACACAGAGGACATGTATATTCATTTTATTTAAAAAAAGTTCCAATTCCAAATCTTTACCGGAGAAGCCCTGTATATTTTGATGAACAATATTTAAATGCCTAGACTTCCCCTTTGTCATTAAATCTAGTGTGCAAGAGGTGTTCTCTATTGTCTCTAAATTACATTTAAATTCATTGGAACTAATTCCAACGTCTGATTACACATGTCATATTTTTTCTGCTCAATAGGAGCAGATATGGTAGCCAAGTTTTTGGCTGAGCAATCTAAATAATAAGATAGCGACATTGCTATTAGTCGTTTACAGTATTTATTAAGATAATATTTATCCTTTGTCAAATGAAAGTATGACTTTGTATAATTATTTATGTCAATAACATGCATTTTTTTTACATTATATGTCAAAGTATTCAATGTCATATTTAAATTATATCTATAAGTATTTTCTACTTGTGGCAAACTGTTATTATAGGGAAGTGTAAATAATACAATTTCGTTTACATCTAATAAACTAAGAGAGTGTAGGTACTAAGACAAAATATTTTTATTTACATTTCCCCTATTCCCTACCATAATTACTATTGAGGTATTCTTATGGAAAGTTGTTTGTTTAATTTTATTCATTATGTCAGAAAAAGATGCACCCGGTACACAATTATTGATAGTCGACTGTCCGGAAGAAAATAAAAGGTGTCCCATATCTTTACCTAACTCGTCACTAAACATGACAATTTTTTTGTTTTCAATAGGTTTAGGTTTAGCATTCAAATTTGTATTACCTAGTAGTGGAAACTAATTAGGCTAGTGAGTTACTTAAATTTAATAAGTCTAAATGTATTAATATTTAAGCTGTTTGTTTCCTCAATAAAGAAAAATAAAATTAAAAAATTAAAAAATAAAGCAATATTCCTTTTTCCCGCGCTCGTGCAAACTCTGGAATGAGCTTCCAGCCGCGGTGTTCCCTGATCGCTATGACATGTACTTTTTTAAACGAGGTTTGAAAAGAGTTCTCTCACGGCAGGCAGCGGCATGACTGTGCTCCGGCATTGTTGATGTCTATGAGCGGCGGTTACCGTTTGCCATCAGATGGGCCGCAAGCTCGTCTACCTACTATAAGCAATAAAAAAAAAAATGTATGGAACAGCTGATTTTTTTTCACTCATTTTGTTGATCTAACATGCTAAATAGACTTTATTCATGACACCTATTATGAGGTTTTCAGGATGTAAACGATAAAAAAATAACGGTGTAAGTATACCTATGTAAATGTGTACCTATTTCATTCATACTTATATGTTTCGTGTATAAACAAAATGAATAGAATATATTTTTATTACCATCTCAGATAGCAGCAGCCCTAGCAAGAAACAAACTTCCTACTCACTAACACTTCTTATTAGTATTCCCCAAGTATCGACCTAATTATAACTTCGCAGAGGGCCGCTCTGATTCTTTTTTCATTGCCTAATGAATTTATAATAGCGCACCGCAATTTGAGGGAAATAGGGAAGTTTCCCGGTCTTTCAGCGACGATTTTGTGTTTATGCCACTTCGGAGGCGTTTGTAATTTCAACTTGTATTACGTTGTTTGTTTATTCATGTCTGTGCTTTAGTTTAGATTGCATGAACTTTTACTCGAGTCATTATGAATGGGCCAGTTTAGAGTGTTTGAGTTGGCTTCTATATTTTTTTTATGTGATAGGTGGCAAACGAGCAGACGGATCACGTGGTGGAAAGCACTATAGGACACTTTAGGACGTTGTCACAAAATATAATATAAGAAAGTAGACCTCTACTTTCTTATAGGTAAGTATTGTGACAAGGTCCTAAAGTGTATACATATTTTTGGAGTTGACTGTACACCCGCAACACCAGTGGAGTCAGAAGTGACGGGTAGGGCACACTAGCGACGCCCTTCGATTTTAATTTTTAGCCTCACAGAAAACCGGAAAAGCGAAACAGCACAGTGCTGCTTCACGCCGGTTTTCTGTGAGGCCGTGGTATCTCTCTGGTCGAGCTGGCCCATTCATGCAGAAACGTGGCTTTTCTACGGTCAAAATCGTCTTATATCGTAGTTGTGGACGTGGTAAGGATGTTATAAATAAGATTTTTTTTACTTTTATGTTTTGTAACCAAAATATGGTTTGAAGTATAAAGTAATATATGATAAGTAAAAAAAAACTTGTCAAAATCTACTTTTTTACAAACTCTGCAAGACAACCTTCAACATCTGTTTGTTTGGGGCAAACAAACAAAACTAGTACTTTAGCTTAGATTAGTGGCGGTATTGTTAAGTTAGCAAGAAAACTGATAATAAATAAATATTTCACAACATCACATACATTGATCTGACTCCGAGATAGGTAGCTCAAGCACCTGTGTTACGGATATTAGAATCAACAGTGGGATTACAAATGTATACATATAATACTTTTCTTTTGTAAATACATACTTATAATACATATAAAACACCCAGCCCAATACAAACAGAGATGTTCATGCACACAAATGTTTGTACTGTGCGGGGATCGAACCCGAAACCCTTGGACAAAAGGCAGCGTTCAATACCACTGTTCCAAACGGGTTTTTGTGCGCGGAGAAACATAACTATATAAGCATGCAAACAAACTGTAACTATCAGCAAACAGAGGCACGGACCCAGAGTCTGTGGTATGTAATTAACCAATAAAAAACCTTCAGACTCATTGAACTACAAATTACTATAACTCCAAAGGTGGCATGTACCTCTCGCCGTAAGATGTCCGGTCGATCTTTGGCTCCAGCTGGCCATTCTGCGTAAATCGTCACTCCATCTCGCCTGAGGGCATTCTAAACTGCTTTTACCGATACGCGGTCTCCACTCCGGAACTCGTTTAGGTAGCCCAGCGGTTGATGTAAATAAATAAAAAAAAAAGTTTATTCGGATCAAATGTTATAGGATGAATAAAAGCAATGGACTATGGGAAAAAAAGTTAAACAGGTCCTAAATCGAAAACCATTTCGAGGCATTTGGATTTCATCCAATATTTTAATATCTCAGGATCTAGGATATTTTTAATAAAATATCGTTCCTTCATTTGACCCTTGCATTGGTGGCTGAATACAAGTTATTGTCCTTGCTAATATGTAGTAATAAAAAATTTCCAGGTAGAGATTTCAAATTCCCCAGATTAAAAGGAATTTTGTCTACAAGATCACGACGTTGCTCTACCTAGCTAGTACCTAGCTAGTACTATCAATTTTTTCGAAAACTTAACATAAATTATAGTAAGTGTAACGTTGGTTAACCTTTAAATGGTTTTTGGAAAGCTTTTTTTCTCTTGTAATTTATTTCAGCACTGTGGCCCAATCCGGGGAAAAGGGGGGTTAAACATTATGACTCCACTGGTATTGCGGGTGTCTATGAGCGGCGGCAATCGCTTACCATCAGTTGATCCGTCTGCTCGTCTGCCACTTTTCACATAAAAAAATATAAATTTAAAATTTAAAAAACCCCCGACGGCGGCCATCTTGGATTTGTGATTTGTCACATTATATTCTGCTACAAATATATTCTGCTACTCAAGCCCTTTTATATGATACCTACCCATATTGTGGGAGTGGTGTTAAAACATACAATCCATATCTTTGTGACGGCGGCCATCTTGGATCGATTTTTATCCAACATAGCTAAGACCACTCCGCCTTATTCATCTTTCAAACAAAAAAAAAAAATCAAAATCATAAATCGGTTCATTGTTTCAGGGAGCTACGATGCCATAGACAGACATACACACAGACACGTCAAACTTATAACACCCCGTCGTTTTTGCGTCGGGGTTTAAAAAATACTTTATTTGGAATTTCTAGCCTTCAACAACTCTTGCTCATTACATTTTATGGCACTCAGCCTCCATCGTGTAATCGGGGTGAATAACGTTTCCCCCTCTAACTTAATACAAGGTTACAATCACGTTCTACGAAAAGTTCGCGACTTACAATCAAGCCTGTAATTATAAGTTGAGCAGCAAGCGGACAGATCCGTGGGGCAAATGAGTCAACAATACGCTCTGTACATTAATTAGATATGCGCGACTTTGCTCCTACTTAACTTAGTTTGCCAACTTGCGGTTAATTGTGGAGGTGGCCAGGTGTTCTGTTGTACTCTTATAAGGATATTATGCAAAAAGTATGAACGAAAAAACAGATGTTTCTCAATACCTACTTTTTATGTTATAGGTGGCAAACGAGCAGACGGATCACCTGATGGTAAGCAATTGCCGCCGCCCATGGACACCCGCGACACTAGTGGAGTCACAAGTGCGTTGCCAACCTTTTAACCCCCCTTTCCCCCGGAATGGGCCTCCGGTATCCACACTGACGCAGCGAAACAGCACAGTGCTGCTTCACGCCGGTTTTCTGTAAGGCCGTGGTATCACTCCGGTCGAGCCAGCCCATTCACGCCGTAGCGTGGTATGAACGAGTATGAATGATTTGTTACTCTAAATTAGGTATTGAAAAACAGATGTTTCTCAATACCTAATTTAGAGTATCAAATCATTATATTGATACAGGGAGTATCGGTAAATATTTAGGTAGGGCTACAACTTCTACCAACCATTCTGAATATCATTTGTTCCAGGTCTTTTGGCAATTTATCAAAGTCGACTTCCAACTACAATCTGATGAGAATGAGATTTAAGGAATGTATGAAGTCTTTTATTACACAAGAACCTTCTTTGAATATATTTTTTTATGTGATAGGTGGCAGATGAACAGACGGATCGCCTGAAGGAAAGCGATTTCCGCCGCCTATAGACACTCGCAACACCAGTGGAGACACAAGTGCCTTACTGACCTTTATATCTCTCTGTTTGCTCACGCAGTGAAACTATCACTCCCGTCGAGCCAGCCCATTTATGCCGAAACGTGGCTCTCCCACGGTCCAAGTTCATTACAGTTTATCTAAAAGTCACAGTCATTACGCGGAGTAAGATCTCTACCAAATAATTTTTACCTTACTCTATTATCTCTTTCAAAGAGCTCCAAAATGATAAGAGCCAAACAGTTAATTTCCCTTTTCCAAAACTTCCAAAGCAGGAACACCCTACGCATAGTGGAGTTAAGTTTCGAGCGGACACAAGTTTGTGTGTTTTAAAACCGGCTGAATTAAACAATTTAGCGGTCACGATGCAGATGAGCGCTGCTCCCCTTCTCTTTGCCCCGATCCCGGCAATCCCGCGCTTTCCCCGCCGAATAGACGTGTCTACCTCTTTACTGGAACGACTCAGTGAACCGACTCAGCCAAATGATTCACTATTACGAATATCTAATGTTCGCTCCGAATGTATCATCTGACTCAAATGGGTCACTGATACGGCAGAGCCGAATGATCCGAATGAGCGGAATGATCTGAGTGAGCCAAATGATCCTATTGAGCGGAATGATCTGAGTGAGCCGAATGATCCTAATGAGCGGAATGATCTGAGTGAGCTGAATGATCCTAATGAGCGGAATGATCTGAGTGAGCCAAATGATCCTAATGAGCGGAATGATCTGAGTGAGCCAAATGATCCTAATGACTGGAATGATCTGAGTGAGCCGAATTATCCTAATGAGCGGAATGATCTGAGTGAGCCGAATGATCCTAATGAGCGAAATGATTCGAGTGAGCCGAATGATCCGAATGGCCGTAGCCGGCCGAATCCCGCGGGTTCCGCCCAGCACCTCCGTCTCAGGTAATAACATTAAAACAGAAAACGACTCTTTTCATAGTTTTAAATGAGCTCAATTTTTTCGAATCATGAAAATATGTTAGCAGTTTACTATATTACTTTACAATTAAAATGTATGATTTCTTGGTTATATTTTACTTGAAACGTTTGATTAGGTATTTCAAATTGATAGGTCGCGTTTAGCGCCAAACATACAATTATATCTTGTTATTATTCTATGGCGCCAAATTAAGATTTTCACCTAAATCAAAAGAATAGATTAGGTAGATTGCTGTCGAACCTTTTGATCTAATGCGGTTTGTCTTTATATAGACATGAAATTGAAATAATTACTTTAGATTTTTTTTTAACTCGTAACATCAATTTGAAATTTCAGTCCCCTTTAAAAATAAAAACTCCATATTTTTACTAAAGAATAAAAAAAATATTTATTTATTTATTTATTGGAATACCAACATAAGTTCCAGCAGGTACATACATAAAGAAGTGGATAGCTTTGTTAAAAATCTAACTGTACTTACAATTATAGGTAATCTCAGCATGCAAACTACAAGTAATACATTTATTTGTATGTGTGGCCTTTTTTCCTTCTGAGGTACAGAATCCTAAAAAACACAAAGACGATTTTTCTCAACCTGCGGTAGAAGAGCGGTAGTTAACCCGGCCACAGCTCATAGTGGTTTGACCTAAAATAGTTGACTATGGCTACTGCGGAGGCCACGTACAATACTTTTAGACTTCAACATAGGCTCATAGATACCTAACAATGTCCCGCCCGTGAAAGCTCAGCATAGCAACAAAGACGTTTGTGCCGGCAGCCACTCGCCAGGAGAGCGGTAGTTAGCAACGTGGCCCAGTCGAGTGCTCTGACCTAATATTTCTTACTAGGGCTAGGTGGAGAATATGTGCTATATTTTTTTATTGGTTTATTACATACTACAGACTCTGGGTCAGTGCCTTAGTTTGCTAGTTACAGATTTTGTTTGCTTGCTTACTATTTATGTTTCTCCGCGTACAAAAATTGTTATATTTTGTAAAATTTCGTGTGCCCGAAGCGCCGGCCGGGTCCCTCGCCATGCCTACCTGAATGACATCCTCCGCCAGGCCTTCATTTCAGTCCGCACTCCGGCAGTCCTAGGACCCCTAGGCATATGTCGGAGCGACGGCAAAAGGCCCGATGGGATGACCCTCATCCCGTGGAGTCAGGGCAAGGCATTGGTTTGGGACGCGACCTGTGCGGATACGTTGGCCCCTTCCCATGTCCACGCCACTTCACGGGGCGCGGGTGCAGCAGCTGCTTCGGTGGAGTCACGAAAAAAAAACAAATACTCCGCCTTAGACACCTGTTACCGATTTGCTCCGTTCGGCGTGGAAACCTTGGGACCGTGGGGGCCCGAGGCCCACAAGCTTTTCCGCGAGTTGTCTGCCCGGCTACTGGACATTTCAGGTGACAGTAATGCTGGCAGCTACCTCGGCCAACGCATTGGGTTGGCCATTCAAAGAGGTAACGCTGCCAGCATTATGGGCACGATGAGTAACGGGGCAGATTTTTCATCTCATCCATAATCTCTTGTAAATAGTATTCCTCTTTTTGTTTATTTTTAGCATTCTGTAAATAGGTTTTTATGTTCCGTATTATACCATGTATCTGTTTTTGGCAACTAAGAAATGAATAAAGATTTATCTCACTTTTGTAAAATATTATGTGGACCTTGAAAGTCACACGCCAGGTTAGCGAAGGTAGCACCTCAATTGATATTAATAATAATAATAATCCTCCAACCGATTACAGCTACGGCAGCCAATCTTAATGATCAGCCACATACGCAGGATATATGCTCAAGTGTATGCGCAAACACAAGTGTACTTTCTATTCCGCCTTCCCGTCATATTCCAATGGGACACTACTGTGAAACGACCGGAGAGGGATTGGGCGCAGGACCAACGGCTTAACTTTCCGAGGCACGGGGGTACAAGACCGCCAATTTCCAGACTCCAGGCGGACACTAAGAATTTCTTTCCGAAAACTTAGGTACAAGTTTTTGGCCCGACTCGGGTATCGAACCCGGGACTTCTTGCGCAGGCGTCGCTTTAAAGTAGGACACACTAAGCACTGCGCCACCGAGGCAATAATATCATCTGATGTATAAGCAAACTTTGAATGCTTAGCAATGCTAGTTTACAAAATATTTTTGTCACTCTAATTGGTGCCATTGCTAAAAACCGGCATGTTTTCAAAATATCATGAGCACAAGAATTATTATTTTTATTTATTTATTATCCCATCACAATCAGCTACTTAGAACAAAGTTATCAAACAAACTCTAAACTCTAAAACAAACTTATGACATAATTTTTATAGCCTCACTAACTCACCTTTTAAGTAAATAAATAGCAATCCCTTTAAGTTTTTACAGGTCCAGTCATCGGTAGTAGTCGATGGTCCGTCTAAGATCCTAATTTATATGAATGTATATCTAGTACTTTATATTATTTTATCCAAGCATAACATATTTATTTATTAGTATATAATATTTTGTTTATTTATGTATTAGCATTATAAATATTTTAATATATATACCTATACAGTTCACTCTTATTTCCCTTTTTCAATATTGCACCACCTACCCCTCCTCTACTATCAAATGTCCTTTGCCTGAAGGTTGTCTGGTAGAAATCGCTTCCAGCGATAAGACCGCCGAAATTGTACAATTAAGTTTCTGTAATGCCTTTTAAAGTTGTGTTTTTTTTGTGCAATAAAGTATATCTATCTATCTATCTATAGCCTGAATAGTGAGGGACTAGTGCCTGAAATAGGCTTGTGTCCTTTTTTTTCTTTGTAGTAGTATGATAAGTTAATTATTTTGAAGTGTGTTTATTACGTGCAAGTAGGCATGTGCATCGGAAGTGTATCTAGGTCGATGACACAAACGACCTTTCACGCGTGACGTAGTTCTAAGTTATTATTTATTGTTTTGTAAGATTGATTGGCTCGCTCTCAATAAACGACCATCATGAGATAAACATCTTTAATTTAATTACCACACGATCCTCATAGTTCATCTTGTTGGTAATATAAGAACCCCTCAAAAGTAAAAACATCGGTGAAAAAATGGTTTTGATAGCTTGGAAACTCTTCGGGATAGGACAATTTGAAAATCACTTAAAATAGACTTGCCCAAAACGCTCCATTACAAACAGCGACGCAAGGCGTGACGTCAGCCCTCACTAGTTTGTGCGCATCGCGAGATAGCTTTGTTCGATAGCTTGCTATATGAAACAGTGCGTTTATGACAATGGTTTCTTAACAAAAATTGCTATAATTTGAATAAGATGTCGATTGCTATATAAATATTTCGTAAATTTAAGACTTAAAATTTACTTGCCTAGCTTTGCCTTTGAGGGCTCATAACAAAAATAATACATAAGGGTTAAATCTGAAATTTTGTTCACAGCTCTTTTTGACCGTTATTTCTCAATGCTAAAAAATCTGCCAATCTCTGACCTAGTACAAAAGCCAATTGGGCCCCTGGAGCCCAATCCTCGGGATTGTCGGTATGGCTCCTTCTTTCTTTATTCATCGCAACAAGTTCCCTACCATATCGATCCCTTTCTACATAAAAATACAACTTCATCCGAGGTAAGTCGCAAAAAATTAAAACATCCACGTTCATTACAGTTTCCGGTGATTATCGGGAGGGGGCCCAGTGAGGACGGGGAGGGGGGCTCCATCCGCCGATAATACTCAAAGGATACTACGAAATGGAGTTGTCTTGTTAGAAAAAATGTTGAAAGTTCCTCGGGAATTCGTCTTATTTACCGTCCCGCCGGCCGGAGTGGAGGCAAATGGGAATGAAAATAGATTGATAAATGTATATCAAATGAAATGAAATAGATTGTAAATGTTTATCACTCACGTTATTATTCTATGCTATTTATTTGGTAGAATATGAAATTTATGAGAAAATAACATAATTAAATAACAATCCGGGGGAAAGGGGGGTTTCAAGGTTGGCAGCGCACTTGTGACTCCACTGGTGTCGCGGGTGTCTATGGGCGGCGACAATCGCTTACCATCAGGCGATCCGTCTGTTCGTCTGCCACCTATCACAATAATATAGACGACCCATTTGGAACAGTGGTAGTGAATGCTGTCTTTGGTCCAAGGGTTGAGGGTTCGATCCCCGCACAGGACAAACATTTTTGTGCATGATGTTCATGCATCTGTTTGTATTGGTTTAGGTGTTTTCTAAGTATTATAAGTATGTATTTACAAAAGAAAAGTATTAAACGTATATATTTGTAATCCCACTGTTGATTCTGATAACCGTAATACAGGTGCTTGAGCTACCTATCTCGAAGTCAGATCAATGTATGCGATGTTGTGAAATATTATTATTATTTATTTATTATTATTATCACATAAAAAATAAAAATAAAATATAATCAAATTTATTTATTTATATCATGATATATGACTTTAAGTGAATTGTATTTGTGAAAAAAATAATTACAAGTAGGTAATGATGTTAAGAATGAATTACCTATCATCTAGCTCCGTAAATATGAGTAAATATCAATTTTTAAATAAACAAAGACAGTGTCAAAAAGCATACAATATCTTATAAATAATATATAAAGTATTTACTTAAACTAACATTAACAATAGATAGGTGATTTTTTTAAGTGTTTATCCCTATTATAATTTATTTTCCAAATGTAGACAATAATTCAATACAAGTTTGTTAAAACATGGTTATCTATATTATCCTTTCGTTATCATATGACATTCTCCCATGTAAGCCATTCTAATATCTTTATTGCAGTCCAGCCAGCATTCGTTCAAGTATGTCCTCTTGTCAGAGCCGCAGACTGGGTCGCTGGTGTAGGGGCAGGTGCAGCCGCAAACGCACTCGCCCCGGTGCGCCAGGCGGATGGAGGGCAGGCCCACATCAGACATCACCTTATTGGCGCAATCGAACAGGCACTCGTTGGCGTAACTCACGCTGTTGCTGCCGCACACCGGGTCATAGTTCCTTGGGCAAGGGCAACCGCACGTCCCTACCCCATCTTGCCATATTCCTGGCAAACCATCTTGCTCTCTCTTATAACTTTCACACTTCAAGGAGCAAATGTTTAGGTAGTTTTTTCCGTCGCTACCGCACACAGGATCGTACTCATTGCTACACTTGCAGCTCTCACATTCACCTTCATGCAGGATGTTGATCGTTGGCAACCCCTTCTTTTCCCTTACCAAATTTTTACAGTATAAGCTGCAGGCGTTGCCGTAGGTGTTTCCGTCGCTACCGCACACTGGGTCGTATTGCATTGTACACATGCACCCCACGCATTCACCTTGGTAATCAATTTTCAAATCGGGCAGACCTTGTTTTCGTCTCTTTTCGTTTTCGCATTTGAACATGCATTTGTTACTGAAGGTCTCCCCGTTATTTCCACACACGGGTTTGACGTCCGCTGGACACATGCACGACACGCACTCGCCTATGTACTGAACGGTCAGAGGTTCCAGACCCTGCTTCTCCCTGTTTTGGTTTTCGCAATTCAACGAGCAGTTGTTGCCATAAGTATGACCATCGCTACCACAAACTGGGTTATACTCCAATGTGCATATACAACTCACACATTTTTCTTTGTAAAGAATTCCCAGTTCGGGTAATCCCTGCGCTTTTCTTTTCTTGTTTTCGCATTTGAAAATACAAGGATTGGCGTATGTGACCCTGTCACTTCCACAAAGTGGGTTATATTCCTTAGTGCAAGGGCAAGATATACACTCTCCACTATACACTACCGTTAGTGGATCTAGTCCTTGTTTTTTCCTGTGTTTGTTTTCACAACCTAGAGTGCAATTGTTACTGTATGTATTTCCATCGCTAGCACAAACTGGTCTGTAGTCCTTTGTACATATGCACCCGATGCATTCTCCTTTGTAAATGATTTCTAATTCAGGGAGTCCCTGCGCTCGCCGTTTTTGGTTCTCGCATTTGAAATAGCATGGATTGTCGTAAGTATTTTTAGTCGCTTCCACACACAGGATTGAATTCTTTTGTGCATGTGCATTTTATACATTCTCCATCATATAACCTAGTCAATGGGTCTAATCCTCGCTTTTTCCTGTCTCTGTTTTCACAGCCTAAAGAGCAATTATTACCGTATGTCTTTCCGTCGCTGGCGCAAACAGGTCTGTAGTCAAAAGTGCATATGCACTCAATACATTCGCCTTCATAAAGCACTTCTAGATCTTCCAGCCCCTGCGCTCGTCGCTTTTGGTTCTCACATTTCAATAAACAAGGATTACTATAAGTTTTCTTATCGCTAGCACACACAGGGTTACGCTCCTTGGTGCATTTGCAAACGATACATTCTCCGTCATATAGCCTATTCAATGGGTCTAAGCCTTGTTTTTTCCTGTGTTTGTTTTCACAACCAAGAGTGCAGTTATTACCGTATGTCTTTCCATCGCTAGCACAAACTGGTCTGTAATCCTTTGTACATATGCACCCGATGCATTCTCCTTTGTAAATGATTTCTAATTCAGGGAGTTCTTGCGCTCGCCGTTTTTGGTTCTCGCATTTGAAATAGCATGGATTGTCGTAAGTATTTTTGTCGCTTCCACACACAGGATTGAATTCTTTTGTGCATGTGCATTTTATACATTCTCCTTCATACAACCTCGTCAATGGATGTAATCCTCGCTTTTTCCTGTCTCTGTTTTCACAGTCTAAAGAGCAATTATTACTGTATGTCTTTCCGTCGCTGGCGCAAACAGGTCTGTAGTCAAAAGTGCATATGCACTCAATGCATTCGCCCTCATAAAGCACTTCTAGATCTTCCAGCCCCTGCGCTCGTCGCCTTTGATTCTCACATTTCAATAAACAAGGATTACTATAAGTTTTCTTATCGCTAGCACACACAGGGTTACGCTCCTTGGTGCATCCGCAAACGATACATTCTCCGTCATATAGCCTGTTCAATGGGTCTAAGCCTTGTTTTTTCCTGTGTTTGTTTTCACAACCAAGAGTGCAGTTATTACCGTATGTCTTTCCATCGCTAGCACAAACTGGTCTGTAATCCTTTGTACATATGCACCCGATGCATTCTCCTTTGTAAATGATTTCTAATTCAGGGAGTCCCTGCGCTCGCCGTTTTTGGTTCTCGCATTTGAAATAGCATGGATTGTCGTAAGTATTTTTGTCGCTTCCACACACAGGATTGAATTCTTTTGTGCATGTGCATTTTATACATTCTCCATCATATAACCTAGTCAATGGGTCTAATCCTTGCTTTTTCCTGTGTATGTTTTCACAGCCTAGAGAGCAATTGTTACCGTATGTCTTTCCATCGCTGGCGCAAACAGGTCTGTAATCCATAGTGCATATGCACTCAATGCATTCGCCCTCATAAAGCACTTCTAGATCTTCCAGCCCCTGCGCTCGCCGCTTTTGGTTCTCACATTTCAATAAACAAGGATTACTATAAGTTTTCTTATCGCTAGCACACACAGGGTTACGCTCCTTGGTGCATCCACAAACGATACATTCTCCGTCATATAGCCTGTTCAATGGGTCTAAGCCTTGTTTTTTCCTGTGTTTGTTTTCACAACCAAGAGTGCAGTTATTACCGTATGTCTTTCCATCGCTAGCACAAACTGGTCTGTAATCCTTTGTACATATGCACCCGATGCATTCTCCTTTGTAAATGATTTCTAATTCAGGGAGTCCCTGCGCTCGCCGTTTTTGGTTCTCGCATTTGAAATAGCATGGATTGTCGTAAGTATTTTTGTCGCTTCCACACACAGGATTGAATTCTTTTGTGCATGTGCATTTTATACATTCTCCATCATATAACCTAGTCAATGGGTCTAATCCTTGCTTTTTCCTGTGTATGTTTTCACAGCCTAGAGAGCAATTGTTACCGTATGTCTTTCCATCGCTGGCGCAAACAGGTCTGTAATCCATAGTGCATATGCACTCAATGCATTCGCCCTCATAAAGCACTTCTAGATCTTCCAGCCCCTGCGCTCGCCGCTTTGGTTCTCACATTTCAATAAACAAGGATTACTATAAGTTTTCTTATCGCTAGCACACACAGGGTTACGCTCCTTGGTGCATCCACAAACGATACATTCTCCGTCGTATAGCCTAATCAATGGGTCTAATCCTTGTTTTACCCTGTGTTTATTTTCACAACCTAGAGAGCAATTGTTACCATATGTTTTTCCATCGCTGGCACAAACTGGTCTGTAATCCATTGTGCATATGCATCCGATGCATTCTCCTTTGTAAATGACTGATAGTTCAGGCAATCCTTGTGCTACTCTCTTTTTGCTTTCGCACTCTAAAAAGCATTTATTACTATATGTTATTTTTTCATTACTGCAAACAGGGTTATATTCTTCAGTGCAGGTGCAACTAATACATTCACCCAGATAAACTACGGATAGAGGGTCAAGTCCTTGTTTATGCCTATGCTTGTTTTCACAATCTAATGAGCAATTATTTCCATATGTGGTTCCATCGCTAGCGCACACTGGGCTATAATTCAATGGGCATATGCACCCAATGCATTCACAATCGTAAATAACATCTAAACTTGGTAAACCTTGGGCGTTTCTCTTATTGTTTTCGCACTCCAGATTACAGAGATTACTATAAGTTCTTCTATCACTGGCGCAAACGGGTTTGTATTGGGTATCACAAACACAAGCTACGCATTCTCCCTCGTGCAATACGGTTAGATTAGGCAGTTGTTGTTTTTGTCTAGACTGATTCTCACAATCTAGGACGCAACGGGTGGCATATGTTTTTTCATCACTACCGCAAACTGGTCTGTATTCGTAAGTACACATACACTTGACGCATTCTTCTTTATATAGAATCGTTATTGTAGTTAAATTTTGTGCTTTCCTCCTTTTGTTTTCGCAATCTAATTCGCACAAATTGCTGTAGGTGATCTCGTCACTTCCGCAAACGGGATTAAAATCATCTGTGCATGCGCATTCTACACATTCACCTTTATATGCTTCGCCTACAGATGGAACGCCTCGTCTTTCTCTTATTTTATTTTTGCAACCCAACGCACAAGCATTGCCATAAGTAACTCCGTCGGTGCCACAAACAGGTGTATAATCAGCTGTGCAAACGCAATCTACGCAGGTACCATTGTAATCGATACCTAGCGGTGGTAGTTGTTGTTTCTCACGTTCATCATTTTCGCACTTAAGATGACACGGGTTTCCATAAGTAATCCCGTTAGTAGCGCACACGGGATCGCTGACTGCTGGACAGTTACAGCTTAAACAAATGCCTCTGTATTTAATTGTTAAAGCTGGTTGCCCCATTTTGTCTCTCCTTTTATTTTCACATGCTAACTCGCAGGGATTTCCATAAGTCTTGTCGTCGCTAGCACATACTGGATTGCCAATTGCAGTGCAGAAACAACTTATGCACTCACCTGCGTATTTTACTTCTAAAGGAGGTAAACCCTGTTTATGTCTGCTTTCATTCTCACAATCTAATAAACATGTATTATTATATGTGTTGCCGTCATCAGCACAAACAGGATCAATATCATGATTTTTGCAAGAACATTTTACACATTTGCCTCTGTACGCAATTTCTATTGGTGGGAGCCCATACCGTTCTCTCAATTCGTTGATACATTTCAAGTTACATTCGTTTTTGTATGTTCTCTTATCATTACCACAAACAGGATCGAACTCTTCGGTACAATCATCGCACTTGACGCATTGACCTCTGTATTTTATTTTTATCAGCGGTAATTTAAGCCTTTTCCTTCTTTTATTTTCGCATACGAGTTGACAAGGGTTGTCGTAGTCCCTCCCATCGCTTCCACACACAGGATCTCCAATTGCCTTGCAATAGCATGCTTCACAAACACCTTCGTACTGCAAAGTTAATTCTGAAAGTCCTTGTTTCACTCTTCTTTTACTTTCACATTCCATCAAACATTTATTGCCATATGTACTATCGTCACTCGCACATACTGGTCTCCTTATTTTTGGACATGAACAATTAATACATTTACCATCGTAAAGAATCTGAACTTGGGGATGTCCTTGTTTTTCTAAAACTTGGTTATAGCAACCTAATTCACAGGCATTTCCATACGTTTTTCCATCACTGCCACAAACAGGAAGAACAACTGCTGTACAAATGCAACTTACACATTCACCTTTATGCACCTGTACTAACGGTGGTTCCCCCAAGGCAAAACGTCTCCTATTCTCACAATCTAAATTGCAAGGCGTGTTGTAAGTCTTTTCGTCGGAACCACATACAGGATCAATGTTAAGAGGACACATGCAGCTCTCATTAGAGCATGGTCCTGAATTTTGCAATCCTATGGGTCCAGAATTTTGTGCTTGACTTCTGCGGCTGGCACATTGCAACATGCATATGTTTCTGTAAGTTACGTTATCAGTTCCACATACAGGTACTTTAATACCAGAACACACACAAGGCTTACCTGGACATTTGCCTTGACTAGCAACGTAGATACGCGGTAATCCTAAAGATGCATGTCTATTGCTTTCACAAACTAGATAACACTCATTAGTGTATGTATGTCCATCTGTTCCACACACGGGCTTAACATTCTGCGTGCAAACGCAAGTATCTTGCAAGCACTCTCCGTTTTTCTTAACAAATACTGTTGGTTGGCATTTCTTTACGTTTTCTGCGTTAATACATTCAAGCACGCATTTGTTTGAATAAGTCTTTCCATCGGAACCGCACACAGGATCGTATGTACAAGGACAATTGCACTTGAGATATAAAGTACCAGCGGAAGAAGAAGTCGATGATGAGGAAGAGGAAGAAGAAGACGAAGATGTAGACGAGGATGAAGAGGATGACAAAGAGGATGAAGAAGCCGAGTCTTTTGATGAAGAGGAGGATGACATCGATGACGAAGACGATAACGATGAAGAGGACGAAGACGATAAGGACGATGAAGAGGAGCTTGATGATGTTGATGCTTCCTTTGAAGAACTTGTTGGCTCTACGTTATGGAATATAAATACCAAAACGAGAACTCCTGAAAAAATTAAATATAATTATAACAAGGCAGTCTGATATCCTACAAGACAAGTTTGCTTTGAATGGCTGAGTACATTGCAGGTTCTCTTGAGTTAAGTATCAAATGTAGTGTCTAGATGGTATACCATTTTTTTTTTAGTTTGAGTGGTCTTTTATGGCTGTTCTACTGGACACTAATGGTACGGTACGTGGTATATGCTACTGAACAAACTGGTATAAATTACATCAATATTATCACAGTATACCTACTAGCAGGACCAAAAGCAAACCAATAAGTACCTACTAATCTGGTGATATTGTAAACGAAAACATCAGGTTCCTAAACAGAGCGTATATATAATAAAGGCAAAGGAGTTCGCGTTAACTTGCTAAATAAATGTATTCAAAGGAAAAGCTGATATCTGCGGAACTAAAATACTCTATGAACTAAAATAAACAACGTCATATAAACTCTAAGCTCCGTTTACATAGTTGAGATTAAGTATAATCTACAACAGAGTGTCGAACATTTTGTTCGTGGGGCACTCTAAACCAGTTGAGCCAATGCAGCACTGGTTAAAATGGGACACCTTCCTTATATGAAAATAGGATAAATCATGTAAAACAGAAACGTTGCACTCCACTGTTGTAAGCCAAACCACTTCATGAGTTCTTACCATGTGATAGAACCAAGTCCTGGGATACTGTCTAAGCGTTCCACATTTCTAGTCCATTGTCTAACTTAAATTTTTCAAAGTTGGATTAATCGATTTTTTTAGTCTAGTCTAATAAAATATGATAAAGATATTTACCTATTCCCGTAGTAGCCTTCATGTTGTTACACTGTAATGATTATGACATTCGCGCAAGTAGACATTTTATTTTATATTAGCCAGGTGATTACATATTGACTTTAAAGAATCAATAATTAACACAACAGTATTTTTCTTCAGCAGACATAAAGTTAATAAGGTATTCAATTTTAAACACAAGTCGATGTACGGCTTTCCTTACCAATATTTTTTAAAGAAAATGTTGCTCAAATATTATGTACCTTATGATAAATTATTATAAAAGTTATGAGTTCATACAAGGCGTGATAGCAAAATCGATTCCTTTTAAATTCGTAAATTTTTGTTTGTAACCTGTCTCAAATTGTTCACCGTTGGAAATATTCTCAAACAAAACGTTTCTTGGTATCGTATATAGATAATGGTAATTTAAATAAAAAAGAAAATAATACAGTTTAGTGCCTTTGATAAAACAGGTGTTTCTTTTAATAATGTTGTTACTGAAGATGTTTATTGCAACAAGTACAGTTGGCATTAAGTTTTTTGTTATTTAAATAGCTTTTTTAGAACAATAAAAAATGCAACAATCGCTGGATTATTGATTGATTTGGAATATATTCCTGGCTAATATACCTATTGCAACAACATTTTTTATAAAAAAATATGCCAAGTTTCATTTTTATTATTTGCGAACAAGGCTTAACGCTGTAAGTGCCTTCTCAGTTTACCTACTCCAATTCTTAGATTAAATCGATTTAACCCTCAATTAACTTAGGCCTAAGCTCCAACTATTTGTTTTTGTCTCCAACAAAATTTTCTAACACACAGGCGTCACTTCGGCCTCAATTTAATATGTTCTTGGTGTTCGTTCGACCGGGTTCTTAATTTAATAGATATACTACATATTACAATCGAATAAAAACTTATCAGTTTTAAGCTACACTTTTAGGTAAAATCTGAATGTCTGTGGCGACCTTTACCCGTTTAACTAGATGTATTTTTTTTTAATAAATAATAAATATTTCACAACATCACATACATTGATCAGACTCCGAGATAGGTAGCTCAGAATATCAGAATCAACAGTGGGATTACAAATATATACATACATATAATACTTTTCTTTTGTAAATACATACTTATAATACATAGCAAACACCCAGACCAATACAAACAAACATGTACAAACAAAAGTTATATCTGTGTATGTAATAATATTTACCTATTCATTCTGATTACTTTATGAGCGTCAAAAAAGCGAGCGGCATAAACGGTCTCATATTATGATTGCGTTGAATCAGAAATTAGATTTGTTCTTGGCTCGTGGGGTTTGCTCCATTATATAATATACTCTATGGATTGCTCCCTCTGCTTGCTTGCTGATGATAAGTACTTGATGTTAATACCTCCATCTCCTCCATTTTAAAGCAATGGTAGGTCAGTGGATAAGGACGTGTGGCCTATGAAAGGGAGGTCGTGGTTCGGATCGGAGCATGAAACTCGGGATTTTTCATATTTCTACCATTACCGTGAGGAAAGCCTGGATCTAAACGAGTTTCTGATGGTTTATTTTAAATATACTACAAATTCCACGGACGCTGGTTTCGTGCCCTTTAAGTGCTTATTTTTTTTAAACGGTTACAAAATGTGAAAGTATTTTCCCGATCAAAATTTAAATTAAATAAAATAAAATTACAATAGCTTAAGTTTTGGCAGTCATGCATGGTTATTGTAAGTAGGTTGAATTTAGTGTAATTGTAAGTAGGGTGTTCTTTTTTTTGCCTTTGGAGGTCCCTACCTCCAAAGGCAAAAAAAAGAACACCCTACTGTTACTACGGTTTGTTTTTAATGTAGTTTATGGTTCTGTACTGTACTGTTTATGGTTCTGTACTGTACTGTTACTACGGTTTGTTTTTAATGTAGTTTATGGTTCTGATGGTATTAAAAGATACCTTTTCACATACTTTACACATTATAAGCCTTATGAGTTATGTTAACTCAATATCAACATCAGATTGTAGTCGACATGGCGAGAGAACTAGCGTGTGATGGGATTGGGAGATTAAGTAACTACTACTCTTTGTGACCTATGAGGGGAACCTAAGTTGTCATGCTCAATCAAAAGTCTCTGAGGTGGTGGCGCTATGTGGCGGGTCATTACATTCCCTCTAATATGGTTGAGTGAAATGATGGCTGACACATACGTCATACTTGTGAACAGGTGCCACCTTTGGGGACTGGTCTGTTTCGGTTTACCTCATAATATTTATTTTATTATTATTTCCTTTATTTTATTTTGTGTAACAATTAAACTGTATGGCTTTGTTTGATGATGACACAACATTGTATGAAAGTTTGGCGATTAAAAAGAGTAACTCGCGAGTTTCTTGCCGGATCTTCTCGACCAGAAACAACTTTCCGAGCCGGTGGTAGAATCGCATTATGTTTATTTATTTCATTAGTATTTTATGTATCAACATATATATGTATTAACATGTAAATTATACATAAGTACTTATAAATAGTTTTAAGTCATTCAAATGTATGACGATTTGTAAGTGCTGTGTACAAGCCTATGCAAATAAAGAATTATTTGACTTTGACTTTGATATAGGTTCAGTAGTATATTGCTGTGAGTACTTTGAAATGCCGTTTGAGTGGCGTGGAGCACTGTGTAAGTGAGGGTGCCGGAGGCCCAATCCAGGGGAAGGGGATTTAAAGGTTGGCAGCGCACTTGCGACTCCACTGGTGTCACGGGTTCATCATCATCATCATCATCAGCCCGTTTAAGTCCCCACTGCTGGGGCACGGGCCTCCCTCAATCACATGAGGGGCAATTGCCATACTCACCACGCTTGGCAGACGGGTTGGCGAGGGTTTTGATATAAATGCAGAGTTTTCCTTCTCTGGGTGCTGATGATCATTTATTTATTTATTTATTTATTTGCATGGAACAACAAACAGTTATACATTACATTACATGCTAAAAATAGAATATGCTAATTACGACTAACTTAAACGTATAACCAACAACGTTATCCACATATTAATTATAAACAACTTGTGCAATAATTACCTTAGACTTAACTTTATGTTAATATTTAACTTATTGTTATTTGGAACTAATTAAATTACAATACAAATTATTTTGGCTGGAGTACTTCTATAGCTAGTTTTTTAAATGAGCTTTGGCTTAAAGAGAAATCTAAATGATTAAAATGTTTATTAAATACTAAAAGTAATCTATTTAAAGGGGCACGTTCACCGGCGCATGTCCTGCATTTCTCGGTGGAGAATGTGCTACAGACACGTCTATTCATGTAATTTCTAGGGACTAAGAAGTTGAGTTGACTCAAGATATCTATACAATCTATCTTGTTATTGAGGATACTGTACAGATACATTACACAGAGCAGAAGACGTCTTGAGTCAAGGTTCAAAAGTTTAAATCTGGATAAGAGCTGATCATAGTGCAGATACGAGCGGCAACAAATGTAATTTACTTTACGCAGAAATTTATATTGAACTCTTTCAATAATAGAACTATACTTCTTAAAATATGGGTTCCAGATTGGGACAGCATACTCTAGTTGTGATCTAATGAGGGAGTTGTACAGAGATAGAAAAGTTTTGGGTTTCCGGAACATATGTGCACACCTTACGACGAAACCATACATTTTGAATGACTTGTTAACTATTCTATCTACATGTAAGTCTAAGTGGAGTTTAGAGTCGAGGGTCACTCCCAGGTCTCTAATGCTCGTGACTCTTTTAAGCGTTACGCTGTTTAGTTGGTAGTTATGATTAATAGTAGATTTCTTTTTCGTGAAACTAATAAAAGTGCATTTAGGAAGGCTGAGAATTAATTTATTATTATTGCAGTATTCAGTAAGCCTATCAAGATCAGCCTGCAGCATCAAGCAATCGGCTTCAGATTCAATGCTTTTGAATATTTTCAAGTCGTCTGCGTACATCAAAAATTTTGAGTGAGCGAAACATCGGGAAATGTCATTTACGTAGAGTAGAAAAAGCATAGGTCCGAGTATGGATCCCTGCGGTACGCCTGAGGTCACAGTGACCAATTCAGACACATACCCATTCACTACAACCTTTTGCGTTCTGTTGGTAATGTAGGAGGCGAACCAACGTAACAGGTTGCCCCGTATGCCATTAAATGCCAACTTGTCCAAAAGCAGTTTATGATCCACCTTATCAAAAGCTTTTTGGAAATCAGTATAAACAGTATCAACTTGAATTTGTTTATCCATATTTTGAAACAAGTAATTAGTAAACAATGCAAGGTTACTTACAGTGGATCGAGATTTAACAAATCCATGCTGTTCTGCCGATAAAAGTTGGTGGAGGGCGGGATAAATATCTTCATGCACTAATCGCTCGAAGACTTTTGCAAGCACAGGGATCATGCCAGCATATTTACCTTAGTCGCCTTTTACGACACCTCGGTAAGAGTGAGGGTGGCCTATTCTACTCTGCCGGGGACCACACGGCCATCGCTTACCATCAGGTGATCCGTCTGCTCGTCTGCCACCTATCACATAAAAATAAAGAAATTGTTTGGATTATATTGTTTAACATAGAAACTTTGTTATGATGATAGATATAGTTTTATTTTCAGAATGGTACCAGCAGTGGGTATTAAATATTTATTTATTGATTTGACGACACATGCTTTCAAACTAACAGACGAAGCTTCCAAAGCGCTTGAAGCACCGCATTATGTGAAAGATAACTGACTGATCTGTCAAAGCAGTGCCTAAGCTATTAGGAGGTTGGAAAGTAAAATTTTAGACAGGGGTTCCCTTTATAGCGTAGGGGAGTGCTCCCCTACGCTATAAAGGGAGAGTGCTCTCTCTCCTGTCGATTGCCTCACTCCTGAGGATCGTGACTCCTTCCGATTTTGTCGACCAGCTGTCGCCATCGGCTGCGCTCCGCCACTCGGTGCAGGGCAGTGCTTATCGCGATCTCGAGCTGTTTCGCTATCTGGTCTGACCATCGCTGGGGATTACGGCCTCTCGGTCTTCTCCTTTCCACTTTCCCTGTTACATTCAATCGCTCCAAGTTATCCCCACTCCTTCGTGCAATGTGTTAGGGGAGCACTAAGAAAGGAGTTTCCAAAAAATGTTTTTTTGACACTTCATGGCACTGTGCAAACTGAATTCTCTAAACAAAGGGAGGGATTCGGCGGGTAGGGCTAAAACAAGTCGCATGGGCTGATGCAATTCAAAGGTTATAAATTAGTGTCTAGTGGTTTTTAGTGTTCAAATTTGGTGTTTATTTGTGCAGTGAAGTGCCGCAAAGTGATCCTAATAATAAGAATCATTGGATTGTTTCGTTTTTAACACTGCTATTGTGTGTCGAGTGAGTTATCTCGTGACAACTTGCTTGGACCAAATAGAGCTTAAAACCTGCGATTGCTTTTAGAGTGATATCCGCTGAATCCGTAAGTGGATAAAACGTAAAACACCGGCGTTTTATAAGTGACTGTGACTTTGACTGACTTCGACTGTTGACCACCTACTTATTCTCAATAAGTTACTTGACATTGGCGAATTATCTTCGGGTAGAGCCAGAATAAAAAAAAACAAAGGGAGGGCACGCCACTGTTTTGTATGACGGCACCTCTAGGAAAATCGTGGAATGACAAATTTAAAACAATAAATCCAGAGTTATAGAAACTCTAGCAAAGCGTTGCGTTTTGAAGCGGGGCGGCCATCTTGCTACCGGATAGAGTCAACTAGCGACGCCAATTGATTTTAATTGTTAGCAACTAAACCAGATATCTTTTTAACAATTTCGAGGCTACGGATCTCAATCTCTCGGAAAACACTTATACTATTTATTTAATACTTATACTTAACTTTTGGGTCTGCTTTTGTACTCGAAATTTGAATTACCGTCAAAAACGGCCACTTATGGCGTTAACCTTAACCTAAAGGTGACGGGTAGGGCACACTAGCGACGCCAATCGATTTTAATTTTTAGCAACTAAACCGGATCTATTTTAAACAAATTCGGGGTTACAACCTCTCGGAAAACACTTATACTATTTATTAAATAACCATATGCCGCTATTGTGATGAGGCAGCGGCTGCAAGCAAGCAGTGCCATTCCCTTCGGGGTCAGTTGTTATGTTGTACATGTTGATGTTATGTATGATGTATGATGATGATGGTGATGGAGTCCGCCCGATTTCGACCACGGCGACCGCTTCAACTCCTAGCTAAATGTCGTTGGTGTGCTCGCATGTGGCTGATGTAGCCTATCTTTTTCGAAAAGATTCTCATACATAGCGAGCATGTGAGCACACCGCCGGCATAGTTATACCAAACGGTTTAAATGCACAGAACTAAGAAAATATATTTTTTACGTCCGTGTTAGAATGTACATTCATATTGTGTTCATCTAAGGAATAGAACTCTCTGCCGGTAGATGTTTTCGCAGACCGCTATGATCTGAAGGTATTCAAGAAAAGAGTGAATAGGCTGTTACTAGACGGACATGTCTGTTTGTATAGGTCTGGGTGTTTTCTATATATTATTAGGTATGTATTTACAAAAGAAAAGTATTATATTGTAATCCCACTGTTGATTCTGATATCCGTAACGGAGGTGCTTGAGCTACCTATCTCGGAGTCAGATCAATGTATGTGATGTTGTCAAATATTATTATTATTATTATATTGTGGCCAAATGTCTGGCTATACAGAATAGAATAATATAATTTTATATGAGAGGTGGCAGACGAGAAGTGATCCGCACTTGATGGTAAGCAATTCCGCCGCCCGTGGACACCCGCAACACCAGTGGAGTCACAAGAGCGCTGCCAACCTTTTCCCCTTCCCCCCCATTGGGCCTCCGGTAACCTCACTCACACGGTGAAACACAGCGCAGGCGCTGCTTCACGCCGGTCTTCTGTGAGGCAGTGGTATCACTCCGGTCGAGCCGGCCCATTCATGCCTAAGCGTGGCTCTCCCACATTTAAATTTACTTAGTGCGTTTTAAATTAAAAATAAGGATAATATTTAACTAAGGATATAACTATGAATGAAAAAATAATATTCATAGTTGATTTTCTTTTTTTTTTACAGTGGCTCAGTATATTGGCTCTCCTGAGCCTGATGGTATCCTTATTTTATTTATCTATTTGTTTGCATTACATATTCATCATCACCAGCCCATTTAAGTCCCCACTGCTGGGGCACGGGCCTCCCTCAATCACATGAGGGGTAATTGCCATACTCACCACGCTTGGCAGACGGGTTGGTTGGCGGTTGGGAGCCGTGTGGTCCCCGGCAGAGTAGAATAGGCCACCCGCACTCTTACCGAGGTGTCGTAAAAGGCGACTAAGGTAAAGCTGCTGGCATGATCATCAGCACCCAGAGAAGGAAAACTCTGCATTTATATTACATATTACATTTAGAATTACCTACCATTATTTTTTAGCATTATTTGTACTAAATAGCTTATTATGTCAACAAGTGTACATTTTAATGAAGGATAAATATAAATTGCATTCGATTTTTTATTTCAAGGTTTACTTTTCTTAGTATTGAGCAATTCAGATAGGTGAACCGGATTAACAAAATAAACGCCTAATGCCTGAGCCGTTTTTGCATTTTATGCCTTTTTTATTAAGGATTGTATCTGTTCAGCAGATAGCAATGTTGAATACGTTCCGAATTAATTACAAAAAGTATATTTTAAATCTACAAAAATTAAGTAGTACCTAAAGCTGTGCTGTCCATTCTCCATGCCCCTCTGAGAGCTTTTATGTTAAATTTTTCAGACACACAAACACACACACTCGTACACACACACACACACACACACACACACATACACACACACACACACAAACATACACATAGACATGCATGAACACACGTATATAAAATACTATTATAATGATAATTCTATGTATAATAACACCAACGCTAGTTTATTGTATTTATTTTTATAGCAGTGCTCTTTCTATGGGTACATACAGAATACCAGCGTCGGGGTGGCGCGACACGCCGACACATGCTGAGTATGGGCCTTTTCGGTGTTTTACTGTGTACCATCATTATTTTAAATGTTTAATGTTATTGTTATACACTGAATAAATATTTTTCTTTCTTTTCTTTCAATGTTGGCCATTTTGACCCGTTTGGAACTGTGGTAGTGAACGCTGCCTTTGGTCCGAGGGTTCGATCCCCGCACAGTACAAACATTTGTGTGTATGAACAGGTCTGTTTGAATTGGTCTGGGTGTTTTCTATAGTTGATTATATTTTATAGCAATCTTTTGCAATTTTTTTAAAAGTAAATAACACACAAAAAATTTCATCTCGTGTTCAGGCGGGAATCGAACCGACACCTTCCACAATCTGGGTGGATGTTCTAGCAATTAGACTGGGTGTTTCCTATGTATTATAAGTATGTATTTACAAAAGAAAAGTATTATATGTATAAATTTGTTATCCCACTGTTGATTCTGATATCCGCAACACAGGTGCTTGAGCTACCTCTCTCGGAGTCAGATCAATGTATGTGAGGTTGTGAAATATTTATTTGAATTTTTTTATTCATTGGCTTTTTAATAAGCAATTAAAGTAGGTACAGACAGCTAAAATATTAGTTCGGTAACTAATTTTTTTTCAATGGTCAATAGGCTAACGCTAGACCACAATCGCACCTGATGGAAAGCGACGATGAGGTTTAGGATGATACGCGTTTGCCTAAAAGATGCCTGTTCACTCTTGCCTTAAAGATGTCCAGATTATAGTGGTCAGGAAAAATAGACCACGGCAGGGAGTTCCATTCCTTAGCCGTCCGCATTTTAAATGTGGAAGCAAATCGCTTCGTGCGAATTGTATTTGAGATATTGAACCAAGAGTTAGGTATCCAAGTAAAATGTTTTCTAGTCAATGGCGAATTTTAAATTTATTCGCTACCTTAATTATTTGTTTTGTTCGTTTACTACGCTTCGTTTTCTTTAAATAGTTAGGTTTACGTTAGTAAATACTGTATCTATTTGATGCGTCAAAAAATAGAAATTTATTATAAAATGGTCCAGATTGATCATTTTTGTAATTTGTGTTAATTATATTTTTTCATTTGAATACAGCTAGAAACTTGGGGTAGGCCTAAATCCAGCCATGGCAGTCTATTAGCTGAAATAATGGTGATGATGATGGTGTATTATAAAAAGAAATACCTTCTATTAAATTTTATATTATTTTTTCAGGGATCACTAAATAATTTAGTTCCATAAGTAAGAATCTAATAACAAAAACATAGATCATAATTATTTCATTAATTTAGCTGCACTTTGCAGTATCCGACGAAGCGCTGGGTGATCTTGGGCCGTGACTTCCTCAGGTTGCAGTCGCTGTGGCAGTCGAGCCAGCAGCGGTTCCAGTAGGTCCTGCCGTCGGAGCCACACACCGGCGCGTATTTGGCGGAGCAGTCCCTGCAGTTGCACACGCAAAACCCGCCATACGCCAGCGAGATGGCGCCCTTGCCCTGGTACACGCGTCGGTTACTCTCGCAGTTCAGCAGGCAGATGTTGTCGTATGACTGGCCATCGGTGCCGCACACCGGGTCAAAGTACTTCTTGCAGACACAGCCGCAGATTCCCTTGTACAGTTTCCTTAGTGGCGGGAGATTGATGCGGGCACGAGCGTTGTTCTCACATTGTAAGAAGCAAGGGTTCCTGTAGGTCCGTTCGTCCTCAGCACAGACTGGGTCGTCCACAGAGGAGCAGTTGCACGTGTAGCATGGACCCTCGTTGCGCACTCCTAGTGCATACAGTCCCTGAGCGTTGCGCCGACGGTTCTCGCATCGGAGAAGACATACATTATTGTATGTCTTTCCATCGCTGGCACACACTGGCTTGTATTCTTTGGAGCAAGGGCAATTTTCATATTTGCACGCTCCGGCGTAATCTTGATATATGGGTGGATTGCCCTGTTCTTGGCTTTGTCGGCTAGCGCACTGAAGGAAGCAGATGTTTCTATAAGTGACGCCGTTGGTACCGCAAACAGAAATTACTACATCGGAGCAGGTGCAACGACGTGGTGGGCATTTGCCTCTATTGGCTATCCCAATTGCAGGCAGGATTGAGCTTGGCGCGTCTATTATTTTCGCATCCGTAATGCACACTCGTTACTATAGGTGTAGCTATCTGTACCACATACAGGTTGGTATGTCGCTTGGCAGGTACAGACCTCCTGAGGGCATACTCCATATCTGCTAACGAAGATGGGATTCCGATTGTTCCTGACGTTATCAGCGCTGACGCACTTGAGGACGCACTCGTTAGAATATGATTGACCGTCGGAGCCGCAGACGGGTTTGTAGACGTACGGGCAACTGCAAGAGTAAGAAGGTGGTGGGAGGCCGTAGTCACCAGCGTCAGAGGCAGCAGCGGCAGCGGCGGCGGAGGCAGTGCCCGAGGCAGCAGCGTAGGATGCAGAGGAGCTGGAGCCAGTGCCCGAGGCAGCAGCGGAGGATGCAGAGGAGCTGGAGCCAGTACCGGAGGCAGCACTAGTAGTGGCGGCGGTGCCAGCACCCGACGAGGAGGCAGCAGCAGCGGCTACATCGTTGGCCATTGCGTAAGGGCTGCATGTGCGCAGCGGCTAAGAGAACAACTGAAATATAAAGCAAATAGTTGAAGTTAGTACGTACTTGATATTTTGAGGGTAAGAACGTATCTTTTTTTTTTATGCTAGAGGCGGACAAACGAGCAAGCGAGTCACCTGATGGAAAGTAATTCATAGCCGCCCATGAACATCCGCGAAATCGGAGAGATCGCTAATGTGTTGCCGGCTTTTTAAAAAAGAGTACGCTCTTCTCTTGAAGGTTACGTATCTCTCTTTAAAGCACCTAATACAAGTGTGGGAGAGCCACGCTTAGGCATGAATGGGCCGGCTCGACCGGAGTGATACCACATACTCACGGAAAACCGGCGTGAAGCAGCGCCTGCGCTGTGTTTCGCCGTGTGAGTGAGGTTACCGGAGGCCCAATAGGGGGGGAAGGGGAAAAAGTTGGCAGCGCACTTGTGACTCAACTGGTGGTGCGGGTGTCCATGGGCGGCGGAATTGCTTACCATCAGGTTATCCGTCTGCTCGTCTGCCACCTCTCATATAAAAAAAATAAAGCACCTCTGGATTTTGGAAATTGATGTAAGGTTTTTAAATGTGTAACCATGATCGAGTTGGTCTGGTTTTCCTATCTAAAGATATCCTTAAGAAGTTCAGAAGGCAGTCACTTCATAGTAATTACCAAAATTACCAAATCCCAGGATTTGGATCATGGTTCAATCGTAATCTGGGTTCAAAGGAAACGGCTTTGAATGTCAGTCAGTCGGCAGTCAGAAATGACACGCTGCGAACTATTTCAGCGAGTCATTCCTGGCTGCGTCCGTTCATCATAGGATCATAATTTGAAACCAATAAATCTAGTGATTATGAATACTGACCGATGAAGAGCTTCATGTTGTTGCCTCAGTATGGTGCTGGTGGATGTGAATATTGCTGCCGATGGAACACCTTTATATCGATCTGGTGTTTGTTGCTCTGCTAAAAAACAAAAGGTGTTAATAAATCAGCTGAGAAAATAACAATGTGTCAAAAACATTGAACTAGTATTAAGCAACAGGTCTTGCTTTACAAACTTTTACCAATATATTTTATTATTATTTTCAGTGGTGTGATTAGCTACACGTAGTCTTGATTTTCTTTGGTACCACTTCATCATGCCCTCATGGGTAGGTAATTTGTCTCTAATACGATAATAAGTCTGAAGTACTTGTTGCATATGTGACTGACCGGATGGCGCGATTGGTAGTGACCCTGCCTCTGACGCCAAAGGTCGTGGGTTCGATCCCCACCCTGGACAAACATTCGTGCGATGAACACTTGTGTTTGTTCAGTGTCTGGGTGTAATATATGTATTTAAGTATATATTTGTGTTCCTCTGTTGTCTGATATCTGTAACACAAGTGCTTAAGCTACTTAGTACTGTTGCTCAACGTATGAGATGTTGTGAGAATTATTATTATTTTTATATATATGATCTAGCGGAGAGTATTGAGAGTGCTACAGTCCATGAGTGTTTGGTGAGGGAATCGTTTTCTTCGATCCACTACAGGGCCCGAGAATACCAGACACTAGATCCGTCCACCTGAGCTGTGACAGGTTTATAAATAAATAAAAATCATTTACTTCAGGCTTCGCCCATAATATTATTAGTATAGCAAAAATACTTAAGAACTATGTTAGTAGGAACCACAACCAATTAATTTAGGTATCTGCCGCGCGCTGCGACTCCGGGCAAGCGCATACGCACTTGGACCCAGTGCCGCAGAAAGGGGCTGTCCGGCTTCTGGCTGAGCACGCTCAGGATGGTGTTGGGGCTCCAGCGACGCAATGCAGGCGCCGCACCACTGTGTGGAAGCCGTCAGTGTGCGAGTGTGCAAACATTGCAGATGCACTATAGTAGCGCGAGAGCCCCACCAGCACCCTGAACGCATTATTATATTAGATACTGATAGTTGATCCACAGATTGCAGATGTAGAGAGTTTGACAGTATGCTTTAAACAAGGTAATGTTGACCCCTGAAACTACACCGCGCGAATCTGCGAGCCAACATATTACAGCGGAACCGCCATCGCCCATCCTCTACCTTTTGATGTCTCCATCATCTTTTAAATCCTCGGTAACCACATGGCCAAGGTACTTAAAACTCCCTAACCCTATTAAGAGCTACACCATTAAGCTATAGAAGGGAGATATATATTGTGTTGTGTGGCTCCAAAAAGTCTCGGTATTGCAAAACATGGTAACGGGCGTTACGATCAAGATACCAAAGCCTTAGGTAGCAGACGCAGCATTGAAGAAGGAAGTGTATCTGAAGGGTTAGGATCTCCAACATTCTCCAACATGTGTGAGCCCAGTTAACCCGGATTTTTATTCGGTTCAAGTTCGTGGCAAACAGTGGCAGCCCAGGGGAGTTTTCATGACCGCTCACGGAATTAGATGCTCTGCTTGAAATTGACTAGGAAATTGTATATACATATTAGTTTGTGCCATCACTACAAATGGACATTTCAAATTTTTAACATGTCCATATTGTTTTTTTATATGAAAGTAGACATAAAATGAACAGACCCATATTTTTTCTTTTTTCAAAATTTGTCCATTTTCATGCATAAAATAATTATTGAAATTCTTTTTATTCTAAATAGACGTAAGCGCCAAATGACGTCATCGGACGGCTGAATACAGCGATATTCCTTTGCTTATCATTGTTTTAATAAAAAAAAGGTACTACTGTCAAAGGTAAATAATACTAGTGTCAACATTGTCAACGTCATTCATACATTCAACGTTGACAAGTTGTCTTTTTTTTTTTGACAGTTACATGTCATGAGTTTGGCATTACGTAAATTTAAAACTATAATGAGCTAAGCAAAGAAATATTTTACATTCTGCCGTCCGATGACGTCATCTTACGTTTTTTAGTTTTTAATTTTTTTCTCAGTAAATAAGCAATATAAAAAATGAATAAATATATATTCGAGCAGGGGAAAAGTAAACAAAGAATTGGTATTTTTTGTTTCAGAGCTTAGCAATTTTGAAATGTTGTCCATTATATTGGATCAAAAGTGTTTGTCATAAAAGTGAGAATGGACTGAAGAAATTTTAAAGATTTGAATACATTGATATGTGGTTATTAGGGTGTCCCTTATATGGTAAAAAATATATTTTTTTAGAATTTCGTAACGCATACCCTCTATTTTTTATATATGCTAAACTTTACTTAAATATGAAATTTCATATTTGTAGCATGATTGCAACCCGTGCCGATCGAGCTCTATAGTTTCATAAAAATGGTGTTTTGGCCTGATATTTTGTTTTGATTCAAAACTAATTAAAATACAACAAATAAAGTAAATATGAGTAAGACTAAAATGAGATCAACAGAAACTTTTATTTAAATACAAATTATAATAATAATTAAAGACGGTAACTTCTTTTTATTGTAGTTTTTACAGTCTGGATTTTAGATTAAATCATTTTGATTTAATCTAAGGTCTGGATACAGATTTATATGTTCCTGAACACAACACAACAAAAACTGTTTTTGCTCTTCTTCAGCCGTGATAAGTCCATTAAAATCTTGAATTAATTAAAAAGTATTTTCAGCAGTGTCATTTACGACCTTCAACTGAGTTATTTGTCTTCTAGCTTCCAAAAAATAGGTTTGTCACCCCAAGAAGATACATCTTCCTGAAGAAAACTGTCGTCGATCTGCAGTCGAGATAGAAATTGTTTGCTTCTTTGAGTCACAAAACCATCGAGCGTCATATCTGAAAGAAAGAAAAAAATAGTTTAAAAAGCAAATACGAAGCCACGAAACTTTGAAAAAAGGAACAAGAAAATATTAAGCTTACTAAAGAAATTTTGCGTAATTTCTTCCTTCGTTGGGATATAGCGTTTGGCGGAATTTGAACTTTCATCTCTGTTTAAATTATTAATCATTTTTGTCTTGGTTTTGAAATCAACTTCTTCATCAAAGAATGATAACATTCTTCACACAAATACCTACCATAAATGATGAACAAACTTGCTTATGGCTGCCTTGGAACTTGTCGCGTCTACTTTTTCATATTCTTTTAAAGCTTTCAAAAAGCATAAGTCTTGATTAGGTGCTTTAATTGCCACTGTGCATTCGAGCCAAGGTTTAGTATACGAGGTGACGATAAATAAAACAAACATCTTGTATAGCATTTTTGTTCTTTGCAGTAATTTTAAATCGCTATTAAAGCAAAAACATTTTTATAGAATAAATCGCTCTCGCCATCTATCGTGCGAGTTTGATGTAAAACTCTAGGGGGCCTGAGTTTTAGTTTATTCTCTGTATCTCCTCCTAAGAACGCATAGTTCCACCAGTTCGCGGTAATCGTCTCTAACAAAAAGTTTTTCCAGTTCAGTCTTATAAAAAGTTAACAAAGATGTAATTTTTGTCTCAGCAATTTGTGATGTAACGAAATTCAGAGGTAGTTCAATATTACCGTTGTTAATATTTTTCCAATCATCTCTTAACTTTTTGAAAATTTAAATATCTGGGCTACTTGTAATTTGCTTTACCTTGGTGTCAAAAACAGCTTTAAAGACCAACTCAACCAACATGAATATGATGACGACAAGCAAAAAGCAGTAATATTCCCTCTCTAAAGTCTGCTGCAAAATAGCACAAGCTCCACTAAAACGGCCAGTATTTGAAGCTGTTGTATCGCAATACATTATCTGTACTTTATCATGGAGATTCTAATCAAAGAGTGCAGTTGAAATGGCTTCAACTTGATGTTTTCCAGGAGAACTTTCTAATTTTGGCACTGCAGAAGCTGTTTTCTATCGTCAAATTGACGACCCGTTTGGAACAGTGGTAGTGAACGTTGCCTTTGGTCCTAGGGTTGCGGGTTCGATACCCGCACAGTACTAACATTTGTGTGCATCAACATGTTTGTTTGTATTGGCCTGGGTGTTTTCTATGTATTATAAGTATGCATTTCTAAAAGAAAAGTATTATATGTATGTATTTGTAATCCCACTGTTGATTCTGATATCCGTAACACAGGTGCTTGAGCTACCTATCTCGGAGTCAGATCAATTTATGTGATGTTGTGAAATATTTATTTATTTATAAATGAAGCAATAATTGGCAAGCGATCAATATTAGTTACTACAATATTAGTTTGTGCCATCACTACAAATGATATTGGATTAAAATTGTTTGTCATAAAGGTGAAAATGGATTGAACAAATTTGAAAGATTTGAATGCAGTGATATGTGGCTGTCCACATATACAAACGTTTTTTTATGTATATAAATGATCTTGTGCATCATTTACTTAAGTGAGGTGAGTTATAGCTCTCTTAAACAATCATTTTAATCATGAATAACATGTTTTTAATCGATGTTTTGTTTAAAGAGACCAGATGGAGAGACCAGATGGCTTTAGATATTTTTAGAACTGCACCGTTCTTTTATTATCATGAATTATTATAGTGTTGTAATTTATGCACTTATTTTATATTGATTTTGCTGCCATATATTATGTATTAGTAGGTAAGTAACAAAAGTTACTCTATGGTAACAATAAGTATACGAGCCACTCGTACAATGCAACTCAGCAGCGACCAACATGCAGCGCGCCTGACCGATGTACCGTCTTCGTGTACCGTCGGCATTCTACACCGACACACAAACAAATACCTTTCTATGTATCAATAATGTAAGCCATATTTAATTTATAGGCAATGTGTAAAATGTAGGCATTCTATACAATACCTAGGAAATATATAGAATGCCGGGGTCGTCCAGACAATTTGTGAAATGATATTGAATGTTTAAACTGTTTCAAACTTTACCTAATGAATGAATGAAACATCTAGGCATTGTATAGAATGCCGGATGACGCATAGGTAATGTATGTAATCGATTTTTCTTCTCTATGATTAAGTTAGATAGATACTGATCTGATGAGAGCTATCCTAATTTCAACTTCCACCAGCAGACAGCGCTGATGATAAGACATTGTGTTCTATTGGTTGGTATGCCTAAGTATCTACGTCTTTTTTGCGTAGACAGCGTTTCTCACATAGCAGTTCCCTTCGAATAAGCATTTACATTTACAACGTTCAGTTAAGTGCAGTTAGAGCTTGTACATTTTGACAATGCCACCGCCCTTATCTTCTGCGCCATTAGGACAAAATTGAATATAAAGTGTAAAATAATATTTTTATCACTTTATACACTTCAAATAAAATTTTAGAACAGTACACTCGACAAAAGGAGTTACCGAAGTCGGCGCCCAATACTATGTTGTGATTTAATACAACATTCAATTATTCAACAGAGATTGGGCAAGTCCGTCCGTCCTGCACCTCCACCGCGAGCCTCTGTGCCCGCAATGTTGCGGACGAAGCTCTTGACGACATTGTAGAGGAACAGCTATGGACACTCGGAACGCTAGGCATTGTTTTTTCTTTTGGGTACGAGTAATTAAAATATTTTTTCACGCACACTGACACCAAATGTTAGCTACGCCTCGTGTCCCTATCTTAAGGTCTCTAAAGCACATCAATTAAATAAAACCACTTATTTTCACCACAACATATAACCAAAACTTTAGGCAACTGTTTGTATAAAAGACAATTTAGAAGTAAAGGAAATAGTGCCATTCATACATACTTATTACCAGAGAGCCATAGAGAGGGCTATGCTCGGAGTCTCCCTGCGTGATCGTATCAGAAATGATGAGATCCGCAGGAGAACTAAGGTCACAGACATAGCCCAAAGGATTGCGTGCCTCAAGTGGAAATAGGCAGGGCACATAGCGAGGAGAACAGACGGCCGGTGGGGCGGGAAGGTCCTCGAGTGGAGGCCACGTACAGGAAGTCGCAGCCGTGGCAGGCCCCCCACAAGGTGGACCGACGATCTGGTGAAGATCGCGGGAATCCATTGGATGCGGGCGGCACAGGACCGATCTGTGTGGAGAACATTGGGGGAGGCCTATGTCCAGCAGTGGACGTCTATTGGCTGAAATTATGATGATGATACATACTTATAGTTAAAATAAGTAGTGTCACCCTTACAGGGTGCATGTTACCGACATAATAACTAGCTAACCATAAAAAGTTGTGCTGGGTTAGTTTTAAGACTGCAACTGTACATAGATGCAATTCAATAAATAAATATAAAACTTATAAGGAAGAAATATATAAATCATATGGAAGAAATCGCTACAAGAGATAAGACCGCCTTATTGTACTGTCAGTTGCTGTTGTTGTATCATGCTTGTATTTTATTTTTGTGCAATAAAGAATATCTATCTATCATTATAAGTACCGGATCGTGATCTCTGGGTCCTGGGTTCGATTCCCGGGTCGAGCGAAAAGTATATTTTGAATTTTTCGAACATAGCTCTGATTTGTGCTCACCAATCCGCATTTGGCAAGCGTGGTGATTAAGCCTAATCCTATCATAGTAGCGATGACTTGATTTCTATGTTGGAGGCCTTTGCCCTGCAGTGGGACAGTATATAGGCTGATACTTTATCTATCTATCTTAGACACTATTAAAAATGATGGTTCTGGCCGTCGCCAACAGTGACTTTCTGCAGCAATTTTTAGTACAGTCAAGTGCCCGTGGAGTTTTGTCGAGAGTACTGTTCTAAAATGTAATTTGAAGTGTATAAAGTGATATAAATATTATTTTACACTTTTAAGTTTGTGGTTTTTGAAGGCGGTTTTTTTTGCAGATATTTTTTTATATTTTATTTATTTTCTTAATTGAGGAAATAAACCGCTTAAGTACTAATACATTCAGACTTATTAAATATAAGTAATTCACTAGCCTAATTAGTTTCCACTACTAGGTAATATAAATAATGTTGCATGAGAAACTCGCACTTCAGGAATTAAAAGTAAAAAAAAACAAAGTTCTTAAAAGCAGATAATCAAAAAAGATAAAAAAGAAAGCTTTATACTTATTATTAGCTGTCTACAAATGAATGCTCCTTCAGAAGGCGACGAAAACGCGCCATTTTTTCATGAAATATGTGGATGCTGCCATAAGTATTTATTATTTTTGATGTTCTATCATCATCATCAGCCCATTTAAGTCCCCACTGCTGGGGCACGGGCCCCCCTCAATCACATCAGGGGTAATTGCCATACTCACCACGCTTGGCAGACGGGTCGGCGAGGGTTTTGATATAAATGCAGAGTTTTCCTTCTCTGGATGCTGATGATCATGCCAGCAGCTTTACCTTAGTCGCCTTTTACGACACCTCGGTAAGAGTGAGGGTGGCCTATTCTACTCTGCCGGGGACCACACGGCCATGTGATGTTCGGTGATGTTCTATATTAGAATATATTGTAAGTATGTAATGCATCATATTGTATGACGAATTGTCAATACAAACATGTAGCGACATAATTGCTCAGAAAGATATTAATCATGCTGAATCTATTGCATAATAGGCGAGGGCAGGGTCGGCGTGATTCGATAAAACTGCCCAACGCCCATCTTTATTCAATCTTGGCACCTTTCAGTGCGGCGCGTGACTCCATCGAGGGACCCTGCGTAGGGTTGCCTAAAGTTACGCTTGAACAGCGTGCACACTTTGTTTTATTATGTAATATGTGGTAGACGAGCAGACGGATCGCCTGTTGGTAAGCGATTGCCGCCGCCCATAGACATCCAGATTTACCAGATTTTTCTAGATTTTGACTCCTATGTTTTATTTCCAGTTTTTATTTATTTATATGGGAACCCACAAACTTTTCAATAACTCCTCTGACCACTAAGCTATCAAAGACCTTAGCATTCTATGAATAATAGTGTTTTCTTCATCGTGAGCCGTGCTGAGCAGCTCAAACTATATTTTGAGGATTTAATGTTAACCATGAAAAAGAAGTAAGTACTTTCATAATTTTTGGCCCGTCCTTACTTCATGCATCATCAAACAACTACAAAGACAGCGAAGTTTCATACTAAATTTAAACCCCCTTTTGACCCCCTTAGTTAGTGAATTAACAACCCTTCTTGTTGCTCCTCTATGCTATCAAAGGAGCCCCTGTGCTCCCAAGTTTCTTACCCTCATATGTAGTTTATTTAGGCCCTGCCTTCTTTTTGTCGCTCGGGGAATGCCGCCGGCCCGGAGTGTAATGGGCCGACGTCGCCGTCTTAGCGGCGCCTTATGCATACCCTGTGCTGGGGAGCAGCAGGGTTATGTCGGGCTCTCCTCTGGCGAGAGTTTATGATAACGAGAAGCCGGATATACCGACTAAGCCCCAGCGGTTTTCTCTTATTGCTCTTAAGTGCGGAGTCAAGGGCTGAGCTTTTGCTATAGATTTTGATTAGAAAACGTGTAAATTTTTGGAACACTTTTGCACTGTTAATAATAGATCAATAAATTGTTTTACGAATTTTCAATGCATTTTCCCCCTTAAAATTAAGATCTGAAATGCTGATCGACATTTCATGAGCGTATGGTCGGTCCGCTTACATTGCACGTCCGTGCATGCGCACGTACCTACCTGGCCTATGGATCTTTCCATAGGAATAGCATGTGCTCATATAGTTTAATAAATAATACCTGTTATTCGTTTCCAAAGCAAAGGTGATCCTCGGAGTTTCATATATTTTTGGTACAAATATGAAAGTGTGGACTAAAACAAAATTTTGCTGTATTCTGTTAGAACAGGTCCCCCTGATTTTTGATGACAAGATTTGGTATAACAAAATTTTTTTTTTTGTTAATTGATGAAAGATGTTGATTTTTGAACTCAAATAAAGGATAATGGCCCTACAGCTTTGGTGCCATAGTAATAAATACTCAGGGGGTCAAGTTCTACAGAATGCAGCAAATAAGTTTCTGGCTGGAACTTGGACCAAAAAAGAGGATGTCATTTGAAAGATGAAAATGTGTTTTTCAATAAAGTCTTTATTCCCCAATATAAAGTATATAAAAAGTAGATTTAGGTTCCTTCCAGTTAAGTTTGATGTTAAACGGTTTTATCATTTTGAGCCTAAGCAGTAACCTATGGAGACCTGTAAGATTTTGCGGAAATTCCTTCTCAAGTTGCAGTCACTGTAGCATTCGAGCCAGCAGCGGTTCCAGTAGGTCCTGCCGTTGGAGCCGCACACCGGCTCATACTTAGTGGGGCAGCTACTACAATTGCACGCGCAGGGACTACCGTACGCCAGCCAGATGGCGTCCTTTCCTTGATACTTACGCCGGTTGCTCTCGCAGTGCAGCAGGCAGATGTTGTCGTATGTTTGGTCATCGCTGCCGCACACTGGGTCGAAATACTTCCTGCAGGCACAGCCGCAGATTCCCTTGTACATAATCTTTAGTAGCGGGAGCCCAATGCGGGCACGAGCGAAGTTCTCACATCGGAAGAAGCAAGGGTTCTTGTAGGTCTGATCGTCCTCGACACAAAGTGGATCGTCCACGGCGGGGCAGTTGCAAGAGTAACATGGACCGTCGTTGCGAAACTTTAGTGCATACAGTCCCAAAGCGTTGCGCCGGCGATTTTCGCATTGTAAGAGACATGGACTGTTAAACGTGTTTCCGTCGCTGGCACAAATTGGCTTGTGTTCTCTGCTGCAAGCACAATTTTCTGGTGTGCATGCTCCAGAATACGCTTGATAGATGTGTGGATTGCCCTGTTCTTGGCTTCGTCGGTTAGCGCACTGGAGGAAGCAGATGTTTCTGTACGTGACGCTGTTGTTTCCGCAAACAGGAATGACTACATCAGAGCAGATGCAGGGAGCTGGGGGGCATTTGGCTCGGTTGGCTATCCCGATTGCAGGCAGATAGAGTTTGGCGCGTCTGTTATTTTCGCAGTGTAAGTCGCACTCTTTACTATAGGTGTAGCCATCTGTGCCACATACAGGTTGGTAGATCGCTGGGCAGTGACATACCTGTTTGGGACATTCTCCATATCTGCTAATGAAGATAGGGTTTCGTTTGTTCCTGACGTTTTCGGCGTTGAAGCACTTGAGGACGCACTCGTTGGAATATGTTTGACCGTCGGAGCCGCAGATGGGCTGGTAGATGAGCGGGCATCTGCAAGAGTAGGAAGGTGGTAGGAAGCTAAAGGCAGTGTCAGCGGAATGTCGCGGCGGCGGCGGTGGCGATCACGCTAGCACCGATAGCATTGGTGGCTATGGCTGTGGCAACACCAGTGCCTAAGGCAGCGCCAACGATAGCAGCAGCGGTGTCAGCAGTCGATGATGCTTTGGCAGACGTTGCGTTTGGCTGCAGATAAGCAGCGGCCAGGAGAATGCCTTATAAAAAAGAATTACAGAATGTTAATCAAAATGTTTTTATGGTAAAATTGCTTAAATGTAATAATAGTAGTTCTTTATCATCATCATCAGCCCGTCGTAGTTCACTGCTGGGAATAAGCTTCACTAAATGATTGCTACTCAAAACTAGCCTACCCCCACGGAAAATGACGTCGAGTTTTATTGAGGATCCCACAGTGTCACTAACCACCGAGGAGTCATATATATAGTATTAGTATTATAATAATACTATCGACTTAGTTCTCCTAATAAGCAAGCTGAAGTGGTAGTGATACAAACCTATAAAGAGCTTCATCATGTCGTTAGAGGGGAGGGATGCCGTTGATTATGCCGATTGCAGCTGTCGGTGATCATTAATAGTTATTCACTGATTGTTCACGATACATTATAGTAAATAGGAAATTATAAAAACAGAAAATTACTTTCTTTTATTTATGCATGAAAGCTTACACACGGCTACTGACGACTAAAAAGTACTCTGTTTTGATGACAACAAAGAGTATATAATCACTCCGTCTTAGACGACAAGTGATCACTGAGCAAATACCATGGAACTAGAAAAAGTGGAATGTGCCATTTTTTGAAAAATTGTCACAGTGTGTGAAGGAGATCCAACGCAGCTTTAATGCATCTATATACGAGTGCGGTAGAGAAAGAACGTCACCCGGCACGTCAACCTAGTACTAACGGATATGTTAGTTTAGTAGCACGGTTTTTAAAGTATGGCTTAATATGAAAAGGCACAGTCTGGTTAGGTTGTACGTCTATGGTAATCACTACGCTTCTTAGTTTGTGTCACAACGTTTCATCTGATGACAACACAGCACGGCCATAGGGCAAGATCATCCTAAGTCTATGGGCAAGATACTATGTCTGATCACGGTTATTTGGCACGTGGAAAAAGTCGGAACTAAAGCGGTTTTGACGTTTTGGCATAGAAAAAATCGTTGTACAACGCCCCTCTAACAATGTGACTAAAGTGCCTTCTGATCGTAGTCGCATTGAACAGATTCCATGATACTACCATAGAAATGCTCCCTGAACCAAGGAGCCCTAAACAGCGTGTTCATAGAAAGCCATACTTAAAAAACTGCGTGAAGCCGTTAGTACTTGGGTGACGCGATGAAACGATGAAACAATCGGGTGTGCGTGCGCGCGATTAAAAGTATATTTTTATCTTTTTACCCTGATAAAACCTTCGGATTCATCGTAAGTCCAATTTAGAAGGGTCCGTGCTAAGAGTGCCTTTGCCTCATGCACCGTACAGAGTTTAAAATCACATAATTTTACCATTTTATTATAAATGAACGGGAAAAGAAAATTACCAAAAACGTTGAGCGAAAGATGTTTTAACAGTGGGATAAGGTACCTTAAAGACACGTTTCTCAAGCATTTCACTGTACGAATTAGAGTTTAATACCTACTTATGCATATTAATAGACAGCCTTAAATTTTGACTATGGATGTTTGTGTTACAGCCCTAATGAGGTCTGTCCAACGCGCTGGACAATAAACGTATTTGTATTTGTTAATACCTGTAATTAACAAATATAAATACGTTTATTGCTTACTAACACATGATACATATAAGAAACATAGAATTACCTGTGTCATTTACCTATACCATCTCGTTTTCAATCAAGAGGCGAATTTTATTCATAAGTTATGAGAGTATTTGTGAAAAAATTGGGTTAGAGTTGTATGTCTCATATCACAAACTAAGAAAAAATACTATGTATTTTCAGATGGCGACAACCCTCGGTGTAAATAAAGTGGCAAACTTCGGATGTATGCCAAAACGCGACAAAAATACCTACCTACCCAAAATCCGGGAGTTACGTAAGAATTTGGTGAAAATCTATACAGTCGGCTTTGCGGCTGCCTCGGCCAGCCAAATCTGCTGCGGCGGCACGTGCGGCGCCAGCTTAATTCACCAATATTCCTATATTCCTGTCCCAGGGCATAGTGTTCACGTAGCCAGTGTGCCGTTACTTTCGAGACCATGTTCCTGATATGAAGAAGAGCAGCAACAGGTGATAATAGACTGAGCGTTTTTAATTTGTTAGGAAATACTTCGATCATATTATGGCATCTGTTTACTCCACTAGCCTCCACACTTCCACTCACGAAAGATTCTTCTTATCAGTAACATTATATTTTTCGGATTACCTCGACTTGACTGCCTGGGTGGCGCAATGGTTAGGGGGTCGCACTTTAAAGCGACGGTAACGCTTGGGGTCCCGGGTTCGATCCCCGGGTCGGGCCAAAATTTGTACCTGAGTTTTTCTGTTAAGAAACTCTCAGTGTTAGCCCGGAGTCTGGAAGTTGGCGGTCTTGTACCCCCGTGCCTCGAAAAGCACGTTAAGCCGTAGGTCGTAGCTCTTCGGTCGTGTCACACTAGTGTCCCATCGAAATAAGAGGGTACGGGAATAGAGAGTGCACTTGTGTCTGCGCAAATAATTGTGCACTATAATATGTCCTGCGTCGATGGCTGATCTCTGAGATTGGCCGCCATGACCGAAATGTCGGTTTGGAGGACATTATTCCGTTATCTATCGGATTGTAATTGTTGTAATTTTTCGGTGTTGGGACCCGATCAAGAGCAAGATATGACCAGTTTACTGTTAATAGATGATCAACTGAATGAATAAAGCTTATATTTCGTTAATTTATTGTTTCCTTTATTTTATTTTGTATTACAATTAAACTGTATGGCTTGGTATGACGATGACACAACATTGTGTGAAAGTTCGGCGATTAAAAAGAGTAACTGGCGAGTTTCTTGCCGGATCTTCTCGACCAAAAACAACTTCCCGAGCCGGTGGTAGAATCGCATTATGTTTATTATTTTTTAATATATTTTATGTATCAACACATATAATAATTAACATGTAAACTATATATAAGTACTTATAAATAGTTTTAATTTACTTTAATGTATGACTATTTGTAAGTGCGTTGTACAAGCCTATACAAACAATTTTTTGATTGATTGATTACAGTGTCCGCACACAAATGGCAAAGAGCAAAAACGTGGATAGCTGGTTGCGACTAGCGGTATGTGGTTTTTTACCCCCTTTTGAGGGGATGGTGCCTCCTCCTTATCCTCCTGCTCTGTTCCCAGGGTATCTGTCATTCTTCACACAATCCATTCATCTCTTTTTCGGCCGTCCTTGGTTCCTCCATACACTTCATTCTCATTACTCTTTTGATTTATGTCAGACCTTACTCTTTGGTTTATGCTCTTCCCCTCTTCTCATGACATGGGAATATCACCGCATGATAGACGTGCCTTGTAGGCGACTTTTTGTCCTTGGCAGCCGGTTATAATCCATAATGCAACGACCAAAGGTTGAAATCAGCCTGCGCACACTTTATAGATCCATACTTACATGACAACAGTGAAACAGTCACGATGACATAAGTCATCAGTACACGCTTATTATGAGCCGTACTCATTGTGAAACATCCTCCCCCTTATTAGAAATCGCAAATTAATAATAGTTTCGGAACAAAATTCGTGCCAGTCTCTTTTAACATGGAGTCCTGGAGCCCAATTCTCGTGCTTGTGATATTTTGAGAACATGGCGGATATCACCCGAAAACCATACAAAAAAAACTATGTTTTAGTGATATATGTCGTATGAAAGTAAATGTCACGAGCCCGAGAATTGGGCTCTTGGAACGGGATGACATTAGTACGGTAATAACTTTAGATCGTGATTTATAATAGAGTGGAAGATGTTTAGCATGGAACTAGAAAACGCGCGCGTTATATGGAATGTGACAATTTCGGAAAAAAAAGTCACAAAGTGTGAAAAAGATCCAACCGGCCCTGAGTTTCTATACGGGTGCGGTAGAGACAGAACGTCGCCCAGCACGTCACGCCAGTACTAACAGCTTGGCGCGGCTTTTCAAGTATGGCTTTCTATAAAAAGGCAGTCTGATTAGGGTGCATGTCTATGATGTTTAGCTGCTGACTATCTGTAAACTGTCACCACTTATTGTTAGTGACACTTGCACGTGTCCTGGCCTTTCGGTGAATAAACGAAACAATAATATCAGGGGGTCTACTACGCCAAACGATAAACGATATATCGTGCCAATAATCATGTCGAGGCCTACTATAAGTAACATCGTATCGACTGTCGTATATACAAATCTACGAACGATATTACTTTGACAGTTCTTACAAAAACCCTACTCTTACACAGTTTTTATCGATACGAATATTTGAATTTTACAGCTTCACCAACGTCAAATCGACGAACATGGCTACGACGTCTCTGATGTTATCGTGAAGAGTATCGTTTCGTTGTGATTTTGAATTTAATGACCCATATTTTTTTCTCCGGACTAGTATCTTCCTTTACCACTGTTAAATAGATTGCGGTTGTGGTGACGATTGGATTTGATTTACTTACATAAATCAAAGAATATATAACCACTAAATGGTAAGTAACTACCTCGAAGTGGAAAGTTCATTTCTTCTTATAAATATTATGGTAGGTTCATATCCCTCTTGCCAGGTACGTATGGTCTTCCAAAAAATCGAAGAGCGCATTAAGTTGCTCTGTACTGCAGCTCGACATAATTCTAAAACATTAAAACCACGTTTGTCAATGATCGATCAGAAAAGAACACCCAGATAAATAAATATGGTAAATACACACAATTGTTAGTGCACTGGTACTAATACTCACAAGTTTACTAATATTCCACATAAAATTTGTAGCACAGAACACTGTTATTTGTTTTTGTAACTAATTAAAAGTACTCTGTGTTTATAAAACTTTTAAAAACACACTTTTTAAACAAATAAGATTTGTGACATTATTTTTTTTTCAGGCATTAATGGTCCACACTGAAGAATAATAAGCCAAACAGCCTGTTTTTTTTAAATTTTATAATCAAACAGCCTGTTTTTTTAAATTTTATAATCATTAGTAGTAGTAGACCTCCTGGTTTCCTTGCTGGTCGTAATTGACAAACCATTGCTCAGTACCCTTACCATGAGTTTGAAAAACTGTGCTCGCTATATAAAACTATCGCTCTGTCCCTTTCATTGTGGTGCATGTGAAAGAACCAGAGCAATAGTTTCAGATAGCGAGGATAGCATTTCAAGCTCATGGTAAGGCCTCTAAGGCATATCGGTATTACTCAACTGGTATATTTTTGGCGATTTCATATCATCGCAAGTGGTTTCGAATGGGCAATTACGGTGTCTGAATTTATTTTATCCAATTTATAAACGAAAATAATTTTCAACCAAATGTTACTGTAAGTACCTACCTGTTCGCGTGTCTGAAATGATATTTTCTGTTTGCTCTTAACGCTCGCCAGTTGTCAAATAACAATTGTGCTAACAAATTAATTAGTACTGTAAAATACGGAATATTACCTACTTCATTTGGATGTTTAAACAATGCCACTCAATTCTGTTTAAGAGCTGTAAAACGCCAGTTTCAAGGCGGTTATTTGTTGAATGTTTGGCTAACTATTCACCAATTTAGCTGTTTTGATAACTATTTGTTTTACTCTGGTTTAAACCAGTTGACAGGTAACGCCCTGTTGATCTAGTGGTTTTAAATACCGGGCCGTGATAGATTTGATTCGATTTCCGGGTCCAAAAAAAAGTATATTTTGAACTTTTCGAACATAACTCGGGTTTGTGATCACGTCACCAATCTGCTTTACGCAAGGCTTAATCCAATAAAGCACTGATAAAAACACAAACTTTCCTCGTGAAATGCGAATAATATCTTGTTATTAATCTAAAATATAAATAAGTTTTTAAGTTTTGTATGTTATGCATTAAAGAGTATCTATCTATCTATACGGGATTTGAAAACAAGGCATCGGTTGGATACCAGAAGCAAGCAATATTTTACTTGCATCAATAGCAATACTTTACCGAAGAGCAGATAAATACCAAGCTATGCCTAGCTTCGGTGGTAGAGCATTCACAGGCAGGAGTAACGGATAATTCTAGCGTGCCTGTAATATATCTAGCTTCTACTAGGAGTTCTATTTTTGATTCACTCGTATGAGTTAGCGCCGTGACTAGCGCACGATTTTTACAGATTTTTCTTTGACATACGAAATTCCGCATTTTTGAATCATTCGTCTGCAAAGAGTGACCCCACCCTATACTCCAAACTGGAATTCAAGACCAAAAAAACTACGACAGATACGTCATTATCAAATCTATCAATATCACTTATGTCATTGTCAAACGCAGTTTTCAGGTTTCGCCAACCTATTTTATATCCTTATTAATAAGAATTTTCTTATAAAAAAGAATTTTAATTACAAACTTTATTTTTAACTCAACTAAGATTGTCAACATTTTATTGTAAAGAAACGAAAGTGTGGCATATTATTAAGACAGAAAAGTGAAATGAAACCATTTTACCAAAACTTATCTAAAAACTCAACCAGACCGAAACCACTACGGAGCAAAACCACATTCAAACAGTCAAAGTAAACTTCAGATTCTTCTTCTTATTTTATTCTTAGTTTTCGATTTCATTTGTTATTTAGCGAAACAACTCGTCAGCAAAATGAAGTGATATTTTGACCAAGTGGGTAGTCAACAGTCGAAGTAAGCCAAATGTTGTTAATACCTGAAGTGATACACGCTTAATACACGCTTTGCAACCTAACGATTAAGTTTTTATTAAAGCGTCTTGTATTTGTGTAAAAATAAGTAAATAATTTTACTTATTTAAATTATAGAATGAATATTACCAATAAATAAATTATGTCAGCGTGTGTTTTTAGGAAATAGGTATATACTATTGTAAGATCATTTTATTGCATTGGCAACATTGTAGTAGGTTTTTTGGTCTTAAATTGCAGTTTTGAGTATAGTAGTAATATTGTTCTGTGCCCCACCCACTCGTTGGTCGAGTGACTTAAAACGAGCGGTAGAAGCAACGTCAAAATAGTTGCCAATGGCAACAGCCATCAACAAGATATTATAAATTACAAAACTTTAATTTTACTGATTTTGACAGTTTACACAATTCATAGTTTTTTGAGACAAAAAAGCAAAGATTTTCTTATTCAGCCAATAAGCTATGCCGGAAGGGATGTCAATTTACCGTATTATATTGGCAACATCGAAATCGAATAATTCAACAATAAATCGGCTTCATGCGACCTAGAAGGCGATAGTGACTTACGTTGCATGCGACGACGCTAATTCATACGAGTGAATCAAAAATAGAGCTCCAGAAGCGGAACAAAGTACTTTTAGGGAGGTGCCACACTGGCGGATTCCGGCCGTTTTCAAAGTGGAGCGTGTACAGTGGCGGACACACCAAGCTATACAAAACTGTCAAATTTCTTCATTCTATTATAAACCTTATATTGTTACAGTAAAGTTCGAAATCAGTTGAGTAAATTTGACAGTTTTGTATAGCTTGATGTGTACATGAAAATCTTTGATTATTAATGACATTGACAACTAACGACGCGCGCTTCGAACGGAGTGTGCCCTTTTTGGAAAAAACGTCACAGAGTGTGAAAGAGATTCAACCCACCCTGATGCAGCTTTAATGCCTATTTATACGGGTGCGGTAGAGATAGAATGTCACCCAGCACGTCACTCTTTCTATGAAAAGGCTTGGTCTGTTTAGGGTGCATGTCTATACCGAATAATCACTCGCCTGCAGCCAATTACCCAATTTTTAGGGTTCCGTAGCCAAATGGCAAAAAACGGAACCCTTATAGATTCGTCATGTCCGTCCGTCTGTCCATCCGTCCGTATGTCACAGCCACTTTTCTCCGGAACTATAAGAACTATACTATTGAAACATGGTAAATAGATGTATTTTGTTAACCGTATTACGATTTTACACAAAAATTGGAAAAAATAAAAATATTGGGGGGGCCTCTATACTTCAAACTGAAACTCAATTATTTTTTTTATCAAACCTATACGTGTGGGGTATCTATGGATAGGTCTTTAAAAATGATGTTGAGGTTTTTAACATCATTTTTTTCTAAACACAATACTTTGCGATAAGACCGCCTAAATTGTACATTGTATCTCTGTATACCTAGTTTTTAAGTTTTGTATGTTGTGCAATAAAGAGTATCTATCTATCTATCTTTGCGCAAGAGACGCTCCCAAAGTGGTAAAATATGTCCCCCTCCCCTCTAACTTCTATAATAAATGAATTATAAAACTAAAAAAATATATGATATAAGTACATTACCATAAAAACTAACAACGGAAATTGGTTTGGGCTAAATCTAGTAAGTAGTTTTTTTTACCGCAATTTACCTTCCATATATCTTACTGCTATCTATCTTGCTGCTACGGAACCCTTCATGGGCGAGTCCGACTCGCACTTGGCCGGTTTTTAAAACCAAAACTAGTCATAATCATTTTTTACTATAGCCGTGCATTAAAATGTATTATTTATACTTTAAATTCTTATCTTAACTTATCACTGCACTTTTAAAATGAAACAAGAAAAATATTTCCAAGTAAAGGGTCCATGTGATATAAATTAATTAGTGGAGCGGCTGAGGGTGCCGAGAGGGTTAAGGGGGGAAAGGGTGGGGGTATGAAAGCTCATTAGTCGGGTACAAAAACCCGGTCGAGTCTGCGATGGTGAGATAAGCAATATGAGAACTAATGCCTTTCCCGGGCTTCGGAGCCAGCTATCTGATCTGCCAGGATTATTGGTCTTTCGCAGCCTATCATGATCATTATCGGGATGCTACGCAGCATATTTTCGGCCCATCTACCGCAGTGTCTCAAGACGAAAGTCTCTGCCAGTGATGACATACGGAACCGAAACGTGGCCGTTTACAATGTGCCGATTAAGGAGGCTCAAAGTCATCCAGAGAGCAATGGAGAGGAGGGCTATGCTCGGAATCAGCTTGCGTGATCGTATCAGAAACGATGAGATCCGCAAGAGAACTAACGCCACAGACATAGCCCAAAGGATTGCATGCCTCAAGTGGCAATGGACAATGCACATAGCGAGGAGAACAGACGGCGGAGGGGGCGGAAGGTTCCTCGACTGGAGGCCATGTACAGGAAGTCACAGCCCAACCCTTTAACAGGAAACCAGACCAACTGGATCAAGGTTACACGTTTTAGTATCTATCCGAAACGTGCCGATTTCCTCACGATTTTTCCCTCGCCGTGGAGGTGATTTTACCGTGGGAGGCCGGAACGGATGAAGCAATGGGCTGGCTAGACCAGACTGATACCACGGCCTCACAGAAAACCGGCGTGAAGCAGCATTGTGTTGTGTTTCGTGAGTGAGGAAAGCCGGGGGAAAGGGGGGTTTAAAGGTTGGCAGCGCACTTGTGACTCCACTGGTGTCGCGAATGTTTAAGGGCAGCGGCAATATAGTAACTTAATAAATACAACTTTGACAAAGGTAATTGACTGGCTAAAGACATTAAATTTGAGTATTAATATATGTAGTCCGCTCGTGACCACGGCTGCTGTAACGTAGCCGAAACGTCGAGCCAAATATGTGAGTATACAATGTTGTTCCACATAATAAATAATCGTGTTAATCCCCGTATTGATACATTATAATGCAACGCGAAAATCTAAAAAACTATTTAATATAGGTAAGACTAAATATATACAATTCAGACCCTATCAGGCTACACACAAGATATTAAACATGACGCTGAAATAGAAGAAGTTGACCATTCAACATTTTTAGGTATAGTTATTGACACTCACTTGACATGGAAACCTCATATTGACATGGTAAATAATAAAATAAGACCGTTCTGTTTCGTACTACAAATTTTAGTTAATAAAACAAACATCGAAACAGCTAAAATAGCATATTATTCAAAAAAAAATTCAATTCTAAATAACGGCATAATTTACTGGGGAAACAGTGTAGACATAGTCACAACTTTTAGATAGCAGAAAAGATGCATCAGGGCAATACATAAAAAGATAAGATAAAAAGATAAAAATGTATTTATTGCACAGAAAAAATAACCACAGTTACATACATACGATTAAAATTTAATCTAAGTGCACTACACATACTATGCCACAAACATTGAACAGGAGCCTCCAAACTAGGCAATGCCTGTATCTTGGACGGCCAGAAATCATTTAAATATTATGTAGTGTCATAATATTATGTAGTGTAAAAAAAAAACAAAAGACAAATATGAACAATAAAAATTTAAATGATTGAATACAATTTAGAATTTTATACACATCCAACATTAAAACATCAACTGGTTAGGTTACTAATGATACGTTCTGTGTCTGCGTAGTCAAGAAGTCTTAACCAATTTACCAGTGCTAATTTGGCATCTGAGATAGGTAGTTCTTTGATATTACAGAGACGTACTGTCGAATTATATACGCGGGACCTCAGAGATTCACCAAATCTGCTTGCAAACTGAGAGCTTATTGTAGGTGTGGGAATTTTAAAGACTCTTTTCCTAAGAAGGCTACTGTATATGTTTGAGTTTATTATCTGTTTGTGAACTATCAAACATGTTCTTAAAATAAATAACTGGCGGACAGATAGCACCTGAGCTTCCCTATAAAGCTTTGTCGTAGGATACCTGTATGGCTTTCTGAGCATGACCTTGATTACACATCTATTTGCGCGTTCCACCTGCATCATTGTTGTCTTGGCGGCACCACCCCATACAGGAAGACAATATCCGATTATTGACTCACAAAGAGACCTGTAGATCAGAATCAGGAGTTCTCTGTTTGCAGAGTTTCTTAGTTTTCTGAAGATTCCGGATATTTTACGAACACGTTTGGCCATGTGATTTATGTGACTTTTAAAATTAAGATTTTCATCGACATAAATACCCAAGTACTTAGTTACCTTAGTGCGGGTAATAGAATCAGAAGAGCACAAACTAGGCAGTTGAGAGCAGTTATAGTTACATGTGTGTATTGTGATTCCATCACCACAACTAGGTTTTGAAGCTGCCGTCTTATGGAAACAGATAAAGTTCGTTTTATTAAAATTCAGTGTAAGTAAATTATTGCGGAGCCAGCTGCATACAATCGACATACCCTTTTCTGCAGTTTGCAGTGTACTGTTCCAATCACCGCCGGTGAAAAGAATTACGGTATCATCAGCGTAACAGATAATCTCGGCGCAGCTCAGTGGCAAGCCATGAATGTCATTCATGTAAACAATGAACAGGGTTGGGCCAAGTATACTCCCCTGGGGTACACCAAAACGCACAGGAAGTAAACCGCTTTCAAAAAGTCCTATCTTTGTTAATTGTTGTCTGTCCGATAGGTAACTCTGGAACCAGTCAAGCGCCAGGCCCCGTACACCAATACCTTCCAGCTTTCGGCCAAGTCCAAAAACACTCCTGCACATTTTTGGCCTTTGTCGAGGTTACCGGAGATAAGTTCTGTCAGTAGAGATACGGCGTCTTCTGTAGATTTGTGTCGTCTGAAGCCAAATTGTCTGGGCAACAGAATATCATTTAGCTCCAAATACTTGGTAAGGCGCCTGTTTACAATTTTCTCCAGAATCTTCTGGGACCAGCTTTATAGATAGGGGTGACCTGTGCTATTTTCCACGCCCTTGGGAAGCTGCCAGACTCCAGGCTAAGATTGCATAGAAATGTAAGAGGTTCGCAAAGTATATTCCCCGCTTGCTTTACCAGAGTTGTACTGACTCCATCAACACCCGATGCGCTCTCAGTCCTGAGATGGCCTATGATGCTTAGAACTTCGTGTTGATCGGTAGGTCCCATGAAGAAGGAATGTGGGACTTTGTTGGAGATCTTCGATTTGGACGCCATTTCATGTTCTGTGAGCCTATATTGTGAAAGTATATTATTTGATAGTTTATCTCCAACTGTCGAGAAGTGGGTGTTACACTTTGTCATAGAAAACTCCGGGCTGTTATCTGCTGAAAGAAGTTCAGTTGGTTGAGAGGATTTAGAATTTAAGTTGCAAATATTTTTAACGGATTTCCATAGTTGCTTAGTGTCTCTGCTATTACTCTGGAGCTGGTCTTTTTCGTATGAAGTTTTTTTTTTTGAATTAGTTCAGTGTAGAAATTTCTATAGCGTCTGTATGAGACCCTGGCCACTTCGTTGGCTGGATCTTGTCTAAGCTTAGCGTGAAGCTTATCCCTGTGTCGTGAGCACCTCAGCAATCCAGGAGTCATCCAAGGCCTTAGAATACGTTTTGATCTAGATATTTTAACCGTATTAGAATTCTTGTCCATAGCATCACTGATAACCTTCATATAAGAGTCCACAGCGTCATCTAAAGAAGATATGGACATATATATATGGATGGAGGAAGACATGGCATGAAACATGATCTAACGTGCAGACCAGTTTTCAGAGAACATAAATACCTACCTGACCCTCACATCCATATACATTTACACTTTTCATTAAGCATAATAGTTGCTACTACCCTGAGAAAAGTACTATAAAATATAATACAAACATGCGCAACAAAGATAAGTTGATTTTACCCGGAGCCAGGAATGAGTAGTTTCGGCGGCACATGTATTTCATGGGAATTAAGATATATAATCATTTGCCCAATGCCCTAAGAATCTTACCACTAATTAAATTTAAGGTACAATTAAGAAAGTGGCTGGTTGATGGTTATTTTTATGACCTGAAAGAATACTTCGATAGCAAATACAGATGATTAGTTTATTTTATATCATTGACATATATTGCAATACTATTAATTAATTCTTTATATTTCCATTTCCATTTTCATTCATTTCAATTTTGACATCTCAATAATTTTTGATCTATTTTGATATTCTGACTTAATTATTTCGTTGACATTCCTCTTTTGACCTTAACAGTAAATATTTATTTAATTTAATCGCTTACCACCAGGTAATCAGTCAGGTCGTCTGCCACCTGTTACATAAAAAAAGAACGCACATGGATTTGAAAAATCCATAGGTCCATGCTCGGATTCGATCCACGACCCCCGTATGGAAGGCGCGTTCAGAACCACTGAGGTTCCATCGCTCCAAATATTGGAAATATAATAGGCACCTATCATATTTCATAAATACGCGACTATATTTCATAAATTCACACAGAATTCCAGAGCAGCATTAAAACTAAAGCCCCTTTACAATTAGTTTAGAATACACCACTTCAGACAATGCAAGTGGTCTTTAAACAAAATTTTCAGTCGCCATTGAGTACAAAACAAAAGCCATTGAGCAAGTTTTGCTCTACCCGTTTTGCCTATTAGGATGAAACCGAGAAATATTTGCAGACTGCTGGCTGGGAGGGCAAGATACGGTCAAGAGAGCGTTATTTAATTATTCATTCATTATAAAGAGAAAAAAAAACTTTATATAAGTTAGATTCATATAGAACAATAATGAATGTTTTAATTACTTGTTATGAAATTTCAGAAAGGCAAAGGATTGTATGCCTCAAGTGGCAGGGCACTTAGTGAGGAGAACAGGCGACCGTTGGGGCGCAAAGGCGAGTGGAGGCCACGCACAGGAAGTCGCAGCCGTGGCAGACCCCCCACAAGGTGGACCGACGATCTGGTGAAGATCGCGGGAATCCATTGGATGCGGGCGGCACAGGACCGATCTGTGTGGAGAACATTGGGGGAGGCCTATGTCCAGCAGTGGACGTCAATTGGCTGAAATGATGATGACGATGATGAAATTTCAAAATAAAATTCTGCCTGTCTTGTTCCAAATTGTTATCATAACCCATCAGGGTTCATATTATACTACTATGGTATATATACTATGGTTCTATTACCAGATACGTAACCTTACCTCATAAGATCAACAGCAAATATATTGAGTATTGAGTAAATAGGTACACATATTATAATATACCACTGGTTCGCAATGTCGATTTCTACTGAGAAAACACCAGCAAGAAGCTTAGTAGTTACTCTTTTCAAATGACTTTGTTCCACCTGCAATTACCAGTAAATAAGACTAGATTTTTGTTCCACTATACCTCTCATCAGAATAATTGAAATAGCCTAATTTTCAAAGAAACATGCTCAGTTCAGAGGCCTTCAAAATTTTAAAGTATCTCTAAGTGCCTTTGTAATAAAGACAAAGACGAAATATTTGTTGAGTTATTTATACGACTTCAAACAGAAATATCTTAATTTTCAGACTTACGACAATCGTGTACCTAAAGTCAATCTGTTGAGGAACTTAACCTGTTCATTATTACATATTTTTCATAACAAGACGCATAAAAATATACCTACTAACAAAAATGTTATACGGAACCTCCGTATAACAATTTTGTTCTTCAATCGAAGAACATAAGAGAATAAAATAGAAATTGGTTATATTCTCCATCCAAGATTATATGCGATATGAAAAACAACTTACATTTAACTTGGTTTGAAGTAATTGGCAGTATTTTTTCGTTATTTTTCAGGCCTCTAAACTGAGCATAAAGCGTAGAGTTAGAGTGTAAATGTTTATATTATGTATTGTTTATCATGATCACCTTTCAGCCAATGGACGCCCACTGCACACAGCATCCAAGGAATTCCAGCGACCTTCACCAGATCGTCGGTCCACCTTGTGTGGGGCCTGCCACGTCTGCGACTCCTTGTCCGCGGCTGAATGTATTGTTTTCTATAAATATTATAACTTTTTTTTATCGCCGGCTTGTTAACGATTGCCGCAACCCATGAACACAAGTGCGCTGCCTTTCAATTCCCCTTCTCCCGGATTGGCCCTCCCCTTCACTCTGTCGGTTTTCGAAATACTTAGAAGTTCTTACCCAATAGTTTTGGGAATCCACAGTTTGATAAACACTACAAAATGCATAGGTTTCCTCAAAATGTTTATCCTCATTACCGTGTTACTGGAAGATATACATTAAAATAACATCATATACATTTTCCTTGGTCCTGGTATATTATGGAAAGTAAGAACAACGAAGAAACTACAAACATCCACACTCAGCACAAATAGGTATAATGTTTCATCAACAATTTTTCAAGTTTGACATCCCTGAGACCTAATAAATATACATAAACAACACAACACTTCGCTTCGTCTATGATCACGAAATTAGTAGTGTGTTTTATCAAAGTGCATTTAAAATGTCCCTATAAATAAATGGAAAAAGCATGCATATATGGACATAATATTATAAAGAAAATGCTTCATACCAATATTGTTTAGCTGCAAATATGTAAAGAATGATTACAATATTGCAATAACAAAGAATTTACGCCGATACTAAGAAAAGTGAATGATGAACACTGAATAATAAATAAAGCTGCACTACAACCTTGGAAACGGTGGTTTTGTTATTAAAATGGATCTCCTGATAAATATGCCTCCCATCACACGTCAGTAAGTACCTATATTGCATATACAGTCCACATTACACACAATAAGCTAGAATAACACCACGAAGGTCTACATATAAGAACTTAGAATCCTAGGAGAGATCGTGTGCCCTAGATTTCTACAGATCGAACCCGCGACCCTTGCGTCTCAGACATCAAAGAATGTTCACTGTTTCCAGGCATACATATAAGTAAATGCAAAAGGTTTCTGAAACACTTAATGTTTGAGAGCTCGAGCTCGAAGACTTGTGTCCCAGGAGAGATTAATTAGCGTACACACCCAGAACTGTATAATTAGGTTATCCGATATTTGTACATGTTTATGTAGTATAGGATTTGGGAGAGCTTCGCAAGAATGTGCCAGCTCGACCGGGGTGATACCACGGCCTCACAGAAAACCGGCGTGAAGCAGCACTGTGCTGTGTTTCATTGCGTGAGTGAGGGTTTCGGTACCCTCACTCAATGCCCAATCCGGGGGAAAGGGGAGTTTAAAGTTTGGCAGCGCACTTGTGGTTCCACTTTTGTCGCCGGGTGTCTATGGGCGGCGGCAATCGCTTTCCATCAGGCGATCCGTCTGCTCATCTGCCACCTATCATATGAAAAAAAGGATAGGTAGTCACGTTGATGCGCCGCACTTTGAAGCGACTTCTGCGTTTGGGGTTCCGGGTTCGATCCCCGGGTCCGGCCATAATTTGTACCTGAGTTTTTCTGTCATTAAATTCTCAGTGCCAGCCTGAAGTCTGGAAGTTAACGGTTTTGTTGTTATTTTTTATTTTTTCGGTTCAAGCACAATTCAAAAAGCCTAGAATGCAGTTTTTAGTTCTCTTAAAAAATAAAGTAATGTTTCCTTAAAGTAAACAATGCTAACTTAAGGACTTAAGGTACTTTCCCTTCATGTCCCCAAGTCGTAGGACGCCCTGTATAACCATAATATTAGTTGTAGAGGGAATACCACTAGTCTTCAATCGTGGTTTCAGCTCTATACACCCGCCCAAACTTCGCATCGAGACTTAATTTTGCTATTAGTTCTAACCTTTGTGTATAATAAAATCTGTCATCTCTTTGTATATAATAAACTCATGTTTATAATAAAATCTGTCGCATTATAGGAGACATGAAGTCCCTGACACACAGAAAGCTTAAACATGTCTTGAGCTTCTTTCAGCATCATACAGTGACACAGAAGCGATTATTAGCACACTGAGCTGACCTAACACACGCTTATGTTGCACACATACTAAACGAACAAACACACACATACTCACTCACACACACACACACACACACACACACACACACACACACACACACACACGCGCACACGCACACGCACACATACACACACAAACCCACTCACCCGCACACACTACCTAAAGTGTTACTATTTTAACTCAATGTTCCTAAATATTATTTATAAAAAAATATTGTTTTATTAAGGTTCAAATTTGTTAGTTAACTATTTTATTTGGTTTCCTTTCATTACATTCCTTTCTTGACTACGAACTGGTGTCTGTAATACCTAAATGTTACTGTAAAACGATACGGTTTCCGCGATACAAGCCTCGTGCTTAGGGCAGAAATAGATGGCGCTGGGTATTGATTGCACCGCGCAAGCAAATGTGTTGACTTTTCGGATTTGATATTATAAGCCTTGTCATTGCTTTGATAATTTACTTCTTTAAAAAGAGTAGGCATGTACCTAAAATACATTTTTATATAGATTTCCACATTTAAAATATTTAAATAAAATATTTCTTTCAAAATATCTTACGTCTAATACTACTTTTCGTCAATAAATCTTATATATTAGTACATATATTTAACATTTTGCCTGAATTAGCAAGAAAAGGCACGCTTCATTAGAGGACTTACGTTAGAGGATACATTAGAGGAGGTACTTAATAGAGCGGGGCGGTATTTCACACCAGCTCATAGGTTACAACTTTCGTAAGGCACAAGTTCAGCCCCACATGGAATACTGCTCCCATCTCTGGGCTGGTGCACCTCAGTACCAACTTCTTCCGTTTAACCGCGTACTACGTAGGGCTGCTCGAATTGTCAGTGACTTGACTCTCTCTAGTCGACTTGATCCTCTAGCATTGCGGCGGGACACAGCTTCCCTCAGCATTATATACCGCATCTATCATGGGGAGTGCTCTGAAGAACTGTTTGATCTACTCCGTGCAGCCGAAATTCTTACATCGAACCACTCGTAAGCGATTGTCATTCCATCCTTATAATCTCGATGGATGGCGGTCTAACACTGTGCGTTTTTCCCGGAACTTTCTACCACGTACCTCAGTCCTGTGGAACGGTTTGGCTGCAGGAGTATTTCCAGACGGCTACGACTTAGGGAGCTTCAAGAGAAGAGCGTAATTTTTTTAAAAAGGCCGGCAACACATTAGCCATCTCTCCGATTTGAATAAAATTGTATTTTTGACGCAGGAAAAAAAACTTGAAAGTATTTTTTTGTTTGTTAGATAAAATTTTCGATCATTCGTAACTTTTTAAATAAACAATGCTTATTACTGAAAGCCTATTCTAAATGTTAAATATGAAACATTAGCACTAATATTTACTATGAAATTTTAAAAAAATGTATGGAAAACACAGCTTTTCAGAAACTTGTCTTGACTTTTAGCAGGCTTGGTTGAGATAATAATGTCTGCCTAAACGAATGTATATTCGTGACAATTGGCCGTGTGGTCCCCGGCAGAGTAGAATAGGCCACCCTCACTGTCGTAAAAGGCGACTAAGGTACAGCTGCTGGCATGATCATCAGCACCCAGAGAAGGAAAACTCTGCATTTATATCAAAACCCTCGCCAACCCATCTGCCAAGCGTGGTGAGTATGGCAATTACCCCTCATGTGATTGAGGGAGGCCCGTGCCCCAGCAGTGGGGACCTTAATGGGCTGATGATGATGATGATGATTCGTGACAATATTCAAACGGTTTAATGAGTGATGGGCACACAGGTAACCATTATGTAAAAGAAGGCTCAGTTAAGGTGGACACAAACATTTAAACATGGTTATTTAATAAATAGTGTAAGTGTTTGCCAAGAGGTTGTAACCCCGAAATTGTTTAAAATAGATCCGGTTTAGTAGCTAAAAATTGAATTCAATTGGCGTCGCTTGTGTGCCCTACCCGTCACTTTAAGGTTCGCTGAGCCAGCGGAGTAGGTAAGTTTTAGCGGTGGCTTGTATTTATTAATTAATCATGTGATTTCACTTACACTAAAGCGCTTGCATTTTAGGTTCATGTGCTGCTTTTTCGTCGCCTGCGCATAGTGTGCGAGATGTACTAATAACATTATACTATGCTAAACTCTGACATTTAAGTAACAGATTCATAATACAGAGTACAATAGGCCAACCTCACTCTTACCGAGATGACGTAAAAGGCGACTAAGGTAAAGCTGCTGTCATGATCATTAGCACCCATAGAAGGAAAACTCTGCATTTATATCAAAACCCTCGCCAACCCGTCTGCCAAGCGTGGTGAGTATGGCAATTACCCCTCATGTGATTGAGGGAGGCCCGTGCCCCAGCAGTGGGGACTTAAATGGGCTGATGATGATGATGATGATTCATAATACAAAGTCTTAGTCATATTAATTTGAAATAGGTACTAAACCTATATCAATATTATAAAACCACGAGCCAAGTTACTTTTATTGTTTCTAGGGGCATCTGAATAATGAATTCTAAACATACTTAATTAACCAAAGTTAATAACATAATAGAAAAAGTTAGGACACCGGTACATACAATGTACCTACACAGCATAACCGGTTTTATAAAAACATTTGAGCACCTGAATATATTATGCCAATAAGAGGAGCAACGTAGCGTGCAAAACAATATGCTTAAAAGGTCCACTTTTATGAGGAAACAACCGCCCGCCATTAATTTAGTGACGGTGAAAAGGAGACGGAATAAATACTCGTATCCTCTGAGAACCAGCCGGCATAATGAGGCTTGTAATCAATAAAGCGTATTAAACGTTACATCCTCACCTTATAATTTTAATTGTATAGCTTTAGCACATTATTTTATATTTAATTTTTAAAATGCTACTATTTAGAAGCCATTGCTCAAGCTGAGTGAGCTACTTTTCATTGACTATACACACACACCTGTACGCAAATACTTATTGCCCGGCTTGAGAAGCCGTATTATTACTTTTTTAATTCTCTTTTAATTTTTTTTGTCTCCTTTTATTTTTGTAATGTTTCGTTTGCTGTTTTAGTTCGTATTTGTTTCTTTTTTTCTTTGTTTAAATATTATATTATTATACTTGTTGCGTCCTTTTCTTATCTGCAGAATGTGGTGTGTCGTATTTACAGTGAATAAATGTTTCTATCTATTTACTTGAGTAAAATCTTAAATGGTAAATCAGAACAGCCTGTTTTGAAATGTCATTAGGCGATTTGACAATGAACTTAATCTTGAAAGTATTTTTTTATGGGATAGGTGACAGACAAGCAGACGGATCACCTGATGGTAAGCGATTTCCGCCACCCATGGACACCCGCGACACCAGTGGAGTCATAAGTGCGCTGCTAACCTTTAAACTCCCCTTTCCCCCGGATTGGGCCCCAGTACCCTGCTTGACTCACGCAGCGAAACACAGCACAGTGGTGCTTCACGCCGGTTTTCTGTGAGGCCGTGGTATCACTCCGGTCGAGCCGGCCATTCATGCCGAAAGTGTGTCTCCCAAGGTAAATGAAAACCGCCTATTTTTTAAAAAAAAGTGGTTGTTGTCAATTTGACCATAGAGTAAAAAGTAGGTTATAACTAGTTTGAAAATGTTAATAAATGCATTTTGTATTAAAGTGTTGTTATTAAATACCACAGAGTCAACGAAATAAATTAAATAATAATTACAAAAAAAAGAAATATTGGCTTTTTAGTTATGTAAATAAAATTACATAATTGAAATGTGCTAAAAAAGCCCTTCTCATTGGATACCACACACGGTACTTAAAAGCAATTTTTTTTTTAGTTCCTTACTCCAAGTCCCCTAGAGGGCGCTGTGGTCAATTTAACGTGACGTCCGTGTCTCCTATAACTAGAAGACAATCAAGACGCTTCTAACGACACCTCGTTTGTTCAAATACTAGTTAAGAAGTTATGAGGGAACAGATGAACAACCAGTACATACATACATATTGGTCATCATCATTACCCTCCTTTTTGCTTCGCCGTAGTCGGGTAAAAATGCGCGAACAAAATGGAATACTTAAAACATGTTCGACTACCTATGGGCAGTCGCTTCATTGTAATTATCAGATATTCCGATTTCTATATCATGGTCCAAGCGTACCCTAGGCTTCGAAGCGACAGCATTGGACGCAACTGTCACACGCAAAGATGAGGAGTACGATCAGAACCCCAATTCTCGTGCTCTTGACATTTATCATCATACGACATATATCACCAAAACATAGTTTTTTTGTATGGTTTTTAGGTGATGTCCGCCATGTTTTCAAAATATCACGAGCACGAGAATTGGGCTCCAGTACTCGCGCCCGCTCCTTGCGGAGCGTTACAGATGAGGCTCTATGTATAGTGGGGGACTCTCGTCCTGGGTGCACCGCACCCTCTTGCACTATAGGTAAAGAAATACTCCCCTGGCGGTGCCACTGATGCGTAAATACTCGTATCTAAATACTTATCGTGGATAAGTTTACGCACATCACTATCTCACCTACATTTATGATGGCAGCTACAGTAAATAATTTTTGCAAGAGCCTGCTCCTTGCGGGAATAGACATCTTTTGTCTCTTAAAAAAATTTTAATTGGACAAGTGTCAGACTTAGACGCTTTTTGAATTATTTATTATTAAAACCTATTTTTTAAGGTTTACTTCTTAATTGTTTACTGAGTAAGTGGATTTTTACTTTTTCGTTTAGTTAAGACTGTGACCCGGCCTCACTTTGTTTCAGGACTTAGTTCCACTTCAAACCGATGGATGGCGCTAAGAGTCGATTACATCGCGAAAGCGATTCGTGTCTTCAGATTACCTACAAGCATCGCCACTGTCTGTAGAATTTACCACTTTATAAATAGTATAAAATAATTAAAATAATATAAATGACACAGTAACTTATATATAAAAATATAATTATGATGAAAATGGGTATTTTTAATTAGTCCATACCTACATCGATCTGAATCCTGAAGATAGGTAGCTCCAGCACCTGTGTTACAGATATCAGAACCAACAGAGGAAATACAAATATAAACATAAAATACTTTTCTTTTGTAAATATATACTTATAATAATTCTCACAATATCTCATACGTTAACCTGATTCCGTACTAAGTAGCTTAAGCACTTGTGTTACAGATATCAGACAACAGAGGAACACAAATTTATACTTAAATACATATATTACACCCAGACACCGAACAAACACAAGTGTTCATCGCACGAATGTTTGTCCAGGGTGGGAATCGAACCCACGACCTTTGGCGTAAGAGGCAGGGTCACTACCAATTGCGCCATCCGGTCAGTCGTATTGATATATAGTCGTGATTGATGATAATACATTGAAAATACCCAGACCAACACAAACAGAAACGTTCATGCTCACAAATGTTTACACGTGTGGTCCCCGGCAGAGTAGAATAGGCCACCCTCACTCCTACCGAGGTGTCGTAAAAGGCGACTAAGGTAAAGCTGCTGGCATGATCATCAGCACCCAGAGAAGGAAAACTCTGCATTTATATCAAAATCCTCGCCAACCCGTCTGCCAAGCGTGGTGAGTATGGCAATTACCCCTCATGTGATTGAGGGAGGCCCGTGCCCCAGCAGTGGGGATTTAAATGGGCTGATGATGATGATGACACAAATGTTTATACTATGCGGGGATCGAACCCGCAACCCTTGCACTAGAAGCATATAACATATACGTATGAGTATTACAAGTTTAGTTTAGTATTTATTTGAGGAAAACTAAGAAAGCATACGCTTTATATGTATAATCTGGCGATTAAAGGTGATGTCCTATTTATATGGAGCCTTAGCTAGGACCTCGTATAATCCAAAAACTCCATTATATTGATATCCAAGGTTCGTGTGTATGAAATCAAGCCGAATTAAGCTCTATTAATGAGGCGTCTAATTCCCAATTCCAGCGCTAATATAAAGTTGAAATAACGCCATAAAAGCCATTAGTACACGTCGTCCACACGGCGCTATAATGAAATTCAATTAGCACAACAATGCACAATGGTGCCTGGCGCTGCTCGGGCAGGGTAGAGTTACCTACCTCTGGAAATATTTGCCACTAAATCTCTTATTAGAAGCCTTTAAGCCACCAATTTTCGCTGTACCTTTTTTATGGTCACTTTAGGAGACTGTGCTAGGGTGTAGGGTGTCCCACATTAGGGACGTCAATTGCTTTAAATTTTAAGCTTTTAAACTGGATTTATTTTTAACAATTGCGTACCGTCGGAGACTCAGCAAGTGGCAGATGAGCAGACGGATCACCTGATTGTAAGCGATCCACCGCCGCCCATGGTCCACCCGTGACACCACTGGAGTAATAAGTGCGCTGCCAACCTTTAAACCCCTTTCCCCCGGATTGGGCCTCCGGTAGTCTCACTCGCGCAGCGAAATACAGCACAGTGCTGTGTGCTCGCTGGAGTGTCCCACACTAGCGACCCCAGTTGAATGAATTTTTTAGCTTCTAAACCGGATTTATTTTTAACAATTGCTGACCGTAGAAAAGTCGGTTATCATGCACAAATGTTTGGACTCTTTTTGTACTCGAAACTTTGGCTCACGACAAAAGTGGCCGCTTTTGGCGCTAACCACAAAGTCTCGAGTACAACAACAGACCAAAGTGTAGTGCACATTATTATTAATGTAATAGTTAAAAATTAAATCAATTCTAGCGGCTAGTGCGCCTTCCCCTAAGCCAGAGGAATTGAATGAGATGTTTTATCAACCGACTTTAAAAGGAGGAGGTTATTGCAAATCCTGTCAACTTTCTTAGTGATATGGTAAATCACTTAAAGACTAGTGACTACGTGATCTTCAACAGTATCTTTATTATATTGTATTTTAGTTTTTGTATTGTTTTTTTAACCCCCGTCGTTTTTGGGTTGGGTGTTATAAGTTTGACTTGAAAGTTTCTGTGTCTGTGTGTGTGTGCGTGTGTGCGTGTCGTGTGTGCGTGTGTGCGTGTGTGCGTGCGTGCGTGCGTGCGTGCGTGCGTGCGTGCGTGCGTTCGTGCGTGCGTGCGTGCATGCGTGCGTGCGTTCGTGCGTGCGTGCGCGTGCGCGTGTGTTGTGTGTGTGTGCGTGTGTGTGTGCGTGTGTGTGTGTCTGTGTGTCTATCTATGGAATCGTAGCTCCCGAACAAATGTACCGATTTTGATTTTGTTTTTTTTTTGTTTGAAAGATGAATAAGTTGGATAAAAATAGACTCAAGATGGCCGCCGTCACAAAGATATGGATTGTATGTTTTAACACAACTCCCACAATATGTGTATCATATAAAATGGCTTTAGTAGCAGAATATTAATTATCTAATATTTATTTTAATGTAATTTAAATAACTTTAATTTTAATTGTAATTTATTTTTATTTTTTAATATAATTTAAAACTAAATGAATAAATAAATATACCATATAAATATGAGGATAATATTATCATGATTGAAATAAATGAATTTTATTTTTTATTTTATTTTATTTAAGTGTTCTGTATGGACCTAAATTGAATAAATATTTTTTTATCTTTATCTTTAACACTCTTGGTTGGACTCTTGGTGGATGTCTGGCAGGAAGTGGCGCAATACCTACCGTGATGGAGGCTCTTATTATCGAAAGCCAAGACTCACTATGGGTCGCTGCACCAACCTAGTTAGTTAGTTATGTTGTGCAATAATGAATATTTTTTTTTCATGTGATAGGTGGCAGACGAGCAGATGGATCACCTGATGGTAAGCGATTGCCTCCGCCCATGATCCACCCGTGACATCAGTGGAGTCACATGTGCGCTGCCAACCTTTAAACCCCCTTCCCCTGGATTGGGACTCCGAAACCCTCACTTACGCAGCGTAACACAGCACAGTGCTGCTTCACGCCGGTTTTCTATCACTCCGGTCGGGCCGGTCCATTCATACCGAAGCGTGGCTCTCCCACGGTAGGATCTATCTATCTATATTACTTTCTGATCTACTGTTTATTCTGTTAATTTGGGAAAATATCCCAGTATTGGTAACACTGAGACTAGGAACAGGCGCGCGCGCCACCAGATCGCAACGTGATTTAGCTGAAATATGATTCCATTTGTACGTGCCCGTGATGAGTGGCTAGCAAGCTAAAGGCAGCTATAGATTACATGCTATACTATTTTTTTTTATGTCATAGGTGGAAGACGAGCAAACGGATCGCCTGATGGTAAGCGATTGCCGCCGCCCATAGACACCCGCGACACCAGTGAAGTCACAAGTGCGCTGCCAATCTTTGAACCACCCTTTTTTCTGTCATGTCATGGTATAGCTGTCGAGCCGGCCCATTCATGCCGAAGCGTGGCTTTCCACGGTCGAACTATGATGCGTTTGCTATCCAAATATTGAGGTATGGAGATCTCAAATGGGATTAATAGTGAAAAATAAAAAGTGGCATAACAGGGGTATGTGAAGTGGTTGACTTTGAAAAACCACTGAGTTTTTCCTACTCTTGCTTTTGCCTCACTCTCAATTTAATTTTAGGTATAGCTACTAGCTCCATTTTCATTGAAACTTCTGAGCAACTAACCTTTGTTTCATACACATCAAATACCTATACTCGTCCAAGAGCTTCTTTTTTTCAATCATTTATTTCAGACATTTTTCCTACAATTATTAATACAATTTCGGTGATAACAACTATATCAGTATGTCCAATTTTTTAGTTAGCGCCTGGAGTGTACAGAGACATCCAGTGTCCCAAAAAATGGACCCTCCATACAGCTTGTGTTTCCTGCTCACATAACTAAACGTTTGAATGCCTGAAGCTACCTACATTTAGCAGCATCAATACACCAGTGAACTGTAGAATCAAGCCCGGCATTCGAGCGACTTAGTTCTGTGTGGTCTGGCCCGGTATTATTTGTGCATGGTTCAAATGGAGCGTGGAATACCATCGGTTTAGTGTGTGCGAAGCCTAAGCATCACACAGGGGCGTATGATTGTTCCGGAATTATTCGCAGCATGACTCTGCAAACTGGTAATCGTATTTGAGTGCTGCCAGTGGAAAGCTAATTTCGATTCAATAAGGGGAAATGATTTGTCAAGATATGAGTATTGGTTTTGGTGTACAGTGTATGTGACAATGGAAAATGATATTAGGCTTTAGCTTGCATATACCTAAAAATTGTAATATAGTAATACTTTTTTCGTTATTTTATACAAAAATCATATAAACGTGACGAAAATGAACAAGTACTATGATAGACGTTTTGACTGCGTTACAGTGGTGTAATAATTTTCGTTTACGAAAACCTCAATGAACCTTCACCAACCAATACAGATCCAAAGATCTTAAATCTTTGTATAATACAGTGGGTGGTGCGTCGCACTTTAAAGCGACGGCTGCGCTTGGGGTCCCGGAATCGATCTTAGGATCGGGTCAAAATGTGTACCTGAGTTATTCTGTTAAAAAAATCTCAGTGTCAGCCCGGAGTCTGGATGTTAGCGGTCTTAGGCCCCCGCGCGTCTCGTAAAGCACGCTAAGCCGTTAGTCCTGCGCCTGATCGCTCTTCGGTGCCTGCCTGCCTGCGTGCGTGCGTGCGTGCGTGCGTGCGTGCGTGCGTGCGTGCGTGCGTGCTTGCGTGCGTGCTTGCGTGCGTGCGTGCGTGCGTGCGTGTGTAATACTATAAGTCAACGGTTTTAATACGCAACATTTTATCAAGAACTCCGTAATTATACATAAGTATATTTACGGTTTTTGTTATAGTTAAAAAAATTTAACTACGAATATAACAAAAATCCCAATGAAGTACCATTACTAAATATTTGTTTATTTATTACACTGAGCCTAAATATTATATATATAACAATATAACAAACACTGATCTGACTCCTAGATAGGTAGCTCAAGCCCCTGTGGTACGGATATCTGGACCAACAGCGGAATTACAAATATACTCCTATACATTTAATTCTTTTCTTTTGTAAATACATACTTATAACACAAAGACATAGATATGAAGTTCAATTAAGATTCCGTCGAAATAGGAAACTCCTCCTTTTTTAGTCTGTTAAAAATAAGTATTTTACTTTACCTTTCCTCCGGGGCGAACTATTTTCGGCATCAAAGAGTCTAGTTTCCGGCGACACTGTTCGTTCTCGCCACATCGGCGGTTTAATTACGCACCACCACTGTCACCTGTCAGATTTATTAACTTTGTTAATTATGACAAAACTTTCCCGAGTTTAGTTCAGTGTAAATTACCAGTGGTTTAACTAATTCTCAAGCAGCTATATAGCGGTTCGGGGCGATTAGCTGAGTGATCTAGCCAGTATCTAAATCTAGTGCCTGCGAGTGCTGGAACAAAAAGAAAATTTTCTTTTTTGGTCCAAGTGGGCGGCCAGATTTTTTTTGCTTCAAAAATCAACATCTTCATACATTTTCAGTCGTCGTCGTCTTCGTCAGCCCATTTAAGTCCCCACTGCTGGGGCACGGGCCTCCCTCATTCACATGATGAGTAATTGCCAAACTCACCACGCTTGGCTGACGGGTTGGCGAGGGTTTTGATATAAATGCAGAGTTTTCCTTCTCTGGGTGCTGATGATCATGCCAGCAGCTTTACCTTAGTCGCCTTTTACGACACCTCGGTAAAAGAGAGGGTGGCCTATTCTACTCTACCGGGGACCACATGGCAACCATTTCAGTGAATAAACTAAAAAATACTTTTTTTTCTTTCGCCAAAAATTTGGACTAACCATATAATAGTGCAAGTATCTCTTTTAACTATGATACATTATAATAGCCCTGCTTCCTTAGTATATATACAGTAGGTGGCATACGACCACGGCAATACGGCATTATAATTTCAGCAGCGGCAATTTTCTTTTTTTGTACTTTTTAGCGCGTGTTTTTTTTTTGGTAGTCGGGTTTTAGTTTGTAAACTTTATTTTTATTTAACATATTTTTAGTAAATAAAATTACAGACTTGAAATGTGGTAAAAAGCTCTTCCATTTGATACCCCACACGGTACCGTCAAGCAATTTTTTTTTAGTTCCTTGCTTTAAGTCACCTAAAGGGCGCTGTAGTCAATTTAACTTGAGTCTCTACTCTTGTCTCCACAATCAAGACGCTTCTAACGACACCTCATTTATTCGGATATTATTATTAGTTTAGAAGTTAAGAGGGAACAGATGAACGATCATACATACATACAGGTCAAAATCATAACCCTCCTTTTTGCTTAGCCGTAGTCGGGTAAAAATATGCTGCTTACTTAGTTACGTGGTCGTTAGATCGGCCATCGTAGTCGAATCGGCTGAATATTATGTGTTAGTTTAGCGAGAGAGAGAGAGAGAGAGGGCGATGGTAGCTCAGGGGATAGGAACGCGTCTTCCATTCGAATCCGAGCATGATCCTCTAGATTTTTCAAATCTATCTGCATGTGTCTACCATTAGCTCGGCGGTTAGGGAAAAAATCGTGAGGAAACCTGCACGTCTGTGATAGTTTCTTGAAATTGTGGATGCATACAATATTTGAGATAAAGATTCTGAACGTGTAAACGCGACACAGATGGACAAGTTCCCCTGTCTAAGGGTTGTGAAGGTCAGACGGCAGTCGCTTCATTGTAATTACCAGACTTCTCGAATCCTGAATCATGGCCCAAGTGTACCTTGGGCTCCAAAGATTTGGACGCAACTAGAAATTACACGCTAAGATGATAATTTCATATTTTTATAACTAACTATAGCCTCTCTTCAGACAGTTCTGAACGGATTGAAATAAAATTTGCCAATTACTTTACAAGAAAGAAAGAAAGAAAGAGACAAGAGAGCAGCGACCGTAAAGATCTAATTAGAAATCATTGATTTGCCGGACTTCCTCGTTGGCGCAGTGGGTAGGGCGTCAGCGCATTTCAAACCAAAGGCTTCGCTTGGAGTCCCGGGTTTGGTCCGGAGACCGAACCCGGGGAATCGGGCCCGAATTTGAAGGTAAGTACCTGAGTTTTTCTGTCAAGAAATTCTCAGTGTGAGCCCGGAGTCTGGAAGTTGGCGGTTTGCCCCCCGTGCCTCGGAAAGCACGTTAAGCCGTTGGTCCTGCGCCCGATCCCTCTCCGGTCGTATCACACTGGTGTCCCATCGAATTATGAGGGCAAAGGAATAGAGATTGCACTTTTGTTTCCACACACACATATTATTACACTTATTATACCTACCTATATAATAGTGCTCAAGTGTATGCAGGCTGATCGTTGAAATTGGCCGCGTAAGCCGAAATCGATTGGAGGATATTATTATTTGCCGGAAAAGTGGTACAAGAGATTTCTTAAGTAGGTACTTCCACTTGATTCCAAAGTACCTAAATAGGTCAAGCATTTATATTAACTCTAGATATCTTTAACGCTTTGGATTCCGTTACAACTAAGTACAGTCACTATCAAAATGATCTAAGCGTTCAAAGCTACAAAAATATCTGAGCATTGGACATAATACTATTTCATGTCAGTATTTTTTATGATAAAGGGGGCACACTTGGAGCAGACGTATCACCTGATGGTAAGCGATTACCACCGCCCATGGACACCTGTCACGTCAAATGAGTCACAGTATACGTCAAGGTACATTTTCATTTTGTAATCGAAAGTACCTACAGCTTAAATTGACGGGTAAGGTAAGTTAGGCAAAACTACAAAACCGGATCTATTTTTTATGATAATTAACTACTTTTTGGGCTTTATTATTGGTAAGCGCAAAAAGTGGCCGCTTTTGGCGTTAACCAATCAAAATTAAAAAAAAAAACAAAAATATCTTTATTTCTATAGGCTTGTATACATACAGCACTTTCAAATCATCATACGTTAAAAGTTATAACTATTTATTTGTAAGTATAATAAACATGTAATGGACAACATTTCAAATTTTTAACATGTCCATATTATTTTTTTATATGAAAGTAGACATAAAATGAACAGACCCATATTTTTTCTTTTTTCAAAATTTGTCCATTTTCATGCATAAAATAATTATTGAAATTCTTTTTATTCTAAATAGACGTAAGCGCCAAATGACGTCATCGGACGGCTGAATACAGCGATATTCCTTTGCTTATCATTGTTTTAATAAAAAAAAGGTACTACTGTCAAAGGTAAATAATACTAGTGTCAACATTGTCAACGTCATTCATACATTCAACGTTGACAAGTTGTCTTTTTTTTGACAGCTACATGTCATGAGTTTGGCATTACGTAAATTTAAAACTATAATGTGCTAAGCAAAGAAATATTTTACATTCTGCCGTCCGATGACGTCATCTTACGTTTTTTAGTTTTTAATTTTTTTCTCAGTAAATAAGCAATATAAAAAATGAATAAATATATATTCGAGCAGCGGAAAAGTAAACAAAGAATTGGTATTTTTTGTTTCAGAGCTTAGCAATTTTGAAATGTTGTCCATTACACACATATATGTCGATACATAAGATATACTAAGAAATGAAAAAACGTATTTAATGTGGTTCTATCACCGGAATCGGAAAGTTGATTCTGGCTCTCTATTTTTCAAGACAATATTTCAAGGCACTATGTGGCAAAAATGTTTTTTGTCAATTGCTCAGATATTTTTGGTTAGTTTGAATGTTAAGATCATTATGATACAGACTGTACAGAGGCGACGGTGTCGGATCCTGAAATTAAACGGTGGAACAGAACTAATTTCTGTACAGCGAGCTTTCACTTCAACTGCCTTTGATGGCACTTGAAAAACTTATTTCTAATTATATTGGACTATTTATTTTGGAGGGAAAATTGGCAGAACGATTTTTTTGTCCTTCATTGTCATTAAGGTACTGTTACATATACTTTATTCATGCTCTCGTGTGGCGGAGTGTTTTAGCACGTGCAGGTTTGCTTATTTAAAAGCATGCTAATAGATGGCTAATAGCATGTTTATTGATAGAAAATGTGGACAATTCATTCATCATCATCAGCATTATTTCAGCCAATAGACGTCTACTGCTGGACATAGGCCTCCCCCAATGTTCTCCACACAGATCGATCCGGTGCTGCCCGCATCCAATGGATTCCCGCGACATTCACTAGAAACCCAAACGCTATGTGTTATGATGCCCATTGCCTCAATGGCAATGGGCATCATAGCATATAGCGAGGAGAACAGACGGCTGTTGGGGCGGAAAGGTCTTCGAGTGGAGGCCACATACAGGAAGTCGCAGCCGTGGCAGGCCCCCCACAAGGTGGACCGACAGTTCATTAAGCATGCTCATATTCGACATTCTTTTTAAGCATGTTACAAATGAGCATGTGTAATACACATTTATTACTGACGGAACGGAACATGCTTTTAATAATAACTAGCTGCGCCCCGCAATTCTACACGCGTGGACAATATGTACATATTTATGAAAATGTAGGTCTGTGTTATTCTGATAATGTAGGTACGCTATATTGTTGTGATTTTTTGTGCATATGCATGAAATGCATATTTCTGAGATTTCTACAGCCTGTCTCAATCAGAGACAAATCTGAGAGGATATCAACAAAACGTACGTGGCTTTTTGTCCTCATGAACATGTGCATTAATTTTTTATCATACAAGACGACAAGGACGCCTGTCGAGGACAGACCTTCTTGCCGCTTAGGCGCCGTTATAAATAGAAAAAGTATTTCTTTGACGTCTCTTCTTTTTCTTCTTCTGACGTTTAGGCCTAGCTATGTAAATTTTCTGTATTTTTCTATAATTTTATTTTGTTAATATATTACCGGTGTCACCTTTTCTGATTGCCACAACGCCTATAAATATTTGCCTGGATTTACACACACACATACATCCACATATAACAGGCTACTTAGTTATTATATTTATTTATTTATTTTAACTAAAAAAATTAAAAACTCATTGTAATTTATTTTTATAATTTCAATAATTTTGAGACAATTTGTGACAGAGAAAATAAATAAATATTATTTTTATTTGAGGTAGATGGTAGACGAAACGGCCCACATGATGGTATATAGATTGGCGCCGCCCACCAGTGGAATCCCAAGTGCCCTATCAAACTTTTCTCCTCGCCTCCGAGTTACGGCGACAGGTAGCCCTAACTAGCGACACCATTCGTTTTTAATTGTTAGCTACTAAACCGGTTTAAAATTTATTTTAAACAAATTCGGGGTTACAACCTCTCGGCAAACACTTATACTATTTATTAAATAACCGTGCACAAATGTTGGGTCCGTTTTTGTACGCGAAAAATTGATTACTGCCAAAAGCGGCCACTTTTAGCGTGAATCAATTTTTCGCGTACAATTGTTTGTGCATGGTTATTTAATCAATAGTAAAAGTGTTTGCCGAGAGGTTGTAACCCCGGAATTGTTTAAAGTACATCCGGTTTAGTAGCTAAAAATTAAAATCGATTGGCGTCGCTAGTGTGCCCTACCCGTCACCTTAATTAGAAATTGTTTTAGGTTAAGTTTTTTTTCTCCTCTAGCGCAGTCTACAACGTCCTGTTTAGAGGGAACCTTTGATCTCTTAAATAGTTTGAGTTAGTCTTCAGAAAATGCAACAAAGGCTCCGAGACGGAATCTCCGAGTTGAACTTACAGGTTTATTTCAAACTGTTACAATATTTGAACTTGTACGATACCTGCGATAGTTTCCAACTAGATGGGAGATTGCAATAGCTCACAAGTTTGTTTGAGATCATGTTTTACTTGTAAGTTGTATCTGGTGCAATATTATTGGAGTATACTTCTCTAGTGACCATAATGTACTGTAACGATGGAAACTCCTTTGTTACTGGCCGTGGGACACTATGGCCAATGATTTAAAAAAGAAAAGCTCGATTCCATTTATAAATAATTTTTCGGTTGTCAACGTGATGGCTGCTGCCTTTAAACGTAGTGATTAGCAAAGAGTAGTATTATATACCGGAAAAAGAGAGCCCTCTTGAGAGAGTTTTGTGCAAACTCTTTGAAAGCAGAGCCTCTAGGGACTTGATCCGAACTTTACGTTACGTCACGACCGTTACGTCACGACCTTTACGTCACGACCATTACGTCACGACCGCTACGTCACGGTATTTTCAAATGTTACTAGGACACTAGGATACGACTATTTCTTCTTATATAATAAATTATCAACTTTTTCTACGCGAAACTAATGTTGATAATTTATTATGAAAGAAGAAATAGTCGTATCCTAATAGCACTTGAAGAGCTAATATTAATACCAGAAGGGAAGTGATTGAGTAAAACTACAAGAATAAATTATAAATACATTTATTAATATATAAAAAACTTTTTGTTTTCTATTTTAATAATGTTTGAATTTGTTATAATGTATTTGGGCCGCTCTCTTTACTTCATCATCACCATCAAAAGTTAATTTTCCAATTAAAATAACATTTATTGATGTATTTAAAAAAGGTGGTGGTGGTGGTGGTGATTAGTCGCTCAGTGGCTTCCTTAGCCATGGTAGGTCATTCGTGAACTTCTTCTTCTAAGTTTGTGTTCGTGAACAGTCTATTACCGGGCAAACAGCTCCAGGAAGCCGCTATGGCCGATTAGCGCGCTTCCGATTTGCGACCGGAACTTTTTTTTTTATATTTCACAGCATCACATACATCTGACTCCGAGATAGGTAGCTCAAGCACCTGTGTTACGGATATCAGAATCAACAGTGGGATTACAAATATATACTTATAATACTTTTCTTTTGTAAATACATACTTATAATATATAGAAAACACCCAGACCAATACAAACAAACATGTTCATGCACACAAATGTTTGTACTGTACGGGGATCGAACCCGCAACCCTTGTATCAGAGGCAGCGTTCACTACCACTGTTCCAATCGGGTCGTCAATTTATCTCGCAAAGTAGAAAAAGTGCAGTGTGAATTAATAGTTTTTTTATAGTTCTATGGTTTTTTTTTAGATTTTTAATAAAACCCCGGACCAAAAAATAAACAAAAATAAAAACACGTGCTCCGTCACGGACACATAGCAACCATTGAGATAACTATTTAACTCAATGGTCGTAGCTATCCGCAACGACCTCCCTTTAAGGTGACGGGTAGGGCACACTAGCGACGCCATTTGAATGAAATTGTCAGCATCTAAACCGGATATCTTCTTAAAAATTTCGAAATTAGAGCATATCGAAAGAACTTATACTGTTTATTCAATATTTATAATTAACTTTTTGGTCTGCTTCCTACTGGAAATATAAATTACCGCCAAAAACGGCCACTTGTGGCGTTAATACAAATTTCGAGTGCAAAAACAGATCAAAAAGTTAATTATAAGTATTAAATAAATAGTATATATATACTTTCCGAGAGGCTCGAACTTCGTAAATCGTAATTGTTAAAAAGATATACGGTATAGTTGCTATCAATTTAAATCGATTGGCGTCGCTAGTTAGGCCACTCGTCACCTTAACGCAGTGCTGCCAGTCGCCCGCGGGGCGTGATCCGTCGTCCGAGCCGCGGGCGCCGGGAAACCCGCTTCACGCAGCCTATTATAATATCTGTGACGCAGCGCTACCCTATAGAGATGACATGAAACAGCCGCCGAGCGGACGCCCGCGACGTGCTCCCGCGGCGTGCGCCCGCGACGTGCGCCCGCGACGTGCGCCCGCGACGTGCGCCTGCGTCACGCAGCGCACGGCCTAAAGTCATCATCATCATCACCATCATTAGCCTATCGCAGTCCACTGCTGGACGTAGGCCTCTCCAATTGTTCGCCACTGTGATCTATACATGGCTTCTCGCATCCAGCTCTTGCCAGCAATCCTGCGCAGATCTGCGGCTAATATGGCCAGCCCACTGCCACTTAAGCTTGCTAATCCGGTGAGCAATGTCGATAACTTTGGTTCTCTGCCGGATCACCTCATTTCGGATTCGATCTCGGAAGAGAGACGCCGAGCATTGCTCGTTCCATAGCCCGCTGAGCGACCTTTAACTTGTGGACCAGCCGTACCGTAAGTGTCCACGTTTCGGCTCCGTATGTCATGACGGGTAGGACGCACTGATTGAAGACTTAACGGCCTAAAGTGCCCGGGTTTTATTTATGTAGCCATTTATCCTAAGACGCGACAGTACTCGTAATATAACTAGCAACCTGCGCCGGCTTCATCATCATCATCGGCCCATTTAAGTCCCCACTGCTGGGGCACGGGCCTTCCTCAATCACATGAGAGGTAATAGCCATACTCACCACGCTTGGCAGACGGGTTGGCGAGGGTTTTGATATAAATGCAGAGTTTTCCTTCTCTGGGTGCTGATGATCATGCCAGCAGCTTTACCTTAGTCGCCTTTTACGACACCTCGGTAAGAGTGAGGGTGGCCTATTCTACTCTGCCGGGGACCACAAGGCGCGCCGGCTTCGCCCGGGTGCAATATTCTGTATTATAATTATTTTACATTTATAAACCTCCTTAATCTTGTATGATTCTATCTATTAAAAAAAATACAGTTCAAAAGCATAACCATAATCCCTTTTGCTTCGCTATGAGTAGTCAGGTAAAAACGTATCAAAATCCGTTGCGTAGTTTTAAGGGTACCTAAGGACAGACAGTCGGCGAAAGCGAGTTGGTATTACACTATGTAGTAATCAAAATCGAAAAATCTTGATTCAATTTAAGCTCATACAGAACAGATATGAATTCAAAATATTATGTAATCTATCGCTGATTCGGAACATCATTTTCTGCAGAGAAGAATCAGACAAGAGACTCAGTAGTTACTCTTTTCAAATAATATGGTTATTACAATTTTTCATTCTTATACATAATATGATATAATGTTGGTATGTGGAGGAATGAATGAGACATTTATTGACACAGCAAAACAAACAAGTGACCTACAAAAAAAATAGGGAACAATAACAAAAAAACCTACAAAAAAATACGGAACAATAAAATATAAGTATATCTATCACTGCACAAAACAACACCCAATCTGGACAAACATTCAGTGATGAACACTTGTGTTTGTTCAGTTTATATTTGTGTCACCTTCATTGATTCTGATATTCATATCATAACTTGAGTTATAAAATACTACTGTATAAGAATTAAAATTATTGTAGGTAATTACCATATTATTTGAAAACACTAGGTAACTAGGTATGTATTTTTTTATCTTTGTGGCTACTACTGGAGCCCAATTCTCGCACGAGAATTTGAAAACATGGCGGATGTCACATGAAATCCAAACAAAAAAACTATGTTTTAGTAACATATGTCGTATGAAAATCAATGTCACGATCACGAGAATTGGGGTCATGGTGTTGCATACGGCGAACACAATAACTCTGCCAATGTCGAGTGATTAAAGAGACACGTTATTTTTATGGTGGCGAGTTTAAATCCTTTTAATATTTATTTTAATTGAGTTCTGAGTTGCTGATTCTTCTCGGTAGAAATTGACATTCCCAATCAGCGGTTGATCACATATTTCACTAACTAATATTATGAACGCGTCTCAGATATTATTCAATTGACTTACTTTAAACACTTGTCAGAGATATTAGCAATTTAATTTGTAACAAATTTAAGTTCAAGTTCGTTCGTAAGTAAAATATTATGGCGTTGTTGCGTGGCAATATGAATGATTTGATATTTTTATGGAAAATGTGCACTTGACCACGAAGTATGGAAGAATATAGAAAAATATTGTATTCTCCAAAAATATTAAATATTGTAGTCTGATCCGCTCAAAAAACTATGACTCATTGCTAAAAAAACGAGTTTTCCGAATTCCAATCCCTGGCATAGTAAAGTCATATTTCGCAAGCAAACTTGGGGAAGTTATACAAGTGCGCGGTGAACGCTTTTTGTGATGTTAAATCCTGCACTGTCTCTGAAGCCAATTCAGAATAACACAATGGCTACTCTCGCTGGACTATCAGTTCACTGAAGAAATCCTACGTTGATGTTTCTAAGTCCTGGGTTCAATTTCATTTCATTGTACTTAAGTAATACTAAAAAAAGAAAAATGTTTTTTTGTTATTTTTATTTTATTTTAATTATTATCTTATGTTTATTTGGTGATTGCAAGAACTCGGAATCTTAAGACTGTTCTCTGGTTTCCAAGATACAGGCTTAGCCTAGTTTGGAAACCCCTGTTGCTTTTTTATGCTGAATTCTTGCAAAGCACAAATACTTGGTTTACTTATAATGTTGTGTGTCATTTCTTTCTTACTTGTGCGTTGAAATAAATTATTAAATTAATTAATTAATTATTTAAAAATCTATATACGATAGTCGCAGAAGAGAACATATTCGGGACCGAAAAACGTGTAAATTAAAAATATGTATTTACAAATTATTAATAATTCAATTTGATGGGAATGTAAGTTCTAGTTTGTTCGTAAGTAAAATATTATGGCGATGTTGCACGCCATTTTTTTTTAATTCAGCGGAAACTTCAATTTTTCTTAAAAAATTCATCTCGTGTTCAGGCGGGATTCGAACCCACACCTTCCACAATCCGGGTGAATGTCCTACCAATTAGACCACCGAACGCGTTACTAAGCCGATGAAATTCGTAAGCGCTTGATTCGACATGTGCTGTCGATACAAAATCCATTTTACTTAATTTTTTTTTAATTTGTAAATATACCTACAATATTGATGAGACTATAGACAGCTCATGTCGAATCAAGCGCTTACGATTTTCGTCGGCTTAGTAACGCGTTCAGTGGTCTAATTGGTAGGACATTCACCCGGATTGTGGAAGGTGTAGGTTCGGGTGGGTGGTCCCGCCTGAACACGAGATGAAATTTTTAAGTGTGTCATTTACTTAAGAATAAATTGCAAAAGATTGCTATAAAAAATATCTACTTTAAAATTTTCTTCCTCGTAAGGTTTTGGAGCTACTTACAAATGAAAAAATATTATATAGGGACTTCATACTGACGTGAATTTATTTTTGGGAACGGAAGTTTATTGGTTTATTTTTGGACGAATTTAATGAAATATAAATTAGACTTTATTAGTGTAAGTAAGTTGAATTTGATTTTATGTTGATGAAAGTCTTGGCATTATTTACTAAAAATAAATTGAATGGAAATGAAAAGGCTTAAGGCGATACCGCGACGATAATAGCGCCGCCATGTGAATTGTGACGGATAAAATACATTTTTAAAAATGAATACTTGAAGAATCATGATCATCATCATCATCAGCCCATTTAAGTCCCCACTGCTGGGGCACGGGCCTCCCTCAATCACATGAGGGGTAATTGCCATACTCACCACGCTTGGCAGACGGGTTGGCGAGGGTTTTGATATAAATGCAGAGTTTTCCTTCTCTGGGTGCTGATGATCATGCCAGCAGCTTTACCTTGGTCGCCTTTTACGACACCTCGGTAAGAGTGAGGGTGGCCTATTCCACTCTGCCGGGGACCACACGGCGGATACACTCTCATATTTTTTATTAGTGAGCATCACAGAGTACATACTTTTAAATAATAAATAATAAGACTGACCGGATGGCGCAATTGGTAGTGACCCTGCCTCTTACGCCATAGGTCGTGGGTTCGATCCCCACCCTGGACAAACATTTGTGCGATGAACACTTGTATTTGTTCGGTAAGTGTAATATATGTATTTAAGTTTTTAAGATAAACTTATGTAATAAGTTTTTCCTCTAAGTAAGATTAATCAATAGAATGGTATGGTAATGGAGTTTATTTTTACTTGTAGGAAGAAATGAATACATAAGTGGGTCACAAAAAATTGTGCAAAAGTATTTAATGCACACTTTTAAAAAAACGTCTCCCATAATTCGCCAGAATCAATACTTGGCAGCACTAGTGTCATCGCGGTACCGCCTTAAGGTGACGGGTAGGACACACTAGCGACGCCAATCGATTTTAATTTTCAGCTACTAAACTGGATCTTTTTAAAACTATTTCGGGGATACAACCTCTGGGCAAACACATATACTATTTATCAAATAACCATGTACATATGTTGGGTCCGTTTATGTACGCGAAAATTAATTCACGCCAAAAGTGGCCGCGTTGGACCTAACATTTTTGAATGGTTATTTAATAAATAGTATAAGTGTTTGCCGAGAAGTTCTAATCCCGAAATTTTAAACAGATCCGGTTTAGTAGTTAAAAATTAAAATCGATTGGCGTTGCTAGTGTGCCCTACCCGCCACTTTATAAATTATAATAAATAAATAAACTTTATTGAAAAAACCACGAGAACAATATAAATACTTATAATCTACTTATACTAAGGAAACAAATTTTAAGTTTGTTGCTTGAACAAGGAATATCCTGTATCTCAGGCAAAAACGAAAGAAAGAAAAGAACAGAATGAGTTTATCAATTTTGACAATCAACATTAAATTAAACTTATCCAAATTTACCTAATCTAGCGCACATGTAAATAATGAAAATCTAAAAATAAATAAACCTGACAATGATTCAATATTAACCCAGTTAACAATTTGATGACTGAAAATGTACATGACACACATACGATTATTATTTTTTTTATTTATTTATTTCTTTATTTGCATATCACATGGTATAAAGGTCTTACAAAATAACGTGAACAGAGACATGTGATGCCCCGTAAGGGCACCGCAAAGTGTTAGAGAGCAGGTGTGCTTTCTTAAAAAAAAATTAGCTAGTATTTAAATTATGTAAATACAAGTAATATTAAAATATAACATTGGAAGCAATCAATAACATTAAAGCATGCATTATTAACAATAAATAAATCAAATTAAATAAAAAAAATCATTAATTAAACATACATTTTTACTTATTATCTAGGAACAATTCTTTTAAATTATAAAAAGCTTTTCTAATTAAATATTGTTTTAAGTCTCTTAGGGAGGAGGACAGTTTATCTTGGGTTTTTATATGGATGGGAATATAGTTATAAATTTTTATTGCCATATTATACTAAGCACAATTTTGCATTTTCCAAACTGATATGGGGTGACAAACACCGTTATTTTTTTATTGTTTACACCCCGAAAACCTCATAATAGTTATCGCCAATGAAGTCCATTTAGCATGTTAGATCAACAAAATCAGCGAAAAAAAATCATCTGTTCCATACATTATTGCCGGGTGGATATTCCATTTTTTATGATATATTTTCAGATTTTTGGGGAGTCTGGTAATTAGGTACAATGATGCGACTGCCGTCAGATCTTCACAACCCTTTAACATGAAAGAAGAATATTGATTTTACCTAATGCCGACCGCTGTTGGTAATATACCACCTATGTATATATATATAAACGCCCTATTGTTCTAGTGGTTAAGTGCTGGGCCGTGAACTCGGGGTCCTGGTTTCGATTCCCGGGTCGGGCTAAAAGTATGTTTCGAATTTTTCAAATTTAGCTCGAGTTTGTGATCACCAATCCGCATTTGGCAAGCATGGTGATTAAACCTAACCCCATCATAGTAGTGATATCTTTATTTCTATGATGGAAGCCTTTGCCCTGCAGTGGGACAGTATACGAGGGCGACACTGAAAGTTTTTAGAACTGGCCACTTATAAGACGATGATTAAAAAAATAAGTTTATATTTTGAAAATGGAACTATTTGCCAATATTATTGTCTATGCATTTAATTCGATTTTTTTTCCGATTTGGCGGCAAATTGGAAATAATCTTTAACAAGTGAGCATGAATTTAACGCGAGAAAATTTCCGTGCAATGATTTTCTATGACCTTCGATGTCAAATAAGTCAACAAGAAAGTTATGATAGATTTCGATTGGGCTTTCACGATGAAGCTCCATCTCGTGCCACTGTTTACAACTGGTTTAATGAGTTTAAACGTGGTCGCACTAATCTCACCAATAATTTGCGTGAGGGACGGCCATGTACGGCGACTAACGAAGATAACATCAGTGTTGTGCGACGTATGATAGAGGTCGACAAAAGAGTGATCTATCAGCAGATTTGGACAAGTTTAGGCATTGGTATGAGTCAAGTACACAAAATAATTCATGAACATTTAGGGGCCAGGAAGCTTTGTGCCCGGTGGATACCTCATAATTTGACAGAGGCCCAAAAACTACGTCGTGTTGATTGGTGCCTCGAAATGGTTCAAAGATTTAACGGAGGGGACTCAAATGCTGTGTTTGACGTACTAACAGGTGACGAAATCTGGACTTATTGTTATGATCCTGAAACTAAAAGACAATTTGCTTAATGGGTGTTTCCATTCGAGGAGTTGCCAACTAAAGTGAAGAGAGGTCGCAGCGTGGGAAAGAAGATGGTCGCCTCGTTCTTCGGAAGGACAGGTCATATCGCAACAGTTTGTTTAGAGGATCGAAAAACAGTTAATGCAGAGTGGTACACTAACAACTGTTTGCCACTTGTCTTGGAAAAAGTTCGGAAAAAACGACCTCGCAGTAGGATCCTCCTTCACCACGACAGCGCCTCGCCGCACACCGCCAAGCAAACACTCGAGTATTTGGCGACGTCAGACGTAGAATTACTGGGTCACCCGCCATATAGCCCAGACCTCGCACTCTGCGATTTTTATTTATTTCCAAAAATAAAAGAAAACGTTTCACGGACGCCGAAGGAGCAGTGGCTGCGTATCAAAAGGCCGTCGAAGAGACTCCTAAAGAAGAGTGGGCCAAGTGCTTTTCTCAGTGGTTTCATCGAATGCAGCGATGTATTGATGTGAAGGGACACTATTTTGAAAAGATATAATAAAAGTAACAACTTGCTAAATTGTTCAATTTTTGATTTTGTAAGAACTTTCAGTGTCGCCCTCGTATAGGCTGACAGTTTACTTTTAATATATTTCCCGAGCACACTGAGCGGTTTGGTTCGTTTTAATTACGGCTCTCGCTTCTCACGTAGCGCCACCTATCTGATCATTAACTTTATTCATTACATTCCGGAATGGAACACATTGATAGATTCCTATTGATTTTGCCTACAGGAAACTTTTATTTGTTAGGAATTTGGAATTGTGACACTTTTCTTAAGATAGGAGATGTATGGGATTTTTGGAAAGAAATCAACAATTAATAAAATAACAATTGCGGACATTCGGGGACTCTACAAACCTACTGTGTATACTATTTATTTAAAAATTGTTTAATACTTTAAATTTTTTTTGAAAACAAAAACAGACCAAACATCTCTGCATGCTTATTAAGTATGTGTAAACTTACCTACTACACACCTACAAGAACATAATATGTTCTTGTAAAGTCTCATTAAGGTCAGGTTTAGAAGCGATGGATCTTATTCATAAATGTTTGTAAAACCTTTGTTTATTAAAACGGAGTTAATTATAATAAAGCATTTTCGATTTTTTTTGGAAAATTTTATATGAATGAATGAATGAATGGATGAATGAATGAATGGATGAATGATTGAATGAATGAATGGATGAATGATGAATGAATGAACAAATAAATGAATGGATGAATGATTGAATGAATGAATGAATAAATGAATGAATGAATGGATGAACGAATGAATGGATGGATGAATGAATTGATGAATGAATTAATGGATGAATAAATGAATGGATGAATGAATGAATGTATGAATAAATGAATGGATGAATAAATGAATGAATGTAGAATGAATGAATGTAAAATGAATGAATGGATAAATGAATGAATGGATGAATGAATGAATGGATGAATGAATGAATATACTTCTATTGCACCCAAAATGAAGTATGAAAACTTAGATACTAGGTATTACAGGATGTGTACAATGAAGGAAGGTATGATTACTTTTCAAACGTCAAAACTGTTATATACCACCGATGTCGGCTATGCCGACCAATTTCAACGATCATCCTCTTAAGCAACGCAGGATATAATCATAGTGCTCAAGTGTGTGCACAAACACAAGTGCACCCTCTATTCCCTTGCCGTCATATTCCGACACCCCGTGTGATACGACCGGAGAGGGATCGGTCGCAGGACCAACGGCTTAACGTGCTTTCCGAGGCACAGGGGTAAAAGACCGCCAACTTCTAGACTCCGGGATAACACTGAGAATTTCTTAATAGAAAATCCCAGGTACAAATTTTGAGCCGACCAGGGGATCGATCCCAGGAACCCAAGCGCAGCCGTCGTTTTAAAGTGCGACGCGCTACCTTACTGCGCCAACGAGGCGGTCAACAACAAAGGTTTATCGAACGTTTATGAATAAAGACCAAATTTAAATCAATTGAGTGCGCTAAAGGCGCCTTACCCATCACATTAAGGGTATACTGTGTGAGGGTCAAGTTCAAAGACTTTGTTCCTCTTAGTCTCTGGTAATTCGTTTCCATACTTTTTGGTTTTTAGGCGGTTTCATCATCAGCCCATTTGAGTCCCCACTGCTGGGGCACGGGCCTCCCTCAATAACATGTGGGGTATTTGCCATACTCACCACGCTTGGCAGACGGGTTGGCGAGGGTTTTGATATAAATGCAGAGCTTTCCTTCTCTGGGTGCTGATGATCTTGCTAGCAGCTTTACCTTAGTCGCCTTTTACGACACCTCGGTAAGAGTGAGGGTGGCCTATTCTACTCTGCCGGGGACCACACGGCCTTAATTAATTTAGGCGGTTGAATTTTTTCTTAATAAGTTTTTTCTAGTATAATAAAATTATTCCACGTATGTTTGGAAAGGCACGTAAGTTCACACTAAGGACGCCTTATTTTAACTGAAATACTTTAAAAATAAGGCAACTGTCACTGTGAATGACACTAATTTCTAAGTCCGCCAGGTTCCCGTCACGGCGGCTTCGGTGTGTGAAGCCGCCTTAACTCACCCTTTAGAAGAGTGGTCAGTTTGCCTTCAGCATAATTTTACACTGTTATTTTAGTATCGTTTACATCCCGGAAACCTCATAATAGGTAACCTGAATCCATTTTAGTATATTATATCAACAAAATAAGAAAAAAAAATCTGATGTTCCATACATTATTGCAGGGTGGATATTCTATTTAGTATGGACCATATTTTTTTGTCGCTTATATGTTGATCTAACATACTAAAATTGACTTCATTCACGATAATTATTGTGAGGTTTTCGGGATGAAAACTATAGTAAAATAGCGGTTTATAATGATTTTAACCTGAAGACGCCATTTGTTACGAATAATGGCGGCTTTCTTCAAAATACCTATGACCAAAAAACAAAGTAGTTTTTTTACAACTTATTTTCGATATTTTTTTTATTTTATATAATTGTTCTTTCTTTCTTTTCTTTTCTTCTTTTTATTTAAATTACGGTTATTATAAAATTCTTTTATCATGTACCACGCCAGCTGGGCCAGCTCCAAGAGGCTGAGAATACTGCAGCCAAAGAACACGTTGAAAATGCCACCCATTTGAGCTGAAAATAGTTAAATAATTAGAATAAAATTATTAATTCAACGAAAAACTGACAAACATGCACAAGATAAAATTTTAAAAATACAAAAATAGAAAGGATCACAGAATTTCACTTTTAGATATTAACTATTATTACTAAACTATTTTAAATGGCCGCGTGGTCCCCGGCAGAGTAGAATAGGCCACCCTCACTCTTACCGAGGTGTCGTAAAAGGCGGCTAAGGTAAAGCTGCTGGCATGATCATCAGCACCCAGAGAAGCAAAACTCTGCATTTATATAAAAACCCTCGCTAACCCGTCTGCCAAGCGTGGTAAGTATGGCAATTACCCCTTATGTGATTGAGGGAGGCCCGTGCCCCAGCAGTGGGGACTTAAATGGGCTGACGATGATATTAACTATTAAACCACCAAAGGCACACATTGACTAACAGGGTTAATTTGGAGACAGTGCGCATATGTAACCAATAAGTATTGTTATTAAAATAAGACACCTAAATTTTTTATTGGAATTTTAAAATAATCTTAAAATTTTTTGCAGAACCCCACATTCTTAAACTATTGTATAAGTTGTAATAATATCTATTTTTTTAAAAAAAAAGTGGCGTCATCTAGGGGACAAAGTGACCACGACGGCTGCTATGCTGTGGATACTTGAGTTTAAGGTGACGGGTAGGGTACACTAGTGACGCTAATCGGCGTGAATCAATTTTTCGCATACAAAAACGGAACTAACATTTGTGCATGGTTATTTAATAAATAGTAATATAGGTTTGCCGAGAGGTTGTAAACCCCAAATGGTTTAAAACAGATCTGGTTCAGTAGCTAAAAATTTAAATCAGTTGGCGTCGCTAGTGTGCCCTACCCGTCACATTTAAAGATTTTGAGTTTAAGAATCAAAAATGGTAAAAAATAATTATGGTCATATTTGTTTTAATTACTTATACAAACTAAATTTTACGCACTTCCTCCGAAGTTACCCAGCATTAAAAGTACTTAAGCTTACCAAATAAATCCACTTGACTAAAATATGACTCTCGAATATTCTTGAAAACTTCCCTACTCTGAATGTATATTTTAATTATAGTCACTTTATGATAGTTCAAGCCTTCGCTGAAAAACAGACAAATAATAAATTCAAGGTGACGGGTAAGGCACACTAGCAACGACAATCGATTTTAATTTTTAGCTGCTAAACTGGATCTATTTTAAACAATTTCGGGGTTACAACCTCTCGGCAAACACTTATACTATTTATTAAATAACCAGGGAAAAATGTTGGGTTCAACGGTACGCGAAAAATTGATTACCGCCAAAAGCGGCCAATTTTAGCGAGAATCAATTTTTCGCGTACAAAAACGGACTCAACATTTGTGCATGGTTATTTAATAAATAGTATAAGTTTTTGCCGAGAGGTTGTAACCACGGAGTTGTTTAAAATGGATCCGGTTTAGTAGCTAAAAATTAAAAACTATTGGCGTCGCTAGTGTGCCCTAGCGGTCACCTTAAGACTGGTTTACAAAGTGCAAGGTAGTGTACGAGTCAGCTATCCGAGTAGATGAGCTGCAGTGACTCGCACTGTTTGGACGTCACTTACTAGTAACTCGCACGGGCATGCTAGAAAGTAGCTCGCATGACAGGCCGAGTGACTGACTACGGTATAGGCAGCAGTTCGTACTGTGTAAACGAATCTTGACTATTCTTTTTTTCAATAAGTTGAATCTCTTGTTCTGAAACACTTACTAAAAGGGGTCAACAGGTATCGATTGAGGGTCCAGTATGTAATCCGAAATTGTAAGGTAGTCTGATTCAACATCGCACGTCGGATGACAGCCGCATGTTACTGGTGTAGCTGAAGCTGAAAAAAGTAAAGGTTAAAGGTACAAACATAAAAATAATACTATCTTATAGATTCGGCTTAGGACCGGTTTCTGAATTAAGAATTTGAAGTTAAGCACGAATTTTGACAGTTGAGTCATACTTCAGCTGTCAAACTTTGTACTTAAAGCGTGCTTAACTTTGAGATTCGGCGGGTAGGGCTAAGACAAGCCGCATGGGCTGATGCAATTCAAGGGTTTTAAATTAGTGTCTAGTGGTTTTTAGTGTTCAAATTTCGTTATTATTTGTGCAGTGAAGTGCCGCAAAGTGATCCTAATAATAATAATCGTTGGATTATATCGTGAACACTGCTATTGTGTGTCGAGTGAGTTGTGTCGTGACTACTTGATTGGACCAAATTGAGTCTTAAAACCTGCGATTGCTTTTAGAGTGATATCCGCTGAATCCGTAGGTCGATATAACGTAAAACACCGGCGTTTTATTGAGTGACTGTAACTTTGACTGACTTCGACTGTTGACTACATACTTATTCTCAATAAGTTACTTGACATTGGCGAATTATCTTCGGGTAGAGCAATAATAAAAAAAAAAGTGCTTAACTTCAAATTCACAATTCAGAAGCCGGCCCTTAGTCGATCGCAAAGATCAGTTATGTAAGCAGGATATATTAAACAGAAAGTGCACTTGGCACTTTCTGTTTTCTTAACCCTCATAGTTTCGATGGGACACAAAAGTAACTCAACCGAAGAGGGATCAGGCCATAGAGTAATTTATTGGATCAGGCGCGGGGCCAACGACTTGACGTGATTATTTAAGGAGACGGGTAGGGCACACTAGCGACGCCAATTGATTTAAGTTGTTAGCAACTAAACCTGATATATTTATAACAATTTTGAAACTGCAGCCTCTCGGAAAACACCTATACTATTTATTTAATACTAAAACTTAACTTTTGCGTCTGCGTTTAACTCGAAATTTGAATTACCGCCAAAAACGGCCACTTATGGTGTTAATCCAAATTTCGAGTGCAAAAACAGATCTAAAAGTAGTGCAAAATTATTAAATAAATAGTATAAATGTTAGCTTAGAGATTCCCGCTCCGAAATTGTTTAAAATAGATCCGGTTTAGTAGCTAACAATTTAAATCGATTGGTGTCGTTAGTTAGCTACCCGTCGTCTTAAGTGGAGACAGTTGGAGTATGACGTAGGCTCCTAACGCTCTAGCGAAGCCAGAAATAATATTTCACAATATTTCACAACATCACATACATTGATCTGACTCCGAGATAGGTAGCTCAAGCACCTGTGTTACGGATATCAGAATCAACAGTGGGATTACAAATATATACATATAATACTTTTCTTTTGTAAATACATACTTATAATACATAGATTACACCCAGACCAATACAAACAGACATATTCATCCACACAAATGTTTGTACTGTGCGGGGATCGAACCCGCAACCCTTGTATCAGAGGCAGCGTTCACTACCACTGTTCCAATCGGGTCGTCAAAATATACGGAAGATAATAGAAATAATTGAATATACGGTAGATAATCAGGTATGTTTCACTTTAAGGAAAGAATACCTGAGAAGTACTTGGCACAGGCCAAGTTCTTGGAGGTGCAGCGGGGCGCGGAGGGGGGCGCGGGGTGTGTGTGCAGCACGCAGTTGCAGTGCTCCAGGGCCTCCCTCATGCCACATTCCAGGAGACAGTATTTTTTGCGTGTAAGTATAGAAATTAAATAAATAAATGTTACACAACATCACGTACATTGATCTGACTCCGAGATAGGTAGCTCAAGCACCTGAAGGTATCACGGATATCATAATCACATAAATATATACATATAATACATTTCTTTTGTAAATACATACTTATAATACATAGAAAACACCCAGACCAACACAAACAGACACGTTCATGCACATAAATGTTTGAACAATGTGGGGATCGAACCCAGGACACTTTAATTCAGATCGATGAACTGATTTTATACGAAATAACCAATTGTTATAACGTGATCTTTAGATTTGAAGAAAAATGAGAAGAAACTTGCTCATTCTTCATTGACATGTTATGTGGTAACATCCATTGCTATGCAGGTGACAGCACTGTCCACGCGCGCTATTTCGGAAGACCTGCGGCAAAGCAGACCGAAACCGAGAAAAAGAGAAATCTTCTTGTTACTGAGCTCGACGGGGTCCTGGACCGCATTCCAAATTGGGTGCCAGCAATCTATTTCAACGCTAAGAAAACACAGGTGTGTGTATTCTCTGCTAAGGTGTCACCTTTCCTATCCTATCCCACTCTTCAGAACACCCCCTTACCAATACAGGATAGTCTCAGCATCCTTGGCATCGATGTTCGTAGCAACCTAAATAAACCTTCTTTATTACAATTCTATCACCAAATATCATCTTCTACTCTTAATACATTTATTTACCACCTTACCGCGAACCCCAAGGTCTTTATCATGAAGATCAAATCTGTCGCTTCATTGTAATTATTAGACTTTCCTCACTTTGAGTAATACGAACCCTGGACTCCGAAACGCCGGCTTTGGTGCATCCAAAGCGTAGATACCAATTTTGTTGAAACGTTGAGGTTATAAGGCATTTAATACAGTAGTTTTTTTTATGAAATAGGGGGCAGACAAAAAAAAAATACAAAAATATATTCAATCATGTCCAGGAAGTGCCAAATGAATAGTGTGTTATGACTTCTAGTATAATTGGCCCTCATTCAGCTTGAGTGTATGAACAATGCCCTGACAAGGACGCTGGTTTTTAGTGAGACCAGCTGAGTGAGTGCCACAGACGCTTGTTTAGTGTATTTTGTGTACCTAACGTGTATTTGTAATTGGGTTTATATGTCACCGGAAAATAACAAGATCCGTAAGTTTATCAATTTACTAGGAAGATTATAAGCTTTCGTAGGATTCTAAACGGGAGATAAATAATTATATTATTTTACGGCCACATTTTCGTAAATTTATCAATTTCCGACGTCACACGGTAAATTTATAAACCAACGGATATCTATTCGTAAGATTTAATATGATAAATACGGGAATAGGGACTCGATAATTAAAGACGGCTTCGCACGTATCTCATTTTTATTGACAAGCACTTGACAACCGACACATCATTCATATGCCCATAGACAGCGCCATAGAGCATACCCAACAGTTCCTCCCCCAATAGATTACAACTAATTCCTTAAAGCATTTTTAAATATCTAAGCTAAAGAATTGCTTATAATCCACTCTGGGTACAGGGCGCAGCTTCCCAGACTCTCTGCTCCTGCTTCCTCCTTCCGGCAGCTCTTGGACTGAAGGGGTCTGGCAAGTTTCTCCAGTTACCAGATCAGGTTGAGTGGAAACGGAACTTGAAAAATCACTCAGTTCTATTGGACAATTACTCAATCCAGATTGTTGATCGCTTTCTCCTGAGCCCTTATATGACATGAGTTGATTTTTATGTCTTTTACAAGACAGTGACGTCAAACAATCCTTGACTAAATAGGTCACTTTCCCAATAATCTTTAAAATAATCCCTTTCCTCCAAGGGTTTAACTTATCGTTATAAATTTTGTAAAAAACTTTATCACCTTCACCAAAATGTTGTACATTTTTACCCCCATAGTATTTATTCTGCAAACACTGTTTATTATGCACGTGGTGAGCGAGAGCGGAGGATGACGGCGCAGCAGTTACAGGGTTGATCAAATCTAAACGACAACGCAGTTTCCTCCCAAAAACCAACTGGGCAGGCGAAAAGCCAGTAGTTGTATGTACGGAATTCCTGTAATCGAAAAGGTACTTAAATAATATTTTTTCGCAAATCTCTTTTCTATTACTTTGGAGAATACAAGATTTAATACCTCGTTTAATCACTTTAACATAGCTTTCCGCCTGACCATTGCTAGCCGGGTGGTAAACCGGCGACGTCACATGCATGATACCGTTAGACGCACAGAACGAACTAAATTCAGCAGATACAAAAGCCGTGCCATTATCACTAACAAGCGTCTGCGGCAGTCCGAACCTAGAAATAAATTCGAGTAAAGTGGTAACAACGGTGCTCGTAGATGTACTCTTCAAATTATAAGCTTCAACCCATTTAGTGTGAGCATCTACAATAACTAGATAAGTAAGGCCATTGATGGGACCAAGAAAATCTATGTGGATTCTTTGAAACGGCTGACTAGGGTGCGGCCATACGGCGAGTGGAGCGCGACCCGGTGCAGGCCGCAGTTGAATGCACACCTCACAACTTCCAATCATTTTTTCAATAGCCTCATCAATGCCAGGAAACCATAGCCTAGAACGCGCTTCCGCCTTGCTTTTCACCACTCCCAAATGCGACTTATGTAGTTCCAATAAAATTTTCTTTTGCAATTCCTCTGGAATAACTACTTTGTGACCACGCATAATGCAACCATTTTCACAAGAAAGTTGTGTTCTGCAACAAAAATAGGGACTGAGTGCTGAATCTGAAAGTTTAGGTGGCCATCCATTTAAAATAAAGTCCTTAACTTTGCTTAACACAACGTCTCTACTAGTGCAAGCTCGCATTTCGCGCACTGTCACGGGTAAAGTGCCGTCCGTGACGAAACAAACATAACATGCGCGGTCATCGATGACGTCGTCGGGTGCGCAAGATTGCTCTGCGCGGGCGCGCTTCTCGGCCTCCAAGAGTTCTGGCAAACTAGCGCGGGATAGGTAATCAGCGCTGTTATCAACACTGCGAATGTATTCTATAGTATAGTTATAGCCACTCAGAAACATTGCATAACGCTGCAGCCTGTTAGCTGAAACCTCAGGTATACCACGCTGAGGACCGAAAATAGACAAAAGGGGTTTATGATCAGTACGCAGGACAAAAGGCTCAGACCTTCCGTACAGATACTGATGGAAACGACGCACTCCAAAAATAATGGCAGTAGCCTCTTTTTGGATTTGCGAATATTTTTTCTCAGCCGAGTTTAAGGTACGGGAAGCGAAAGCAATCGGTCTCTCCGATCCGTCAACATCCACTTGTGACAAAATCGCCCCCAATCCAAACGGGGATGCATCCACCGTTAACACGACTTTTGCTTTCGGATTAAAATGAGCGAGAACTCGATCCGAAGCGAGACTATTCTTGATTAATGTAAAAGCCTCGTCATGTTCTTGGTTCCATTCCCATTTACAACCTTTTTGCAATAGGTTGTATAGTGGAACCAAGATTGTAGATGCATTGGGAACGAAATTCCTATAATAGTTTACTAGCCCCAAAAATGATTGAAGCTTGGCAACATTAGTTGGAACGGGAGCTTCTAATATAGCCTTTACTTTGTGCGGTGATTTGTGTAACCCATTTTTATCTATTGTATATCCCAGATACTCTACCTGGTCTTGGAAGAAAACGCATTTACTTTTTTGAAGTGTAAGCCCAGCATCTTGTAGCCTTCCCAAAACCGTTTTAAGCCTCTCTAAATGCTGAGTTCTATCTACCCCGGTGACCAAAATATCATCCAACAGGCAGACTACACCCTCCAACCCAGAAAGCAAGCAATCCATCGCACGTTGAAAAATTGCAGGTGCGCTAGCCAAACCGAACGCAAGCCTAGTAAATTTAAACAGCCCACGATGCGTATTAATACATGTAAGCTCCTGCGACGCCTGATCTAAAACAAATTGCGAATAAGCCTGTGTGAGATCGAGTTTACTGAACTGACTACCCCCATGCAACTGAGAAAAAAGTTCTTGAGCAGTAGGCAATGGGTATTGTTCAATAACTAACTACTTATTTATCGATATCGAATAGTCTGCACACAGCCTTATTGACCCATTGCGTTTGAGCACAGGCACAATAGGTGAAGCATATTTCGCATACTGCACCGGTACTAAGACACCTATACTGACTAAGCGATCAATTTCCTTATCGATGCCCGCTTTCAGCGCGAAAGCCATAGGACGAGCTTTAGAATAGAACGGTTTAGCATTTTCCTTTAATTTCAAAGACACAGTATGCTTATTAAATTTGCCTAATGACTCTGAAAAAACTTCCGGGAAATGAGATTGAAGCCGGTCAATTACACCATCATTAGATAAAAAGTTGATCGGGCCTATTTCTAGTTTAAAACGAGAAATAAAATCTCTTCCTAAAATTGGTGGTCCACCGCGATTAACGACATACACATCCAGTGTATTGGTAACACCCTTGTACGTCGCCGGCAAGCGAACGACACCTAAACAGTCAATCCGATCACCTGTATAACTTAGCAGACGCTTGCTAGTTGACGTTAACGGGATTTTCTGGAAGAATTTATGATACATTTGATCTGAGATTGCTGTAACTGCCGACCCACTATCAATTTGAAATTCTATTTTCACATTTTGAACTCTAACCGTTTCCATCATCGGTTCCCCGTGAACCGATCTTATACTGAACAGGGTTGACTTACCGTCGTCATCCTCGCCCTCGCTTACCACGGCGGAATTCTCCAAAAAATTTACTTTTTTACACATTCGCCGCAAATGCCCCTTTTCATTGCACTTTTTACATTTGAAATTAGAAAACCTGCACTGCGAGGTTGTGTGATTTTTTAAACCACAAACCAAGCATTGAACTATATTTCCACTCGCACTCTTTCCTCGTTGCTGGTTAATCTTGAAAAGCGCCTGATCGGCTGGCGCCGGTTGCGCCCCCGCCGCTGACGCCGCCCCCTGGCGTGCGCTGCACACGCTCGAGGCCAGCTCCAAAGCCTTGGCAAGTGACAAGTCCTTCAAGTCCTGCGCGAACAACTTCTCCCGCTCCGGTCCTGGTACCATGCCCATCACGAAACGGTCTCGAAGAGCTTCTTCGACGTTAAGGAAGCTGCAATGCGCAGTTAAGCCGCGCAGTCTTGCTGCCCACTGTGCATAAGTTTCACCTAATTCTTGCATTGCAGCATAAAAATGGTACCGCTCCCCAAAACCACATTTTTTTGGAGTGAAGTGGCTATCCAAAGTGTTGACAATATCCTCAAACGGCACGTCCTTTAATTCCTTTGGCAAAACCAAATCCGCGGCCAATTTATATGCGTCATCACTGAGCGCGCTCAGCAAAATTGCTCGTCTTTTCGTCCCTTGGGCATCCGTCGTATCATCGATGTCATTCGCTATGTACCATTGCTTCAACCGACTTATATACGATTTCCAACTTTGTGTACTATGATCGAATGTAGATAAAATTCCGAAGTGAGCCATTTTATTTCACTTTGTGGGTAAATATTCCGTAGTCGCCACTGATAAATACGGGAATAGGGACTCGATAATTAAAGACGGCTTCGCACGTATCTCATTTTTATTGACAAGCACTTGACAACCGACACATCATTCATATGCCCATAGACAGCGCCATAGAGCATACCCAACATAATATGACTCGACCAATCACAGAAAATCTTTTAAATATGTACGCATCTTTGAAATACGTAAAATAATACACTGATCTCGGATTGGTCAATGTTTATAGTGGCAACGGTAGTCCAGTTCTTCTTCGAAAATCGTTCGTCCGAAAATCAAAATCCCTAACGCGTTTAATTATCACTGTCATTATCCATAATGTCCGCATATTCGTCACATGTCCTAAATGTTATGTTGTATAATGTAAATTAGGCCCAATAGTGGTTTATAATAATATAGTTGGGCCGCGAGGAAAGGGAAGTGACACGTGCAGTCAACCAATCAGATCACGCGTAGCGTTTGGTTATTGCTTACTTATTATTTTACGAGTGAGCCCAGTAGTTTATCATTTAACGAAAATGTGGACGTAAAATAATACAATTTATCTCCCGTTTAGAATCCTACGAAAGTGTATAAACTTCCTAGTAAATTGATTAGCTTACGGATCTTGTTATTTCCCGGTGACATATACCTACACATTGTAGGTAATTACACTTTAAGATAAGACTGTAATGAAGACACTTATGATAGGTGGGGAAGAATCGAAGTCGGTCGTTGCTCATCCGACAGCGGCGAAGGATAGGACTGAGGAAGCGCGTCTCTTCACTGATTATGAAGCCATCGGTACTGTAGCCGTACCACACCTCCTTGCCAGGCGAGATGGGCGTGCCATTCACGCTCGAGTCCACGAAGCGCTGGGGTGTTAATATTGATACCTGAAAAATATATAATATGACCGATAATAAATAAATAAACCTTCACCAGATCGTCGGTCCACCTTTTGGGTGGCCTGCCTCGGCTGCGACTTGCTGAAAGCGGCCTCCAGAGGACCTTTCCACCCCAACGGCCGTCTGTTCTCCTCGCTATGTGCCCTGCCTCAATGGGCTGTGCCGCCCGCATCCAATGGATTCGCAGCAAAAGAATTGCATGCCTCAGATGACAATTCACTTGAGGCATGCAATTCTTTGGCCGCGAATCCATTGGATGCGGGCGGCACAAGGCCGATCTGTGTGGAGAACATTGGGGGAAGCCTATGTCCAGCAGTGGGAGTCTATTGGCTGAAATGATGATGATGAAATAAAAAAATAAAGTAAATTAATACATCATCACAAACATTGTCCTGGTCCCAAACTAAGGTTTTCCCATGTACTATGGAAAGGGGGAAAAGCTTGAAGTTAGGGAGACGGGGAAAAATACTCATATCGTGTGGGGTAATTTTATCAGTCAGGTAACTTATCAGCACAGATCACTATATATGTAGCAAGCTAAGTTATCAGTGAGCTCCCGTTAAATCGCTTTAGAATCGTATTGCGTAAATGACTAGTTGAAAAATGTTATTTATATCACTAATATGACATCTAATTGGCGTAAATATAGATTTATTAATGTTAATTATTTTAATAATATTGTAAAATCCTCTTATGACCGTGTATTGTTTTTAAAAATGAGAAACTTTTTCACGTCTATTATGACATTACATGGTGAGCAATAATTTATGTAACAATATTTTTTATAAATTAATTAATATTGTTATATTACAACCCTAATCTTAATTGTTATATTACAATTTTAATGTACGGCTGTGAAGCCTGGACACTAACGCTTAAGGACGCCTAAGAAGCTCCTTGTGGCTGAACAAATGATCTGGAGGAAGATTCTGGGACCATTCATATACACTGGATGAAACCTGTAGAAGGAGGAAGAACTGGGAGCACTAAAGCACATCGACTTCGCTGGCTCGGCCACCTCGAGAGAATGGGAGAGGATCGTGCAGTAAAAAGAGCTTATCTGGGACGGCCAAATGGTCGAAGGCCAGTTGGCCGTCCAAGGTACCGATGGAGAGACGAGGTCGAAAAGGCTTTGCGTACACTACTGGCGGATGACTGGTAGGAGGTGACGCAGGACCGGCCTAGATGGATACTCTTATTATCGAAGGCCAGGGCTCACTTTGGCTCACGTTAGTTTGTTAGTTTTATTATAACCTCTTAAGGCTAAAACTAATGGATTCCACAAGTTGCCGGCGCTACGAACGACTTCGCCTATTGCTGTCGTAAGTGGTGTTGTGTATTCGCTATCAGCATTTCCATATCCTACGTGATTGTATAATCAAATAAAGTAAAGATGTTATCTTTAACTCAAGTCCATTATCCACGAACATATAGCGATGTGCGACGTCTAAATCTTCGAAAATACTTATGTCTGTTGCTTTTCGATTTGACTGGATGAGTAGATACAACTTATGCGAATGCAACGGTATGCCGCACTAGCAGCGTCATTCGATTAAACATTTTAGCAACACACGGTCCACAATTGACCAAAACGAATAGATCCGTACATACTCACGTTATGCACGTCTTTACGTAGTTTACATTCTCAAGGCTGGAAGAGGCTTAAAAACAAGGAGCTGGAAAACCAGGTTGGCGAGCCTAACATCATTATTGGCGAGACTAATAATAATAAAATTTAATAATTCTCACAACATCTCATACGTTGACCTGATTCCATACTAAGTAGCTTAAGCATTTGTGTTACAGATATCAGACAACAGAGGAACACAAATATATACTTAAATACATATATTACACCCAGACACCGAACAAACACAAATGTTCATCGCACGAATGTTTGTCCAGGGTGGGGATCGAACCCACGACCTTTTGGCGTAAGAGGCAGGGTCACTACCAATTGCGCCATCTGGTCAGTCTAAATCCAGTCAGACTAAAGCGCAGCGACTTCGCTGGCTCGGCCACCTCGCGAGAATGGGGGAAGATCGTGGAGTAAAGCGAGCGTAGGTACCTGGTACGTCCTAATGGGCGAAGGCCAGTCGACCGTCCAAGATACCGCTGGAAAGATGAGGTCGATGAAGGATTTACGCGAACTCTTGGTGGATGACTGGCAGCAAGTGGTGCAAGAGTGACCGAGATGGAGGCTCTTATTATCGGAGGTTAAGACTCGCTATGGGTCTCTGCGCCAACCTAGATAGTTTACATTAAAACAGTTTTTAAATTAAATACTGACCCATTTGTAATCAAGATCTATGTTGAAGAGCTCATTTTGGCGGCTTTGATTCACCACGACCATGAGTCCGCTTTTGTAGCCAATTTCAGATGAAAACAATTTGTTGTTTGACACAGAAATGTCTTTTATTCCACTCGCAAGTTCACTGTAAAAAATATTATTGTAATAACAACAGCTTACAAATAGTTGTAACCAGTTTGCGAAACATAATGAAAAACTATTTGCTCTATAATGAGCGAATGAACGGTGACGGATCGACGAAACTAGCGCTGCCAGTTTATTTTTATGTATTACTTAATTGTGGCGATTATGAGACATTTAAAAAAAAGTACAACGGTGAATCAATAAAGGAGAGTATTAAGATTTTTTTTGAGATGTACTTGTTTAATATTATCTGTAGAGTATTACGTATCTCGAGCGCACATGCCGCGAGTTGGCAACACAGGTCCATAGAGTAATGTCAGTTGAGTCCATAGAGTAACTTATATATACTGAGATAGAAGCATCAGTCGGCTAGCTGGTGCTAGCGCCGTCTAGAGGAAAACGACCAAAACTCAACAGCTATGTCATACGGCCCCTTCGAGAATCGGTTAGGGGGACGATTAAATAAAATATCAGAAATAATTTTATTTGCTATATAACAAAGCCTTCTAAACCACTGGTATATTTCCCCAAACTATTTTAAAATTGCTAATGTATGTGGGCAGGCGGCTCGAGGTCATTGTTTCGGAAACACGCTTTACTAGCGCGACGTAAAACTACATAGTGACATCTACCGAAACAACGCAGAACCATCTGCTTGATTGCTTTTTAAAGCTACAGCTGCTTTTTGCAAGCTCTATCTAACGAAAACCGTTGAACTATTATTCCCATACTAAGGGAAAAACGTGCTAAGTGGAATGACCCTGGTTGACTCGAACTGATTAAGCGAGACGGACGTGCCAAACGTTGCCCGACGGTGGTGTGTGCGTTGGCGAGCCAGGTTTATTAGAACGATATATCGGAACATTACATTATCTTCACTTTATTATTGCCTAAAGTGGCCACTTTTAGCAATTACAAAAATAATTCATTTATTTATCATTTTTTTGAACAGCTTTAACATGAAAAAATAACAATAACATAAATATCAAAGAGCTATTGACAAGCTATAACATGTTGACTCATAGTGAATCACAATCTAACGCCTCAGTAAAGCGTTAGATGCCACCAAGAAATATAATTATTTATGAGTGTAACTTCATCCTGCCCAGTTAGCAGACACAATAGTTAGAATAATAATAGAATAGAATCAATTGGTTTATGGCTTAATGTTTCATAATCGCCACAATTACTGCAAATCTATTGGCGACGCTAATTTTGTCGATGCGTCATCTTAAAATATTTTCCGATCAGTGCTAAATTCAAATGAAGCTATAGTAGCCTGGTTAAATTATAAAGATAAAGATAAAAAATTATTTATTCAATTTAGGTCCACACAGAACACTTATGAATGTCAAAATAGGTACATAATATCTACCGCTGGTTCGGAATGTCGATTTCTACTGAGAAGACACCAGCAAGAAACTCAGTAGTTACTCTTTTCAAATATTGATGATGTTACAGAGTTTCAATCGAGAAAAAAAATACAATTATGTAAGTTAATAGACTACTATGAATAACAACTCAAAATATTTATCAATTAACTTGACCAAGAATCCTTATCATTTAAATAGTCTTGTACACTATAGTAACCTTTCTTCATTAGGCAGGTTTTAATATGAGACTTAAACTTATCCAGTGATAGGTTAATGACATTTTGTGGTAGCTTATTAAATATCTTAATACTTAAGCCAACAAACGAATTACCGATTTTATGAAGTCTGAGGACCGGGACGGCAAGCCTATGTTTATTTCTGGTGTTAAGACTATGACTATCGGACTTTTTTGGAAAAGTGTGCAAGTTCTTACGTACATACATAATGCAGTCAAGGATAAATTGGGAAGCCACGGTTAAAATATTTATTTCTTGAAATATTTCCCTAAGTGAGTCACGTGATCTAAGGCTGTATATAGCGCGGATGGCCTTTTTCTGTAATACAAAAATAGTTTGTATGTCAGCAGCAGACCCCCACAACAGTAGACCATATGACATCACACTGTGGAAATAGCTGAAATAGACCAGTCTTGCCGTTTCGATATCAGTCAGACGCCTAATTTTTCTTACTGCATATGCAGCGGAACTTAGTCTTCCTGCCAAGGCAGCAATATGGGGACTCCACTGCAATTTCGCATCTATAGTTATACCGAGAAAAACTGTGGAATTAATGATTTGAATAGATTCATTGTTCATCTTAATACTTGTATCGACCTGCCTTACATTTGGCATGGTGAATTTTACACATTTAGTTTTCTTTGAATTAAGAAGTAAATTGTTGGTCGTAAACCAGTGCAATACCTGTGAGAGAGTATCATTTACATCGTCAATTGATTTTTTATATCTATCAACCTTAAAAATCAAGGAAGTGTCGTCAGCAAATAACACTATCTCACATAGATCTTTCGTAAAGTATGGAAGGTCATTTACGTATATTAAGAACAACAAAGGCCCCAATATTGAGCCTTGGGGCACTCCCATTAATAGAGGAGCGCCAGAAGAGTCGATTCCATTAACATTAACCCTTTGAATCCTATCAGACAAATAAGATTGAATCATATCAAGTGCGTTATTCAATATACCGTAATGCCGTAACTTCATCAATAGTGTTTCATGATTAACGCAATCAAATGCTTTCGACAAATCACAGAAAACACCTATTGCATCCTGCTTTTTCTCCCACGCATCAAAAACATGTTTGATAAGAGCCACTCCTGCATCAGTAGTGGATTTTCCTTTAGTAAATCCAAACTGTTTTTCATGCAGTAATTTATTAATATTAAAATGAGATAAAAGTTGAGTGAATATAATTTTTTCGAATATTTTACTGAGTGCTGGCAATATGGATATTGGCCTAAAGTTAGACGGGTCACTCCTTTCTCCAGATTTGAATAAAGGTATGATTTTACTAATTTTCATCTTATTTGGAAATTGACCCTCGTCAATATATAATAATTTTAGATAAATTGCTGTTCCCTCTCATATTGCAGTGCCCCAGCAGGGTCTATAGTCGTTCCTTTGTTACACTTTACCATCTGATATGTACACTATGTGTTTACACTGGTTCATATAATTTTCATCATCATCATCATCATCAGCCTATCGCAGTCCACTGCTGGACGTAGGCCTCTCCAATTGTTCGCCACTGTGATCTATCCATGGCTTCTCGCATCCAGCTCTTGCCAGCCATCCTGCGCAGATCGTCCTCCCACCTAGCCAGAGGGCGCCCTACATTACGTTTGCCAAGACGCGGTCTCCACTCCAGAACTCGTTTGCCCCATCGGTTGTCGGTTCTGCGGCTAATATGGCCAGCCCACTGCCCCTTAAGCTTGCTAATCCGGTGAGCAATGTCGATAACTTTGGTTCTCTGCCGGATCACCTCATTTCGGATTCGATCTCGGAGAGAGACGCCGAGCATTGCTCGTTCCATAGCCCGCTGAGCGACCTTTAACTTGTGGACCAGCCGTACCGTAAGTGTCCACGTTTCATATAATTTTATTTTGTTTTATTTTCAAAGAAAAAATAGGTACAGCCTGATTCACAAAATAGTAAACTTAATAGGTAACTATCTGCACAGTAGATATATATATCTACTGTGCTATCTGTACAAATTTTAATTCACATCTCCACCGCTAGATAGAGTTGTGCTTAATTACATCGCGATTGTGTTTCGTTTTTTCAAATGTACTTAAGGTCATATAGTTTTTTAACAGGTATTACTTGAGTTCAATGAATAAGCACCTTGCATGCCAGTATAACAGTGCCAACGGAAGTGATGCGGCATCACTGATGCCTCCTTTTGCTTGTCATCCAGGATAAGGACAGCCAATATACTGTGCAACTATAAAAAAAATGTTTTAATAAAGCTTACCGTTTTATCGATCGTCCATTGAAAGCACAGCAAAAGCCAACATCAACCAGTTCCATCCGAAATAACTTCGAACAGTCCATGATTTCTCCCTTCCAACGGCATCTTATGAAAAAAGAATTGGTGAGAATTTCATCGAGAAGAGATATTTCCAACTGTTAAACCACCAGTTTTGACCGTAGGAGAGACACGCTTCGTCATGAATGAGCCGGCTCGGTCGGAGTGATATCACAGCCTCACAGAAAACCGGCGTGAAGCAGCATTGTGTGTGTGTTGTGTCTATGGGCGGCGGCTATCGCTTACCGTCAAGTATTTCGTCTACTCGTCTGCCACCTATCACATAAAAAAAAGTTCTATTAATTTTGCAGAGACACAATATATTTGTAACTTTTTTATATGAGTGTGTAGACCTCACCTGTTGGTATGCGATCGTCGCCCTCGAACACTCGCTACGTAAGAGACACATTTGTGCTGCCAAGCTTTAAACCCCTCTTTTCCTATATAAACCTGATTTTGCTCTTTAAATATACCTTAACAAGGATTCCCTGCAGGATGTGGTTAGTTTGATCATAGCTTCTGTTACATTTATGTTGTTAAGCCTGACCAATTCTTCGATATTTTCTAGATCAATTCTATCATACAGAACGTCTTGAGAGTGTAACGCGCCGAGTTGTCGCATTACTTTTTTATAGTAGGTTCGGTTTAAGCCTTCAGGATATTTTTCGCTGTAAATAGAAATTGGAGACATTTATTTACCATTCATCACATACGATGCACAGAACAGTAATTACCAGACTCCCTAAATCCTGAATCATAGTTGAAGCGTACTTTGGCTTCACACAAAGCCACAGCTTTGGGTAATAGGCTTGTGTCCTATATTTTTCTCTTACCCCCTTAAAAATGAAAACATCGGTGAAAGAATGGATTTGTTAGCTTAGAAACTCTTCGAAATAGGACAATTTGAAAATCAGTTACAATAGACTTGCCTTGCTTGATATACAAACAACGACGCTAGGCGTGACGTCAGCCCTTACTAGTTTGTGTACTTACTTCGCAACGTGAGATAGCTTTGTTCGACAGCTATATAAAATAGTGCGTTTATGAAAATGGTTTCTTAACAAAAGTTGCTATACATTGAATAAGATATCGATTGCTATATAAATATTTCGTAAATTTAAGACTTAAAATTTACTTGCCTATCTTTGCCTTTGAGGGCTCATAACAAAAATAATACATAAGGTTTCAAACTGAAATTTTGTACATAGCTCCTTTTGACCGTTATTTCTCAATGCTATTTAAAACATCTGCCAATCTCTGACCTAGTACACAAGCCTATTACATGCTAAGATGAAGAAGAAGACACAATATAAAACCATAGTGATGGTTGACACATTTTCTCAAACCGTCAGTTCATCGTGTTGCAAGGCGTCCTACGCTAGGTTTCGCTATGTGGCGACAACTCTTCTCTAGTAGGTGCTCCACCAACCATCATGTCTAGAAAAACGACCGGCCTACTACAACTTCTGCGTGCTGATCCTGCGTGCAATGTCTGAGTTTAAATATATATTAGATGGAATAAAATCGTAGAATACCCAGTGTGCTCTACCGGTTTTCTTGTGCAGGAGGATCAATGTGAAGTGACACTTACATTTGATCAAGGAAGGCGTCGATTTTATATCGCGGATAATTGATCTCTGGGCAGAGTAATACTGAAGGGAAGCTCATTTTGGTTCTGTAGCGCTCCAGGCGCATCAGCCTGGTGGGGTTGCTCTGGAAGCGTGACAGTAGCACCAGGAGGATAGCAATGGCTGCCCATAACAGCAATAGGAGCGCTGCAGCCCAGAGATATCTAAAACCAATTTTTATTTGTGAAACTGTGGCAGTACTGTGGTACCGTACTCAGTTCTGTGGAACGGTTTGGCTGCAGGAGTATTTCCGGACGGCTACAACTTATGGACCTTCAAGAAAAGAGCGTACTCTTTTTTAAAAAGGCTTTCGCTTGCTCGTTTGCCTCTAGCATAAAAAAGTACCGACTTATCAAGAAAGAAATACGTCGCTTGCTAACACTATTCGATCGAATTTCGATTCTCGAAACCGAAATTCTCGCAAAAAGCAAAGTTTGCATATATTTTGAGATAGTATAAAAAAATAATAAAATGAAAATAAAATTCATTTATTTCGGGCTTCGCCCATAATAATATAATTAGGTATACAACCATACTTAAAAACAACGTTAGTAGAACAAATTAAATTAGTTTTTTAGATTTTCGCGTTGCATTATAACTATAATGTATCAATACGGGAATTAACACGATATTTATTATGTGAAACAACATTGTGTACTCGTCATATTTGGCTCGACGTTTCGGCTACGTTACAGCAGCCGTGGTCACGAACGGACCACCACAACGGATACACAATGTTGTTTCACATAATAAATATCGTGTTAATCCCCGTATTAATACATTATAGTCAAATTAAATTATTTAGCCACATGCACTTAGACCCAGTGCCGCAGCGCGGGCTCAGTAGATAAATACGCTAAAGCAGTATCGACACTCCGCCATTTTTGACAGAAAGTTACCTACTGTATAGGGTTATCCTCCTATTTTTGTAAAATATTATTCTTTCCATATTAGTATGAAGTTTAAAAATTGAATCCCCCATAACAAAATCCTCCCAAGCCCCACCAACCTAAAATCATTTTGTTGGTCTACTGGTTTAAGTACCGGGCCGTGATCGCAGGGTCCTAGTTGCAACAAGAATCATCTGGTGGCGCGTGTTAGAAAATTAGAACTAGAAATAAGTAGAATACTAGCATACAATATTCGTAAACAAACACTTAGATACACCACTTACCTACCCTACCTACCCCCCGAAACCGTTTTTTTAATAACATACATAATATATCTACTTATTTTCTCTACTAAAATAAAGTAAGCGGCACTCGAGCAAAACCGACAACCCTGAATTTAGTTCCTGCGATTGTACTTCGATGATGGGACCTGAGAATCCGTGTAAAGTGTGCGTCTGTGTGCGTGTGTCATTCGAGCGTTTGTTCGAAGTGTCCATACTGCTTTAGCGTATATACCTACTGTGGCGCGGAGCTGTCCGGCTTATTTATTATTAAACATACTAAACTACTAAATTTTGTTTGCAAATTAAACTTGTCCTACAAGACTGTGTACACAGTTTGTCTGCAGTATCGGTTGAGTCTTAACAGAATAAGTTATGTAATTCTAAACAAAATGAAGAAAGTACATTCTCAGTTTGTTTTAATATATTTTGACTGGTTCCCGTCGAATATCCTCTGGTAACCTCTTTAGAAGATATGGTAGTCTTTTTTTAATGTTCTATCTCCAAAGTGCGCAGTTATGTACTTCTGGTTCAGCTCAGGATGGTGTTGGGGCTCCCGCGCGTGCGGTGCTTCAGCGACGCGATGCGGCGCCGCACCACGGTGTGGAAGCCGCCGGTGTGCGTGTGTGCGATGCAGATCGCAGATGCACTACAGTAGCATGGTTGCCCCACCAATACGTATTATTATATTGGATAGCTTAAGTGGCAGTGGGCTGGCCATATTAGCCGCAGAACCGACAGCCGATGGGGTAAACGAGTTCTAGAGTGGAGACCGCGTCTTGGCAAACGTAATGTAGGGCGCCCTCTGGCTAGGTGGGAGGACGATCTGCGCAGGATGGCTGGCAAGAGCTGGATGCGAGAAGCCATGGATATATCACAGTGGCGAACAATTGGAGAGGCCTACGTCCAGCAGTGGACTGCGATAGGCTGATGATGATGATGATAATGATGATATTGGATTCAGAGAGCGTTAAGGGTTAATAATGACAAACCAAGATGGTAGGTTCACTGAGTTATATACATATTTCCTGAGCCATACCACCTTGCTTGACGGAAGTTCGTCTCTTTTCATAGGAAATAATGGAATTCTCAAGAAACCTGATTTCCAGTAAACGATAAATTAATGTAATCCGTCTCGTCGTCAGGTGATCCGTCTGCTCATCTGCCACCTATCACATAAAAAAATGTAGCTCAAGCACCTGTGCTATGGATATCAGCAGAAACAACAGCAGAATTACAAATATATACATATAAGGATGCACTGTTGGTCTAGTTATGTTGTCCTGGTACTAAAATTGTAAAGGTGAACAAAAAGAGAATGATTTGAGTAAATTTTATTTAAAAAAAATTTAACTCATTATAATTTAGGTAGAAAAAAATCACTACAAAGGTCCGCACTAGCAGTGTGACTACGAGTCATGGTTTTAATAATTTAATATGGAATTCCTCGTATCCACACCAGTGTGACAAACTGCGGTGTGGACACGAGACATACACGAATGGTAGTACCGGGCCGTGATCTCGGAGCCCTGGGTTCGATTCCCGAGTCCAGCAAAAAGTATGTTTCGAATCTTTCGAACATTGCTCGGGTTTCTAATCACTATATCCGCATTAGGCGTGGTGATTATCCTATCATACTCGTGGTAGCGATCACTTGATTTCTATGATGGAGGCCTTTGCCCTTCAGTGGGACAGTATATAGGCTGATACTTAAGTATAATTTATTTTGTAAATACACTTATTATACATAGAAAATATCCAGAGCAATACCACAGATATTATAATACTAATATCCTCAGGCAGCCAATCTCAACGATAAGCCACGTACGCAGGATATATTATAATGCTCAAGTGTGTGCGCAAACACAAGTGCACTCTCTATTCCTTTACACACGTATTCCGATGGGACACCAGCGTGACACGACCGAAGAGAGATTGGGCGCAGGACCAACGGCTTAACGTGCTTTCCGAGGCACGGGGGTACAAGACCGCCAACTTCCAGACTCCGGGCTGACACGAAGAATTTCTTACCGAAAACTTAGGTATAAATTTTTGGCCCGACCCGGGGATCGAACCCGGGACCTCTTGCGCAGCCGTCGCTTTAAAGTGCGACCCACTATCCATTGCGCCACCGAGGCAGCCAATTATAATCATCATCATCAGCCCATTTTAAGTCCCCACTGCTGGGGCACGGGCCTCCCTCAATCACATGAGGGGTAATTGCCATTCTCACCACGCTTGGCAGACGGGTTGGCGAGGGTTTTGACATGAATGCAGAGTTTTCCTTCTCTGGGTGCTCATGATTATGCCAGCAGCTTTTTCTTAGTCGCCTTTTACGACACCTCGGTAAGAGTGAGGGTGGCCTATTCTACTCTGCCAGGGACCACACGGCAATTATAATACTAGTCCAATACTAACAGACATAATTATTTACTTCACCTTAACAATTTTTTATCTCTTAGTCTCTTTATGCCATGTAACTGTACTTCTTGAAGTAACTGTGCGTACATCCTCGAAGCCGTCTCGTTCTACCAGTGACCAGGAATGAAATGGCCTCAAGGTTCAGCTATACCATCAATCATGGCACCCAATGAAACAGATTGTATCGGCTTTATGACCTGATAATAAAATTTCATATCAGCCCTAGAATCAGTGGATTCCTTTTAATAAATGAAGCGAATGTGTGGTTAATTTCATGACCTTCGTGTTTGTTCGGGTGTAAACCGAAATATGATAAATTATGTTTCCACACCAGTAATTATTGACTAGTTTTTGCTCGTGGCTAAACCAATTTCGTCATGACATACGGAGCCGAAACGTGGACGGCTGGTCCACAAGTTAAAGGTCGCTCAGCGGGCTATAGAACGAGCAATGCTCGGCGTCTCTCTCCGAGATCGAATCCGAAATGAGGTGAACCGGCAGAAAACCAAAGTCAAACATTGCTCACCGGATTAGCAAGCTTAAGTGGCAGTGGGCTGGCCATATTAGCCTCAGAACCGACAACCGATGGGGTAAACGAGTTCTAGAGTGGAGAACGCGTCATGGAAAACGTAATGTAGGGCACCCTCTGGCTAGGTGGAGGGACGATCCGCGCAGGATGGCTGGCATGAGCTGGATGCGATAGATCACGGTGGCGAACAATTGGAGAGGGCTACGTCCAGCAGTGGACTGCGATATGCTGATGATAATGAAACCAATTACCTATAGCGTACATAAATAAAATTGGACCAAATAAGGTGCCCAGTTTGCTTAAATATGCTACATATTTTGCAACCACTTATGATTCCGCTGTTGGTTCTGATATCCGTAACCCAGGTGCTTGAGCTACCTATCTCGGAGTCAGATCAATGTAGATATGTGATGTTGTGAAATATACGCCCTGCGGTTCATTCGCGTATGGATTGTTTGATTGGGCGACGTCATGTGGGTAGACGACCTGCCCGAAGGTCCGACGATATTGTAACGGCAGTGGAGAAACAATGGATAAGGCTGGAAGGGAGTGGCGTGATAAAGAAGAGGCCTATACTCAGTTGTAAGTGGATGTAGGCTGATATGATGATGATGTTGATGGATTGTAGCTTATGTGTTATTCTGTTTTGTAACCTATAATTGATTTGAAGTTGCATTAAAATCCATTCAGCAGTTTTTACGAGAAAGAACAATATAACATATATACATTCACACAAACTTTCGCCTTTATATATTGGTAGAATTTCGAGTAGGTCCTGTTGTGATATTAATTTTAAGCATACTTACAATACAATAGTTGCTGGATAACGTTACAATTGTCAAACATTGAAACTACGATAACTGGCAAATACAATAGTTATACGTGCTTGGTAATTTGGGTGGTCGGAATGAGCTCCAAGTGGATTAGAAGCATGTAAATAACGCTTACAGGCTAATAACAGTTCGCTTTGATATTCGCCTTAATTGCGCTTTATGAGGCTAGAGGCGCGGTGAATCAAAAGCATCGATATTATACCTGTGAGGTAGACTTTAAGGTCAAGCATCACGGTAAAGCGGAGATGAACGGTTTGCAAGATCGAATTATTTAGGTAATTAACTCAACTAACGATCTAGACAAAAAATATACAATATTCTTTAGGATATTGACTATAAAATGTGCTAATTCGTTATTATGATAAGATTACTTTACTCAATAAATCTGAAGGACCGCCTCAGAAATGATGTAATCCGACAGAGAACCAGAGTCACCGACATAGCCCACCGAATTAGCAAATTGAAGTGGCAGTGGGCTGGTCATATTAGCCGCAGAACTGACAGCCGTTGGAGTGAAAGTCCTTGAGTGGAGACCGCGACTCGGCAAGCGTAGTGTAGGATGCCCTGCGACAAGATGGGATGATGACCCAGGCTTCGAAGGCTGGCTGGTGTGGGCTGGATGAGAGTGGCCGAAAATCGGGAGCAGTGGCGTGCATTAGGGGAGACCTATGTCCAGCAGTGGACGAGTGTGGGTTGCTGATGATGATGTCTCAATAAAAAAACAAAAAGTCTAAAACTAATTTATTAGCACTAAAATAACACATCCACAATTATTTTTATACAGAAATATGTGTATGTGTGTGTCTTCAAATTTTACAAATAGCGTGCTAAAATATATAGAGTGTAGTTTTTAGCCCCTCGCGGCGTTTCCGCAGTTTGTATGTCCTGCTATCGCAATACCTGGTCTTAAGTGGAAGAAATCTAAGCTAAACCCAAAGGAAATGAAGGGATCCACTTCAGTAAACCAGATACAAGATATAATATCATAATTTTTTTAAAATATATATATAAAAAATCACACATACATGATCTGCTCCTAGATTTTTATGTGGGAGAGTGTGGATGAATGGCCGGCTCGACCCCCCGGAGTGTACACTGTCTCACAGGAGAACCGGCGTGAAGCAGCGCCTGCGCTGTGTTTCACCGTGTGAGTGAGGTAACAATGAAGGGAAGGGGAAAAGGTTAGCATGCGCACTTGTGACTCGTGATTCCATATCCAGTCCATGGGTGCGAATTGCTTAACAACAGGTGATACGTCTGCTCGTCTGCCACCTCTCAATATAAAAAAAAGAAGAGATAGTCGTAGCTCAAGCACCTGGGTTACGGATATCATAATCAACAGTGGGATTACAAATATACATTTAATACGTTTCTTTTGTAAATACATACTTCTATATCACATAGAAAAGACCCAAACCAATTCAAACAGACATGTTCATGCACACAAATGTAAGTACTGTGCGGAGATCTAACCCATACTTCAGACTTCAAGGGTCGGTGTTCTAAAAAAGAACAAAATTTAGTATTCATAGATAATTTTAATAGTCAATATATGTCAATATATGATTTTTTCCAATCGCCTCATAACAGCTAATATACCTAGTGATAAAATTACAATACGATTAAAAGAAATGGTTACGCTATATCATGCATTTCTATTAAGATGTAAGACAACATTAATTTACCGAGTAATTCATACTTGATGTCAACATATTAAAAAGAACTTTATGATGCCCACTAATAAGTAAATAAGAAAGTGTATGCCTGTTTGTTTGTTTGTCCGCCTCTCACGGCAAAACGGAGCGACGTTATTCACATGATTTTTTTAAGTGAATATAGTTGAAGAGATGGACTGAACTTTTATTTGACGATGGGAAAATTGTACGTATGACGGCTATACTATGTGTATTGTATCAAATTTATTCATCTTAGGTGTTAGCCCTGTCAGTCTAGTGGCTTAAGTACCGGGCCGTGATCATCAACCGGATGCGGATTGGTGATCACGTTAGTAGTAGACTTGTACTACCACAAGAGGCCCCTCTTAGGGGCCCGAGGGGGCCCCCCTTAGGAAAATTGGGCCTCAGTCTATCATTCTATTCAACCTCTAGAATTAGTATTAGTTTGAGGCATTTCCATTAAAGAAACTCACTTTATTACACATTTTCGGAGACGGTCCTTTGTGTAAGCCCTGAGCAAGATTTACAGCCACTTTTTCTAATGCACCAGATATATTTTATTTAAGAGATAAAGTATTTTGTCGCACTGTATGTATACCCGTAAAGTGCTTTACAGCTTACAGTATTTTGCACTATACCAACAAGACATTTTACTCATTCACACAAAACACTTTGCGGATTCTTTTAATGAGAATAACATTGTGAACTGATAAATTAAATTCGTCCTTAGTCTTAAGCCCTACACATACTGTACATAACTAACTAACTAGGTTGGCGCAGCGCCCCAGGGTGAGTCTTGGCCTCCGATAATAAGAGCTTCCATCTTGGTCGATCCTGCGCCACCTCCTGCCAGTCATCTGCCGATAGTCCGCGCAGGTCTTTTTCGACCTCATCCTTCCAGCGATGTCCTCGGACGGCCGACTGGCCTTTTGCCATTAGGACGCCTGACGATCCCTGATACGCTCGCTTTACCGCACGATCGTCTCCCATTCTTTCTAGGTGGCCGAGCCAGCGAAGTCGATGCGCTTTAGTCTCGCCAATGATGTTGGGCTCGCCCACCTGGTCTTCCAGTTCCCTGTTCATACTGTACATGGGTAAGATTTTTTTTGCAATACTATGGTACATACAACATCATAACTAGAGTGTAAAAAAGTAAAAAAAAACATAGTATGTTACAGAACAGTAACTCCAAGTAATAAGACTCAATACTTATAATAGTATCAGTAGATAATATTTCTACCATTAGCTCGGCAGTGAGGGAAGATATCGTGAGGAAACTTGCACGTCTCATCTCGGTTAGTTTCTCAAAATCAAAATTGTGAATACCAATAATATTTGAGGTAATGATTCTGACCTTGTGACCGAGATCCACATGGTCTGGACTAAGGTTGCGGAAGTCAGATGATTGATGAAAAGTATATACTGTCCCACTGCAGGGCAAAAGCCTCCATCATAATTATCAAGTTATCGCTACTATGATGTTATTAGGTTGAATCACCACGCTTGCCTAATGCGGATTGGTGATCACAAACCCGAGCTATGTTCAAAAACCTCGAAACATACTTTTCGCTCGACACGGGAATCGAACCCAGGACCGCGAGATCACGGCCTGGTACTTAAACCACTAGACCAACAGGGCGTTCAGATGCAGATGGTAGATACTTCACTGTATTTACCAGAGTTCCCGAATCCTAGATCATGGAATTCGGTGTTTTGAAGCGACACGACGCCTTCGTCATGTCGCTTTGAAACCTTACTTATAAGCAGCCTTATTGTAGGTATCTTAATGTTTCCCTCTCCTTGACCTTGACGACCGGGGGAGGAACCGCCTAGTTCGCCGTGCAGGCGGGCATCCGCCCGGGGAATATCGTGGAGGGAGGCTTCGGCTGTATCACGATGATATTCACCAAAATGGGCGATGAGGGAGAACGGCAGGGGGTTTAGTTTGTATGCCGGGGACCGTAAGATATAGTTGGTAGGCCACCAGTCCGCCGGGAGGCAGCTGGTAAAGTAAAAAAGTAAAGTATAAGCCTATAAACTGTCCCACTGTAGGGCAAAGGCCTCCATCATAGAAATCAAGTTATCACTACTATGATGGGATAGGATTAATCTCCACGCTTGCCAAATGCGGATTGGTGATCACAAACCCGAGTTATGTTCGAAAAAATCGAAACATTCTTTTCGCTCGACCCGGAAATTGAACCCAGGACCCCGAGATCACGGCCCGGCACTTAAACCACTAGACCAACAGGGCGTCAGGCAGCTGGTGGCCCGGAAGAAATAATGCACCAGGTCTTGTATACATAACTGGTTTATTATTGATAATGCAAATGGCATCATGTGAGAACATCTCCAAGGCTTATATACTAGAGATGACTGACGTCATATCGTATCGACGTGACAGAGATAACAGTTGGTCTTAGAGATTATCCTTATCGTGCGTGCCGAGCTGCTACAGTTTGTATGCCTTTGCCTGGCTTCTGTTTAGGAGAAGCTCCCCGCCAAAGGAGAGCCCCACATAAACCGGCCGCCCACCGGTGGCCTGATATGCATAAGGTACGGCTCATCTCTTAAACCGGCGGAATTCCCCTGCGAAAACACAAAAAAGGTATCTTAATGGTTGTGTTAAAACATAAAGCTAGTTAAAACTTTTACTTGTTATTTTACTACTACTTTATTTATTTATTTATTCTTTATTGCACAAGAAAATAACACAACAATTGGCGGACTTAATGGTATACAGCATTCTCTACCAGTCAACCATTAGGCGATGTAGAAATATGTATGACGGCTATACTATGTGTATTGTATCAAATTTATTAATCGAAGGTGTTAGCCCTGTTGGTCTAGTGGCTTAAGTACCGGGCTGTGATCATCAACCTGCCTGATGCGGATTGGTGATCACGTTAGTAGTAGACTTGTACTACCACAAGGCCCCCCCTTAGGGAGTTGCCACACTATAAATAATAAAAAAAAACATAAATCTTTATTTTGTAACGCCCTGTTGGTCTAGTGGTTTAAGTACCGGGCCGTGATCTTGGGGTCCTAGGTTCGATCCCTGACTCGAGCAAAGTGTTTCAAATTTTTCGAACATAACTCGGGTTTGTGATCACCAATCCGCATTAGACAAGCGTGATGATTAAGCCTAACCCCATCATAATAGCGATGACTTGGTTTCTATGATGGAGGCCTTTGCCCTGCAGTGGTATAGTATATAGACTGATACTTTAAAAGGTGAGGCCGTGTGGTCCCCGGCAGAGTAGAATAGGCCACCCTCACTCTTACCGAGGTGTCGTAAAAGGCGACTAAGGTAAAGCTGCTGGCATGATCATCAGCACCCAGAGAAGGAAAACTCTGCATTTATATGAAAACCCTCGCCAACCCGTCTGCCAAGCGTGGTGAGTATGGCAGCTACCCCTCATGTGATTGAAGGAGGCCCGTGCCCCAGCAGTGGGAACTTAAATGGGCTGATGATGATAATGATGATGATGATGATGATGATGATGATGAACATGACATGGATCAGGGTCAATCTAATGTGGTTGATCCTGATCCATGTCATGTTTCTATTTCCGATCCTGCGTTTTCCAGCAATTTCCCCCATCATCATAGGCCCTCGGACATAGCGAGACCAATTTACCTACGCTCATCAAACAGCCGGATCAAATTGATGCTAACAAATGAAAATTGACTTCATTACAGTTTCAACTCGCTTTTAAAACATTTGCGCGGCTGGAATAGCTTGTTAAAATTATAATAGAATCGAAATAAAGCCCCGGGCATCCCAGGTGATACGGTTTTGTGAATTTTAAAAGCTCTTTTAAATTCAGGGAATGTCATTTAATGACTACGAGTTGTTAATATTGCAGTTAGAAAAATCTGTTAAATACTGGTCAAAGAAGCTAAGATGAGACACAGAGTAGATTTTTTGAAAACTATTTTATAATGCGTGGTACTTCGGTAATTAAGCGGCTTGCGGACACTCGCATTTGTTTATTTAAATTTATTTGTTTGTTTGCTCTTGATCTTATTAATATAACCATTTACACCTACAGTCCGCTTTTAATTATTAATCTTCTGAGAACGTCGAGGACACATAATGCGATTCTACCACCGGCTCGGAAAGTGCGGCAAGAAACTCGCCAGTTACTCTTTTTAATTCGCCAAACTTTCATACAATGTTGTGTCATCATCATACCAAGCCATACAGTTTAATTGTAACACAAAATAAAATAAAGGAAATAATAATAAAATACATATTATGAGGTAAACAAAAGCAGACCAGTCCCCAAAGGCGGCACCTGTTCACAAGTATGACGTAAGTGTCAGCCATCATATCACTCCACCATATTAGAGGGAATGTAATGACCCGCCACATAACGCCACCACCTCAGAGACATTTGAGTAAGCACTACTACATAGGTTCCCCTCATAGGTCACAAAGAGTAGCAGTTGCAGTGGAGTCACAAGTGCGCTGCTAACCTTTGAACCCCTCTTTCCCTCGGATTGGGCCTCCGATAACCTCACTCACGGAGCGAAACACAATAGGCCGGTTTTCTGTGAGGCCATGGTATCACTCCGGTCGAGCCGGCCCATTCATTTCGAAGCGTTGTTCTCCCACGGTCATCTGTTCTTCTCACCGACACCTGTCCTCAAAAATGAGTCAAAGCAGACAAATTTTATTCCAAATTGTTTTTGGTCACCTTTTCATATACTGAAAGTGTTTTTTTCTATTAAGGTGACGGGTAGGGCACACTAACGACGCCAATCGATTTAAATTTTTAGCTATTAAACCGGATCCATTTTAAACAATTTCGGGGTTACAACCTCTCGGCAAACACTTATACTATTTATTAAATAACCATGCAAAACTGTTGGTCCAACGCGTACGCGAACAATTGATTCACGCCAAAAGCGGCCACTTTTAGCGTGAATCAATTTTTCGCGTACAAAAACGGAACCAACATTTGTGCATGGTTATTTAACAAATAGTATTAGTGTTAGCCGAGAGGATGTAACCCCGAAACTGTTCAAAAGAGATCCGGTTTTGTAGCTAAAAATTAAAATCCATTAGCGTCGCTAGTGTGCCCTACCCGTCACCTTAACTCGGTGAGTAAGGTACTGAATTTCCACCCAGACCATTATACCCCACCGTATTTTTATCCCTGAATGGAAATAAAGTATCTAGGTCCATTATCGACCTATTGTTAGGCGATGGGAGTGTCGATGGCGGGAAGCGCCTGGAATAGTTCGCTCACTTCCCTGATGTGGATTTTAAGCTGTCAGACACTTCGCCTTGAATTAATGCTAGCAAAAAAATAGTGATGTGCAATAGTGAAACGGTTGGACAGTATTTTTAGTGAAACTTATTGTTACTCTCATCTCTTCTTAGTCATTGGATCGTCTATGTGTTGGGTAGCGGATTTTGCGAGACTTCTCCATCTTTCTCTATCGGTGGCACTGCTTAGAATACTCAGAATTGTTGATAGATAGATATTCTACCGACTGCTGTGGATTTCCTGGACAGCACACAGGTCTAGGACGCCCTGTTGGTCCAGTGGTTTAAGTACCGGGCCGTGATCTCGGGGTCCTGGGTTCGATTCCCGGGTCGAGCAAAAAGTATGTTTCGAATTTTTCGAACATAGCTCGGGTTTGTGATCATCAATCCGCATTTGGCAAGCGTGGTGATTATGCCTATTCCCATCATAGCAGCGATGACTTGATTTCTATGATGGAGGCCTTTGCCCTGCAGTGGGACAGTATATAGGCTGATACTTTTACTTTTACTTTTTTACACAGGACCAATGTTTCAATCCTGGAAGAACTGAAAATCAAACAGAAGCTATCGTCAACTGTGCAATTACGAATCCTCAAATATTTTGGCCACGTTGTTCGCAACGAACACTCCATGGAGCGACTCATTGTCCAGGGACAGGTGGAAGGCAAGCGGTCGCACGGACGCTCACCGACGCGTTGGACAGACCTCATTAGGGCTGTAACACAGACATCCATTGTCCAAAACTCCCGAGACGCTGTGGACCGCAATAAGTGGAGACACATCGCGCGAGCCGCATCAGCACACGAAAATGCTACATCGTCAACCACAACCACTCTGTCAAGAGTGAACGACTAAGGAGGAGAGATAGATATTCTTTATTGCAGAAAATATAAGTATGTCGGGGAGATCGTTGCGCCATCTATTAAGATCAAGAGGTGGCAATATCGATGCGCGCCCTATGACTACTGAACGCAATGTGAACGTCACGTCTAGTCATGCTTGGGTGCGGCCGAGGAAACGGACGAGTTTTCTGGATGCCCGAAAAGAGATGCTCGAGCCGAGCGGACGTATCTGTTCTGTGACTTTATCGAAATAAATCAAGTGTACTTACGTGCCTATTTGTGTTCTGATTTGTTGCTCGAGGCTACCCATCATGTTGGATCCTGACGAAAACGGAGTGCCAGCGAACCCAACTTTTCCAATAGCGTCGTCAAGTAAGATACAAAAACAACAGACATTAAAATAAGGCAGTGTTATCGCTTGTAGCGATTTCTTCCAGACAACCTTTGGGTAGAGGAAAGAAATAACGTATTCGTAATGGGGGAAGGCAGTGCAAAGCAGTTTAACAAATGAAATTGAAAATGGCAGAATATAGACATACGTATACTACTGTCTGTCTACCATTAAACGTTCCCAGGAGCTCTCATTCGAATGATTCGGTATGTCCAAACATGAATAGTAGGTATTCGCACTTGCACAATCGACAAAAGCCCTTGTTACTCTCATGGATAGTAGCTAAAAGGTCCTTTCCTAGTTTCATTCAATATGTATATACAAGCAACTAAGTCTTATCTTGCTCTATCTTAAGATGCGAAAGAATGCTCACGTACCCTTTTTTTGAAGGCATCTTTGTTTTGATGGTAATAGGCAGCGAAGTTCCAAGTCCAAAGATAAAACGAATGCAGTTATTGAGAAGCCGATCAAGTGTGTTAGTGAGATCGCAGTAACAGACATCAGCGTAGTCAATAATAGGGATGGTTAAGGAATGAACCAGCATGAGTTTAGTTGAAAATAGTAAAAAGAATTTAAATCGGTACAGGCTACTCAGGCATGCTAACACCTTACGACTTACTTCCGCATTATCCATACAAATCTTAAACTCGACTTCAATGTCGAGTGCTCGAGAATAGGCCCTCAGGACAAAACGCTAAGATGACAACTTGACTGATGACAAGCATAACTTGGCCGTGTGGTCCCCGGCAGATTAGAATAGGCCACCCTCTCTCTTACCGAGGTGTCGTAAAAGGCGACTAAGGTAAAGCTGCTGGCATGATCATCAGCACCCAGAAAAGGAAAACTCTGCATTTATATCAAAAACCTCGCCAACCCGTCTGCCAAGCGTGGTGAGTATGGCAATTACCCCTCATGTGATTGAGGGAGGCCCGTGCCTCAGCAGTGGGGACTTAAATGGGCTGATGATGATGATGATGATGAAGCATAACTTAGACATTCCCACACTGTTTTTCCTTAATCCTTTTAGAATTTTTTATAATCATCATGTAAAGTGACATAGGTTACATGTCATCAACTTTTCTACAATCTAATACCCCACATTAAAAAGTTAAACTTTCAGCACACAAACTTGGCGTCGAATTTACATAGTTGATTAAATCAATTAGTGGATTGACAATTGTGGTCAAAATACAGATCTGGAACAGCATCCGCGACCAGAGATTAATGTCAAAGCCATGTTTGGTTCCGTTTAATTATGCAGGCATGGGTCATGCGTGTGCGAGGTTTTGACGTAAATCTATAAATAGGTATAATAGGCATTGCACTAACAATACAAGGATATAATATATAGAGTAACTTCCCTCTTATTCTTCTTTAGCCTGTTTTAACTACTTGAGTGTAGGCCTCCTTTAGTACTTTCAATTCTTTCCGTCATTGACCTTTTTGCATCCAATTTGAGCCAAGAACCTCTTCACGTCGTCTTTCCACCGCATCTGAGGTCTTCCTTGAGGGCGTTTATTTGCCCATGGCGTCCACTCAAGAAGACGCTAGAGTAACTTACATAGACAATTATCATCAGATGAGCCGCCTCCCGTGTGGTCCCTGGCAGAGTAGAATAGGCCACCCTCACTCTTACCGAGGTGTCGTAAAAGGCGACTAAGGTAAAGCTGCTGGCATGATCATCAGCACCCAGAAAAGGAAAACTCTGCATTTATATCAAAACCCTCGCCAACCCGTCTGCCAAGCGTGGTGAGTATGGCAATTACCCCTCATGTGATTGAGGGAGGCCCGTGCCCCAGCAGTGGGGACTTAAATGGGCTGATGATGATGATGATGAGCCGCCTGCTCGTTTTAGACCTTAATGTATAAAAAAGGTAGGTACAATTTTCAGCTGGTTAAGCTAGGCACCTCCTCAGTCGTGGAATTGGTACCCATGACATTTAAATCTATGATATTACTGTATAACAGATAGTGACTTGAAACCCGTCAAAGCATTTTTTTTGCACGAATACTGTCTACTTAAATAAAAGCAATGCTGTCTAAAACCAGCAGTTCTTTTCTAATTATTTATTTGCCATCAACTGAGGAAAAAGGAATGTGGGTGAATGTGACTTCAAAATGTTAGTGACTTAGGTAACTAATAATTAAATACCACCAAAATTACCTAAATATTAAAATTGGTTACTTAAAAATCCACAGGAGCATGCTCAGATTTGAACCTACGACCTCCCGCATGGAAGGGGCGTTCTTATCCATAGAGCTACTATCGCTGATCCCCCTTACTCATGGAAACCAGGCAATTAGACATCATTTAGAATAATGCCATTTCTTTTCCAAGCAATGGCATTATGCTGAGTGGCAACCATTTTGGTAGCATAAGTTAGATATAGTATTAGTTTTAAGTTGCTTTATGTAGGTAATTTCTTTGTTTGCTCCAAATAAATACTTTTCATTTTCATTTATTTCATTGACTTTCAACCTTATCTCATCTGCACAGAATTCAAAATCTAGTGGTTCCACTTGCCTGGTTAAATGTTAACACAATTTATCTGTGAGTTACGAAAAAAAAAGTTAGAAATGAGATTAAAACTGCTACATTTAGGAATATGATAATATTCCAGAGAGTACAACGCATCTCTTTTACGATTACTTACCATTTAGTGACCCACTTGTTCTTTGTCGCCTCAAGCATAAAAAAAAAACAAAATATTTGTTCCCATGTCATTGTGCCATGATTGCCAGTCGGCTAGACTGTGTGTACGTGAGGCATTGCTGTGCCACGGCCTATGGAGTGAGACGGAAGTGAGTCATGTACTCAGTCTTAATTTAAAAATGTAATTTTATTTAAATGTGCTACATTAGATTTTAAGATTTTATATTGTAAGTCCTAGTTAATTAAATAAATAAATATATTGACGACCCGTTTGGAACAGTGGTAGTGAACGCTGCCTTTGGTCCAAGGGTTGCTGCTTAAACTTGCAATACAATAATGTTGTGTTAGTTCCGGTATTAATATTATTATTGGCCGAGGTTGCAATTCACATTGCTTTGGGTTCAATCGCTTTATTCAATTATATTATATATCACGACCCGTTTGGAACAGTGAACGCTGCCTTTGGCCCAAGGGTTGCGGGTTCGATCCCCGCACTGTACAAACATTTGTGTGCATGAACATGTCTGTTTGTATTGGTCTGGGTGTTTTCTATGTATTATGAGTATGTATTTACAAAAGAAAAGTATTATATGCATATATTTGTAATCCACCGGTTGATTCTGATATCCGTAACACAGGTGCTTGAGCAACCTATCTCGGAGTCAGATCAATGTACGTGATGTTGTGAAATATTTATTATTTATTATATTATTTACTCTTCGATCATCATACCTATGATCGCAGTCTTTAATGAGTATCAATTGTTAAATTATGTATTGTGATGGTCAATAGAATGATACTTTCGTTTGTTCTTCACTGAATAAAAATATGTCATTAAATTCTTCTTCTTTATTGTTGGCAACCCTTGCTGTTACATAATTTGGTCTATGCCGTTACTCACATGCCACGCCGCGCCGAGTCCCGGCAGCTTTTAGCGAGTTTGTTTGCATTGTAAATAAATAAATAAATAAATAAATAAATATTTCACAACATCACATACATTGATTTGACTCCGAGATAGGTAGCTCAAGCACCTGTGTTACGGATATCAGAATCAACAGTGGGATTACAAATATATACATATAATACTTTTCTTTTGTAAATACATACTTACAATATATAGCAAACATCCAGACCAATACAAACAAACATGTTCATGCACACAAATGTTTGTACTGTGCGGGGATCGAACCCGCAACCCTTGTATCACAGGCAGCGTTCACTACCACTGTTCCAAACAGGTCGTCATTGTTTCAATTAGCCCGTGTCTGCTTCGTCTACCCGTTAATTGTCCGCTAGCGGATTTACTTTTCAGATAGTGTACTTGTGGAGGTAAGAAGGTAACCCAAATATGCACTGGCTTACTGCCTTTGGCCTTTAAGTACGCGGATATTGTCTGTGTTACTAATGAAATTGAGGAATAACCATAGACTTAGGATGCCAACCATTCTAATTCTATGGGAATAGCACGGAACAGTACAATTTTCTAGTTGCTACATTTTTTTATGTGATAGGTGGCAGATGAGCAGACTGCTCATCTGATGGTAAGCGATTGCCGCCGCCCATGGACGCCCGCGACACTAACCTTGCGATGCGATGCCAACCTTGATACCCCCCCTTCCCCTGAGTGGGCCGTGAGTGAGGACTCACGCAGCGAATCTTAGCACAGTGCTGCTTCACGCTGGTTTTCTGTGTATTAAAAACTATGTATCAAGGATCAATGCTGAGGTTGACAAACGTCATGAGAAATAAGTAATTCTACACTTACCTAATAGATAGTAGTTATGAAATAGTAGCAATACTTAATTAGTTTGAAAAGTGCTATAGGTAATTTATTTTAGTACCTATTGAAAACACGACTTCAACCCACTAACAATAAGACCACATTGTTGTTACTATGGTCTAAACTGATGCGCCTGCGCTGGGTTTCATCGAGTAAGTGTACTGGAGAGCCAATTCGGTGGGACGGGGAAAACGTTGCTAACGCGTTTGTGACTCCACCGGTGTCCATGGTTGCCGACCATAAATCTGTGGTGCCGATCGCTTATTATCAGGGTTTCATCTGGTCAACTTCTACTTATCAAATGAAAAACTTATCTATAGACGGCAAAATTTAAAATGTATGTTATAATTTATGTATTTGTCACTTGGACAGTTCCATTACTGTTCACTTGATTTGTAAGTATAATAATATCCAACGGTAAGCCATATACCTTCTGCTCACCGGAGCTTGAAATTACGCGTTAACTGACTGAGCAGGCTAGTCCAATGCATACGTAACATTGACTCTAGTTATATGGATATGAGAATGTGGGATTAGTGGAGCGTGGGAGCATAAGGTGCATTTAAGTGGTAAAACTTTTGAGTATTGCCTTAGATTAAATCAAAATGCCGTGTGGTCCCGGCAGAGTAGAATAGGCCGCCCTCACTCTTACCGAGGTATCATAAAAGGCGACTAAGGTAAAGCTGTTGGCATGATCATCAGCACCCAGAGAAGGAAAACTCTGCATTTATATCAAAACCCTCGCCAACCCGTCTGCCAAGCGTGGTGAGTATGGCAATTACCCTTCATGTGATTGAGGGATGCCCGTGCCCCAGCAGTGGGGTTAAATGGGCTGATGATGATGATGATGATGAAATCAAAATAGATGATAGGTGACTCGTCTCTACCGCGTGGACCGCATACATTTGGTCCCCTTCGCCTAATTTCACTTAGACTGACGTAGCATGCATATTTGATGACTCCTTCAAACATATGGCAAAATAAATAGATCCGTTTTCAGTTGTCTAATTGAAGGGACGTGCCGTATCTTCCGCTATTTCGTTTTAATTTAAGATTACTCGTATATCGGATATAATGCGCCGCGACGCGTAACAAAAAGATTTAAAAATTGTTTCATTTGTTCGCGCCAATAGTTGGACACCTTTGGAAAAAACCATGCTTGGTATCTTAGAGATTTTTAAAATTTGTTGTAGAAAAATTGGTGAAGTGGTTTTTTAGTGCAGAACTCGGTTAGGGAAGTGTGCGTGTCCCTCGTTGCGGCGTTTTAGCCCTAGGAAGAAGGCTACGTCTAGAAATGAATGGATACAGGAGATCGATAGATACAAAATCATTTAAAAAAATATTTATTTATAAGACTCAAAGACCCGACAGCGTTTCTTTTCCAATGAATGCATTTTTTAGAAGTTCTAAGCAAAAACAGCTGTGTATATTTCAAGCTTTTCGAGAACCACAAAGTAAATACAGGTTTGACGTTGCAAAATTGGTTGTACACATAAGAATGATAGAAAGAAAGAAAGACACACAAGATACTGCATTTTTTTGCGACCTAAAATGTTTAAAATACTGGACTTAGTAGGATTAGAGCTATTTTTACACTACCAGATAATCTGTTTGCTCGTCGACTCCATTCATAACAATTAAATCTATTTAAAAACGATGGCTGAAGTTTTTTTCCAGGGTGTTCTTAGTTAACTGGAAAAAACTTACAAAACTGGAAGTTCTTACTTATTCTTCCAAAAAGTCTATATGATAAAGAAAAGGCTTTGTTACTATTATGAATTCTATACTATCGCTCTGCATATCATTGCAGTGTATCCCCAGTATAAGCGTACGAGGCTCAGCAAAAAACTAGCGCCTATCGAATCTAATATTAACGAAGACCGCTTCGTCGCCATTCGTATTTCCTTATTTTATTTCCTTGGGAGGTCGCTCTTCAGCCATTTCTCTTGATAAACTCGCGGTGCCACATAGCCACAGGTCTCCGTGTCCCTTGCTTTGTTTATTTCAATTCATAGGGTTTGTGCCAACTTGACTGTTTTGTTGCTGTGATCTTTATAGTATACGTTCCAGTGTTTAATTTACAGATTTACGTTTCTTTTTTATTTCCTCTTGACTCCAAAATTAAATTAATTTCGTAATATGTTGCTGTCAAAAAAAGTTTTAAATTTAAAAACCCCTAATAAAAAATAATAAAAAAATTTAAAAAGTTCAAAAATAAGTTCAAAATGCTAATTGACTGTCCTATGTATGAACATTTTTGGTTAAATGTTATGGTCTGGGGACCGCTATAATTTACATTAGCAAAGCGTTTTGTTAAAGCACACATTATATCTAAACTCTCAGAGCAGGAACGCGGGCCATAGGACGAACCTTTTTAAGTCTCTGCGAACCCGCTCAGGGCGAAATAGGCTCGCCAGTACGGCCTCTTACCACACACCGGTCCAACGGGGAATGCCGGGGAATTCGGCAACACTGATCGACATTGAGCCATCCTGGCTTGACGTCCCAACGCCAGACCCCCAGCATATGGCCACGTCAAAAAAGGCCACAGGAGAGGGGTTTCCGATACCCTAAACCGTTAGATCAGTCCTAGGCCCCGGGGGGCCTCAGCTGGGGGTTGACAGAATGACTCCAGGAGCCCTCCCGTGTGTGTGCAGGTGTTAGCTGTCGGGTAGCAATCGGCGGCCATGCCGATCACTACCTGCCGTTGCCCAGGGGCGCCAGGAACCCTTCGGTAGCAGCTCCAAACAAAGCAAAAATACTACTGAAAGAGCCACACGAGGAGGCCGCCGCACCTTAGTCCCCAATACAATCGACCCTGATGCAGCCTGATGCATATGTATACGGAAGCAAGCTACGGAAGTAGAGAAAGGACGTCACCCAGCACGTCACCTCAGTACTAACGGCTTCGCGCCGTTTTTCAAGTATGGCTTTCTATGAAAAGGCTCAGTCTGGCTAGGGTGCTATGTCTATTCTATACTCGTAATGAGACTGACATACAGTTGTGTTTTGTCAATTGTCTTTTGACAGTGGGAGAGCCACGCTTCGGCATGAATGGGCGGGCTCGACCGGAGTGATACCACGGCCTCACAGAAAACCGGCGTGTAGCAGCATTGTGCTGTGTTTCGCTGTGCGAGTGGGGGTGCCGCAGGCCCAATCCGAGAGAAAGGTCGGCAGCGCTTTGTAACTCGACTGGTGTTGCTGGTATGCATGGGCGGCGGCGCTTACCATCAGGTGATACGTCTGCTTGGCTGCCACCTATCACATAAAAAATGTTTAGAAATTTCTGTAGGTTTGAACGTTAAGATCGTTTGAACCAAACACCCTTATGATGGTTTGAAACTCTGAGGAAGGGGTTCAAAACTTCGGCCCTAAGTTGTATTTGAGCGTGTTCTTATATCCAATTACATTACCCTAAACCGGTTAGATGTAGGCACACAGACGCATGTGGGCAGATCAAAAGACGTGGACACAACTACTTCCGAGGAGGCGAAACTTAGGGTGTGTTTACGTTTATAATTACACGACTGTTTGAGTTCGTAAAGAACTGAGGGCTTACAGCGAACGGGAATTACCGAACGGACCTTTACTCCCGTCCCTTTCATTAGTGTGTTTATCTTTCACGGTGAAGCGGAAAAGAACGAAGATAGAATCTTTAGGTAAGTAACACAACTGGTCTTAAAAATGAATTATAACAATTAAATATTTCGATGGCAAATTAAATTGAAAAAAAGTGGCCATGCCTGTACCATGACACAGATATTATAATACCATGATGAGGAAATCTAACAACTTTAACCTGACCTGATAAAACCAATTGAATTGCTAAAAAGTAAGTAGGTCTTCGCGCCGTTTGGATCTGAGTGCTTCGCGTGTCCTGCTCTCGTAAGACAAGTTAGACAGAGACGGTTTTCTGGGGTGATTTAGTATTTAAGTAAGTTAGTGTGTAATGAAGAGACAGTCATAACGCAGAACATCTTCTAATAACACGTCCCGAACCTCCGTGAGCAATGGCATGGCGACCCTGGCAGTGCTGCATATGGCGGCGCTGCGCACGGGCACATGTCAAATTTAATTTTTTTGGAGTCAATCAGAAATGTAAATAATCAAAACTTTATGAAGCGTGGACTTTATGTGAATAAATTGTATTGAATTGTGTGAATCCGGCAGAGAACCAAAGTTATCGACATTGCTCACCGGATTAGCAAGCTTAAGGCTGGCCATATTAGCCGCAGAACCGACAACCGATGGGGTAAACGAGTTCTGGAGTGGAGACCGCGTCTTGGCAAACGTAATATAGGGCGCCCTCTGGCTAGGTGGGGGGACGATCTGCGCAGGATGGCTGGCAAGAGCTGGATGCGAGAAGCCATGGATAGATCACAGTGGCGAACAATTGGAGAGGCCTACGTCCAGCAGTGGACTGCGATAAGCTGATGATGATGATGATGTGTGAATTACACGTCTCGAACCTCCGTCATTGCAACTGAAACGTGACGAGCGAGGTATATTCTCGTTCATTATGGGATGGTTTTGTTGTAAGCCCCCTGTTTGCGCGCAGACGAAACCCGAAGGTTTGTGTGTTTGGTACCTTGTTAGACCTCTACTTAGTCTGGAGTTTAATTTCCCTTAAGACGACAATTTACGCAAACAAGCTTTTTAAAGTTCAATAAATATGAGAAACAAGAAAGACATTCATTTGGGAAAGGTGGGTCCCCGTGTCGCTAGATTACACGTGGACGTATGGTTCGCGAGGCCCTATTTTTCCCAGTCAAGCCATTGCTTGCTTTCGTCAATACGTACATAGCTAGGGATTTTTCATAGGGGAGGCCAGGGCCCAGAGGCTCGTCATTTGCCACGAAAGCATCCCCGATAGCTCATCATTTGCTACGAGAGGGTCGACCAGCGCCTCGTCGTATCGATTTTGCTACGTGTGTGTGTGGGTATTTATGAGCTTGAGGGGACACAAGCATTACTACTCAACTAGGATTAGTCCTAACATGTATAATCTAAAATGTGTCTTATTGACGAATTTGGTTTAACAGAAAGGGATTTTAGTAATCATCATCATCATCAGCAACCCACACTCGTCCACTGCTGGACATAGGTCTCCCCTAATGCACGCCACTGCTCCCGATTTTCGGCCATTCTCATCCAGCCCACACTAGCCAGCTTTCGAATGTCATCATCCCATCTTGTCGCAGGGCGTCCTACACTACGCTTACCAGGTCGCGGTCTCCACTCAAGGACTTTACGGCTCCAACGGCTGTCATTTCTGCGGCTAATATGACCAGCCCACTGCCACTTCAGTTTGCTAATTCGGTGGGCTATGTCGGTGACTCTGGTTCTCTGTCGGATTACATCATTTCTGGTGCGGTCCTTCAGAGATACTCCGAGCATAGCCCTTTCCATAGCTCTTTGAGCGACTTTGAACCGGTGGACTAGTCCAGCCGCGAGTGTCCACGTCTCGGCACCGTAAGTCATGACCGGAACGACGCACTGGTCGAAGACTATCGACTTAAGACTTTGAGGGATGGGTGACGAGAAGACTTGACGAAGTTTACCAAATGCTGCCCAGCCTAGCTGAATTCTTCTATTGGCTTCTCTCTCGAAGTTGTTTCTGCCTAATTGGAGCGTTTGTCCTAGATAGACATATTCCTAAACAACTTCGAGAGGTACTCCATTAACAGCGACCGGTAATACAGGAATGTATTTTGTTCGATTTCCAATTGCCTTCGACTTTTGTCGCTTATATTACTAGTCAAGTAAGGGCTGATTTTTTGATCAGTAGTTAAACTGAACTAATGGTTTAAAAAAGTAACTAATGGTTCATTATCGCTAAAATGTGTTTTTTGAGAATAGTTAGCTTAACAAATAATTCATGTACACGGGACAAAACGCGGACAAAATTCGTTCTAGTACATAATTAGTCCATGCTACAGATTAAATAATTGGCCCATAACTGATAGTTTTGGCTAGTTGTTTTCGTCTACGTTCTATAACGCGTTTTCTACCATTCAAATTGGCGTTATCTACCATTTTGTAAGGAGTTAGATGGATAGATAGATATTCTTTAATGCACAAAACAAAACACAAGTATGATACAACAACAACAGACAAAGTTCTTAGTTTCAAACTAAGAAATGCTTCTCCTGAACAGTCATATCTAATCGTTCGCTACGATTTTGGGTCTTCGTCATCGGATTTAACTGAATATATTTAAAACGTTTTAATTGTTATTTTCTATTTACAGATCCAGTGGGGAATGCTGACACGAAACAAAGTAAGTAGTAATATTTGAACAGCATTAGCCATTAGATGAAAACAAACACCCTCGGTAACGAGCTGCGCGACGCCCAGATTAGGCGGTAACGCGACAGCGACTGTCTCTCGTTACTCTAATACGACTGTTATACAGCCAATTGTGCTGATAATTAAATTGCACGAATTATTCCACTGTTTATTTTAGGGTTCTACTGTTTTGATGGTTTGTTTTTGTACTAAATAATTAGAAACGCCGGCTGCATGCATTTTTATGCTATAGGCGGCAAACGAGCAAGTGAGTCACCTGATGGAAATTAATCTTAATTGCCCATAAACATCCACGAAATCAGAGAGATCGCTAATGTGTTGCTGGCTTTTTAAAAAGGCTACGCTCTTCTCTTCATCATTTCAGCCAATAGAAGCTCTTCTCTTGAAGGTCCCTAAGTCGTAGCCGTCGGGAAATACTCCCGCAAGCAAACCGTTCCACAGACCTACGAGGTACGTGGTAGAAAGATCCACGAGAAACGCACAGTATTAGACCGCCATCCATCGAGATGATGGGGATGGAATGAAAATCGCTTGCGTGTGGTTCGATGTAGGAATTCAGCTGCAGGGAGTAGATGAACATTTCAAGTTAAAGTGACCTCAGTATGGTTCGGTAAGGGAAACCATCGTGAGGAAACCTGCACGTTTCAGATAGTTTCTGAAACGTGTAATCATGATTCAGTTGGTCTGGCTCCCCTGTTAAAGAGTCGCGATGGTCAAATAACAGTCACTTCATTGTGTTCACCAGACCGCCCAAATTCTGAATCATGCTCCAAAGCGTGTGAATAAAAAAGTGTATGATGGCGCCACTGTCGTTATTTCTATTTATTGTATTTGTGTGAGCATTGTTTTTGTTTTTGTTTGTTTATTTATTATTTATGTACCTTATATGTACCGGTTTATATTAATTTATTTATATTAATGTTGCATTTTTTTTTTTATTGGATCTGTATGTATGCGTCTTGTTATTCACGTTTTATATGTACTTTTCCGTTTTATAATAATATTGTCAGTATTTTTTTTTTCATGTTGTATGTTTTATTATGAGTCGTCGCTCGAAGGTACAGCCTGAAAATCAGCGCTGCAGCGGCTGCTTAGCAGTTGTTGTAGCACATGCTGAGGCTGAACCTTGTTGGCCGCAACTTAATAATGTTTTGTCCTTATTTAGATTTGTATGTAATGTGTTGTAGTCAATAAATTATTTCTTATTCTTATTCTTATTCTTAAAGCGACAGTTTTGGACGCAACCGGAAATTACACGCTAAGATGAAGAAGGAAATAAAAAGGTGAATAAAGTAAGAAAACTTTATTCCTTTGTTTTTTAATACCAGAACAAGTAAATAAAAGAAAAAAAATTAACACCTGGAAAAACTATATTCACATGTTTTGTCACCCTCACTCTTACCGAGGTGTCGTAAAAGGCGACTAAGGTAAAACTGCTGGAATGATCATCAGCACCCAGAGAAGGAAAACTCTGCATTTATATCTAAATCCTCGCCAACCCGTCTGCCAAGCGTGGTGAGTATGGCAATTACCCCTCATGTGATTGAGGGAGGCCCGTGCCCCGGCAGTGGGGACTTAAATGGGCTGATGATGATGTGTTGTTGGAAAAACTGTAAATATCTGTCATACCACTTCTTCTTCTGGTGCCTTTCCAACTAGTGAAGGTTTTTTTTTATGAGATAGGGGACAAACGAGCAGACAGATCACCCGATGGTAAGCAATTACCACCGCCCATGGACACCTGCAACACCAGAGAAGCCACAAGTGCGCTGTCGACATTTTCAAAAGGAATACGCTCTTTTCTTGAAGGTTTGCAGGTCGTATCGGTCCGGAAATGCCGCAGGTGATAGTTTACGAGTATTCCATAGTTTTGTCGAACGAGGTAGAAAGGTTCTTGAGAAACGTACTCAGTTGAAGACTGCCAATCATCTAGATGATGTGGATGGAACTGCAGTCTGCAGGTTTACAGTGAGCTCCGCATATCTAGCTCGATCTCTTGCTAGATGGAAAAGCTCTGAGGCATTGACAATCCCCGTCCATTGTCTGATGTTACGCAACCATCACTTCATTCTCCGGCCAACTGCTCGTCTTCCACTTTGCCCATCATAATCAGCTGCAAGAGTTCACACCACATAACAAGAAAATAGATAGGATCTGAAAAGATGTTTACGAGTTCCACAGACTACTTGCAAATTTAAAAACCCTTTTAATTTCAAGGCTGGGCAATGAACACTTATTAGCACAAAGAACTGATAAAAGAACGGCGCCTTCTCAGTCAGAGTTAATGAATCAACTCCAAACACTATCTGGCATGTTGAAAGCTACGAATATTCTGAGTGTGCGGCCTAAGTTACGAACTACGATGAAAAACTACTAACTCGCTTTTTGCGTTTGTATTCGTAGCGTATGAATACAGCTAAACATTGAATACGCAAAAACAAAGGACGTTTCCGTGAAATGAACCAGAGATGAACTTTGTGGTTTTTATTAAACTTGTGCTTTCCATTATGTTTTTTGGGATATGTAGCAGGGGAGGATATAGCCGTGTGGTCCCCGGCAGAGTAGAATAGGCCACCCTCACTCTTACCGAGGTGTCGTAAAAGGCGACTAAGGTAAAGCTGCTGGCATGATCATCAGCACCCAGAGAAGGAAAACTCTGCATTTATATCAAAACCCTCGCCAACCCGTCTGCCAAGCGTGGTGAGTATGGCAATTACCCCTCATGTGATTGAGGGAGGCCCGTACCACAGCAGTAGGGACTTAAATGGGCTGATGATGAGGATATAGAGATAAGAACCCCTTTCATAAGGGGGGGTTGTGGTACGAATCCGAGCATGCACTTTGGGTTTTTTCAAATCATTCTTCCCGGGTCTAGCTAAAGTATGTTACGAATTTTTCAAACATAGCTCGGGATTGTGATCACCAATCCGCATTAGGCAAGCGTGGTGATTAAGCCTAACCCCATTATGAAGAAAGTGTATTTTGTTTTAGAAGGTAAACTTAATCATTTGATACCTATATTGAGGCAATTTGAACAACAAATAGGTTATTCGCCATTTTCTGACGGCGGGCCATCTTGGATTTGAAATTTTTCAACATTAGCTTGGGATTGTGATCACCAATCCGCATTAGGGCAAGCGTGGTGATTAAGCCTAACCCCATTATGAAGAAAGTGTATTTTGTTTTAGAAGGTAAACTTAATCATTTGATACCTATATTGAGGCAATTTGAACAACAAATAGGTTATTCGCCATTTTCTGACGGCGGCCATCTTGGATTTGAAATTTTTCAAACATAGCTCGGGATTGTGATCACCAATCCGCATTAGGCAAGCGTGGTGATTAAGCCTAACCCCATTATGAAGAAAGTGTATTTTGTTTTAGAAGGTAAAATTAATCATTTGATACCTATATTGAGGCAATTTGAACAACAAATAGGTTATTCGCCATTTTCTGACGGCGGCCATCTTGGATTTGAAATTTTTCAAACATAGCTCGGGATTGTGATCACCAATCCGCATTAGGCAAGCGTGGTGATTAAGCCTAACCCCATTATGAAGAAAGTGTATTTTGTTTTAGAAGGTAAACTTATCATTTGATACCTATATTGAGGCAATTTGAACAACAAATAGGTTATTCGCCATTTTCTGACGGCGGCCATCTTGGATTTGAAATTTTTCAAACATAGCTCGGGATTGTGATCACCAATCCGCATTAGGCAAGCGTGGTGATTAAGCCTAACCCCATTATGAAGAAAGTGTATTTTGTTTTAGAAGGTAAAATTAATCATTTGATACCTATATTGAGGCAATTTGAACAACAAATAGGTTATTCGCCATTTTCTGACGGCGGCCATCTTGGATTTGAAATTTTTCAAACATAGCTCGGGATTGTGATCACCAATCCGCATTAGGCAAGCGTGGTGATTAAGCCTAACCCCATTATGAAGAAAGTGTATTTTGTTTTAGAAGGTAAAATTAATCATTTGATACCTATATTGAGGCAATTTGAACAACAAATAGGTTATTCGCCATTTTCTGACGGCGGCCATCTTGGATTTGAAATTTTTCAAACATAGCTCGGGATTGTGATCACCAATCCGCATTAGGCAAGCGTGGTGATTAAGCCTAACCCCATTATGAAGAAAGTGTATTTTGTTTTAGAAGGTAAAATTAATCATTTGATACCTATATTGAGGCAATTTGAACAACAAATAGGTTATTCGCCATTTTCTGACGGCGGCCATCTTGGATTTGAAATTTTTCAAACATAGCTCGGGATTGTGATCACCAATCCGCATTAGGCAAGCGTGGTGATTAAGCCTAACCCCATTATGAAGAAAGTGTATTTTGTTTTAGAAGGTAAAATTAATCATTTGATACCTATATTGAGGCAATTTGAACAACAAATAGGTTATTCGCCATTTTCTGACGGCGGCCATCTTGGATTTGAAATTTTTCAAACATAGCTCGGGATTGTGATCACCAATCCGCATTAGGCAAGCGTGGTGATTAAGCCTAACCCCATTATGAAGAAAGTGTATTTTGTTTTAGAAGGTAAACTTATCATTTGATACCTATATTGAGGCAATTTGAACAACAAATAGGTTATTCGCCATTTTCTGACGGCGGCCATCTTGGATTTGAAATTTTTCAAACATAGCTCGGGATTGTGATCACCAATCCGCATTAGGCAAGCGTGGTGATTAAGCCTAACCCCATTATGAAGAAAGTGTATTTTGTTTTAGAAGGTAAAATTAATCATTTGATACCTATATTGAGGCAATTTGAACAACAAATAGGTTATTCGCCATTTTCTGACGGCGGCCATCTTGGATTTGAAATTTTTCAAACATAGCTCGGGATTGTGATCACCAATCCGCATTAGGCAAGCGTGGTGATTAAGCCTAACCCCATTATGAAGAAAGTGTATTTTGTTTTAGAAGGTAAACTTATCATTTGATACCTATATTGAGGCAATTTGAACAACAAATAGGTTATTCGCCATTTTCTGACGGCGGCCATCTTGGATTTGAAATTTTTCAAACATAGCTCGGGATTGTGATCACCAATCCGCATTAGGCAAGCGTGGTGATTAAGCCTAACCCCATTATGAAGAAAGTGTATTTTGTTTTAGAAGGTAAAATTAATCATTTGATACCTATATTGAGGCAATTTGAACAACAAATAGGTTATTCGCCATTTTCTGACGGCGGCCATCTTGGATTTGAAATTTTTCAAACATAGCTCGGGATTGTGATCACCAATCCGCATTAGGCAAGCGTGGTGATTAAGCCTAACCCCATTATGAAGAAAGTGTATTTTGTTTTAGAAGGTAAAATTAATCATTTGATACCTATATTGAGGCAATTTGAACAACAAATAGGTTATTCGCCATTTTCTGACGGCGGCCATCTTGGATTTGAAATTTTTCAAACATAGCTCGGGATTGTGATCACCAATCCGCATTAGGCAAGCGTGGTGATTAAGCCTAACCCCATTATGAAGAAAGTGTATTTTGTTTTAGAAGGTAAACTTATCATTTGATACCTATATTGAGGCAATTTGAACAACAAATAGGTTATTCGCCATTTTCTGACGGCGGCCATCTTGGATTTGAAATTTTTCAAACATAGCTCGGGATTGTGATCACCAATCCGCATTAGGCAAGCGTGGTGATTAAGCCTAACCCCATTATGAAGAAAGTGTATTTTGTTTTAGAAGGTAAACTTATCATTTGATACCTATATTGAGGCAATTTGAACAACAAATAGGTTATTCGCCATTTTCTGACGGCGGCCATCTTGGATTTGAAATTTTTCAAACATAGCTCGGGATTGTGATCACCAATCCGCATTAGGCAAGCGTGGTGATTAAGCCTAACCCCATTATGAAGAAAGTGTATTTTGTTTTAGAAGGTAAAATTAATCATTTGATACCTATATTGAGGCAATTTGAACAACAAATAGGTTATTCGCCATTTTCTGACGGCGGCCATCTTGGATTTGAAATTTTTCAAACATAGCTCGGGATTGTGATCACCAATCCGCATTAGGCAAGCGTGGTGATTAAGCCTAACCCCATTATGAAGAAAGTGTATTTTGTTTTAGAAGGTAAAATTAATCATTTGATACCTATATTGAGGCAATTTGAACAACAAATAGGTTATTCGCCATTTTCTGACGGCGGCCATCTTGGATTTGAAATTTTTCAAACATAGCTCGGGATTGTGATCACCAATCCGCATTAGGCAAGCGTGGTGATTAAGCCTAACCCCATTATGAAGAAAGTGTATTTTGTTTTAGAAGGTAAAATTAATCATTTGATACCTATATTGAGGCAATTTGAACAACAAATAGGTTATTCGCCATTTTCTGACGGCGGCCATCTTGGATTTGAAATTTTTCGAACATAGCTCGGGTTTGTGATCACCAATGTGCATTTGGCAAGCGTGGTGATTAAGCCTAATCCCATCATAGTGGCGATGATGATTTCTATGATGGAGGCCTTTGCCCTGCAGTGGGACAAGTTTATAGGCTGATACTATTACACTACACTCACGTACTAAATCGTTACCCAAACTTGCTATTAGCACCCCCCAATTCAGGCAAACTGATGAATAAGGATTGCATGCCTCAAGTGGCAATGGGCAGAGTACATAGCGAGGAGAACAGACGGCCGTTGGTCGGAAAGGTCCTCGAGTGGAGGCCACGTACAGGAAGTTGCAGCCGTGGCAGGCCCCCCACAAGGTGGACCGACGATCTGGTGAAGGTCGCGGGAATCCATTGGATGCGGGTGGCACAGAACCAATCTTTATGGAGAACATTTGGGGAGGCCTATGCCAGCAATGGACATCTATTTTTTTATGTGATAGGTGGCAGACGAGCAGACGGATCACCTGATGGTAAGCAATTGCCGCCGCCCATGGACACCCGCGACACCAGTGGAGTCGCAAATGCGCTGCTAACCTTTAAGCCCCCTTTCCCCCAGGTTGGGCCTCCGGTACCCTCTCTCACGCAGCGAAACACAGCACAATGCTGCTTCACGCCGGTTTTCTATTGGCAGAAATGATGATGATGAAAATCCATCATATCATTGACATTATGTATTTTATAACTCGTTTATTTCAATTTAATTTTCATTTTGAATTTGTAATCAATTGGCATGTAGTAGCTTAACATTTTTATGATAATTTTAATTTTGTAAGTAACTTTAATGTAACTGACATTTAATTTTTATGTCATCATCATCGTCAGCCCATTTAAGTCCCCACTTCTGGGGCACGGGCCTCCCTCAATCACATGAAGGGTAATTGCCATACTCACCACGCTTGGCAGACGGGTTGGCGAGGGTTTTGATATAAATGCAGAGTTTTCCTTCTCTGGGTGCTGATGATCATGCCAGTAGCTTTACCTTAGTCGCCTTTTACGACACCACGGTAAGAGTGAGGGTGGCCTATTCTACTCTGCCGGGACCTCTAATTTTTACGGCCAATTTTTATGTACTGAACTTTTATTTAACTTGACATTTATATATTTATTACAATGTATGAATGTCAAATATTGTATTGCTATTGTTAACTATTCTATTTTCTTATTTGTATATGACCTGTAATTTGGTTGAAATAAATGATCATCATCATCTCACCCTAACCTGATCAAAACTTCCAGCTTTATTCTTAAAAGTAAACAAAAACACACCTCGGCCTCGAGACGCTATTTAATCGAGTTTTTGATTAATAAAGCTATTCAGGCCCCAGCTAAAAAGGGAGTACAGCAAGGTGAATTTAAAAAGTTTCCGCCCAATCGACTGAGAGCAACTCTAATTGTGTTTACGAGTTGGCTGCCAACTTTTTCTATCAAAAGTTACGCCAATCTACCCTTATAAAAAGTATTTAATTTCCCGCTTAAAGTCACATCGCACCCAATTTTGAATTTATTTTTAATTCCGTTGCAAAAATATGCTTTGCTGGTGGGGTTTTTGTTATGGCGACAGACAATGGCTTTGTGTTGGAGGTCGCTTCGCAACTGTATCATTTTGGGTGTTATTATTTGCTCACTGAGCTGGCGTATTTTGGAGAAATGAATTTAAAATTCTGTTTAACCTTACCTTGTAAGCCATTCAGAAGGGTTAAAGAAGTTTTGACGTATTATTATGAAACATATATCGCGAGCTAAACAGGTAACACACACAAACGCGCTTACACTGAGCTCATTATGATTAGGCACAAGGTTACCGTGGGAGAGCCACGCTTCGGCATGAATGGGCCGGCTCAAACGGAGTGATACCCGGCCTTTACGGAAAACCGGCGTGAAGCAGCACTGTGCTTGTTTCGCAGCGTGAGTGAGGGTACCGGAGGCCCAATCTAGAGGAAAGGGGGGCTTAAAGGTTGTTAGCGCACTTGTGACTCCACTGATGTCGCGGGTGTCCATGGGTGGCGGCGATTGCTTACTATCAGGTGATCCGTCTGCTCGTCTGCCACCTATCACAATAAAAAAAAGATTGCCTAAAATTGATCGCATATAGTGATCAGGCCACTTTAGTTATACATACATTACTCCTGTAATACATAGTTTTAAGTTTTATACGTATGTTTTGTGCATACAAGAGTAAATAATATAATATGAGTGAATAATCATTCATGATGTACATTTCTCTTCTATTACCAACACCTATGAAACGTCTTCTTAACAAAACAGCCTGGACATAAAAACAGCGATGAAAAACCAGTTCTTTATTTTAGAGGTAGCTCTTGTCGAACGGAAGTTTAAAAAAAACTTTTTGACAAGACTTAAACATTGCAATGTAAAGTAAAATAAAGAAAGTTTGGTTATTGGCGGTCCAAGTTGTGCTTAAGCGAGTACTCGTTGCAGGCGCTGCACAGTGCACACAGCGCTCGGCTTCGCGGCCTCCTCGCAACTTTAAAATTTAAACAAAGCACTCTGTAAACTGTGCACAGTGCAGATTAAACGCTACCCTTTTAACTAGCCACCTTAATAAAAGAGAGGAGAAATTATTATCTATGCAAGCAAGAGGTAACCTTTTTAATCGGTGGGCATGCGGCGCGTTGTTTTTTCCATTCTTGCTAAATAGCAACTTACACACATAATCTACACAAACATCACTCCACACATTCATATAAGTCCACATCAATACACAAGCTTAGATACTAATTACTCTTTTAAATAAAAACTAGGGTATACAACTAGGGTATACAAAATAAATAATAATGACAAAAGTACATATTCGAGAGTTTCCAGGGGTACACAAACTAAGCTAAGCTTGTATCTTGCGATACCAATTTCCAAATAAAAACAGAGTTTCTTAGAGCATACTTAAACATAAATTTATTCATTTTGCATTTCTGCTGTGCATGCAAAGACAAATAAAATAGTTAAAGTTTAAAGATAATGGTTTGCATGTGTGTTTGTGTGTGCGTGTGCGTGTGCGTGTGCGTGTGCGTGTGCGTGTGCGTGTGCGTGTGCGTGTGCGTGTGCGTGTGCGTGTGCGTGTGCGTGTGCGTGTGCGTGTGCGTGTGCGTGTGCGTGTGCGTGTGCGCAGTGCGTGTGCGTGTGCGTGTGCGCGATGCGTGTGCGTGTGCGTGTGCGTGTGCGTGTGCGTGTGCGTGTGCGTGTGCGTGTGCGTGTGCGTGTGCGTGTGCGTGTGCGTGTGCGTGTGCGTGTGCGTGTGCGTGTGCGTGTGCGTGTGCGTGTGCGTGTGCGTGTGCGTGTGCGTGTGCGTGTGCGTGTGCGTGTGCGTGTGGCGTGTGCGTGTGCGTGTGCGTGTGCGTGTGCGTGTGCGTGTGCGTGTGCGTGTGCGTGTGCGTGTGCGTGTGCGTGTGCGTGTGCGTGTGCGTGCGTGTGCGTGTGCGTGTGCGTGTGCGTGTGCGTGTGCGTGTGCGTGTGCGTGGGCGTGTGCGTGTGTGTGTGTGTGTGTGTGGTTTTATCTGTTTGTGATAATTGCCTCTGTTTGGTAATAATCTAGAGTAGATAGCACCTGCACTAGCTTGATACATGATTACTTGCTCCTCGCGGTTTTATCCGCGATTTAGGTATAGTTATTTTATAGAGGCACAGTATATTGGCTCTCCTCAGCCTAATGGTAAGCAAGAGAAGAGCCCATGTTGCAATTACAACGGAAGCGATGTCAAGGCATCGCCTCCGTTTGCACCGCCATATTGGCCCGTGAGATGCTTCCTCACTCTTCGTTTGAAGGAATCCATATTGTAGGAGGGAAGGAAGAAATATATGCGCGGGCAACGAGTTCCATTTCTTGATGGTGCGGCAAAAATAGGAACTATCAAAGTTTTTTAGTCCGTGATAGTAAATATACCTACTCGTTTATCAAAAAAATCCTCATGTCCATAACCAGGGCGGCGTCAGCTTCCTGCCTGCATATAACATTTAATACAAATTGATCAGGCGTATAAAGTTGTAGTAAGCGTAAACTCAAACGAACTTTTATTTTTAGAATATTATAGCATTTTGCAAAATTCTAAGAATTTTGGTTTCCATAATGTTAAAAGACTTTTATGTAATAGGTGGCAGATGCGTTGATGGATCACCTAATAGTAAGCCATTGCCGCTGCTCATCGACACCCGTAACACCAGAACAGTTAGCCTAAACCATAGTATTTACGTCACGGTCACAGATTATACTCGTATAATTAGTTGTTTTGTTTTCTCGCCCTTCGAATTAATTTGGAAGACTTTATTTATCTATTTTCATTTTTACCTAGTTTGTGTTTCCTTATCATTTTACTTTAACTTTTATTTTCTTTTACCCATATACTATTAATTTATCTTTTCTAAATACTCTTTTAAACATTTGCTGTTTTTCTTACTTGTAATTATTTCATTTAAGTTTTTTTAATTTTACGTTTATTTTATGTTCTATGTTGAATATCAGCGCATCAAGTACAGTTCAGGATCATGCGCTGGAGGTCCTTTTTTATAGAATAGCCAATCTCACCTGATGGTAAGTGATGTGATCCTAATTTTCCTCTGGGTCGTACCCTCATTCGCTCTCTCGCGAAACAGCACACACGCTGCTACACGCCGATTTCAGATGAAGCTTGCAGTATTTGAAAAGTTTTTTTTATATAACTTTAACAATTTTGTTTTATTGGTCGCGGCAGTGGGCGCAGTCGCAAGATGCGGCCACGCCAGCCTCGAGCGCTCTCCACTCGACTCGACTCATGGACGCTACACCGAACTTTACACTGGAATATAACTGGAGAGTACTACAAATATTTTTTTCGAATTCTCTGTTTTTAAATAAGAAATTAATACTGCTGGCCAGCTTTCTTACCTTGTAAACTCGATGCTTTTGGCCTGTTATAGTGTCATCATCATCATCATCATCATTTCAGCCAATAGACTTCCACTGCTGGACATAGGCCTCCCCCAATGTTCTCCACACAGATCAGTCCTGTGCCGCCCGCATCCAATGGATTCCCGTGATCTTCACCAGATCGTCGGTCTACCTTGTGGGGGGCCTGCCACGGCTGCGACTTCCTGTACGTGACCTCTATTCGAGGTCCTTTCCACCCCAACATTATAGTGTATTTTCTGGAAATTAAAGCTTTCATAATGTCATCCAAACCGATATTTCGGTGGGCGGCCAATCTCAGCGATCAGCTATCGACGCAGGACATATTATAGTGCAAAAGTATTTGCGCAGACACAAGTGTACTCTCTTTACCTACCCTCTTATTTCGATGGGATACTAGTGTGACAAGAAGAGGGATTAGGCGCAAGACGACCAACGGCTTAACGTGCTTTCCGAGGAACGGGGGTACAAGACCGCCAACTTCCAGACTCCGGGCTAACACTGAGAATTTCTTAACAGAAAAACTCAGGTAACAAATTTTAGCCCGACCGACCGACCGATCGAACCCGGAACCCCAAGCGCAACCGTTGCTTTGAAGTGCGACCCACTAACCATTGTGTAAAGCTATCATAAAACAGTGTCGACCTTCCTCATTATCATCAGCCCATTTATGTCCCCACTGCTGGGGCACGGGCCTCCCTCAATCACATGAGGGGTAATTGCCATACTCACCACGCTTGGCAGACGGGTTGGCGAGGGTTTTGATAAAAATGCAGAGTTTTCCTTCTCTGGGTGCTGATGATCATGCCAGCAGCTTTACCTTAGTCGCCTTTTACGACACTTCGGTAAGAGTGAGGGTGGCTTATTCTACTCTGCCGGGGACCACACGGCTAAGTTGCTGTTATGTTTATTTATTTCTTTAGTATATTTTATGTATCAACATATATATGTATTAACATGTAAATTATACATAAGTACTTTTAAATAGTTTTAAGTCATTCAAATGTATGACGATTTGTAAGTGCTGTGTACAAGCCTATGCAAATAAAGAATTATTTGAGTTTGAGTTTGTGCTAATTGAACTTTCACTACCTCAGATAGTCCTAGCTACGTTTATGTAAACTATAACGAGCCAACTCAAGATTCAGTGTCACCTTCAACTAAGCTGCGGAGCCGCAAACTGGGCCGAAGCTCGGACGAGGGCGCTCTAACTTTACCAACTTCCGCAGATACCTATTACTGGGTAAGGGAGTGTAAGCATGATGTAAACATCCAGTTTGCTTGATGGACAATCAGTGTGACATTCAAAGAAAATTTCAATTTCCATGGGAGAGTCACGCTTCGGCATGAATGGGCCGTTCGACCGGGGTGATAACACGGCCTCACAGAAAACCGGCGTGGTGCAGCACTGCACTGTGCATTGTTTCGCTGCGTGAGTGAGGGTACCGGAGGCTGTTTTCGAGTATTTAGAAAGTAATTGTATACTGATAAAGAAACTTAAGTAGGTACCTAAATAAGCAATTAATGGACCATGATAATATGAGTAAAAAAGAGTCAAGGATCATTTTTGTCGTCTCACATTACAAAATTAATATTTCAGTTTTTATATCAGCTTAGTTGCTTAGATTGTAAAATACCATAATTGCTTCATGTTTCAGAAAGCAGCAACTATAAAATAAACAACTTCATCAAAAATGTATAAAGTATCAGCCTATGAACTATCCCACTGCAGGGCAAAGGCCTCCATCATAGAAATCAAGTCATCGCTACTATTATAGGATTAGGCATAATCACCACGCTTGCCTTATGCGGATTGGTGAGCTACGTTCGAAAAATTCGAAACATTCTTCGCTCTACCCGGGAACCGAACCCAGGACCCCGAGATCACGGCCCGGTACTTAAACCACTAGACCAACAGGGCGTTCGTAAAATTGTATGATTTACAATTTAATGAATTATTTCAACCCTATATTTAATGCTCATTTATTTCCGAAAATCAATTCTTACCAATCAAGTCGGATATGACAGGCGACACGACGACCGCAACACTATCTAGATGTCATGTCGGACCGTTAACTACTAATGATAAGTATCAGGGCCTGGCATTAGACCGCTGCTTTAACACCGCGAGTGGCGGATTGGATTTACCCAAACTATGTACAGTCAGAGGTCCACAACTTGAATAATAGACGTCTCTCAGAATGCCGTTCAACTAAAATGGGATTGCGCTGGCCACGTCTGTCGCATGCCGAATAAAGTTTGGGCCGAAATAGTCGCGAAGTGAGCCCGACACAAATGCGGCCTGCCGGGCTAAAAGGCGAGTGGCGAGGTCGTAGGCGAAATTGCACTGTATGTTCAGTTGTTGGGTTATAAATCTGTGGGAGAAAGGGGAAGAGAGATCGGTTTCGATAAGGGTGTATTGCTGGTTTCAGACTTTGAATAAATATGTGCGATAAGTACTCGCACTGTTCAATTTTATTCACCACTAGCTGACCCGACAGACTTCGTCCTGTCAAAAAAAATTGTAATGTGGCAACAAATATGAACTTTATATAATAGCAATAAAACTCAAATTGATTCTACGTTTTGGTTAGAAAACGTTTGTATGAGAAAAAGAAAAGGGCTGTTTTTAGGGTTTTCCCGACAATTATTCTATTTTTTCTCGCCGTAAGACCCATCCTAGGACTTCAACGAACATTTTAAAAAAAGAATTGGCCAAATTGGTCCAGGCGTTGTTGAGTTATGCGCTTACCAACACATTTTGCGATTCATTTTTATATTATATAGATTGGTCATGTAGTAGTACAGCTGAATTCGTAGAAAATTCTGTCATTTATATAATTTTAGAAAATGAGATGGTGCAGACTACGTTTTGACCATTTTATGACCTTTAATAAATAAATATTTCACAACATCACATACATTGATCTGACTCCAAGATAGATAGCTCAAGCACCTGTGTTACGACTATCAGAACTAACGGCGGAATTACCTTAGTTTACATGTCACAACTTTAATGGGTAGTCTGAGAAATGATAACCGATGCACATAAGTCCCCTAGTGCGATGGAGAACGCGTCTTCCACGCGTCTTCTACGCGTCTTCCACGCGTCTTCCACGCGTCTTCCACGCGTCTTGAAAGTCGTGGTACGAATCAATGCATGCACCTGTATTTTTAAAATCTATGTGCCAATTTCTACCATTAGCTTGGCGTTAGGGAAAACCTTGTCAGGAAATTTTGCACGTTTAAGTTTCAGTGGGTCTAACTCCCCAAGAGTTGTAAAGGTCAGACGGCCGTTCCCCTCATCTTAGAGTGTAATTCCCGGTTGCGTCCAAAGCTGTCACTCTGGAAATTGGGGTACTTTCGCTTGAACCATGATTCAGAATTTTGGGGAATCTGGTAATTACAATGAAGCGGCTGCCGTCAGACCTTCTCAACCCCTTAACAGGGAATTGAAGGGATTCAGTTGGTCACCGATCCAAACGGGTCGGCACAGAGGGGTTCCAGTATGGTTTGATATTTTGATACGTCCCTTCTGGTTATCGTTACCAAATAACCATTATAAACGAAAAAGAGCATGTGTTTTATCGCGGCCGGAAACGAAGTGTTTAGTCAACTGATTATAATAGCGATTAAACGATTGTCCGAAACATTAGCACGTCGTTAATTACGCCGAATCGCAAGCGTTTGACCGGCGACACGCGATTTCCTCGTAACTTACTGGTGAGATACGTGGCTCATTCATGCGAGGTAGCGAGTTCACACTGTCCAATAGAGAACTAGATAAAAATACGGCAAATAAATAAGTCAAAACCAACTGCCGTCTGACCTTTACAGCGGTGAGGTATGTCATCGCGAGGAAACCGGCACGTTTCGGCGGCCTCCTCGTGTGGCCCTTTCGGTAGTATTTTTGCTCTGTTTGGAGCTGCTACCGAAAGGGCGCTGGCGTCCCTGGGCAACCCTGGGCAACTGGTCGCCATGTGGTCCCCGGCAGAGTAGAATAGGCCACCCTCACTCTTACCGAGATGTCTTAAAAGGTGACTAAGGTAAAGCTGCTGGCATGATCATCAGCTCCCAGAGAAGGAAAACTCTGCATTTATATCAAAACCCTCACCAACCCGTCTGCCAAGCGTGGTGAGTATAGCAATTACCCCTCATGTGATTGAGGGAGGCCCGTGCCCCAGCAGTGAGGATTTAAATGGGCTGATAATGATGATGATGATGTCCCTGGGCAACGGCGGGTAGTAATCGGCGTCGCCCATTGCTTCCCGGAGGCTAACAGCTGCACACAAACGGGAGGGCTCCTGGAGTCGTTCTGTCGACCCCCAGTTGAGCCCCATCGGGGCCTCGGATTTGGGGAAACCCCTCTCCTGTGGCCTCTTTTGTTCTGGGCCCGAAACCGTGCACGGCGTCACATCACACGTGATTGCGTTATGACGTGGGCGCATTGGCCGAAAGGCCTTGTTCGGAGTCCAGCGTTGAGTCTTTGAGCCACGGGGCTCGATAGTTGGACGGTGTTGTCAACTTTACCGGCTCCGTATCCAGCGGAGTTGGATACGGAGCCTGCGGGTGCTATTTCCCCAACCCACTCTGCACTGCAGCCGGCAGTGTGGGTGCCATTCGGGGGCGGTGTTTGGTGGGCCGTGGGAGAGGCCCTTGGTCCGTTGGACCGGAGTATGGAGAGAGCCCCCAGGAGCACCACAGGGGAGAGCCCCACACTACCCGGCCGACTCCCAGCAGCTTGGTGTGCATAAGGCGGCGCCGTCCAACGGCGCCGACGTCGGTTCCTTCTGAGCCGGAGGCATTCTTTCTGCGTTACCAAAAAACAAAAGTGTAACCATGATTCAGTTGGCCAGACCAACTGAATCCCTTCAATTCCCTGTTAAGGGGTTGAGAAGGTCTGACGGCAGCCGCTTCATTGTAATTACCAGATTCCCCAAAATTCTGAATCATGGTTCAAGCGAAAGTACCCCAATTTCCAGAGTGACAGCTTTGGACGCAACCGGGAATTACACTCTAAGATGAGGGGAACGGCCGTCTGACCTTTACAACTCTTGGGGAGTTAGACCCACTGAAACTTAAACGTGCAAAATTTCCTGACAAGGTTTTCCCTAACGCCAAGCTAATGGTAGAAATTGGCACATAGATTTTAAAAATACAGGTGCATGCATTGATTCGTACCATGACTTTCAAGACGCGTGAAAGACGCGTGGAAGACGCGTGGAAGACGCGTGGAAGACGCGTGGAAGACGCGTCTTCCACGCGTTTTCCACGTCATAACGCAATCACGTGTGATGTGACGCCGTGCACGGTTCCGGGCCCAGAACAAAAGAGGCCACAGGAGAGGGGTTTCCCCAAATCCGAGGCCCCGATGGGGCTCAACTGGGGGTCGACAGAACGACTCCAGGAGCCCTCCCGTTTGTGTGCAGCTGTTAGCCTCCGGGAAGCAATGGGCGACGCCGATTACTACCCGCCGTTGCCCAGGGACATCATCATCATCATTATCAGCCCATTTAAATCCCCACTGCTGGGGCACGGGCCTCCCTCAATCACATGAGGGGTAATTGCTACACTCACCACGCTTGGCAGACGGGTTGGTGAGGGTTTTGATATAAATGCAGAGTTTTCCTTCTCTGGAAGCTGATGATCATGCCAGCAGCTTTACCTTAGTCACCTTTTAAGACATCTCGGTAAGAGTGAGGGTGGCCTATTCTACTCTGCCGGGGACCACACGGCGACCAGTTGCCCAGGGTTGCCCAGGGACTCCAGCGCCCTTTCGGTAGCAGCTCCAAACAGAGCAAAAATACTACCGAAAGGGCCACACGAGGAGGCCGCCGAAACGTGCCGGTTTCCTCGCGATGACATACCTCACCGCTGTAAAGGTCAGACGGCAGTTGGTTTTGACTTATTTATTTGCCGTATTTTTATCTAGTTCTCTATTGGACAGTGTGAACTCGCTACCTCGCATGAATGAGCCACGTATCTCACCAGTAAGTTACGAGGAAATCGCGTGTCGCCGGTCAAACGCTTGCGATTCGGCGTAATTAACGACGTGCTAATGTTTCGGACAATCGTTTAATCGCTATTATAATCAGTTGACTAAACACTTCGTTTCCGGCCGCGATAAAACACATGCTCTTTTTCGTTTATAATGGTTATTTGGTAACGATAACCAGAAGGGACGTATCAAAATATCAAACCATACTGGAACCCCTCTGTGCCGACCCGTTTGGATCGGTGGCAGTGAACGCTGCCTCTGGTAACCAGAAGGGACGCATCAAAATATCAAACCATACTGGAAGCCCTCTGTGCCGACCCGTTTGGATCGGTGGCAGTGAACGCTGCCTCTGGTAACCAGAAGGTACGCATCAAAATATCAAACCATACTGGAACTCCTCTGTGCCGACCCGTTTGGATCGGTGGCAGTGAACGCTGCCTCTGGTGCAAGGGTTGCAGGTTCGATCCCTGCACAGTACAAATATTTGTGTGCATAAACATGTATGTCAGTACCTATTCATTTGGGTGTTTGGAACTGTGACGACCCGTTTGGAGCAATGGCAGTGAACGCTGTCTCTGATGCAAGGGTTGCTGGTTCGATCCCTGCACAGTACAAATATTTGTGTGCATGAACATGTTTGTTAGTATTCATCTGGGTGTTTGGAACTGTGACGACCCGTTTGGAGCAGTGGCAGAGAACGCTGCCTCTGGTGCAAGGGTTGCGGGTTCGATCCCTGCACAGTACAAATATTTGTGTGCATGAACATGTCTGTTAGTATTCATCTGGGTGTTTGGAACTGTGACGACCCGTTTGGAGCAGTGGCAGTGAACGCTGCCTCTGGTGCAAGGGTTGCGGGTTCGATCCCCGCTTAGTACAAATACTTGTGTGCATGAACATGTCTGTTAGTATTCATCTGGGTGTTTCTATGTTTTATGAGTACAAGTATGTATTTACAAAAGAAAAGTTAAATGTATATATTTGTAATTCCGCTGTTGTTTCTGATACATCTGATACATCTTAAGCTACCTATCACGGAGTCAGATCAATGTACAACCTGTGGGGATAAAGAATGGGATCAGAAATGGCGGCGCATCTATTCACTTCTCGCTCGCACACTATTTGCGTCTATACTCGCACTCGTGGGTTGTGGCAAATAGTGTGCGAGCGAGAAGTGAATAGATGCGCCGCCATTTCTGATCCCATTCTTTATCCGCACAGGTTGTAAGTATGTGATGTTGTGAAATATTTTTTCTTTATAACTATACAGGGTGTATCAATGGATAGTTCATACATCCTTTTAAAATTAAAATTTGTGCAAACTTTTTTTTTTTCGAACAAAAGTTGTGCTGCCAACCTTTAAAGTCCTCATTCCCCGGATTGGGCCTCCGGTACCCCCACTCACGCAGCGAAACACAGCACAGTGCTGCTTCACGTCGGTTTTCTGTGAGGCCGAGGTATCACTCCGGTCGAGCCAGCCCATTCATGCCGAATCTGGCTCTCCCACGGTGAGTGAGTACGGCCGTTTATGGTAAAATTTGTGCAAGTCTTTTTTTTTCGAACAAAAGTTGTTTTATTTGTGTGTGTGATGCATGCGACAGAGCGGCGACTGCGCACGCGCCGCCGTGCGGGACGGTGGCGCGTGCGCAATAATAATAATATTGGTCCTAGCCGATTTCGGCTACAGCAACCGCTTACGGACTCCCATTACGAATCAAATGCCTGTTGGACTGTCCTCTCGTGCGCGCGCCAGTGGCTGGCATAGCCTCATCATCATCAGCCCATTTAAGTCCCCACTGCTGGGGCACGGCCCTCCCTCAATCACATGAGGGGCAATTGCCATACTCACCACGCTTGGCAGACGGGTTGGCGAGGGTTTTGATATAATTGCAAAGTTTTCCTCCTCTGGTGCTGATGATCATGCCAGCAGCTTTACCTTAGTCGCCTTCTTGGCATAGCCTATCTTGGCGCTAAATGTGCGGTTGCACGTCAATCAGGAGAGGACACCATCACGGTCATTATATGGGATAGCCGCAGGTGGTCTAGCTATAAGATCATCCCGTTTGGTGTCCAGATCCTCCTTGCGTTTGTGACAAATAAAAAGTAGCCGATGTGTTCATCCGGATTGCCAGCTTCCTGCTGTCAAAATTGGTCGTTTGCGCGGGAGACAAACAAGTCATTTTAGTAAGAGTGTGTGTGAAGAAGTAACTAACACACACTAACATACTTTTACTTCTATAATGGTAGATAGATAGATCATCATCAGCCCATTTAAGTCCCCACTGCTGGGGCACGGGCCTCCCTCAATCACATGAGGGGTAATTGCCATACTCACCACGCTTGGCAGACGGGTTGGCGAGGGTTTTGATATAAATGCAGAGTTTTCCTCCTCTGGTGCTGATGATCATGCCAGCAGCTTTACCTTAGTCGCCTTCTTGGCATAGCCTATCTTGGCGCTAAATGTGCGGTTGCACGTCAATCAGGAGAGGACACCATCACGGTAATTATATGGGATAGCCGCAGGTGGTCTAGCTATAAGATCATCCCGTTTGGTGTCCAGATCCTCCTTGCGTTTGTGACAAATAAAAAGTAGCCGATGTGTTCATCCGGATTGCCAGCTTCCTGCTGTCAAAATTGGTCGTTTGCGCGGGAGACAAACAAGTCATTTTAGTAAGAGTGTGTGTGAAGAAGTAACTAACACACACTAACATACTTTTACTTCTATAATGGTAGATAGATAGATCATCATCAGCCCATTTAAGTCCCCACTGCTGGGGCACGGGCCTCCCTCAATCACATGAGGGGTAATTGCCATACTCACCACGCTTGGCAGACGGGTTGGCGAGGGTTTTGATATAAATGCAGAGTTTTCCTCCTCTGGTGCTGATGATCATGCCAGCAGCTTTACCTTAGTCGCCTTCTTGGCATAGCCTATCTTGGCGCTAAATGTGCGGTTGCACGTCAATCAGGAGAGGACACCATCACGGTAATTATATGGGATAGCCGCAGGTGGTCTAGCTTTAAGCTCATCCCGTTTGGTGTCCAGATCCTCCTTGCGTTTGAGACAAATAAAAAGACAAATAAAAAGTAGCCGATGAGTTCATCCGGATTGCCAGCTTCCTGCTGTCAAAATTGGTCGTTTGCGCGGGAGACAAACAAGTCATTTTAGTAGGAGTGTGGGTGAAGAAGTAACAAACACACAAGAATCTCCCTTTAATATTGTGTCGTCTTTGTGAATGTTTTGTTCTGTCTTGGTTTTAGATGGTGTTTGGTGCAAAACTCAATTATCAGGATTTAAACTCGCCACACCGGTCAATAACAATTAAAATAACGTGTCTCTCTAATTTCTCGACACTGGCAGAGTTATTATGTGTTCGCCACGGGCAGCACCAGTAGCAGCCACTGATTTAAAAAAAAATAACAAACACACACTAATATACTTTTACTTCTATAATGATGAGATCCGTAGGAGAACTAAGGTCACAGACGTAGCCCAAAGGATTGCATGCCTTAAGTGGCAATGGACAGGGCACATAGCGAGGAGAACAGACGGCCGTTGGGGCGGAAAGGTCCTCGAGTGGAGGTCACGTACAGGAAGTCGAAGCCGTGGCAGGCCTCCTACAAAGTGGACCGACGATCTGATGAAGATCGCGGGAATCCATTGGATGCAGGAGGCACAGGACCGATCTGTGTGGAGAACATTGGGGAAGGCCTATGTCCAGAAGTGGACGTCTATTGGCTGAAATTATGATGATGATGATGATGACTTCTATAATGGTAGATAGATAGATAGATATTCTTTATTGCACAAAAAGAAAATACAAGCATAATACAACAACAACAGACAGTACAATAAGTCTAATTAGTACACATAAGCCCATCGAAACAGTACGTCTAGTCAAGTTAATTATAACATCCACGTTCCGTTATATTAGAGCTATTAGCGAAACGTTCTGAGTATTATGTGCGTAATAACTTCGTTGAATATCATGTAGGTAATCAGTTTAGTAATAATTTGTAAGACAATCGCTTAATAAAAGATTCTAAATATTCTTTGGCAATGACTGCTCAGTTGTGGTGGATGGCAACTCGAAAAGAGCGATTATACTAAACCCAAAGACTCGTGGCAAACGGTAGAGTATTCATTATTTATAAATGAAATATGTACAATTTTTTTTTTAAGAAATAAAATAACCAATAAAATTAAACATCCACTGACTAACGGCCAAAAACAGGCCACTCACCCCCGCCCGCCTCCGACGCAAAGGTGCCCATCACACTCGCCGCATTACCACGCTGAATAGCGATGGCCAGCCTCTGCAACAGAAACGACCCAGAGCGTGAGTCACCTGTCACCTCGCACAATCTACAAATCAAAACTACTGAAAACTAACTACTAAAATCAATGTACAAATTTATCATTTACTACCCTTTTTTTTATGTAATAGGTAGACATACGAACAGACGGATCACCTGATGGTAAGCAATTGCCGCCGCTCATGGACACCCGCGACACCAGTGGAGTCACAAGTGCGCTGCCAACCTTTCAACACCCCGTATCCCCCGGATTGGGCCTCCGGTACTCTCACTTACGCAGCGAAACACAGCACAGTGCTGCTTCACGCAGGTTTTCTGTGCGGCCGTTGTATCACTCCGGTCGAGCCGGCCCATTCATGCCGAAGCTTGGCTCTCCCACGGTAAAAATATTGACCATTTTGAAGAACTTCTCTGTCAAATATAATTAATTACATTCAGACACTGGACAAACTGTACTTGGCGTATGAGACAGGATCACTATCTAAATACGCCATCAGGGCAATCGTTTATCTCAGTCGAGCAAAAAAAGTGGCACAGCCGTACCATCCTTTTCTCAAAACAATTCAGGGTATTTTCGACCACCCTATAATTCCGTTGTGGATAATTCTCACATAATAATAATTCTCACAACATCTCATACGTTGACCTGATTCCATACTAAGTAGCTTAAGCACTTGTGTTACAGATATCAGACAACAGAGGAACACAAATATGTTCGAAATTTCAGTCAATTTGAACCAGTAGTTTAGGAATTCCAACTTATTAAAATTCTGTATTTTGTCACTCACTCACTGATCGAATCACCGATTCACTGATTCACCGATCATCATTAGTTAAAGGCACTTCTAGCAGACATAGAAGCTTCAAATTTGGAACACACATAGAATCTTGTGTCTTAATAATGGGAAAACTATTTTTTTTTTAATTTCTAAATACACCAACTGCATGAATAACTTTGTAATCTCATATAAATATATAGGATTACAAAGTTACGTTTGCCGTTAAAGGTGAAGGTGCCGAAAAGAAAGAAGTAGGTGGACTACAAAAAGAAATGATATCCCATAAAATTTAAAGCTTTTCAAAAAATCCAAGTCTCGCACTCAGTTGTTCTACCGTGAAAAGTTGTGAGATCTATGTTACCAAGTCGGTTATTGACTTGGCAATCGGTTATGTTTTCATGCAATGGAGGAGTCAAATATTCAATAACCGACCAATATTGTGTTATTTAATAAGTGTCATTTAATCAAATGGGCCACCAAAAAGAAGCTTACCGACCGAATAAATGATTCATCAGCAAAAAACCTATTTGCGGAGCAAGTATTTAATACACCGCTGCGATAAAATTTATTTATAATGAAACTATTTTGGCTCGCCTCAGTCTGATGGTAAGCAAAGGAGAAACCACGTTGCAATAGGCCATTTTCATCTATCAACAATAAATTTTGAAATTATATTACTTGTATAGTTTTCATCACGGGAAATGCAAATATAACGTTATTGTCCCATGAAATCCTAAGATAAATTTTATTTTTCAAAATCAAAATTGAAGTTTTAGTATCTGTATGTCACGTGATTTCAAACGCCGACCGCCATGATGTGACGTCATTATACTAAAACATCTTTTTGACATCTTTGTTTACTTACCTACAACGTTCATCGAAATTTTGACATTTCTCAATTTTAGTTCAATGCCCTTTGATTTAGGTATAGTGACGTCATGCGCCGTCACCATCATGGCGGTCGGTGTTTTAGCGCGTATATTTTACGTCACATTTTTGATAATTTTTTATAACATTTAGCAGGCATATTTTGCAGAAATAAAAATAATGCTTGATTATCTAATATATATGAGCATTATAAAAAATATTTGAAAAAATAGGAGAATTCCCTATTACAACGGACACGATCAATCAGTCATTTGCTGATAAATATTATTTTCCTTTCGAAATTATGCTGACATTTTATTGCGAAACAACCTGTTTACGTAGGTATAAATTAATTAAGAACCGTTCCGAATTAAAGCACATTCATTATCTGGGTGAAAAGAAGTGGAGCATCGCTTTAAGATGAATGGGCGAGACCGCCGGATGAATGCCTGGGGAAAATTGAATTGAACGCGGGGCTATCAAGTAAATGATGCCACAAAGAGATGGGTGCAACGGAGATAGCCGCAAAGGCTGCTCAGCGCTGTGTGCCTAATTCAAACAATCTTGAGACCTTTGCATGTAAGTAATTATTTTTATCTCTGTTGTTTGATGTGAATATTTCAAGCGCAAAGTTGAAGTGGGTTTTTTCGTGCTTACAAATATTTAGTATGTAATAGCACATTGTGGTGTAATTGTAATCCATAACTATAATCCTCCACGGATTACGGCTATGGCGGCCAATTTCAACAATCAGTCACGTACGCAGGATATATTATAGTGCTCAAGTGTGTGCGCAAACACAAGTGCACTCTCTATTACCTTACCCTCGAATTCCGATGAGACACCAGCGTGACTCGACCGGAGAGGGATTAGGCGCAGGACTAACGGCTTCACGTGATTTCGAGGGGGTATAAGACCGCCAACTTCCAGACTCCTGGCTGACATTAAGAATTTTTTACCGAAAACTTAGGTACAAATTTTTGACCCGACCTGGGGTTCGAACCCGGAACCTCTTGCGCAGCCTTTGCTTTAGAGAGTGATCCACTACCACCGAGGAAGTCATGCATAACTATGAGATGATATCGGTGGCGTGGCGGCGTTGGAAGCTTAATTTGGGAAATAAAATTAAAAAATATAGCCCAGAAAAATCCAGTTTCTAATTGTCCGTCTATCATATACTATTTTGTCTAAAACTGCACACAACTTATTTTAAATTAAAAACTAACTAGTTAAAAGTTAATTTAAATTAAAATTAATTGATTGATATTCATCAATTAAAAAGTATTTGTAATTGACAATATTCTGATCCCGTTAACCATTCAAGATATAAGATTTTCAAATTAGTTTTTATTGCAATTACATAATTAAAATCAAAGGTGTGAGCTTAGTACTTACTTAGATCACTTGCAGCGAAACATACATATTAGTTAGCCTACATGGTTGGTTATAAATACCAGTCATATTTTCCTAAAACGCTTTTTAATTCGATTCCTTCTGCCCCAGTTTCCCAACATCTGTAATTAATTTCACCCAAACCGCGTTACGTTCGCTAAATTACTCTCTGCGAATAAACAAGGATCCCACAAAAAGTGAGGGGGGGAAGCAAACAGTGAGTCGGTGTTGGCTCTGACACCTTCTGGTTACCAACGGTTACAGTCTAAGGGAGAAGTTCACTAACTTTACCGTGGGAGATCCACGTTTCGGTATGAATGGGCCGGTTTGACTGGAGTGATAAGCGTGAAGCAGTCGTTGCGGTTGTCCATGGGCGGTGGCAATCGCTTAATATCAGGTGATCCGTCTGCTCATCTGCCACCTATCACATAAAAAAAACTTTTCGTAAACAGTTCTTAATCATTTTTAATTTAAACTAATAATATGTCAAATTTGATATAAATAATGTCAAACAAGCTGTTAAGTGTTGTTTAACAGCTGTTTGAAAAAGTGGTGAACCTGGCCCTTAAATTAGTCTGTTTTTAGGGTTCCGTAGCCAAAATGGCAAAAACGGAACCCTTATAGTTTCGTCATGTCCGTCTGTCCGTCTGTCCGTCTGTCCGTCTGTCACAGCCGATTTACTCGGAAACTATAAGTACTACAGTGATGAAATTTGATGGAAATATGTGTTGTATGAACCGCTACAAAAATATGACACTAAATAGTAAAAAAAAGAATTGGGGGTGGGGCCCCCCATACATGTAACTGAGGGATGAAATTTTTTTTTTCGATGTACATACCCGTGTGGGGTATCAATGGAAAGGTCTTTTAAAATGATATGAAGTTTTCTAAAAAACATTTTTCTTAAAGTGAACGGTTTTTGAGATATCAGCTCTCAAAGTCGTAAAAAGTATGTCCCCCCCCCTCTATTTTTATAACTACGGGGTATAAAATTCTAAAAAAAATAGAGGTGATGCATGCTAATTAACTCTTTCAACGATTTTTGGTTTGATCAAAGTATCTCTTATAGTTTTTGAGATAGGTTGATTTAACTGTAATTTTGGACTTTGCTGCTACGGAACCCTTTGTGCGCGAGCCCGACTCGCACTTGGCCGGTTTTTCTTATTCTTTATTCTCATATAACTTTCACATATATCTTTTTGAAATCGGCGTCTCGTAAATTTTTTAATTTATTTACAACTTCCTTGATGTTGTATATAAATTTAAACTTAAATAATTACAACTTCCTTGATGTTGTATATAAATTTAAACTTAAATAAATTAAAATAACATCATATTTATTGTCCACTTGTGCAGACCATAATTATGTTGGATTTTATCTGGCCAACATTTTTGTACTCACCGAATTATGCAATTGGTTTTTTTTTGGTACATAGCTTGACCACAATCGCACCTATGTGGCGACGATGCGGTCTAGGGTGATACGCGTTTGTCTAAAAGATGCCTGTTCACTCTTTCCTAAAAGAAGTCCAAATTATAGTGGTCAGGAAAAACAGAACTTGGCAGGGAGTTCCATTGCTTTGCCGTTCGCATATAAATGTAGAAGCGAATCGCTTTGTGCAGATAAGGGGTAGTTCCACCACAAAATAATGAAAGCCCTCACCGCGCCTTATCGTCTAGTGATGGAATTGGCCGGAAGGGATCAAATTATGTAGAGCCTCCGCACACTCCCCGAAATAAATCCGGTAGAAGACCGAAAGGCATGCCACACGTCGACGGTGGTCCAGGCGTCATCACCGATGAGCCTCTTCGCACGTAGCTATATTGAGTCAAGAGATCTTACCATGAGTTTGAAATACTTTCCTCGCTATCCAAAACTATTGCTCTGTCTCTTTCACATGCACCACAATGAAAGAGACAAAGCGATAGTTTTCGATAGCGAGAACAGTTTTTCAAACTCATGGTAAGGGTACAGAGCGTCTAACTGATACCGGCAAAACCGTCCTAGAGGTGACAGCAGTACTCCAAGCTGTCTGTACCACAAAAAGCAGAAACAATGTTTTTGTTGAAATAATTACTATTTCAGTACTACTCAAGTATATTCAGCTGAAAAGAGATGTTTTTGAACATGATCATAACCCTCGTCGCAAATATAATTTAGCTCTTCCAACACCCAAAATGGAAATGTTCAGAAATAGTCCACAATACAGATGTATAAAAATATACAATAAACTACCGAACAATTTGAAATGCCAAGAAAACATAAATTCATTCAGCAAAACACTTAAACTATTACTTTTACAATGTGCAAAGGAGGCTCAAAGTCACCCAGAGAGCAATGGAGAGAGCTATGCTCGGAGTCTCCCTGCGTGACCGTATCAGAAATGATCAGATCCGCAGGAGAACTAAGGTTACAGACATAGCCCAAATGATTGCATGCCTCAAGTGGCAATGGGCAGGGCACATAGCGAGGAGAACAGACGGCCGTTGGGGCAGAAAGGTCCTAGAGTGGAGGACACGCACAGGAAGTCGCAGCCGTGGCAGGCCCCCCACAAGGTGGACCGACGATCTGGTGAAGATCGCGGGAATCCATTGGATGCGGGCGGCACAGGACCGATCTGTGTGGAGAACATTGGGGGAGGCCTATGTCCGGTAGTGGACGTCTATTGGCTGAAATGATGATGATTACTTTTAAGAAAATCATATTACAGTGTCGAAGAATTTTTCAATGACAAAAAGATTAGCATTATATAAATACAAACATGTCTGAATTTAATTATTCAATGTAAAATTAGCACTTCTAGGTATTAGGATAAATAAAATATTGTATTAATAATAGATAAGCGGTAAGTAGTTGTAGTAATCTGTCATAAAATGTATTGTAACTAATACTAAACTCTTGCCATACTCTAACATTACAGGGTCCATGTATTACGATAGTTATGTATGATATTTATGTAACTTGTATATTGTATATACAACCTTGCGGATAAAGAATGGGATCAGAAATGGCGGCGCATCTATTCACTTCTCGCTCGCACACATATTTGCGTATATACTCGCACTCGTTGGGTGCGAGTATAGACGCAAATAGTGTGCGAGTCCGCCATTTCTGATCCCATTCTTAATCCGCACAGGTTGTATATGGTGCAAGAAAGAAAAAAATAAAATAGCGATTTGACTACAACTTTCTTACACAGTAGGTAAAGTCGTAAATTGTGACAAGAGAGACCTACTAAAAATCTTCTTCATGCAGCTGAGTAGATTACATTATACTGTACATTACATTACATTGACTGCCTCGGTGGCGCAGTGGTTAGTGGATCGCATTTTAAAGCGACGGCTACGCAAGAGGTCCCGGTATCGATCCCCGGTTCGGGCCAAAAATTTGTACCTAAGTTTTCTGTAAGAAATTCTTAGTGGGAGACCGGAGTTTGGAAGTTCGGTCTTGTACCCCCGTGCTTTGGAAAGCACGCTAAGTAGTTGGTCCTGCGCTCGATCCCCTCCGGTCGTGGCACAGTAGTCTCCCATATCGGAATATGAGGGTAAGGGAATAGAGATTGCACTTGTATATGCGCACACACTTGAGCATTAGCCGCCGCAGCCGTAATCGGTTAGAGGATATTATTATTATTATACTGTACAACATCAAAACTTTTCATTTTATACGACTATTTTAGTTTATGAAATAAATTGCTAACATGAGTAAAAATTTATAAAACCAGTTAAATGAAAACGATGAATACAAATTAGCTCAAAGTAATTTCACCTCAATCTCGTAAATACATGAAAGCCAGCGAGTGGCCCAGAAATATTCACTGACCGTTTAAACGAAGTGAATCCGCAAAAACTCCGCTACTCCTCGCAGCCTATTCAGGGGCTCGTTTAAGAACAGTTCAGCTCCAATCTCTAAAAACACCAGCATGTAATTAAATTTCAGGGATGGCAATGGGGGCTTTAAATAATCAACTTAAGTATTCTGGGATAAGCCTGAAAGTTGTATGGCAAGATCACTTACAGCGGTAAATTTTACACTGAATAACTAACCTAACTCAGTGAGTAAGGGTAAAAAAAAAGTGTCAGGCTATAAACTGTCTCACTGCAGGACAAAGGCCTCCATCATATAAATCAAGTTATCGCTACTATAATGGGGTTAGGCTTAATCACCACGCTAGCCTAATGCTAATTGGTGGTCACAATCCCGAGCTATGTTCGATAAATACGAAACATACTTTTTGCTCAACCTCAAGCTCAATCGAATCTAGGACACCGAGATCACGGCCGGAATTCACGGAATCGGAGGAAAATTCACCTGTCGCATCCGAAAGATCCAAACACAGCGCGTGTAAAGAAAGGGACGGGGATAAATATGCGGTCGTGAATTCGGTTTCGTTATAGGTTTATCCTCCTCCTCTTCATAATAGGTATCGCAAATAAAGTCAACTTAGCATGTTAGATCTATGTACGCGAAAAAAAAACATCTGTTTCATACATTATTGCCTATTTTGTATGGAACAGGTGATAATTTTTTCACTCGTATAGTTGATCTAACACGCTGAATGGACTTTATTCACGATACCTGTTATGTACTTTATTTTATTTTCTTTATTGCGAGGAAACATACAGTACTTAAAATAACACTATTTAAAACACAAAAGCATAATTCCATTCATTTATCATACAAAATTCATATGACATTATTATATTCCCATTATTTTTTTAACTTATGCAAGATGTGGTTATCTCTAATTGTAAGTGCAGTTAAAATTAATAATTCTATGTCACTGTGATAATAATTATGTATTGCTGTTTCTTATGTTGATAATCCAATAAATAAATAAATAATTAAATAAATAATCTTAAACCAATTAAGTTTCCACTAATAACTAATATTATGAAAACTGCAACATGATGTTCGTACCTAATATAAATAAAAAGGAAAAATCGAACTATTGACAAATATCTACTTTGTAAAATCGGGAGACAATTTACCCACAACAGCCTTTTTATACGCTCGCAGTGTAGTGTTAAATAGATCTAAGTCACAAAAATCGCTGTTATAATTACGACAGGAGTGCAACAGAAAGGTGTGACGGTGTATGATGTATAAATTCCGTTCCATTAAATTCTGACAGCCCTGAGTTCTGACTAAAGCAGTCCTGTTAGGCGCGTCGCCCACACGACAGACAAAACGGAGTCGAGGTGTGGTCGAGACGAGATTTAGTTTAGCATTGGTCTCTACGTAGGGTCGAGGCGCGGGCGGTTATGCATCCTTCTCATTTTAAATAATTCATACTCACTAAATGAAATGGCAAAATTACGGCGAAGTCGTGGCTCAGGCACTCTTGCGCCTCGACACCACACTGTCGCCACCTCGACGCCACCCCGCCTTCACCTCACCCATGCCTCGACTCCAGTATGAGAGCGCACGCCATTTATTTGTGAGAAACCTTAGGTCCAGTGCGCCGCTTATGCGCCTCTGCTTCTACTCCGTTCCGCCTCGATTGTTGAGTGGGCGACCGCCTTAACAAGCTCATCAGTATTTCTGAACAGATACGACCTGGTGATCTTTGAGAAAAGATGTACATGGGCGGCGGTAATCACTTACCACCAGGTGAACCGTCTGCTCGTTTGTACGCTATCATGTAAAAAAAAGCTCACTAAATTACTCACCGCGAGTATCATGGTACAGTCGCTTGCAATTAAATGTAAACACCTCGATTCTTAATACCGAATAATAAGATTCATATTTGAATGAGGTTGTATACTTATTAGAGCACGTGACTGTACACGTATCTCACAAAAAGCAATTTGGTAACCAGTGCATAGTGGCGGGCAACTCCGCGCGGAGAGCATATGTGCGGCTGAGTAAAAACTCGGGAAGGCGACCAGTTACTGTGTGAATTAATCACTGTTTTTTTAACGGGCACACTAGGGGGCGTAGTTGGGCGAACTTGGTGAGCTTAATACCAGCGCTGCAGCAGCTTCTAGCAGTTTCAACACATGCTGAGGTTGGACCTTATTGACCACTTGATTCGGTTGTTAATCGTTCATGCAGCAGATGACCTACATATTATTTGTTCCTTTCTGTCTTAATGTTAACATCTTGTTGTAATTGTATTCGTGTATGTTGTCTGTGGTATATGCGCATCACTACTTTGTCTGTGGTTCTCACTCGGAATAAACAGTTGTATGGACGGACGTCTTTTATTCTCCAGTGGCGACGAGGATTGTATGGGAATAAATGTTTCACTTACCTAATATCTATACTACTGGCAAAGACTCGCGGCAGACAATAGAGTATTTCATTAATTATAATAAATCATTAATATGACAGTTAAGTTTTTCGAAATAGTCAGTAAGTTTAAAAGGAAGTTACAGTAACTTCCTGTAACAGTAACTGTTACACTCTAGCAAAACACTCGTGGCAGTCGGTGTCATATTTCATTTATAGTAAATAAATTAATACTTTACCATCTGCCGGGAGTCTTTGGGTGTAGTATAAATATCATAATTTCAATTTTGGTCTGAATACTTCTCTAGTACGAAATTCTAACAATATGTGATATCATGGCTCACTTTACAAAGAGATCTGGTACACATTAGTACAAAATTATGTAAACACGTATAAATCACACAATAGTTCGCGGATTGTTAGTGTAATGTATAGGCTACCTCAAATAGAGAGTACACTAATAATCCGCGAACTGGTAAAAGACCGCATTTGTCGGGAGCGCAACGAACCGAGTCTCTGTTCCTCATTTTTAGCTTCTTACGCGGAAAAAGAGGCTCTGTTTTTGAACAAAAAAATGAAAAACATCGAGATGACAACATTTTAAGGTTTGAGCGCCATGGGAGGCACCAAAACCTAAATGTTTATTTGTGTCTGGTCTGATGGCAGTCAATGTGTTAAAAAAATTAAATCCGCCTTTCATATATATTTTTAGACACTTTGTGGTACGTGCTTATTTAAAAACTCATGAATGCTTGCTACGACACTTCTTCCAACTACGGCGTAGCACGCCAAGTGAGGACTGTGCTACGATCACGGTCGTAGCACAGTAGTCTGTCCTAATCACAGATCACCCCCAATAGATACCGCATAGAAGGCCGGAAAAAGTCACCAATCATAGTTGCATTTGCTACTCTAAGTCTCGATTGCTGGGAACGCTACTTCACTTGTGACCAAGTAACAGACCCGTGCGTTACGCGTATTTAAATACTCTAAAAAATACTTTTATTACGTACGAAAATGGCATTATGTGCTATAAAATGGTGTGAAAAATCGAAAAGAAAATCAAATTTTCAAAAAAATGGTATCACATTCCACTCACACAAATCATTTTAATTGACCACTCCTAAAAAGCTCAAGTTATAATGGACAATAGAAGAAATCGTGCGTTTTAAAACAAGCACGGGTTGATGTCTTTTGGAAAAATCTCTTTTTCTCATGTGAGTTTTACAATAAGCTATCTCTTTTTGACAAAATACTAGTGATTACCTAGTACAAACTTTATCGATGAATGCATCGATATCATGGTTTCTAGCTTTCGTTTGTATGTGTTTTTTTTTTCAATTATAATTTATACGGCAATCCCAGTCCAGCACTTAAGCGATAAAAATCCTCTGCCTAGGTTATGGGTATTGAAGGAGAATTTTAGGTGCCGCTTAACTTTAATCCTATAATATTGAAATACACTTAAGGTGACGGGTAGCGTCAACTAGCGACACCAATCGTTTTTTTTTTTCATGCTTTTTAGCGTCTCATTTTTCGGCAGTAAGAATCATTCTATATTAAAAATCATTATCGTAATTAAATTGTGTCAAGGGTTGAATCATATTTTACCAAAATGGTCGTGCACATGGCTTCGTGTCCGTAAACACGATCCCCCACCGTGGAAGATGAGAGGGTGCCCAGGGGTTTTAATCGGTCGCCATCATGCCAGGGGAGTCCGACATAACGTATGTGTAACGCATTTACCCTGGGACAACAAATAAAATCTACCAAGAAGGTCATGGCGAATCAAGCACTTAAAAATTATTCACTTATTATACTCCGTAAACTTTAACTTGACCTTTCTTTATCATTCTAATCAAGAATAATAGATTTTATTACTATATACCTAAAAATCATATTCTGTGACACCAATAGCTCTAGAACAGCCATCCGGAACGTAAAGTATGAGGGTTGGAGTCCAGCCTGAAGATGCGATGGACATTCTATTATACTTATAAATTATATAACAATAAAAAACACTTTTAATGCTCACGCAAATTTGCTCCCGTGTACTTAAGATACTCGATGCAAACCAACGACCCTTTACCGCGTTTTAAATGAAAAAAACATTCTCTGACCCCCGTTATAAATGTGGGCAATTTGAGCCGCGGGCGACCCGAGCGTGGCTACAAAAATATATTATGTGCCCACATTTTGCCCAAGTTTCTCATGCGCACTAGTCTATGTACGAGGTACATTATTTCTTTGCCCATGAACTTTCAGATGCATGGGGAAAAGGGACGATAGTAAGTACCGAACAGTTTTCCATAATATTTTATCTTCTACTATATTATCATAATACAAATCGCTGTTTCACAGCACGCCGTTTCAAGGTACGCCAGTTTGTAGCACGCCATTTCACAACAGACCATTTTACAGCAGACTGTTTAACAGCTTGCCATTCCACAGCACGCCGTTTCACAACGGGCCATTCTATAGTAGATTGTTTCGTCGCTCGCCATTTCACAGCACGCCGTTTCACAGCACGCCGTTTCACAACACGCCGTTTCACAGCACGCCGTTTCACAGCACGCCGTTTCAAAGCACGCCGTTTCAAAAGCACGCCGTTTCACAGCACGCCGTTTCAAAGCACGCCGTTTCACAGCACGCCGTTTCACAACAGGCCATTCGACAGAAGACTGTTTCACAGCTCGCCATTTCACAGCACACTGTTTCATAGCACCCCGTTTCACAGCACGCCGTTTCACAACAGGCCATTCGACAGCAGACTGTTTCACATCTCGCCATTTCAGAGCACACTGTTTCACAACACACTGTTTCACAGCACCCCGTTTCACAGCACGCCGTTTCACAATAGGGCGTTTGACAGCATACTGTTTTACAGCACGCCATTTAATAGCACGCCGTTTCACAGCAGGCTCGCTGCCTACATCGATTGCTTAAAAGGCTAAGCACACATGTGCGCAAAGCGGCCTCGGCCACAGTGGTCTCGCGTGATTCAGAGTGTCACAGAAACAGAGATGTGGAACGTGTGTCGGAGAGAAATGATACGATATACTACTACAAATGATCATCCGATATTCATAACTTGCTGAAGATTACATAGTATTAGATTTTGGTAAATTATTGACTATATTCGAAATATCACAACTATAAGACCATATCATCATCATCACTTCAGCCAATAGACGTCCACTGCTAAACGTAGACCTCCCCCAATGTTCTCCACACAGATCGATCCTGTGCCGCACGCATCCGATGGATTCCCGCGATCTTCACCAGATCGTCGGTCCACCCTATGGGGGGCCTGCCACGTACCACGTAAGACCATATACGTGGTGGTTAAACAAGTCTCACGTTTTTCCAATCCAAAATTCAATGTTCAATTTACATTATAGCTATACTTTAAAAATTATGATAAGATAATAGACAAATAGAAATCGAATAAACACTGACATTGGTGGAACCATACGTGCGGCCGCAACCATCATCATCATCATCAGCCCATTTAAGTCCCCACTGCTGGGGCACGGGCCTCCCTCAATCACATGAGAGGTAATTGCCATACTCACTACGCTTGGCAGACGGGTTGGCGAGGGTTTTGATATAAATGCAGAGTTTTCCTTCTCTCGGTGCTGATGATCATGCCAGCAGCTTTACCTTTGTCGCCTTTTACGTCACCTCGGTAAGAGTGAGGGTGTCCTATTCTACTCTGCCGTAACCATGCGCGGGATTTATTACAATAAAAAAATAGAAACCCAATACCAAAACCCAACCAAGCAGGCTTTTCCGCAGCTCCCATTGAAGATCCTTTAGAAAACACTCAAGTATGAAGCATCAGGTTCATATCCCGAATCACAAAGGCCTCAACAATATAATAATAGGCCAATAAAACCAACTTTCAGGGTCAGCGAATGCAATTTTCCCAGCAAATTGAACTCCTTTCAATAAAGTTAAGCTTTTATTATTTCCAGGACGATGGAGAAAAAATGCGGAACAGCGGAACAGATGCGTGCGTACAAGTTTTGTGGCGTCACCAAAAAGTTTCTATTAATAAGCTAAAGGTACATACAGTTTAGTAGATACGACTAATTCGTTATATGTAGGTTCGTGCTTTTCAAATCGTCTTGTATCTTATAGAGTGATTATCTTATATTGCACAAGAAAAGTACAAAATATGGGATGGAAAGACACACGGGAGAGCGTATTGATGATGGGAGGAAATCATGAGATGTTTTATTCCACGACGGCTGTTACCTATTCTTGACCCTCACCCAGTTTCTATAAATCTTAGTAAATTGCAAACCAGATAAACCCCCTAAAAATTCTCCCAAAGAACTACATGTGTTCATGATTATAATTTTATGGGTATGTCAGGTTCATTTCTACAAACACTCCTTGTGTTTGTAGAAATCAATTTATAAGATACAAGACGATTTGAAAAAAAAATTTTAGAAACGAGCCATTAACTTCCTAAAAGGCCGGTGATACATCTCTTTACTGGTGCGGCTGATGTCTATGAGCAGCGGTGATTACTTGACATCAGGTAGCCCGCTTTCTCATTTGTGTACCTTTCTCATTTTTAAATTTGAACTGACAAACGTTGCCAAAGAATAGGGATCAGTGGTGGCTGTTACGGGAGGCCTTTGCCCAACAGAACAGGGGGATAATTCGAGCTAACCTTTCCCATAAAAAATTAAAATATAGGAATACACATTATGAACGCTATAAACACAAACGCTATAATAGTGGTTTAAATACCGGGCCATGATCTCGGGGTCTTGGGTTCCATTCACGGGTCGAGCTAAAAGTATGTTTCGTGTTTTTCGAACATTGCTCGGGTTTGTGATCACCAATCCGCATTAGGCAAGCGTGGTGATGAAGCCTAATCCCATTTTCATCTTCATCAGGCCTTTTCCCTGCAGTGGGACAGTTAAAAGGCTGATACATTTTACATTCTGAAGCTCTTTTCAATAATTTTTAAAACGTGTAACCATGATTCAGTTGGTCTGGTTCGTCAAGAGTTGCAAAGGTCAGACGTCAGTCGCTTTATTGTGATTACCAAAGACCTCAAATCCTGAATCATGGTCTAAACCTACACAGGGCTTAAGCAACTGGATAATACACGCAAATATTTTTGAAGCTCATAAGTTTAATCAATGTCAAAATCAGTAGATTTATTAGCTATCTCACAAAGGAGGTTGTATTATCGAAGGCATGTCGAAATGGCCGACAGATCACAGGACATCCGCGTATTATTAAGAGGCATGATTAAAAATTCCTCTGCTATCCGCCTTTGAGTAAGCCAAGCTCTTTATACTAAATGGCTACGTACTTAATTCCTCTGATAATATTATTAGAAGGAAAGTCCTCCTCGTCTTAGCGTGTAATCCCCGGTTTCGTCGAAAGCTCTGGAGCCAGGGGTACGCTTGGCCCATGATTCTGGATTTGGGGAGTCTGGTAATTATAATGATGAGACTGCCGTCTTACATTTGCAACCCCTTGACAGGGGAACCAGATCAACTAAATCACGTTACACGTTTCAGAAACTATTTGAAACATGCAGGTGTTCTCACGCTGTCTTCACTCACTACCAAGCTAATGATAAAATACGCACATAGATTTAAAAAAACAAAGACTGCATGCTCGGAACCACGACCCGCCCTATGGTGGGCGAGTTCTTATTAACTGAGCAAACATCATTCAGAATTTAAAAAATTAAATTGTAAATTTAAAAAACCCCCGACGCAGCTAAAGCTCTTTCATTTGATACCTACCTATATTGAGGCAGTTGGTACAACAAATAGGTTATTCGTAATTTTCTGACGTCGGCCATCTTGGATTTAAATTTTTTTACAATTAATATATTCTGCTACTCAAGCCCTTTTATATGATACCCATGTTGTGGGAGTTGTGTTAAAACATAAAATCCAAATCTTTGTGACGGCGGCCATCTTGGATCGATTTTTATTCAACATATTCAACATAGCTAAGAACACTCCCTCCTTATTCATCTTAAAAAAAAAAACAAAATCAAAATCGGTTAATTTGTTCGGGAGCTACGATTCCATAGACAGACGCACAGACACACAGATACGTCAAACTTATAACACTCCGTCGTTTTTGCGTCGGGGGTGCGTTAAAAGAAAGTTCAAAACAAAAGAAAGTTATTATTCGTTCGTATACTTACTGTTTATTCGTTGTTGGCGTAGCGGTCAGTGGGTCGCACTATAAAGTGACGGTTGCGCAAGAGGTCTCGGGTTCATCCCCGGGTCGGCCCAGAAATTTGTACCTAAGTTTTCGGTAAGAAATTCTTAGTGTCAGTCCGGAGTCTGGAAGTTGGCGGTCTTGTACCCTCGTGCCTCGGAAAGCACGTTAAGCCGTTAGTCCTGCGCGCAATCCCTCTCCGGTCGTGTCACGCTGGTGTCCCAACGGAATCGAGGGTAAGGGAATAGAGAGTGCACTTGTGTTTGCGCACACACTTGAGCACTATAATATATCCTGCGTACGTGGCTGATCGTTGAGACTAGCCGCTGTAGCCGTGATCGGTAGGAGGATATTGCATTACCTATAATTGACTGCTTCGGTGTGCGCAGTGGTTAGTGCGTCGCACCTAAAAGCGACGGCTGGGCTGTAGATCCCTGGTTAAAACATTCTCAGTGTCAACCCGGAGTCTGGAAGTTGGTATATTGAAGTTGGCGGTCATGTACCCCCCTGCCTCGGAAAGCGCGTTTATCCGTTCGTCCTGCGCCTGATCCCTCTTTGGTCAGTGTCAGAAACGGTGTCTCATTGAAATATGTAAGGGAATACAGAGTGCACTCGTGTCTGCGCAAACACTTGCGCATTATAGTCCTGTGTCAATGGATGATTGCTCAGATTAGCCTCCATAACCGAAATATCGGTTTGGAGGACTATCAATAAACATTAGTCCATAGATAGTAACATACATATGGGCACTATGGGACCCTAAATCGCTCCTGGTCCGAAACGTACATGGTTATTTTTTAAAACGATAACCTTGTTAGAAATTTCATTTAGGTAATACCGTAATCCCTCTGCCACTGTATTAATGACATGACAAGATACATAACAACTGTTATTGGCAGCCCGTTGTCCTGCTAAGCTGTTGATCCGCCTTTATGCCACAATATTTTATTTGCATACAATGTTAAATACAGAGATGGTTCAATTAATTTATAGGACGAGATTTTAGGCCATGTCAGTCTCCTTTATTTCTACCATTAGCTCGGGGGTGAGGGAAAAGATCGTGAGGAAATCTGCATATCTCGGAACAATATTTGTGATAATATACTCTGAACGTGACGAGAAGTCTTCTCGTCACCCATCCCTCAAAGTCTTAAGTCAAAAGTCTTCGCGTGCCAGTGCGTCCTTCCGGTCATGACTTACGGTGCCGAGACGTGGACACTCACGGCTGGACTAGTCCACCGTTTCAAAGTCGCTCAAAGAGCTATGTAAAGGGCTATGCTCGGAGTATCTCTGAAGGACCGCATCAGAAATGATGAAATCCGACAGAGAACCAGAGTCAACGACATAGCCCACCAAATTAGCAAACTGAAGTGGCAGTGGGCTGGTCATATTAGCCGCAGAACTGACAGCCGTTGGAGCCGTAAAGTCCTTGAGTGGAGACCGCGACTCGGAAAGCGTAGTGTACGACGCCCTGCGACAAGATAGGATGTTGACATTCGAAGGCTGGCTGGTGTGGGCTCGATGAGAGTGGCCGAAAATCGGGAGCAGTGGCGTGCATTAGGGGAGACCTATGTCCAGCAGTGGACGAGTGTGGGTTGCTGATGACTCTGAACGTGTGGCGTAATCATGATTGAGTTGCTCTATTTCCCATATCTAAGTTTTGCAAAGACAGTCGCTTCATTGTAATAACCATACTTCCTGAATCCTGAATCATGGTCCAAGCGCACCCATTGCTCCAAAGCGACAGCTCTGGCTGCAGCTGGGAATTGCCGTTTAGATGAGAGTGGGGGTGAGGGTCAGTCTCCTTGATGTTATATTGATTTAAGCGTCCAGTGGCATGAGCCTCAGCAATCGTCAGGTTTAACCGACTGATTACGTGCCGGGGTTCTATTTTGATGACACACATTATTGATATCGTTGTTTGATCCCCATCCCAGACAAACTTTCGTGTGAAGAACACTTGGGTTTGTTCAGTGTCTGGATATACTCAAGTATTGTACATCGTTTACATCGAGAAAACCTCATAATACAAATACGGATCGTAAATGAAGTCCATTTAGCATATTAGATCAACAAAATAAGGGAAAAAAAAATCTGCTGTTCTATACAAAATAGAATCTCCACCTGTCAATCATGGATTGACCAGAGTTTTTTTTTTTGCTTATTTTGTTGATCTAACATTAGCATGTTATCAATCATAATCATGTCGTTAATTATGTTCATCATCATCATCAGCCCATTTAAGTCCCCACTGCTGGGGCACGGGCCTCCCTCAATCACATGAGGGGTAATTGCCATACTCACCACGCTTGGCAGACGGGTTGGCGAGGGTTTTGATATAAATGCAGAGTTTTCCTTCTCTGGGTGCTGATGATCATGCGAGCAGCTTTACCTTAGTCGCCTTTTACGACACCTCGGTAAGAGTGAGGGTGGCCTATTCTACTCTGCCGGGGACCACACGGCCAATTATGTTATCATTGCTAAATGACATTAGCATGTTATCATTTAGCAATGGACTTCATTCACGACTATAAGAGGTTTTTAGGAAGTAAACAATAAAAAATAACGGTGTATTTATCATTCCTCTGTTAGCTGTAGGGCCTGCAAAAGAAATTGATTACATACGCTCGAAAAACATCCCCCTCCTTTCTCCGGCAGTCGGTTGAAAATACATGAACACCTAACGTACACGATTCTCGTGTGTATCTAGGATTAAGTCAATTTCAATAGATTAAGTCAGTTCAAAGAGAAATTAATTATTCAGATATTTGCTAACTTTCAACAATAATCGTAACTATGTAAATCGAAAACGCTTAACGCGAATTGCGACGCAGGATTCAGGCAAAACCACAATCTAGGCCATTGTTATATGCCCTTCTTTGACTCTTTACCCTTCTTTTTATAAGGATATAATTATGATATTAAGATAATAATACGCAGCCGTGGTAGGCCCTCCGCAAGGTGGACCGACGATCTGGTGAAGATCGCGGGAATCCATTTATGCGCGTGGCACAGGACGTATCTGTGTGGAGAACATTGGGGGAGGCCTATGTCCAGCAGTGGACGTCTATTGGCTGAAATGATCATGAATTTGCTATTATTGTAAAATTGAAATTGAAGGTACAAAAAGTTTGAGTCATGTGACTCGGTATCTGTAGTGAGCCGAAAATCAGTGTTTTGCTCTCTGAGTAAAAACTGCACTGAGCTTTGATCCACTTGCACTGCTGCGGCACACATGCAGAAAAATTAGGAAAGTGTTTCTTAAACACTTTAATTTATGGTTCATTTTATTTTAAAGTTTAAAATCTTATGCAAGTGTGTCCTTTAATGCAATAAATTGATTATCTATCTATCTTTCTTCTTTTTAGAAATACTGAATCGGTGACCTTATCAATCGGCATTCTGGGTAAAAAGTAAAGGGTAAGATTTACACAGCTGAAGCGGCCGGAGATAACTAGAGACTTGGAAACTTGAATAACAGAAAATGTAATTATTCACGTTGATCAATGTTTTCTATGACATTATCTCGTAACATTATTGTAAACCTACTTTATACACAACCAATTATTATTTAAAAGATGTTTACAAATACATTTGTTAACCCCCGACGAAAAATCGACGGGGTATTATTTATGTCCAATATTGTGTGAAGCAAAATAATAAATGTACCTTTTTCATGAGAAAGGGAGGCAAACTTGCAATCTAGCCACCTGATGGTGAGTGATTACCGCCGCCCAGGGACATCACACCAGAAATTAGTATCTAAAACAAAAATGTGTTAACTATTTTATTTCATTCGAATACAGCCAATATTTTTTCTGAATTTGCTTTATCTCCGCTCAATTTCATCCACTGAAATTCAAAAAAAAATTATTTAGTTAAGTCCCTTCAGGACACATGAAAGCAACAACATGTCAATGCTTTAACATGAGGCCTGTACCCGAGTGTGTGTTTATTAATATAAAACAAAGGACAGTGTGTGATGAGTAAGCTCCCCGATCCGAGCAATTTTGACAGGATTAATTTGGCGTTATCGCTTAATTTACGTGCGGGAGTGTAATGGCACGCACATAAGCTGCGTCATTGGCCAAGATTACGCGACGTGACACGCCTGACATAAGCCGGACAAACTTCCTAGAATCTTTGTAGATTCTAGTAAAAAAGAGTTTAATGCTAAAACATCTTTTTTGATACTTATATTTTTTCTTTTTTTTAGCTGACTTGTAGCGTACGGCTATAATACTACGGATAGACTTCTATCAATGTACCTACGAGTAAAGTGATTATGACACACGATGTAATGGTGAAATTGACAGGTGATTTGAGCTGTATCATTTTAGTAAGTATCAACACCATCCAAAAATAACATACACACCAATAACATACAGACCACACAGTAGCAGGGTGGATTTATTTTCCGCGTAAAATTATATATTTTTGAATTACCTACTTAATTATTTTTTTTGTGATATAGGTGGCAGATGAGCCGACGGATCACCTGATGGTAAGCGTTTACCGCCGCCCATGGACACCTGCAACACCAGTGGTGTAACCAGTGCGCTGCTTACCTTTTAACCCCCTTCCCCTGGATTGGGCCTCCGGTACCCTCAATCACGCAGCAAAACACAGCGTATGCACTGCTTCACGCCGGTTTTTTTTATGTAATAGGTAGGCAGACGAACAGACGGATCACCTGATGGTAAGCAATTGCCGCCGCCCATGGACACCCGTGACACCAGTGGAGTCACAAGTGCGCTGCCAACCTTTAAACCCCCCCTATCCCCCGGATTGGGGCTCCAGTACCCTCACTCACGCAGCGAAACACAGCACAGTGCTGTTTCACAAACAGTGGTTTACAAACAAATAACAATTATTAGTACAAAGAGTGTGTTAATTTTTATAATAGTACTACTCGTAGACTATTATTTTTGTATTTAACTCGAGCAATAGGCTGACGTAAAACCCAGCATTGTGGACAAACCTCAGCGGTTTATACAATGCCATTAACGTGATTGTTTGTCAAAAGTCTTTGTATGTGATAATAAATAGAAAAAAAAATACAAATGTGTGTTAAGAAGAGAAGGCTAGTCGATGTGAAGTAAGTAAAAAAAATATCGGATTCAAATTCCCGTAACCTAAACTCACTGAAAACCTTTCCCGTACTAAAAATAAGCAAGCTAACATTTACACGAATAATTAAAGAAGCTAGGTCAATCCACTTTTAACAGTAAGTGCCTATACGTCTAGAAATAAATCAAAATCGCAAGCACAAAGAACTGTGTAGGTAAGCCCTGTGATCCAGGGCTGGCGCGCGCCGTCACGCGCTCGGCGGTAATCTTCAATCACGAGAGATTATTCACCTAATTAATGTTGACCACATATGTTGTCTTTGGAACGGTTAATTATTAGCTATGAAGTATACGGTCGCGTCTCCACGCGAGTCACGTGAAGTTACCCTTTTTGGACTTTGGACCGTCCATATGTTTGAGACACAAGTATAATACAATTTCGACCGCGGCAGAGCCATGCTTAGACATGAATGGGCCGACTCGACCGGAGTGATACCACGGCCTCACAGAAAACCGGCGTGTAGCAGCACTGTGCTGCTTCGTTGCGTGAGTGAGTCCGGAAAGGGGTGTTTAAAGGTTGGCAGCGAACTTGTGACTCCACTGGTGTTAGCTGGTGTCCATGGCCGGCGACAATCGCTTACCATTAGGTGATCCATCTGCTCATCTGCCACCTATACCATAGAAAAATCACTTTGCGGATAACTCGAATTGACGCCATCTGCACGGTTCAAATCGAGAAAGCTAACTTAGTGTTAGCTTGGTTTACGTAGCTGATGCAATTTTAATTCAAAGCCATAATTCATATTACATCTCAAGTAACTAGTCCTATTGTCTACCTTTTTGTTTCTATATTTAACTCGATTTTATTATTATTTCAATTAAATTAAGATAGCTCTAAATATCTGTAATACAAGATTCTCTTACAGGTAATAATAATTCTGTATATATTTAACTATGTGTGACCATCTGTAAAATTAACTCTATATATGATTAATTAAAGTTTATTTTATTATTTACCTCCTACATTGATCTGATTCTGTAATAAAATAGGGACAATTTTTTAACCCGTAGTTACCTTTTGGTTAACCAAAAGGTAACTACGGATCTATTGATTAGAATCAATAGGCATAGTGACGGACTATTCCTTGTACTTAAACATATTTTGGCGACATTTGACTATGGAACTGTACAATGCCATTGGAGCATCTCCGTTCTTCCACTACTCCACCAGGCAGACCCTCAATCGACACCGGTACATTGTAGAAATACCAAAAGTCCGCACAAAGAGGTTTGAATCCTGTTTCCTTATTCGTACTGCGAAACAGTGGAATCAGTTGCCTGAGGAGGTGTTCCCTAGAGGCTACAATTTGGGGGTTTTCAAAGCGTGAGTGAATAGGTATCTTCTAGGTAATCGTGCTACATCTTAGACCATATTATCACTTACCATCAGGTGAAATATGCTCAAACGCTTACCTATCTACAGAAAAAAAAATCATTACGTTTTTAAACCTTAAGTTCAGTTTAACTACGCATCAAAAAGCGCTTGTGTTACAGATATCAGACAACAGAGGAATTACAAATACACTCGTAATATTTCACCCAGACACTGAGCAAACGATCGTCCCGTTGGTCTAGTGGTTTAAGTACCAGGCCGTGATCTCGGGGTCCTGGGTTCGATTCCCGGGTCGAGCACAGGTATGTTTCGAATGCTCCGAACATTAGCTCGGGATTGTGATAAATCCGTATTAGGCAAGCGATGACTTGATTTCTATGATGGAAGCCTTTGCCCTGCATTGGCACAGTATATTGGCTGATACTGAACAAACATTTGCGCTCATCATACGAATGTTAATTCAAGCTGCAGATCGAACCAACGGCCTTTGGCATTGAGGCAAATGTACTTTCTATACTATGCTGACGATGTCGATGGTGTAGAGGCAGTGTTGCGCAGAAGGATACTGGTTTGATTTCCAGTTGGATCAATTTAGGAAACGACTGTTTCAAATATTTTTTTTTATTTATATGAGTGGTGGCAGACGAGCAGACGGATCAGCTGATGGTAAGCAATTCCGCCGCCCATGGACACCCGCAACACCAGTGGAGTTACAACTACGCTGCCAACCTTTTCCGCTTCCTCCCCATTGGGCCTTCGGTAACCTCACTCACACGTCGAAACACAGCGCAGGCGCTGCTTCACGCCGGTCTTCTGTGAGGCAGTGGTATCACTCCGATCGAGCCAGCCCATTCATGCCTAAGCGTAGCTCTCCCAAATTACCGAGAGTGAAGGCTCCGATGGCTCAATCAGAGGGAAAGGGGTGTTTAAATGTTGACAGCGCACTTGTGACTCCATTGGTATGGCTCGTCTGCCATCTATCACATGAAAAAAGCCTTAGTACCAAAAGTACATACCTACATTTACAGAATGTCCATACGCGTAAGCTTCCAATATGTCAAATGCAATTCAGAATCCGAATTGCGTTTGACGTCCGGACTCAATCGGGATTGCAGAATTATATAACTGAAACAAATTAAGAACGCACTGATTGGAGCGCAGCTGAGCTGCTGCAGTGCTGGATGAGTGTTCCTTCATAATTGGATGTAATTGAGAAGTAGTTTTGTGCGGACGCAACCTTTTAGAAAACAGCCGTGATTGAAACGGATTGCAATTATCTTCACAATAGATCGTGTTACCCGTTAATGTAACAATTTAAACTCAGAAAAAGGAAGATTTGCTGATATATCATCATCATCATCCATCATCAGCAACCCACACTCGTCCACTGCTGAACATAGGTCTCCCCTAATAAACGCCACTGCTCCCGATTTTCGGCCACTCTCATCCAGCCCACACCAGCCAGCCTTCGAATGTCATCATCCCATCTTGTCGCAGGGCGTCCTACACTACGCTTACCGATTCGCGGTCTCCACTCAAGGACTTTACGGCTCCAACGGCTGTCAGTTCTGCGGCTAATATGACCAGCCCACTGCCACTTCAGTTTGCTAATTCGGTGGGCTATGTCGGTGAATCTGGTTCTCTGTCGGATTACATCATTTCTGATGTGGTCCTTCAGAGATACTCCGACGCTGCTGCTATGTACGTCGTTGCTGATATATACGTCAAAGATACTATTAATCGATATTGCTATTATCAAAAATATTTTTTTTCCAATAAACCATAGGTCTTTCTGTTAACATATCTATAATACCTACCGAATATTTGCGTACCACGTGTTTATTTGAAAATTAAAAATAATACCATAGTATAACGTCATATTTCTATAGATTTTTTTTATATTTCACAACATCACATACATTCATCTGACTCCGAGATAGGTAGCTCATGCACCTGTGTTACGAAGATCAGAATCAACAGTGGGATTACAAATATAAACATATAATTCTTTTATTTTGTAAATACATACTTATAATACACAGATAACGCCCAGACCAATACAAACAGATATGATCATGCACACAAATGTTTGTACTGTGCAGGGATCGAACCCGCAACCCTTGCACCAGAGGCAGTGTTTACTACCACTGTTCCAAACGGCACTGTACCATAGATTTAGTATCGGATTAAGATTGGTCGAATCGGCCCTTAATCGTGTAAAATATAAAAAGGTTGGCAACGCACTTATTACTCTACTGGTGTCGCGGGTGTCCATGGGCGGCGGCAATCGATTACCATCAGGTAATCCGTCTGCTCGTCTGCTACCTTTCACATAAAAAAAATGCGACCAATTTAGGCATTGCAGAATAATACGACAGACGAGTGTAATGTCTAATGTTTCTTGGAAACAAATTATAATATTGATTATGAGTAGTACTGTATCGATTTGTACAATAAAAATGCCATTTTTTCATCTATCGATAAGCCTAAGAACTTTTGAATTCCTTGAGTAACTACTCGTATATCGATTGGTGAAGTAAAATAGCCTTATTCTTATGCTTTATTTTTTTTTAACCTAGACAAATATTTCACAACATCACATAACTATTGGTCACATACATTGGATAGTTTCAAATGTAGCTAGTATTGAATTTTATGTAAAGTGGTATTACTAGGTACCTTTGAGAGAACGCCAAAATTTCCAAGAATTTTTCGCCACGGCGTTGGTATATGAAATGCACTCAACGGAGCGCAAATTGGAAACGTTCATTTGCATGCTACGAATACGTATTCGTACAACGTAGGCTAGTTATCCTACAAGCACTAGGAACTGAGTAAATATGTAAGTTTCAGATCGACAACGCTAAAGAATTAGTAATGCCCTGTTGGTTTAGTGGTTACCGGATCGTGATCTCGGGTTCAATTACCGGGTCGAGCGAAAAGTATGTTTTGAATTTTTCGAACATCGCTTGGGTTTGTAATCACCAATCCGCATTTGGCAAGCGTGGTGATTAAGCCTAATCCCATCGTAATAGCGATAACTTGATTTCTGTGATGGAGGCCTTTGCACTGCACTTGGACAGTTTATAGGCAGATACTTATTTATTTTTTATTTTCCTAAGGTTTTTAACTTTCGTTTCTCATTATAAAATAGATAGAAATCCTATATTACACAGAAACAAAAGAAACAGGTATGCTACAACAACAACATATAGATATGGCTGTTTTATCGAATAATTGATATACTCGTGTACGTGACTAAATACGACGATCATAATTATACCACACGAGATTTGAAGGCGATTAAAAAAAATCGGCGAAAAAAAACCGCCTTCAGAAACTACGAACTAAAAAGTGTAAAATAATATTTTTAACACTTTATACTCCACAAATAACATTTTATACACTCGAGAAAAGGTTTTACCTTTGACTCCTTACCGTTAAGGAGTTGACCTTCCATCATCAGTAGACCCACAAAATTAATACATTTAGTCAGTGAGTGTAAATACTGGTGCAGTTTTGAAAAAAAAGATGCAAAAACATTACGTGTCCCTATAAAATTTGAGATGTCCCCTCAATTTTTCTAGGAACTCATCATCGGATCCTGATATCCTGATCATGGTACCAATCCGGAACTATCTACTTTCCAACTATAAAATAATCATCTAAATCGGTTCATAAATGGCAAAGCTATCGGCGAACAAACGTAAAAAACAAAAAATATATACATAATACATGTCGAATTGGGAACCTCCTTTTTTTTGAAGACGGTTGATAAAGAATTTTTATCGTCAGTATAGGTTAAAACTTTCAAAAGGGTTATTATGACATAAAAGATTTTATTCTTAAAATTTTCAATTCTTCTTCTCTGTCGCTACGCTCTTGCCAGAGCGGTCGTGGTCACGTTGAGGCGTCCATGTTGGTGTTAGAGGCGGACACAGCTTTCCTCACGATCTACCGCCATCTCCCTCTGTTTACAGACTGTCCATCGCAGTCTGACACGGGTTCCTATTGCGGAATTTTTAATAGTTTTGTTTTAAATTAAATCAGTCATTTTTAGTTCTTTAAGTATATTTAGTTTTAGTTATGTTGAGTTATTTTGAGCATAGGTATGATTCGAATTTTTCCAACATAGCTCAGGTTTGCGATCACCCATCCACATTTGACAAGTGTGGTGAATAAGGCTAATCCCATCATAGTAACGATGACTTGATTTCTATGATGGAGGCCTTAGCCCTGCAGTGGGACAGTAAGTAGACTGATACTACTACTATTTTGACATAGTACAATTTATTTGATGGAATTTGTTACACAATTCATTTGAATTGTATAAGAAATTCCATTACCATTTACCAAATTCCATGTATCTATTTAAGTATATGATGTGATCGAACAGAATTGTTAATATAAGAGTCTACTTATTTCCCAAGTGCCTTGAAAAGGTAATTTATAACATGGCTCTGTCATCTGCCTAATTAACTATGCCTATTATATTATGTGTCAGTGATGTTATAAATTGATGTGAATAAATGAATATGAATTATCATTGGCGTGAGATCCAGACATCAATATGTAAACCTAGCATTTGGCACCACCCACTTATATTGTATCCTGCCCATTGCCACTTGAGGCATGCAATCCTTTGGGATATGTCTGTGATCTTCATTCATCTGCGGCGATCTCATCAATGGGAATTGGCAAGGCACATAGCGTGGAGAACAGACGGCTGTTAGGGCAGAAAGGTCCTCGAGTGGAGGCCACGTACATGAAGTCGCAGCCGTGGCAGGCCCCTTACAAGGTGCACCCACGATCTGGTGAAGGGGGTCCATTTCATGCGGACGGCACAGGACCGATCTTTGTGGAGAACATTGGGAGAGGCCTATGTCCAGCAGTAGACGTCTATTGGCTGAAATGATGATGATGACTTATATTGTAACTGTCCAGCATAATACGACGCCAGGCACCTCTTCGCATTCTGCATGACAGGAGAGGCCTATCCAGCAGTGGACTGCAGCAGGCTAATAAGGATAATAATGGTAAAAACAAAAAGGTGACGAACTGCGCATAAGCAGTAGCCCAGAGAGCAGCGGCGGGCACCAGAGCAGGGTAAGCTAAGGTGCGACGGGCCCTGTGATGACGGGTGCATTAAAAATAAAAATAAGAATAATGGTGGATTAAAAAAAACACTCTTATCCTCAGAATGCGAAGCATGAATGTTCACAAAGCAGATAAGCAGCTCACAAGTTTAGCAAGAAAACTAGATGTAGTTGTTCATTAAAATTTGTCGTGGAACTTTAAAATTACTTGAGGATGCCCCCGAGAAGTTTTTCTTTGACTTGCTGCAAGTTGGCAACTAATCTGCATGCGTAATGCATGTAAATAGGGTCTGGCTGTACTGAGAGTTTGCGCGAGTTTGCGCTTCGATCGGATTCCGTCGTAATGATTCGGATTCATAGAGTTCTAATGTGATTTACCTACTTCTTTGTAGCAATGTTTTACTTGCCAAACTTCTTGTTTGGTAAAAGAAAATACCAAGAATAAGGTGAAGGTCGCGGGCATCCCCTGGAAGCAGGCGGCACAGGACCGATTTGTGTGAAGATTGTTAAGGTGACGGGTAGGGCAAACTAGCGACGCCAATCGATTTTAATTTTTAGCTACTAAACCGGATCTATTTGAAACAATTTCGGGGTTACAACCTCTCGGCAAACACTTATCCGTAACTTCATCAATAATGTTTCATGATTAACGCAATCAAATGCTTTCGACAAATCACAGAAAACACCTATTGCATCCTGCTTTTTCTCCCACGCATCAAAAACATGTTTGATAAGAGCCACTCCTGCATCAGTAGTGGATTTTCCTTTATTAAATCCAAACTGTTTTCCATGCAGTATTTAATTAATATTAAAATGAGATAAAAGTTGAGTAAATATAATTTTTTCGAATATTTTACTGAGTTCTGACATTATGGCTATTGGCCTAAAGTTAGACGGGTCACTCCTTTTTACCCGACTACGGCAAAGCAAAAGGAGGGTTATGATTTTGACAGGCTATGTATGTATGTATGTATGTATGTATGTATGTATGTATGTTCATCTGTTTCCACGTAACTTCTTAACTACTTATCAGAATTCGACAAATGACATATCATTATAAGCGTCTTGATCGTCCGCTGGTTATAGGCTATATGAAGTTTCACAAAATCTAATGTGGCGCCCTCTAGCGGACAAAACATACAGAGTAAAAAAATAAAGTTATGATAAATATGCCGTGTTTGGTATCATTTGAAAGCGCTTGACTTGTACATTTTGAATATATATATATATTACTAGCACTTGGACACCAAAATAGTACAAATAAAATAAAAGTAAAAAAACTAAAACCCAACTACGACAAAAAACGTCGCTGAAAAAGTATAAAACAAGCCTTCGTTGTCAATTTATGCAATATTCACTATGTAGAGATAAAATTTCATGTTTGGAAAGGCGTAGTCACACGTTAAATATACTACCCTTTGACAACGTGTGACTGCGGATTTCCAAACATGAAATTTTATCTCTACATAGTGAATATTGCATAAATTGACAACGAAGGCTTGTTTTATACTTTTTCAGCGACGTTTTTTGTCGTAGTTGGGTTTTTTCCAGAAAGATGTACAACATGTGCGGATAAAGAATGGGATGAGAAATGGCACCCAACGAGTACGAGTATAGACGCAAATAGTGTGCGAGCGAGAAGTGAATAGATGCGCCGCCATTTCTGATCCCATTCTTTTTTCGCACAGGTTGTACATGTAAAATTTGATCTGGCTAAAGAATTAGCAAGAACGAAAATTCTCATTACTTTCATAGAATAATAGAATAACCAAGAATAATCCGCACGTCTAAAATATGTGCGGATTGTTTTTGGTAGAAAAGAAACTATAGAGTAGGTCCTAATAACACTCCGGTACTATCACAAAATGATATAAAGGGTAGGTACTATTAAAGTAAAGTAAAGTATCAGCCTATATACCTACCATCCCACCGCAGGGCGAAAACCTCCATCATAGAAATCAAGTTATCGCTACTATTGAACAAACCACGGACCTCAGCGCAACTCGGGGCTAATCTCAATATGAATAAAAGGAAATTTAGGTGACGAATACAAGAGCTTATTTTCTAAGTTCTCTAGCCTATAAGTATGCTCAAATAAAAATCTCGTCATCGCGGTATACAACTTTTCGCCGACGTTGTTTTGACTAGCGCTATCTGTTGGCGGCCGGATAGAACTACCGCGTGCTTTACATTGAAGCAAGGCGCCATATTTACTTACATATTTACAATGGTTTATACAACTATGATGGGATTAGACTTAATCACCACGCTTGCCTAATGCAGATTGTTGATCACAAACCCGAGCAATGTTCGTAAAATCGAAACATACTTTTTGCTCGACCCGGGAATCGAATCCAGGACCCCGAGATCACGGCCCAGTACTTAAACCACTAAATCAACAGAGCGTTGATAGGGTACTAATTCTATTAAGTAAATAAACAATTGAAAAGCAGCCACAAAGTGAAGTGTAAATGTTATCTCTGAACGAGCGAACTGAACCGAAGCATATCTCAGGTGCGGCGCAATTGTCCGGACGCGCGGTCGGATGCATATGCATGAGCCTGACCAGCCTGACCGCCGGACCTGCAGCCGGACCTCAAATAACACTGCCGTGTATTTATTGCGTTCGATTGATGAACTACTGCAGAAAGTCAAAAGCAAATATTATGATTCGGCGTGTTTGTTGCATTCAACAAACACAACATACGACAAAAAATATTACAATTTTTATACGCTTTTTGAATAAAGAAAGAAAAAGATGACTCATTTATTTTAGTTTTCATTAAATGTGTGGGGCTTATTGATTTTTTTTTAAATATTAATTAATATGCCGTAAGTGACTTAGTCCTGAGGCTCAACGTATTGTGATGTCGGTGCTATATGTACCTATGGTAAAAAAAGTTTAGGCGACTGGTTATGTCATTGTTTGACGTTTGGTTTTTTCGATTACCTTTTTATTTTAAATCAACGTGAGAAAAATCGTAATTAATTTGTCATGCGGAGTGGTGACTTGAAATATCTGTTTGAAAATTCTGTAATTATTTTTTATAAATTTCTATGAGTCGAGAAATAGTATTTTTCATTTCAGAAAATGTTTTTCTGTCGTATTGTCCACTGATAATTGACTGCCGCCGATTGACGCCGTGTGGTCCCGGCAGAGTAGAATAGGCCACCCTCACTCTTACCGAGGTGTCGTAAAAAGCGACTAAGGTAAAGCTGCTGGCATGATCATCAGCACCCAGAGAAGGAAAACTCTGCATTTATATCAAAACCCTCACCAGCCCATCTGCCAAGCGTGGTGAGTATGGTAATTACCCTTCATGTGATTGAGGGAGGCCCGTGCCCCAGCAGTAGGGACTTAAATGGGCTGACGATGACGATGATGAATTGACTGCAGAAGCCGGGAAGCAAAAAGTAATACTTATGTCTGGATTACATTAGCGTGTAAAATTGGTTTACATACTCGTACTGAAGTAACTGGGACTAGTTGGATGTCATTTTTTATGTGGTAGGTGGCAGACGAGCAGACAGATCTCCTGATGGTAAGCGATTGCCGCCGCCGATGGCGTCACAAGTGCGCTACCACCCTTAAACCTTCAATCACGCTGAGAAACACAGCAAAAACGCTGCTTCACGCTGATTTTCCGTAATCACTCCGGTCGAACCGGCCCATTCATGCTGAAGCCTGGCTCTCTCACGGTCATGGTTACTTGCGAGTAACTTGCACGTGAGAATTGGACTATAAGTAGCTCGCATCCAAGTTACATCAACATTTTTTGTTTTAACTCGCCTGCTCGCTCGCCAGGAGTTAAAAAGGGTTTTTTTGATACTTGCCTATTACAATTAAAGTTATATTTTTACGAGTACATGCTTTAGGAAAAAAATTAACTCGTTACATTAAAAAATAAAAAAAATAAAAATAAAAATTGTTTATTCGTTTCAACAACAACCATTAAAATTTAGGTGTTGACATCCTCTAGTAGTACATTGAGTAAAAATGCTACAGTATTTTGACGCCCAGCTACAAAATCCATGATCACAATATACACCGTAATTTTTTTATCGTTGACATCCCGAAAATCTCATAAATTAAAGTAAATAAAGTCCACTTAGCATTAGCGCTTATTTTGTTGGTATAACATGCTGTAAATCCGACAACCATAACCTATATACTAGAAATAAACACAAGCTTGCTGTTCCACATCTCAGACTTCATAAGATTGGTAATTCATTTGTTGGAATGGGTTTTAAAATATTTAATAAGTTACCACAAAAGCTTGTTGATTTATCAATGCCTAAATTCAAAATATATATTATATATTATTTAATGACAAAAATACAGTTAATAATTACTTAAATGACAAGAATTTGTGGAAATGATAAACTGTTCGCCTACACCCATGATACTGTACTTATGAAAATTTTGGCGATTAAAAAGAGTAACTGCCGAGTTTCTTGCCGGATCTTCTCGTCAAAATTCCGATTCCGGTGGTAGAATCACATTTTATTTTTTCATTTTTATATTAATCAAGACGGGAATTAACACGATATTTATTAGTTAGTTAGATTTAGTGCCGAATTAAATGTGAGGGTGTCCGAAGATTCACAGCCCGGCCCCAGCAGACGACGCCGTGTTCCGCCAGTCCGCTCGTGACCACGGCTGCTGTAACGTAGCCGAAACGTCGAGTAAAATATGTGAGTACACAATGTTGTACCACATAATAAAGATCGTGTTAATTCCCGTCTTTATTAATTATAGTTATAATGCAACGCGAAAATTAAAAAAAAGCTATATAATTTATATTTTCATGTATGACGATTTGTAAGAGCTGTATAAGCCTATGCAAATCAAGTACTTTTGAATTTAGAATTTGTTGAATTTTGTATAACTGACCAATTTCATTTGGTTTTACAATTACCTTATTCAAGTAAAAACAAACGATTATACTAATCCAGCTTGTCTTCTAAGAATGCCTGGTAATGATCAATCTTATCTTTTATGTCTCATTTAAAAATTCTCCCGGCATTTTTCAGTGTGATGAGACATCAGAAGGTGTAACGAGATTATTAAAAGCTCGTCGCTATTTCCCGTGCGACTTTCCTTTTTATTTAATCTGTCGTTTCGTCTAGTTGATCTTGTCGCGATAATTCGTTAGCGTTGACGGGGATCGACTCGACAGAAATTTGGCGTATGCCGTATACCTGTAATTAAGAGGGATGTTTCATAACCGGTCAGCACTTTTTTATGCTGGAGGTGTCAAACGAGCAAGCATACCTGGTGATAAGTAATCAACGCCGCCCGTTTTTTTATTTGATAGGTGGCTGACGAGCAGAGGGATCACCTGATGGTAAGCGATTGCCGCCACCCGTGGCACAACATCAGTAAAAGTCACAAGTTCGCTGCCAACCTCTAAACCCCGTTTTCCCTCGCAGCGAAACACAGCACAGACATTGTTCCATCCCTGTTTATCACTCCGGTCTAGCTGGCCCATATTTGCCGAAGCATGTCTATCCCACGGTCAATCCCTACTGTAACGACGTCACAGTGCGACAAACTTGCTTTGGCCTACACATTATCTCCTAGGCATCAGTTTATTTTTTGCCAGATTGCCCTTGGACACCCGCGACACCAGTGGAGTCACAAGTGCTCTGCCAATCTTTAAACCCAAGGGGGTTTAAAGATTGGCAGAGCACAGAGCGGGACCCAATCCGGAGTAAGGACTCCGGATTGGGTCTCCGGTACCCTCACTCACGCAGCAAAACACAGCAGAGTGCTGCTTTACGCCGGTTTTCTGTGAGTCCGTGGTATTCATTCATTCATGCCGAAGCGCGGCCCTCCCACGGTAAACGGTGCTTCTATAAAGGAAAGTATTAAGATTATTTTGCAATGTTCTTACTATTGACGACGACCCGATTGGAACAGTGGTAGTGAACGCTGCCTCTGATACAAGGGTTGCGGGTTCGATCCCCGCACAGTACAAACATTTGTGTGCATAAACATGTTTGTTTGTATTAGTCTGGGTGTTTGCTATGTATTATAAGTATGTATTTACAAAAGAAAAGTATTATATGTATATATTTGTAATCCCACTGTTGATTCTGATATCGGTAACACAGGTGCTTGAGCTACCTATCTCGGAGTCAGATCAATGTATGTGATGCTGTTAAATAATTATTTATTACACATGATCGGTTATTTTAGAATGTTATTATTAGATATAGAAATTGCTTAAATCATTTTATTATTTATGTAAGACCTATTTTTGTTTTAGTTTGCCTGAGATACAGGATACTCTTAGTTCAGGCACCCAACTAAAATAGCTACCTTAGTATAAATAGATTATAAGTCTTATTGACTGACCGGATGGCGCAATAGTGACCCTGCCTCTTACGCCAAAGGTCGTGGGTTCGATCCCCACCCTGGACAAACATTTGTGCGATGAACACTTGTGTTTGTTCAGTGTCTGGGTGTAATATATGTATTTAATTATTTAATGTGTTCCTCTGTTGTCTGATATCTGTAACACAAGTGCTTAAGCTACTTAGTACGGAATCAGGTCAACCTATGAGATGTTGTGAGAATTATTATTATTATTGTTACTTGATTTTTTCAAAAAAATATATTATTTATTTTATTACCGTACCGTAACCGAAATTTTTATTATTGCCTAAAGTGGCCACTTTTAGCAATTATGAAAAATATGATTACTTGCAAAAAGGAATTATTGCATAATTATATCTCAAAAAATTCTTAATACTTTCCTTTATGGATTCACTGTTGTACTTTAAAAAAAATGTCTCCTTATCGCTGCAATTAATACAATTCCATTGGTGGCGCTAGTTTCGTCGTTGTGTCACGATCAATCTTTATCCGTGGATAAATCTGTGGTATAACGTCAGATTTGTATAGAATGACCGCTCTATACCGTAGATTTAGTATCGGAATAAGATTGGTTGAATCGGCCCTTAGTAGCGGTAATAGCCCTCAACCGGACAGGAAGCCTACCTTGCAACAATGAACTTTTTATTAAGTTTTTTGAAATCACTTTGATACGATTCAAATATTTGTTTGACAGTGAAAGCCCGTCTTCAACATCATTTTTATTTAATTAAGAAGTGTCAAATAAATGGTTATGGGATTTTCGACCCTTTTTAGGGTTCCGTAGCTAAATAGCAAAATACGGAACCCTTATTCGTCATGTCTGTCTGTCTGTCTGTCTGTGTGTCTGTCTGTCTGTCCATCTGTCTGCCCGTCCGTATGTTACAGCCAGTTTTTTCCGAAACTATAAGAACTATACTTGAAACTTGGTAACTAGATGTATTTTCGCTAGCCGCATTACGATTTTTGTGACCTTAGTTCTCCTGCAGATCTCATCATTTCTGATACGATCACGCAAGGAGACTCCGAGCATAGCCCTCTCTCCATTGCTCTCTGGGTGACTTTGAGCCTCCTTAATCGGCACATCAATTGTGGCAGGCCCCCATAAGGTAGACCGACGATCTGGTGAAGGACGATGTTGCGGTTTTTAATAAAAAAAAATTCTAAACATAATACTTTACGCAAGAAACGCTCCCAAAGTAGTAAAATGCCCCCCCCCCTCTCACTTCTATAAAAAAAGTAATAAAACTGAAAAAAAAATATGGTATACATTACCATGAAAACTAACAATGAAAATTGGTTTGAATTTGATCTAGTAAGTAGTTTTTTTTAGAACGTAATAAACCGTAAACCGCAATTTACCTTCCATTCTTACTTGCTGCTACGGAACCCTTCATGGACGAGTCCAACTCCACTTGGCCGGTTATTAATAGTAGGAAATTTTTCACGTCTCTTTAAGACATTTTATAATATCAGCATTTAGATGAATAAGATCATAAGTCCTAGACCTCATCGTCACTTTCCATCAGGTGAGATTGTGGTCAAGCGTCAGCCTACAGTTCACAATAATAAAAAAAAAGTCTTATAACATCATTAATAATTTAATAACACCTTCACTTTACTAACCGCTATGAAATATTTGCGATTATTTGTTACCTTGGGTGTGTTACGTTTTCACATGAATAGATACGTAATTTCGGCATTGATAGGCCGGATACCACGGACTAACAGAAAACCGGCGTCAGTCTTTCCGGGGGACAGGGAGTTCAAAGGATGCCAGCGTATTTGTGACTCCACTGGTGTTGCAATCGAGGATGTCCGTGGGCGGCAACCACTTACCATCAGGTGATCCAACTGCTCGTCTGCAATTTATCACTTAAAAAACTTATATACGTCACCGGAAAATAACAAGATCCGTAAGTTTATCAATTTACTAGTAAGTTTCTAATCTTTCGTAGGATTCTAAATGGGTGATAAATTGTATTATTTTACGTCCACATTTTCGTACATAGATAAACTTACTGAAATAACTCGTAAAATAATAAGTAAGCAATATGAAAACGCTACGCGCGATCTAATTGGCATTGCCACTATGAACATTGACCAATCAAAGAGCAGTATGTTATTTTACGTATTTCAAAGATACGCAGGTTTAAAAGAGTTTATGTGATTGGTCGAACCATATCAAATTTTACGAATATCCGTTAGTTTATAAATTTAGCGTATGACGTCGGAAATTGATAAATTTACGAAAATGTGGACGTAAAATAATATAATTTATCTCCCGTTTAGAATCCTACTAAAGTTTATAAACTTCCTAGTAAATTGATAAACTTACGGATCTTGTTATTTTCCGGTGACATATATATTGCTTAAAGTTATTTTACATACCTATTCAACATTATGTATCAAATGACATCAGCCTGATATTTCCTTTCCAACAAAGACCAGCTATAATCATAAAGACATAATTACCTCGGCAAATCATTTTGATCTCGAAAAGCCTATTTGTATTTTCCTCGGGGTACAGGAAAATATCTTCCTATTACATATTAAAACGTGTGGTTTAAGAACGTTTACGCCTCGCTCTGACCCTCCCGATATAGTGCACAAGTGTTTGCGCACACACAAGTGCACTCTCTATTCCTATATCCACCTATTATTTCAATCAGACACCAGTGTGACATGACCGAAGCGGGATCAGGCGCAGGACCAACGGCTTAACTTGCCGAGGCACAGGGGTACAATAATTTCTCAACTGAATACTCAGGTATATTATATGCATGGTCCGACCCGGGGATCGAACCCGGGACCCCAGCCGTATCCATCGCCAACGAGGCAGTTTCTAACCATGTTTTACTTTATAAACAACTGTTAGCAAATATTATTTTACGTTCATTATACTCATTAAAGTGGTAGCAACAGTGTTTTATTTTACATAAAATCGATATCATTTAACAAAACGTACAGGTTTAAAAAATAATATCGGATGCCATTATCTGTGGCAAACGCGGGTTTTGCCGCGCGATTCGGAAAGCTGTTAATCTAAAAAAAACATGGCGAAAAGGGAATGTGAGAAAAAAGTTTGATTAGTGTAAAAAGAGTTTTAATCACCCCGTTTCGTGTGTTTTATGGTGAAAAGTGTGGAGTAAACAAGGAATAGTTAATACAACTAATTAGCATTATCAGCCGATTGTTTTTCTGCTAAATCTTAGCTTCGCCTTTCCATTTCTGTTATGTAACTCAGAAAGTAATAGGCGTTTAAACTATAGTTTTATAGCCGAAGCTAAAGGTTCAAATCTAATCTAAAAACAATAACAGTTGTTTCTGGGTACTAAAAGGTGTAACAAAACGCCATCTCTGTTTATCCTTAATGACGATTCCGTTTCCGATTGCAACAATATTCCGTTACTTTCCAAGCTAGAGTTAAACTCTTCTTTTATCGCTCGCCATTCGTAAGATATAGTACACATGGAGACTATAATCGCTATATATTTCTTTTTATTATTTTTGTATGAAAAAAATCACAAACCTAGATCATAGAAAACCGGCGTGAAGCAGCACGGTGCTGCGTGAGTGAGGGTGCCGGAGGCCCAATCCAGGGGAAGGGGAGTTCAAAGGTTGGCAGCGCACTTGTGACTCCACTGGTGTCGTGGGTATCTATTGGGGGTGGCAATCGCTTACCATGAGACAGTCCGTCTGCTTGTCTGCCACCTATCACATAAAAAAAAACCTAGATGTAGTAGATCGCTGCGGTGAAATTCCGATCGAAACTCCGCAAATGTTACTGGATCGGCCACACGGTCCAAAGGGAACCGGACCACATACTGAGGCAATTCCTAGACTAGAACCTTCTATGAAAGCGGAAACGTGGCCGCCCTAAACAAACCTGGCGGCGGATTATCACTGCAGAAGCGCTGAAGCACTGTGGACGCCCTTTGTCCCACCTAGGGGACAAGGGATATATTAAGTCATGAAAAAAAATGCATAAACATTTTCGAAATAGGCTTTTATCCTGAAATCCATGCCTGTTTTTTTTTTTCAATAAAATAGACTCAAATGTCCACTCAGGACAATCATCATCATCAGCCCATTTAAGTCCCCACTGCTGGGGCACGGGCCTCCCTCAATCACATGAGGGGTAAATGCCATACTCACCACGCTTGGCAGACGGGTTGGCGAGGGTTTTGATATAAATGCGGAGTTTTCCTTCTCTGGGTCCTGATGATCATGCCAGCAGCTTTACCTTAGTCGCCTTTTACGACACCTCGGTAAGAGTGAGGGTGGCCTATTCTACTCTGCCGGGGTCCACACGGCCAGGATAATATTTGGCCCCTAACTGTGGACCTGCCCGTCCAACAGCCCGGCCTTATTGCGCCCATTCTTGCGCCACGGCCCACAAAAAGAGGGCAGTAAAAGCATAAATGTGGTAAAAGGCCCCCAAGGGGGGGTTACCGCAATCGCAGTGTGGAGGTCGCAAATCGGAGGATCACTACCTACTTTTTTTACCCTGTGGAAATCCCGCCGGCTCACTGATAGGAGCCGACGTCGGTGCCGGTTGTCGGCCCCGCCTCATGCACATCCGACCGCTGGGAGTCGGCCGGGTAGTGTAGGGCTCTCCCCTAGATTAGACCTCTGCTAATCAGAGGCCGTCCAAAAGCCTACGCACTATAACCAACCGGGGTTTTTCCGTTCAACTACCTACCTGCCACAACCGCCTAAAGCAGTGGTATCTTACTTTTATTTGTATACTTTGTCCCTGGAGATGATTTGGCGACATCCTTTAATTCCATCGGCACCTCGGTTTACGGCGGTCCCCGAATATTTGCTCCCGCTTAATGCTGATGCCCAATTCTGTTTCTATTTGGTGCCCAACGTGTTTTTATTGTCAGCCCTAATAGCGGGCGCTGATTTCTTTCGTCATTACGAAAGCTGTGAATGGAACATAGACTTAGGATGTGAAATGAAATGACTCTGATCTGACGTAATACGGCTTTTATTTTGTTTCCATTAGCGTATTTTTTTACAACTTTGATGGTGCAGTGGCTATGGTATTGCGTCTAAGCTCGGAAAGTCCCGAATTCCATCCAGGTTAGGAAACACTTTTCTATATTAACTGAGCGTCGTCGGCTACTTGCTAATCATATTATATGTTTGAGCCTAGTTCATCGGTTTGAAAAGTCTACCGCATTTATTTATTTATGCTAAAGGGGACAAACGAGTAACCGGGCTACCTGATGGTAAGTATATATATATATATATATATATATATATATATATATATATATATATATATATATATATATATATATATATATATATTTATATATATATATATATATATATATATGTAATATTTCAACGAAATATTTTTTCGGACCAGTATCACTGCGACCTTTATCTATTGTGATTGCCGATGTGTTATATATTACTTAAACGAAATATTATTACTCGGTTTAATACTGTGCGTTTTTCGTGGAACTTTCTACCATTTACCTTAATTCTGTTGAACGGTTTGGCTGCATGAGTATTTTCCTTTTTTAAAAAGGCCGGCAACACATTAGCGATCACTCTGATTTCGCGGATGTTCATGGGTGGCGCTAATGACTTACCATCAGGTAGCCCGGTTACTCGTTTGTCCCCTTTAGCATAAATAAATAATAGCATATTATATTCACAGCTTGACGTTTCGACCGTGTTACAACGGTAGTGGTCACAAGTGGACTGGAGGTGCACCGCATCGTCTGCTACGCCCGGCTTTGGAATCTTGGGATGCCCTCTAGTACCCGTGTACATTAATTATTTGTATAATGCAACGCAAAAGTTTAATTTTTTAAAATATTGTTACGTTAACGCAAAAATCGATATCTTGTTGTTCTTGTATATCTGTTAATCTGTATATCCTGTTATTTTTCCCTCTGGGAAAGCTACGCATCACCGGAAGGACACCCGTAAAATCAGTGGAGTCACATGTGCATTGCCAACCTTTGATACCCGGATACCCTAAATCACTCGGCAGTGCAGTATCCCTCGGTGAAACACAGCGCATGGCACTGCAATCTATGAGGCCGTGGTATCACTCCGGTAGAGCCAGCCTAGTCGAGGCCCGGCTCTTTCACGGTTCCAATATAAAATATTTTAAAACTACTGCCATTACTGAGTACTGTTGTCGCTTCTAGACGGTTCTGCCCGGTATCAGTTAGACGCTCTGGGCTTAATAGAGCGATGTGCGAAGAGGCTCATCGGTGATGACGCACTCTCCGAACTGAACTGACCTGCAGAGCTTGGACCACTGTCGTGGCATGGCTCTCGGCCTTCTACCGGATTCATTTCGGGGAGTGTGCGGAGGTCCAAGTAATTTGATCCCCCCCAGCCCATTCCATCCCCGGACGACAAGGCGCGGCGAAGGCTCTAATTCTTATGTGGTAGAACTACCTCTTATCCGCACGAAGCGATTCGCTTCCACATTTTTAATGCGGACGGCTAAGGAATGGAACTTCCTGCCGATGTCTGCTTTTCCTGACCACTATAACCTGGACATCTTTAAGGCAAGAGTGAACAGGCATCTTTTAGGCAAACGCGTATCATCCTAGACCTCATCGTCCCTTTGCATCACGTGCGATTGTGGTCAAGCGTTAACCTATTGACCAAAAAATAAATAAATAAAAGTAATCCGCTCTTTACAGACTAGATTTTAAATATAGCTCGATTTAATAGTTTAAACTATATCTGGATTCTAGTCTAAAATGCATGGAATGCAAGTAAAACTCTCTCAGCGTGTGGCGACGTTCCGCGACGTCCCGAATTCTGTGGAGATTGGAACGTTCATGCAATGGTATGGAGGGTAACGACTGGAGTGTTGATTAAACTGTCGGGACGCGGAACATATCTTGCTCTGGGCGGAACACGATAAAGTACGGCTTATATCAATGTTTTGGGAAACACTGAATTTCTGTATCCTACATTCTTAAATGACTAAAGCCCGATTCGACCAAACTCAAACCGATACTAAATCTATGATGTATCGCTGTCTATACAAATCTGACGTTACACCATAGATTTATCCATGGATAAAGATTGGTCGAATCGGGCGTAAGAATGTATGAATACATAGCTATATGGGTGATATTGTTTTTATATTTTTTTCTTTTTTCAATTGAAACTCTGTAACATCATCAATATTTGAAAAGAGTAACTACTGAATTTCTTGCTGGTGTCTACTCAGTAGAAATCGGTATTCCGTACCAGCGGTCGCTGAGGCTCCAGGTTCAAACCCGAACACGCACCTCTGGATTTTGGGTTTTTTTTCAATCTATGTGCTTCTACCATTCTCTCGGTAAGATGAAAAAAAGGAAAATCATTAAATTATTTAATAAAATGAGAATTTAGAATAATTATTTACGAGATTACCTTCATGTCAGAAATCTTGTAAATAACGATTCTAACATCAATGACCATAAAAGTTTAAAACAATACACACACATTCTTGCTGCCAAAATTGGACTTCTTTTTTCGCTTTATGTATGTTATAATTGATTTGTTGCCTATTTCGCTCGAGCTGTGTTTAAACTATATTAGTACGAGTCCTCATCCTAATATACGATTGCCAGGCTTGGACGCTGACGTTAAAGGAGGAGAATAAGCTTCTGATCGCTGAGCGAAAGATTTTGCGGAAAATCTTCGGGCTCATCCTTAGACCTGTTGGTAGTAGGAGAGTTCTCAAAATGCCGATATCAAGGAGCTTGTGTGTGACCCTAACATATTTGGAGAAACAAAAGCTCACAGACTCTGATGGCTTGGCCACATGGAAAGGATGGGTGAAGATCGCAATGTCAAGAAAGCCTATCTGGCCCGACCAACCGGCCGCCCAAGATATCGCTGGGATGACTTCGTGCAGGTAGATCTTTGCGAGCTGCGAGTCAGCGACTGGCGTGAAACCGCGAATGATCGAGACCAGTGGAGGAGTCTACTATCGGAGGCCAAGACACACTTTGGGTCGCTAAGCCAGCGGATTAAGTAAGTAAATTTTGCCAGTCTGTTCTCTACCGCCTCTATAACGGGGAATGCTCTGATGAGTTATTTCAACTTATCCTATCCTCCCCATTCCACTTCCGAACAACACGTGCTGGACAGCGTTGCCATCCGCATACCATCCAGACCATGGCGGCGCGCACCAAGAGGTTTTGCTCCTCGTTCCTGCCCCGAGCCATCAAGGCATGGAATGCCCTTCCAGCTCATGTGTTTCCTCCTTCATACAATCCGGGGTCTTTTAGGCGGGGCGTGAAACGGCATCTCAGCAGGCCATTAGGGTGAGGATGGCAGACACAATGGGTACTTTGTTAGGTCTTCTGTGCCTGTCAGCCTCATTTTTGGTTTCACGGCCGCTTACCATCAGGCGGAGTGAGGTCATCCTGATTGGCCTTTCTATAAAAAAAAAAAATACGAGTAATCGTAGTCTGGACTCTGCGATACAAGGCAAGCTTAGTGCAGATTTCGCTAGTTATAAGTTTTTTGATTGTAAACTTTACGGCAAATTAGTGTTTTTTATGCTAGAGGTGAACAAACGAGAAAGCGAGTCACTTGATGGAAAGTAATCAACGCCGCCCATGAATACCCGCGAAATTAGAGAGACCGCTAATGTGTTGCCGGCCTTTTTAAAAAAGAGTACGCTCTACTCTTGTGGGTATCTAAGTCGTAGCCGTCGGGAAATACTCCTGTAGCCAAACCGTCTCACAGAACTGAGGTATGTGGTAGAAAGTTCCGCGATAAACGCACAGTATTAGACCGCCATCCATCGAGATGATGGGGATAGAATGACGCTTGCGGGTCGATGTAAGAATTCAGCTGCAGGGAGTAGATCAAACAGTTTCTTACAGTACTCCCATGATATTTTATCGATATTTGTTTATTTATATAAAATTTGAAATACCGTATAACTTTACATTGCCAAACTTAATTTTAGCCAAGGCTTGATAGTCGAGTACTAAAATTAAACATTACAGCTCACTATATCCTAGTCGAGCGCCCGGGCGCTCTACTGATGTTACCGCCCGGCAACATCAGTACAGTCAACTCCAAAAATATGTATATACTTTAGGACGTTGTCACAATATATAATATAAGAAAGTAGACCTCTACTTTCTTATAGGTAAGTATTGTGACAAGGTCCTAAAGTGTATGCATATTTTTGGAGTTGACTGTACAAACACGAACTGATGCGACACCCACACTTGTATTGCATTTGCATGTGTGATTTATATGTTAATGCGCCAAGACTACGTTACGAGATAGGTTTGTTCATTTACTCGATTACATTGAACATTGAAGGCACGGTATTGCATGCAACATAATTAAGGTGACGGGTAAGGCACAGTAGCGACACCAATTGATTTTGATTCTTAGCTACTAAACCCGATCTATTTTAAACGATTTCGTGGTTCCGATCTCTCGGCAAACACTTATACTATTTATTAAATAACCATGCACAAATGTTGGGTCTGTTTTTGTACTCCAAAAACTGTTTCACGCCAAAAGTGGCCGCTTTTGGCGGTAATCCAAAATGCGAGTGCAAAAGCATACCAAATAAATAACTATAAGTATTAAATAAATAGTATAGGTGTTTGCCAAGATACCCGAACCCCGGAATGGTTTAAAGCAGATCTGGTTTTGTAGCTAACAATAAAATCAATTGGCATCGCTTTCCGGAAGAATACACGTACATAGGTTCATGTAAATCACGGACAGTGTTTGTGATATTTTTGATCATTAAAATTTATTTCATGAGTTAGATAGATACACTTTCCTGCATAAAATTTACGGATTTTAGTTTATGGCATTATATTACTACAATGTAGGCGGTCTTCCAGACCAGTGTATGCTGGTGGAAGTTGAAATTAGGATAGCTTGAGAGCTATCCTAATTTCAACTTCCACCAGCTTCTGATGAGTCAGATCAGTACCTGTCTAACTTAATCATCGAGAAGAAAAATCGATAACATACATTACCTATGCGTCAACCGTCATTTTATACAAAGCCTAGGTATTCCATACATTTCCTAGGTAAAGTGTGAACTAGTTTCAACATTCAATATCATTTCACACATTACCTGGACGATCCCGGCATTCTATACATTTCCTAGATTTTGTATAGAATGCCTGCATTATACACATTGCCTATAACATATACATTATTTTAAATAAATAAATACTAATACATTATAGTAAATTACAAAACAAACAAAAATACATACATAATTACAGTTTATTGCATTGATAGATACGTAACCAGAGAATAGGAGACAATGAAAGGAGCTACACAGGTTTAAGAAGATAGGAAATGATGATAAGTTAGGTGGCAGATAGGTGGCTTAGTATACACAAATTATAGCATACATGCTGACATATGGCTGGATTTATAAAGAAATTTGAGTGTCGTGTGTTTTTCAAATGCAGTCATTCTAGTACCTCTTCCTCTTTTGAGTCGATCTCTCATGTCCGAGGATCGTAGTCAGCATCATGTCTGCATTTGGAGCGGAAGATGTAACTCGCGGGTTTCTGTCTAGCGCATCTCACGACTACGCAGAATTTGGAAGACGACTAGACTTTCTACTAATCGTTCCACCTTTTTGGTGAACAACCATGCGATCTAGTACCTACAAGATCCGTGATCTATAATATATAAAGCTAAAGTGACTGTCTAGGTGGTGCAGTCCCTCCACCAGCCCATGGTCCTTCCTACCGTCTCGGCATACGGACCGAATCTTGAGAGACGCTCACTAGGTACTTGCTAAGGGCTCTTTCTTCACTCCCTACAAAGTCTGTGTCTGTGTCCCATCTCGTGTCCCATCGTGAAACACCACAACACAAGCGACTCGCGCTCGGGCAGTTCCACATCATGTCTAGGTGGTGCAGTGGTTAGTGGGTCGCGCTTTAAAGCGACGTCTGCACAAGATGTCCCGGGTTGCGCAAGGAGTCTAGAGTGCACTTGTGTTTGCGCACACTGATAATTGACATGGCTGATCGTTGAAATTGGCCTGCCGTAGCCGTAATCGCTCGGAGAATATTATAAAGCTAAATGACGACTGACTGAATGTTTTTTTCTTGATTTTAAATCAACAGGCATACGTTTGTGTGTGTATTAGCATTCCTATATTGCAAAAGGCTTAACTTTGAACGACTGTTTTCTGTTTCAGTAAAAGTGTCTCATCTATTTAGGTCGGTTGTTGTGTGAAGTAGGGGACTGCCTGGCACTAGACTTGTGCCTAAACGCAGCTAAGCGCCATGTAAAGCAGCATTTAGCTGGGGATAATCGCTGGATGCACCTGCACTTCCGTAGTTAGTACGGGATTCATCTGTACATTTACTACTTATGTTTACCATTTATGCATGCGTTGTTGGTTAGGCCCGATGTCGCATTTGTTAGTGACCTTTCCTCATAGATCATAAGTTGTGGATTCAATTCGGCTATCGCTTCGGAGCCCGGGGGACGACGCCTAGACTATGAATCAAGATTTGAGGTGTCTGGTAATTAGAATAAAGCGACTGCTATCTAATCTTTACAATCTTTTAAAAGGGCAACCAGAAAAGTATTTAAATCATGGTTACAAGTTTCAGAAACTATCCGAAACGTGTAAGTTTTTCGCCGCTGAGCTAATAATAAAAATACGCACATAAGTTAATTAATGAAAAATTCAGAGGTGCAAACGGATTCTAAACTACGACATCCCGTATGGGAGACGAGTTTTTATTTTTTTCTATCTTTGTCGTGTTTTTTTTTCTTTTGTTTTGTGTGTATAATGTGTCGAGGTCAAATAAATGTATTAATATTCTTATTCACTTTCTTATCATCGCTTTACTGAACTAGCGTCGCTCCAAACACCAATCCACCAATTGCCAAAAATCGTCAATCGCGAAAGCAAAAAAAGGTTGTATTTTTCAACTTGTGGTTGTCCGTGCAAGTAACTGTCATTTTAAGATTCAAGGTGCACTCACCATATGACTAAACTTTTGCCTACTTGTAAGAGGCTATAGTACTTACGCTTCAAACAGAGCTTAACAAGAGCAGCTAATAGGCGCCAGAATCCTGCCACTAGTCGTAAGTCGTAGCTCGCAGTACAGTGCTCACATCTCGTTCAGGAGGTCTATTTTTGATTCACTCTCGACCAGTCGACACGATTTCTAGTGTTTTCGTTCGACATCCGATGCTCCGCATGTTTGAATCGCTCGACCGCAACGAGCGATGCCAACCACTCGCTGCAGTCAAGGGCGTCGAGTCGACACGACTTGTACTATTTTCGTTCGACATCCGATACTCCGCATGTTTGAATCGCTCGACCGCAATGAGCGATGCCACTCGTTGCAGTCGACGAGCATAAAGCTCATATTTCAATATTGAAGGTGACTCAAGCGCGCTTTTTTTACGGAGCTTCTATGGTGGCGTGGACTTTTCAAACCGATTTTCCTTATTTTTGTATCATTCATTTGTAAAACTATTGGCATTTCATCTATAGCTCACTTTGAGTCAATGATCTGTAGCGAGTGGTTAGGGGCTCGTTGCGGTATTCAACCGCAATAATAACAATAATAAATTCATACAAGATTATATACATTGACCTAATTCCGTACTAAGCAGCTTAAGCACTTGTGTTACGGATATCAGACAACAGAGGAATTACAAATATATATTAAAAAACACATATATTAAATTCAGGCACTGAATAAACACAAGTGTTCATTACATAATGGTTTGTCTAGGGCGGGGATCTAACCCACAACCTTTGGCGTAGATAGAGTCACTACCAAATGCGCCATCCGGCCAGTCGAGTGATAGAGGGTATTCATAAATGTTTATTAAACCTTTGTTAACTGAAAAGGTATATTGACTGTTTATGCGGGCGGCACCGGACCGATATGTGTGGAGATCATTGGGGGAGGCCTACGTACAGCAGCGGACATTTATTGGCTGAAATGATGAATAAAGTCTTATAAAATTCCAAAATTCGGATGTCGAACAAAAATCAGAAGATATCGAGCCCTCGATTCGAGGCGAGTAAGTCAAAAATAGAACTACGGGCCGAGTCTTACGCGTCGTTCGCCTGTAACAAGCTACTCGGCGCTCGCCACACTCTAGGGTACTCGACACGGAATCGGCACCTTACGTGTTGGGAAATAATGAGCTCCTGAAAACGTGGACTGTAGACGATGTGACACGTAGGCGACAGATGTATGAGATACTTGTGAAGTCTTATTTCAAGGCAACTATTTTACTAATCTTAGGCTCGAGAGTGATATCACGTCCTCACTGAAGTTGTGATATGCCGAATGATTACTGGAGGGACCATCCGTGGGGAAGTGGAGTTCAAGAGCAAGCAGCTCACTTGTGACCATACTGGCATTGGCAGTGTCCATGGGTGGCGGCAATTGCTTGCCATCAGGTGATTTGTCTGGTCTGCTAACTATCACATCAAATAAATATATATTTTTTTGACTTTTTATCCGTTGTAGCAGATGGTATGCCATTGCAGCTGCCCATGGACACCCAAAACACCAGATGACTGAGTCACCATTGCGTTGCTTAACTTTAAACCCCCTTCTTCCTGCGTTGGGACTCCGGTACCTTCATCCACTCGGCGAAAGCTCAGTGATGTTTCACGCCAGTTTTTTGTGAGTCCGTAGCATTCCGGTCTAGCTGGCCCATTCGTAGCAAACTCCCACAGTACTCAATAGGGAATTAACACCACTACAAAATTTACCATTTAGACCGACACGTCCCGTTGGTTTAATGATTTATGTACCGGGTTATGATCTCGGAGTCCTGGGTTCGATTCCCAGGTCGGGAAAAGTTGTGTTTCGAATTTTTCGAACATAGCTCGAGTTTGTGATCACCAATCCGCATTTGGCAAACGTGGTGATTAAGCCTAATCCCATTATAGTAGCGATGACTTGGTTTCTATGATGGAGGCCTTGCCCTGCAGTGGGACAATATGTAGGCTTACTTACTTACTTACTCCACTGGCTTAGCGACCCGAAGCGAGTCTTGGCCTCCGAAACAAGAGAACGCCACTTTGATCGATCCTGCACTACTTGTCGCCAGTCACCGGCCTGAAGTTCTCGCAGATCATTCTCGACGACGTCCTTCCAGCGATACCTAGGCCAGCCTACCGGGCGTCGGCCCATCGGTCGGCTCTGGTATGCTTTCTTCACGAGACGATGCTCGTCCAATCTCTCAATCAATATGTAGGCTGATTCTTCAATTTGCTTTTACAAAATTTACCACATTTTAATTCATTTAACAAAATACACATTAACATCAAACTGTCATGAATGTGGATAGCGCGGTAATTACCGCGAAATTAAAACACGAGGCTCAGACCGAAAGTCGCGTAAATTACATCAACTGGAAAAAATGGACAAAGGCTAGAATGGAATGGAACACGGATGGAATGGAAAATGTTTGCGTTCTCCTTTAGCGTGGCCTTTGTAATACGCTCTCAATTTAGGGTTCCGCGAGGGAGAATGAAGTACCTGTGTTTTTTTTATTGTGTGATAGGTGGCAGAAAAGGAGATGGACACCTGCGACACAAGTGCGCTGCCAACCCCCCTTATCCCCGGATTGGGCATCCGGTACCCTCACTCACGCAGTGAAACACAGTACAGTGCTACTTCACACTGGTTTTCTGTGAGGCCGTGGTACAGTCAACAGCAAAAGTTGATGCACACTGTTCGCTCTTACGCGCCACGGAATAAGAACTACAAAATGTGAAATATGTGCAGCTACTTCTGCTGTTGTCTGTACACCAATGTCCTCCAACCGATTACGGTTACAACGGCCAATCTCAAACATCGGCTATAATATTATAATGATGAAGTGTATACGCAAACACAAGTGCTCTCTCTATTACCTTAACCTCATAATCTAATGGGACACCAGTATGACATGACCGGAGAGTGATTGGCGCAGAACCAACGTCTTAACGTGCTTTCCAAATCACGGGGGTACAAGACCATTTAACTTCCAGACACCGGACTGATACTAAGAATTTTTTTACCAAAAATTGAGGTACACATTTTTGGCCCGACCCGGGGATCGAACCCGGAAACTCCCACTTTATTGCCATCAAGGCAGTTAAAACGCGGTATATTATTGTGACACAGTATATTGACTCTCCTCAGCCTGATGGTAAGCAGGAGAAGAGCCCACGTTGCAATTACAACAAAAGCGATGTTAGCATCACCTCCGTTGGGACTGCCATACTGGCCCGCCTTTGTTCCTTCGTTTGAAAGAATCCATATTGTAGGAAAGAGGAAATACATGCGCCGGCAACGAGTTCCATTTCTTGATGGTGCGACAGAAATAGGAATTACAGCGAAATCAAAACACAAGGCTCTGGTGGAAAGTCGACTCTGCGGGGGACAACGTTACTAGGCGTCGCCGTGCATAGAAAGTACCAGGGTACGTCATGAACCAGGGAAGGGCTACCGCGACGAGCGCGATTAGCGGTACGGTGAGGGAAAACATCATGAGGAAACCTGCACGCCTCGGACACTATTTTGCGTAATGATTCTGTAATTACAAAATTTGATTTATGATTCTGAACGTGTAGTGATCCACTTCGTCTGGTTCCCCTGTCTAAGGTAATTAAAATGAAGCGACTGCCGTTTGGCCTTCATAAAGGTCAAACGGCAAATCCTGGTAGCTTAAATTGAAGCTGTCCTGTAACGAACGAGAATATACCTGTCACATCCAAATAAAGGAGACACACCTCGCGTTTGAAAGAGAGGGAAACTCCGATTCGGTAGTGACATCTGCTTTAAATTAGGCCTTCTGGTTTATGGTCAAAGCATATGGCGGCCGGAGTGACAGCTTTGGACGCGACTGGGAATTACACGCCCAGGTGATGATGATAAAAGGCCGGCAACACATTAGCGATCTGTCTGATTTCGCGGATTTTCATGGGCGGCGTTGGTTACTTTCCATCAGGTGACTCGCTTCTCGTTTGTCCAGCTCTAGCATAAAAAAAAGATGGGGAGAAAGATTATACGGAACCCCACGCTAGCAAGTAGAATTCACGCTCTTTGAGTTTATCTTTTTCCATTCCTCCATCTGTTTTTCTATTTACATACCTTCGCGCCGCATTCCGATACTGCAGAGGCTGCAACTCGCGCTAATACCGCAAATTGAATGTATAGAAGACTGTCTTTGTGATGCTTTTGTGTAGGTTTTTTGCCACCTTACTAAGAGAAAATAGTGTTATTTCACACAAACAACGTTACTTCGTTAATGCAATGTGAATTTTGAGGCAATGCGCTTTTTTAGGTTCAGGGTTCCGAACCTTAAATGAAAAAACAGAACCCTTATAAGATCACTTTTTTGTCCATCTGTCTATGTCCAGACTCTTTAATCAGTCCAGAAACTCGTCGTGGTCGTGGGTTCGATCCCCACCCTGGACAAACATTCGTGCGATGAACACTTGTGTTTGTTCAGTGTCTGGGTGTAATATATGTATTTAAGTATATATTTGTGTTCCTCTGTTGTCTGATATCTGTAACACAAGTGCTTAAGCTACTTAGTACGGAATCAGGTCAACGTATGAGATGTTGTGAGAATTATTATTAGTATTATTATTATTCATAAATAATATACTCTACCGTTTGCCGCGAGTCTTTGAGTTCAGTATAATAAAAAAGAAATGACGACGCTACCAGACCGAACAAACCCTCTAAATGTGCTTTCACATATGAGAGACAGAAATAAAGTTCCCCTTTCAAGAATAGAAACAAAACACCTCAGACAAACAATATCACAGCGCCGGGCACAGTAATGCACTATAAAGCCCTAGTTTTTGTTATGAAACATTTCATTAAACACAGTGTCACGGCGCTAGTGGCTCATAACGCTGCCTCCGTGACCGCTAGCGTCGTTTCATTAGCTTCTGCTGCCACGCGTGGATGCCGCGTTAATGCTGTAGCGAACAAAATTGGACCGCTGTGGTTGATGATACTTTTCATTTTGTGGAGTTAGCTATTATGAATCATGGACAGTGGACATCTAAAAATTTATAAAACCACACTAACTGCCGCACTCAGAGTCGTTGACTAACTAAGTTGGCTACTTAAGAAAAAATATTGACACTTATTTTAATACGCATAAAGACTACCGATACTAAAGTTAATGAACATTAGCTTAAATGACGTCTCTGAATGCGGCCGTAAGAGGCACTTTAGAGCAATGGTGCTTCAGTCGATAAGGATTTGCCTTCCATTCATGCACGGGTTCGTGGTTGAAAAATGGACGGTTAGAGTAGCTCTGGAGAGTGTAGCTCTAGATTTTTTACCCGAAGCAAAAAGGAGGGTTATGATTTTGACCTGTATGTGTGTATGTATGTATGTATGGTTGTTCATCTATTACCTCATAACTTCTAAACTAGTTATCATATTTGAACAAATGGGGTGTCGTTAGAAGTGTCTTGATTGTCTTCTGGTTATAGGCGACATGGCGTCATGTTAAATTGACTATAGCGCCCTCTGAGGGACTTAGATTGAGGAACTAAAAATAATTTTGCTTGACGTGTGGGGTATCAAATGAAAGAGCTTTTTAGCATATTTCAAATATGTAAATTTATTAACATAACTAAAAATATGTTAAATAAAAATAAAGTTTAAAAACTAAATCCGACTATCAAAAAAACACACTTTAAAAAGTACGAAACAAGAAAGTTGTAATTGTCACCTACTGTAGCAAAACAGATTCATTATAATAATAAAATCAATGTGGCATTAAGTGGCAGTGGGCTGGCCATATTAGCCGCAGAACCGACAGCCGATGGGGTAAACGAGTTCTAGAGTGGAGACCGCGTCTTGGCAAACGTAATGTAGGGCGCCCTCTGGCTAGGTGGGAGGACAATCTGCGCAGGATGGCTGGCAAGAGCTGGATGCGAGAAGCCATGGATAGATCACAGTGGCGAACAATTGGAGAGGCCTACGTCCAGCAGTGGACTGCGATAGGCTGATAATGATGATGATGAATGTGGCATACGACCAATTTTGTTTCGTACTTTTTAGAGCGTGTTGTTTTGGTAGTCGGGTTTTAGTTTTTAAACTTTATTTTTATGAAATATATGTATGTATTTCTAGTATAAGTCCATTCTGTATGTGAAGGTGAATAGGGCAGTTAAAACGATTCGTACCACGGATCCAACTTTCTACAAATAAAAATACCTATTAAGCTATAAAAATTATTAACTGGTTTGTGTTCTCATTCTTCCAAAATAACAAGTATTAATCTTTTTCAATTAATCTGAATAAGAACTAAAAATAATTATTACCGATAAAATTTGTAAAAAATATCTGATGAATTGCATAATGCGCTAATCGGAATTTTCTCATAGGGATTGACACAAACAATCGAAATATTTCAGAAATCGGTATGTCAGCCATATTACTATCTAATCACGATTTCTGTCTCGTGCAAAATATGTCCGCATGGATTGTATTAGGGACCAAGAACTGGTAATTTCTCTTGGCGACGAAGGTGATTGAAGATTTTCGTCATTAGGCACTGTAGTACTTTAGATATCGACGATACGAAGACACGACGTAGTTTTCCGCATGCTGCCCAATTCTCCTATTCACCTCATGCTTAGGTGCGTTATTATATTATAAATAAACAACAAAACAATGCAATAAAAATACAATATGCTACTAAATAGTTCAGTTTACCCACAGGGATATCCCTGGAAAGCAATACCAGGCTGTTATATAATTAAGACGTGGCATAAACCCGAGGGGCATTAAAAACGTAACATATCGGCCTGGTATTGGGGGGGGTGGGGGTCTCGATGGAGCCGTAAACTGGCGCGGGCTTATTGCCATCTCGACCACGTACGCCACGACACAGTGCAATGTGCCTTAGATCTTTCATAAAATACAGCAAGTAATAATAATATCCTCCTTCACAGTATACAGAGTAATTCGAGTAATAGTGTAGAAGTGTGGCCCCCGTGTGGTCCCCGGCAGAGTAGAATAGACCACCCTCACTCTTACCGAGGTGTCGTAAAAGGCGACTAAGGTAAAGCTGCTCGCATGATCATCAGCACCCAGAGAAGGAAAACTCTGCATTTATATCAAAACCCTCGCCAACCCGTCTGCCAAGCGTGGTGAGTATGGCAATTACCCCTCATGTGATTGAGGGAGGCCCGTGCCCCAGCAGTGGGGACTTAAATGGGCTGACGATGACGATGACGATGTACAAGTGTGTGCGCAGACACAATTGCACTCTCTGTTCCCTTACCTTAATTGTGGTACAAGACCATCAACTAACGGACTGTAGTATTTCTCAATAGAAACACTCAAGTACAAATTTTGCCCGGCTCTGAGATCAAATTCGGAAGCCGTCGCTTCAAAGTACGACCCATAGATAATACATATAAACTGACCCACTTCAAGTGCATGACCTACTCAAATTTGTGGTTATCAACAATGTTAATTAATTGGACTTGTTACCATAATCCACTTGGTCGGGTTAGGGAACCAAGATATACAATGAAAATAAAAATTAATATTTAAAATAATTTTATATTATATTATAAAAATATTTTTTTTATTTTCATTTTATATCTTGCCAATATCTAGTAACTTATTGAGATTAAGTGGGTAGTCAACAGTCGAAGTCAGTCAAAGTCACAGTCACTCAATAAAGCGCCGGTGTTTTTTGTTTTATCGACCTATGGATAATATGATACGGATGTAATACCTAAAGTTATAAGCAATAAAGATTCTGATTCTGGATTCTGCCAATACCACCCTTAACAGCCACAGGTTCTTCAGACTCTAAGGCCAAGGGCAAGTCGGCGCCCAATGCTATCTTGTAATTTAATACAACATTCAATAATTCAACAGGGATTAGGCGCCGACTTCGGTAAAACCTTTTCTCGAGTGTACTGTTATAAAATGCAATTTGAAGTGTATAGTACTCGTATTACAAATATTATTTATACATTGTTTAGTTCGTGGTTTTTGAAGGCGGTTTCTTTTCACAGATAAAAAATTTTTCAAGCTTTTTAGTGTCTTATTTTTTTGGCAGCCAGACTTCAGACTGACACTGATAATTTAAAAAAAAAACAGGTTCCAATTTTGATAAGACTTGGAAATTAAACCGCAGCCATAGCTTTAAAGTTCAATAAGAGTTGAGTTTTTTTTTTAAATTGGCTCGCTTCTGTATAATGATACGCAAAAGGAGAGCCCTCGTTGCAACTACAACGGACGCGATGTCAATGCATCACTACCGTTGGCATTGCCATACTGGCCCGCGCGAATTTATTTGTCTTCGTGGCATTTAAATTCACACACATACTTACTTAGTTACTACACAGTGTAGTCGGGTCGCTGAGCCAGTGCTCAGCGACCCGAAGTGGATCTTGGCCTCCGACTCTAGAATTCGCCATTCTGCTCTGTTCTCAGCCACCTGTCGCCAATCCGGCCTTTGTAGGTGACCGAGATCTTTCTCGACCGACTCCTATTCCTATTTTTAATGTGATAGGTGGCAGACGAGCAGACGGATCACCTGATGGTAAGCAATCGCCGCCGCCTTTGGACACTAGTGACACCAGTGGAGTCTCAAGTGCGCTGCCCACCTTTTAACCCCCCTTTCCTATGGATTGGGCCTCCGGTGCCCTCACTCACGCAGCGAAAAACAGCATAAATAAATAAATATTTCACAACATCACATACATTGATCTGACTCCGAGATAGGTAGCTTAAGCGTACTGCTTCAAGCCGGTTTTCTGTGAGACCGTGGTATCACTCCGGTCGATCCGGTGCAGTCAAAATTCCAAGCCTATGGAGGCTAAAGAAAAACGCCAATATTGAAGAGCTCGTAGCCAAACCTAACATAATGAACGAGACAAAGTCAGCTAGACTACGCTGGCTCACACATATAAATGCACACAATTTAGAATAAAATGCACACGTTTTATCGACCTACGTTAATCATCATCATCAAATAGTTAATCATCTTTAATTGTCATGACATGATTGACTAAACTTGTAAGTGAACCACACCAATAACTGAAATTGAACTTGAACAAGGCGTCACACGAGGGTGCTGTGCGGACGTTGGACGTTCAACTCTGCACATCATCATTCATAAATCCCCATTGATGGATTCTCAATGCGAATTTGTGGAATAACCCCTCTTGACTCTCGCGACTACACAAGTTCACCGCACGCGAATGCTAAATAGGGTCATCGCCCTACCTGCACTTTGCGATTAAAGAACCGCTCAACTGACATAGTGACCTTTGGTTAGAAGATAGCGCCCGTCAGCTGACGCTCCGCAGCTGTGCGCGTGCGCGCCGACATGCGGGAGGCTTCCACGGATCTCGCTGTTCCGCAGTAGGCCTCTAGACCCAGGTGGGGGAGGGCGATTTTGTCGCCCCAGCGCGCGCGGTTCGAATTTCGAATGCGTGTGTTAAGTTTCGAATGCTGGTTCCAGTGATTTGTTTTGTGGACATGTCAGAGGTAGTTCGATTTTCGAAATTTTGAAGGTAAGATTTTAAATTGTCTCTAGATAACATTATAATTGTATTTCTTTGACATTTTTATTAGGTACAATTAATTACAATTAAAGTAATTAAGAAGATAATAGAAGACAAAAGGACTTTTGTTGACCACGAACGTATAACAGATACGTCCTAAGGGAATTGTTCCGAAATTCTTTATTCTTGTAATTATCGATATTTTACGTCGGTAACTACCTTTATACTTATAGCTGCGCCATTTTCGGTGGTGTGAGCTATACACGTTCTAAATGAGGCCTTGGGTCATTATCTTGGTTTAGTAGCTATATTGAGGGTCTATGAACTTAGATTAGTTTCTTTATTATTGCACCAAAATAACGAAATACATTGTTACTTTCAACTTACTTCTAACGTTTCCTTTTTCAATAGTCATGATGGTAAATAAATTTCTTTTGTACAAATTAATACACTTTCTTTGACTCGTTTGAGTGGAGACATGGGTATACGGGTACTTTATAGGTAGTTTGAAAGATACCAAAAGTAAATTAAAAAAGATAACAATTAAACATCAACCAGGGAAGTAGGTATGTACATAGTGGTTTTAATTAATTATTAGTAGTATTTTCTTGTGCCGTGTGGTCCCCGGCAGAGTAGAATAGGCCACCCTCACTCTTACCGAGGTGTCGTAAAAGGCGACTAAGGTAAAGCTGCTGGCATGATCATCAGCATCCAGAGAAGGAAAACTCTGCATCTATATTTAAACCCTGGCCAACCCGTCTGCCAAGCGTGGTGAGTATGGCAATTACCCTTCATGTGATTGAGGGAGGCCCGTGCCCCAGCAGTGGGGACTTAAATGGGCTGACGATGAGTATTTCCTATCAGAACTCTCAGGATTGAACTTAATTAGTTTTTTTTTTATATGACGTCTCTTCCCACTTTTAGGAACATACTTCGCCAATGTCAAGTGAAAATAATTGATTTAGTAGGTAAACTATTGAAGTCAGTCAAAGTCACAGTTACTCGATAAAACGCTGGTGTTTAGCATTTTATCGACCTACGCCGAAGCTACGGGTTCTGCCAAAACCACTTTTATCGAAATGGTACGGTCGCAGATTCTGAATATGTAATCAATGTTTCAGTTGGCCCGGATAATCATAATCATAATATGATTTTCTGTCGCCATTTTAGTTTACATGAAGTAGGTGTTACAAAGTTGCGTCTCATACATCATCATCATCATCATCATCATCATCAGCCCATTTAAGTCCCTACTGCTGGGGCACGGGCCTCCCTCAATAACATGAGGGGAAATTGCCATACTCACCACGCTTGGCAGACGGGTTGGCGAGGGTTTTGATATAAATGCAGAGTTTTCCTTCTCTGGGTGCTGATGATCATGCTAGCAGCTTTACCTTAGTCGCCTTTTACAATACATCATCGTCTCATACAATTTACCATTTAAGGCATACAATAAGTTGAGGTACTTTTATAAAAACTGCATAGGTCTGTATGTATGTAGGTACTATTGGAGTTCTTAAGCAGACAAGTTATATGAACTCTTTTTTTTTATATTAGTCTGGGACATACCAAGCAATATGATGAATAATATTGCTTGGTATGTCCCAGACTAATATAAAATACTATTTCCCCGGATTGGGCCTCCGGTACCCTCACTCACGCAGCAAAACAGCACAGTGCTGCTTCACGCCGGTTTTCTGTGAGGCCGTGGTATCTCTCCAGTCGAGCCGGCCCATTCATGCCGAAGCATGGCTCTCCCAAGGTTATAATGTGGTCTGAATATACATATAGAATACTGCTCCCGTCTCTGGGCTGGTGCACCTCAGTACCAACTTCTTCAGTTTGACCTGCGTACAACGTAGGGCTGCTCGAATTGTAATTGACTTGACTCTCTCTAGTCGACTTGATCCTCTAGCATTGCGGCGGGATATAGCCTCCCTCAGCATCCTATACTACTTTTATCATGGGTAGTGCTCTGAGGAACTGTTTGATTGATCTACTCCCTGCAGTTGAATTTTACATCGAACCACACGCAAGCGATTGTCATTCCATCCCCATCACCTCGATGGATGGCGGTCTAATACTGTGGAACTTTCTACCACGTACCTCAGTTCTGTAGAACGGTTTGCCTACGAGAGTATTTCCCGACGGCTACGACTAAGGGACCTTCAAGAGAAGAGCGTACTCTTTTTTACAAATGCCAGCAACGCATTAGCGATCTCTCTGATTTCGCGGATGTTAATGAGCGGTGATGATTGCTTTCCATCAGGTGACTCGCTTGCTCGTTTGTCGCCTCTAGCATAAAAAAAATCGAATAATTATTAATGTCAACGTTTAATTAAGTGTCTTCATGCCATCCCCATGTAATGTTCAAGTGACAGCTTCCGTGGCTTAGCTAAGCGTGTAGTCGAAGTCACGGGAGAGCCAAAGGCAGCTACCTCACCCAGAGCGGGGTAATGCTGCCAGCATTTTAGGGACATTGCCACAGGGACCAACTTTGTTTTACCTTTCCTTTTTACATTATTTACTTTAAGTTTAGTTTTAATTCTCAGTTATTGTCTTAATTTTCTTGTGTTTTTGTTCTTTAGTTCAATTTTTTTTTCATTAAAAGGGCGATATAATTTAATACGATTTAAGGGTCACTTTATGACATGCAATACTTAGTAAGATGTAAGATTACTTCAACTCGTAGAGTAATATAGATCAATTTGTCTCAACAGAAACAGAAATTAACATTAATTTTCAAATGATGACACTCCTAAGTGGTTAAGTAGTGATTTTAATCATCATCATCGTCAGCCCATTTAATTCCCCACTGCTGGGGCACGGGCCTACTCAATAACATGAGGGGTAATTGGCATACTCACCACGCTTGGCAGACGGGTTGGCGAGGGTTTTGATATAAATGCAGAGTTTTCCTTCTCTGGGTGCTGATGATCATGCCAGCAGCTTTACCTTAGTCGCCTTTTACGACACCTCGGTAAGAGTGAGGGTGGCCTTTTCTACTCTGCCGGCGACCACACGGCAATTTTAAGTGATTTTAATATAATTACGTTTTCTGAATCACAATTGAGTGAGATCAATTATTACATTAAAAAAGCCTACTGAACCTTTTTTGCAAAATACATTGTTTTACATAATTCATAAGATGATTTACTGTAAGAAGAAAATTGCGCAGATTTACTTAACGATATGCCTCAGGGATGAAGGATCTTCCTTATTTTCGCTCCGTTATATCTTGCTGTGGTTTCTCGTACATAATCATCTTTAAATTAAATTATTCAGAAATCCTCAACGTACCCCTGTACTTAATAAGATTTTTAAATCCGGTGTTGGGTGCTTATTTTTTAGAATGAAAAGGTAAAGTATCAGCCTATATGTCGTCTACTACCTACAGGGTTTCTATCACACAAATCAAGTCCTACTATGATGGGATTGGGATTAATCATGCTTGCTTACCTAATACGTCCTATGGCTCACATAATACCTTATTTATTTCCTCTACTCAAAGGTTGTCTGGAAGAAATCGCTACAAGCGATAATACCACCTTATTGTACTGTCTGTTGTAGTATCATGCTTGTGTGACTGCCTCGGTGGCGCAGTGGTTATTGAGTCGTAATTTAAAGTGACGGCTGCGCAAGAGGTCCCGGATTCAATCCCCGGGTGGGGCCAAAAAATTGTAGCTAAGATGGTGTGTGTCCCACACACCGTCTGTTGTTTCCTATATGTGACAAGGTGAAGGCCATGATGGTTTCTCCTAGACCGACCCAACATTTGTGCATGGTAATTTAATAAATAGTATAAGTGTTTGCCGAGAGGTTGTAGCCCCGAAATTGTTAAAAATAGATCCGGTTTAGTAGCTAAAAATTAAAATCGATTGACGTCTGTAGTGTGTCCTACCCGTCACCTTAATCTACTATAAACGGAATCAGGTGGGAGAACCACGCATCGGCATGAATGGGCCGGCTCGCCCTGAGTGATACCACGGCCTCACATAAATAGCACTGTGCTGTGTTTCGCTGCGTGAGTGAGGGTACTGAAGGCCAAATCCGAGGGAAGGGGGCTCCATTGATGTCGCGGGTATCTATGGGTGGCGGCAATCGCTTACCATCAGGTGATCTGTCTGCTCGTCTGCCACCTATGACATAAAAAAGGTCAATGTACGAGTATAAAATGTTGTATGGATAAACGTCTAAAAAATGTATGTACAATCATCAAAGTGTTTTTCGAATTACTTAAAAAGAGGGAAGGCCTTCTTAAGGTTTGAGAGAACAGCCTACAAGAAGAACCTTTTCCGATCAGCTTATTTGTAAGTTACATTAGAAAAGCTCCCTTATTATCTGGAACAGTATTATGTTTCCATTTAATTTAGTCGGTAACTTTTTGTTACGGAAGATACACAAAGGAAGGAGCAGGGTGAATCGTCAAATAGTTAGTTACATTTTCCTGAAATTGTATTTTATACGAGGCACAATAGGTATGTGGTTAATTTCGTTCAAAATAAATGCATTGAAACGCTTGAGTTTTTGTAAGGAGTAAATTTTTTGAGAACAGAAATAGAAATATTTATTTGTTTATTTCACGATATTTACATTAGGTACAAACAATATAGGTACTCGTGGGGGATATGTGTCTAAAATCTCTTCATTTTAGCACAAGCTGCACACAAGAGAAAAAACCAATTGTGTCTAAAATATGAGACTAAAGGCAACCACTAAAAGAATTTAACATAAAGCATCTGTTTAGCTATGTAGCATAATCAATAAGATAAAAAAAATACAAATCAATATTTTTTTACATTTATTTAATAAAGATTTTTCATAATCTTATTAAAGGATATATTTTTTTTATGTGATAGCTGTCAGACGAGCAGACGGATCGCCTGATGGTAAGCGATTGCCACCGCCTGTAGACACCCGCGACATCAGTGGAGTCACAAGTGCGCTGCGAATCTTTAAAATCCCTTTTCCCCCGGATTGTGCATCCAGTACCCTCACCCACGCAGTGAAACACAGCACCGTGCTGCTTCACGCCGGTTTTCTGTGAGGCCGTGGTATAACGCCGGTCGAGCCAGCCCATTCATGCCGAAGCGTGCTCTTCCACGGCTCTGAATTTGACATGAGATTGAAGCTATGTCGCATTTGCGCGACCATTGTAGTGTTCCTTGGTGTACTTAGGCGAAGTTTAAAGGCTTCTCTACTAACGCTTGGGATAGTCATCATCATCAGCAACCCACACTCGTCCACTGCTGGACATAGGTCTCCCCTAATGCACGCCACTGCTCCCGATTTTCGGCCACTCTCATCCAGCCCACACCAGCCAGCCTTCGAATGTCGTCATCCCATCTTGTCGCAGGGCGTCCTACACTACGCTTACCGTGTCGCAGTCTCCACTCAAGGACTTTACGGCTCCAACGGCTGTCAGTTGACCAGCCCACTGCCACTTCAGTTTGCTAATTCGGTGGGCTATGTCGGTGACTCTGGTTCTCTGTTGGATTACATCATTTCTGATGCGGTCCTTCAGAGATACTCCTTGAGAGAGATGCTTGGGATAGTAGCAGTTGACAATTGTAGCCGTGGGAGGAGTGGAGGGGGGGGGGGGGGGTGAAATAAAGGCCATTAAATAAAGTGTTGGTAACAAGTATGTAATGTAAATGTAATGACATTACGGACCGTCTTAAGGCTCGAACGTCGGGCAATGAATGCAAATCCCGGGATGTGGCCGGCGGCGGCCCCCGTCTGTCCCTAATTTGTCACTTAATTTATACGGGATTGTTACAGTACAAATCATCAAATATGCAATTTATTTACTTGCTGCCCTAAAATGTCCTATGTATAGAAGAAAGTGCAATTTAAATATTTATAATTATCACAGCAGACGAGCAGACGGATCAGCTGATAACCATGGAGTCACTAGTGAGCTGCCAACCTAAACTTCCCTTTTCCTTGGATTGGGTCTCCGGTACCCTCACTCGCGCAGTACATTGCGTGACACAGCACAGACGCTGTTTTTGGCCAGTTTTGTATTTACAGGACATTTGTTTAATTATTTAAAAAATATATTATCCTCCAACCGATTACGGCTACGGCGGCCAATCTCAGCGATCAGCCACGTACGCAGGATATATTATAGTGCTCAATTGTGTGCGCAAAAATATATATAATGGCAGATATAATGTACCATTAGGCAAACCTTAAAAAAGCTTTTGGATATTTGTGAAAAATTTAACCTTTTATAATATTAAAGCACACTTCTTTTTTAACTTTTTCTAAACCAATAGTATAAAGCCAATCAAAATGTTTAGAACCTTTGAATTCTAATTTGAAGATTATGACATGAGCGTAGATAATATAAATGCGACTTCACTTCTAAAGTCGCATGTGAATTTCAAAGTATCGATCGTGACAAGCATTCACATTTCACATGGGCCGACTTTACGGATTCATAAGCTAGATACAAGTGGCGTGATTGCACGTACTTTCAAACATAACGTTTTCAACGCTTCAAATTGCTCCTTCGATGTTTTATGCATGTCTATCGATCAAACTTGCTACTGAAAGCAAATTGCATCCATTAGTTTATCTACGAAGAGTTTTCTATGAGTGCGTATGCGCCGAGCGCCGTATACGTTCGTGCTGCTACGCACACATAAATATTGCATGTACTACGCATGAGGAAAGCAGCAGGATATGTATAGTGTAGAGTTTTGAAGACCCGTTTGGAATAGTGGTAGTGAACGCTGCTTCTGGTGCAAGGGTTGCTATGTTCGATCCCCTGCACAGTACAACCATTTATGTGCTTGAACATGTCTGGTCTGGGTATTGTATTGGTCCGGGTGTTTTCTATTACTTGAAGTATATATGTACAAAAGAAAAGTATTATGTGTATATATTTGTAATCCCACTGTTGATTCTGATATCCGTAACTCAGGAGCTTGAGCTACCTATCTCGGAGTCAGATCAATGTATGTGGTGTTGAAAAATATCTAATTACTTATTTTATAAGCCTGTGTATGATCGCGCATTCACGTATGTACTGAGATTACCTGAATCTGTTTAATTTCCTTAATTGATGATGAACCAAACGTGTTTGACATTAAGGTGAGAGTCGATTAAAGAAATTTGACAGTTTTGTTTACATACAATTTGATTGTCATTTAGTTACAATGACAACCATCATTTAAGGTCAACCCCACTCGGCCACTGTTTACACTACTGTTGAGTAGACAAAAAAAAATGCGAGCGTCTACTGTAAATAACTTATACTGTGCTAAAGCAAGGTACAATTCAATGAAGCTACGGTGTGCTAGTCTCGGCTACAACGCTTGGAACAGTTACTAGAACATATCGTATCTTATAATCAAATCACTAACTTCTACAACACAACGTATTCTATTTAATAGCTTCCATGTCATATGCATGTCTATCGATCAAATACTCGCTACAAAAAGCAAGTCGCTACGGTACCAGCGACACTACTGTCACTGCTACGGCGATCGTAGCTGCTACGACAATATTTCGTACAATCTCATAATCGAAACTCACTAACTCTGAAAATAACATTTACAAAAGATTCAACGTCTTATGCATGTATATCGATAAAATACTTGCTACGAAAAAAAAAACCCCGATGAATATTTATTACATTGAGAACCTCCTCTTTTTTTGAAGTCGATTAAAAAGCAAGGTCAACCGCTACGGCGATGCTACTGATATTGCTACGGCGATTGTAGCTGCTACGAGGACATATCTTCAATGTCGTAATCAAATCATTACGACCTATTTGGAACAGTGGTAGTGAACGCTGCCTTTGGTCCAAGGGTTACGGGTTCGAACCCTGCACAGTAACAAACATTTGTTTGCATGAACATATCGGTTTGTATTGATCTGGTTGTTTGTATCTATCTATGATAAGTACGTATTTACAAAATAATAGTATGAAATGTTTACATTTATAGTCTCACTTTTGTTTCTGATATCCGTAACACAGGTGCTTGCTACCTATCGCGGAGTCAGATCAATGTAGGTATGTGATGTTGTGAAATATTTATTCATTTATTATTACCCAAATAGTCAATCACTTTATAACTTCAGTTGTTCAATCATGTTCTTGTTTCTGTCGCAAAGTTCACTTATACAATGATATCATATTTAAGCAGCTCCTGAAGTAAATTTGAGTATTTTTAATTAGCTTGAATTTACTATGATATTAAACTCCCATGTTTAATTGAAATGTTTTCGAATCGCTAGTAAAGTGGTTCTCCTTTCTCGTTTGAAAACATTAATGTATGTTATGTTATTATTAGTTGATATTTTTATTGCGAAACTGAGGTAGAATTTATGTGATCTAAAAAATAGGATTTCCATAGTATGAATATGAGTCAGATGAACAAAATCTACTGTAACACAAAAGTTTGTCAAAACTACAATCAAATGGCTAATTCTCCGGGAACCAGTTTCTGCTGTCTGATTCATATGGGCTCAAAAATTAGAAGTTATAAAAAATACGAGATACGAATCATCATCATCATCAGCAACCCACACTCGTCCGCTGCTGGACATAGATCTCCCCTAATGCACGCCACTGCTCCCGATTTTCGGCCACTCTCATCCAGCCCACACCAGCCAGCCTTCGAATAGTCATCATCCCATCTTGTCGCAGGGCGTCCTACACTACGCTTACCGAGTCGGGGTCTCCACTCAAGGACTTTACGGCTCCAATGGTTGTCAGTTCTGCGGCTAATATGACCAGCTCACTGCCACTTCAGTTTGCTAATTCGGTCGAGTACGAATAAGATACCTATATTACGGGTAGAATTACCCGCCATGCCAGCCTTAGTGATATCCGTCAGGCTCTTGCCAGCGCCTCTATACCAGCCGTTCTTGAACCGAAAGGCCTGGTGCGAAGTGACGGCAAGAGGCCCGATAGCATGACCTTAGTTCCGTGGAAGACAGGGCGACCTCTAGTGTGGGACTCAACGTGCGTCGACACTCTGGCTCCGTCCCATCTTTTGCATACCGTATTAGAGGCTGGGACCGCTACTGCATCAGCGGAAGTGCTCAAACGGCGCAAACCTGCCTATTTGAGCCGTTTGGAATTAAAACCCTCGGACCGTGGGGACCGGGAGCCCACCACCTGTACCTTGAACTAGCCCAGAGGCTGGTTGTTTACGGGTTACGGGTGACAGAAGAGCTAGCGTATTTCTGGGCCAAAGTATAAGTTTGGCCATTCAGAAAGGAAATACGCGTAAGTCTTCTGGGCACGATGCCTGTGGGCAGCTATTTGGGGGATAAATTTTCTATGTTAATATTTATGTATGTATTTAATCTTAAATTGTAAAATATAGATAAAAAAAGTGTTGACCCCTTGTATAAACATAAGGGGCATTTTTTTTTATACAGAGAGATGGCAGACGAGCACGACGGATCAGCCTGATGGTTAGCAATTTCCGCCACCCATGAACACCCGCAACACCAGTGGAAGTCATAAGTGCGCTGCCAACCTTTTCCCCTTCCCCCCCATTGGGCCTCCGGTAACCTCACTCACACGGCGAAACACAGCGCAGGCGCTGCTTCACGCCGGTCTTCTGTGAGGCAGTGGTATCACTCCGGTCGAGCCGGCCCATTCATGCCTAAGCGTGGCTCTCCCACATTTAAATTATTTTTGGAAATAGTATCGTTTTAAGTTATTACAAATTTTAATATCAGAAAAAATAAGTATACCTAAATTGACTGTGTTTAAGTGTTGTTATTTAAAAGTGAAACTTTTAACTGTGAGCAATATTTTAAGCCAATTTAAATCATTCGGGAAGAACCGGTAATGCCGTATCCCGAAAAAGTACTCAAATAAATGTGACACAGTTCCAAGAGTACATTCCTCATTTTTCTGTTCGTCTCTTTTCGAAGTAACATTCATCTCTGTTTTATTGTGCGCAGTTTGATCGCTTCCTCCATACGACGTACATATTTCATCTCCTCAATAGCGCTTTGCCGAACTTCTGCCATCGCAAAACAATTGGAACGGGGAAAGTACGCGTTATAAATTATCTTTTAGGTCAGGCAAATATTAAACAATCGTTAAGGAGGGTACAGTCATGCATATAACGTTGATTCAATAAAATATTAACTTCTGTGGAGATAAATTTCTATCTCGGCTTTTATGGATCGCAATGCAATTAACCTCAAACGAGTTGGAAGGCGTCACGATCTTCAGCAGTGAGAGAATCAACCGAAAAGAGGGAAAGAGAGAGAATAAAATGAGAGTGTAGCGAAGATGTAAAAAAATAATTAATTTAGTAGGTACTTGTATTATGAAAGAGGTAAGATATTAACTGGTTTATAGGTATTTGAGGAGGGTACCGGAGGCCCAATCCGGGGGAAAGGGGGTTTGAAGGTTAGCAGCGTACTTGTGACTCTACTGGTGTCGCAGGTGTCCATGGGCGGTGGCAATCGCTTACCATCGGGCGATCCGTCTGCTCGTCTGCCACTTATCACAGGAAAAAAAAAATACAAATACTTATAGTTGAAAATTCAGCTGATGATTTACTATGGTTATAGATACGAGTATGCCACTTTTTCTTCATCTTTCAGGACTTTTTTTTACAATTATGTAGACATCTGCTTATTTCAAACTGTTTCAACACTATCTGTGAATACCGTTGGCGCGTTGCCTACACGACTGTCGTGGTGGCGTCGAGGTGCGAGCGGCTTGGAGTCGAGGAGCGTTTTAGGAATGAGTTTTTTAGTAGAGCCGGGGCACGTTATGTTTCGTTCTCACTTTGAACCCCGCCCTTACCTCGCTTGTGCCGTGACTCCGGGTGGCTTAATTTCAAGCCGTCCTGTAACGAACGAGAATATACCTGTCGCATCCAAACAAAGGAGATACGGAGCGAGTGTGAAAGAGAAAACTCCGATTCGATCGTAACGTCTGCTTTAAATTATGCCCTTAGTATGTGAGCGATCGTCCATTTAATTATGAAGCATCCTTTGGTATGGTTTGCCGCTTAGCCGTTTCTGCCTCGACTCCAGCCCGCCTCGACTGCCGTGTGGGCGCGACGCACCTTAGAGAATAATGTAGGTACTAACATAAAATAGGTAAATAGGTTATGGGGCTGCCACAATAGATCATCTACTGGTCGCAGTGGCTATGAGACGCATGGCTCACCCCATTTCTAACAAATAAATAAACAAATAAATAAACTAACATAAAAAGAAACTGCATCTTCCCTTAAACAAATTAAGATCTCGTTAATCTTCCCTTACAAAATTTTTCATTGCCATCAAAACACAATTTTAACAATTATATTTTACGTTATGTACAAGGAGCGTCGTAAAGTGAACGGATTAGTCTGACACGAGAAAGTAATATCGGCAGTAATTTTGGAGGCGAGTGTACGCAACAAACTTGAGGATTGGCTGAGGCTTCGCCTCGTGCTCACTACATTACCTAATTCACGTTTTGTGGCGCACATAAAAAGTTGAAACTCTTTTACTGCGCGCAAAGTACAAGGTAGGCTGCAGGGCTGTCGAATATTCCTGTTTATTTTTCTGTACAAATTTAATATAATCCAGAGAAGGAAAACTCTGCATTTATATCAAAACCCTCGCCAACCCGTCTGCCAAGCGTGGTGAGTATGGCAATTACCCCCCCCCCCCCATGTGATTGAGGGAGGTCCGTGCCCCAGCAATGGGGACTTAAATGGGCTGATGATGATGATGATGATGACAAATTTAATAATAGTTAATAATTTTCTCTTCGCTTCTTAAGGTGACGGGTAGAACACACTAGTGACGCCAATCGATTTTAATTTTTAGATACTAAACCGGATCTATTTCAAACAATTTCGGGGTTACACTTTCTCGGCAAATACTTATACTATTTATTAAATAACCATGCACCAAAAGTTCCTACCCTTGGGGGTTGTTTTTTTTATTATAAAATTTAAATGGGACCACCCTTGAGGTATTACCTATACGCCGAAAAAAAGAATTGTTCAAATCGGTTCATAATTGGCGGAGTTATAGCGTTCTAATCCGAGGGTATACCTTTGTCATACCAATGGTATATACGGCTTGTAGAGTTGTACCATAGATTATAATTTTAGATTAGTCATTTTCACATTGGCTCCAAACTTATGTTTTAATTCATTTTACCAAGTTAGATGATATTGATTTAAAGTAACAGCGTTTAAGTATCCTTATTTTAAAATAGATTTTGAATGTGAGCAATACTTTACATTACAACCTATTGACCGTGGGAGAGCCACGCTTCGGCATGAATGGGTCGGATTGACCGGAGTGATGCCACAGCCTCACAGAAAAACGGCGTGAACAAGCACTGTGCTGTGTTTTGCTTCGTGAGTGAGGGTACCGGAGGCCCAATCCGAGGGAAGGGGGGCTTTCAGTTTTCAGTGCATTTGTTACTCCACTGGTGTGCGGGTGTCCTGCTTTTAACTATGGGATCTCATAGTCAAAGTCAAAAGATTCTTTATTATGCAAATAAAGGCTTGTACACTAGTGTTGCTTATCGATAGTCCACTATCGATAGTCTATCGAAAGACTATCGATAGTAAATTTAAAATCAATTGTATCGAGAGTATCGAAAGTTTTCATCATCATCATCATCATCATCAGCCCATTTAAGTCCCCACTGCAGGGGCACGGGCCTCCCTCAATCACATGAGAGGTAATGGCCATACTCACCACGCTTGGCAGACGGGTTGGCGAGGGTTTTGAAATGCAGAGTTTTCCTTCTCTGGGTGCTGATGATCATGCCAGCAGCTTTACCTTAGTCGCCTTTTACGACACCTCGGTAAGAGTGAGGGTGGCCTATTCTACTCTGCCGGCGACCACACTGCCTCGGCTATCGATAGTTTTGCTGGTTGTCAATAGTATCGATACTATCGATAGTAAAATTAGATCAATACTATTGATAACGCTAACACTATCGATACGATTGTTTAAGCTCCTATACTATCGAAATCATATTAAAGCAAAAAGAGAACAAGCAAACAAAAAGTTTGCAGATATGTATTGGCTGCTGGGAAGACAGTCAACACTAAATCTGGAAAATAAACTTCTTATATATAAATGTATCCTCAAACCGATTTGGACATATGGCATACAACTCTGGGGATCGTTAAGCCACTCAAATGTGAAAATACTCCAGCTTTATTACAACAAAGTGCAAAAGAAACTGACCAATGCGCCATGGTTCACACGGAACGCGGAAGTGTACGAGTACCTGAAAATTCCCACAGTAAAGGAAGAAATAGAGAAGGCTACTATAGCCTATAAAAAATTTCTGCGAAAAAAAAACCGCCTTCAAAAACCACGAGCTAAAAGTGTAAAATAATATTTTTATCACTTTATACACTTTAAATAACATTTTATAACTTAACCCGTCTTGTATTTTAATACAATAATCAATTATTCCACACAGATTAGGCGCCGACTTCGGTCAAACCTTTTCTCGAGTGTACTGTTATAAAATGTTATTTGATTGAAGTGTTTAAAGTGATAAAAATATCATTTTACACTTTTTAGTTCGTGGTTTTTGAAGGCGGTTTTTTTCGAAGATTTTTTTTTAAACCTTTTGTCTCATTTTTTAGCAAAAAAAATGAGACACTAAAAAGATTTTTTAAAAATTTTAGGTTTCTGATTTTTTTAGCAGCCTTCTTCCCCTCTCTTCCCCCTTCTACCCCCGCCAAATAACTAACAAAGTAATTGTGAGTACAATATTGAAAGAGTTATCCTTTAACTCCTTACCGTTAAGGAGTTGACCTTCCATCATAAGCAGAGCCACAAAATTAATACAATCAGTCGTAAACACTGGTGCAGTTTTGAAAAAAAGATATGGAAACATTACGTGTGCCTTTAATATTGTAGTGTTCTCATTTTGTGGCAGCCAAATTTTGTTTTTTTTTTTTAAGTCGGTTAAAAAAACGTCTTGAACGGCACACCAGTCATCTAGCTACTTAGCTTACCAGTACAGACAACTGCTTGTTCCGGTTGAAAAGAATGCGATTAGCATCTTTATAAATATTAATAAAAGGAATAAGTACGAGAAGACACATCATGGGATGTGCTCTCTCTAAAAATTATAAGTTAATAAATCATCCATCAAATCTGATTAAAGTCGCATAAGCTGATTGTAGATATAAATATAAATTTAAAAAAGTACAATTTATATATATGCCAATACATAAAAAATAAAAAGAAATGAATAAACATAATGCGATTCTACCACGCGGCTCGGATAGTGGTTTCTGGTCGAGTAGAACTAACCAGAAACTCGCCAGTTAGGTACTCTTTTTAAATCGCCAACTTTTTAAATCTACAATGGTTTATTATCCTCATACCAAGTCATACAGTCTACTGCAATACAAAATCAAATGAAGCACATTAAAAGCTTAATATGAGGCAAACCGAAGCAGACCAGTCTGTTCACAAGTATGACGTATGTCTCAGCCATCATATTAGAGGGAATGTAATGACCCGCCACATAGCGCCACCACCTCTGGGACATTTGAGTGAGCAGGACTTTTCAAGTTACAGTAAAAGAACGAAAAGGTTCGTCAGTTTTCAAATTAATTAGGTTGATATGCTATGAGCACTTATTACCTTTCGTAAATTTGTCAGAATAATACCTGTTGCACAGAAAATTATGCTTAACTGTGAGATCAGAAAGTTCAGATTTGCTTGTAGCAACATTGATTCCTTTTGATGTAAAGAAAATATTTGAAATAAGGTTGGCAGATCTTTTTAAAACGGTATGTTGGTATATTCTTGCCGTGCAAGCAAAAATTTACCTTATGGTGACGAACCTTTTTATTCTCTGTACCGTACATAGTCACAGTCGTAGTAATTTATTCACCAAATTTCTAACAATGGTTATCCAATGCTAATAAACTGTAGGACGATCTGCACAAATAGTAGTAGAAGGTAAGTAAACTTATGGCCGCACTGAGAGACGTCATTTAAGCTAATGTTCATTAACTTTAGTAACGGTAGTCTTTATGCGTATCAAAATAAGTGTCAATATTTTTTCTTAAGTAGCCAACTTAGTTAATCAACGACGAGTGTGGCAGTTAAAGACATAAAAAATTAAGCTATTCTTTATAACACAATGGCTGCCAACCCTAGTAGGGGCGAGCATCTACCGAATATGTATATGCGAGTTTTATAGCGAACACATACATGCGTGTTCTATCAATATCATCCGAAGGAGACGCTGGGTTCACACGTAAAATTATGTACACACGGTTAAATTAAAAACATGGCCTGACATGCTACCGCGTGCCCATATTTTATGTACTTCTGGATTTTCCGTTAAGTGCGTATTTCTACCACTAGCTCGGCGGTGAGGAAAAAATATTAGGAAATCCTGAATAAGGACGCGATTCGAATATTTTCTTAATTTATGGATACTTAGGTACAAAAGTGGATCCTATTTCTAATGATTGCCAAAGATCAAATGGTAGTCGTTTCATTATAATTACCTACAGTATCAGCCTATATACTGTCCCATTGCAGGGCATAGGCCTCCATCATAGAAATCGCTATCAAGTTACCGCTACTATGATGGGATTAGGCTAAATCGCTTGCCTAATACGGAATTGTGATCACAAACCCGAGCAATGTTTGAAAAATTCGAAATATATTTTTTGCTCGTCCCGGGAATCGAACCCAGGACACCGAGATCACGACCCAGTACTTAAACCACTAGACCAACAGAAACTCGCCAAAACCTGGATGATTTTATAGGCAAAGGTACATGTTGGTCGATGAAGATAAATCTAATTTAGTACCGTCACTTTTGTCATAGTGAGATGTCTTGGACAAAAAATCCAGCTTGGTAAGTCCAACTTCCAGGAAGAGGTCGAACGACAAATCCAACTCGGCTGAGCAGCGTTCGGGAAGTTCCATCTACCACAGTGTCTCAAGACGAAAGTCTTCAATGCGTGTGTGTTGCATAGCATGCTATGCTCGGAGTCTCCCTGCTTGATCGTATCAGAAATGTTGAGATCCGCAGGAGAACTAAAGTCACAGACATAGCCCAAAGGATTGCATGCCTCAAGTGGCAATGGGCACATAGCGAGTAGAACAGACGGCCGTTGGGGCGGAAAAGTCCTCGAGTGAAGGCCACGTGCAGGAAGTCGCAGCCGTGGCAGGCCCCCCACAAGGTGGACCGACGATCTGGCGAAGAACGCGGGAATACAATAGATGCGGGCGGCACAGGACTGATCTACGTGGAGAACATTGGGGGAGGCCTATGTCCAGCAGTGAACGTCTATTGGCTGAAATGATGATGATGATGATAAAAAAAAGCAGCGCCTAAACAGACAATGTGAGATGAAAGTCCCGGCCCGCGTTTAAAGGCCCAATCGGATAGCAGTTTAGTCCTTTGATGTTTTAGAGAGCTAAAAAAACTAAACAAGTCCCAGCACTAATACCCAAAGACTTGAGCAAAAGTCGGCAAAGATTAAAGGAATTATAGCCAGTTGAAGCACTTTCTGCCTTCGACCTTTGTTTGTCTGGGAAGTGGTTGTGCCTAAACAGACAACGTGGGATTAAGTCCAGCCCGCATACGAGTAAACCGGCCTAAGTCCCTGGCCTATCGGCTAATAACGTAATCCGATCGCGGCGTTCGGACACGTATTCGATGATTTAGACCAACGGTTATTTAGCTATAGATTTTGCCATCGATCAAAGGACGTTTTCGGTGCGATTTTCATTGGTATACTCGTAGATAGATAGATATTGCTTTATTGCACTAATATTGGGGAGTTTAAAAGTTGGCAAGCTCATTTGTGACTCCACTGGTGTTGCAGGTGTCGGTGGGCGGCAGCAATAGCTTGCCATCAGGTGATCCGTCTGCTAGTCTGCCGCCTATGTCTTAAAACAATTGTAAAACTATTTTTTCAAAAAGAGTAACTGCTGAGTTTCTTGCTGGTGTCTTATCGGCCGAAAACTACATTCCAAACCAGAAACATGTTGAAATTCATTGAAAGAGAACATGTGGAGATTCATTGAGACCTAAATTGAACTGTTTTAATTTTTCATTGGTTTTACATTACTTTTCCTCTGATATGTAGTTTGTCCTAAGTCCACTGGATGTCAAATTCGTATTCATTCCTGACATACTCTTAATACATCATATGTTTAATTGTATTTCAATCTTCTTTCTCAACACGCTGGATTAACCCGTTTCTATAAGTACAGGGTACGTTTGGACAAAAAGCAAGGACCCGTAATTACATTGAAGCCACTGCCGCCTGACCTTCATCATCATCATCATCGTCAGCCCATTTAAGTCCCCACTGCTGGGGCACGAGGCCTCCCTCCATCACATGGGGGGTAATTGCCATACTCACCACGCTTGGCAGACGGGTTGGCGAGGGTTTTGATATAAATGCAGAGTTTTCCTTCTCTGGGTGCTGATGATCATGCCAGCAGCTTTACCTTAGTCGCCTTTTACGACACCTCGGTAAGAGTGAGGGTGGCCTATTCTACTCTGCCGGGGACCACACGGCAACCCTAAAACAGGGGAACCAGACCAACTCAATCACAGCTTACATGTTCAGAATCATTATCTCAAATGTTGGTATCTACTAATTTCGTGACATCCGAGACGCGCAGGTTTCCTCACGATAGTTTTCCCTCATTGCCAAGCTAATGGTAGTATAATAGCTACCAACAATGGTGCTTCCAAACAGATATGATCCGGTGATCTTCAAGAAAAGAGCTTATTCCTCCCTTAAAAGACGGCAACGCATCTGTGATGCCCCGTGTATCGCAGATGACCATCATCATCATCATCAGCAACCCACACTCGTCCACTGCTGGACATAGGTCTCCCCTAATGCACGCCACTGCTCCCGATTTTCGGCCACTCTCATCCAGCCCACACCAGCCAGCCTTCGAATGTCATCATCCCATCTTGTCGCAGGGCGTCCTACACTACGCTTACCGAGTCGCGGTCTCCACTCAAGGACTTTACGGCTCTAACGGCTGTCAGTTCTGCGGCTAATAGGACCAGCCCACTGCCACTTCAGTTTGCTAATTTGGTGGGCTATGTCGGTGACTCTGGTTCTCTGTCGGATTACATCATTTCTGATGCGATGTCCATGGGTGGCGGTAATTCACTCACCATCAGGTGAGCCGTCTGCCCATTTGTCTGCCATAATGTAAAAAAAAGAGCTTATTCTTCCCTTAATAGCCGGCAACGCATCTGTGATGCCCTGTGTATCGCGGATCTCGCGGATGTCCATGGGCGGCGGTAGTCGCTTGCCATCAGGCGAGCCGTCTGCTTGTTTGTCCGCCATACTGTAAAAAAAACATGCATAATATTGCACTCGTGCGAAGCTGGGGCAGGTCGCTAGTGAATAAAAAATAAATTGAACCGCTATGTATTCTGACTAAGCAATTCAACCTAATTTTCGTTCGTCGCCTTCTTATTTTTCTCCAGTTGTTAAGACCGGCATAAAATGTTTAAGCACTTATAAATAATTTACGACCCGGCGTTTAGGACCAGGGCTCAGGCCCCAGTAATAATCGCCATCAACAATAGTAATAGGCAGTTAGCAACAACAATCCCCGCTAATGGGAGCGTTAGACCTCCAACTAGGAAACGATATGTCTTGAGCCAATGTAATTGACCGAATAATTATATTATTATCAGTAGGCAAGTTTACCAATTTATCGAATCCTGTGAACTTGGTTTTTTTTATGTAATAGGTGGCAGAGGAGCAGACGGATCACCCGATGGTAAGAGATTGCCGCCGACCATGGACACCCGCGACACCAGTGGAGTCCCAAGTGCGCTGCCAACCATTAAACTCCCCTTTCCCCCAGATTGGGCCTCCGGTACCCTCACACCAGCAGCGAAAGCACAGTACAGTGCTTCTACACGCACCAGCGTGAAGAAGAAGCAGCAGGAGGTGTAACCAGGATTAAGTTGGTTTGGTATTGTTTTCATTATAAACGTGAAAAGCCCCCGAATAAAAAGGCTTGTTAAGTCGCGAATACTCGTATTTCAATTAGCACATTTCTACCTTCCACACGCTCGTGCCCATTAGGTAGAAAGTTAGTCTGAAACGTGCCTTTATAGATTCTGTTCAAATAAATTTACAAATACTGAAATTTAATTTGAATAAGGCGGAATTTTCTGATGAGGAAGCTCAAGTTCGGTCTCTTTTGGCGCGCAAAGAATATATAATATTAGAATTTGAATGTAGTAAGTAATTTTTTTTTCATCACACCTATTCGAAAAGTACGACTTGGTTCGCCTTTATGTGAACCCAAATATGGTATTTTCTATAAGAAACTTTTAACGGGCAGAAAAGATCTTTTCTGCTTACGCTTGCAATGCCAAAGACACCAAGAATTTTTCAGAGTTTGTGGTTTTGACCCAATATTAGATCATCACTATTGTATACTCATCAATGCTGTGTTCGCCTGTAATAATAATAATAATTGGCATACATACTGACATCTAATTTAGTAATAAAAGCTGTTATGATTATTTTTGTATGATGTGCTGTTGGTAAACCTATAAATAAATCACTACTTATGTTATAAAGTAAAATACCTACGCCGACTTACTTTCGAAGATGTTTAGAGAAATCTTGGGAATTGTGAGAGATTTCCATTTTTCTTTAGAATTACATTTGAAGCCGTATTTTTTCTATAACTTTATGTTTTCATGAATTCGTAATGTACCAATAATAGTTTTTTTTTTTAATTTTGTTTGCATTAACTTAGGAATAAGCAAAAGAAATCATTTATTGACCACAGCACATGTTTAAATACGGAATGAAATAAGAACAAATATTATAAAGTGGCCAACAAAGTTCAGCCTCAGCTTGGGCAACAACAACCACTTGGCAGCCGCTGCAGTGCTGATTTTCAGGCTGTACCTTTAAGCGAAACTTCTTCTCATTATGCTTTTCTAAGAACATTTTTATGTCTATTGTGATTGTTATTATAAGTAATCTTAAGTTTTCTAGCTTCTAGTTTATACCTAATAAATAAGGTACCTATGTTTTAATCAGACTTATCACCCATTGGCAGCTAGCAGGACGTCGATCGAGAGGCAGGCCCAAAAAGAGATGGCGTGATAATTTTGACCACTTCTCGGGCAATTGGCAAACCCTCGCCACAAATAGATAGAAAAATAGAGTCCAATGCCGGCTTTTAGGGCAGGCCTTTGCCCAGCAGTAGGACGACACGGGCAATAAAAAAAAATCATACCAAATGGAAAAAATATACGAAAAAACCGTATTCTCTGTGATCACATCGTCAGATCCTGACATAGTGGCATTGGGACCAACTTCGGAGTGTGCTCTTTCAAATAAAATCTGCATTTCCGATTCCGCTGGTAGATTATATTCATTTCTTAGTGTATTATTTTATATCGACATATATGTTTAATTACATTATAATATACATAGTTCTAATTAAAATGTTTCATGTATGACGATCTTTAAGTGCTGTATACAAGCCTATGCAAATAAAGTACTTTTAAATTTTGAGTCAATAACTGGCGGAGAAATCGCGTGATCATACATATAAAAACTACAAACCTACATACAGTCGTACATAAAATCTTCTCCTTTTTTTAAGTCGGTTAAAAAAGTTACTCGTAGTTATTAAGGTATTTTTTCTGTCTGTATAAACAATAAGAAAAAAAACCGGCCAGTTACGGTCTTCGGACTTGCCCACCGAGGGCTCTGTACGTTTTTTATAATAATAATAATAATTCGTTTATTTCAGGCAACAAGATACATTCCAGAATATTCCATTGGCCCATATAATAAATACCTTACAGTCTAATACACACATAATAAAATAAAATACACATTTTTTTTTGCAAATTACTACGTGGCAGCGCGTAGAGTCAGCTGGTAGCCGTCCTCGAAACTTCCGAAAGACGACTCGCTGCGGCCAGGAGCCCAATTCTCGTGCTCGTGACATTTATTTTCATAAGACATTTATCACTAACATATAGTTTTTTTGTATGGTTTTAAGGTGATATCCGCCATGTATTTAAAATATCACGAACCCGAGAATTGGGCTCCAGAAGTCCTCCCTAATAAAGGCCGCCAGGGAATGGATCGGTCGGTCAATGGTCTTATCACAAAAAAAAGCAAGACAATCCAAGTGAATCAACTAAGCCCTTATATTTTCCCCGTTTTGAACGCTTCCAACCTGCGTTATTAATTTAAAGGGAATTTAATTTCATCCATATTGGCCAATATCGAGATGAAGGGTTAAAGTTACCTAAACAATTTCCTATTTATTGACTTTAATCATTCTCGGGATGTTACAGTACCCACAGAGATTGTAATTAAACAAGAGATAGATTAAATCCATCAATTAATAAGGACAAAATAAGTGGTTAAAAACAAATTTAATAAAAAAATATCCACGCTACTTGGAAGTAAGTATTGTTGAAGATCGACGGCTGGACTAGCCTCTTTTGTGTTGTTTATGTTTTGTACTTTTTAACTGTTTTGATATAATTATTGTTTTGTTTTGTTTTGAAACGTGGCAGCTTACAAAAGTCACCCAGAGAGCAATGGGGAGGGCTATGCTCGGAGTCTCCTTGCGTGATCGTATCAAAAATGATGAGATCCGCAGGAGAACTAAGGTCACAGACATAGCCCAAAGGATTGCATGCTTCAAGTGGCAATGGTCAGGGCACACAGCGAGGAAGAACAGAAAGGTCCTCGAGTGGAGGCCACGTACAGGAAGTCGCAGCAGTGGCAGCCTCTCCACAAGGTGAACCGACGATCTGGTGAAGGTCGCAGGAATCCATTGGATGCGGGCGGTATAGAACCGATCTGTGTGGAGAACATTGGAGGGGGCCTACGTCCAGCAGTGGACGTTTATTGGCTGAAAAATATCATGGCTGCGTAACATCCGGGAGTGGACGGGGATCGCGAGCGCCGCCGAGCTGTTTCGCCAGGATAGCGACCGAGAAGGATAAGCTAGATTGACCGCCAACCTTCGCTAGTTGGAGATGCACTTTAAGAAGAAGAATAGATTCTTGAAGTGGGTATAAAAATTACCTTAATCGTATGTAAACGAAGTGAATTCTAGGTAGGTTCCTCATGGGAGGAAGTCCTAAGGTATTCAAGGACTATTGTGTGATATTTACCGACTTCAAAAAATGAGAAGGTTCCATGTTCGACTGTATAGTTGCTTTTTTGTTTTTTTATTTTTTATGTATGTTCACCAATTTCTGCGGCGTTTGCACAATTCTTATTTTAAAAAAACACACTCCCAAGTTGGCCCAATTGTCACCATGGCAAGAACTAATGCTAGGATCCCAGAGAAATCGAGAGAAACCCTCAAATTTAATAAGCACATATGTTTTTGTATTATTTTCAATGCTGCACCAACATTTACGGCTAATTATATTAATTCGTATAAGCCTCAGCTGATGATTGAAGGTTAACTCCTTAACGAATAGGAATTGAAGGATAACTCTTTCAATACTGTACGCACATTTAAGTTCTTGGTTATTGGCCGGGGACTCTAAAATGCATGAAAATATTTTTTTTGTAATAGGCGCCTACTTCAGTAACACCCTTTTTCGAGTGTACTATTATAAAATGTTATGTGAAAGTGTATAAAGTGTTAAAATATTATTTTACACTTTTTAGTTCGTGGTTATAGAAGACTCTGCCGTTTTTTTGCCTTATCCCGGTAAACTCTTAAAAATATAAAAAATATATTAAAATGTTTCTATGCAACATTACTATCTTAAAAGCTGAAATGAAAAGAGGACCATCCACAACTCCACCAGTACCATCTGGAATGGGTGGAGATCCACCACAGTGCGCTTTACACGTCACTTTTTGCCACGCACCTCCTCATTGTGGAACCAACTTCCTGCAGCGGTATTTTCGAACCGGTACGACATTGCGAGCTTCATGAAACGAGCCTTAACCTTCCTAAAAGGCCGGCAACACATCTCCACTCCCTCTGGTGTGGCTGATGTACATGGGCGGCGGTGATCACTTACCATCAAGTGACTCGCTTGCTCGTTTGCCTCCCTTTCTCATAAAAAAATCAATAAATAAAAAAAACAAAATATTTCATTTCATCTTTTCAAAACTTTTTGTTTGGCTTGGTCGAACTTTTGTATTTAAAACTTAGTTTGTTAGTTGATTTTCCGACAAGGAGATTAAGAACAGTTTTGTTCCACGTTTTATTAAGTAGTTCTATACTTTTATGAGATGAAAATTTATAAAACTTTTCGTACCAATAAGCACAAAACTGTTCATACACTTTTTCAGAAACAGATCCTTGACATAATGATAAATTAAAACAGAGAAGAAAGTAGGTATCTATAGTTAATATTTTTTGTAGCAATATTTTACAATTTATTCTTAAGTAAATAACACATTGGAAAATTTCAACTCGTCTTCAGGCGGAACTCATCACATCTTCCACAATCCGAGTGGATGCTTTACCAATTATACCACTGAACGCGTTACTAAGCCGACCAGATTTATAAGAGCTGTCAATAGTCTCATCAATATTGTGAGTATATTTACAATATCCAGTGGAAATATTATTACAAATATTTGACCACCAGTTAAGATGAGACTGCTAAATAAATAGTTGATATTTTTATAGCAATCTTTTGCAATTTATTCTTAACTAAATAACACAATAAAAATTTCTTCTCGTCCTCAGACGGGACACGAACACACATCTCCCACAATCATGGTGGATCTTCGACCAATTAGACCACTGAAACACGTTACTAAGCCGACGAACATTGCACCTAATAATTGAGTATCTATTCAATTATTAGGTGCATTAGAATAAATCTACTACGACAGACCAATGCAATTTTGTGATTTTGCTACAATTGTCGTGAGAATACCAGGTGCCTGATTCTCGGGCCGTGATGTAGATCGAATTTTTATATGGACGATTATAAGGAAATCTCTCATTCGATATCTATATTTATAAATTATCTATGTATATATTATTGGGTATGTATATATTGTTTATTATTATTTATATTATGTAATATTATTAATATATAAAATATGTATATTTCTGCCATTCTCAATTTAATTTGTTAAACTACTTTGCACTGCCTTCCCTTTTTACGAATACGATATTTCTTTCCTCTACCCAAAGGTTATCTGGAAGAAATCGCTACAAGCGATAAGACCGCCTTATTGTACTGTCGGTTGCTATGTTGTATCATGCTTGTATTTTAATTTTTTGTGTAATAAATAATATCTATCTATATCGCTATATCGAGTGCATGAGAGTATTGGTCTTCTGCTTGTTTTTTTTTATTATTTGATAGGTGCCAGATGAGCAGACGGATCATCCATACCACAGGTAAGCAATTGCCGCCGCCCAAGGACACCCGCGATACCAGTGGAGTCACAAGTGCGCTGCCAAACTTTAAACCCCATTTGGGCCTCGTTTTTAATATTGGAGAACACGAGACACTTTCGGGGTTTTAGGGGTGTTTCTGCTAAATTGTGTTCTGTTTACAACTGCTGTAATTATGTCCTGTTTTGTGATGTCTATAATAATAAATGTTTTCTTTCTTTCTTTCTTTCTTATTGTCTGGTCTACTAGATAAATTGAATAAATAAATAATAATAATAAATTCATACAATTTTATTATTTGTTAGAAATGGGGTGAGCCATGCGTCTCATAGCCACTGCGACCAGTAGATGATCTATTGTGGCAGCCCCGTAACCTATTACAGCACCTCATGTAGCTCCAGTTCCAGGATAAACCCGAGAATGGAGCTGATGGGGGAGCTTTTGATCTCGTCTGCTGAGATCATGTGTGCTCCCAGGTGCCGGCTTCTGCACCGGTGCAGCGCTATGCACTCGCCGAGGACGTGGATAATCGTTTCCTCGTCTCGCGACAGAACCTGCAGATTTTGGTATCTGAAAGGCCCATGTTGTGCAGGTGCTTATTTAATTTGCAGTGCCCTGTGAGGGTCCGAGTGAGTGCCCTAACATGTCCTCTGCTCAGTTTTATTATTTCTACAGCTCGTCTCTGATCGAACGCCTGTATCAACGCCTTAGACTGTTTCTAGTCGAGGTAGTCTTTTCCAATATTCAGTGCTTTGCTTATGCTCCCACTCTTTTAACTCGAACCTGACCATGCAGGCTGGAACGCCACTTATTGGTTCCGGTCCGAGTAGTGGGCTCTCTGCCCCGGCCTTTGCTAGCACGTCAGCGACTTCGTTGCCTCTGATATTGCAGTGTCCCGGTACCCAAATCAGATTTACGATGTTGGCATTGCCAAGCTGGTTTAGGAGCAGGACACACTCGCTAGTGAGTTTGGAGTCAAGTTCACAGGATGTTAACGCCTTGAGGGCAGCTTGACTATCTGAGAAGATGAATATCTTCTTATTCTGGAGATTCATATGCAGACTCTCTTGGACACAGCCAATTATTGCGAAGACTTCTGCTTGGTACACTGTGGTATAGCGACCCAGGTTGGCGAATTTGCGTATTCTGAAGCGATCATTATAAAATCCCGCCCCGGATACGCCTTGCCTCCTGGAACCATCCGTATACCAAACGATGTCATTCTGCTTAACATTTCCGGGAGTTCCAGCCTCCCAGTCTTGTCTACTAGGTAACAAGACTGTAAACCGCTTATCGAAGCGGTATTCACGGATCATGGAGTCAGAGGGCATATCCATGACCGGAATTTTCATTAGTTCATTGTAGAGGTTACCTATGACCCTAGATTGCCATCTCGTCCTTCCTCTGATTTTTGCTCTCGTAATGGCCATCCTCGCTTCCATCTGCACGTGAATGTGCAGAGGTGGAATGTTCAGGAGGGCATCCAGTGCTGCAGAGGGAGAGGACGAAAGAGCGCCAGTGGCTATAAGGCAGGCTGTTCTTTGAACTTTGCTGAGGTTCTCCACGCAGTTGAGTTGGTGCGTCTTCTTATACCACACACAGCAGCCATAAGTGACGATCGGCCTCACTATGGTTTTATAAATCCAGAGTGCGGCCTTGGGCCGTAGCCCCCATTTTAGCCCCACCAACCTACTGCTTGCCCCCATCGCTATTTTTGCCTTTCTAGTAATGTAGTCGAGATGCTTGTTCCATGTTAGTTTTTGGTCTAGAAAGACTCCGAGATATTTGACCTCGTTGGACAAGCATAGCTTCGTACCAAGAAGTGTTGGGGCGTGAAGCGCCTCTAGTTTCCTTCTTTTGGTAAACGGGATTAAGACCGTCTTCCGTGCGTTTGACTGTTAGCACGTGTCTTGTGCACCAGTTTTCTACTATTCGTAGGGCCCTTTGCATAAGATTGGAAATGGTGCTAGGACATTTTCCTATGACCATTATTACTATGTCATCTGCGTAACCCTGAGTCAGGAATCTGGCTTCATTGAGCTCACAGATGAGACTGTCAACAACCAATGACCATTGAAGGGGTGATAGGACTCCGCCCTGTGGACACCCTCTGGTCACTCTATAATGAAGAGTTTTATTCATCAACGTTGTTGTTGCAGTTCGATTTTGTAGCATGGATCCCATCCATCTGGTGGTGGTATCGTCGATTCCACGATTCACCATGCTACGTGTTATAACATCGAAGTTGGTGTTGTCAAAAGCCCCTTCGATGTCGAGAAAGGCACAGAGTGCAATTTCTTTGTCTTCTATGGCTTTCTCAATTCTGTCCACCAGATCAATAAGTGCCGTTTCCGTGGACTTGCCTGTTTGGTAGGCATGTTGTCTTGCACTCAGGGGTTTTTCAACGAGGTATGTTGCCCTGATGTGACTGTTTAACACCTTTTCCATCGTTTTTAGTAGGAATGAGGTGAGACTTATCGGTCTGTAGGACTTGGGCTGTGATTTGTCTTTGTCCCCTCCCTTGGGGATGTAAGTGACCCTCGCCCGAGTCCACGCTGATGGCAGATAACTCCAAGCAAAGCTTGCACGGTAAAGTTTTATCAGCGTTGAGATGATGATATCTTCGCCCCGTTGCAATATAGCCGGGAAAATACCATCGACCCCACCAGATTTATAAGGCTTGAAGCTCCTAATGGCCCAACTTATCTGTTGGGGACGAAAAATAACGGAAGCTCTCCTCCAGTCTTCATTCCGCGGTTTCCTGTCCGGAGACTTACTGTCCTGGAGTTCTCTTTCGTTATTAATGTACACGGATTCCGGAAAGTGCGTTTGAGCAAGCAGTCTCAGTGTTTCCTCCGGGGATTCCGTGAAAGATCCGTCCGCTTTCCTTAGCAGGCCTAGATGGGATTCAGGTGTCTTGGCTAATATTTTGTGGATCCTGGCAGCTTGGGCAGTGTCTTTGATGGACCCGCAAAATTTTTGCCAGGATCTCCTTTTTGCTTTCCTGAGCTCCCTATTGAAGCGTGTTAGCGCCTTCCTGTAAGCATCCCAGTTCTTGTCTTTTTTTGCCTGATTAAATAAGGCACGGGCCTTTTGCCTCAGATGCTCCAGGTTTTTGTTCCACCAAGGCGCGTTCCTATTGCTCTTAGTGGTCTTAAGAGGACAATTTTCTAGATACGCTTTCATTAGGCTTCTGCCTAAGTCCTCTGCTGCGGCTTCCACTTGGTCCACAGTTTTAATGTATTTAAAATCTCCAAGGTATAACCTAAGGGAGTTCCTAAAGCCCTCCCAGTCTGTTCCCTTGGGGTCTCGGTACGTGTTCGGTTCCTTTGTTCCCGAGCATATTATGTCGTACCTAATATGGGTGTGGTCGGACAAGGACGGCTCATCTGAGACGTGCCAATTGGTTACTCGGTGTGCGAGATTACCTGAACACCATGTTATATCTAGTACTTCCTGCCTAGAACGTGTGGTAAAGGTTGGTTTGCTACCCACGTTAAGAACAAATTGATTGTTGGTGAGCAAGTAGTCAAACAAGGACTCACCTCTTGCGTTCGTGTCGGAGCTGCCCCATGATGTGTGGTGGGAGTTGCAGTCGGTACCCACCAGCAGCTGGGTTTCTCTCTCCAGACAATATTCCACTACCGGTGTCACCTTGTTCACCGGATCCTGGTCCTCTCCGGGTAGGTACATGGAGCTGACTATGAGTGTCTCTGCACCTTTCCCCCCGGGGAGGTCTATATACGCTGCAACAGCATCGTCTGTACACAGCGAAGGGATCGCGAGGTAATTTATATCTCTCTTGAAGAGCATGCATGCTCTTGGCCTCACTCCGCAGGAGTTACTTAATATCTTACCTGCCGAGTTTAGCCCCATTACCGTGGTTTTATTCACCCACGGTTCTTGGATCAAGGCGATGTCCAGGTCCTCAGAGAGGAATCTTTGGCAAAGGGCAGCTGTGGCTGCCTTTGAGTGCTGGAGGTTTACTTGTATCGCCTTAATCATTGTGTTGTTTTGGGGGACTGGGAGGGGAAGGGTTAGGGAATTTAGCTAAGACGGAGGGATGGGATAGGATTATATATAGGTGCCTAGGTTGTGTCTGTTTCTTTACGAAGGGGGGGGGTTATGTGTTTTGTTAAGGATGCCACCCGAGCGCGGTTTGCATTCAATAAAGCTGGGGCCGTCACCATCGTCTGAGGTGTCAATACACTCCAAGATAGCACCTTGGAGCATTTCGACCCTCCCCTGGTCAATTTTACCCAGGGCGTCTATGATGCCGCACGTGACGGACCCAGCAACCTCCTTAAAGGTAGGCTTCGAGGTGGAAGGCTCGCCAAGTGTCGGTGCCTTGGTGGGATTACCTTGATTCGAGGTAGACGAGGTATTGAGAGGGCGCTTTGACGCCCGCTCCCTCGTTTCCCCCCTCCTCTCGGGTCCTCTGCTTGGCCTTTTCACTCATGCGCAGTTCTAGCGCCTGCTCGAAGGTCATACCCTTCGCTACAAGCCGATATATTAGTTTTCTATCAGCTCCAGAGAGCTTAACCCTGGGTTTACTCTCTGGCCCCTTGGTCGACGTGTCCCTTTGGTGCTTTGCGCCCAGAGGGGTCGACTCTGCATTGGAAGTACCTGGTCCCTCAGTCCCAGGTGCTCCGGCAGTGTTCGTATGCTCCTCAGTATCGCTGCCAAGGAGCATAGCCTCGGAGGTACCTAGTACCTCTTCGGTAGAATTTAAATGGTCGTCTATTATGTCTACAATATCCATATAGTTCCCACAAGAAGCTAGGGAAGTAAAGGTCCACCCCTGCAGAGCCCCGCTTGCAGGGGTAAGGCTAAATAGACCTCGATTTCGCCTGGTTTCGAGGCCCCTCCGTTCGCGACCGAGCATCCCCTCGGCCATGCATCCATCGGCACGGATCGGATGACACCTTGGATTGGGGTTTTTGGAGACGAGGGTTTTCCTCCTCCAGGAAAAGAGGGGAGGGATGCGGTGATTAGGGTGGGGATGATTGGGAGGGATGGGGAGGGGAGCATGGGATTGAGGTTAACAGGAATGCTCCTAGCCTGGGATTGGGTTTTGGAGCAGCCATCTATTGTCCGGGGTCAACGTGACACCCTCTCCCGTCCTCATGAAAAGAGGTGGGAGTGGGGGAGGGCGAGCTATCCGCAACCTGCTCACCCGCTCGGTCGCATCAGATGACAACTGCGCAGGTCGCATACACTATCAATGGTCACTGGTCCCATAAACAGTGCATGCACCAACCGAGTCATTTCATTCATACAATATTAGAATAGTTATTTCCGGGATATCTACGATGTACCTTTTTTTTGAGGTCCTGATATTTCGGCACTGTTGTAACAATTCTAATTTAGTGACCATGAAAGTTTGAAACAATATATTCATACAACCATATATTAACAAGATTGCGTACCAAGTAGCTTAAACACTTTCTAACTTCTCTTTACAGCGCACATATCCCGATAGATTAGCACCGAACAAATTTTGCCAGTTTTTAATTACAGTGAACAAACTTTGATAAAACCTTTACTATGTATTATTCTAAAAGTCAGTTACCACAAAACCTTATGTTGGGAGCGGATAGCGGTCAGATTATAATTTTCATAACTTATTTCCTGCTTTCAGAAGTTGAAATCCCTTAAGTGCGCACTCCGAAGTTCAAAATACCGAAAATGGAGGTCTTTATAATATTAGGGAGTATCAAAGTTAAGAGATAAGTAGCGGTAATTAGGAGCAAGCATGGCTGGGTGAATAATGTGTGTGAAATAGGTAGTGATTTTATAAAGGAAAACACCATGCTTTTTAACCGTTTTACTCCCTGATCTCAGCATTATTGCTGCGGCAGGATCTCTTAACCGATTACGCAACTTCCTACCAATACCCACCAAAATTGCACTTGTACAAGCCCTTCTATTCCCCATTCTCGACTTCGCAGACTGCTGTTACCTAGACCTTAATGAGAACCTTCTTAACAAACTTGAACGTCTGCAAAACTTCTGTATCCGCATTGTCTTCGGTCTGCGCAAATATGACCATGTCTCAGAGTACCGAACTCGTCTAAAATGGCTCCCCATTCGTCTCCGCCGTGACTGCCATATTCTTTTTCTATTATACTCAATACTTTTCAGTCCAAAATCACCGTCTTACCATCGGGAGCGTTTCCAGTTTCTGCAGCCAACGCGGGGTCCAACCAATCATGTCCGATCATCCAAACATCTCCACCTTAGATTTGCTCCCCATTCCACTCATTCGTATACTCAATCCTTTACAGTCCAGTCAATTCGCCTATGGAACTCCCTACCCCTACCAATTAGACAATTCCCATCCCTGCCCATCTTTAAGGCTCGGGTCAAAGCACACTTCCTTGAAAACTTAAACCCACTCCCCCACTGATCCTTTTTTAGTAACTTCATCTGTCTTCCTTTCCTGTCATTGACGCTCGGGGTCGTTAGTCCTCTCCCAGATCCATCCATATATTGTAGGTATAAAATATATCTTCTCTAACCTTATAGTAGTATATTTTATATAATTTGTGTAGGTTATATTGCATTTTAGTTAAGTAACATTCGTATATATTAGTGTATGATAACGTGTTTATTTATTTATTATCTAGATAAATGTATTTATACTATAAATTTACTTAATCAATGTTCAAAATCAAAAGGATTGCACCACACTCCCCTCTTCTGTCTAATGTCCTTTACCTGTAGGTTGTCTGGTAGAGATCGCTCTCAGCGATAAGACCGCCTAAATTGTACACTGTATCTCTGAATACCTAGCTTTTAAGTTTTGTATGTTGTGTAATAAAGAGTATCTATCTATCTATTTATCTATTATTGGGATAATTTGGGAAGGTCTGCGTGACGGGATCCCTTTAGTTGGCATAATGTGTTTTGTCCTAAAATGGATTGGCATAATGAAATTGGCATAATTTATTTAGCATAATATGAATTTGGCCGAATTTGGTTTTTTTAACATAATATGTACTGTGGCATAATTATTATTTAGCATAACGCATTTATGCATAATTTTTTTTGGAACTAATGGTTGTTTGAATCTGAAAAATAAAAAAAGTAGGTTTGTAACCAGTATTTCCTATATTATATAGAGTAAAAGTAGGTTTAGGTGCGGCCCTTGGGCTACCCGTAAGCCGCTTTGAATGACTTATGGTTAATAAGTTTATGCTTATTGCATTTATGCAAAAAAATCTGCTTAAAACTGTTGTGCTTATTAGTATTATGCGAAATTATCATTAGTAGTAATTACATTATGCTAACTTATTTTATGCTTAAATTTTTTATGCTTTTTGACAGTGAACCCTGCATGAAGCGAGACATGAACGCGTTTGGCATCCTAATATCCGGTTGGGACGAGCTTAGTGCCGAACGACTCAGCTGGAAGAAGATTGTGTCCGAAGGCATAGCCCAACACGACCAAGCCTGGTTCGATCAACTCACGTCAAAGCAAGCAAAACGTGCTGACAACCCCCCAACCACCCACCTCTCGTTTGGATTGCCGCAAATGCGGACGAAGAGCACACTCGCGAATCGGCTTGTAAAGCCACGAGCGTAGATGCAGAGCCCTTACCCGAGTTGCTACTTAAAACATCTGACAAGATGCAAAGGCCAATTATATATACTCCCTTATCTGGGGCACTATACTAATGAAGCCGTGTGGTCCCCGGTAGAGTAGAATAGGCCACTCTCACTCTTACCGAGGTGTCGTAAAAGGCGACTAAGGTAAAGCTGCTGGCATGATCATCAGCACCCAGAGAAGGAAAACTCTGCATTTATATCAAAACCTTCGCCAACCCGTCTGCCAAGCGTGGTGAGTATGGCAATTACCCCTCATGTGATTGAGGGAGGCCCGTGCCCCAGCAGTGGGGACTTAAATGGGCTGATGACGATGATGATACTAATGAATATACTAATGAATGGGGCACTATACTATACATGCCGAAGAAGCGCAATTTGTGTGTAATAATGAATGTGTTTTTTTTTCTTCTTTACTTTCTTTAAATTTGTTTATTTTTAAGCCATTGCATGTATATGTGTCTATGTTGTTACAAATAAATGATTTATCTATCTATCTAATGAAAACAAATATTGTTCCTCAAGGAAGATTGGGTCTAATCTCAGAAAAAAATAAACAACTTCCCATACAAAAGTAATTAGCTAGTTCGTGCAATTTGTATCAGAAGGCAAACATTTTTTTAGAGATTAGACTAAATGTTCCTTGGGGAAAAATATTTGTTTTTTATAGTTTAGGGCTCTAGTTAAGGGAGTAAGACGGTTAATGAGCATGGTGTATATATTAAATCATCAATTATTTCAGATCATAGATAATCCATGTATTGATGTACTAACAATATATGATTACCTTTGATCTGAAATAAATGATAGTTTCTTTTATTTAATTTAAATGTGCGTGCACGTTCCTCTGTTCTGTGGAACGGTTTGACTGCAGGAGCATTTCCCGACGGCTACGACTCAGGGACCTTCAAGAGAAGACCGTACTCTTTTTTTAAAAGGCGGCAACACATTAGCGATCTTTCTTATTGGGCGGATGTTCATGGGCGGCGTTGATTACTTTCCATCGGATGACTCGCTTGCTCGTTTGTCTGCCTCCAGCATAAAAAAAATACATAATTTAAATATGGGAGAGCCACGCTTAGGCATGAATGGGCCGGCTCGACCGGAGTGATACCACTGCCTCACGGAAGACCGGCGCCTACGCTGTGTTTCGCCATGTGAGTGAGGTTACCGGAGGCCCAATGGGGGTAAGGGGAAAAGGTTGGCAGCGCACTTGTGACTCCACTGGTGTTGCGGGTGTTCATGGGCGGCAGAATTGCTTACCATCAGGTGATCCGTCTGCTCGTCTGCCACCTCTTATATAAAAATAAATAAAAAAAAAACATAAAAAAAACTTTTTATTGAATAAAACGGCATTACATTATGTATTTCCGTTAAGACATCCCCAGTGAAAAATGATACACGGTAGAGCTTTTTTAGGTGAGCTATTTTGTATAATTTGCGAGTATTACGAGGTGATCCAGTAGAGAATCAAAGTCAACGATACAGCTCTCTTGATAGATAGATAGATATACTTTATTGCACAAAAAAAACACAACTTAGTCTAGGCATTACAGAAACTTAATTGTACAATTTCGGCGGTCTTATCGCTGGATCAGCATGCTGAAGCGGTAGTAGACTGGCAATATGCTTTTAAGTTCTGCAGCTGTGTAGAATTGACAAACACTTGGTAAACGAGCTTAGGAATGGACGGATGCGCAAGACTGGGAAAAGTGGCCCATAGCTGCAGCTCGGCAGTTGGGACGCTACCGGGACAAAACGCCAAGATGATTACAATGACTATACATATAACTTTTGTCCTAATATTCGTTATTTTGGACATCTTATACGACATACTAGTTTAATATTTAATCGGAGTCACGATCCTCTGCAGAGAGGGACCGACTGAAGAGAGAGTGGTAGTTAATACCTAAGATTTTAACATAGTTTATCTTTAGTTATGATGACTATCGATTCGTAAAATTATATAGGTATTCATTTTGTTTCGGTTCCTATGCAGTAGGTACAGGCACAATTCATAAAAACTTTGAATATAGTTTTTTTTTAATAAATAATGTTTTCATAAAAAGTTTAACTTAAGGACTTAAGGTACTTTTCTTTGATGTCCCTTAGTCTTGGGACGCCCTATATAAATAACAGTGAAGCTATAAGGAATATAAAAAACAAAAGGATACTTCCGCGCATAAATTGTTTCCGTAATTTAGAATTACCGGCCATACTTAAAACGGAGTTTCTTTTATTCCGCCCTTAAGGTTAAAGGGCCTTAAAACGTGAATCGTCTTACAATATTTTACGCCTGTCATTTCTGACAGAGAAATATTGGAATTGGCGCTTCTGTAAATATTTTATGATCCAACGTAAACTTTGCGAATAAACGTAAATTATGCCGAGTCAAGGATGGCTTTTTAATTTTATTGTTCTGTAGTCTCTCGGAAGAGAACCAAAGTCATCGACAAAAATTATATCGACATTACGCTTGTGCGATGTAATCGACACCTAACGCCATCTATTGGTACAAAGTGGAACTAATGCCCCAAAACTACGTGTGGCCGGGCCACTAGTGATAGCATAAAATAAAAAAAAGTTATGGTTGTCAGCCAGCAACTACTTACAATAAAATGCTCGAATATAAGAATAGTTAAATGATTGATCATTGAATCTTGTCAAAGGGTCGGCGGCGTTGGCCTCATGAATAACCTATATCCAACACGTACCGGGATTGCGGAGAGATTCACCGGGACAATTTAAAACGTGACGGGTCGGTCGGAGCAGCGATGTTATTGCAAAGAGACCGCTCGTCGAATGGCTAAAGATTTGAGAAGAGTCATTGAAAGAGAAAGACGTGGTTTTATTAGAAAAACTTAACAATCGTTTTTGACCCTGAGTTGGTGGCGTTATGTGGCGGGTCAATATATTCCCTCTAATATAGTTGAGTGAAATAATGGCTGATACATACGTCATACTTGTGAACGGTGCCACCTTTGGGAGCTGGTCTGTTTCGGTTTACCTCAAATTTCTATTTTGTGTTGCATTTGACTGTATGACTTGGTATGAGAATAATTAACCATTGTATAAAAAGTTAGCGATTAAAAAAAATATCTGCCAAAAAAACCGCTTTTAAAAACCACGAACTGTGTAAAATAATATTTTTAACACTTTATACACCTCAAATAACATTTAATAACAGTACACTCGAGAAAAGGTGTTACCGAAGTTGGCACCCAATACTATCTTGTAATTGAATACAACATTCAATTATTCAATTGAGAACCTCTTTTTTTGAAGTCGGTTAAAAAGAGTCATTATCGTCATCGTCAGCCCATTTAAGTTCCCACAACTGGGGCACGGGCCTCCCTCAATCACATTAGGGGTAGTTGCCATACTCACCAGGCTTGGTAGACGGGTTGGCGATGGTTTAGATATAAATGCAGAGTTTTCCTTCTCTGGGTGCTGATGATCATGCCAGCAGCTTTACCTTAGTCGCCTTTTACGACACCTCGGTAAGAGTGGGGGTGGCCTATTTTACTCTGCCAGGGACCACACGGCTTAAAAAGAGTAACTGGCGAGTTTCTTACCGGATCTTCTCGACCAGAAACAACTTTCCGAACCAGAGGTAGAATCGCAACCCACTATCAAATAGCCTTCGGGCGTCATAAGGTGAAAGTAGGTGTAAGTTATGTGCAAACTGAGTGACAGGTTTTTACGGTGAATTTACGTGAAGCATGTTAACATTTTCTACAACTTAGGTACGTACATTTAATTAACATGAATGAAGCTGAAACTACAAACTGTCGACATGTTCTCAATTGATCAACTTTGTAATCCGTCGATGTAAGCTATTAGTGAAATTGAAGATAAACAAAAAGGTGCGGGAAGGAATTAATACTTCATTATTTTAAATCTACAATTAACCCCTGAACATATTGTCTGGAGAGAGAAACCCAGCTGCTGGTGGGTACCGACTGCAACTCCCACCACACATCATGGGGCAGCTCCGACACGAACGCAAGAGGTGAGTCCTTGTTTGACTACTTGCTCACCAACAATCAATTTGTTTTTAACGTGGGTAGCAAACCAACCTTTACCACACGTTCTAGGCAGGAAGTACTAGATATAACATGGTGTTCAGGTAATCTCGCACACCGAGTAACCAATTGGCACGTCTCAGATGAGCCGTCCTTGTCCGACCACACCCATATTAGGTACGACATACTATGCTCGGGAACAAAGGAACCGAACACGTACCGAGACCCCAAGGGAACAGACTGGGAGGGCTTTAGGAACTCCCTTAGGTTATACCTTGGAGATTTTAAATACATTAAAACTGTGGACCAAGTGGAAGCCGCAGCAGAGGACTTAGGCAGAAGCCTAATGAAAGCGTATCTAGAAAATTGTCCTCTTAAGACCACTAAGAGCAATAGGAACGCGCCTTGGTGGAACAAAAACCTGGAGCATCTGAGGCAAAAGGCCCGTGCCTTATTTAATCAGGCAAAAAAAGACAAGAACTGGGATGCTTACAGGAAGGCGCTAACACGCTTCAATAGGGAGCTCAGGAAAGCAAAAAGGAGATCCTGGCAAAAATTTTGCGGGTCCATCAAAGACACTGCCAAAGCTGCCAGGATCCACAAAATATTAGCCAAGACACCTGAATCCCATCTAGGCCTGCTAAGGAAAGCGGACGGATCTTTCACGGAATCCCCGGAGGAAACACTGAGACTGCTTGCTCAAATGCACTTTCCGGAATCCGTGTACATTAATAACGAAAGAGAACTCCAGGACAGTAAGTCTCCGGACAGGAGACCGCGGAATGAAGACTGGAGGAGAGCTTCCGTTATTTTTCGTCCCCAACAGATAAGTTGGGCCATTAGGAGCTTCAAGCCTTATAAATCTGGTGGGGTCGATGGTATTTTCCCGGCTATATTGCAACGGGGCGAAGATATCATCATCTCAACGCTGATAAAACTTTACCGTGCAAGCTTTGCTTGGAGTTATCTGCCATCAGCGTGGACTCGGGCGAGGGTCACTTACATCCCCAAGGGAGGGGACAAAGACAAATCACAGCCCAAGTCCTACAGACCGATAAGTCTCACCTCATTCCTACTAAAAACGATGGAAAAGGTGTTAAACAGTCACATCAGGGCAACATACCTCGTTGAAAAACCCCTGAGTGCAAGACAACATGCCTACCAAACAGGCAAGTCCACGGAAACGGCACTTATTGATCTGGTGGACAGAATTGAGAAAGCCATAGAAGACAAAGAAATTGCACTCTGTGCCTTTCTCGACATCGAAGGGGCTTTTGACAACACCAACTTCGATGTTATAACACGTAGCATGGTGAATCGTGGAATCGACGATACCACCACCAGATGGATGGGATCCATGCTACAAAATCGAACTGCAACAACAACGTTGATGAATAAAACTCTTCATTATAGAGTGACCAGAGGGTGTCCACAGGGCGGAGTCTTATCACCCCTTCAATGGTCATTGGTTGTTGACAGTCTCATCTGTGAGCTCAATGAAGCCAGATTCCTGACTCAGGGTTACGCAGATGACATAGTAATAATGGTCATAGGAAAATGTCCTAGCACCATTTCCAGTCTTATGCAAAGGGCCCTACGAATAGTAGAAAACTGGTGCACAAGACACGTGCTAACAGTCAACGCACGGAAGACGGTCTTAATCCCGTTTACCAAAAGAAGGAAACTAGAGGCGCTTCACGCCCCAACACTTCTTGGTACGAAGCTATGCTTGTCCAACGAGGTCAAATATCTCGGAGTCTTTCTAGACCAAAAACTAACATGGAACAAGCATCTCGACTACATTACTAGAAAGGCAAAAATAGCGATGGGGGCAAGCAGTAGGTTGGTGGGGCTAAAATGGGGGCTACGGCCCAAGGCCGCACTCTGGATTTATAAAACCATAGTGAGGCCGATCGTCACTTATGGCTGCTGTGTGTGGTATAAGAAGACGCACCAACTCAACTGCGTGGAGAACCTCAGCAAAGTTCAAAGAACAGCCTGCCTTATAGCCACTGGCGCTCTTTCGTCCTCTCCCTCTGCAGCACTGGATGCCCTCCTGAACATTCCACCTCTGCACATTCACGTGCAGATGGAAGCGAGGATGGCCATTACGAGAGCAAAAATCAGAGGAAGGACGAGATGGCAATCTAGGGTCATAGGTAACCTCTACAATGAACTAATGAAAATTCCGGTCATGGATATGCCCTCTGACTCCATGATCCGTGAATACCGCTTCGATAAGCGGTTTACAGTCTTGTTACCTAGTAGACAAGACTGGGAGGCTGGAACTCCCGGAAATGTTAACCAGAATGACATCGTTTGGTATACGGATGGTTCCAGGAGGCAAGGCGTATCCGGGGCGGGATTTTGTAATGATCGCTTCAGAATACGCAAATTCGCCAACCTGGGTCGCTATACCACAGTGTACCAAGCAGAAGTCTTCGCAATAATTGGCTGTGTCCAAGAGAGTCTGCAAATGAATCTCCAGAATAAGAAGATATTCATCTTCTCAGATAGTCAAGCTGCCCTCAAGGCGTTAACATCCTGTGAACTTGACTCCAAACTCACTAGCGAGTGTGTCCTGCTCCTAAACCAGCTTGGCAATGCCAACATCGTAAATCTGATTTGGGTACCGGGACACTGCAATATCAGAGGCAACGAAGTCGCTGACGTGCTAGCAAAGGCCGGAGCAGAGAGCCCACTACTCGGACCGGAACCAATAAGTGGCGTTCCAGCCTGCATGGTCAGGTTCGAGTTAAAAGAGTGGGAGCATAAGCAAAGCACTGAATATTGGAAAAGACTACCTCGACTAGAACAGTCTAAGGCGTTGATACAGGCGTTCGATCAGAGACGAGCTGTAGAAATAATAAAACTGAGCAGAGGACATGTTAGGGCACTCACTCGGACCCTCACAGGGCACTGCAAATTAAATAAGCACCTGCACAACATGGGCCTTTCAGATACCAAAATCTGCAGGTTCTGTCGCGAGGACGAGGAAACGATTATCCACGTCCTCGGCGAGTGCATAGCGCTGCACCGGTGCAGAAGCCGGCACCTGGGAGCACACATGATCTCAGCAGACGAGATCAAAAGCTCCCCCATCAGCTCCATTCTCGGGTTTATCCTGGAACTGGAGCTACATGAGGTGCTGTAATAGGTTACGGGGCTGCCACAATAGATCATCTACTGGTCGCAGTGGCTATGAGACGCAGGGCTCACCCCATTTCTAACAAATAATAAATAATAATAACCCCTGAACATTAGAAAGTCAAACCCTGACAAAGGTCGCCAAAGAATCAAATCCTCTCGACCCGAATTAGGAACAATAAACCCCGTATCACTTCTAACGGAGCCGAAAAACCACATATGACCGATTAAACCGAAGCTTCCGTTTACATGTGCCAGTTACATGACAACGGGGGCTTAAGGCGACGGTAGCCCTAACTAGCGACACTAATCGATTTAAATTGTTAGTTAATAAACCAGATCTATCTTAAACAATAACTTGGTAAGCGTATGGGATGATGACATTCGAAGGCTGGCTGGTGTGGGCTGGATGAGAGTGGCCAAAAATCGGGAGCAGTGGCGTGCATTAGGGGAGACCTATGTCCAGCAGTGGACGAGTGTGGGTTGCTGATGATGATGATCTTAAACAATTTCCAGATTACAACCTCTAGGCAAACACTCATACTATTTATTAAATACTCATACTTCACTTTTGCGTCTGCCTTTGTACTCGAAATTTGAATTACCGCCAAAAACGACCACTTTTGGCGTGAATCAATTTTTCGCGTACGCGTTGGACCCAACATTTGTGTATGGTTATTTAATAAATAGTACAAGTGTTTGCCGAGAGGTTGTAATCCCGAAATCGCTTATAGATCCGGTTTAGTAGCTAAAAATTAAAATCTATTGACGTCGCTAGTGTGCCCTACCTGTCACCTTAATCCCAATAATAGGCCTGGAATAACGAAGCGTGAAGAAGCATCTTGGGGGCCAGTATGGCATTGCCAGCGATGCCTTGACATCGTGTCCCTTGTAATTGTAACATGCCATGTTACAATTACAAGGGACACGATGTCAAGGCATCGCTCATATACATGGGCTCTACTCTTGCTTACCACCAGGCTGAGGAGAGCCTGTGCGACTATAAAAAAAATATACTGTGCGACTATAAAAATAAATACTATGGGAATGCTGAAAAATGTAAAGATGTGCTTTATTTTTCTTTTAATATTAAAATAGCCAGACATTTGGCCACAATCTCACTCGATGGTAAGTGATGATGGTGAAGTATATTCATTCATCAAGGTACCATAAATACTCAGAGGTGTTTATGGTACCTTCATTGTTTCTGGTTTCCAAGGAAAAACCTTAGTTTGTGAGCAGAACAATGTGTTTTCACCATAAAACAAATACGCTTCGGCATGAATGGACCGGCTCGACCGAAGTAATACCACTGCCTCACCGAAAACTTGTGTGCTGTATTTCACCGAGTGATTGAGGTTACCTAGGCCTAAATCCGGAGGGAAGGGGGGCTTAAAAGGGGTGTCCATGGGTAGGGTCAATCATTTACCATCAGGTGACCCATCTGCTCAACTCCCACCTATCAAATAAAAAAGGGACAATGTATTTTTGGACTATTGCTATAGTACTGTAGGCTTCTACCTACGCTTGACCTTGATCTCAATTGATGGAAAGCGACGATGCGGTCTAGAATGATACGCGTTTGCCTATAAGACGTCAGTCTGTAGCAAGTGAGAAATGGAGTGACATAGGGAGATTTTTACCCAGCATTGGAACTCAGACTCTATTTATTTAGTAACGAAATTCAAAGTTAAATGTTCAATTTATCCAATCGAATCGAAACCATGTTATCGCCACCCTACCTCGTAAGCATTCTTCCGCAAATTAGCTACACTCGTCGTTACGAGCCGCTTACAAATGATAATTCCTCAAAGGCCCCGCAGGCAAAGACACTTTGTCATAATATTTTAACATTGAATTCATGTAATTAAGTCAGAGAACAACAGCTCATAGATACGCCCCTCTTTGTAGACTGTAAACTGGCGATAAAACGACTCAAATGTTTGCTGCCATTACAATAATGGCGAATTTTAGCTCGCTCCTTCAAATGGCACAGTTTATTCACACAAACAATAACAAGAAAAGCGTAATGAGGAATTACATGTTAATTAAGAGTATTAGACCTTCATTAACGTGTTTTAAATGTATGTAAGTATATAGTCACGAACCCACTTCGTTTCTGGTCATACGTTACAATAAACATGTGTTTGATTTCATGACTTTCGACAAATACAATGTAAAGTAAAGTGAATTTACAATAATCCTTTCTCCTTGCTCCCCTGCGCTATGAAAGGGACCCTTGTGCAAAATTTCTAGGCGTTTATTTAAATCTTGCTTTGATAGATCAGTCAGTCAGTCAGTTTTCACTTATGTATATTAAAATTATAACAGCACCATATATACTACATACAATACCGAAAAAAAAACTTATCTTAATAATAATACAAAACACAACACATATACCAAAATAAACACATTTAAATTTAGAAATATACGTATAAATATGAGGGCTGGTATGATGATGATGATGAATGGTACAACCACAGACAGGCACAGGGTCCGTGCCTTTTTTTGCTAGTCTTTTAATAAGAGTAAGAAAAATTGCTATATTTGCTGTGCGTATGATAGAGTGTGCATATTTTTAAGAGCGGACCCTGTGCCTGTCTGTGGTTGTAACATTCATCATCATCATCATACCAGCCCTCATCCACCCACTGCTAAGTATAGGCCTCTTCTTCCTGGTTCCTCGAACGATGTCAGGCAATAAACGGTGTTTTTGGCACCGGTTCAATTTTAATTAGTTATATGTACAAACAAAGGCAAATAGACGTGCACTGCTGGACATAGGCCTCCCCCAATGTTCTCCACACAAATCGGTCCTGTGCCGCCCGCATCCAATGGATTCCCGCGATCTTCACCAGATCGTCGGTCCACCTTGTGGGGACAAGGCCTGCCAAGGTTGCGACTTCCTGTACGTGGCCTCCACTCAATTATTGGCTGAAATGAAGACAAACAAAGGTATATTTAGTATCAGAATGGAGGTGATTAAAATTATAAAAGTTTTATTTTTTATGTCATAAGTGCCAGACGAGTATACGGATTTAAAGGTTGGCAGTTTTGACTCCACTGGTGTCGCAGATGTCCATGGGCGGCGGTAAACGCTTACCATCTGGTGATCCGTCTACTCCTCTGCCACCTAGGACATTTTATTGGGTTAATACGCAAGCATGTTGTGTGCACTATTTATAGATTATGGTCTAGTATGTAAGTTAGTTTTATAAGTTATGCCATTGTCACTATCATTATCTGTTTGTGTACCGAAGTTAAATAAATAAATAAAAAAAAGCCTTTTTTTTCGTGGGATATAACTCCATGTTCTATAAAAAGCTTTCCAATAAATGTACAAAATAATTACGAAATAATGGATCAAATAAGCAAATTGAATAACATCGCCAAGCAAAATATTGAAAAGGCCGCATCATCTTTTGATCCCTTCTCAGAATCCGATGGAACTTAAAAATAAATACAAAAACCGGCCAAGTGCGAGTTGGAATAGCTCATGAAGGGTTTCGTAGCAGCAAGTAAGACATTACTTAAATAAAAGTTCTAAGCTAAGCTTCAAGTAATTCGTACTTACATGTTTTAAATATAGTGTGTCTATTTTTAAATTAAATTAAATATTTCGCTTTTGCAAATGTATTGAAAAATTTGCACACGAGTTACTCACGTGTCTGCCCGTTTGATATAGCGCAGTCGGACACGTGCTTTTATTCCACATACACACACATGCACACAATTCTGGCTTTTTACCGACGTAAATGGACCTCTTTATTCTAAAATACAGACAGAGAACCAGAGTCACCGACATAGCCCACAGAATTAGCAAACTGAACGGGCAGTGGCCGGATCACATTAGCCATAGAACTGACAGCCGGGTCACATTAGCCGTAGAACGGACAGGACAGCCTTGAGTGGAGAGGCAAGCGTAGTGTCGGACGCCCTGCGGCAAGATGAGATGATGACATTCGAAGGCTGGCTGGTGTGGGCTGTATGAGAGTGGCCGAAAATTGGGAGCAGTGGCGTGCATTAGGGGAGACCTATGTCCAGCAGTGGACGAGTGTGGGCTGATGATCCTAAAATACGTCTGTGTCTCATACGTTATTTTATAATTATATTTAGTTATATAATATTTATTAGTTAGTTTTTTTTATAGCGACACAGTATATTGGCTCTCCTCAGCCTGATGGTAAGCAAGAGAAGAGCCCACGTTGCAATTACAACGTAAGCAATTTCAGGCATCACCTCCATTGGGACTGCCATACTGGCCCGCGAGATACTTCTTCACGCTTCGTTTGAAGGAATCCTTCCTACAAAAGGAAGTAGAAAATACATGCGCCGGCAACGAGTTTCACTTCTTGATGGTGCGGCAGAAATAGGAGCTGCCAATTTTTTCATTTATATGTTTATATTTTAGTTATAATGTTTTTAACAGTAGATAATCCTATGTGCACTTATCAGCTCTAATCCACACACAGGCGAATAGAAACATTATAGAAACCTACACTAACTATGCCGGAAATATTTTTCAAATTCTTAAGATAAAATGTCTGAGTGGCCGAAACATAGCCACACTCGCTTTATATAACGTTATCAGTAATTTTTCTGTTCCAACGAGATTTTAAATTGGCCCCTCGTGCTACGTAAGTCTTAATTGCATCACTCGACAATGCTGCTTTACCAATCTCCAACTTGCTTAGGAGGCATTTGCACGTAAAAAGTAAAGTATCAGCATATATATTGTCCCACTGCAGGGCAAAGGCAAGAAAGAAAAGCTGGTTTCCTAGGGATAAAGATACCTATTAGTAACATGATTATCCCTTTTGTTGGAAAAAATTGAAGTACGATTGAGTATGAAAAAGATTTTTTCTTTTTTGTTTGCTAAGAAAAAGAAATTGAATTTAGCATACATAATACATGTTTATGGGCCATTAAATTCTTAAGCTAGAATTTTTACTCTTAATATTATGTTTCGAAACAGCAATTATTACAAATCTCGACAAACACCTATACGAAATAACCGTATGTACAATCAGTGACCCGCCAAATTTCCCCCCGCAGTTCAAAAATAGCACTTGTCTCTCAGATATAAGGACGGTCCAAAGTCCAACAAGGGCAACTCCACGTGACGCCCTGTGTACCGTCTCATAATTACCTTCGTTAGCAGTTTGTGACGGCCGCTGATATGCGTAAACCGGCAGAACTTGAATAACTGATGCCATCCATGGGTAGATATGAAATTCTGGGCATAAATTTACTAACTAATTAATAAAGGAGTTGTCCCTCAGATATCCCTCTGACAGAGACGGATTCCTTCGTCTTGCGAGAGCAAACAGTAACTGGCGAAACGTCGCGAGGGCTTAAAGTTACTCACTGTTCAGTAACATTAAAATAGATTTATGTTACTTGACTTTTAATTGCCTCTGGTGTCTAAGTTACGACAACCCTGTCAACCTATAAATTTATACAGAACCGGTATTGTCATCTCATCATTTGAGAATGGGTATTGGATTATGTGATAAATGCTGAGTGAGATACCGGAGGCAAAAACCGGACAGACGGGGAGTTTTAAGCGCATTTGTGACTCCACTGAGGTTGCGGGTGCCCCTGGGTGTCAGCAATCGCCCACCTGATTTTTGACACTGACACCACCTGAGGGTGTCAGCATTAAAAAGGCACATCTGACTTGACCTGATTCGAAATGAATGTGACCCTAAGCACTTAAATATCAGCCTATATACTGTCCCACTGCAGGGCAAAGGCCTCCATCATAGAAATCAAGTCATCGCTACTATGATAGGATTAGGCTTAATCACCACGCTTGCCTAATGCGGATTGGTGATCTCAAACCCGAGCTATGTTCGAAAAATTCAAAACATCATTTTTGCTCGACCCGGGAATCGAATCCAGGATGAACCCGGGAATCGAACCCACCACCTGAGGGTGTCAGCATTAAAAAGGCACATCTGACTTGACCTGATTCGAAATGAATGTGACCCTAAGCACTTGTTTGAGCCAAATTGTGTTTACAAACGCTGTATGTACTGTGTTGTCTATAATAATAAATGTTTTCTTCTTTTTCTTTCACTTCTCAACGAAGGACTCACAAAATGTTTATACTCAAATAAATGTTATATTCCGCGTGGTCTCCGGCAGAGTACTCATGTGTTTGAGGGAGGCCCGTGCCCCAGCAGTGGGGACTTAAATGGGCTGATGATGATGATGATGATTCCAGGGTCTTAAGGGACAAGCATTCAAAATACACGAATAATTTCGTCAATCGAACTTCCACCTTCTGATATAATATACTTAATAGCTACATGCTTTGAAAAGTACCTAAGGCTTGGACTCAACCAATCTTTATCCGTGGATAAATCTATAGTATTATGTCAGATTTGTATAGAATGACAGCGCTATAATATAGATTTACTATCGGGATAAGGTTGATCGAATCGGCCCTACATCGTATCTGCATTTAAGTATGCAATGCCTAGTTTCTCAAGTTGTGTATTTTGTGCAATAAAGTATATACAGCGTGTAAAAAATTAGCAATAATACTTAAAGATGTAAACATATACCGTGTAAAGACTTCATTGTCAAAATAGAGCATCATCTGAGCAAAAAAAAAATCAGCTTTTCCATACTAAATATAATATCCGGGCGCAATAATGAATACAACAGCTGTTTTTTTTTGCTAAGATGATGCTCATATTTTGGTAGTGAAGTCTTTACACGGTATGTGTTCACACCCTTACGTATTATTGCTATTTTTTTTTACGTTGTCTATCTATCTATCTGTAACTAAAATTACAATAACAGCTATAGCATTCCATTCTTAATTTTTTTTATGCTAGAGGCGGACAAATGAGCAACGCCGCCCATGAACATCCGCGAAATCAGAGAGATCGCTAATGTGTTGCTGGCCTTTTATACTAATATCATTCTTTCGACAATGCAGTTTTCAGAATGCAGCACCCCCTTTTCTAGAATTAAAGTACGTGAATTGTGGATAACGTTTACTCTAACGTTCGTTTCGTGAGACGTCCCGGTAATTAGGAAGTGGGAAAACTGTCCCAATTCTTAATGGGATGATTTCTTTTAGCTTATTAGACAGCCGCCTGCAGTTGAAATTAGCTCTGCTTCCATCTAGTCTAATATCGTTTTATCGCAGTGCACGCGTAATATTTGCGCTATTTCCAACCAGACAATCCGTTCCGTTTGGAACAGTGGTAGTGAACGCTGCCTCTGGTGCAAGGGTTGCGTGTTCGATCCCCGCACAGTACAAACATTTGTGTGCATGAACATGTCTGTTTGTATTGGTCCGGGTGTTTTCTATGTATTATAAGTATGTATTTACAAAAGAAAAGTATTAAATGTATAAATTTGTAATTCCGCTGATATCCGTAAAACAGGTGTTTGAGCTACATATCTCGGAGTCAGATCAATGTATGAGATGTTGTGAAATATTTATTTATTTATTCCACGTAATGACTTAGAAAAGTTTTGGCTGTCACTATCAATATTAACTTTAATTGAGCGATGATATCTGCATCCAAATTGTCGCTTCGAAGTACCCAAGGTACGCTTGGACCATCATTCAAGATTCAGGATACATTGGTATCCAATTTTGAGAAAATATACGAAGCGTGCACGTTTCCTCACGATGTTATATCCTACTGCTGAGATAGTGGTAGAAATATGCACATACATTTAAAAAATTCAAAAAAGAATGCTTGGATTCAAACCACGACCCACCGTATAATAAGCGCGTTCTTATCCTCTGAGCTACCATTACTTGCATTGTTAAAGTGTAACAAAAACTATGTCCATTAATTTGAAATGTCAGGTTAATTGGTCCAATCAACCTTAGCTCGCTAATTGGTGGTATTTATGGACATAATATAATGCCAGCAACAAAGAGGCTTTGTTCATCTAGCCCTTTGGATTTTAGCGTACGTTTATAAGATGGATCTATAGTCCGTATATAACCTCCAAAAACTGTGAGAACAAAGGGGAGGTCGTAGATTCAAAGCCAAGCATGCACCTTTAGCCGTGTGGTCCCGGCAGAGTAGAATAGGCCACCCTCACTCTTACCGAGGTGTCGTAAAAGGCGACTAAGGTAAAGCTGCTGGCATGATTATCAGCACCCAGAGAAGGAAAACTCTGCATTTATATCAAAACCCTCGCCAACCCGTCTGCCAAGCGTGGTGAGTATGGCAATTACCCCTCATGTGATTGAGGGAAGCCCGTGCCCCAGCAGTGGGGACTTAAATGGGCTGATGATGATGATGATGTACCTTTAGATTGTGTACCATTCCCTTTCTACCATCAAAAGAGCAGGCGGACTGCAGGATATCTCCTTTCTTGGTGAATAACCCTCAATTGCGTATAAAGAGCTTTTCCTCTTCCTTCGTGATGCAGGGTGTTGCACTCCCTGTCAGTGCGACAGGGGGTGGAACACCCTGCTTGGGTCTGTTTTCCCCAGTGAATACAATCTAAATATTCTTTAAGTTAGAGTGACATAGAGCTCGCTTCATCGTAGGCTTCTTCTCAACTATAGGATTCAGTGTGAAGCCAATAGCAAGGCCATAATCAATTGAAAGAATCTGCGTATTTTTACTATTAAAATGAAATTATGAAAACATTTTTTTCCCCCGTAGAACATCGGTTCAATCTCAAAAAAAAAATACGCCTTCCCATACAGAGCATTAATCAGCTGATTACTTTTGTATGGGAAGTTGAAAACCTTTTTTCGAGATAAGACCCTATGTTCCATAAGTACAAATGTTTGTTTTCATTAGTATAGTATGCTCTCAAGAAAATTCTCAGGTATCGAACGAAAATCACAGTTTTATCCTGTTTGTATTTACTTAATCGTAAATAAATAACAAAAGAGATAATGATGATTCACAAAATAATTTAGCATCTACCTTCAAATGTCGAAAATGCAAGGTCATCGACAGTTGCCAGCTGTCGTATCACACACAAAATCACCTTTAAATGACTGTGTTATGCACTAATTTATTTCTAAAAACACTTTTTAATAATAATACATTTAGTGACGAAATTAAACAATATATGGGTTTAAATAACCAACTTTAAGAAATGTATCTTAGAATAAAAAAAAAACTGGAGGATAAGGTGTTGTATTTGATTTTTAATTTTGTCACGTAACGGAGGGTTACGGAGCTGAAAGGTAGGGGGAAGAAGAAAAGACAAGGATAGAGGGAAGAGGGCTATAATTATAAGCGATATGTACAAAGATGGCTCGTCCTAAAGTCTTAAATCTAACTTAAAACTAACTATTTACACCGGTACACTACACTAAATATATATATAAGGTAAAAGTTCAAAATGGGCAACCGTGGTAGGACGGTATCACAGGGTGAGCACAGGCAGCGCGCCGGCGGGATCCAGCGTCGCAAGAGGCGGGCGGTAGGGCTCCGCCGAGCGCAGGAGGCAGCAAATGGGGCGCGAGACGCAGATACGCGCACGCCGCAAGCCGGCCGCGGGTAGGCGCGACGCGGATACGCGCACGAGTGTAGGTAGACGCGCGAAGGTGCAGGGAGGCAACACCTTTCGTGCCCCGGCACCGTTACTCTACGGGTAAACGTATACTGGCACTGTTATAGCTTGAGGTTCTGAGCTCCTTCAGAGCTGGTGGTAGACTGATCGTCCTGCCCATGTGCGTCCTTTTATATTGCCCATGCGCATTCTATTCTACAACATTTAAATTTTAAAATTCATACAATATAGAATATTCTCGAAACATAGCTAAACTCCATAGTTAAATTTGAATAGACAATTCGATAGAAAAATAAAAACAGTTAGACAACGTCAGCTGTCGGACAATGTCAGATAGACAATCTAAATATTTACAACAATAACTTTAAATTTATTTACAGATAAAAATGTACAAGGAACATTAAAAACACATAAAGAGTAATGCTAATACAAGACATAATCATAAAATGATATACAAGCTCTATAGCAAACGGAAAACGAAGCTCTATAGTTAACACCAAAGGTAACTTTCTTTATGAGTAGTTATGTAGTATAACGAAGCCCCTGCAGGCTGCGTTACATTTCTCCCACGACCCCAGAAAAATTTTCGACTCAGAGAAAATTTTGATTATAAGGTTAAGAGAATACTATCCCTACTATCAGTCTAACCAGTCAACCTTCACTTAAACATACCATTCCACAATCCAAAAACAATTCAAATCCAGTCACTCTAACAATCACTCTAACATACGAACCAATCACAAAGAGGAGTAGGGTTCACTATCAATGACGCAAACTCCATAGGAAGTACCCTATAAGAATGACTTTAGGCTTATTTAGGGAGTTGTCAGCCGCTCCGTTTCTTAAAACCCATTAGTGTCGATGACCATAGCCGACAATCTAGTCTCTCTCAGGTATTCCCTATCAAAGGACACAAATTTTAAAGGTTGAATTTACCTTTAAAAGAAACGCCTCTGTAGTCAAAGAAGCGCTAAGTAGTAAGTAGATAAGGCAAAAGAGAGCCCTAAAGTTTAGAATTAAAAGGTCAAGAAGCGCCTTTTAAAAGAAAACGTTAAGCAAGTAAGTAGGTACTATAAGAGAGAATCCTATAAGTAAAGAGAGACGAGATTAGTCGCTAAGTATATATAAAAAATATCAGACTGAAGTAGCCAAAAATCAGTCCAATGTGTGTGCAAATAAATACATATAATACTAGTAAAGTCAAACAGTAAGGTAGTCATTTCTTAAAGTCTTTTACATGCCATTTACCGCGGCAACCATTGCAGTCCTCAAGAATGTATACAAGAGGTGACAATTTCTCAACGACTTTGCATTTAACATATTTAGGTGCTAATTTTGCGCTAAAATATGCACCAGCATTGCTTAAAGAGTAGTCTTTACGCCACACTATATCTCCAACATTGAATTCTTTAAAAGAGTGCCTTAAATTGTAACGGTTAGAATTCTTTACATGAGATATGTGCAGTGCAACCTGAACTCTATCAAAAATTGACGATAGAAGGCCAATATTTCTAGCATATAAATCACGAGGTAAAAAGGTAATTTCTTCTAAGTCGTAACCCTGAGAATAAATAGAACCACAAGTAATGAGTTCACGACCAAATACTAAAAATGCAGGAGTAAATCCAGTTACTTCATTTACAGAGTTATTCATTGCAAACTGAATCTTAGATAGGTGAAGGTCCCAAGACCTATGGTCTTCACCGACCAGTGAAGCTAGTGCGGTAATAATTGTTTTATTGTAGCGTTCTGTAGTATTGACCTGAGGACAATAGTGAGGAGTGTAAGATATATGCGGAATTCTATAACGTCCAAGGAAATTATGGAATTCATGCGATTGAAATTGTGGACCGTTATCCATAATAATTGTTTGAGGTACTCCATGAACTAAGAACACGGAATTCTCTAAGTAATGTATAATACTAGTAGTTATAGCTCGTTTCAAAGGAAAAATAAGTGTATATTTGGTGAATAGACAATTTACAACGAGAATGTACTGGTTACGTCGCCTAGTCATTGGCAATGGACCTATTAAGTCCAAAGAAATGCATTGAAAAGGTCTAGAACAAATTTTGGGTTTTCCCATAGGACCGTAAGGCGAGTGGTTAGAGTGTTTATAAGCCAAACAAGTTTCGCAATTGGAAATAAATTTAGCTATATCTTTAAACATGCCAGACCAGTAATATAACAATGATATTTTTTTGTATGTTTTAAATACGCCCAAATGCGGATCTGTAGCGGAACCATGAGCATTTCCTATCAAAGATTCTCTTTCAGAAGGGATAGGGACTTCTTTCCAGATGAAATCGTCTGTTAAAGAATAAGGAGTATTAGTGCAACGAAATAGTTAATTATCCTTAATCGTATAGTTAGGATGACTTTGAGGATCAGTTAAACAATTACGAAAGATTTTATTATAGCGCTCTAAGTCTAAAGACGTGGCTTCATTCGAAGATAAAGGAGCGATAATATGACTGTCCTCGCTTTTAGAACGAGAAAGTAGATCAGGGACAATATTATCCTTTCCTCTTTTATGTTTCAGCGTGAAATTAAAGCAAGAAAGGCGAAGTGACCAACGAGCGAGTCTACCAGAAGGATTTGTTAAATTCAAAAACCACTTTAATGCGGCATGATCAGTGTATACAGTAAACGGTTTGCCATTGTCAAGATAGCACCGCCAATGTTCTAAGGCAATGATAACAGCTAGAGTTTCTCTTTCAGTAGTAGAGTAGTTTCTTTCATTTTTGTTAAGTGATTTGCTCATGTAGGCTATAACAACTTCTTTGTCGTTAACCGTTTGAGTAAGCATGGCTCCAATGCCAGTGTTAGATGCATCACAATGCACAGAAAACGGTTGATCAAAATCAGGGCAAGCAAGAATTGGGGTAGTTACAAGATATTCTTTTAGTTTCAGAAAGGAAGAGTTAGCCTCAGAACTCCAAGAAAATTTCGGAGAAGTTTTAGCAGATGATGTTAATTTATTAAGAGGTGCAGCTATAGTACTGAAATTAGGGATGAACCTACGAAACCAACTACACGTACCCAGAAATTTACGCACTTCTTTGCGTGAAGTAGGTACAGGAAAGTCCATAATAGCTTGAATTTTGCTAGGATCAGCTCGTAAACCATTATCGTCAACAACATATCCAAGGTACTTTAATTCTTTCTTAAAAAAAAGACTTTTTTCAAAGTTAATGGTAAGTTTAGCGTAAGTTAATTTTTCAAGCACTTTAATTAGAAGTCCTATGTGTTCTTGGAACGAGGAGCCTATGATAATAATGTCATCAAGATAACAGAACACTTTGTTGTCAAATTCAGGAGTGAATAGGATATCCATTAACCTCTGCTGTGTAGCAGGTGCATTAGTTAAACCAAAGGGCATAACAGTGAATCTGTACATTCCTCTACCGGGGACATAAAAGGCGGTCTTATCCCGATCGTCTACATGTAAAGGAATCTCCCAGAAAGCTTTAGCGATATCGATACTCGATAAAAATTTAGCGTTTTTGAGATGGTCAAGTATTTCATTGATAAAAGGAAGACTATAGGCATCCCTACGAGTAACTGAGTTGAGTTTTCTACTATCGACACAAAATCGCCATTCGCCATTCTTTTTAGGCGTAATAAGAACCGGAGACAACCAAGGGCTTTCACATTTCTCAATGACCTTCCACTCAATCATTTTATCCACCTCAGCAATTAGAGCTTTTTGTTTCTCGGGAGAGAGTCTATAACAACGTTGTTTAATAGGCAGCGTATCTCCAGTATCGATACGATGGCTAACCAGATCAGTACGACCAAGTTCACCCTTAGCTTCAAAGGAAATTTGCTTAAAACGCGAAATAATATCATCAGCGATAACCTTTTCTTCAGAAGTAAGATTTTCGTAACGTAGGATTTGTTTCTCCACAGAGTTGTTAAAGTGGGATGGTTTATTAAGAGAAAAGGCACACGATAAAAGTTTGGGAACCAAATTAAATTCCCTCCAAAAGTCAACACCAAGTATCAAAGACGGGTATATTTCAGGAATAACATATGTTTTAATAAGTCTAGTTTGGTCGTTAAAGGTAAAAGGAAGAATAAAAAATCCTAAAGATTTAACACGATGCTTACTAGCAGTGCTAACCGTAATATAATCAGACTTGGATAACGAAAAGCCCAGTTCCAAAATTTTAAAGTGCGAGTTATTACCTAAAATAGTCATTGAACTACCGCTATCAAGTAACGCCGTAAACTCAACATTTGAAATAGAAACGTTAATAAAAGGACGGTTAAAATCTCTTTCGTTGTCGTAGTAAACTGAAGAAGTTCCATAACTTGCGAAAAAGTTCTTAATTATTTTTAACCAATTATGCCAGTCATCAACATCAAAATTTTCTTTTCGTTTAACCAAGTCATATGTTAGTTTTTTGAGTTAGAGGATGAAGAAGGTTGAGGCTTGTCAGCTTTACATTTCGGGCAATCCGAAGCTCTAAAGTCTTTCAAACCACATTTAAAACAGACTAAGAATCTTGGTTTAGTGCAAGAATTCAAAGAATGACCATTTATTCGACAACGAACGCAAAACAAATGCGCCTGAAACTTGGGAGCATTTTCAGATATCGCATGTGCAGAATTTTTATTCTGCGAAGAAAAGTTCGTACGAAAAGGCTTAAAGTTATTAGATTTATGAGAATCATAATTAGGAGTGAAAGAATGTTTAGAGTGAAAAGTATGTGTAACATTAGGTTTAGTGTTCGGTAAAAGTGTAGAATCGTGTTTAGGTTTATAGGATAATTCAGGAATAAGAGTATTCATTTCAGGTTCTTTAAAATTATTGTCGCGGTCAATACAGCGCTCAAATTGTTGACATACAGAAATTAAAGAGCCAATAGAATCAACTTTATTAAGAGCAACAAAAGAAGTATAACAAGGACGGATGTTACGTAGAAGTATTTGCAGTTTCTCCTGCTCAGGTAATTTCTCGCTTAGTCTCGAAAACATTACAAACATTTTCGGAATATAAACCATAATAGACTCAGATTTACCCTGAGTACGAGATTTTATTGCCTGCAGTAGTTTATGGTCATAATCAGAATGGCCAAAGTCCTTAATTAACAACTCGGAAACGCGATCCCAAGTTAACGAAGGGTCACGACTTAGTTGGAATTTAAACCAATAAGAAGCATCGTCCTCAAAAATGTTGAAGGCCGAGCTTATAAGTATTTGCTTATCAAGTTTGTTCGTAAGTAAAAATTCATCAATTTTCGATAGAAAAGCTCTAGGACAAGTTGTCCCATCAAAAGTAATTTTTTTTAGCTCATTTAGAAAATTTGGTAAGAGAAAATTATGAAAAGGTGGCATACAGTTAGGTTGAGAAATCGGCAAGGGTGAGTCCAAAGAGGTTTGTACCTGTGAAGTCTCAGCTGGTTTTGAAAAAGCGTCAAAACGTTCAGTCAAAAGAGTAAACTTCTTTTTTAAGTCGTCATAGAGTTCTATAAGGTTTGAGTCGCTGTCACTTACATCAGTGTCAATTCTGTCAAGTCGATAAAATAAGTGATTTATATAAGTTTCAATTTTCTTAAATAATTTCAGATTACCCGATTCGTATCGGTCCAACATCGAAGATAAATATAAGATTGTAGAAGAAGCTTGTGACAAATCGTCACTCAGAGGAACGGGAGAATCAATAATGTCCTCCGTAGGAAAATTACGAAGCAATAAAACAATTTGTTTTCTAAGCGATACAAGATTATCCGCAGGAGTTTCGTTCCTAATTATAAGTTCGTATTCAAGTTCCGCCTTGTTAAGTAAATTAAAGTTTATAAGACGAGCCATTTCTAAGATATTTGTAATTTTAAAGCAATAAAATATTTACAATAGTTTTTATTTTATTTACTTTATTTTAGTGAGAAAAATAGAGGAAGAATAGGGAAAGAAATATCTAAGAAGTAAGAGACGTCTAATAGGGAGCCAAAAGGTATGTTATATACAGAAACTTGTGCAAGTTTATTTTAGAATTTTGAGAACAGGGAGGGATTCTATAGAGTTGGGCGCCAAACTGTCACGTAACGGAGGGTTACGGAGCTGAAAGGTAGGGGGAAGAAGAAAAGACAAGGATAGAGGGAAGAGGGCTATAATTATAAGCGATATGTACAAAGATGGCTCGTCCTAAAGTCTTAAATCTAACTTAAAACTAACTATTTACACCGGTACACTACACTAAATATATATATAAGGTAAAAGTTCAAAATGGGCAACCGTGGTAGGACGGTATCACAGGGTGAGCACAGGCAGCGCGCCGGCGGGATCCAGCGTCGCAAGAGGCGGGCGGTAGGGCTCCGCCGAGCGCAGGAGGCAGCAAATGGGGCGCGAGACGCAGATACGCGCACGCCGCAAGCCGGCCGCGGGTAGGCGCGACGCGGATACGCGCACGAGTGTAGGTAGACGCGCGAAGGTGCAGGGAGGCAACACCTTTCGTGCCCCGGCACCGTTACTCTACGGGTAAACGTATACTGGCACTGTTATAGCTTGAGGTTCTGAGCTCCTTCAGAGCTGGTGGTAGACTGATCGTCCTGCCCATGTGCGTCCTTTTATATTGCCCATGCGCATTCTATTCTACAACATTTAAATTTTAAAATTCATACAATATAGAATATTCTCGAAACATAGCTAAACTCCATAGTTAAATTTGAATAGACAATTCGATAGAAAAATAAAAACAGTTAGACAACGTCAGCTGTCGGACAATGTCAGATAGACAATCTAAATATTTACAACAATAACTTTAAATTTATTTACAGATAAAAATGTACAAGGAACATTAAAAACACATAAAGAGTAATGCTAATACAAGACATAATCATAAAATGATATACAAGCTCTATAGCAAACGGAAAACGAAGCTCTATAGTTAACACCAAAGGTAACTTTCTTTATGAGTAGTTATGTAGTATAACGAAGCCCCTGCAGGCTGCGTTACAATTTTCTTTTTAAAATTGTTTTTTAATATAGCAATGTTGGCCCACCTTTAACTTAAGTACAGTGGCGGACACATCAAGCTATACAAAACTGTCAAATTTCTTCATTTGATTATAAACCTTATATTGTTACATAATTGAGTTCGAAATCGACAGTTTTGTATAGCTTGACCTGTCCGCCACTGTACATATAAGAAAAGTTTTGTCATTAGATATCATAATATAAAGAGATATAATATAAATATAGATATAATATAAATAAAATAATAATAAATAATAGGAATGCGACAGTGGCGCCACCGTTTACAAAATTTATCATATATTAAAAAGAATGTGGAAAAGTCTGCATCCATTGTAGTTATGTTGGAGCTCTAAAAGACGGTACAACGGTACCGTTTTCGCCGTTTCGCTTCGGCTTGAATGGGCCAGCTTAACAGGATTATACGAGTACCAGGGTCACACAGAAAACTTCGCCGAGTGAGTGAGGGTACGCTTATTGATACGTCTGCTAGTCTGTAGATAAAAAAAAAGTAAAATTGACTCTTCGGCTATTTCTTCCGATCGTAATAATACTGGCGTGAAATATGTGGGTAAACGCTCTGGATTCCGAGGGCTTCGTTATTCTATTATATAGAGGCTCGTACGCCAATTGAAAATAATATTTCATAATTTACTAGGCTTATCCTTTTGTATTCTACGCGTGCAAACATTTGCCCGTTTCGTATTCGAGTCCTGTAAAGAATAATGTGCTCATACATACGTTATGGCCGTGTGGTCCCCGGCAGAGTAGAATAAGCCACCCTCACTCTTACCGAGGTGTCGTAAAAGGTGACTAAGGTAATGCTGCTGGCATGATCATCAGCACCCAGAGAAGGAAAACTCTGCATTTATATCAAAACCCTCGCCAACCCGTCTGCCAAGCGTGGTGAGTATGGCAAATACCCCCAATCATGTGATTGAGGGAGGCCCGTGCCCCAGCAGTGGGGACTTCAATGGGCTGATGATGATGATGATACGTTATGGGCGATAGCAGCTCAGTGGTTCTAAACACGCATTTCAGACAGGGGTCATGGTTTGAATCCGAGCATGCACCTCTAGATTTTTTAGATCTATGTACGTATTTCTACCATAAGCTCAGTGGTGAGGTAAAACATTATGAGGAAACCTGCTCGTTTCGGATAGTTTCTGTAACATACCATCTGGTATTACTTACCATCAGGTGATCCGTCAGCTCGTCTGCCACCTCTCATATATAAAAAAAAACATGTAACGATGATTCAGTAGGTCTGGTTTCTCTGCGATTGGTGGCGAAGGTCAGACGGCAGTCACTTCATTGTATATACCAGACTGCCCAAATCCTGAATCATGGTTTAAGCGAACCGCGGGCTCCAGAGCGACAGCTTTGGACACAACCGGGAATCACAAGTGTATTAAAATCAGATGACATGATGAAACAACATGATAATAAATAAATAAATAATCCTTACTCCTTACTAATATTATAAAGGCGAAAGTTTGTTTGGATGGATGTATGAATGTTTGTTCCTCTTTCACGCAAAAACTACTAAACGGATTTTAATGAAACTTTACAGTAATGTAGCTTATAGATCAGAATAACACATAGGCTATAATTTATAAAGATATTGTGTGAACGCAGACGAAATCGCGGGCAAAAGCTAGTAAATAAATATTTCACAACATCACATATATTGATCTGACTCCGAGATAGGTAGCTCAAGCACCTGTGTTACGGATATCAGAATCAACAGCGGAATTACAAATATATACATATAATACTTTTCTTTTGTAAATACATACTTATAATACATACAAACACCCAGACCAATACAAACAGACATGTTCATACACGCAAATGTTTGTACTGCGCGGGGATCGAACCCGGAACCCTTGGACCAAATAATAATAGTTATAATAGTTATGTTAAGTATATCAATTATTCGCAATTTTATCGTCAGATCATTGCGGATTAAGCACCTACAAAAATGTTTACACCTCCTTTTTTTGTATGAGAAAAAAAAACAAACGAGCAATCGAGTCACCTAATGGTAAGTGCTCACCGCCGCCCATGGACATCAGCTACACCAGAGGGAGTGGAGATGCGTTGCCGGCCTCTAGTGTTAATATAGAAGTTTAAAGATGTTACTTTTTGTCTTTTGCCCAAGTATAAAATTAACATAATTTTTAACGGAACACTAACATTATTATGTTTGTTTTATCAAATATAAAACTTCTTTTGTATTTTTCCCGTAAAGTGTTCAGTCGGGCAATTTCCGCTTGAACAACTTATCGTTTCGCAATCCTCTCATTAAATACAAGATTTATCAAACTTGCTTTTGTTTGTATTGAAAATAATGATTACAAAATGAAAAGTTTGAAATTCCAAACGGAAAAGGTCCGAAGAATGATTGAAAACTTTATTTCACAATAATAATAATTCTCGCAACATCTCTTACGTTGACCTGATTCCGTACTAAATGGTTTAAGTACTTGTGTTACAGATATCAGGCAACAGAGGAACACACATATATACTTAAATACATATGTGTTACACCCAGACCCTGAACAAACAAAAGTGTTCATCGCACGAATGTTTGTCCAGGGTGGGGATCGAACCCACGATCTTTGGCGTAAGAGGCGTGGCTACTACCAATTGCGCCATCCGGTCAGTCATTTGTTTTCAACTAAAAGAAGAACAAAAGTTCGGCTTTATGCTGTGATACTCGTACTTCAAAAAGAGCCTAAATAAAATTGAATTGTAACGTTTACAGATAATCCACCTAAAAACTTAATAACTGTGGGCGGGCCCCACTCCGGCATGAATAGACTGGCTTGACGATCTCGGTGGCGTAGTGGTTAGTGAGTCGTATTATAAAGAAACGACTGCGCAAGAGGTCCCCGGGCCGGTCGAGCCAAAAACATGTAAAATCTTAGTGTCAGCCCAGTCTGGAAGTTAGCGGTCTTGTACCCCCGTGCCTCGGAAAGGAGGTTAAGCCGTCCTATATATTTTACTGTTATAAAATGTTATTTTAAGTGTATAAAGTGCTAAATATATTATTTTACACCTTTTAGTTCGTGGTTTTTGAAGGCGGTTTTTTTTCGCAGAATTTTTTTGTGACTTTGGAGTTTATTTGAATCTACTTACCCCGTACCCGCAACAGAATGTATAAAGAATGTATGATCTATATTAATAAAGTGGGTTCGGGACATCTATATAAAGAATAGTAACATGTAGCAAGAATTGAAATTCGTAGCGCCAACTTTACAAGTCTGTTAGAAACATTTGGGTCGGCTAAGTATGCGGGCGATCCTCCCCCAAATAAAGTGTCGAGTTTATTGCTCGTGCCGCCCGCAACGTGCCACTCCCGCATCCTGCATATCCGCCCGCACCCGCGCCCACATGCCTGCATGCTCATGTTAACATCTCTGACATTACAGAACACATTCATTACAAAATTTGTATAACAAGTTAGCTACATTACAACTTATGGAACATGGGGAATATGGGGAACATGGAATTACGGTAACGGATTTCAGTTCCCTTCGGTTAATAAGACAATGTTGACTTTGAAAACACTTTCGTCTGGGTGTTAGTACGCGGATCCGTTTTTGTGTTTTTAACTTATTCCTTTGTTGATTTTAATTTTAGGTAGGTATAATGTTTTTTTCTGGTTGTTAAGAAAAACCAAAAACAAAGTGAAATGTTTTCGTAAAAGTACCACAGATATACACTATATATGTAGCAAGCTATAAAAGTACTGTTCGATCAATGTAATGTCTATATACAATGATAATAGACTCATGTTCTAACTTGACCGACCTACATTGGTTGGTAAGCAATTATGCATAAGGAGATCAGTGCATTCACCCCGGGCTGATAGCACTTCCATGGCTAAAAAGTTTTTTTTTATGTGATAGGTGGCAAACGAGCAGAAGGATCGCCTGATGGTACGCGATTGTCGCCGCCCATAGATACCCGCGACACCAGTGGAGTCACATGTGCGCTGCCAACCTTTAAGCCCCCTTTCCCTCGGGTTGGGCCTCCGGTACCCTCACTCACGCAACAAAACACTGCACAGTGCTGCCATTCATGCCAAAGCGTGGCTCTCCCACGATAAAAAAAGTTTAGTGATCTTTCCTTGAGAGCTGGAGTGAATCGACTTAAAAACTGTTAAGTGATGTCATACTCCAGTAGTTCACTCGATAATGATTTTCGATGATTAATGTGATAGTGACAGTTTATTTGCTTACTTACTCCGCTGGCTTAGCGACCTGATTAAAGTTTAGGCCTCCGAAACAAGAGATCGCCGCCTCGGTCGATCTTTCAACTACTTCTTGCTAGTTTTTTTTTATAGAAAGGCCAATCAGGATGACCTCACTCCACCTGATGGTAAGCGGCCGTGAAATCGAAATATGAGGCTGGCAGGCACAAAAAAACTAACAAAGTACCTATTGAGTCTGCCATCCTCACCCTGATGGCCTGCTGAGATGCCGCTTCACGCCCCGCTTAAAAGACCCGAAAAAGTTATTGACCAACCGTAACGTACCATAGTACCGTTAGCTCACATGATATTCGAGTGAACTTACGCATTTTTTTTTCTTTTTTTTATGATATAGGTGGCAGACGAGCAGACGGATCACCTGATGGTAAGCGATTACCGCCGCCCATGGACGCCTGCAACACCAGTGGTGTCACAAGTGCGCTGCTTACCTTTTAACCCCCTTCCCCTAGATTGGGCCTCCGGGACCCTCACTCACGCAGCGAAACACAGCGCATGCACTGCTTCACGCCGGTTTTCTGTGAGGACGTGGTATTAACGGACGTGGTATCCGGTCGAGCCGGCCCATTCATGCCGAAGCGTGGCTCTCCCACTGTTAAAGGGGAGTCTCCAACTGATAATTATAATCTACGGAACCAAACACGTGTTACTCAAGCAGTACCACAAAAATAAAGGCCTCCATCATAGACCTCAAATCATTGGTACTATGAGGGGATAAGGCTTAATCACCACTATTGCCAAATGCAGATTGGTGATCACAAACCCCAGCTATGTTTGAATAATTCGAAACATGATTTTTGCCCGACCTGGGAATGGAACCAAAGACTTACTTAAACCTCTAGGCCAACAGGGCCTATATAGGAGGCTGAGATAAAATTAAGACATAATTATTCAGTTTTATCAAGCAGAGACTTTGAATTCGAACGGAACTTTATGACTATTTCGAGTTGTTAAGCTGGAAGACTCATCGTTGCCTGCGATTATTATGCTAAATCTTTAATTTGTGTGACGTCTCAGACTTATTGCTAATGACCAAGTACCTATAACATTTTTGGCATTGCAATTAGCGGTGCAATGCGAAAGATGAGTCGAAAACCGAAGCCACCGCTGGTTCGAAATAGATGATAATATATGTACCTATTTGGACGTTCATAAGTATTCTGTATGGACCTTAATTAAATACAGAGTTTTTACTTTTTTACTTGAAGATCAATAAATTTTACCGTGTAAGAGCCACTCTTCAGCATGAATGGGCAGGCTCGGCCGGATTGATACCACGTCCTCACAGAAAACCGGCGTGAAGCAGCACTGTGCTGCGTTTCGCTGCGTGAGTGAGGGTACCTGAAGCACAATCCGGGGGAAGGGGGGTTTTAAGGTTGGCAACGCACTTGTGACTCCACTGGTGTCGCGGGTGTCCATGGGCGGCGGCAATTGCTTACAGTCAGGTAATCCGTCTGCTCGTCTGCCACCTATGACATAAAAAAATACAAGCAAAATACCTAGTTTAGTAGTGTATTGCGATAGGCACATTGATCAAAAATATCTGAACTACCAATATTAAATAGAGTTTTAAATCCCACGATTGCGTTAAATGTGGTTGTGGTCAGGGCAGAATACGTTCATTGATAAAACGCCAAAACACACTTGTTCTATTGAGTGACCTTGTAGATCTTTGCAAAAAAAGCAGCAGTTACTCAACCAAATTGATGCCATCGCTAAAGATTGGGAAACACGAATAATTGAATCTGGAATAACGGAAGGTCTCAGCGATGTCTTTACTAGGTGGGATTAAACTTTGTTCCGCCATTTCTATTGTCAAAATCACGGTAATTTCACTTAGTACTTTTTTCCTTACTATAGGAAAAATAGTTCAGCGGTTTTCGTTAGATGGGGCTAGTAAAAAGAAGATATAGCTTTAAAAAGCAATGTAGCAAGTGGTTCGGCGTTGTTTCGGTAGATGTCACTATGCATTATTATATCGCGATAGTAAAGCGTGTTTCCGAAACAATGACCTCAAGCCGCCTGGCCACATAAGCAATTTTAAAACAGTAAAGGAAATAAACCAAAGATCCAGAAGGTATTGGAAATGTTGTTATATAGTAAATAAAATGATTTCTGAGGTTTCACTTAATCGTCCGTCTCCCTGACTGATTCTCGAAGGTGGCCGTACTATATAACCGATGAGTATTGGTCGTTTTCCTCTAGATGGCACTAGCACTGGCTAGCCGACTAATGCCTCTATCTCTAAGTTACTCCATAGTCAAAATATTTTCGACCTGCATTGTGCCACATTGGTATATTTTTATTTTGAGATCATAAATAGAGCTGAGATGAAAACGCGTGTAATCTTCCTTATGAGAAGTTGTAGGCTGAAATTCGAGCATGCACTTCTGGATTTTGCAAATCTTTCTTTCTTTCTATTTGTACCATAAAAGTGTAGCCATGATTCAGTTGATCTGGTTCCCCTGTCAAAAAATTGCCAGGTCAAACGACAGTCACTTCATTGTAATTATCAGTGTCTCCAAATTCTAAGATGATGAATATATATCATACTAATTAAATATTTTAATACTTTTGATAAACAAAATTAAGCAAGCATGTTTGATCCTATACATTTAAAATATGATATACTTTGTGTCATTCTTAATAAAAAAAAATTGTAAAATGGCGTCTATCGAATTTCGATTTAACTTTGCCAATATCGAGTGAGTTAATAATTAAGTCGAAAAGGATTTGCGCGGACTCTTTGTAGATGACTGGGAAAAAGTGGCGCAAGACCGACCGAGATGAAGGGTCATATTAACGGAGGCCAAGACTCACTATGGGTCGCTCCACCATCCTAGTTTGCTAGTTAGTTTGTGTCATATTTACTCATACTATATTTGCATGCAATATACATTTGCCGTGTGGTCCCCGGCAGAGTAGAATAGGCCACCCTCACTCTTACCGAGGTGTCGTAAAAGGCGACTAAGGTAAAGCTGCTTGCACGATCATCAGCAGCCAGAGAAGGAAAACTCTGCATTTATATCAAAACCCTCGCCAACCCGTCTGCCAAGCGTGGTGAGCCTTCAAACCTACATCTGTATACTTACCATGTTTTTTGAAAATCATCATCAGATCATTTCAGCCAATAAACCACTGCTGGACATAGGCCTCTCCCAATGATTTCCACACAGATCGTTCCTGTGCCGCCCGCATCCAAGGGATTCCCGCGACCTTCACGAGATAGTGAGTCCACCTTGAGGGGGGCCTATATGCAAATAAAGATATTGTATTGTATTCTAAGTCATGGTCTAAGCGTACCCGGGCACTAAAGCAACAAGTTTTGACGCAACCGGTAATAAGACGTTGAGATCAGGAAAGGTTTCGATTTACTGAATCTTTAGATTTCCCTGAGCCGATTCTATCGCTCTATTTAACACACTGATATCGATTGAGCGTTTACAATAAAACTAATATAACCGCCATCCGTCGGGCAGAATGAATCGTCTATTTTGTGTAACAAAACGGCTGGGTCCGGTATCGAGGCACGAATGGATTGCTCACATCGATTTGGGTATAACATGTCGCTGGGAGATGTTTGTCTAACGGAGTATTTTATAGCATAGGATATCGTTGCGAGTGGCTAAGACAACTAATTGCAGTCATTGACCTTGGAAGAGCTACGCTACGGTTCGGCTCTACCGGAGTGATACCACGGCAGAAATACCACACAGAAAACCAGTCATTTAAATAATGAATCGCGTCGAATGAAACTGTTTGCATAATTATCATCGAACTTAGCTAAGTTCTTTTGATTTTTAAATAATTTGAAGAATCTAAGATTCTGTATAACATCGTAATTTGTTGGCACTGATATCAATTTTTCTCTCTCGAATCATGAGTTATTCATCGAGTTTCACAATTTTCGTTAAGTGTATTTCGTTATAAGAGAGCCTGTGTCGATCTTTCCAATTCACGAAAAAAAGTACGATTTTCTTCATCGCGAACTCGAGGAGCGACTTGGCTGAGATTTCCTCTCAGACGGTTTAAATAAATAATAAGTTCTTACAATTTTTGCAAACTGAAGTCAAAAGAATATTGAGACATTGCAGCCACAAAGGACAAGCAACGGATGATAAGTGTTGTTTCAAATATTGTATCAAAACTTGGCTAGGACCTGGTACAGATGTTCAAAAGCAATGGTCAATATACATACAACACTTTGTCACTATGAAATTTCTTTAAAATGGCCTCGTATTCTGGTGCAACAACTAGGTATAACTCGAAACTGGAATTCAAGACCAGAAAAACTACGACAGATACGTCACTTTCAATTCCATCAATGTCACTTATGTCATTGTCAAATCAAGTTTTCAGGTTTTGCCAACCTTTTTGTTGTATGCTTCTTTTCTTAGTACAGGCTGACACAATTCATGATAAGAATTTTCTCAAAAAATTGAAAATTAATTACAAACTTTATTTTCAAGTCAACTAAAATTGAAAAAAAAAATATTGTAAAGAACTTAAACAAATTAAATTACCCACAAAAGTGTGGTATATTATTAATACAGTAAGAAAAAGTTAAATAAGGCCATTTTTTATTAATTGGTTTTATTTGTCTTCATCTTCCCCATCACTAATGAAGAATCAGAATCTCTGACTACGGAATCTGAGTCGGTCGTACTTGTATAATAAAGTTTTCCACCACTTCAGTAATTAATTCGTCCAACTTTGCACATGTTTTCGATTTTACGCATTAAGAAGCAAAATATCTCGTAAGAAAAATTATTAAGTGATATTTTAACAAAGTGGATAGTCAACCGTCGAAGTTAGTCAGTCTCAGTCACTCAATAAAACGAGGCGTTTAGAGTTTTATTGACCTACGGATTCTGCCGAGATTACTCTTAAGGAACTCTAGACGAATGTTAAAAACAATGTAATTCAAAGATTTTTATATTAATATCACTTTGCGGCACCTCACTGCACGGAACAACATGTAAGTTAAAATGTTGTACCAAATGTTATTAACTCCTGATGTGATACAAACTCAATACCAGCTATTCTACCAAACATTACGGATGATTGAGTTTCTTTAAAGATTCTTGTACTTATGTAAAAATAAGTCAATAAAATGACTTCTTTTAATTATAAAATTAAAATTACCAATAAATAAATTATGTCAGCGTATGTTTTAGAAAATAGGCATATACTACTGAACGATCATTTTATTGCAGTGGCAACATTGTAGTACCTTTTTTGGTCTTGAATTCCAGTTTCGGATATAAAAAATTCCACACAGAAAAACAAAAACGTGGAATGACATTTTGATGATGACGTCAATCAGCGGTCAGGTTTGATAATACAGGTTTGACATAACCAATTTGACTTAAATAAATAAATATTTCACAACATCACATACATTGATCTGACTCCAAGATAGGTAGCCCAAGCACCTGTGGTACGGATATCAGAATCAACAGTGGGATTACAAATATATACTTATAATACTTTTCATTTGTAAATACATACTTATAATACATAGAAAACACCCAGACCAATACAAACAAACATGTTCATGCACACAAATGTTTGTACTGTACGGGGATCGAACCCCTTGGACTAAAGGCAGCGTTCACTACCACTGTTCCAAACAGTATTTTATTAATATATGACTTTGGATGTAATTGGGTGCTTTTGATGTGATATGTTGTGATTGGGTGTTTTTGATGTGATATGTTAAATTGTCAACTAACGAAGAAATCAGCCAATGATGTTGAATTTGGACCTTGGTTCACAGGCACTCCATCTAGCGGATATTTCACACGCGATAGACCCCATATGCGGAATGGACCTAATTTCAGATAACTTGAGGAGGCAATTCAAATCTCTCTGACACCATGCTTAACTGCTTATTGGGAAGATACGTTAAGTAGATTTAACTCAACTACTTACTAACACAAAACAACCGACGTGATAAAAGTGGAAGTCTTAATATGTTGGCAGATTTGATATCCCCAATAAATTACACCGTAGAGTCCGAAACTGATCATAAAGTATAATCGCTGCGAAGGTCCAACATTTATCAACTTTTTAGGAGATACTATATCATATTTCAAAGGGAAGGTGACAGCCTAAATTGCCAATTGAATTTAGTAATAGACTTTTTTGACTGTGATTTTTTTAGAAGTTATTGGCATTTATTTATTTTGAACATATTGCGGAAAGCGAAATTCTATTTGTTGAAATTTGTAATTTAGGTACGTTTGAATATTGACTTACACATAAAATTAAATATACAAAAGTCTTTCAAAATATTTGCATACATTATGAACCCTCCACCCTAAGATTTCTCACCCTAAGATTTCAATTCACATATTTTTTTTTTGTAGATTCGCACTCAATTATAAAAAATATATATATTTTGTTAACAGGTATGTTGCGGTGTCCACACTACACTAACAAAGGTAAAATATAATATTTTTTTTTTATGAGATACAACTAATATCCTCCAATATCTCAGAGATCGGACATCGACGCAGGACATATTATAGTGCACAAGTGTTTGCGCAGACTCATGTGCACTCTCTATTCCTTCTCTCTTTTGGTCAAATAATAACGTGATAATGAAAATAATTGAAACGCGTAACTAACAATCCCGAAAAATCTCAGAGATATTTTTAGGGCAACGCAGAAGTTTTTTTTATGTGATAGATGGCAGACGAGCAGACTGATGGACTGATGACCCGCAACATTAGTGGAGTCACAAATGCGCTGCCAACCTTTTTAACTCCTCACTCACGCAGTGAAACACAGCACAATGCTGCTTCACGCCAGTTTTCTGTGCCGAAGCGTTGCCCTCCCACGGTCGAAGAAGTACTTTATTCATCAAATATGTTCTAACAATCGAGGGTAAATGGATCAAAAGTCATCGATATCAAAATATTATTCCAAGTCCACAGAGGAGTAGCCCTCAGCAATGCTCGAGGAGGTAAAGAGATCTGGAGAAGACGGTAGGGTGTCTTAGATGCTTCAATTTCCTGGACACCATTTTCAACGAAATTAAAAAAAGTGCAATCGACATTTCAGCAATATGACAATTAGTACTTTCTTTTAACTAAATGGAAAATTTAATAAAGATTTGAAAAAAATGATATATTCGTACATATGTATACTTGTAAATATTTAAAAAAAATGTGTTCCAAAAAGGTATCATATTCATATTTTTATTTACAAATAGCTCAGTATTTTTGGCAAGTTTTAACAGTGCTTATAAATGTATAATTATAATAGGTTATTTTCATGAACTCTTCATCAGTGCTTTTGTTACATCAAGTTTCTCTTGTTATGTTATAAGTATTTTTGTTCTTATATTAGTTAAAGTTTATAAATAGTTCTGCGTTTAGAAGGGAGGGGGTTAGTATGGGAGTAATTGTATTTCACAAGTCGCTAGCTTACTTTTAAAGACATATTATAAATAATATTAATAATAAATATTTCACAGCATCACATACATTGATCTGACTCCGAGATAGGTAGCTTAAGCACCTGTATTACGGATATCAGAACCAACAACGGAATTATAAATATATACATTTAATACTTTTCTTTTGTAAATACATACTTATAACACATAGAAAATACCCAGACCAAGACAAACAGACATGTTCATGCACACAAATGTTTGTACTGTGCTGTGGTTTATAAATCAGGAATATCCTTCTCTATCTTACCGTGTGGTACCTACAGTTGTGGGTAGCACGCCCCAGATGTTTGTATTGAGACGCTCTCAAATACCGTTGAGTATTCCAGGCCAATGCAATTGGTTGGATTCAATCCCATCTTGGAATTCCTGAGGCTCTCAGCCGTAGGATTATGGACTGAGTGATTTATGTATAATCTTTGCTATTCTAGACTGTGTATCGATCTCCAGCCTTGCGCTGTATCCCGTTCCTATTAAGGCCCTGAAATCTGAATTTTAGGCGCTTGGGCCAGAATTAAAAACAATGCAAGAATACATCATTTCGACGACCCATTTGGAACAGTGGTAGTGAACGCTACCTCTGGTGCAAGGGTTGCGGGTTCGATCCCCGCACAGTAGAAACATTTGTGTTCATGAACATATCTGTTTGTATTGGTCTGGGCGTTATCTATGTATTATAAGTATGTATTTACAAAAGAAAATTATTATTTGTATATATTTGTAATCCCACTGTTAATTCTGATATCCGTAACACAGGTGCTTGAGCTACCTATCTCGGAGTCAGATATATGTATGTGATGTTGTGAAATATTTATTTATTTCTTTACATCAAACAATTTGCATACATAAGAAATAAGAATAAGAAAGTATTTATTTCAGTACCAAAAAATTATCAGATTCATGTCAATAATTATATCCTCCAACTGATTATGGCTACCATGGCCAATCTCAACGATCAGCCACGTATCAGGATATACTACCTTTAGTGCTCAAGTGTGTGCGTAAACACAAGTGCACTGTCTATTCCCTTACCCTCACATTCCGATGGGACACTACTGTGATACGACCGGAGAGGGATCGGATAAGAAATAAACCAGAGATCCAGAAGGTATTGAATTTTTTTATGTGATAGGTGGCAGACGAACAGACGGATCACCCGATGGTAAGTGATGGTATGATGGTTGCTAGATAGCAAATAAAATTATTTCTGATATTTTATTTAATCGTCTCCCTGACTGATTCTTGAAGGTGGCCGTTCTACATAACCGATGAGTATTGATCGTTTTCCACTAGATGGCGCTAGCACTAGAAGTGAACTCTTGTCTCTATCTCAGCATATATAAGTTACTCTATGGCTGAAATAACGATTACTCTAACAATGTCGCATTGAGCGTGTAATACGCTGCCAAAGGGGAGGCCATTACCGAGACGTGATTAGTAAAACTAATTATAGGGCATTACAGGCAGTATCAAATAGCCTGCACTGACGCGGATAGATTTACATAAATAGAAAAATAAATAAATATTTCACAAAATCACATGCATTAATCTGACGCCATGGGTGGCAGTCAAAATCAAAATCAAAATCAAATAATTCTTTATTTGCATAGGCTTGTACACAGCACTTACAAATCGTCATACATTTGATTGATTTAAGACTATTTATAAGTCCTTATGTAATAATTTACATGTTGATACATATATTGATCTCACTCGTGGGGTGCGAGTATAGACGCAAATAGTGTGCGAGCGAGAAGTGAATAGATGCGCCGCCATTTCTGATCCCATTCTTTATCCGCACATGTTGTACATAAAATATACTAAAAAAAGTAAATAAACATAACGCGATTCTACCACCGGCTCGGAAAGTTGTTTCTGGTCGAGAAGATCCGGCAAGAAACTCGCCAGTAATCGCTTACCATCAGGTGATCCGTCTACTCGTCGGCCATGTCAGAATGTTCATTATCAATATCATTAATAATTATAGATAGTCTCAATAAGACGTGTCAATTTTTTTTCTTAAGTAACCATTAAAGTTAATTTGACATCTGTGAGTGCGGCAGCAAGTCATCCAGATAAATAATACCAGTTAAGTAGGCGCCATCCACACCATTCGTTTGCCTGGCATGTTTCCAATGTGGTATTAAGCTCGCACGTGAAAACTCAACGATCTTGCGCCAAACATTTTTATGCGGTTGCTTAGACAATTTATTGTCTAAGTGCGGCTGTAATAGAAAATCCAGATAGTGTGACTCATCGACGAATTTAGCGCCGCTAATCGATTTGTACTAATTGTGGTGAATAAGAGACATTTTTAAAAAAACCGGTCAAGTGCGAGTCGGACTCGCCCATGAAGGGTTCCGTAGCAGCAAGTAAGATATATGGAAGGTAAATTGCGGTTTACGGTTTATAACGTATTAAAAATTTTATTCGTTGTTAGTTTTCATGATTATGTACATCATACATATTTTTTTAGTTTTATAATTCACTAGCGGCCGCCCGCGACTCCGTCCGCGTGGAAAAGTTACTTTTACCCCCCTTTCAACCCCTTACAACCCCCTTTTCGCAATAAAAAGTAGCCTATGTCCTTTCTCAGGGTCTAGATTATCTGTATACCAAATTTCATTTAAATCCGTTGAGTAGTTTTGGCGTGAAAGAGTAGCAGACAGACAGACAGACAGACAGACAGACAGACAGAGTTACTTTCGCATTTATAATATTAGTATGGATTTATTATAGAAGGCAGCGCACCAATTAAATCTTTATTTATTGTAGCGACTATGAGACATTTTTTGAAATAGAACAACGGTGAATCTACAAAGTCTTAAGGATTTTTTGAGTCAACATTATGTCACAATATCTTCCTACTAGTAATCATAATTATTGTAATTGCTAAAAGTTGCCACTTTTGGCAATAATGAAAATTATGGTTACGTTACATAAAATTATTAAAAAAAATACATTCCTTTGTGGATTCACCGGTAGTACTTATTTTTTATTGCGAATAATAGGCAGACGAGCATGCGGCCCATCTGATGGTAAATGGTAACCGCCGCTCATAGACATCAACAACGCCGGAGTACAGTCATGGCCGCTGCCTGTCGTGAAAGAAGAACTCTTTTCAAACCGCGTTTGAAAAAGGACATGTCGCAGCGATCAGGGTACACCGCGGCTGGAAGCTCATTCCAGAGTTTGCACGAGCGTGGGAAAAATGAGCGCTGGAAACGGAGCGTGCTGGAATGGATTGGTTCCAGATAGTATGATGCTTTTTAGGGTTCTGTAGCCAAATGCAAAAAACGGAACCCTTATAGATTCGTCATGTCCATCCGTCTGTCCGTCCGTCCGTATGTCACAGTCACTTTTCTCCGAAACTTTAAGAACCATACTTACTATTGAAAATTGGTAAATAAATGTATTTTTTTAACCTCAGTACAATTTTTACAAAAATTGGAAAAAGTAAGAAAATTGGGGGGTCTCCATACTTGAAACTGAAATTCAAAAATTTTTTTTTCATCAAACCTATGCTCCGTACTTTAGAGCCTAGATAATTTTAGATTGACATCTCTCTACAATACAACACTTTATATTGCTACTTTTATCTTGACATTCATATATTTTGACAATTATATATCTTGACATTTAATATCTTGACAATTAATACTTTGACATTTATATATCTTGACATTTAATATCATTACATTTTACTTTTGACTTCACTCATTCTATTTACTCGAAAATTAATTTACACACTCTATTGACATTCTATTTTATACACTTTTGACATTTATATATCTTGACATTTAATATCATTACATTTTACTTGTGACATCACTCATTTATTTACTCGACAATTAATTTACACACCTTATTGACATTCTATTTTATACACTTGACATCCCAATCCCGAATCTAATTTGAACATCCGACATCTTTGACATCCTATATAGTCTTTATTATTCGATATTTTATACTGTGCTTTATTTTTGTGTTTTGATTAATATTCCGTGTATACTTCTTACTTCAACCAACTGTGCTCTTACCAAAACGCGCAATGGCCGACAAAATAGCCCCCCCGAAAGAGAAGAAAACTGGCTCTGGAAAGACTAAACAGGCTACACTGCGGAAAACGGCGGCCCTAAGACTAACGGCGCAGACGGCGGAGAAGCGCAGAACAGCCGCGGATCAGGCTCGGGGAGTCTCGGTCCTCGAAGAGGAGGACGAAAGCCAGCTAACTCCCCCAGGAACCCCCCCGCTCACACAGACCATCGTCGCGGCCCCCTCCCCGGCTCGGGCCTCTCCCACAGCAACCCCTCCTCAGACGACAGCAGCTCCCGCCCCCCAAGGGCTTTCCTCAGCGTCTGCAACTGGATGCACGGAAGCCCGTACGGGGAATTCTAGGGCGGAGGGAAGCCCTCCGATCGGCGAGATGGCGGACGACGAGATTGATAAATCCATGGTCGGCCTTCTCGCGGATGTGGGGGCGATGGAGAGGGGGGAGTACACTTTCTCCGAGGAAGAACTAAACTCGCCCCTCGCCCCCTCCGAGGACGCAAACGCCAATAGAAGGCTAAGCGTCCTCCCGTCCTTCGGGACTCATCGGAGGGGGGTCGCGAAGGACTAGGCTTCGGAGCAAGCGGGGCTGCTGTACCAAAAGGGGAAGGCGGCCCTGGAGCAGTCCCAAAATATGAGGAGAGACCTCCGAGAGGAAACCCACGAGGCCCTGAATAACCTCTACGAGCTGGCACTCTGCCTCTCAGACTCCCGCAATAGGCATCGCCTCAAAGTGGAGACTGGGAGGCTGGAGGCGGCTAGGGAGCTGGCAAGAACGCAGCGGGCTCACATAGAGGAGTTGGGCCGGGCCAGGAGAAACCTTGAGGAGAGGCTGGGGAACGCGCTGGAGGCCCTCCAAGCCAACACGAAGTTGGTGGAGGGCATCCAGCGCTGGCTGTCCTTCGAGATGGACGGTCCAATCAAAATGATTGGTACTGTCCATCGAGAGGTGCGAACGCTGGCAACGGCAGCGTTGGCAGCCCCCCCGGCCTCAGGGGAGCCGAATTCACAGGCTCCTCACAGGGACTACGGTCCCCAATTCTGTGCCCTTGCTGCCAAAGTGGGAAGTATGGAGGACCAGCTCCGGGGCCTAGCGGTGGAGGTGGAGCGGTGGAGGAAGGCGAATGAGGAGGCCCTACCTCAAGCCAGACGGGCCCAATTGTTGTCCCCCCCAAGGGACCTTCCAGAGCAGCCACAGGTCGCGGCGGAGGCACTCGCTGAGGTGAAGGAGGAGCTCAAAGAGCTTCGTAGCATCCTCACCTCACAAAAACAGGCCCTCAGAACGCCCCAGGCTGCCTCAAGGGAGGAAACGAGGGAGGATATTATGGAGGCCACCAAACCCCTCATGAACCTCATAAGAAACATGAGGGAGGATCCGGCGGAGGTTAGGGATCTCGCCGCGACGGAGGCCCCTGGCAATACCACCATGGGCCTGGGGGCGGAACTGGCGGCGACGGAGACCCGAGCCATCGTGGGGGAGGCGGTAGCCCCAATCACCAAAGCCCTAGATGAACTAGGGTCGGGGCAGAAAAGACTGGCGGAGCAGGTGCAGACCTATGCCGCCGCTCTCAAGAAGCCCGCCCCCCCCCAAAGGCGCCGAGTCGGGCCTCCCCGCTCCCCCTACCCGAACCAGCACAGCAGCAGCAAGGCCGGAGGAAAGAAGACTGTCAAAAAATACCACCCTAAAGTTCGGCTTAGTGGTGGAGTCCCTCGATCCCCGACACTCCGGGGAAGACGTCGCGAAGACCCTAAAGACTAGGGTTGACGTAGTCTCCCTGGGGGTGGGCGTCGAGGGTCTCAGAAAATTCAAACACAGTAGGGTGGTAGTCAGCTGCGCAACGGAGGGGGACCGCAGCAAGCTGGACAGGGCTATCAGGAGCGCGGGGGTGGGCCTAACGACGAAAGATGCGGTCGTGCGGGACCCCAGATTAAAGCTGATAGGGGTGGCAAACGAGCTCAGCGACGATAAGCTGAGCAAAGCCGTGGCCACCCAGAATGAGGCTCTGCTGGGGTCCATTAAAGAGGGAGAGCGTACCGTCCGGGTGATCCGCCGGATAAAGGGAAGAAACCCCGGCGGTCACCAACGTCGTGATCGAAGTGGGACCGCAAGTGTGGAAGGCTTTGGTGGGGCAGAGCATCCGCCTAGGGTACCAAAAGGTACCCGCAGTGGACCAATCCCCGGTAGCCCAGTGCTACCGATGCCTGGGATTTAGAATGGAGCTGATGGGGGAGCTCTTGATCTCGTCAGCTGAGATGATGTGTGCTCCCAGGTGCCGGCTTCTGCAGCGGTGCAGCGGTATGCACTCGCCGAGGACGTGGACAATCGTTTCCTCGTCCTCGCGACAGAACCTGCAGATTTTGGTATCTGAAAGGCGCCCCTCCCCCCCTCTAACTTCTATAATAAATTAATTATAAAACTGAAAACATATATGATGTACATAATCATGAAAACTAACAACGAACTAAATTTTTAATACGTTATAAACCGTAAACCGCAATTTACCTTCCATATATCAGCCCATTTAAGTCCCCACTGCTGGGGCACGGGCCTCCCTCCCTCAATCACATGAGGGGTAATTGCCATACTCACCACGCTTGGCAGACGGGTTTGCGAGGGTTTTGTTATAAATGCAGAGTTTTCCTTCTCTGGGTGCTGATGATCATGCCAGCAGCTTTACCTTAGTCGCCTTTTACGACACCTCGGTAAGAGTGAGGGTGGCCTATTTTACTCTGCCGGGGATCACACAGCGAGTCATCTGATGAAAAGTAATCAACGCCGCCCATGAACATCCGCGAAATCAGAGAGATGGCTAATGTGTTGGGAGGCCTTTTAAAAAAAGAATACGCTCTTCTCTTGAAGGTCCGTAAGTCTTAGCCGTCGGGAAATACTCCTGCAGCCAAACCGTTCCACAGAACTGAGGTACGAGGTAGAACCACCATCCATCGAGATGATGGGAATGACAATCGCTTGCGTGTGGTTCGATGATATTTTGGATGGTTTCTAAAACGCTAACTATGATTCATTGATTCGTTCCCCTGTTTGCGAAAGTCAGACGGCAGTAGCTTCATTGTAAAATTTGCCAGACTTCCCGAATCCTCCAAAACTAGTCTAAGCGTACCAAAGTGTGTGATATCAAAAGTGACAGCTTTGGCTTAACCGTGAATAGGACAGAGTTTTGCTATTAAGATTGCCATATTCTATGCAGCTTGCATGTGCAAATGTATGTCGCATGTCACGTGGCTATTCATGTATATGTTAGTGCACTTACGTCACACGTCGTGTCGAGGCTATTGATGCAGGTTGAGCCTAATTTACTGGCGGGTATTATCCGTGGCGACAACCACGTTCAATGCACCGAAATAGAATAGTGTCACAACTGACGGAACATTCTACCGTATGTCCCTAATGTCCTCTAAATCGATCTCTCTGCGATCAGCCATCGACGCAGGGCATAATTATAGTGCACAAGCTGGTCTTTTGGACCGAGCTAGATGTACTCGTCCTCAACTTTCAGTGTAGAACTTCCAACCTGTACATTATAATACATAGAAAACGCTCAGACCAACACAAACTGACATGTTCATGCACAATTTTTTTTGTACTGTGCGGGGATCGAACCCGCAACCCTTGCATCAGAGGCAGCGTTCATTACCACTGAGCCAAACGGGTCGTCAAATAGTAGATAGTACCACCAACATATTATAGCAACATATTATAGTGCTCAAGTGTTTGCGTAGACACAAGTGTACTCTCTATTCCCATACTCTCATATATTGATGGGACACCAGTGTGACACGACCGAAGCGGGATCAGGCGCAGGACATACGGCTTAACCTGCTTTCCGAGGCAAAAGGGTGGAAACAAGACCGCCAACTTCCAGACTCCGGGCTGACACTGAGAATTTCTTACCAGAAAAAATAAGGTACAAATTTTGAGCTTTGGGGATCGAACTCGGGTCCCCAAGCGCAGCCGTCGCTATAAAGTGTAACCAACCACTGTGCCCATGAGGCAGTCACCGTATGTACACAGTAAACGGAGCGATAAATATTTGGGAATAGCCTAATTAACCGACTTCAAAAAAAAGCAGGTTCTCAATTCGAAATGTGTATATATTTATATATTTATATCCCTGTTGAATAATCGAATGTTGCATTAAATTATAAGATGTATTGTTGAATAATCGAATGTTGTATTAAATTATAAGATGTATTGTTGAATAAGCGAATGTTGTATTAAATCATTAAGATGTATTGGGCGCCGATTTCGGTAACACCTTTTCTCGAGTGAACTGTTTTAAAATGTTAGTTGAAGTGTATAAAGTGTCAGAAATATTATTTTACACTTTTTAGTTCGTGGTTTTTGTAGGCGGTGTTATTTTCACAGATTTTTTTTTGCTTCGATGGTTTATAGTTTTTGCAGGAATCTATGCCGCAACGATAGTAATTGCTCGTACTAGTAGAGATCATCCAAGCAACAGTCTAAGCTGATATAACGCGCCCCTCCTACGTATTTAAGAACACAAAAAAATCAAATATAAAGAATAACTAGACTGCGCCCGCGGCGTTGCTCACGCGGGTTTGAAGTTTGATTGAAGCATTTTGTAATAAAGCCTACTTTATTACAAAATGCTTCAATCAAACTTCAAACCCGCGCACCTACAGGGGTAGGTGCGCGGGTAGGTGAGAGGTTGAAACTTCAAAAGTAACTTTTTAATTCAAAATCCGTATCGAAACATCAATTTTAAGTTTCTTACTTTACTGATTAGCAAACCCCTATACTGCATTTCACCCCCTAAATCACCCCTTCAAAGGCCGATTTTACAAAACGTTGAAGTGGATTTCTGTTTATCTAAAATTATACGTATAAGTACAAATTTTCACTTTCCTAACATCCCCCTTAACATTTGACTTACCCCTTATCCGCACGAAGCGATTTGCCTCCACGTTCATAATGCGGACAGCCAAGGAATGGAACTCCTTGCCAAGGTCTGTTTTTCCGGACCACTACAATCTGGACATCTTTAAGGCAAGAGTGAACAGGCATCTCCTAGGCAAACGCGTTACATCCTAGACCTCATCGTCACTTTCCAACAGGTGAGATTGTGGTCAAGCGTTAGCCTACAGTTCATAATAAAAAAAAAAAAAAAAAAAAATCAAAGATGGCGGACTTTCGTACAAACTTCTGACCCCATTTAACCCCATTAAGGGTCAAATTTTTAAAAATTACTTCTAAGTGCTCATCTTCACTATTAAAGGAACCCCTTACCTAAATTTAAATATAAAGAACTAGATACACATTCATATAAATTAGGATCTTAGGCGGATCATCGACTACTACCGATGACTGGACCTGTAAAGACTTAAACGGATTGCTATTTATTTATTTAAAAGGTGAGTTTTGACTCGGGCCTTAAAAATGGTAAATGATGAAGACTGTCTTATTGTTAGGGGTAGGGAGTTTCATAGACGGATGAACTGGACAGTGAAGGACTGGGTATAGAAATGAGAGGAGTGGGAGGGAGTCTTAAGGTGGAGATGTTTGGAAGAACGCATATGACCCTGGATGGGCTGCAAAAACTGGAAACGCTCCCGGAGATAAGGTGGTGATTTTGGGTTGAATAGTGATGATGATGATGATGATGATTCTATATAAGAAGAGAAGAATGTGGAAGTCACGACGAAGACGAATAGGGAGCCATTGGAGTTGAGATCGATACTCGGATACGTGGTCATATTTACGTAGACCATAAATTCACCATCATCATCATCATCATCAGCCTATCGCAGTCCACTGCTGGACGTAGGCCTCTCCAATTTTTCGCCACTGTGATCTATCCATGGCTTCTCGCATCCAGCTCTTGCCAGCCATCCTGCGCAGATCGTCCCCCCACCTAGCCAGAGGGCGCCCTACATTACGTTTGCCAAGACGCGATCTCCACTTTAGAACTCGTTTACCCCATCGGTTGTTGGTTCTGCGGCTAATATGGCCAGCCCACTGCCACTTAAGCTTGCTAATCCGGTATCCATAAATTATTCAGATGCAAAAATTTTGAAGACGTTCAAGCTTCTTGAGTAGGTTTTGATTCAGATCTAAGTAGCAGCAGTCTGCATAGTCAAGGTAGAGAGGGGTTAGAGTGTACATGTTGACTCAAACAAGAGACGGTGGCCGCAGTTCCTAGAAAAATAAACCTAACTTAACATTAGAATGGTTATTTACGAGATTTCTACCATGAACCTTATTTTTGAGTTTCCGATATTTCGGCACTGTTGCAAACATCGGAAGCTCAAAAATAAGGTTATAAGATTTTACCGTCGGAGAGCCACGCTTCGGCTTGAATGGGCCGGCTCGACCGGAGTGATGCCACGGTCTCACAGAAAACCGGCTTGAAATAGCACTGTGCTGTGTTTTGCTGCGTGAGTGAAGGTACCGGAGGCCCAATTTGGGGGAAAGGGGTTTTAGAGGTTGGCAGCCCACTTGTCACTCCACTGGTGTCGAGGTTTTCCATGGGCGTCGGTAATCGCTTACCATCAGCTAATCCGTCTGCTCGTCTGCCACCTATCACATAAAAAAATGAAAAGGTTCATGGTAGAAATTCCGTATATAACTATTTTAATGTTAGTGACTTTTTTTACAATGTCGTAGAGACAGCAAAAAATTATATACAACTTAGGGCTGATTTTTCCATCGTCTGATAAAATTTAACAGATGGATAAAGTATTACCCGGCAAAATTAAATGAGAGTAGTCTTATTGTTACTTACTTGCATGAATGTGACTATTACCTTTAATGGTATTTCATTTTATCGATTTGTTAACTTGTAACCGACCATTGAAAAACCAGCCCTTAGTCAAATAAGCAATTTAGTTGCTCTTTATTTTATTGCAATTTAATTTTTTTGGCCCGATTTTGCGGATTTAAGACTAAGCGGCCACCTTTTTTTAATACCGTGAACTTAAGAAAAAACAAAACCAGTAACATTATTTTCAGTATTTCAGATTTTAGTTTTTAGTTACCTATCTTAATCAATAGATTTACATAAGAAAAAATATTATTTAAAAATTTAAGTTCTTCACTTTTCTACATGAAGCATCTATCGCAACTCGCTTCTCGTCATGTAGGTAGGTGCCCACGATACAGGGTTATCCTAGTGTGGGACCTACGGACTGATCTCCTGTATGTTACACTTCTTTAATTTTGTTTATATATTTTTGTTAGCTTAAGTGTAAAGTGCCATAATGTAATGTAACAATTATCTGTAATAAATTATTGTTATTAATTATTATTAGATTGTTGGTGTTTGGCATTTTGCTCTATGGGCGGGTTCCTTTAATAGTAAAATATTTCAAGTCTAAAACCATCGCTTCTTTTTGTAACACACCTAAGTGCAACAGAGGGCAAAAATTATATACGTCATCGCATCGCTCACGAGGGCTTCCGCATCATTACCCGCTCCCGTGAAGGATCGGAGTCGTTTCAGCCGGCGCCGATTGGCTACGAGATAACTCATGCCAGCAAAAGCATAACTAGTCGGTTTAAAGATGTTTATTTTTCTCATAAGATTACAAATCACTTACATGAGAAAATCAACTAATGACAAAAAACTGTGTGGGGCAAGAGTCAACAGAATCAGAATTAGAGTAAACAATTACTTCAAATTTTACTTTAAATACTTAACCTACATAAATTTTTCGAGGTAACATTAATAATTATCGTGGGGGTAATTCTCAAATCTCGGCACCGCGCTCATCACTTAACAATATAGGCACCAAGGTTTAATTTTACTTAGCTCGACTCCGCATTCCGCATCGGCTCGCTGCGAATGTCTAACTAGTAAAAAATCCTTCCGATCTTTTATCGTAAAAAAGTTGAGAAACCCAAGTCAGTTAATTTATTCAGCCCTTACTTGTGGGAACTTCTGTATTCATACATACCTTACGTTCATACATGCCTTTACATCTATGACAGATGATTTAAGTAGCATAACGAGATGTGACATTGCAACAGCATGACTTGAACAGCCTGTTGCGTGAGTGGATTTTGGGTCCGCATGTTTTGCATATATATATGAGGTTTGAAAAGAGTTCTTCTTTCACGGTAGGCAGCGGCATGACTGTGCTCCGACATTGTTGATGTCTATGAGCGGCGGTTACCAATTACCATCAGATGGGCCGCATGCTCGTCTGCCTATTATTCGCAATTAAAAAAAACCGAGCACTGTTGGCAATAGGATTTCCAGCATGACTTTTCTCGCGTTTGGTAGCTAGCTTGTCTAGCCAGGCATCATCAGGCTTGCCGATTCTTTCCAACACACTACGTCTCCAACACAAATGATCAGCAGCGCGCTTTTCCCAGCCAGTAGGTGAAATGAGAAAGGTATGTTACGCTTTACGCAATCCTTCCAACATAGGCCTTCCGATTATATTATATTATATTCACAGCATCACATACACTGATCTGACTCCGAGATAGGTAGCTCAAGCAGGATATCAGAATCAACAGTGTGATTACAAGAACATAATAATAATAATAATAATTCTCACAACATCTCATACGTTGACCTGATTCCATACGAAGTAGCTTAAGCACTTGTGTTACAGATATCAGACAACAGAGGAACACAAATATATACTTAAATACATATATTATACCCAGACACTGAACAAACACAAGTGTTCATCGCACGAATGTTTGTCCAAGGTCGGGATCGAACTCACGACCTTTGGCGTAAGAGGCAGGGTCACTGCCAATTGCGCCATCCGGTCAGTCAAAAAAAAAGTATAAAGTAAATTTAGTTTTATTGTGAGAACAACCAGTGCATATAATAAGAGTTTCATTCACATAGACATATTCCATGAGAAGCTGGCGAAGTACCGCCGTCTTCTTAGATCAATGCACGAGTAATGTAAGCTTTACCATGATGTTTTGAAATTTTTAAGTATAAACCTATCATCATATTATATTATTTTATCTTTAGTTTTACCGAAATAGGTGTCTGTCTTACCAGAATTGTATTGTGTATAACTTAACTTTGGAAACTGTTAAGGCTAATGTAATATCTATTATAACTTAGTTTAATAATGAAATATATAAAAAGCTGTATGTTTCCTTAAATAAAATAAATATACGCAATACTTTCCTTTTGTAAATATATACTTATAATACATAGATAACACCCAGACCAATACAAACAGATATGTACATACACAGAAATGTTTGAATATTGCGGGGATTGAACCCGCAACCTTTGCACCAGAAGCAGCGTTCACTACCACTGTTCCAAATGGGTCGTCAAATTGGTGGGTTGAATTGGTCTTTTAGCGTGTGCAATCTCTCGAATAACAGTTTTTCTGGCCAAAGGAGTATACGAATACATAGTGACTATGTCAATACTAAAATAGTTTCATGTTTTAAGGTTTGTTTATAACCGACTTCTAAAATGAGAATGTTCTCAATTCGTCAAAATCTTTTTTTCCGGTTGCAACTAAATCTGTCTTTGTCCCGAAGCCTGTCGAAAGCAATCAAGTGGGCGGATCGACTTTGTTCCGGTAGATGTCACTATGCATAATTACATCGCGCTAGCAAATCGTGCTATCGAAATAAAGACCTCGAGCCGCCTGCCTAACCTTGTCAGTTAAAACAGGACACCTAATAGTGCGGTAATAAACGTGAAGTGAATCAGACGGAATAGGTGTTTTATTCCTCCGTCTCCCTCTGCAGAGCCTGAAGTACACTTCAATTATGATCCAGGATTAGGCGTGTCTGGAAATTGCAATGAAGGCACCTTTTTACTTACGCAAGCTCAACTATTAAAGGGGAGTCACCACACCAAACTGAATCATGGTTTCACGCTCAGAGTAAGGGTTCATAAACCGCCTGACTATTCATCGTCATCGTCAGCCCATTTAAGTCCCCACTGCTGGGGCACGGGCCTCCCTCAATCACATGAGGGGTAATTGCCATACTCACCACGCTTGGCAGACGGGTTGGCGAGGGTTTTGATATAAATGCAGAGTTTTCCTTCTCTGGGTACTGATGATCGTGTCAGCAGTTTTACCATAGTCGCCTTTTACGACACCTCGGTAAGAGTGAGGGTGGCCTATTCTACTCTGCCGGGGACCACACGGCACTGACTATTGATCACAACCTATTGCGTTACTACTTGTTGCATTTCGTCGCTCACCTAGGACAACGGGTTAGGCGAAGCGTCATTACCTGCCCGCGTCATTTCGCTGTTGTTTCTATAGCCCGATTGGCTGGGGATTGGATACACAATTAGATGGGATTTTAGGAATAATTCAATTACGGCGGAAATTGGATTAAGGAAATGATGCAACGTTTTTTCTGAACAACTTTTGTAGCATAAGGATTACTAGAGCTAAGCCTTAATCGTTTGTACACCGCTGCTTACGCACAAACGCAGATTTGAAAATCGGAATAGTGATCTTGGAAAGTATACGAATGGATCCCAATAATGGAAATATTACTTTTCAGTACATAATAAGTTGTATAAACCTGTAAAAAAACAGAATGACTGTATCGTGTTTATGATTATTTGTATTTTCGTGGTTTATGTAGCTCAGGTTGGCGTCTACAGTAACTGACTTTGGACAAACTTGACGCTTTTCAGTAAGAATAGTTCATGATTTTTTTGGACTAAACATCAAGAATAAATACTTTGAAACGTCCATGTGTTTTGTGAATTAGTTTTTAATTTCAAAGTTTTAACGTCCATTTTTTTGATTGATCAACAATATTTTTAGTTGAAGTTTATATACTGCGACATTATTTACATTCATAGATTTTTTATTGCCAATCTTCTCTGGTCATCAGCAAGAATTAGAACTTTTAAGTACTGTTTACTGCATAGAGAGTTATGAAAATTTTAATATTTCTCTATTGAAAATTTGCAGTAAAATAATTTCAAAAGAATTCCCTTCTAATCTGTTTTGAGTAGATTACGTTTCTCCAATATAGAATTATGGAATGAGGGCTATCGCGTGTGAAATATCCGCTAGATGACTGCCTCGGTGGCGCAGTGATTAGTGGGTCGCAGTTTAAAGCGACGGCTGCGCAAGAAGTCCCGGGTTCGATACGCGGGTCGGGCCAAAAATTTGTACCTAAGTTTTCGGTAAGAAATTTTTAGTGGCAGCCCGGAGTCTGGAAGTTGGCGGTGTTGTACCCCCGTGCCTCGGAAAGCACGTTAAGGTGTTGGTCCTGCGCCCGATCCCTCTCCGGTCGTGTCACAGTAGTGCCCTTCGTAATATGAGGGTAAGGAAATAGAGAGTGCATTTGTGTATACACACTTGAGCACTATAATATATCCTGCATTCGTGGCTGATCGTTGAGATTGGCCGCCGCAGCCGTAAAAGGTTGGAGGATATTATTATTATTATTATCCGCTAGATGGCGTGCCCCTGAACCGAGGTCCAACCTCAACATCATTGGCTGATTTATTCGTTAATTGACAATTTGACATATCACTCACAAAAAAACCCTAGGTATCACCTTGTATATGGACCTCAGTCCATAGAATACATATACTCTTTAGTACGCCATCTTGCGGATTTTTCGCAGGTGTTTTTTCTAAATGCACGTAAGTCATAAATCAATTTTATAATCCAGAATTGCAAACTAAGTGAAAAAAAAAACTGACACGACGCCATTTACGGAAACGAAAGGTTCACGCGTCATTTGCTAGCGACTATTAGGGTTAGGAAAGTCCCCCAAGGAAGGAGAGGAACTATATATTGATTGCGTCATAATAAGAATCAATTGTGGAGGATAAAATCTACAAACGGTTTTCCTATTTTGCGACCTTAGTAAAGTAGGATGTGGAAGGCTTAAATGAATCAATCGTTCGGAAGAAAGATGATTTTTGTTTTTTTTTTTCATAAATATTTGACAACATCATTGACGACCCGTTTGGAACAGTGGTAGTGAGCGCTGCCTTTGGTCCAAGGGTTGTGGGTTCGATCCCCGCACAGTACAAACATTTGTGTGTATGAACATGTCTGTTTGTATTGGTCTGGGTGTTTGTATGAATTATAAGTATGTATTTACAAAAGAAAAGTATTATATGTATATATTTCTAATTCAGCTGTTGATTTTGATATCCGTAACACAGGTGCTTGAGCTACCTATCTCGGAGTCAGATCAATGTATGTGATGTTGTGATATATTAATATTTATTTATATTTTATCACATACATTGATCTGACTCTGAGGTAGGTAGTTTAAGCACCTGTGTTACGGATATCATAATCAACAGTGTAATTACAATTATATAGATATAATATTTTTCTTTTGTAAATACATACTTACTTATAGAACTTACACATAGAAAACACCCAGACCAATACAAACAGACATGTCATGCACACAAATGTTTGTACTGTGCGGGGATCGAACCCGTAACCCTTGCGCCAGTGGCAGCGTTTATTATCGCTGTTCGTCGCTATTCGTCGCACTTATGACTCCACTGGTGACGCGGGTATCCATGGGCGGCGCCAACCGCTTACTATCAAGTGATCCGTCTGCTCGTCTGCCGCCTATCACATAGAAAAAAAATATTTGGCCAAAACAACAGTGAGCCCTCTAAATGGGAGAGTAATGACGTGGAAACCCTCGCCACTAAGCGATGACATATTCATTTTTTCGCCCTCGCTTGTTATCCCAGTTGCTATGCTATCAAAGGAAGCCAAAACATACACACATTTATATAAAATAATTTTATTACGTTCATTATTTTTTCACAATTATATTAACACTTTCCTACACATATATATATATATATATATATATACACAAGGCTGACGTCCGTGGCACTCACTCAGCTGGCCCTACTGAAAATCAGCGTCATGACCTTTTTCAGGGTCATGACAGGCTGAGTGGGGGCCATTATGTTGGAGGTCACAACAGACAATATATTATATGCACGGCCTGGTTATTTGTACTTATTATTTTGTTTTTTTTTTCTGTATCTATTTTTTTTGTTTGTTTGTTCTTTTGTAACTAATGTTGTATTGTATATAGTGTTGTGATGTCCAAAATAATATTTTTTTCTTCCTTTCTTCTTTCTTCAAAACGGATGAAATGAATCGGCTGACTATCTATCCATACCATAGCCGCCCCCGGACTCATCACCTAATAGACTCGAGCAGCAGCAGGAAAGCTCAAGTGCTGTGAACTTACGGCCAGTATCAAAAGTAGTTTAACACTTTAGTACCATGTCGAAGTAACATTTTTACGTACCCCTTAGAAACTGACTATGATAGGCCGAACAGTTACTTTGACATGTTACTAAAGTGTTAGGCTATTAATTCATCATCATCGTCAGCCCATTTAAGTCCCCACTGCTGGGGCATGGGCCTCCCTCAATCACATGAGAGGTAATTGCCATACTCACAACGCTTGGCAGACGGGTTGGTGAGGGTTTTGATATAAATGAAGAGTTTTCCTTCTCTGGGTGCTGATGATCGTGCCAGCAACTTTACCTTAGTCGCCTTTTACGACACCTCGGTAAGAGTGAGGGTGGCCTATTCTACTCTGCCGGGGACCACACGGCTAATAATTATAAATACCAATCAAAATACTCCTTCACAAGAGAATTTTAAAATGGCACTAAAAGAACAAATTCTAACACAAAAAGTAACTATTTATAAATACTTAAGCAATGAAAAAGGAGGTTGCGAACAGAAGCCAATGAAATGTTTTCAGCTGAACTTTAATTAAGCACACACATACTTAAAAAAGTGATATGTATAATAATCGCACTGATTAAAACCTTATAATGGATAATAAATAATACCTTAGTTATTAATATTCAAAGAAATAACAACAATTCAACTAATTTAAGTTCATGTAACATTCATTGCCTACTTCTGAATTTATTTTAATAAATAAGCATGGGCAATGAGAAGAAGAGAAGAAGATTGAAGTTGGTCAAAAAAGATATTGGTCAAAAATTTAACTTCTTTTAAGAAAAAGGTATGGTCTCGTTAGTATGAGTCTACGCCAAACGATTCATATTATAATACCATAGAGCTTACAAGAGCTATTAAATAAGTACTTAATTAAAAAGATAACATTATTGCAAAATTAAGTTCTAAGGAACGGTTTGGTCGCAGGAGTATTTCCCGACGGCTGCGACTTAGGGACTTGCAAGCAAGTGAAGAGCGTAGTCTTTTTTAAAAAAGGCGGCAACACATTAGCGATCTCTTTGATTTCGCGGATGTTCATGGGCGGCGTTGATTACTTGCTCGTTTGTCCGCCTCTAGCATAATAGCATAATAAAAAATAATAATTTGAAAGCAAAAGAAATAAGGTTGCCCTTTTAAAATAACAATAAATTCAAACGAGAAAATATACAGTGCAACGCAAAAAGAAACATACATTTTTGTTACGAAAAGCTTTTTTCGCAACGCAATAAACAAACCGGACTACACAAATTCGCTTGCGCCCTTCCGGGAAAACGGGCGCCTTAAGGTGACGGTTAGGGCACACTAGCGACGCCAAACGATTTTAATTTTTAGCTACTAAACCGGATCTATTTTATACAATTTCGGGATTACAACCTCTCGGCAAACACTTATACTATTTATTAAATAACCATTCACAAATGTTGGGTCCGTTTTTGTACGCGAAAAATTGATTCACGCCAGAAGCGGCCAGTTTTAGCGTGAATCAATTTATCGCGTAATAATAATACAATGCCTAACAATAAATAGTACAAGTCTTTGTCGGGAAGTTGTAACCCCGAAATGGTTAAAAATAGATCCAGTTTAGTAGCTAAAAATTAAAATCGGTTGGTGTCGCTAGTGTGCCCTTCCCATCACCTTAAGGTGACACCGGGGCGATACTAGCGCTGGCAAGTGATTTACAATGATTGTGGCGAAACAGAGATTTTTTTAAGCATTTATGGAGATTATTGTTACTTCTAAGAAGATATAGAGAATAGGCTATTTGACAAAATTCTGAAAACTATCTTAGGGTATTTATTCATTTGCTTATAAGGAGCCCTAAAAATACTTTTCTGTTTTTATTTTAGATATTTATTAGTATATTTATAATTTATTTATGTATTAATATTTCAACTTTGTATGTAAGTATATAAATATTAATATTGCACTGCCCTACACCTCCATCAAGTGTCCTTTACCCAATGGTTGCCTGGAAGAGATTGCTCATAGTAATAAGGCCGCCTTCGTTGTACATATCCTGTAATACCTAGTATTAAGTTTTCTTTCTATACTTTGAGTGCAATAAAAGTATATTCATTCATTCATTTTAATAAAAAAACGAAAAATAAAATGCAATATTCAAATATGCCGCAAAAACGCGTCTTTTAGCAATATGGCGGCCAGTGACGTAGATTGACCATAAATAAACATTGAGCTTGTTGGTGTTTCAGTGTTTCGCTCAAATACTTTTTTTTTGTTTATTTCTTCCTATGAAGGAAAGGCAATCAACCATAGGTAGTAAGTAGACTTACGCGTAATCTACGTCACGGGCCGTTTTTAGTCACGTGACCCCCGTTTAAAAAATAATAATTTTAGAAGACGAATTTCGATGAAATAATGCAATATTTTTATCTCGCGTTATTACAAACCGCTCCACAAAAAATATATTAACAATGATGTTATAAAAGAAATGTATATTTTTATTACTCTCAAATAGCCTATTATTATAGAGGTGGGTTGCAAAAAGAGGTTAATACTTTCCTAAAAGTACTTGTTGCTCACTTTTTAAAAATGTCCCTTATTTACTTGGCGGCGCTAGTATCGTCGCGGTGGCGACTTAAACAAGACGCGCTTATCTGCAAGCAAAGTAATTTGAATCTTCTGCTATTGAATATAAATAATCATAATCCCTTAAGGCGGGCTGAGTGATTACGAAGGCACTAAGTCTCGATGCCCTTTCTTAATCTCGCGCCTTCGTTTTATACGAGTACGTCCCTTGCTTTCTCAATATCTTCAAGTCACTAGGCTGAATACCACTCGTACAACTAGTTTTATGGGACAACTATCTTTGCGTGAAGAAGATGATCTCACTGGATGATAGCAGGGCAAGCGTGACGTTTTGTGGCGTCCACAAAACTGGGCCGTCGCTTTATGCCGCAAATGTTGTATGTGGATTTAAAAAAAAATAGATTTTTTATGAATGTTCAATATGTCCTTATCTACTGCTGATTCGGAATTTTGAAGATATCAGAATTACCTTTTATTTCAAATCTGAAAGTCGGTGGTCTTGTATCTACTCTCTACAATCTCTCTCTATTGTAATATGAAGGGGAATAGATAATCCCTTGTCCTTCTATTGCACAAACAGAAGATAAAATAAGGCGATTCTTGGATAATATGCAAAAAAGCTAGATGTGCTATATCCGCTGGCCGTATTCCACTGTCGGGATACTAGGCGAAGACCAAATTTCTATCCTTACATGGTTGAAGTTCCAGCCATCGGTACTAAGCGCTACGCAACGCTCTTTCTTAATGCAAACAGCTAAGAAGTGGAACTCGATACCAGCTGATGTATTTCCTGAACATCATAACCTGTGCCTCTTTAAGGCAAGAGTGCATAGGCTTTTCAAGGCAAGCATGGCTCACCTTAGACCTCATCTTCACGTAACATCAAGTGTGATTGAAGTCAGATGAAGACGTATGGAAGAAGAAGACACTGCGCCGACACTTCTTCATCATCTTAGCGTTTTGTCTCGGTTGGTTGAATCCTAAGCTGTCGCTCTGGAGCCCAGAGTCCGCTTTTCTACTGCCATTTCTCCACCTTGCACGGTCTTCACGATCAGTTTATTGGCACTAGTAGTCATCCCATACGTCAAGCCACACTTTTTGGGTCTACCCCGTCTACCCCGACCCGGCAGTGGTAGCATGGCATTTGTTTCCCACGTAGGTATCAATTAAAGGTAGATTTTCAATGCGTGTGTGTTGCCAGTGATGACATACGGAACCGAAACGTGGCCGCTTACAATGTGCCGATTAAGGAGGCTCAAAGTTACCCAGAGAGCAATGGAGAGGGCTATGCTTGGAGTCTCCCTGCGTGATCGTATCAGAAATGATGAGATCCGCAGGAGAACTAAGGTCACAGACATAATCCAAAAGATTGCATGCCTCAAGTGCTAATGGGTAGTGCACATAGAGAGGAGAACGTACAAGAAGTCGCAGCCGTGGTAGGTCCCCCACAAGGTGAACCGTAAAGGTTGCGGGAATCCGTTGGATGCGGGCGGCAGAGGACCGATCTGTGTGGAGAACATTGGGGAGGCCTATGTCCAGCAGTGGACGTCTATTGGCTGAAATGATGAGATGATATCCGATTTTTGCAGGACATGACCGTACCAGCGTAGGCAATGTTTGTCTGCTATGTCACGGACATGGAGGACAGAGTCGAAATAACTAATATGTTTTAAAAGTTTTTCTAAAGCTACTGAATTCCGCACTTTGTCTCAAGTCACCATAAATGCGGCATTTTTCACCCGTTGCAAGTGTGCATTGTTTATTATTCAAATGCATCACGGTGATTTACGCTAGATTAACCCCGCAGTGCAGTGGATTTGCCTCGCATTTTGTTAGCGCAGGTTTTCCAATACATTTGAGGTTCACCCTCGCTGCGCCAGGCACCCCGCGGCGGATTTAGTCAAGGTTTTAACAGTGCACAGAAATTGAGAAACTAATCCTCTTACCATTGGGTAAAAGTACAGTTTGAAAACTTAAGGCTCTCAAAGTACAGTATGAAATTTTAAGGCGGCCTTACCACTAAGAGCGATCTCTTCCAGGCAAATTTGCGTAAAGGACACTTGATGGTGGTGTAGGGCAGTGCAATCTTATTTTTTACATACTTACACAGAAAGTTGAAATATTAATACATAGATAAAATATGAAAAGTTTGGGCAATTTAACTCGTCGCGCATGTCCGGAGCGTCGATCGGAGGAAAGACCAATCGGAAGGCCACAAATGACATAGAGAGACGACATAGCCAACATTGGCGGGCAAAACTGGACTTCAATAGCCCAAAATGGAATAGAATGGAAAAGATAGGAGGCCTACACCAAATTGGTGGAAAACGGCTTAAGAAGATTATTATGATGAAGATAGAATATGAATATACTTCATAATAGGAATGGTTAGAAATATAATTAGTTCAAGGGATATAAGAGTGACTTTCCCTGACACAAGTGCTATTGTTACTGACCGGATGGCGCAATTGGTAGTGACCCTGCTTCTTTCGCCAAAGGTCGTGGGTTCGATCCCCACCCTGGACAAACATTCGTGCGATGAACACTTGTGTTTGTTCAGTGTCTGGGTGTAATATATGTATTTAAGTATATATTTGTGTTCCTCTGTTGCCTGATATCTGTAACACAAGTGCTTATGCTACTTAGTACGGAATCAGGTCAACGTATGAGATGTTGTGAGAATTATTATTATTATTGTACTTAATATAGAAAATCTACACTTAACTTGTAAAACATTAGGTTTTAAATAAACATTTATGATTAAAAAAAAATGTGTACTGATACATCTATCCATATACCACCTAGTTAGGTTCTGATTCCAGTTTCATTTTTCCTACCGATTTCATATCATCGACCTTGTATTGCGGTTACAAAAATATAATACCTAATCACAGGTACTTGTTTTGCATTTTCATTGTCATCTGAACCTGTGATTCCCGGATGCGTAAAAAGCTGTCGCTTTGGAGCCACGGGAACGCGTTGACCAAGCTTCAGCGGGAGTCTGGTAATTATAAAATAAATAAATAATAAAATAAAACTTTATTAATCATATTAGAGTTAATTTTACAGATGGTCACTCATAGTTATATAAATACAGACTAATTATTTACCTGTACTAAGAGAATCTTGTATTACAGGTATTTAGAGCTATCTTAATTTAATTGAAACAATAATAAAATCTAGTTAAATATAGAAACGAAAATGTAGACAGTAGGACTAGTTACTTAGATTAAAATAGGCTATAAGTTCTTAGGACTATGACAGAGCTATGAGATGTATATGTAGCTTTGCCGACATAAAACAATAAATAATATGAATATTAAGTATTAATTATTTTATAAAAGATGCTTTATTTAATAACATCTAGGTCCTGTAATTCTATTTTTAGATCTTATTTTGACCGTCATCATATTTTATACAATTGCGCAATTAAGTTTAATGAAGTGATTGCTCTCTGACCTTTGCAACCCTTTAACAAGAGAACCAGATCAACTGAATCCTGATTACATGTTTCAGAATCTATAAAAAAACGAGCAGGTTTCCTCACGATGTTTTCCCTCACCGCCAAGCTCATGGTAGGAATACGCGCATGGATTTAAAAAGACCAGAGGTGGTAGGGTTTGAATATACAACCTCCCGAATGAACGGCGCATTCTTATACACTTAGCTACCTAGCATTCTTTACTTGTGTTGCCGAATAATCAACAACTAAATAATCGATCATTTTCACCCTTAATAATCTGATAATCGATTGTATTATCAATAGTATCGATACTAATAATTATTAGATTAATTGGGCCCTATTTGCATAATCGATTAATAATCGACGTACCTACATTCGATTATACAGCAACACTACTCTTTAATAGTTTCGCTTGTTCATAAGATTTAAAAAACTATATATTGGTCCGGCGCACCTACTGTATTCCAATGATGCCGGTTGAAATACGGCCGGCCGCGGCTTCTTCGCAATGTATGTATACCCAAGGGTTAGGTATTAATTGAACCGTTTGTCTTAATTGATTAATGGTTATCATATTCTGCGGTAACCGGAATGACCGCTATGCATACTGATCAGTGGCTAGCATGAAATTTGTTCGGTATTCGGGTAATTTTTGGGAGTAGCGTTGGGGGGAAAGATAGCAACCGAAAGTTACCCCAAAATGATACTTGAGGTCTTCTTCTTAAAGTGTAAGTGTTTAGGCGTTTCAAATTATCCCAGGAGCTTTAGATGTGGTTAAAGTTAACTATCAGGGTAACAGAACCGAATGCAATATTAATTAATTATAGATAAGTACTTAAAATATGCCCTTTTGGTCTAATGGTTTAAGTTCCGAGACATGATCTCGGGGTTCGATTCCCGAGTCAAGCTAAATGTATGTTTTGAGTTCTACGAACATAGCTCGGGTTTGTGATTGGCATTAGGAAAGCGTTGGTGATTGGTGATTCATTCCATCATTGTAGCGATGTCTTGAATTCTATGATAGAGGCCTTTGCCCTGTAGTGGGACAGTTTAAAGGCTGATCATCATCGTCAGCCCATTTAAGTCCCCACTGCTGGGGCACAGGCCTCCCTCAATCAAACATGAGGGGTAGTTGCCATACTCACCACGCTTGGCAGACGGGTTGGCGAGGGTTTTGATATAAATACAGAGTTTTCCTTCTCTCGGTGCTGATGATCATGCCAGCAGCTTTACCTTAGTCGCCTTTTACGACACCTCGGTAAGAGTGAGGGTGGCCTATTCTACTCTGCCGGGGACCACACGGCACCGGTAAAGGCTGATAGTTATACCTAATAATAGTTTAAAGATTGAGTTATCGACGGTAAATATATTTTTTGGAAAGTTTTCACTTTTATAAATGTTTGTGTTAATACAAAAATATTAACATTTAAGATTATGCCTACCTATATAAAACCTGAACCTTTAATGAAAGAGATAACTACCTAAATAATAAATGTACATTTTTACAAAAAGATATTGCCTCCCCAGTTCACCGATGACATTGTCCAACGTTTGGTCCAAATGGCAGCGTTTCCTCTTTGAATGGCCATCCCTACGCCCCGCCGCACATACCCACACTCAAACTCGTTCACGACACTACGCCAATGTCGTTTTGACATTGGTGGGCACGTGTGGGTCCGCAATTGCTTGCACGAGTCGTACATCAGATCAGTACGTCAACAGTGGGAGAGCCACGCTTCGGCATGAATGGGCCGGCTCGACCGGAGTAATACCACGTCCTCACAGAAAACCGAAGCAGTGCATGCGCTGTGTTTCGCTGCGTGAGTGAGGGTACCGAACGCCCAATACAGGGGAAGGGGGGTTAAAAGGTAAGCAGCGCGCTTGTGACACCACTGGTATTGCAGGCGTCCATGGGCGGCGGTAATCGCTTACTATCAGGTGATCCGTCTGCTCGTCTGCCACCTTAATCATAAAAAAAAACATCAGTCAGTGTTCCTACTATTCGTAGATGAAAACGAAGCAAGATCGACGTGATTGATATAAGTTCTGAATCTGACATTAATAATGAGTTTTTAAATAGATTATTGTTAATAATGATATCATCCAGAAAAAAAATGGAAGAACTCTTACATGTCCAAAAGGAAAACACATGGAGAATTTAAATTCGTTTCCAAACATAGTCCTTTAATTTTGTATTCATATAATCTTGGTGTTTTACGTCATGTAAACATTTTTCAGCTTCAATAAGTTCCTCCATTTTGCAAGCACTCGCGACACTGCCACTCGAAAACAATGTCTCGATCACTTAGCCGACACGCGCGTACAAGCTCATGTACGTGCCTGCGTCGACACGTTTGAGCAAATGCGGAGTTTGCTGCTGCGTACCATATCATATCATAGGTTTTAAATACTGCCACACTGGCACACGGCTCGTGACAGCCATTGCGAGTGTGAGCATGTGCAGCGGGGCTAGACGTTTGCCGAGGTAACTGCCAGCATTTTTGTCCCCAGAGAACTCAATCAGTCGGGCAAACAAGATAGTCTTGGAAGAGTTTGTGGGCTTCATAAGTAATTTGATAATTATAACGTAGTAGGTGATTTGGCCGTGTGGTCCCCGGCAGAGTAGAATAGGCCACTCTCACTCTTACCGAGGCGTCGTAAAAGGCGACTAAGGTAAAGCTGCTGGCATGATCATCAGCACCCAGAGAAGGAAAACTCTGCATTTATATCAAAACCCTCGCCAAGCCGTCTGCCAAGCGTAGTGAGTATGGCAATTACCCCTCATGTGATTGAGGGAGGCCCGTGCCCCAGCAGTGGGGACTCAAATGGGCTGATGATGAGGTGATTTAGAGAGACGTCGTCGAGACTGATCTGCGAGAACTGTCAATGACTGGCAAGAAGTAATGCAGGATCGACAAAAGTGGCACTCTCTTATTTCAGTGGCCAAGACTCGGTTCTGGTCGTTCAGCCAACGGAGCAAGTAAGAAAGTAAGATAATTTGACCTTAGTAACCTAAATAATTATAAAGTAAACTCTGAAAAAGTCTTGCATTACAATAGGTTAGTGAACAATAAATTATCTCCTTCTCCTGTTTTTTAACCCTTACAGGATTGGATTTTTTAGCAACTCAAAATTGATTAAGTGAATAAGTTATACGGAATGTGGGTCACGTGATGAAAACACCTGCCTCTTTACATTGATTCATATTTCATGTTCCAAGACATTTTGTTTATTTCCATACCTACTATTATTTAACTTCGAAATTCAATTCGGAAAACCTTCATAATTGACTTTCACTAGGTAGGAAGTAGGTATTAATTTTGAAGCTTTACGTTACATCGTTACATAATACATATAGAAAACAGTATTAAGTAAGGCAGTGGCTCGACCTTTTCATACAATTTACTTCTACAAAAACTCATACATTGATCTTGTTCTGTGACGATCCAGGGTTTGAGTGTAATTATAATGAAACGACTGCTGCGGTCTTAGCTTAGACAATGGTGACAACATGATAATGGTCACCGACAATGAGGGCATTGGAGGCCCAATCCGGGGGAACGGGGGGGTTTAAAGGTTGTTAGCACACTTGTGACTCTATCGTTGTATCGTGACTCTATGTTGTGGCGGCAATCGCACACCATCAGGTCATCCGCCTACTCGTTTGCCAATTATCACATTAAAAAAAAACATGTTCTGAATTTATTTTTTACCTAAATGAATAACTATCAATAATATGCTGTAAACTACAATGAGTGGGGAAACAATGAGCGAGCCACTTCAGCAAACGAAAATTCAGCATCGTCAACCACGATCATTCTGTAAAGAGATAACGAATAAGGTGGAGAAGCATTCAGTCAGGAGGATCAATCAGGAGCTTTTTTCTAGTGAAGACCATGAAGGGCATTGCTAGGTTCCCAAGCGACTTTTCCTTTGCTACGATGGGGTCCTCGGCGGCTCATCTTATGCCATGGTGGTTGTACTACGGTGGTTTATCCTTTAGGGTCCCCCGCAGCTCATCTTTTGCTACGGGAATCCCCCAGCGGCTCATCGGCTCAGCGGTGGCGTATTCTTGGCTACGAAAGGGTCCCCCAAAGGCTCGTCGTATCATTTGCTACGAGAGATATTTGTCTAAGGTGGTCCCACCCGTGCCCCATAGCTCTACGCCAATAAGGAGAATCTATAAGACGAATATTCGCCAAAATGTACAAGTTTTGTGGATTTCAGAAAGCAGTTTTCGAATTTGGAAAGGTTATGAAACCATGTTTTAAAGACGCAAATTTTTATCCACTATTAAATTTTGAATTTACTATGTTAAACATTATAAAAAAACGTACTCGTACCTAATTTGGAATATGCCAGTACACAGAAGCCATCGAATATCATGTGGTGGTGCAAACCACCAGTAAACATATCAATAAGCCCCTTATATTTTATTAAAAGACATAATTCTAAAAATCAACACGCAAAACAAAATATTGAATGGTAGAAAAAACTAAAAATGCTTTAAAACTTGCATAAGGCACAAGGAACCGTAAGTGGCCTTGCACGTGTGCAACTTAAAAGACAAAAGAGCAGGGTCTTCGCAGAATTAGAAAGCGATTGACAGAAAAAATGGATGTTTGTTTACAAGGTAAACCATCTAGAGCGATCTCGTGTAATGAAGATAGCTCAACCTTTTAAATATTTATTAATCAATTATTGTGGAAGTTTAAAACAATAAATCAGCTCTAAAGATATATCCAAGTAGTACGGAACAAGGTCTGGTCAAAAGACTAATGGTCGATCCTCCTATTAAGAGTACTTAATTAAGACGCTTATAAACTGCGAATGCAATTAGATATAATTGTAGAAAAAGTTGCCATGCGTTTAAATGATAAGTTGAGTGTACGAATCGTATCTCGCAAGAAAGACAAAGGCTTCACAGCTTATTCACATCTAGATATATACTCAGTTCCTAAATAAAACAAAGGAGTTATAACGTTTAGATATTGGTCAATTTTGCTTGGCAAAGGAACTGTAAAAAGTTTAAAGTTTGGGAGAAGTCTGTCCTTTTCTATTCTTTTGTGTGAAACGATTTGAACACGTGCAAAGCGATAAGCAAAGCGTCGGCCCTTGCGAGGCGTGGGGTTTTTTTTTGGCACCTTAGCGTCAAAATGCACATTGCGTAATTATATAATGTAGTTCCGAGGCACAAACGGGGACAGTTGGTCACAGGGCGTCTTGCTGCACGGTCATGCTCACGAGAGACATTGTTCTTCGACTTGTGTTATAGGAAAAGTTCAGTGTCTGAGTGATTTTTGATCTTTGTAAGATTCTTTGTGGTTAATTGTGAGATATCGGTTCGCATACCGAGCTTAAAGGCATTCGGGCCTAATAGAGTTTTGTACTGGGCTCTAAGCTAGTTTGGGATACTGCGGTTGCTAATTGGTTTCAGAATTACCTAGTCTTTCTAAGCCAAGGAGGAACAGTGGTTGAACAGAATAGCTAACAAGTACCGCAGCGCCGAAACGAGTTTCACGGAGCTTTGGGACCGTCGAAGTGGACCTAGAATAGGGTTCTGGTTTTCCCGCCAGACTCTCAGCAAAAGCTTTGTGGAATTCCTCTTTCGGGGGCGACCAAACACCTTCCTTTCCTTACATTTCCTATTGTGAGAAACCTTCCTAACCTGTAGGCCCGGTTTCTCGCCAGCTAGGGCGTTAGGAGTAGGTTAATTTTGCCACATTCACACACACCTCAAAGATTCGTGGTGGAAACTTTGAGACCAGGTACAGAACACTAGGGCTTACTTCACTGCACAAATAAACACCAAATTGGTTCTCTTAAAACGACTAGATACTAATTTAAAACCTTTGGATTGCATCAGCCCACGCAGAGAGTTTGACTCCTACTGCCAGAATCACCCAAAGGTTACAAGTCGTGACAGTTCAACGACATACCATGTAAACGTTAAACAAAGTCAAGGGCGTCTGTTATACATGCCACCCCGAAATAAACGAGCGATTCGCTGAATTTTCGCGTTTGAATAAAAACACTGCGCTCCCGTGGCGCGCTCACCGCATTTGTGGCAAATCACTGTAAAGTGCGGCAACATCGATGAACTATCGATAAATATGGGTAAAAAGATTTTTTACTTGTCTACATATGGATCTTTTTTTTTTATGCTAGAGGCGGACAAGCGAGTCACCTGATGGAAAGTAATCATCGCTGCCCATGAACATCCGCGAAATCAGAGAGATCGCTAATGTGTTGCCGGCTTTTTTAAAAAAGAGTACGCTCTTCTCTTGAAGGTCCCTAAGTCGTAGCTGTCCGGAAATACTCCTGCAGCCATACCGTTCCACAGAACTGAGGTACGTGGTAGAAAGTTCCGGGAAAAACGCACAGTATTAGACCGCCATTCATCGAGATGATGAGAATGGAATGACCATCGCTTGCGAGTGGTTCGATGTAAGAATTCGGCTGCAGGGAGTAGATCAAACAGTTCTTTTTAATCTAAGATAGTTCTACAGATAGTTGACAAATAGGCAGCACTTCTTCTATGTCAGTTTATCTCTTTTCATTGCTTACCATCAGGTGATCCGTCTGCTCCTCTGCCAACTATCATCTAAAAAAATGCATAACCATGTTTCAGTTGGTCTTCTTCTTCATTGGCCTCGCCTTTTCCCGCTAGGCGGGGTTGTCTTTCCAGGTGCTGAGGCCACGTATTCCGCTGGTATGTGTCGTCATCCGAAAGCCTCAAACGCATCATGTCCTTGCAGATACTCATCAACCACGTAGATGTGGGCCTTCCTCTCCCTCTCTTCTTTGTAGTAATGGAAAAGCTGGCTCAGACGACAATCGCTTCATAGCAATTAGGTTCCCCCGAAACGACAGCTTCGACCGCAACTGGGAATGAAACGCTGTAATGACATGAGACTCTTCTTCCCGTACTATCTATAGATCCCATACCCGTCTACGGGTATCTTCTGGCTGTTCTGTAGTTATTATGACAGTTTTTTGCCAACGTCACTATCAATTTTATTTATCGAAACCTGGGTCTTCAATAAAAACACTATCACCAGACTGGAAGTAGCCCAGAGGTCAGAAGAGAGAAACCTGGTAAGAGTGCCACTAATGGACCGTTAAGCAAATAAATTTCTTCGATAGCAAAGTAAAGTCGCAGATGTAACAAAACGAGTGGCTTACTTAAACGGGAGGTGGGCAGGACAAGTCGCCCGCAATGAGGCATCATGGTGCAAGCATCTTCTTGAGTGGGAGCCATGGGGAAATTAACGCCCTCAAGGAAGACCACGTGGCGCTGGAAAGACGACGTGAAGAGAATTTTTGGCTCGAACTTGGTGGAAAAAGCTCAATGCCGCAAAGAATGGAAACTGCTAAAAGAGGCCTAAGTGCAACTGCCTGAGCAATTGAAACAGGCTAAAGAAGAGAAGAAGAGAGAATCACTATCGATAGTTTACACAAGGCAGCACTAGAGTACGGTTATCCGTCTAATACGCGCGGGCCGCTACGGCCCCCGTGGGACTCCTGCTCGGCTGTAGTTATTCACGGGCGCGAACGGGAAAATTATAGTTGGGGTTTATTCTATTAGCTTTTATGAAGTAGACTTGGCAAAAACGTATCTTTCAAAAGATTGGAACATTTGCATCTGGATCAGTGCAGAGATGCGGAACAGTAAAACGCTTCATTTTCAACTTTCGCGTTGCATTATACAAATAATTAATGTAAGTACATATTTGCGTTTTGTCCCGTGTACATTAATTATTAGTAGAACGCTTCATTTGGAACATCGGCTTTCTGATAGATCCGTGATTAATTCCGCTCATTCAGTTCATTTGGCTCACTCGGATCTTCGGCTCATCGGATCATTCGGCTCACTAGGATCATTCAGCTCATTCGGTTCAGTCGGACTCGAGACCCATTTGAGGGGAATATCATTCGGAGCAAACATTAGAGATTCGGAACAGTGTATCATTTGGCTGAGTCGGATCACTGAGTCGTTTCAGGTAAGAGTTACACACGTCTATTACGAAGTGATGTTCTAAAAAGGTGCAACCTATAGATTTTATAGACAGAGTGAATCCTGTAAACTGATATATAAAACCTCAATAAGTAGCTATTGTAAAAACAGACGCTAAGATGAGGAGTCATATTAGCGTGTAATTCCACGTTGCGTCCGGGGTGCACTTAGACCATGATTCAGTATTTGGAGAGTCTGGTAATTACAATGAAGCGACTGCCGTCTGACCTTTTGTACCCCTTTTGACGGAGGAACCAGACTATCTGAATCATGATTACACCTTTGAGAAATTATCCAAAACGTGCAGTTTTCCCCACGACGTTTTCCCTTACCGCCGAATTAATAGTAGAAATATTGCAAAAACATGCTAAAGTTTATAATCAGGGAGATGCTTGCAGATAAAAGCTAACCATCATCCAATAACTTGGTAGTTGATCTGGTTCTCCTGTCTAAGTGTCATGGTCATGGTGCATGAACATGTCTGTTTGTATTGGTCTGGGTGTTCCCTATGTATTATAAGTATGTATTTACAAAAGAAAAGTATTATATGTATATATTTGTAATTCCGCTGTTGGTTCTGATATCCGTAACACAGGTGCTTGAGCAACCTATCTCGGAGTCAGATCAATGTATGTGATGTTGTGAAGTATTTATTTATTTATTTTAAGGGTTGCGAAGGTCAGACAGTAGTCGCTTCATGTAATTAGAAGACTCACCAATGTTGAACCGTAGTGCATGCGTACCCTAGATTTCGAAACGACAGCTTTGGTTGCAACCAGGAATGACGCTAAAATAAGATGATATATTTCGATACAAAACATAGATGATGGAGTTGTTTAAAATGTTAGAGCGCATTTACATTGGTCGCCAATAACGGCATGCTGCGTGCGTAAATGCACGGCACAGAGTCCGCACGCGTGCATTAGGAAGAAGCAGAAAAACGACCGACTTATCGACTAAAGTAAAAGTCCGGTAAAAAAGTTTAAAGCTCCTGCACCAACTAATTACAATTCAGTGACAATATTAAAACACAATTTTCCATTTTTTGATTTTATTTTGAGGTAATCTGGCAATCGAATGAGCAATCCAATAGATACTACACATGATATATAAGAAATGCCAATAAGTAAATAACGACAATTTAGAGACAAGAAAACGATTTCCACGAGAGCTGTGTACAAAAGGCACACGAAAAATCTATTCCGTTTTTATATTGCTCATATATCACGAAATATTCCTCGCGAAAAGAGGAAGAAGATAAACTTGACACACGCCGAAATATAACGTCTGTTAAGAAATTTAAGCGGGTATTCTTAAGGGTATTTCGGTCCGCTTGTCAAAAAATGTATTGCCATCTCTTTGTTTGAACCGAGCATCCGTCACCGCGCCCCCGGGAGCTGAGTTATTAAGCCAGGGAAGACCCGACATAAATACAGCTTAGGAAATTAAGCCGGCAGCCATTGTCCGGGGCAATATCGGGCATCGGAGACGCCTTGGATTGAGGAATGGTGTACAATGGCCCTATGAGCGTGGCGTGAGGGCACACAATGATCAGACTTCATAACGCCGGCAGCTTACTTTCCGAGCATGCTACGCACACATTCAGTAAATCAGCTGTTTTCGGCAGTAATCTTATAGAGAGGTATCGTTTTCTAGGACGTACGGAATATGTAGCTTTGCTAATTTGATTTGTCGTATATAGCTCAAGTCGGTGCAAAAATGTTACTTCGCGATGTAGGACCGTATGAGAAATTCGTTTTTGTATGGAACAGTCAGATTAGCGCCATCTGTTGCTGTAGGGTAAATTTGTGTATATGTATGTGAAAATGTGAAAATATTTTTTGATCTTTCCCAAATCAACGCACAGCCGAAACTACTTGACCGAAAATCATGAAGTTTGGAACATAGGTAGTATTTATTATGTAGGTGCGCACTAAGAAGGGATTTTTAAAAATTCAAGTCTTAAATGGGTCTAAGGGGCCATTAATGTGCCTATGAAAGTCGTTCAGATTTGATGTTAAAGATTTGAAAATTGAGATTATTTTTATTTATTAAAAATAAAAATTTACCTGCCTCAGTTTTTCTTAATTCTACCCATAAAGGGGTCAAAATGGGGTAAAAACATTGTATGGGAAAATTCGTCATTTTTAAAGCTATAGTCAAGAATATTTTATTTTTATGTGAAAGGTGGCAGACGTGCAGACGGATCACGTGGTAATGGTAAGCAATGCTGCCGCCACCCATAGACACTGAATATGAATAAAACTAGTGTATATTTCGAAGTAATATAAATATTTCACAACATCACATACATTAATTTGATTCCGAGATAGGTAGGTCATGCCCCCGTATTACCGTTATCAGAATCAACAGTGGGATTACAAATACATACCAGTGGCATTCTTTGTTATGCGGATGACCGTATGGGAGATGCCTTCATATTCTGGCCATGCAAGAAAAACTTGTGTCCGATATTGAGAATACTCTAGATTATGTTTCAATGCTAGCAAGGGGTGACATAAATCTAGTTGAATTTAATCCCAAGAAGACACAAGTCTGCGCTTTAACTGCGAAGAAAACAGCCTTTGTCGCATCTCCTCACTTCCAAGGATACTCACCTTAATGCCAAACCGAGCATTGGGATTCTTGGCGTCGATATATCGAGTGACAGTTTAATTTTGTGGCGATTTGGAGGATAAGGCTAACGTTGATACACGCAATAACTATAATTAATTAAGATGGAAATTCAACTTTATGCGGACTCTACATCCGCACTCCGCTTGAGATCACGATTGTAACATAGCCGAAACGTCCAATATATGCAAGTACATAATGTTATCACATAATCAATTACGTGTTAATTCCCGTCTTAATTTAACTATAGTTATAATGCAACGCGAAAATCTAAAAAACGATCAGTATTCTAATACTATGAATAAGAATGAGATTACAGTTAGACAAGGGTTCATAGCTCTATTATTCGAATACAGGAGTATAGCGTGTTTCAAGTCATCTTGGAAGTAATGACAGACAAGGCGGCCTCGGCTGACGTCTAAATTATTCGTCGGAACATATCAGACAGTGGAAATTGAGTTCATTATCCTATCAGCCGTCTGGAAGTTTTGAGCTTCATGCCATTTCAAATGAACGTAAATTTGCTTTCAAAGTTGAAAAACTCTACAATAGGGTATATGACTAAGCTCAAGATTTTACAAAATATAAATATTTTATCAAAATATAGGTCAATATGTACCAATGGCAAAAATTCTCAATTAGAAATATAACGTCTAGCCGGTTTTAGGGTCATTCAAAGATTCATGGGCAAGTCCATTTTAAAACTATGAAATTATTAAAAAATAATTATACCATTGAATAACCTATACAATTTGCACCAATTATTATAATAGAACCATTGACATAAACGAAACACTTGACATAGCTACCGTATAAAATTCAAATGAAATGCATACAAAATACTTAAGTGTGACGTCACATCTAAGTAGCCATTTGTATGGAGCGTTTTGGGTTTGCCCAAAAAAATGTGATTTTAAAGTTGTGATATCTCAGGTAGTTTAAATGAGAGTCAAGTGATTCTTTCAACGATGTTTCTATAATTGTGAGGTCTTTTGATTACAAAAATAAAAAAAAAATAGTCATATACCGTATTGTGTGGTTGGAGGTTTTACAGTTTGATCGTTCGTCCTAATTCTCTGTTTATGGAATCGACTGTTTTTGGGATGAAACAATTTATGCAGCTTTATGAATAGAGCGGTTTTCAAATCTATATGTGATTTTAGATTTCTAAATATATACCAGTTAGGAATTGTAGATCAATGGAATGCTCGTCCACTAAAAATATTTTAATAAAACATTTGCTTAAAAATCAGAAGAGAAATCGATGAGCGACATCTACATCAATTGAAAAAATATTTAGGTATAAAAGTGTTGCCAAATATAGGAGATCAGATGTTGAAATTGTAGAGTATTTATTTTGGAGAAAGCATGAATAAATTTTTCATTTAAACCATTTCCTTTAACAGCCCTTCAACGTCAGCGCCCAGTTTACACGAGAAACTAAACCAAAGCGTAATTTAAAATGTACTGAACATTTCCTAGCAAAGACTGGCAATGAAATAATATCACGTATCAAAGTGTCCGGCCGTCGGGCGCGCCCGACGCGTGTCGGAGCCGTGCGCGCCGCAAGCAGCGTGGCACAACTAGTGACGGGTGTAGCGAGAACAAAATTAAAAGAAACACTCGCCGCTTATTGCAGCGAGGTTAGTTTTATTTTTTGCGAGGGGAATAAAACAAAAATTTGTATTAAATAGCTATATGTCCATTTAGACTGCTTGTGAATTTGAAAAGGGAGTAATCTAACTCTGTTTCGCAATGACTATTTCTTTTGTGAACAGTGATGAAACTCAGTAGGTACACTTTTAAATAGAAAATGTTTTTTGGAAAACCTTGATTTCCAAATGGATACATGCAATTATCAGCAAAACTCAGCCATCAATTCGTGTCAAAGGTCTTAAATAACGTAACGTTGCTACATAAGTAAGTGGAGAGGAGCCCGCTTGGTAAACGTAGAAATCGATCGAAGTGGCGAGCATTTAGAGAGGCCTATATTCAGCAGTGGACTGCAACAGGCTGATGATGATGCCTTTTTTTATGTGATAGGTGGCAGAGGACAGACAGATCACCTGGTGGTAAGCAATTGCCGCCGCCTATGGACACCCGCGACACCAGTTGAGTCACAAGTGCGCTACCAACCTTTAACCTCTTTCCTCCGGATAGGGCCTCTAGTACCCTTACTCGCGCAGCAAAACACATTATAGTGCTACTTCACGCCATTTTCTGTGATCACTCCGGTCGAGCCGGCCCTTTAATACCGAAGTCGGTAGGGTTGTCGCAATGCTTATGGACAAGTGTTGGGCGCAATTTTTTGGCAACCCTTTTAGGGAGAGAATTTTGTTACTACGGGAAAAATAAATATTTTATTAAAGACGTCATTCCCAGATGCGCCCGATGCTGTAGCTTTGGAGCTTAGAGCATGATCCCGGACTTTGGTCTATGAATTACAAAGAAGCGACTGCCGTCTGATCTTGGCAACCCTTTAAGACGATATTCTCGGTTTGAACCTCAGAAGTCGATTGTTCTTATCTACCGATCTATCGTCGCTCAATCTTATTTTGCATATTTCTTTTTCCTTTTATTTATTTATTTTTTTACCCAAATACGTGTTACGCGGTGCTAATGTATAGAGATCGCCGACGCGGCATCGACCCAAATCAATATTGCACACGGCCCCAGTGCACAGCGCAGCGTCAGCATAACGTGCAGCGCATTGACGTCAGCGGCGGCTTCGCAACATCGGAAGTACGGAAATTGTTTAGCATTATTGATTCACACTTCGATCAATGTCAATCTCTTAGAAATAATTAACTTGTAACTTTTACTTTAATTAAATTTTATTAAATAAAATTGCTTTTTTTTGGATCCTCCGACTGTAGCCCACGTAATTTACGTCATCAAGGATCCCAAAAATTGATTATTCTCATCACTACCTCTGCCAATTTCGATAATGCAGCCATCACGGTTCAACCAGTCACGTTGCCGGTAAAATACCGGCGATCGGTATACGGGACTCGCGAACCGGTATCACAATGATTTTGGCAAAATTCCGACACAAACAAGCGAATGGACCCGAGTGAATGTCAACCATTGTATCAGGGAAACCGGTGCAGTCGTACATTTTGAAACTAATAATAGTTACGAGGTATGCGTAAACGGTATACTTTGAGAGTAGAGCAATGAACAAGTTGACATTTTTGAGGTGATCGTACTTTTAAATGAAATGAAACGAAAATATTTTGTTCAATTTAGGTTATGAATGTCAACATGTTTACCACTGGCTCGGAATATAGTTTTCTACCAAGAAGACACCAGCAAAAACTAAGCAGTTGCTCTTTTTAAAGTAAAAACGTTATTTGATATTTTATAGCAATCTTATGCGATTTATTCTTAAGTAAATAACACACTTAAAAATTTCATCTCGTGTTCAGGCGGGACTCGAACCCACACCTTCCACAATCCGGGTGAATGTACTACCAATTATACCACTGAACGCGTTACTTAGTCGACGAAATTTGTAAGTGCTTGATTCGACATGAGCTGTCGATAGTCTCATCAATATTGTAGGTATATTTACAATATCCAGTGGAAATATTATTACAAATATTTGACCACCAGTTAAGATGAGACTGCTAAATCAATAGTTGATATTTTATAGCAATCTTATGCGATTTATTCTTAAGTAAATAACACACTTAAAAATTTCATCTCGTGTTCAGGCGGGACTCGAACCCACACCTTCCACAATCCGGGTGAATGTACTACCAATTATACCACTGAACGCGTTACTTAGTCGACGAAATTTGTAAGTGCTTGATTCGACATGAGCTGTCGATAGTCTCATCAATATTGTAGGTATATTTACAATATCCAGTGGAAATATTATTACAAATATTTGACCACCAGTTAAGATGAGACTGCTAAATCAATAGTTGATATTTTATAGCAATCTTATGCGATTTATTCTTAAGTAAATAACACACTTAAAAATTTCATCTCGTGTTCAGGCGGGACTCGAACCCACACCTTCCACAATCCGGGTGAATGTACTACCAATTATACCACTGAACGCGTTACTCTCTAGCAGTCTCATCTTAACTGGTGGTCAAATATTTGTAATAATATTTCCACTGGATATTGTAAATATACCTACAATATTGATGAGACTATCGACAGCTCATGTCGAATCAAGCACTTACAAATTTCGTCGACTAAGTAATAGCAGTCTCATCTTAACTGGTGGTCAAATATTTGTAATAATATTTCCACTGGATATTGTAAATATACCTACAATATTGATGAGACTATCGACAGCTCATGTCGAATCAAGCACTTACAAATTTCGTCGACTAAGTAACGCGTTCAGTGGTATAATTGGTAGTACATTCACCCGGATTGTGGAAGGTGTGGGTTCGAGTCCCGCCTGAACACGAGATGAAATTTTTAAGTGTGTTATTTACTTAAGAATAAATCGCATAAGATTGCTATAAAATATCAACTATTGATTTAGCAGTCTCATCTTAACTGGTGGTCAAATATTTGTAATAATATTTCCACTGGATATTGTAAATATACCTACAATATTGATGAGACTATCGACAGCTCATGTCGAATCAAGCACTTACAAATTTCGTCGACTAAGTAACGCGTTCAGTGGTATAATTGGTAGTACATTCACCCGGATTGTGGAAGGTGTGGGTTCGAGTCCCGCCTGAACACGAGATGAAATTTTTAAGTGTGTTATTTACTTAAGAATAAATCGCATAAGATTGCTATAAAATATCAACTATTGATTTAGCAGTCTCATCTTAACTGGTGGTCAAATATTTGTAATAATATTTCCACTGGATATTGTAAATATACCTACAATATTGATGAGACTATCGACAGCTCATGTCGAATCAAGCACTTACAAATTTCGTCGACTAAGTAACGCGTTCAGTGGTATAATTGGTAGTACATTCACCCGGATTGTGGAAGGTGTGGGTTCGAGTCCCGCCTGAACACGAGATGAAATTTTTAAGTGTGTTATTTACTTAAGAATAAATCGCATAAGATTGCTATAAAATATCAACTATTGATTTAGCAGTCTCATCTTAACTGGTGGTCAAATATTTGTAATAATATTTCCACTGGATATTGTAAATATACCTACAATATTGATGAGACTATCGACAGCTCATGTCGAATCAAGCACTTACAAATTTCGTCGACTAAGTAACGCGTTCAGTGGTATAATTGGTAGTACATTCACCCGGATTGTGGAAGGTGTGGGTTCGAGTCCCGCCTGAACACGAGATGAAATTTTTAAGTGTGTTATTTACTTAAAAACGTTATTTTACAAAATGTCACCATTAACTTAAAATAAAGTACAAATTTGTGTTACTAATATGTCCCTAAATGATTGTCATTCATAGAATCGTCTTTTTTATAATAGCCTTTTTTCATTAAACAGTTTTTGTATACAATTTAAACTTATGTGTGGGCAAGTCAATAATAATGGTAACTTATTAAACATTTTTATGCTCAACCTATAAACGAACCGCCGACCTTATGGAGCCTGATATTTGGAACAGCCAGTCTGTGCTTATTTCTAGTGTTAAGGCTGTGACAGTCAGACTTCTTCGAGAACAGATGGAGATTCTTATGTACGTACATAAGGCAATCAAGGATGTATTGAGTATCGTACTGACCGAAAAGCACCAAGAATACGAAAAATCTTGAATTTAATAGGTACTACGTCGATGCCAAGAATGGGATTTACACTTCGTAAGAGGGTGTTGAGCTCTAGAATGATCCTCGAAAAATCAAATGTTGATTATAATCAAACTAAGCAACATGGATCATATAGAAGACATATTAAATACTTACACCATTATTTTTATATCCCGAAAACCTCGTAATAGATATCGTGAATGAAGTCCATTTAGAAATCATCTGTTGTATACAAAATAGAATATTTACCCGGCAATAATGTATGGAACAGCAGATTTTTTATTCGCTTATTTTGTTGATCTAACATGCTAATTGGACTTTATTCACGATACCTATTATGGGTTTTCGGTTTTTTTTAATCGTTACAACGATAAAAAAAAACACAGTGTACATGTGTAAATACGGATAAAAAAAACGATCAACTTGTTATTGCTTTTCTTCTGAATTTCCCCGAAACTAGGAAGGGAAGGGAAGGCTTCCACACTGAGAATCTGTTACCAAAGATAAAACTTATAATGTGGTAGGAACACAAATGTAATATGTGGGTAGGAAGCTCTCACGTGTTTTGTATTCACCCGCTGGAATGACGCAGTGGCCCTGGGTCGGGAGAAATAATATTTTTATCACTTTATACACTTCAATTATTTTATAACAGTACACTCGAGAAAAGTTGTTATTGAAGTCGGCGCCCAATACTATCTTGTAATTTAATACAACATTCAATCATTCAACAGAGATTAGGCGCCGACTTCGGTAAAAACTTTTCTCGAATGTACTGTTATAAAATGTTATTTGAAGTGTTTAAAGTGATAAAAATAATATTTTACACTTTTTAGTTCATGGTATTTGAATTTTTTTTTCAAGCTTTTTAGTGTCTTATTTTTGGGAATTTAAGGGTTCCCCTCAATATTTACCGGATCCCATCATCAGATCCTGATATCTTTATCATGGTACCAATTCGGGACTATCTACTTTCCAACTAAAAAATAATTATATAAATCGGTTTTTAAATGGCAAATTAATCGGCGAACTAACATAAAAAATAGATATATAGATATATAAATGTCGAATTGAGAACCTCCTTTTTAAAGTCGGTTAAAAAGAGGAGTCATTTCATACAAGACAGCCAGTTCCCATATAAATAGAATGTCTATTAGGTAGCAGTGAGCTCTCGTGCCGCTCCTCATGTGATGAAGGAGGCTAATTTGTCTGCCCCCGCCTGTAACGTCACACATTTGTAACTCCCTGGAATGATACAGTGGCCCTGGCTCATGATGAGCACCGGTTTGTTTTAGGGTTTCTCGTTTGTTTTAGTCACTGGTACAACAGCTTGAAGGAAAAATATGTGTATGTATCTTACAAAACTACAGGACTGATTTCAATTTGAGGTCTCTTAGGTAAAACCGTTTTGATAGGCTTATATCATAGCTTTGAGGTGACTAGCGTCGCCAATCAATTTTAATTTTTAGCTATTACCTTTTAAGCTAAACCGGATCTATTTTAAACAGTTTCGAGGTTACAATCTCTCGGTAAACACTTATACTATTTATTAAATAACCATGCAAAATGTTGCGTCACGCCAAAAGCGGCCACTTTTGGCGTGAATCAATTTTTCGCGTACAAAAACGGACACTAAATTTGTGCATGGTTATTCAATAAAAAGTATAAAAGTTTGACAAGAGGTTGTAACCCCGAAATTGTTTAAAATAGATCCGGATTAGTAGCTAAAAATTAAAATCGATTGGCGTCGCCTAGTGTGCCCTACCCGTTACCGTAATGAAAATTTAAAATGTAGGAATACCTATTATACTTTTTTAACTATTGTTAAAGGTTCGAGCTATTTTTACTTAGCATTCGGGGTATGTAATGACAGCACTGAATTTCGGAAAGGACTACCTCGACTAGAACAGTCCAAGGCATTGCTACTGGCGTTCGATCAGAAACGAGCTGTAGAAATAATAAAACTGAGTAGAGGACATGTTAGGGCACTCACTCGGACCCTCACGGGACACTGCAAATTAAACAAGCACCTGCACAACATGGGCCTTTCAGATACCAAAATCTGCAGGTTCTGTCGCGAGGACGAGGAAACGATTATCCACGTCCTCGGCGAGTGCATAGCGCTGCCCCGCTGCAGAAGCTGGCACCTGGGAGCACACATGATCTTGGCAGACGAGATTAAAAGCTCCCCATCAGCTCTATTCTCGGTTTTATCCTGGAACTAGAGCTACATGAGGTGCTGTAATAGGTTACGGGGCGGCCACAATAGATCATCTACTGGTCGCAGTGGCTATGAGACGCAAGGCTCACCCCATCTCTATCAAATAATAATAATATGTAATGACAATGTATTTAAACACGACATAGTTATTTAGTCTTGTGTTATTGTCCTGTTTTTCTTACCTGTTATATTACTTTGAACTATGTATTTGTACTAAACACTGAATTAAACATTTCTAATTCATACAACTGCTAAAAATGCTAGTGTTTCCCCTTCATTTCTTCATCATCATTTGAGCCAATAAACGTCCACTGATGGACATAGGCCTCCCCAATGTTCTCCACACAGATCGGTCCTGTGCCGCCCGCATCCAATGGATTCCCGCAACCTTCACCAGATCGTCGGTTCACCTTGTAGGGGACCTTCCATGGCTGCGACTTCCTGTACGTGACCTCCACTGGAGGACCTTTTCGCCCCATCGGCCGTCTGTTCTTCTCGCTATGTGCCTCGCCTACCACTTGAGACATGCAATCCATTGGGCTATGTCTGTGACCTTAGTTCTCCTGCGGAACTCATCGTTTCTGGTACTTACTTCCTTCCTTACTTTGAAGATAAAAACATAAGTGAAGTTAAGGTGGTGTATGAGACTGCACCATAACTTTAGACACTTGCGAATGCTATAAAATAATCAATAAAGCATATTAATGTCATTCATATAGAACACTTATTAATAGACAAAAACATACTTTAGAAAATCTAGCCAGTTTCTTTTTGTGCCAACGAGAAAAATACGAATTTCCCCACGCAGGCTATGTTACGAGAGTAATAAGTAAAAATAATATCCAAGATTTTTTATGGAGTAAGGTTTTCTTCCGTCAAATAAGCTCTAGGCGCTAAATGGGAGAGATTGCAGTTTTGACTTTGAAATAACCAATTAAATTCAATAAATAAATATTTCACAACATCACATACATTATGATATTGGTAAATAACAGTACACCCTTGATACTTCAGTATGGTTAGCAAAAAAAAGTAGGCGTGCCAACTAAATGAAAACTTGTTGTTTGTTAGGAAACTCCAAATTTCACCTACATCACTTGGATGGATTTTATTCCACCACAGTGCGCTTCTCACGCCACTTCCTACCGCGCGTAGTAAAACTATGGAATCAGCTACCAACGATGGTGTTTCCGAACAGATACGACTTGGTGACCTTCAAGAAAAGATTATTCCTCCCTTAAGAGCCGACAACGCATCTATGATGCCCCGTGTGACGCAGATGTCAATGGGCGGCGGTAATCACTTACCTTCAGGTGAGCCGTCTGCGCGTTTGTCTGTCATAATGTAAAAAAAAATCTAAAAAAACCAGACTGAACTTGAATTTTTCGTTTATTTTTACATATTGAGGTAAGAATAAATTAATATTTTTGATATTCGTAAGAATATAGTAAATTGATGTTTTAAACAAGTTTTACTATTTCTCCATTGCAAAGTTTCTATATAAGATTTTATGTAAGTATGTAAATTTTGTGAATAAATTATCCTATCTCCACTGAATTGTATTACTTTGGGTCGAAATACCTACTTCAAAAAGTTATTGCCAAAATAATTCTACCAAGAAGTAATCAAGATAAATATTAAGAAAGAATAATGACGCATTTGGTTAAGAACCACAACTTGTAACTCTATTGAGTGTACTTTTGGGTCGTGGTTTCGATTTACGCCCAGGACAAACATTAATTGTGTCATTAACATAATTTACTTACATCTAGAAGTTAGTATTACATCTAGTAGAGTCTATTTCGATCGCCGGGTCGGGCTAAATTTGTACCTGAGTTTTTCTGTTAAGAAATTCTCAGTGTGAGCCTGGAGTCTGGAAGTTGGCGGTCTTGTACCCCCGTGCCTCGGAAAGCACGTTAGGCCGTTGGTCCTGCGCCCGATCCCTCTCCGGTCGTGTTACATTGGTGTCCCATAGGAATTACAGGGCAAGGGAATAGAGAGTGCACTTGTGTTTGCGCACAGTCTTGAGCCCTATAATATATCCTGCGTAAGTGAAGCTTGCTTAAACCCCCTCTCCCGGGATTTTTTTTAAGTTCTATAGGCTAACGCACACAATCTTACCTGATGGAAAGTGACGATGAGGTCTATCATGTAACGCTTTCGCCTAGAAGATGCCTGTTCACTCTTGCCTTAAAGATGTCTAGATTGTAGTGGTCCGGAAAAACAGACCTTGGCAAGGAGTTCCATTCCTTAGCTGTCCGCATTATGAACGTGATTGATTGAGATTATCAGATTTTGTATGAATTTTTAAAAAAAGTGTAACATGGCGTTTTAGATTGTTCATTTCGTTAACATGAGGGTCACAAACGGCACGTAGACAACAATCTGGGTGAATTCGAACACCCATATCTGGCGGTCCGATCCGTGCGCCCTAATAATTGTGCGGATCCCGCCGAATCAATTTGTCAAAATGTGTCCCAAATTTGACCCACATAGGGGCTGTGGAACAACGGGACACAGCGCATCTTATTACTAGCAGCCGCAGGGTTAAATTAATTCACTTGACACGGAAAAAGTGTGATTTGCATGGCGCCAAAGATAATTCGACTTGACAAAATGTTACTATTGTTGGAAGTGTAAACGAAACTCTGCTTAGTCTTATGGTTTAGTCTATGGTCTGTTCTTCTGTTAGGCTGTCGATGTGACGTGGGCTTATGGCCATCGAAGAACTGAAATACAAATCTAAAACATAAACGCTTATTTATTAATACACAAATCTGCTGCTGCCGCCACTCTGCCAACTACTATAGCACTAATGATTTTTTAAATGACAAACTTTTTTGATTGACTTAATTGTGATGACTAAATATTGAATTTTATTATAATTAATACTATTAAATTATTTAGACGTGAATGATGAATGACATGTATGTAATTTGGAAATACTAATTTGTTGACATTTTGTTAATAATTATATCTATAATTTTACACGCCACTGCTGGCAAAACATGTTGGTTTAATTTACATTTAATAAGACTTTCTTCAAATGAATTAATGTAATTTGTTCCGGTAAATAAGAAGAAAGAAAGAAAGAAAAACATCTATTTGACACAAAAGAGATTACAATTCAAACTTAAAATAAAACTAAATAACTAAAATTAAAATAGTGTGCCCAATAGGCTTCCACTCAGCATGTGCCGTGGTGATAGTTATCGCCACGACGCTGGTTTTCAGTGGTCACCATGGTAGAGGAGAGCGAGATAAAATATCTTTATCTTATCTTTATCACTAGGTAGTGAAATAATAATATCCTCTAACTGATTCTGCTATGGCGGCCGACTTTATGATCACCTGCCTGATCGCAGGGTACTACGACCGCCTCGGTGGCGCAGTGGTTAGTGGGTCGGGTCCCACTTTAAAACTACAGCTGCGCAAGAAGCCGGGCCAAAACTTTGTACCTAAGTATTCGGTAAGAAAGTCTTAGTGTCAGTCCGGAGTTTGGAAATTGGCGGTATTGACGACTCGTCTGGAACAGTGGTATTAACGCTGCCTTTGGTCCAAGGGTTGCGGGTTCGATTTCGCGTTCGATTTGTGTGCGTGTATGAGCATGTCTGTTTGTATTGGTCTGGGTGTTTCTATGTATTATAAGTATGTATTTAGAAAAGAAAACTATTATATGTATATATTTGTAATCCCACTGTTGGTTCTGATATCCGTAACGCAGTTGCTTGAGCTACTTAACTCGGAGTCAGATCAATGTATGTGATGTTGTGAAATATTTATTTATTTATTATTGTACTCCCGTGCCTGGGAAAACTTTTTCTCGAGTGTACTGTTATAAAATGTTATTTGAGGTGTATAAAGTGTTAAAAACATTATTTTACACTTTTTAGTTCTTGGTTTTTTTTGCAGAATTGTTTCTCTAGATAAATAACTATCTTATCACTTTAGTACTAACATTTGTGTTCGTGAACATGTGTGTTTTTTTTTTGGTCTGGGTGCTTTAAATGTATTACAAGTATGTATTTACAAAAGAAGAGTATTATATGTAATTATTTGTAATCCCACTGTTGATTATAATATCCGTAACACAGGTGTTCGAGCTACCTATCTCGGAGTCAGATCAATGTATGTGATGTTGTGAAATATTGATTTATCAAACTATGCAATGAACTATCGCCTGCGGTATATCAAGACCTGCAAACCTTCAAGAAAGGAGCGTATTCCTCTTTAAAAGGTCGGCAGTGCATTTGTGACTGTACTGGTGATGCAGGTGTCTTTGGGGAGCGGTAATCACTTACCATCAGGCGATCCGTCTGTTTGTCTATCCGCAATCTCATAAAAAAATAACATTAAATTAAGTGAGTGGATAGTTTAATGAAATTATCACAATCTTTTGAACTTACATTTGTGTTCATAATTTAGCACAGTATAAATCAAATACAGACAACGTCAGGCCCCGCATATGTATATCATTATTTGTAAAATGCAACGTTTGCGTTTGAAATCGTGTCCAGACGGGAATCGAACCCACACCTTCCACAATCCGGGTGGCTGTTCTATCAATTAAACCACTAAGCCAAGGAAATTTGTAAAATTTAAAAAATTCAAAAATTTATTTTCATAGGCTTGTAGGTATAAAGCTCTTACAAAACGTCATACACGAAAAATATAAATTAAAACTATGTATTTACCTACATGTAATTAAACATTATATGTCGATACAAAAAAATATAATAAGAAATTAATAAATATAATATGATTCTACCACCGGAATCAGAAAGTTAATTCTAACGAGAAGATCCGGCAAGAAACTCGCCAGTTACTCTGTTTAATCGCCAAAGTTTTTATAACTACAAATTGATTTCATGTCAAACCTTAATACAATATCGATTACAATGTCATGGGTGTAGGCATTGAGGTAATTTACCTCAATGTGTAGGCATTGAGGTTACCTCAATGTGTAGGCGAACAGTTTATCATTTCCAGTTAGTGCTTGATTCGACATAAGCTGTCCATAGTCTCATCAATATTGTATATCGACAGCAGACTTAAGAATAAATTGCAAAAAACTACTTTATAAAATGAAGACTACATGTTGAACAACATGTAGTTATACATATTTCCAAATATGTATAACTACATGTTGTTCAACATGTACAACATCCGGATACAAATTTCCGGTGCATATAATTTTGCCAGCCACAGGGTTAATCTTGAAATACTCCACCACTACCTCCCACGCGGTGATCAAGTGGCTTATTGTATCTATCCCGAATTAATTTATCAAATTGCGACCTAAATGTGACCTATAATAGGGGTTGCGGAACAAAGTTACAACCGCGTCTTATTCTGCTACCCGCAGAGATTGTGGCCATTTACCACCAACTGCTTCCTAGTGATTAAGTAGCTTTTATTAGTATGTACTGTACCCTCTATTTGTAAGAGTATTTAACTTCTTCAGTGGGACGTTAATAATGAGAATAACATAAATAGTGAGCTTTTTTATTGTGCGTCTACATACTTCAGCAAGGATAACTTCAGCATATATCAAGTGAACGTTACGGTACGGCTGGTCCACAAGTTAAAGGTCACCCAGCGGGCTATGGAACGAGCAATGCTCGGCGACTCTCTCCGAGATCGAATCCAAAATGAGGTGATCCAAAGAGAACCAAAGTCATCGACATTGCTCACCGGATTGGCAAGCTTAAGTGGCAGTGGGCTGGCCATATTAGCCGCAGAACCGACAACCGATGGGGTAAACGAGTTCTAGAGTGGAGACCGCGTCTTGGCAAACGTAATGTAGGGCGCCCTCTGGCTAGGTGGGGGGACGATCTGCACTGCAGGCGGCAAAAGCTGGATGCGAATAGCTATGGATAGATCACGGTGGCGAACAGAGAGGCCTACATCCAGCAGTGGACTGCGATAGGCTGATGATGATGATGATGTCAAGTGAAACCATTGAATAAGTGGGTTGTAATTTTAAATTTGTATACATAGCCTGGGGTACGCTTGGAGGGAACTCTACACACTTCTGCAAGGATAAATTTGCCAAAGTCAAGTGAAACCAGGACGCCCTGCGACAAGATGGGATGATGACATTCGAAGGCTGGCTGGTGTGGGCTGGATGAGAGTGGCCGAAAATCGGGAGCAGTGGCGTGCATTAGGGGAGACCTATGTCCAGCAGTGGACGAGTGTGGGTTGCTGATGAATGAATGAATGAATGAATGAATGAAGTGAAACCATTGAAAAAGTGGTAGTCATTTTACAGTTAGATACATAGCCCGGGATACGCTTAAACCATGATCTACGATTAAGGAAACTCTAGTAATTACAATGGAACGACTGCTGTCTGACCTTCGCAACCCTTAGACAGGGAAACCAGACCAACTAGATCACGCTTACACGTTCAGAATCATTGTCTCAAATAGGAATCCAAATTTTTTCAGAAACTAATAATATAATTTTTTTATAGTGGCACAGTATATTGGCTCTCCTCAGCCTGATGGTAAGCAAGATACTGGATGTAGCCATATCAAAACCATTGGAAATATTTCCGGAATAGGCTAACAATCTCCTAAACGAGCAAGATCCACCCCCCTTCCCCCTCGAACCTTGTAGTGGCAAAATATCCTCTTATTGATAAAATCGTCGGGGTCGCGATAATAAATGGGCCCATTTAATTGTGCGGAACCCCGGATTAGGCTCTTACGGTTGACCGAACAGGATTATAATGTGCCTCCATCGATTATAATAATAATAAGCTTCTGTAGAGGATTTTGCTTGAGGCAATAAGCCACAATACATGAGTTAAGGTGACGGGTAGGGCACACTAGCGACGCCAATCGATTTTAATTTTTAGCTACTAAAACGGATCCATTTTGAACAGTTTCGGGGTTACAACCTCACGGCAAGATGTTGGGTTAGATTAGGATAGGCTGAAAATGAAAATTAAAATAAAATAAATTTTTCGTGTTGCCGTGTGGTCCCCGGCAGAGTAGAATAGGCCACCCTCACTCTTACCGAGGTGTCGTAAAAGGCGACTAAGGTAAAGCTGCTGGCATAATCATCAGCACCCAGAGAAGGAAAACTCTGCATTTAGTTCAAAACCCTCGCCAACCCGTCTGCCAAGGGTCCTGAGTATGGCCCCTCATGTGATTGAGGGAGGCCGTGCCCCAGCAGTGGGTACTTAAATGGGCTGATGATGATGATAATGATAAAATTTTTCGCGTACGCGTTTCCCAACAGTTGTGCATGGTTATTTAATAAATAGTATAAGTGTTTGCCGAGAGGTTGTAATCCCGAAATTGTTTAAAATAGATCCGGTTTAGTAGCTATTTTATTTTATTTAATTAAAAACACAAAATCCACAGCTCTTAAATTAGTACAATAATCTTATACACTAAACATACAGCCAATAACGGATTAACTTTTTACTAACAAAACCCTTAAAATAATTCAATCATCACTAACAACACCTCTGCATATCTAAAAAGAAAAAGTTAGAGATTTACTTAAACTTGTAAAAAAAATCATATTCTTCTTAAAGTAAGCTATAAATTAAAATCGATTGACGTCGCAAGTGTGCCCTACCCGTCATCCTTAAAGTTCAAAGAAAGCGCATTGGGTCCTACGAGTATATTACGGCAACCATTTGAAGTGAGTTTCAACCAATAAATAAATAAAAAATATCTATTAAAAACGCGTCAAATGTGATTCAAGGAGACACGAGATAATTGTACGCTTCTTTATAAACACATCTTTACATACTAAAGGGGTACACTAACGCCTTCCTGAAACTCCGGCAATGCATCAACGACTCATCTGATTTCAAGAACCGTGGGTGAGCCACGCTTCAGCAAGAATGGGCCGGCTAGTCCGGAGTGATACAACGGCCTCACAACCGGCCTGAAGTAGCACTGTGCTGTGTTTCGCTGCGTGAGTAAGGGTACCGGAGGCCCAATCCAGGTGAAAGGGGGGTTTAAGGTTGGCAGCACAGTTGTGACTCCACTGGTGTCGCGGGTGTCATGTCGCGCATAAAGCGATGGCTGCGAATAGGTCAATAATTTGTTTTAAATCTCTTGAGTTCTTATCACTCATCTTAAGTCTCTTTGATCGCGTAAACGATGTCCTTCTGATTAGCTAAAATAACTTCAAAAGCAAATTCCGCCTCCCAGTCCGCCCTAACGTGTATTTCAAACATTCGTATCCACCATTCTACCCGAAAAAATATAATTACATAGAAGTTGTTTTCTTTCCCGATCAATTACTATCTAATAAAGAATTTCTGAATCGCGATCTTTTTAATTGCTCCTTGCATAGTATTAAAAGATCAATTTTTAAATTATCTTAGTACAATATTCCTAATGTAACATGATTTTTATAACCTGTGAGTTATGGCATAATGACTATCGCCAGTTCTTCTCTTGGTTCTATAATACATAAAGCTAAGATTACCGTATATATGTATCCGTTTTATCTCTCTCTTTTCACTTAGATATATTATAATATATACTTACTAAAAATGTTTGTTTGCTGAACTGTGGGATGTACATGTTTTCCCTCGTACACTGAGGGAAGATAGGCATTTCTTGGGGTTTGGTAATGGGTTTGGTATTTTGCTAAACTTCTTTTAGTTTTAGTTTAAATTCCTTAAAGTTTTTTTGTACACTATTCGTTTTGATTTTATTGTTTTCCATATTTCGTACTAGTACATTTGTAAGAACCAACTATTGTAGGTAGTTCATGTAACAAGCACACTTTAATTTAATGTTAAAATAAATATATGTTTCGGCACTCGTTGTCTGTTAAAAATATGTATAACTTATTATTTAATTACTTGTAACTGTAATGACTGTTTGCGCCAAAATATATTTAAAAAAAAATTGGAAGAGTCTGGAAGTCGTCGGTAATGTACCCCCGTGCCTCGGAAAGCACGTTATGTCGTTGATGCTGCACCCGACTTCTTTCAGGTCGAGTCAGACTGGTGTCCCATCGGAATATGGGGGCAAAGGAATAGCGAGTGCACTTGTGTTTGCGCATTCACTTGAGCACTATAATATATCCTCCATCCGTGGCTGATCGTGGATATTGGCCGCCATAACCGTAATAGGTTGGAGGATATGTATACAAAGCCATTTATTTTGAAAAAAAAAGCCTTGGATATAACAACATATTAATATTAGTTTTAAATATCATTTACATAAACTTGAGTATTTTGACATAAACCGGTTATCATCAATTCAATATTTTATGAAAAAACAATGATACATTGAGTATAACGATAGCTTTTCAAAACATCGGAATCTATTCGATGTATCGCATTGTAAACATCGATGTTTTCAATACATCGATGTATATGGAATATCCCTACTTGTCACCACCATTCATTCTCTCGGAAAAACAAAATGGCAGTTATGTCAAGAAGAAAAATTTATAGAATTTTGTTAAAAAAATTGTAAATTAAGTGCAAATATACGTTTTGGACATTTGTTATTACGTTAAAGAAAACTAAACAATGTGCAGAAGCGTAAAGATATTTATAATATGTTCTATGTTCGCTCAATGAAATTCTTGGTAGGTAACAATATTTTTCACCTATCGAAGATTGTGGACCCAAGAAGATGTCACAAGGATTTCCACTTGCATGCTTGCACTGCAGCACAGCGCGGCACACGCAGTCCTGGATTTCCCGTCATAAACTGCGGCCTAGTCTAAATTACTATTTTCTAAGGGATGTATATGTGGCAACAAAAGTGAATACTATTGTGTGTTTCGTGATATTTTGATAATAAATCGTGTTATAAGTAGCTTGTATTTTATTTTTGTTGTTAAATGGCGTCATTAAAAATCTGAATATTTTATCTAGATTAATTTGGTCATTGCTAATCATTCGTTCATTGAATGAACGAACTGCTGTATGACAATTCATTCAAATCTGTCAAAATCAATGCTGATTCCGTTCAGTCTTTCTAAAAATGGTCTAATGGAGCACTATGGGACATTCCTGTCTGATACGTAGTATCTTCTACTTAGTTTGTGGTCGAGTGACTTAAAGCGAGCGGTAGAAGCAACGTCAAAATAGTTGTCAATAGCAACCAGCATAAACAAAATATTGTTTTTTTTTTTTAATTATGGCAGCTAATGTGTTGCCAAGGCGTACACTTATATAACTCTGCCAATGTCGAGCGATTATAGAGACGTTTTAATGAGAAATTGACCGGTGGAAGGATATTTTACTCATTCTGATTTTAATTTTTAATTGAGGGTTACACCACCTAAAACAAAATAATAAAACGTGTACAAACAAACAAACAAACACATATACAGCACAACATTATGAGGGAGATTCGGTTCAAAATATTATAAATTTCAAAACTTTGATTTGACTGATTTTGACAGGTAACATTCATAGTTTTTTGTGACAAAAAAGGCAAGATTTTCATATTCAGCCAATATTCTATGGTTTTTGCGTTCCATTTGCAATGCGGAAGTTACCGGTTTTTATAAAATTCTGCATGGAAGGGTTAGAATGTCAATTTACCGTATTATATTGGCAACATATAATAATCATACGATCACAAAATCTCAATATCACATTATAATTCTATCTATTTTATATATACATGTATATAACAATGGACTAGAGTATCTAATATAAATATTCAGCAGTCCTCCTTTCCTCTAATTTGCTGTGCCCGACAGGGTCCATATTGTTCCTTAAATATCATTTATAATATGTACCACCGTAATGTATCACATATGGAAAAGCAATAAAGAATTGAATTGAATTGAATTGAAACATCGAAATCGAATGATTCAAAAATAGGGAAAATCGGCTTCATGCGACTTAGAAGGCGAATGAGACTTACGTCGCGTGCGACGCCGCTGAGTCATACGAGTAAATCAAAAATAGAACTCCTGACCGCTCTCCTCGTGATTCTCAGTTGCATCTTATCTAATGTATTTCATTCCTTCTTGTCAAATGTGTTTCACTTTGCTTGCCTCATATTTTGTACTATATATGTACTTATGCTCAGTTTATATTTTACTACTGAATTGTGGAAACTTTGCTGATTTCTGTGTTATCTGAAATTAAATTATTTAAAATGTACTATTTAAATTATTTAAATTAATTAATTAATTAAATTTCTGTTTCATCTTAATAGCAGCTATAACCATATCGACATTTTTCATGATAAGATCACAGTTTTTAAAAAATCTTTAGTCTTGAATTAAATTTATGAGTACCAAAAATAATCATCCTTTTTCGCATTTTTTTTTTGTATTTTGTCTCACAACACCAAACGTATTAATTTGTAGTGGAAAATTTAAATTGCTGATGTATTATTTAAGTAATTTTAGAACAGAGTACTATTTAACAGCTGTATTTTTCCTTAATAAAGAAAATAAAAATAAAATCTATATTTGTTTTAACTTTAACGTTTCCCAAATAAATAAATTAAATAAATAAATCTATTGGCGGCGCTATTTTAGTCGATGCGCTAACTTAATAGTGAGTGTGTTAGATTAATACGGCCGTATAATTGTAACTGTTAATCGATACATCCTGTATACATGAGTAGAGTAGATTACAGGCTGTACGTGATTCTGACCGGCACTAAATTATTACAGGGCAGTTAAACACTCGAAACAGATTGGTCAAAGCCAGGTATGTGGGATGGGGACAGGGTACGATGAAAACTGTCAATAAATTTGCTAATACGCACAGGCATTTAAGTTTAAATACATAATATGTACAAATAATAAGATTTTAGTTACCTATCTTTATGAATAGATTTATATAAGAAAAAAATTTTTTTTTAATTTTTAAGTTCTTTACTTTTCTACATGAAACATCTGTCGCATCTCGTCATGTAGATAGGTGCCCACGATACAGGGTTATCCTAGTGTGGGATCTACGGACTGATCTCCTGTATGTTACACTTCGTTTCGTTTATTTATTTTTTTAGCTTAAGTTTAAAGTGTCATAATGTAATGTAACAATTATGTTTAATACATTATTGTTATTATTATACTTCATATATAAGTTATGTTTTCGGTGGACTTCAGTCTGTCAAATATAATCCATAGAGTAATTTATCTAGAGAAAAACGACCAATATTTAACGGCTATGTAGTACAGCCACCTTCGAGAATTTAATAGTCAGGGAGCCGATTAAATAAAATATGAGAAATAATCTCATGTGTTATGTAATATCCTCCAACCGATTACTGCTACGGCGGCCAATCCCAACGATCAGCCACGTACGCAGGATATATATTATAGTGCTCAAGTGTGTGCGCAAATACAAGTGCACTCTCCATTCCCTTACCCTCATATTCCGATGGGACACTACTGTGACACGACCAGAGAGGGATTGGGCGCAGGACCAACGGTTTAACGTGCTTTTCGAGGCACGGGGGTACAAGACCGCCAACTTCCAGACTCCGGGCTGCCACTAAGAATTTCTTACCGAAAACTTAAGTACAAATTTTTGACCCGACCCGGGGATCGCACCCGGGACCTCTTGCACAGCCGTCACTTTAAAGTGCGACTCACTAACCACTGCGCCATCGAGGCAGTCGGCAGCCTTTTTTTGGTATGTAACCAAATTCAAATTCAAATTATTTATTGCATATCACATTACAAGACAAGGTGGTACATAAACTTATAAGGTATACATGTTCCCAAATTCCCAATATTATGGTTTATTTCCCATACCTTTTTAAAAATTTCTAATGTGAGGTCGGCTTGAGGTCCGTGAAAAATGTTTCGTCCAACGCATACGCGCACCCAACATTTGTGCATGGTTATTTAATAAATAGTATAAGTGTTTGCCGAGAAGTTATTACCCCGAAATTGTTTAGAATAGATCCGGTTTAGTAGCTAAAAATTAAATTCGATTGGCGTCGCAAGTGTGCCCTACCCGTCATCTTAAAAAGCGCGCTCAGCCGCCATCAACATTCAAAGAGCTTTATGTTAATAGACAAATAGATCATCTACTGGTCGCAGTGGCTATGAGACGCAGGGCTCACCCCATTACTATCAAATAAAAAAAAAAATAGACAAAAGAAATCTAAAATTTTATTTCAGTTATGCCGCGGGTCTTCTTCCGTGGTGTAGACATCTTCTTCTTCATCTTCGTTAGTAATGTTTTTTTTCTGCTTTAAATGCGTTTCTAAATTCAAACTTATCTGTTATAAACATCGTCTATCAGACCACCAAAGGACGCTTTAGCCGTCTCTAACCACTCAATATTTCCTTGAGACACAAATCAATCTCATCGAAACCATCTCCCGGAATACGAAAGCCGCAGATTGGTCGCCAAGTTAAATTTTATTGCGATCGCTAACGACCCCCCTCGATATTAGCTGACAGTGATGTCTAATAAGCACTTTTAGTGCTAAATCTTGCACTTTTTTCAAGTGAAGTTAACTCTTATTGAACTTAATACAGCTATAAGATTTCAATTCATATAAGCTAACAGTACCTTAAATTTATCACTGAATCCGGGCTCCAAAGGTCCACGCAACAGCAGCGTAACGCTAAAATGCATACAACATAAACACATACAGCAAAAATATATAGAAAAATAATGCAGAACACATAAAGTAAACAAAGAAAAAAATTAAGGCAGTATTTTGTAATCATCGTGGTCAGGAACTCAAACAATATCAGCGAATAATTAAACAGAAATGCAATCTGATTCACGCGAAATCTGTCAAAAACGTAAAATTCCATACCTTTTACATTTTAATAGAAAAATCGGTTTTGATATCGTAGTTATTTATTCATCTTAGCTAGCTATTCCCAGTTGCACACTTCAATATGGAATGGATGAAGAATCATATTATACTGTATAGTTTTTTTTTTTTAAGTGGCACATTATATTAGCTTGCCTATTGCATGCATATAAGCTGGCGAGATGCTTCTTCACGCTTCGTTTGATACATCATACATATCTTCATGGTAAGGCAGAAATACCAGCTACCAAACTTCTCAGTCAGTGTTTAGTTAAACACAATTTTTGGAATTTTGTAATTCGAAACGTAGGTACTTTTTTAAATACCATGTAGCACCCTTAAGTGCTATCGAGTCGCAACCCTATAACCCGATACCTCGGCCCGTCTCAAACGGGGTGTAAATCCCGTCGGAGAGATCCCGGATCCCGCATCCAGACTTACTTCGGCGGAAAATCGACGACAAAGGGGGACCGTTATTAACTGGGCGGGAAATTAAGTGATTATTCCGTGTATTGGGTCGTTGTTTTATATTCCGTTGCGTGTGGTTTGCTGGAGTCGTTTAACCTTTTGGTGATTTTGTGAAAAGCTTTTTTTTTTCAATCAGAACCGTCTGTGTTTTTAAAAGGTCCAAAGGCGCATTTGGAAGAAACTCTATGTCGTAAGTTGAATATACAGATGTATCTGTGAACATTTACATCCCTTTAACCATGTATTTTACTAACCATTATGAACAACATTTTGTTCTATCACTTGTGGAAATTCGCATGAAATTCTTTTTGATGAATTTAGAAAAGTCGTTAAACAAATTTAATTAGGTATGTTGTTCAGAACGGTTGGTTAGTTCGTGTTCCACCAACACGTGTTAAAGGGATGTAAATGTTCACAGATACACCCTGTATTTGCTTTGGAATTCAAGTTCTTAAATTTACCTACTGGTAATTAAAAAAAATACTAAGGGCCGACTTATTGAAAAAGATTATGCGGAATGAAGCCTCGCTCACCGACGTAGGATGGCCTGTCTGTCGGTTTTTTATAGGATACATATTGGAGAGTATTTACATGAACTTCACGACCTGATACCACCTTCTCTTTTCTACCACCGGACATTGCGGAAGACGACATGAATCCATTCTTACACTGTGGAAGTTCCACCAGCTCGTACTTAGCGTTTCGTTTCTTCTTTCTTGGTACGAACTGCTAAGGAATGGAACAACTTGCCATGGGGTTCAAAGTTGGGATGAAAGATATTATATATTCGGGCGTCGACGCCATATTCCAAAAATTCCTCTTCATGGTACTGTGCAAAATGAAGTGATGACGGGTGACTATACTCCGTGAAATAAAGTTTAATTAGAATGACAGGTGTCACTAGACCTTTATTTAAATAGACATAATTAATACTGATCTCAATTGTAGTCTAGTACCTAATTATAGTGGTGTTTAACTTAAGAACAAGCATTCAGAATTTTATATGCGAAAACATTTCAATTGGTAGATAGTTACCTATTAAGTTGACTATTTTGTGAATCAGGCTGTATGTTTTCTTTGAAAATAAAATAAATAAATAAGGTTTATCATTTTAACCAAGTTTCTTTCCATATATTTTTATCACTATAGACCTACAGATCAGTTTTCTGTAACACAAATGCCTGTCATTCTAAACAAGCTATATTTTACCATACCTAGTAGAAGTGAAAGAGATCCAACCGGCCCTGACGGAGCTTCTATACGGGTGCGGTAGAGAAATAACGTCGCCCAGCACGTCACCCCAGTACTAACAGCTTCGAGTATAAGTATGGCTTTCTATCAAAAGGCACAGTCTGTTTAGGGTGCATGTCTATATATTTTAGAGGACTATAGTTTGAGAAGTAAGTTATATTTTTGTAAAACGTTATTTTGTATTTGAACATCGATTACCTAAATATAGGTTAACAGTTTCGAATTCTGATAACCGACTAAACCAGGAGCCTAAATCGATGCGATACCTAGATGCTCTCTAATTGATCACGCTTGTACACGCCTGGCGATGCGACGACGATAACTAATCAAGAACTGAGCCACCGATACCGAGTATTTCGGGATATCGATTTTATCCCCGTGTGATATGTCGTGCTGATAAACATTAATAGTAAAGTCTTCTAGCTGATATTCTTTATGATTGATTGTGGTGCCGAAGGTCCAATCCCGGGAAGGGAAGTTTGAAGGTTGGTAACTCTTAGACACAGAATAACTAACAAGAAGGCACAGTAAGGTGGCAGACGTAGTCAAAAGGGTGGCGCAACTCAAGTGGCAATGGGCGAGACCTAAAGCCCGAAAGACAGTCACGTGGTGTAAGGAAATGCTACAGTGGAGGCCATGGGATCAGAAAATACCTTTAGAAAAGCCACAAATGAGATGGAGAGACGACATATCATAGATTAGCGGACTTCAACTGCCCAAAATATAATAGAATGGAGAAGATTGAAAGAGGCCTACACCAAATTGGTTTAAAATGGCTAACGATGAGATGATGACCAAGGCGCATATGTTCTTTTGATTGTGCAATGTTTATGGTAAACTTGCACAATCAAAAGAACCTTACCTAGTCATATTTTCATATGTACTGCAAATAAATAAATAAACAAAATAACTAGAATAGCGGCAAATAAATCAGCCGGCAACAACAGTTTCCAGTACATTACAAGAGAGATAACATTCAGTTGTGAAGAATAACCGACAGAGGGAGCCGCAGGCGACGCGGTCAGCGGGTGTTTTACACCGACAGAAATATTCACGATCCGTGCCCACTGTATCAGAAAGTCATGCGAGAATATAGCAGGCCAAGGTAGGGGATGAAGCGAGTTGGGGTGCAAGAGGTAGCGGGAGCGGGCAAAAGGGAAATTGTAAATTTGGAGTATATACAAATATCTTTCTACTACATATTACCTTGGCGGTGACGGTGACATCGTGGGAAACCTGCACGTCTCGGATGGTTTCTTAAAATTGTGGAAACTCACAATATTTGAGAGAATGATTCTGAACATGTAATCTTGATCCAGTTGGTCCTTAATTATCAACTGACCACTCAATCCATCAACCTAGGTGATCAGTTAGGATTTTATTTAATAAGTACATGTAATAATCAAAACAGGTTTTTTGACTTACCATCATCAGATTTGTTTTCTCGTTCATCATCATCATCATCACACGTGGGCAGTAGGTGGTTTGATAGGAATAAAAATCCTAAATGACCACCTATTGATTGAGTGGTTCGTTGATTATAGAAGCAGATGGCAATTGTTCTGGAAGCAATGGAACACTGTTTATCATCCCACTGTAGTTTCGACAATCCTACTCTGCGCAACAGAGTATCTTTAACATATAGGAAACTCTCTCCGCTTCGTCTCTCGTCTCCGTTGAAACGTCGCATGGTGTAATGGGGATTATCATAAGAAATATATATGGAAAACAACGCAGCGTGAACGCTGCATCGATGTAACGCAGCGCAACGCTCTAAAGCTACAACTCTTGCTTTTCGCTTGCGCCAGCCCCAGAGGCCGTAACAAAACCGTTCGTCCGTAAACCGATATGAGTGGAAGTTTGAATTGCAAAACTATAGTGGAGTCGTAGTATTCGTACAGTTTGGAAAACAGCGCATTCTGCGCTCTTACAAACTGTGCCGGTACGAAGGCCCAATGTGAAACTAGGGTTGCTCAAATGCGAGACCTAGACGAGATTAGTCTTGTCTTTTCATTTGCATTGCGTTTAATTTCACATCGTCTTAATACTATGTTCTCAATAAGTCTAGGGCATAACGTAGGTATGGCGCTTAAACACTTTCAAACAAAAATCCGTTGCACGCTCGACACACAAATGGTGTCATTTTAAACAAAAGTCTATGCTAGCTGCAAGCGATATTTGCTCTTCGATTCCTCGACCATACGTACGCTTACATCGCAAGAGTATTAGCCTGTATAACTGTCCCACTGCAGGGCAACGGCCTCTATCATAGAAATCAAGATAGTACTACTATGATGGGATCAGGCATAATCACTACCAGCAGATTGGTATTGGATACCGAGATCACGTCCCGGTACTCAAACCAACAGGGCGTCGCTGTATGCAAACCATTGATAATTAACTGATGTTAGTCAGAAGGGATTCACTAACTTTGATTCTAAATGCAAGAACTCGTGGCGTGGCTGGCGGAGAAATAAAAATTGCAAAAAAAAATAGCTCATATTATCATCTTCTCTTGAACTAGCACTATGAATGACGTCACATAGGTAGCCAATTACATAATTATGTTTATCGATAACAAGTCTTTCGGGCTTATTATAGTCTAGTAATACGAGCGTAGGCATCCTTGTTAAATAAGTAGTTAGTGATTTATAGCACCGACTGCCACGAGTCTTTGCGTTTTGTAAAGTATCTTAATAACTTAGAAGCTGTACTATTCTTGCCTGAGCAGACAAGGAGCCCAATTCTCGGGATTTCGATATGAAAAAAACATGGCGGATATCACCGAAAAACTATACAAAAAAACTATGTTTTGGTGATATATGTCGTATGATGATAAATGTCACGAGCTCGAGAATTAGGGGCCTAGTCTTCCCGTCGGTCCGCTTGTGATGAGCGTTGCAATACGACGGTCGAGACGACAAGCTGTAAGCTGTACACTCATGTAGGTGCCTTGTGAAACGTCCCATATCGTGCTCAGAGTGTCTTACAGGAAGTCCCGCAAATATTTTAACCTACTCATTATTACAGTTAGTTCACAGTTTTAGTCTTTTTTTATTGAGGTGTTAAAATATAGTCATACTAGTCTTCCTGCAGTCTAAAAATTTTGATTATTTACTGCGAGAGTGAAGGTTGCTTAGTGGTTCAGAACGCACCGTCTATATGGAGGGTCGTGGCTCAAATCCGAGCATACACCTCTGGATTTTTCATATCTATGAGCGTATTTCTACCATTAGCTAGGCGGTGAGGGAAACTTGCACGTTTGGGATAGTTTCTAAAACATGTAACCATGATCCAGTTGGTCTGGTTCCTCTGTAAAAGGTTGCGAAGATCAGACAGCAGTCGTTTCAATATAATTAACAGCGTCATCGTCATCATCGTCAGCCCATTTAAGTCCCCACTGCTGGGGCACGGGCCTCCCTCAATCACATGAGGGGTAGTTGCCATACTCACCACGCTTGGCAGACGGGTTGGCGGGGGTTTTGATATAAATGCAGAGTTTTCCTTCTCTGGGTGCTGATGATCATGCCAGCAGCTTTACCTTAGTCGCCTTTTACGACACCTCGGTAAAAGTGAGGGTGGCCTATTCTACTCTGCCACACAGCGCTCTGCCTCTTCCTATAAATAACAGACTCCAAATCCTGAATCAAGGTCCAAGCGTACCCAGGGCGACACCTTTGAACGCAATCTAAGATGAGGGCGCTAAACCGCCTTGTCATAATAATGATTCGGTGTGGCTTAACTTAATAAGGGATGGTGTGGCTACACAACAAACTGATCACTATGTATGCCAAAGACCCTGCGAAATGAAGGATTGACAGGGCTCCGGTGACAGGACAGGTTAAGACGCAACTGGGATAAAACGCTAAGTTGAAGAAGAGAGAATGGTTTAGCGACCTTTGAGAGAGAGAGAGAGAGAGACAACTTCACATACATTTGTCCTAGTCCCAAACTAAGGTTTTCCCATGGAAACCAGGAACATCCAGACCCAACACACATATCTGTTTCATCAACAAGCATTTGTTGACGACCCGTTGGAACAGTGGTAGTGAACGCTGCCTTTGGTCCAAGGCTTGCGGGTTCGATTCCCGGAGAGTACAAACATTTATGCGCATGAACCTGTCTGTTTGTATTATAAGTATGTATTTACAAAAAAGTATTATATGTATATATTTGTAATCTCACTGTTGATTCTGATATCCGTAACACAGGTGCTTGAGCTACCTATTTCGGAGTTAGATCAATGTGATGTTGTGAAATATTTGTGTTGGTGCGGGAATCGGACCCGCGACCCTTGCATCTCAACCGGCGCACAAACCATTGCGCTAAACGGGTCGTCGAAGAATTTTATTTTACCTTAAGTATTTTATCTTATTCTAACCTTCTCGTTTTTTGAAAGCCATCTTGCATGATTAATAATGGTCTTGGTGTTTTTGCAAGAACAAGACTTCTTTTGGAGAACACTATATACGAAACTTACGTATGCAATGCCGGTATTGAGAACTAATAGATAGACGAACAATTTCTATGCGCAGTTTTCTACTTCCAGCAACTTTCGGAAAACAGCTCAGCAGTGTTTCAGCCTTGTCTCTCAACTTTCTTCTTAGTTCCGTGTCAATGCGATTTTGTAAGTTTACTGCTGTTTAGTGCACCCCAAATAGAATGTGGTTAAGTTTGGAAGTACCTATCAAAGTTGCAAGTTTTATACTTGCGTTGTATTTCATTTTACCTCGAACTACTGTGGGATGAAATAACCATTGCTGCTTACGTACGAGTAACAAAGTAGTTTACGGTTTATGTGTGGCGGTAATCGCTAAACATCATCGGTTTGCTGATTAGAAGGCATACCTTCTATCACATAGACAACAAAGTTGTTGCATTATAGGAATGTTAATAGTGGCAGATCCCCCGACAAATCAGACCGACGTCGATCAGGTGAAGGTTGCGGGAATCTATTGGATGCGGGCGTCTCAGGACTGATCTGTGTGGAGATCATTGGGGTAGCCCTATGTCCAGGAGTGGACGTCTACTGGCTGAAATCGTCAGCCCATTTAAGTCCCCACTGCTGGGGAACGGCCCTCCTTCAATCACATGAGGGGTAATTGCCATACTCACCACGCTCGGCAGACGGGTTGGCGAGGGTTTTGATATAAATGCAGAGTTTTCCTTCTCTGAGTGCTGATGATCATGCCAGCAGCTTTACCTTAGTCGCCTTTTACGACACCTCGGTAAGAGTGAGGGTGGCCTATTCTACTCTGCCGGGGACCACACGGCATAAACGGAGACTGGCTGAAATAATGATGATGAATAGTGGCACAAACAAGATCTTGTGTCAAGCACAAGCGATGTCAAAGTAGTTAAATGACGTCATAAGATGTACATCAAAATGACCGATAACGTATTGAAATGACAAGTCATAGTACGAAATTAGCACAAAAATAATTGTCTTCCTCGTACAAAATCTTAGACAATTGTGTCAAACTGTCTAAGTACAAAAAACCTTTTTAAAAACAAGCTTTTATTATTTGTTTATAAAATGAACTAAAAGTTACAAATAAATTAACTCTAAAAAGAAATATAACACTTTGTAACTTGATTGTAACCTTTAAAGACAAATACGCTTATTTTTATTGATTGATTTGATTGTGATAGCTTGAGGAAAATGTTGTGTTATATTAAATGTAACACGCTTTTATTTATAAATAGGGGACTATGATAAAGAGGGGGGATGAGATTGAATAATTATGTATGGTGAAAAGTTTTAGTGCTACAATTAAATAAATTTGTACAATATGGAATTATTTTGTCCTAGACGAAGAAGCTTATTTGTCTTTAAAGGTTACAATCAAGTTACAAAGTGTTATATTTCTTTTTAGAGTTAATTTATTTGTAACTTTTAGTTCATTTTATAAACAAATAATAAAAGCTTGTTTTTAAAAAGGTTTTTTTTCTTTAATTTTATTTTTACCTTTTTAGTACCTCTATTTTTTTTCTTCTCTCTTGTGTACGTATTCTGTCGATATCTTGTCTAATTATGCGTTGCTCTAGAGATTCGTTTTTCCTTCTCTCTAGTGTATTTATTCTATTGATATCTTGCCTATATGTGCGTTGCTCTAGAGATTCGTTTTTCCTTCTCTCTAGTGTATTTATTCTATTGATATCTTGCCTATATGTGCGTTGTTCTAGAGATTCGTTTTTCTTTCTCTCTTGTGTATGTATTCTGTCGGTATTTTGCCTATGTGTGCGTTGTTCTAACGATTCGTTTTCTCTATGTTTAGCAGTCATCATCATCATCATCAGCCTATCGCAGTCCACTGCTGGACGTAGGCCTCTCCAATTGTTCGCCACTGTGACCTATCCATGGCTTCTCGCATCCAGCTCTTGCCAGCCATCCTGCGCAGATCGTCCCCCCACCTAGCCAGAGGGCGCCCTACATTACGTTTGCCAAGACGCGGTCTCCACTCTAGAACTCGTTTACCCTATCGGTTGTCGGTTCTGCGGCTAATATGGCCAGCCCACTGCCACTTAAGCTTGCTAATCCGGTGAGCAATGTCGATGACTTTGGTTCTCTGCTGGATCACCTCATTTCGGATTCAATCTCGAAGAGAGACGCCGAGCATTTCTCGTTCCATAGCCCACTGACCGACCTTTACCTTGTGGACCAGCCGTACCGTAAGTGTCCACGTTTCGGCTCCGTATGTCATGACGGGTAGGACGCATTGATTGAAGACTTTTGTCTTTAGGCACTGTGGTATCGACGATACGAAGACACGACGAAGTTTTCCAAATGCTGCCCAACCTAACTGGATTCTCCTATTCAGCTCATCCTCGAAGTTGTTTTTACCCAATTGCAAAATCTGCCCGAGGTATACGTATTTTTGAACAGCTTCGAGGACGGTGAATTGCAATCGGTTCCGGTAGAACATGTTCATTGAACATGACCTTGGTTTTGTCCAAGTTCATCCGTAGGCCGATGCATTTAGAAGAGTCAGCCAGGTCATTCAGCATCTGTTGTAGGTCCTGCAGCGTTTCTGGCATTATGACTATGTCGTCTGCAAATCGCAGGTGAGAGATGTATTCGCCATTGATGTTGATGCCACGTCTCTTCCAGTTCAGCGTCTTGAATATATCCTCCATTGCATTTGCGAACAATTTCGGGGAGATGACGTCCCCTTGTCTCACTCCTCGATGCAGTAGTATAGGACTTGTTTGCTGATTCTGTACTTAGACGGACATAGTAACGGCATCATACAGACATCTCATCACCTGGATATATCGCCAATCGACTTGGCATCGCTGCAGGGACTCCAGAACAGACCAGATTTCAACCGAGTCAAAGGCTTTCTCATAATCCACAAATGTTTAGCAGTAGCTAAACTTAGTTTTTCTAAGCGTTTCCGCTTGTGGACATCGCTTTCATTAGCAATTTTCTCCTGTCTCTTCAATTTCGCCTTCTCTAAACGTCGTTTTCTTTGTGTAGTTGTTTCTGTTTTCTTCATGTTATTCCCACGAGTATAAGACAAGTAACGGTCCATCCCCCAAAGGTCCGTTGTAGAGGGATAACGGCTACAATACAACAGGGTTCGACCTGGTACCCTGAGGCGCAACGTTAGCGGCAAGACATGTTTATACACCCTCATACAATTCAGCCCTCGGCACGTGCTCACTTTGGCATTGGGTCGTCCATCCAATCAATCATATATAATTAATATGAGACGAAAGCAAGAGACTCGAGACCAAAATCGATGGGGTTGCGTCCTTTAATTACGGAGTTCTTATGGCCACCTTCCGGCTCCAACAGCAGACCCTGGTTACCATATAGTATTAAAGTACTCGTCAAGACTAATCCAATGAGCCCAAACCCGATGGGGTTGCGTCGTTTAATTACGGAGTTCCTATGGCCACCTTCCAACTCCAACATCACACCCTGGTTACCATATAGTATCAAAGTACTCGTCAAGACGAATCAAACGAGACCAAACTCGATGGGGTTGCGCTGTTAATTACGGAGTTCTTCCGATGGGGTTGCGTCGTTTAATTGCGGAGTTCCTATGGCCACCTTCCAACTCCAACATCAGACCCTGGTTACCATATAGTATCAAAGTACTCGTCAAGACGAACCAAACGAGACCAAACTCGATGGGGTTGCGTCGTTTAATTACGGAGTTCTTATGGCCACCTTCCGGCTCCAACATCAGACCCTGGTTACCATATAGTATCAAAGTACTCGTCAAGACTAATCCAATGAGCCCAAACTCGGTGGGGTTGCGTCGTTTAATTACGGAGTTCCTATGGCCACCTTCCAACTCCAACATCAGACCCTTGTTACCATATAGTATCAAAGTACTCGTCAAGACTAATCCAATGAGTTCAAACTCGATAGGGTTGCATCATTTAATTACGGAGTTCCTATGGCCACCTTCCAGCTCCATCATCAGATCGGCTCTATGTCACAATAACATTGCATTGTCATCCGATTTATACATGCATTCTAAATTTCAGCTCAATCGGAAACCGGGAAGTGGATCAAATTTAAGTTGCAAGATTTGATTACAGAACGACAGACAACGGGACAGGTGAAACTAAATAAAAGCTTGTAAAAATGGTTCTACCAAGGCGGCCATTCTAAATCTATGGTCCGAACAAAACGGACAGCTTGGTATAAAAATTCGATAAAAAATATCACTAAGTCAAAACCGACCTCCATAATTTCTTCTTCGTCATCAACCGAAAATCAGAAGTCCAAACTCAAGATTTGGAGTGAACCATTTTGGAGATTAAAAGATCTGGTAGAGTGCGCAACACTGCCATACGCTCCAAGACGGGAATCGTGGAAGTGAGGTAAAAAACTACGACGCTAAAATGGGAGTGGGCGGGTCATGTATGCATAATGCACCCTAAACGATGAACAAAAATCGTCACCCTATATCGGTCAACCGATCGATGGACGTCGACCTCATGGCAGGCCCAAAAAAGATGGTGTAAAGTAAGTAAAAGTAAAGTATCAGCCTGTACACTGTCCCATTGCAGGGCAAAGGCCTCCATCATAGAATTCAAGTCATCGCTTCTATGATGGGATTAGGCTTAATCACCATCGCTTGCCTAATGTGGATTGGTGATCACAATCCCGAGCTATGTCCAAATAATTCGGAACATACCTTTGCTCGACCCGGGAATGAAATCCCAGGACCCCGAGATCACGGCCTAGTAGTTAAACTGCTAGATATCCCGGGCGGTTTGCTGTTACAGATGCCCGCAACATTTGCGTCAGTGTAATTAAAATCAGGACAAGGTCTTTATTACATCTCAGACATCGGCTACCTACTTACTTACTCTACTGGCTCAGTGACCCGAATAGAGTCTTGGCCTCCGAAACAAGAGAACGCTACTTTGATCGATCGCCAGTCACCGGGCTGCTCTCGCAGATCATTTTCGACGACGTCTTTCCAGCGATACCTAGGCCGGCCTACCGGGCGTCGGCCCATCGATCGCTACATAAAAAATAAATAAGAGAAGAAAATATTCAAACGAAATTTGGAGAACCTAAGATTCAGTTAAGAATTAGTCGTAACTCCATCCGAAAATGAAGCATGGTAACTTATTCATACAGAACACAAGAATTTACATACAAATTAAGTTTGCGTCTAGTTCCTCAGTTTGGGTTAGCTCTCTGACAGAGCTGTAGACCTGCTAATATTATTTGAACATCTTGCGACACATGAAGTGGGAGTTAATTTATAATTTGCGATGATTACGTAAGGTCTTTTATTTGCAAGGGTGCTATAAACATAGGCAAGAAATTTAAAAAAAAAAATTTATTCTAGAATAATTTTTTTTCGCTACAGGCGAACAAATGAGCAAGCAAGGCGTTGCTTGCTCGTTGGCGGCGGCCCATGAACATTCGTGAAATCATAGAGATCGCTTATGTGTTGCCGGCTTTTTAAAAGAGAGTACGCTCTTCTCTTGTAGGTCCCTAAGTCGTAGCCGTAAAACTATTACAACAATAGAAATTAGGACTGTTCACACATAAGTTAAGATAAGATAAGAAAGAGAGAGTAGATAAGATAAGTTCGACCAGTGTTGTGAGAGACAGACTCTATAATAAAAATCTCCTTCAACCGGTTACTGCTACGGCAGCAAATTTCAACGATCAGCCACGTACGCAGGATATATTATAGTGCACAAGTGGGTGTTCAAACACAAATGCGCTCTCTTTTCCCTTACCCTCATATTCCGATTGGACACTACTGTGACACGACCGGAGAGGGATCGGGCGCAAGACCAACAGCTTAACGTGCTTTCCGAGGCACGGGGGTACATGACCGCTGACTTCCAGACTCCGGGCTGACACTAAGAATTTCTCACCGAAAACTTAGGTACAAATTTTACACCCGACCGACCCGGGGATCACACTAGGGACCTCTTGCGCAGCTGTCGCTTTAAAGTGCGACCCACTAAACACTGCGCCATCTAGGCTGTCACACAGACTCTATAAGCAAAATGGAAGGCACATAATACACAAAAAAAAAGAAAGAAGAAAAAAGTATAGAGAACTGAAAAGGTTTGTTTATTGGGGGATTATAAGAAGAAAATAAAGTAATATTAAAATTAATTTCACATAATTCGTATCCCCAGTGGAAAATAAGAATAAGTGGTTTTACGTCTAATGATCAATTTTTTCATATTTTAAAAGTGCGTTTAAAAATACATAACTTTTGTTGATTCTTTTTCATGTTTTGCTTATTTTATTTGAAGAAGTGAGGGAAGAAATGTTACATTGGTATTATAACCTATCAGTGGTCGTATGGAAATAATAAACTGGTTTCTTATAATTGATTTATTTGAACTAATCACAAACGGGCATAGTAACACCTTATTATCTTTAAAATCAGTATTCTCACGGTAGTCGGGCAGAGTTACCCCTTACGAATAATAGATCGAAACTGACGCCGATCGGCACCGCGCATGGCTATATAAAGGCTGGCTGGCGGCTACGGCAATCCCCGCTCTGCTACGACGGCCGTCGTAGCAGTGGTAGGGGACGTCGTAGCGGCATGGCTGGCTGTGACGTAGCTGTCACGCGGCATAGCTGGCTGGTTCGGCATGTTGCGTTACAGTATATTTAAATGTACTTTTCAAATATGATAAAATCGATTTTCCACTGGGGGTGCGAACTATAACTATTTATACATAATACGAGATATTATAGATAATCAGAGAAAACCTTGAATAAAAAATTTGTTAGGAGTATTTCTTTGATTCAAATACATCGTCAATGAAGAAACTTTGGACCATCATTCCATTGTCACCGAAACAAAAAAAATGTCAAGATTTGTTTCCTAACATGAATTTAAATTAAAATTTAGGCTTATAAAATTTATACTCTCATGTATTTTGACGCTGTGGTGAGTGTTCCGAGGAGTTGTTTGAGTTAATACCCGCAGCTAAATTTCACCACCGTACTACGTGCCGTAAACTAGGATTCCATTATGACGGGTGGAGGTCTGCCACCGTGAGCTTTACACGTAATTTTTTACTCCTCATTGTCTAATCAACTTCCCGCAGCAGTATTTCTGAACCTGTACGAAATTGTGCCGGTAACGCATCTCCACTCCTGGGCGGAGGTAATCACTTACCATCAGGTGACGCGCTTGCGCGTTTGCCTCCCTTCCTGATAAAAGAAAAAGAAAACATATTACTCAAAATAACGAAAGGATATAAATTTCAAGGCAATTTCAGGGCAGTCCGTTTAGAAGCATATCTAGCGATTTAAATTACAAAATGGTTACCATGAGGATTTCAGTCAACTCCTTCCTTTTTAAGCAGTCCGCGTTCAGCCATAGAAGCCCCCTAAACAGTATATACTCGTTATTCCGGTCACCCTATTCCTGTTACAGATAGCCGAACGAGGCTTGATTTGAAATGCTAATGGGCACTCTCAAATTCCATTGGAGATTACGGCGTCCCGCTGTTAATAGTAGCAGTCGTTATTCGGCAGAATGGACTCAGAATAAGAAGTGGATAAGGAAGTGGTTTAAGCCCCGTGTGGGGGGAATGACTGTCCATCAAGTTGACTTTGAGTCATAATCTACTAGTTGGTGGATGGTTTTAGGGCTCCGTACTCGAAGGACAGTAACGGGACCTAACTCGTATTTAGCACAGTTTGTCTACATATACTGTGCCGTTGGCTGGTTAAATTAGTGCGTGAGTGGCGGGCTGTGTACGTACGCGCTGCGACACTATAAAATAATATGAAAATAATAATAATAATAATAATTCTTACAACATCTCATACGTTGTTCTGATCCCGTACTAAGTAGCTTAAGCACTTGTGTAACAGATATCAGACAACAGAGGAACACAAATATATACTTAAATACATATATTACACCCAGACACTGAACAAACACAAGTGTTCATCGCACGAATGTTTGTCCAGGGTGGGGATCGAACCCATGACCTTTGGCGTAAGAGGCAGGGTCACTACCAATTGCGCCATCCGGTCAGTCTATTCGGACAGTATAATAAAGCCAATATAAAAATACACATTTGACAATTCAACCAAATTCGACAACGTAACCTTGTAACAACGGTCATTGAATTTATTAATCTTTCCTTGTTAAAAAAGCACAATATCTTAACTTTTCTAAATTATGTTTGCATTTATAAGACAATTTCACGACTTAATTTCTCTGTTAAACTATTTATAAACTTATTAAACGTTTACTTTTCTAGAGAATTGAACGTTGGTGCAATGTTGTGTGTGGCAACCCATTTTCTTTTTAAACTCTAGTGATGTACCCCGTGTGGTCCCCGGCAGAGTAGAATAGGCCACTCTCACTCTTACCGAGGTGTCGTAAAAGACGACTAAGGTAAAGCTGCTGGCATGATCATCAGCACCCAGAGAAGGAAAACTCTGCATTTATATCAAAACCCTCGCCAACCCGTCTGCCAAGCGTGGTGAGTTTGGCAACTACCCCTCTTGTGGTTGAGGGATGCCCGTGCCCCAGCAGTGGGGACTTAAATGGGCTGATGATGATGATGATGTACCCCAAATAATCGAACGAATACGTTGTTTATCGTGTAGGAATATTCCTACATAAATGAAAAGTCACATTCTGATTCAAATAAAACGTATCATTCTCTTGTTTAAAAATATAAATACATTAATAACTAAGTAAAAGGAAACAAAATCTATGGCACACAATATAAGCTCTTTGATTTTTTTTTATGCCATAGGTGGCAGACAAGCAGACGGATCACTTGATGGTAAGCGATTGCCGCCGTCCATGGACACTCGCAAAACCAGTGAAGTCATAAGTGCACTGCCAACCTCTAAAATCCCCTTTCCCCTCGGATTGGGCCTCCGGTACCCGGTTACTCACGCATGAACATGAAATAAACTGGCCGCGGATCGATATCTAGGATCCTACCTACTTTCCTCTTTCTTTTCAATAATTTTACTAATAAATTCTTTTCCATTATTATTATTCGATTCAGGTTCGTTTGAAGTACATATCGATTATTCACTTTAATCGAAGTTTTTTAGTAGGTCACCTCTCTATGAATCTAAGATTTAGAAACGTCAAATGTGGTTGATTAGCTTGGCTCAACTTTAAGTATAATATGGGCACAGTATAACAAGAAACTTTTTTTTCTTCTTGAACGTGTGAGTCGATTTCTAGAACGTGGGAGAGGGACGCTTCGGCATGAATGGGCCGGCTTGACCGGAGTGATACCACGGCTTCACAGAAAACCAGCGTGAAGCAGCACTGTGCTGTGTTTCGCTGCGTAAGGGCCCTCACTTTGGATTGGGCCTCCGGTACCCTTACCGGAGGCCCAATCCGGGGAAAGGGGGCTTTAGAGGTCGGCAGCGCACTTGTGACTCCACCAGTGTCGTGGGTGTCTATGGGCAGCGGCAATTGCTTACCATCTGGCGATCCTTCTGCTATGATTCAGGATTTGGGGAGTCTGATAATTAAAATGAAGCGACTGCTGTTTGACCAACCCTTTAACAGGGAATCAGACCAATTGAATCGTGGCTACACCTTCAGAACTATCCGAAACGTGCAGGTTTACTAACAATTTCTTTCACCGCCTAGCTAATGGTAGAAATAAGCACATAGGTTTGAAAATCCAGAAGTGCATGCTTTGATTCAAACCACGTACTCCCCCCCCCCCCCCCCCCCATATAAGGTACGTTCTTATATAGTAAACAACTAAATTGCGGCCATCAATAAACAGCATGACTAGGAAATCTGCTATTAATAATTTTGGGCTTCAGCCATCAATCGCTGTTTACAGCAAAGATCTCAGTCTTAATGCGAGTAAATTACCCGTAGTTTCTTTGCTTTCTTCGTCAAAACAAAGACCAATCAAGATTTTATGTGGTTTAAAAAAAAGGCCGGCAACACATTAGCGATCTCTCTGATTTCGCAGATGTTCATGGGCGGCGATGATTACTTTCCATCAGGTGACTCGCTTGCTCGTTTGTCCGCCTCTAGCATAAAAAAAAAAAAAAAAAATAACAAGTTGCTATTTATATTTGTTGGTCATTTAGAGGAAGAGGAAGAAGTTTTGTTTATCTTGCCAGAGGAAAGTTCCGTTCAGGATGGTAGAAAACGAAACGTTGACTTGTTGATTGTACGGACAGACAAACGTTGGCCTACGTTAGATTGAGATGGTCACACAAAGGGTTTTGGTTATGGTTAGAATACACATAGTTATATATAGGTTAATATAGGTTAGTGTGGTCCTGGCAGAGTAGAATAGGCCACCCTCACTCTTACCGAGGTGTCGTAAAAGGCGACTAAGGTAAAGCTGCTGGCATGATCATCACCCAGAGAAGGAAAACTCTGCATTTATATCAAAACCCTCGCCGGTCTGCCAACCGTGGTGAGTATGGCAATTACCCCTCATGTGATTGAGGGAGGCCCGTGCCCCAGCAGTGGGGACATAAATGGGCTGATGATGATGATGATGATGAGAATACACATGTGACAAGATGACATGATGGTTTTCCCTGAATAAAAAAAAAAAGATCTACGTTAGTTGCGCCTTGGACTCAGTTTAGTCTCTGATTGCGCCAAGCACGGGCGCGCTTCGAGCATTTGGCTTGATTGCACTCCGATTGCGATATTGTACGTTTTAAAAAATCGATCTTAAAATCCCCAAAGCTTTGTGGATGGAAGGTTTAATTATCTAATAAATTAATAATGTAAATATCTTCACAATCTACATGTTATCAAGATTTTTTTTCTACACGGCTGCTACTGTGTTGCCTACGGCAAACACATAATAACTCTGCCAATGTCGAGTGATCAAAGAGACACGTTAATTTAATGGTTATTGACTGGTGTGGCGAGTTAAATCCTTTTGATGTTTATTTTAATGAGTTTATCACCAATCAGCATCTAAAACCAAGACAGAACAAAACATACACGAAGACGTCACAATATTATAGGGAGATTCTGTTATCAAGATTATCAAAACGCAAAGACTTGCGGCAGTTAGTAGAGTTTTTTAATTCATTAAAAGTGAATTATATGACAGTTAAGTACATAGATCAAAATGGTCAGTTTAAAGGACACCTGTTATACCTACTTGAATCAACAAATGACTCGTGTCATTCATAGTAAACGAATAAAATACTCTTCAGTTTAATATAAAAATCTACGAAGAGTTTATGGATTGTTAAAGTAGTGGCGCATGGACCCCACTATATCCTATAATAGAGGTGAGTGTTGTGCTAGCTTTACGCCAAAATGAAAAAAAAAACAACACTAAAATAGGCGATATTGAAACAGCTCTGTCGTCAAATTCTAAAGAGCCCTTGTATTAAGAAAGTGTCGATCTGAATCCATTTTGTATCGCCGATGTGACGCGGCGCTGCCAGATTTATAGCGGCTGCAGCTGTTTAATAAATGTTTGTCTTCCTTCCATTTTTCTCCTCGATCGGACCTTTTGTCTCGGCACACTTCGCTAATGGCGAAAATATTCCCCCCGACTTGATTGAAATTCGATTATAGAAAATGCAGCGTTGGAAATGGGTACAATGATTTATTTAGAGTTATTTTATTGTAATGGGTTTTTTTCTGTGACCTGAATAGAAGTATTAGGAAGATGTAATAGTGCATTGTAGTAAGTTGCGTTCGAAGATAGCATTCTACTACTAATAAACGCGAACGTTTGGAAGTACAAAGATGTATGTAGGTATAAGTAGGTATGACCGTGGGAAAGCCACGCTTTGGCGTGACTAGGCCGGCTCCACTGGAGCGATACCACGGCCTTACAGAAAACCGGCATGAAGCAGCACTGGGCTGGTTTTCGCTGCATGAGTCCTCACTGGTACGGGTACTGGAGACCCAATCCGGGGGAAAGGGGGGTTTAAAGGTTGACAGCGCACTTGTGACTCCATTTGTGTTGCGGTATAGCCGGCGGCAATCGCTTACCATCAGGCGACCCGTCTGATCGTCTGCCACCCATCACATTAAAAAATGTCAGTATGTTACTCTTTCACGCAAAAACTACTGAATAGATTTTGATAAAATTTTACAATAACTTACCTACATTACATATCAGAATAACACATGTGTTATTTGTCATGTGTTTATCCCAAGGGATAAACTGATCACTATACATATATGCTCATTCTACTCAGCCGGGGACCACACGGCATATCAGTGGTCGAGATTGATCAATTTTTCGCGTACAAAAACACACACAGATGTCAGAACACAACCGAAGTCGGTTGAAAATGGCTTTCATAATATCTTTAAATATGTTTTAAGGTCTTATTTATATTATTCCATTGTTCAAGTAATTGTTGTTACGTTTATACGTCATTGAGTATGACGTCGTAAGCCTTTCTACAGGAATGTTGTGATAAAATAATTTATAGAAAAAGGTCAACAACTTATTTTGTTAAAATTTCTTATAATAATAGTTCGGCCTCTTTGAATTTGGTGTGTTGGAAATCTAAACGTTACTTGGTGTAGTTTTTACTTCTAAATTGATCTATCTTCGTAGCTGTCCGTGTTAGTAAAAAATACAAGGATTCGGCGAGTAGAGCTAAAACAAGCCGCGTGGACTAATGCAATTCAAAGGTTTTACATTAGATAGTTTTTTAGATTTTCGCGTTGCATTATAACTATAATGTATATACGGGGATTAACACGATATTTATTATGTGAAACAACATTGTGTACTCACATATTTGGCTCGACTTTTCGGCTACATTACAGCAGCCGTGGTCACGAGCGGACTGGCGGAGCACGGCGTCGTCTGCTGGGGCCGGGCTGTGAATCTTCGGACACCCTCACAATTCATCTAGTGGCGAATTAATATCAAAAAATGTGAGGGTGTCCAAAGATTCACAGCCCGGCCCCAGCAGACGACGCCGTGCTCCGCCAGTCCGCTTGTGACCACGGCTGCAGTAACGTAGCCGAAACGTCGAGCCAAATATTTGAGTACACAATGTTGTTTTACATAATAAATATCGTGTTAATCCCCGTATTGATAAATTATGGTTTTAAATTATTGTCTAAATTTGGTGTTTATTTGTGCAGTGAAGTGCCGCAAAGTGAACCTAATAATAAGAATGGTTAAATTGTAACGTTTTTAACACTGCTATTGTGTGTCGAGTGAGTTGTCTCGTGACTACTTGATTGGACCTAATAGAGTCCTCATAAATCCGCGATTGCTTTTAGAGTGATATCCGCGGAATCCGTAGTACGATAAAACGTAACCGGGGTTTTATTGGGTGACTGTAACTTTGACTGAATTCAACTGTTGACTACCTACTTATTCTCAATAAGGTACTTGACATTGGCCAATTATTTTCGGGTAGAGCCATATTAAAAAGAAAATAAAAATAGAACAAACCTGAAAAAAATCTAGTCTACCAATACTGTTATAGAACCGGCACGCCCACGCACAAACAAACATACGGAAAATGAATTTGTTTTCTCGAACAATGTGAAGCACTAAAATTCTTTTGCCAAGTTTGATTTATTCCCTCGGCGCTAGATATCTTAGCTGCAGCGCTTCTTTAAGCTAGGGAGTCCACACTTGAGAACTGTGGAGGTTTACACAGCTTGACTTTTGTTCACTGCTTGATAGGAATCCTGGAACGTACTACTTACAAATGCGTCTTATTGGTCATGTTTTCCTCTTGCAAAATAAATATCTCATAATGACCTGGTTCTTTACACACATATCAGGCGACAGAGGAATTTATTTATTAGGATCCCAACATACGTTGCTCAACCTTAAAAATCTAAGAATACATGTTTTTGCGTATCTACAATTATAGGAAACACAAATATAATATAAAACTATATATAACACAACTTATGCATTTTAACAAGTGGGAGTGATTTGACCGTGGGAGAACCACGCTTCAGCGTAAATGGGCTGGATCGGCTGGAGTGTTACCAAGGCCTCACAGAAAAAAGGCGTGAAGCAGCACTGTGCTGTATTTCGTAGCTTGAGTGAGGGTACCGGAGGCTTAATCTGGGGGAAAGAGGGGTTTAAAGGTTGCCAGCGCACTTGTGACTCTACTGGTGTCGCGGGTGTCTATGGGCGGCGGCAATCGCTTACCATCAGGTGATCCATCTGCTCGTCTGCCACCTATGACATAAAAAAAGAGGAGGTGAGTATAAGTGTTTGCCGAGAGGTTGTAATCCCGCAATTGTTTAAAACGGATCCAGTTTAGTAGCTAAAAATTAAAATCGATTGACGTCGCTAGTGTGCCCTACCCGTCAACATTTTAACACACTTAAAAATTTCAACTCGTGTTCAGGCGGGACTCGAACCCACACCTTTCACAATCCGGGTGAATGTTCTACCATTTAGACCACTGAACGCGTTACTAACCCGACGAAATTTGTAAGTGCTTGATTCGACATGAGCTGTCGATAGTCTCATTAATATTGTAGGTATATTTACAATATCCAACGGAAATATTATTACAAATATTTGACCACCAGTTAAAATGAGACTGCTAAATCAATAGTTAATATTTTTTATTGGAATCTTTTGCAATTTATTCTTAAGTGAAATGAGTGGGTTCGAGTCCCGCCTAAACACGAGATGAAATTTTTAAGTGTGTTATTTACTAAAGCAAAAATATCTGCAAACCACACATGTGATTTTATGGTATGTACCAATATGTTGTAAATGTATGTGAATAAATGATTATGAAACTTGTATTCAAGTTGTTACATTTAAGTCTACTTGTAAGCTTGCCTGTCGTATTTTGACTTTTTCTGTGATGAGAAAATAAATAATTATTCTATTCATCATTCTAATACACAATATTAGGTACTCAAACACTGAACAAACACAATACCTTGAATATTATTTATTTTATACATTTCTAACGAAATACAATGAATCTAAAAATAATTAGATTATTCTACTGCTGCTACTATTGCTGGAATTATTTTTATAGAAAATCGTCTAGACATCTTTTCTAAATCCACATGTCAATTAAATGAAAGAAAAATAAGACTTGTCTCAGATAAGACCTTATATTTTTTTCTTAAGGTGACGGGTAGGGCACACTAGCGATGCCAATCGGTTTTAATTTGTAGCTACTAAACCGGATCTATTTTAAACAATTTCGGGATTACAACCTCAACCTCGGCAAACACTTATACTATTTATTAAATAACCATGCACAAATGTTGGGTGCAACGCGTACGCGAAAAATATTCACGCCAAAAGTGGCCACTTTTGGCGTGAATCAATTTTTCGCGCACAAAAACGGACCGAACATTTGTGCATTGGTATATAATAAATAGTATAAGTGTTTGCCGAGAGGTTGTTATCCCGAAATGGTTTAAAATAGATCTGGTTTGGTGTGCCCTACCCGTCACCTTAAAGAAAATATATTAAGGCTTTTAAAGTAATATTCTAGTTTATTTTTTATAATTTACGACCGCGGGAGTGCCACGATTCGGCATGAATGGGCCGGCTCAACCGGTGTGATACCACGGCCTCACGGTCACGGTCAGCCAGAATGCCTCTCCATTCTTAACTGTCATTCGGTAAGCACATCGGTTCGCCTATCGTTCACTCCTTAAAAATAGGCTTGATCTACAAGTATATAAATAAAATATAAATAATAAGCTCAAAAATCTCATACACTGACGTAACTCCGTATTAGGCACTTGTGTTAATAATAATATCCTCCAACTGATTTCGGATAAGGCGGCCAATCTCATATCTATCAGCCACTTACGCAGGATATATTATAGTGTTTAAGTGTATGCGCAAACACAAGTGCGTATAAATATAAACTAAGCTTATAACAACTTCATAGAGGGCCGTGTGGTCCCCGACAGAGTAGAATAGGACACCCTCACTCTTACCGAGGTATCGTAAAAGGCGACTAAGGTAAAGCTGCTGACACATCATCAGCACCCAGAGACGGAAAACTCTGCATTGATATCAAAACCCTCGCCAACCCGTCTGCCAAGCGTGGTGAGTATGGCAATTACCCCTCATGTGATTGAGGCCCGTGCACCAGCAGTGGGGACTTAAATGGGCTGATGATGATGATGCTAACAACTTCATATATTCACAAAATCACGAAATTCCTATGAACGTGTAACTTCACTTGCCTTTGAGCCAAACGGAATGAAATAACACAAAAATAATATAATATGCGTAGTTGTAATTACAAGGGAAATTCTGAGATGGAATTTATTTTTTGTGCTGTTTTCACGGCGAAATACCAATTGTAGTTTAAAATGGAAAATGTTCGCGCAAACGAGAATAAACCTTCATTGAGTAGTGTTATTTATCAGAAGCTATTGGCGTGGAATTGAAAAAGCATCAATCATCGTTGTTCATGGCTTTGGATGTAAGTATATTGTGGGCGAGTGTTAATAAATACCAGTCTGGGAAAAAACATCTTATAATAGTTTAGGTATTCGTCTTCTATTTAATTTCTGAAGTGCGAGTTTGTCATTGAACATTATAATTTGTATTACCTAGTAAGTAAAGTATCAGCCTATATACTGTTCCACTGCAGGGCAAAGGCCACCATCATAGAAATCAAGTCATCGCTGCTATGATGGGAATAGGCATAATCACCACGCTTGCCAAATGCGAATTGGTGATCACAAATCCGAGGTATGTTTGAAAACATTCGAAACATACTCCTTGCTTGACCCGGGTATCAAACCCAGGACCCCGAGATCACGGCCTAGGATACCATTCAGTCATGATATTACTCCACCTGCTATCACCGTGCCTAGCCAAGTGTCCTGCCCAACTCCACTTTATTTCCATCACTCTTGATCCAACGTCTTGGACTTTGTCCAGCGACGGATTTCGGAGTTCTGGATTCGATCTTGGAGTCTGATGCCCAGCATTGCCCTCCATGGACCTCTGTGCGACGGATGGGTAAGAGGTTCCAGATTCGATTCCCGGGTCGGGCCAAAAATATGTACCTAAGTTTTTGGTAAGAAATTCTTGAGTTGCCTCCGAAAGCACGTTAAGCCGTCGGTCCTGCGCCCGATTCCTCTCCGGTCGTGTCACCCTAGTGTCCCATTAGATAATGAGGGTCCTTACCTTCATAATCTAATGGGACACTAGGTCCCTTGGTTTTCCCTTGAAAAGAGAGTGTTCTTGTGTTTGCGGAAACACTTGAGCACTATAATATATCCTACGCACGTGGCTGATTGTTCAGCTTGGCTGCTTCTACCGTATTCGGCTGACAAAATTGAGACATTAGAAAGCATGAAAAAAAATTCTACGAAAGAAAACCGCCTTGAAAAAGTGTTCAATAATATTATGAAGGCTTCATACACTTCAGATTATCTTGGTATGTTATGCGGCAGTTTATCCATACAAGCCTGCGTGAGAAGTGGCGTGACGCGTGGCCCTAGAACTTAGCGAAACTGGCGAAACATAATTAGAGCGCAGTTGGCAAGTTTAATCGAATAACGACGGATTAACTCGCCGCCTGGTGCCGATTAAGCATTTATTACCAACCCTTGGCTTCGCTCGTATTGCCGCTTTTTCAACGCGCTGCGGTTTGTGGGAGTGGTTTTACAGGTTCTCTATGTTTTAGGCTATCAGGGAAAGAAAAGTACTAACCGTAACTTCTGTAGGCAAATGGCAAAAAACGGAACCGTTATATTTTAGATCCACCTGTCCGTCTATCCTTCTGTCCGTCTGTCCGTCTGTCCGTCTGTCCGTCTGTCCGTCTGTCCGTCGTCCGTCGGTCCGTCTGTCCGTCGGTCCGTCTGTCCGTCTGTCCGTCTGTCCGTCTGTCCGTCGGTCCGTCTGTCCGTCGTCCGTCCGTCCGTCTGTCCGTCTGTCCGTCTGTCCGTCCTGTCCGTCTGTCCGTCGTCCGTCTGTCCGTCGTCCGTCTGTCCGTCTGTCCGTCTGCCGTCTGTCCGTCTGTCCGTCGTCCGTCTGTCCGTCTGTCGTCTGTCCGTCTGTCCGTCTGTTCCGTCTGTCCGTCTGTCCGTCTGTCCGTCTGTCCGTCTGTCCGTTGTCCGTCTGTCCGTCTGTCCGGTCTGTCCGTCTGTCCGTCGTCCGTCTGTCCGTCTGTCGTCTGTCCGTCTGTCCGTTCTGTCCGTCTGTCCGTTCTGTCCGTCTGTCCGTCTGTCCGTCTGTCCGTTCTGTCCGTCTGTCCGTCGTCCGTCTGTCCGTCTGTCGCGGCGAGTCCGACTCGCACTTGGCCGGTTTTTAACTGTAATATTATTTACCAAATATTATAAGTAAAATATACAATCAGTGCTTGATTGATATGATCATCAAATTAATTTTATTCTTAAAAAAAGTTGCAACAAAGAAAGTACCATTAGATAAATAGATCGCTAGGAGCTAACAAACTAAATATCTGATAAACTAGAATGTCTATTTTGATGGCATTACGCACACCCATGCCTAGCCTATTATGGTTCATGAGAAACGAAAACCATTTTTCATCATTTGATTGCGGAACCTTAAAAACATTTAGAGAGTAATATTTTAACTCCTAACCGTTGAGGAGTTGACCTTCCATTATCAGCTGAGCCACAAAATTAATACAATCAAGCGTAAATACTGTTGCAGCCTTGAAAAACATTACATGTGCCTATAAACTTTGATGGTTGCCCTCGATTTCTCTGAGATCCCATCATCAGATGCCCTGTTGGTCTAGTGGTTTAAGTAACGGGCCGTGATCTCGGGGATCACGATTCCCGGGTCGAGCAACCAGTATGTTTCGAATTTTTCGAACATTGATCGGGATTATGAGGTCACCAATCTGCATTAGGCAAGCATGGTGATTAAGCCTAATCCAATCATATGTAGTAACTAGTTTCTATGATGGAGGCATTTGCCCAGCAGTGGGACAGTATATAGGCTAATACTTTACTACTTTACCATCACCAGATCCTGACATGGTGTCAATGGGACTAATTTGGGAGTGTGTTCTTTTAAATGAAAAAATAATTCTGCAAATTGGTCAATACAATAAAAAACATAAATAAACTCGAACATAGATCCTCCTCCTTATTGAAAGTCGGTTAAAAGCACTTAAATGCTCATCGTCATCATCATTTTAGCCAATAGACGTCCACTGCTGGCCATAGGCCTCCCCCAATGTTCTCCACACATATCGGTCCTGTGCCGCCCGCATCCAATGGATCCCCGCAACCATCACCAGATCGTCAGTACATCTTGAGGGCGGCCTGCCACGGCTGCGACTTCCTGTACGTGGGCTCCACTCGAGAACCTTTCCGCCCCAACTGCCGTCTGTTCTCCTCGCTAAAATGTTCACTTAAATGTTCACTGACAATAATAATTATTATCTTTACCTACCTTCGTCGATCACAAGTTGAGGTTATTATCCAGCATCAGTGGGTAGTGCTTCTCGGAGAATAGCAGTGTTCGTCTTCGTATGGGCGGGTCATCAATCACACACATCAAGAGGTGGCTGGCTAGTGGCCACCTCTCGAAAGGTTTATATCGTTAACGATACGATACTATACGATTGATAGTTCATTATTTATTTTTGATAGACTAATTGTTCAGATATCTAATGATAAGCCAATGCAGGTGACTCAGAATGAATGAAGAATGGTGATGGTGTCAGTGTCAGCCCGGAGTCTGGAAGCCGGCGGTCATGTACCCCCGTGCCTCAGAAAGCACGTTAAGCCGTTGGTCCTGGGCCCAATACCTCTCCGGTCATGTCACGCTGGTGTCACATCGGAATATCTGGGAGGTTGGTTGTGGTTAGCCTACCTTCACCATCTCATCTCAGCGTGTAATGCCTTTTAGACCCCGAGGTACGCTTAGACCATGGATCATGATGTGGGGAGTGTAGTAATTATAATGAAGCGACTGTAACACAACAGGAGAACCAGACCAAATGAATCATGGTTACCAGTTTCAGAATACCAAAACGTGGAGGTTACTTCACAATGTTTCCCTCACCGCCTCAGCGCCGAAATACGCACATAGATTTGAAAAATTTAGAGGTGCGTTTATTATGCTAGAGGTGACAAAGGAGCAAGCTAGTCACCTGATAAAGTCTTCGCCGCCCATAAACATCCTCGAAATCAGATGGATAGCTAATGTGTTGACAGCCCTTTTTAATAGGAGTACGCTCTTCTCTTGAAGGTCCCTAAGTCGTAGCCGTCGGGTAATACTCCCGCAGACAAACCGTTCCACAGAACTGAGGTATGTGGTAGAAAGTTCCGCGAAAACCGCACAGTATTAGACCGGCATCCATCGAGATTATCAATGCTGGGAATCAAATCATAACCCTCATATGGGATCCACTGGCTATAGCACTGGATATAGCCCCCATATGGCTACCACCTACTTTTGTACACCTCCTACTATTGTACACCTCGTCCTGCAGTTTATTAGTACTGGATTAAGTAACTACTACTCTACCTATGAGGGGAACCTAAGCAGTCATGCTCACTCAAATGTCTCTTAGGTGATGGCGTTATGTCGCGGGTCCATTACATTATCTCTAATATGGTTGAGTGAAATGATGACTGACACATACGTCATACTTGTGAACAGATGCCACCTTTGGGGACTGGTCCGCTTCAGTTTACCTCATGTTTAGCTTTTAATTTGCTTCATTATATTTTGTGTTGCAACTAATTCTACACTTGTATGACTTGGTATGAGGATAATAAACCATTGTATAAAAAATTGGCGATTAAAAAGAGTAACTGGCGAGTTTCTTGCCGGATCTTCTCGACCAGAAACAACTTTCCGAGCCGGTGATAGAATCGCATTATGTTTATTTGCTTTTTTTGTATATTTTATATATCAACATTTATATGTATTAACATGAAAATTATTACATAAGTACTTATAAGAAGTCTTAAATCATTCAAATGTATGACGTATTTGTAAGTGATGTGTACAAGCCTAAGTAAATAAAGAATTATTTGATTTGATTACCATTGCTCTATTGCAGTAAATTCCTCATCGATAACACACAATAGGACTCCTTTCCACTTGCCAGAACTATCTCGGAGTGATTACTCACGGGCAATTAAACTGAGTGATGACTATCAACATGTACGAACTGTCACGCTGCGTCGCTCGTTAGCTATCTCTGTCAGATATTGAATATTAACGACGCGCCTCCCGCCGCATTCCGATTTTCTCACTCGATTCTCGCGGATGCGATAATGATCGAGTAATTGAGTCGGGAATTTGATTTTGCAATCGCTGGGTTTTGTGATGTACGGATGGAGATGAGATTTAAATTAGAAAGAAACTACTGGGTGTAAAAGTAAGGCTTTATTCCTTTCTTTCGAGCACGCATGTGATACCTCCAGTGTTGCTGATGTTCATGGGCGGTGATCACTACCATCAGGTGTGCAATCTGTTTGTTTGTCCACTATATCGATCGAAGGTTATAGTACTGGTACTAGTATCACCCTATAAAATGTCCCACTGCTGGGCAAAGGCCTCCATCATAGAAACCAAGTCATCGCTACTATGATGATAAGGGTAATGGTAAGCAATTCCGCCGCCCATGGACACCCGCAACACCAGTGGAGTCACAAGTGCGCTGCCAACCTTTTCCCCTTCACCCATTGGGCCTCCGATAACCTCACTCACACGGCGAAATACAGCGCAGGCGCTGGTTCACGCCGGTCTTCTATGAGGCAGTGGTGGTGTTCGAAAGATTCTAAACATACTTTTTGCTCGCCCTGGACCACGAGATCACGGCCAGGTACTTAATGCTCAGTCTAATCTCAAAAAGAAAATTCGCCTACTCATGCTAATAAACTTGCAATCAGCTGATCACATTTGTATGTGAAGGTGATTTATCTTATCGTACTCTTAGCCGTGTGGTCCCCGGCAGAGTAGAATAGGCCACCCTCACTCTTACCGAGGTGTCGTAAAAGGCGACTTAGGTATAGCTGCTGGCATGATCATCAGCACCCAGAGGAGGAAAACTCTGCATTTATATCAAAACCCTCGCCAACCCGTCTGCCAAGCGTGGTGAGTATGGCAATTACCCCTCATGTGATTGAGTGAGGTCCGTGCCCCAGCAGTGGGGACTTAAATGGGCTGACGACGCTGATGATGATGATGATGACTCTTAGTAAAATACTGACCGCACTCAAAACTGTTGATATTTTTATAGCAATTTTTTAAGTGAATTTTCTCGTGTTCATAATACGTGTGTATTTATTTAACTTAAAATTGTTCTTAGACGATCTTTCATCCTTAGATTATAGCCGATAATATTTTAACTTAGTAGGTCAGTATTTCACTGAGAATGCGCTATGTTCCTTGGGTAAAATTGTTTGTTTGTTTTAGTATGATGCCGTCGAAAAGTTACTCATCATCATCATCAGCCTATCGCAGTCCATTGCTGGACGTAGGCCTCTCCAATTGTTCGCCTCTGTGATCTATCCATGGCTTCTCGCATCCAGCTCTTGCCAGCCATCCTGCGCAGATCGTCCCCCCACCTAGCCAGAGGGCACCCTACATTACGTTTGCCAAGACGCGGTCTCCACTCTAGAACTCGTTTACCCCATCGGTTGTCGGTTTTGCGGCTAATATGGCCAGCCCACTGCCACTTAAGTTTGCTAATCCGGTGAGCAATGTCGATGACTTTGGTTCTCTGCCGGTTCTCATTTCGGATTCGAAAAGTTACCTACTCGGTTATTCAAAAAAATCACGGTTAAAAGAAAAGTTAAACTGCGGATAAATAAAAATAAATATCGATAGATCAAAACAATCTCCCAGTTAATGACCACTCACACAATGGAAGAGAACATGTGTACCATGTGTCACCACTGGTCATTAATCTACAGCGATTACGGTCGCCGACAAATATTGGATTACGTATGATTGATTGGCGCAAGTTTCGCCAGTTTTGCGCTGGCCCATAATAGTCCCGTAATCAATACCACAGGGGGAGGCGTTACTTATACTCATTAGTTTTTATGATTCGGTAGTTATGTCACTTCTACTTGGGCGGTTGTGTTTTGTTTTGGTATGTACTTGTTGAGCCTTGAAACATTTTTGTTGCGGCGTGTCCAGAAACACACGACATAATTTTTCAAATCCATATGCGTGTTTGGTAACTGAACTGGTTGTAGGTAACTATTAAATTTTCCTAGCTTTGCTTTTGTATTTGTCGACGATACCGTTTGGATCAGTGGTAGTGAACGCTGCCTCTGGTGCAAGGGTTCGATCTCCGCGAAATCTGATCTACACTCATGTTAATAATCTTTAAAGTAAAAAATCGTACGGAAACACCTTTAGCAAGCATACCCAAATAACGTAATTTGCGTAAAGTAGCATTTATCGTGATCTCTTAAACGATCTGTAACTGACGATATTCCTTCTAAGATATTCAGTGGAGCCAAATCCTCAAAAACACTTTCGTATTTAGACATTATTGACAAAAAAAATATACAAAAATACGAAAGGGAAACACATTTTAATCAAATTTATTTCAACTTATCCCATCCTTCCCTTTCCACTTCCGAACAACACGTGCTGGACAGCGTTGCCATCCAAACAATGGCGGCACGCACTAAGAGGTTTGGCTCCTCGTTCCTGCCCCGAGCCATCAAGACATGGAATGCCCTCTCAGCTCATGTGTTTCCTCTTTCATACAATCCGGGGTCTTTTACGCGGGGCGTGAAACGGCATCTCAGCAGTCCATTAGGGTGAGTTTGGCAGACACTATGAGTACTTTGTTAGTTCCTTTGTGCCTGTCAACCTGGTGTGTGGCAAGTACCTGGTGTGTGGCAAGTACATGGTGAGCATCTCCCAAGATTCGGTTCGTATGGTGAGACGGTAGGAAGGACCATAGGCTGGTGGAGGGACTGTGTGCCTGTCAACCTCATATTTGGATTTCACAACCGCTTACCACAGGCCTTCATATAAAAAAAAAATCATCTGTTCGATCATAGCTCGCGCACGTTTAAGATGCTTTATGGTTTCGCGTGCATTTTATAGTGGCGATTCGTAGCCTGCCAATAAAGGCAGCATAAATGATGATAACTTTGTCCTTACATTGTCATGTAAAAAAAATGTCTGTTGCATAATGTTGCAGCTGTTGCTTAAAGTGCAATAAAATACCATTCTGTAACACCCTAACTGTGGGATTTACTTTAAAGCTATCAATGTATTTGGCTTTATAAGCCAAAACATGTTTACTTTTGATCACACTTCAACTTTGTCTAGGAATATTGCCAAAATGATACTTTTTATATACTAAGTATAAATTTATATGGCCATGTGGTCCCCGGCAGAGTAGAATAGGCCACCCTCACTTTTACCGAGGTGTCATAAAAGGCGAGTAAGGTAAAGCTGCTGGCATGATCATCAGCACCCAGAGAAGGAAAACTCTGCATTTATATAAAAACCCTCGCCAACCCGTCTGCCAAGCGTGGTGAGTATGGCAATTACCCCTCATGTGATTGAGGGAGGCCCGTGCCCCAGCAGTGGACACTTAAATAGGCTGATTATGATAAATTTATGTAACTCAAAAATACACATTTCAATTATTCACCATTACAATGATACATTATCATCTGTTAACAAAATCTTTAGTTTGGGAAAACGTTTCATTCATACGGGACAACATGAAGCTCTAAAAATTAGGTAGAAAAATTATAAAGGCTAATTATTGCTGTCTCCCTAGCAAAGTTATGTAATGTTTTAACTGAATTTATGACCTGATATTTATCTATTATGTATTCTTCATTGCACAAGAAAATAAAGTACAATTTGCGGAGTTAATGCTATACAGCATTCTTCACCAATCAACCATTGGGCCATGCAGAAATATCTATGACAGCTAAATAAATATATATCCATAGACATACATGTGAGTAATTTATAATATGACTAGATATACATACAATATTATATAAAATACTAAGCCTACTTATAGTAATTAAATTTAATTTATTTTATTTAGGGGAAGAAAAATAAAGGGAGTTTTTAGTATTATGTTACTGCTAGAAATATGTACTAACATAGTTTGTAAAGTAATATTTTTACTAACACTTATATTATAAATAATAATAATAAATAAATAAATATTTCACAACATCGATGATCGAACAATAAGATAGGTAGCTCAAGCACCTGTGTTACGGATATCAGAACCAACAGCGAATATAATTAATATATTTAAAGAAAACAGAAATAAAAATAAACGACGACCACCAGCTCACCTATGTACATATGTAGCAGCATTCAAGAGTTGGAACAGATACATCAAACCAACGCAGTCATAAAAAAATACCGGCCAAGTGCGAGTCGGACTCGCCCATGAAGGGTTCCGTAGCAGCAAGTAATATATATGGAAGGTAAATTGCGGTATACGGTTTATAACGTATTAAAAAAAAACTACTTACTATATCTAGTTCAAACCAATTTTCGGACGGACGGACGGACAGACGGACAGACATGACGTATCTATAAGGATTCCGTTTTTTGCCATTTGGCTACGGAACCCTAAAAAGGAAAACAAAGTGTAACTTACACTTCTAGTGAGCAGAGAAAATGGTCACGAACTGAAAGCTTGAAAGAAAATTTGGAGATTTTGTTTTTTTTTTTTTATTACGAACTGTAGGCTAACGCTTGACCACAATCTCACCTGATGGAAAGTGACGATGAGGTCTAGGATGTAACGCGTTTGCCTAGGAGATGCCTGTTCACTCTTGCCTTAAAGATGTCCAGATTGTAGTGGTCCGGAAAAACAGACCTTGGCAAGGAGTTCCATTCCAGATTTTAATGATGATATGGCTCAGCATTGACAGCGATGCGATTATTACGTGTAAACTTTTTCTCATATTGGCCGTATGGTCCCCGGCAGAGTACAATAGGCCACCCTCACTCTTACCGAGGTGTCGTAAAAGGCGACTAGGTAAAGCTGCTGGCATGATCATCAGCACCCAGAGAAGGAAAACTCTGCATTTAGTTCAAAACCCTCGCCAACCCGTCTGCCAAGCGTGGTGAGTATGGCAATTACCCCTCACCCAGCAGTGGGGACTTAAATGGGCTGATGATGATGATGATGATTTTTTCTCATATGACATCCTGTTTACTGGTAATCATTATGCTTTAGTAGAACTAACGTTCCAACCATAAATTCAGTTCGGCTTGTTTTTTGGATTTCGTCGAAACCTATCCCCAGAGATACCATCTTACCCTGATAGAATCCGTTTACGTAGATTGTTTTAAAAAATCGCTTATCGAGATAAGGGGGAACTCTCAGGATTCCGCGCCGAATGGCCGAACTTGGTATAAAATATGTCGATTTCATTAGCCACGGAAAAAACAAGGCATGTTTCGCTTATCTAAATGAGTTTGGAAATTGGGATCAGAAATTTGAAAGGCGGACGAACTAATGTACATGCAATGTAATTAACCCCTGGGGTTTTATTTTTTATTCGATTATTAGGAAAAAACAAATGTATTTTATTTTTCTACTTAGTAACATTTGCTGGGGTTACCGTTATAAGAATATTGGTAATAATGGTAATGATAAATCAATCAACATCATCATTTCAGCCACGAGACGTCCACTGCTGGACATCCCCCAATGTTCTCCACACAGACCGGTCCTATGACGCCCGCATCCAATGGATTCCCGCGACCTTCACCAGATCGTCGGTCCACCTTGTAGGAGGCCTGCCACGGCTGCGACTTCCAGTACGTGGCCTCCACTCGTGGACCTTTCCGCCCCAACGCCCGTCGGTTCTCCTCGCTGTGTGCCCTGCCCATTGCCACTTGAAACATGCAATCCTTTGGGCTTTGTCTGTAATAATAAATGCTTACTATTTATTAACGTGTACAGAAAGCCACATCGCGTCGCAAAAGTCTGTTCAAAAACGATAAATTAATTATTGTTCTATCATTTTTGATAATTATCATGGAAAAAAAATCAACGATTTATTTTAGAATAGTTGTTTACGAGATTTCGGCCATGTACCTTATTTTTGGGTTTCCGATATTTTAGTGTTGTTGCAAACGCCGAAATTTATAGTGACCATGGCGCGCTTGCAACAGCGACGGAATATCGAAAATTCAAAAATAAGGTACATGGTAGAAATCTCGTAAACGACTATTCTAATGTTAGTGACCATGAAAATTTAAAACAATATAACGATTTATTTATACAACATTAACACAAACATTGTTGTGCTTTAATTACATGTTAAGTATACCTCTTGAGCATAATTTTATGTAAATTATTATTTTTTATAAAAAATCTAACACCATCATACAAGACCGCGACTCGGTAAGCGTACTGTTGGACGCAAGATGAGATGATAACATTCGAAGGCTGGCTGGTGTGGGCTGGATGAGAGTTGCTGAAGATTAGGAGCAGAGGCGTGCATTAGGGGAGATCTATGTCCAGCAACGGACGAGTGTGGGTTGATGATGATGATGATGACCTGTACAAGCGTCCGGGTCATCCTGGTATCCGGAGCCAATCAGTGTTGCGTGAATGTGGACTTTATCCAGTGATCCACGTTTCGGCATGATGGGCCGGCTCGACCGGAATGATACCACGGCCTCACAGAAAACTGTTGTGAAGCAGCACTGTGTTGAGTTTTGCTGCGTGAGTGAGCGGAGGCTTAATCCCGGGGGAACGGGGGGTTTAAAGGTTGGCAGCGCACTTGTGACTCCAGTGGTGTCGCGGGTATGTATGATCCGTCTGCTCGTCTGCCATCAATCACATAAAAAAGTACGTGACGTACGGTTTTACGTTTCACAAAGTTTCACAAAGCCAAAGCGTGACTCTCCGACAATTTTACCACTTACCAATGTATGGTAAAGTGTAATGTTTTGTGCAATTTTGTGTGCAAAGTGGTTTTACTTTGGTACATACTACCATTTTTTTTTTGTCTGAGGGAGACACACTTAGTTTATGACATAATACACAGTGTAAAACTCCCAAAAGCACTATCTAGCACTTATTCGACGACCCGTTTGGATCAGTGGTAGAGAACGCTGCCTCTGGTGCGGGTTCGATCCCCGCTCAGTAAAAACATTTGTGTGCATGAACATGTATGTTTGTATTGATCTGGGTGTTTTCTATGTATTATAAGTTTCGCTGTTGGTTCTGATATCCGTTACACAGGTGCTTAAGCCACCTATATCGGAGTCAGAACAATGTATGTGATGTTGCTAAATATTTCTATTTATATTCAAATTACAAAACGAATACCATAAACACTTGCCACACTACCTCTTAATACAACATTTTCTAAATATTTTACTTCAGCTATTGTTGAGAAGCTCTTTGTTTCCCCACATCCAAATCATAAACCCTTGCTTTAACACAATACGCCCCTCACTTCACAAGCCCTCTCTGATATTATAATACACAAAGCAAATAGAGCGCACGTATAACGGGATTAAACCATCGGCCTTTAATTCATAGATGTAATCCAGAGCGAGTGAATAACATTAGCATTCAGAATGGTTCAAGTAAGCGCGCTTTAAAAGGCTTAAGAGTGAGATATATGAAAAAGAGAAATGATTAAATTATAGCAAAATTCAGGAGTAACGGTTGATTTACACATCGTAACATCGTATTTGGGCATCTTACTCGAACTTGGACTTTTCTTTGTGAAACATGTGTAATTTATTATATGAATAAACCTTCCTCTTGAATTATTATTGAAGAGGATTGGCTCCTCGTTTCTGTCCCAAGCCATTAAGACATGGAATGCCCTCCCAGCTCATGTGTTTCCTCCTTCATACAATCCGGGGTCTTTTAGGCGGGGCGTGAAGCGGAATCTCAGCAGGCCATCAGGGTCAGGATGGCAGACACAATGGGTATTATGTTAGCGTCATCGATTTACCAACTGTGCCTGTCAGCCTCATATTTGGTTTTCACGGCCGCTTACCATCAGGCGGAGTGATGTCATCCTGATTGGCCTTTGTGTAAAAAAAATCTATCTATTAAAAAAACGGCTTAAAATCCCTTGCGTAGTTTTAAAGACTTAGGCATAAATAGGGACAGACAGCTAAAGCGACTTTGTTTTATACTATGTCATAATAAATTAAATCACAAAAACTTTTGTTATGAAAATTTACAATCCAAGAAGTGACTGAATCATCATCATCATCATCATCGTCAGCCCATTTAAGTCCCCACTGCTGGGGCACGGGCCTCCCTCAATCACATGAGGGGTGATTGCCATACTCACCACGCTTGGCAGACGGGTTGGCGAGGGTTTTGATATAAATGCAGAGTTTTCCTTCTCTGGGTGCTGATGATCATGCCAGCAGCTTTACCTTAGTCGCCTTTTACGACACCTCGGTAAGAGTGAGGGTGGCCTATTCTACTCTGCCGGGCACCACACGGCCTACAACTGACTGAATACAAGTAAACATTAGTTTCAAAACTCTTTGAAAATAAAGGTTCAACTTTCACGACTGCTGACCGTAAGAGACTAGTTTTATAACAAAACAGTAAAAACCTTAACTATATTAAAAACAGTCCAGTGCTCACACTCATAAATTCCTTTCTTTGTTGCAGGTTCACTATAAATCAAGCAAGAACAAAAAAAGCAACCTTAAAAAGCGAAATAAGGAAGGCCGGTCCATCGCCTCATGAATATGACATCAGCGGACAGCCATAATGATTTATGCCGCGATCCATCAACCAGCCAGGATAAGTAGACAACCACTTTTAGCATCCGTTACTACTGATCCGATGCGAAGATTTATCAACCTGTCCGCACTTGAGTTACAAGAGGGTTGAAACAAGTGGCGCAATGGCATTCTGCAATCGCTTAGACTAAAGTACTTTTGAATGGGTGCATTTACTGACATAACATTTTACGTAAATCCAACCTCAAAGCTACTCTAGTCAATTTCATGGCAAAGTTTTTAAGAAGTTTCTTTTAAAAGATGGGAAGAAATCAGATATGCATCCAAAGAGATGGCGCTGTGTAATTAAGCTTTGAGCTAAATTTTACTGTGACAAATTTCACTATGGTGTTTGAATTCTTGTCTAACGCATTTGCGAGGAAGTTATCTCAACGATTCTTGTATATAGATGACATTTTAAATCCCTAAGTGTTACGTGTGGTGGCATCATGAGGAGGCGTCCTTTGCCCCCAGTGCGCGAAGAAGTGACGCAAGCGAAATCGTGGCGCAACATTTGTGACAACGACTGGGTTGTGTACTGCTTAGTGTCTCTGGTCGGCGCTTTGGCATACGCCAATAGTTTCCACGGGGAGTTCGTCCATGACGATATACCGGCGATAGTGTCGAATGGTGATGTGAACGGTGGGAACCATGTGCTCAAAGTGTTTAAAAATGATTTTTGGGGGACACCTATGTCGGACCCGAACAGCCACAAGTCATACCGGCCGCTGACGACGCTCTCGTTCAGGTGAGTTTACCTTGTCATTTTAATATTAGATCTTCTCGTCAGAATCAGCTTTCCGATTCCGGTGGTAGAATCACATTACATTTATTCATTTCTTAGTATATTTTTTGTATCGACATATATCTGTAATTACATGTATAATATACATAGTTATAATTTATATTTATCATGTATGACGTTTTGTAGGAGCTGTATATACAGTACTTTAGATTTTTGAATAGATTCAATGCGATCAATATGTTTTACAAACTTTCATTCAAAGCCAAGAAGACGTCATGCTGAGAACATTTCCCTAGTTGACGCACATTTTTGCTGCGACATTTTTGCTGCTTGCGAATCGGCTTGTACAAGTACCTACAGACACGAGCGTTAATGCAAGGTCCTACAAGATTAGAGGCATGTATAAAAGATAAAAACAAACCATTATTTGCGTATCTACTAAGAAGTATCTGAGAAGTGATATTCTGTAATTTTAACGTTTGAAATTTAGAAAATAAGATTCCAAGTTTCCATATTTCAAAATTCACAGAAGCCTGTGCCCAGGTGTTCGCAATTTGACATTTGCATTTTATACAAATCCAATGATTAGGGCAGCATCCTAAGTCTATGATACAAACACAGCATCGTAATCATCAGCATCATCACCACCAGCTTGTCCTAGTTCACTACAGGACATAGGCCTGTAGGAATGATCACTATTAAAATGATCATTGGGACCCAGGTTAGTAAAAAAATGTTCGCTGCAGCTGGAGCTCTTAATCGACTACGTAACTTTATACCCATACTCACCAAAATTGCACTTGTACAAGCTCTTCTGTTCCCCATTCTTGATTACGCAGATTGCTGTTACACAGACCTAAATGAAAACCTTCGCAATAAGCTCGAACGTCTTCAAAATTTTTGCATCCGGATCATCTACGGTCTGCGTAAATATGACCACGCCTCCGAGTATCGAGCTCTGTATATTGGCCCAATTCAGCCTGATACTAAGCTGATGATAATGGATTACGTTAAGTAACGGTTACGTTGCAATTACGACGGATGCAATGGCATGGTAACAATTAGACGTTCACGATTTATAGAAACTATATACCAGACATCCAGATTTCCGTAAGGAAAGCTACTTTAAAGCTTACTTTAAGAGGTTGTAAAACCTCACAACCGTTCCGTCATCGACAAACTAGTGATAGGTATATATATACATGTATTTTTTTTTAATTGTACTTCAGTACATGGTCAGATTTGAAACTAAAATTCCTTTTGGCACCCTCACGTACACACGTCGTCACGTCAAAAAATCAATCCTCAAAAATTCAGCTCCTGCTAGGTATCTTTTTTTAGCGTCCCTCCTGTTGGCTCGAGGGTATCCTGCACTACGTTAACCGAAACGGGGTCCAATCTAAAATGAATTCATCTCAATAATTGTGTGATAATGGGCAGCCTATCACCACTGCAGCTTTTACAGATACAGAAAAGTCCTCTCTAGTGATTCGCAAGCGCTTTAAAAATATTGGGGATGATAGTCTTAAAAACTGAAAGCAAAAGATCACGAGGCCGATCACCAACACGATGGACTGACCAAAAGAAACTACATCCCTACCAAAGTTCTATGAGGTGGCTACGAAAGTTTGTTTGGTTGTTGAGTTCCACTGGAACTCGACCACGATATTCAGTAATAATAATTATATTATATCTGATAGCTAGCTTTTGCTTGGCTTCCTGGTAGCTAATTTTAGGGGACCCATCTAGTGGTTGACGAGTCACCACCTTTTTTTTCGTGATTTTTATTATTGATCGGGCAGGTGCCATAGTCTCTCCATAGTGCCAGTTAAAAGGGCTATGCTCGGAGTATCTCTAAAGGACCGCATCAGAAATGATGTAATCCGACAGAGAACCAGAGTCACCGACATAGCCCACCGAATTAGCAAACTGAAGTGGCAGTGGGCTGGTCATATTAGCCGCAGAACTGACAGCTGTTGGAGCCGTAAAGTCCTTGAGTGGAGACCGCGACTCGGTAAGCGTAGTGTAGGATGCCCTGCGACAAGATGGGATGATGACATTCGAAGGATGGCTGGTGTGGGCTGGATGAGAGTGGCCGAAAATCGGGAGCAGTGGCGTGCATTAGGGGAGACCTATGTCCAGCAGTGGACGAGTGTGGGTTGCTGATGATGATGATGATGATGAACGCCAGTTAACCGGTCCACTAGCACCTCAACCTAATAGCCTAGTTCATTTTGTTGTCCATTTTTTTCATGTCTTATGCCAACCGGGGACTGTCCTTGGCTACATTTGTATAGTGTAATACGGATACTCGCCGGCTGGTGTCACATCACATTGTAGTAAAACTGTCAATTGAACGGGCCTCTACGTATTGGCTTCGGCCCCCCACACGCCTTCCAAAAGTCCGGGATATAATTTCCCCTGGTTATTGAAAGACTGACATACATGATAATAATAATAATAACGATCAGATTAAGCTGTACTGGGATCGAACAATTATTACAGATAAGACAGTCCACTTCAACCGACCGGATAAAACACTGCACAATAAAACTAACCGAACAGTCTATAAAATTAGTCTATAAATATTGCGATTCCCAACACACATAACCTTCAGTCAACGGTATCAGAAAAAATGCAAAATATGGAGATCTCGCGATTGAAGTTAAAACCCAATGGCGCGCTGAAACTATCTTCATCGTCCCTATAGTAATTTCTTCCACCGGAGTCATCCCAGGCAGCTTAGCTAGAAGCCTGGAATTGCTCAACGTCCCCCAGCATATACCTATATAGAAAGCCATAATATTAAATACATGTCGCATCACACGAATATTCTTGTCATCTGGAATGACAGCATTCGCACTCCACCCTGTTAAGCTTGAATGAGGTCTGCGTATCAGGAAATTACCTACTCCTTGTAGCAGGAGGGAGAAAGTTTAACCTTTGAAAATAATAATAAGCATTTATTTCAGAAACCAAGGTTCCATACATTAATAACATTGATATTCTAATAAAATAAATTAGTAATGAGGGACCGACTAGAAGAGAGATAAAAATATTAACAGCCTTGTACTAAGCATTACTACTAAGTAGTATTTTTTCCCGTCCCTGTTTTTCCGGTAAGAATGTCTGTCCATTAATCTTCCCACACGAGAGCGAGCGACCGATTCCGAGCACCACTAGCGAAGCCATCAATTATATTAGCGCACCCTGTATACAACGTCCCGTGGATATTGAATTAGTAGATATTAGTTGGACAAAGGAAGCGAGAATTACCGATTTGGTACATAATCGTTTCTGAATAGTGGCGTTTAACTAGATAAGTAACCATACGGGACCACCATATTTTGATCTTTATGCAGATGAGATAAAGTTGAAAACCAATGAAATAAATTATGTATAGTTAAAATATTTGAGGATGATAAAGTTTAGATCTAAAATAATTTGTGTTAATTTTAAATTAAAAATACCCGTCTGTTTGATCATTTTTACCTACCAAAGATTTTTTTATACTGGACTACGACCAAGTAAGTCAGCTGATGGTAAGTAATCATCGCCGCCCATGAACATCCGCGAAGCTTATGTGTTGTCGGCCTTTTTAAAATGGAGTACGCTCTTCACTTGAAGGTCCCTAAGTCACTCCTCTAAAATATTATTTTATTTCGTTTTTATTAGGTATTTTTTGTTATAGTGGCAACCAATTTAATTCTTATTCTTCTTATTCAATTTAATTTGTGAAAATTATTGAACTATCGTGGTTCTTACGATACAGTGAAGTTTTAACAATAAGAGGGACCTTAGGGTAAAAACTCCCGTTAAAAAATTAGATCGTAAAAACTTTGGGCACAAAACTTTAAAAAGTATAAAATGTAATTCATTTTATTTTCTTCCGGCATCTCTCATGTTTTCTCATACTTTTGAGAATATACCTGTCGCATCTAAACAAAGGAGACGCACAGCGCGTGTGAAAGGGAACTTTAATTTGGTCGTAACGTCTGCTTCGCGTTAAGGCTCCTGGGTTCGTGTATATGAACTCCCTTTGAATATTGAAATTCTTGAGCGGTGAACCGTCACGTGTGCTGAAATGCAGGGGTATGACTTCTGCGGAATAAAATACAAATATTTAAGGTACGCGCATATTAGGGCGAGCCGAAGCGTGCCGGGGCGGAGCATAACGCTGCGCAAAATGTTTCATAGCACACTATGACGGGGCCGGCTCGCAGCGCATCATAAACTATGTAAGTAGAAGATACTACGTATCAGACAGGAATGTCCTATAGTGCTCCACTAGACCATTTTTAATCCCCCGACGCAAAAACGACTGATTGTTATAAGTTTGACGTGTCTGTGTGTGTCTGTCTAAGACATCGTAGCTCCCGAAGAAATGAACCGATTTTGATTTTTTTTTTTTTGTTTGAAAGATGAATAAGAAAGGAGTGTTCTTATGTTGGATAAAAATCGATCCAAGATGACCGCCGTCACAAAGATTTGGATTTTATGTTTTAACACAACTCCCACAATATGGCTATCATATAAAAGGGCTTGAGTAGTAGAATATATTAATTGTGAAAAATTTCTAATCCAAGATGGCTGCCGTCAGAAAATGACGAATAACCTATTTGTTGTTCCAACTGCCTGAAATAGGTAACAAATGAAAGAGCTTTAGTTGTGTCGGGGTTTTTAAAATTATCAATTTATTTTTTAAGAATATAATTATAAGTCTCCTCTCTACTCCGCGCAGCTACCTTCTGTAAAAACGAGCCTAAGTGGTCCATACAATACAGACGTGACTTTTGGGCATGGAAAAACATTTCTTATTTAGTAAACTTCATTTGTTTCGGGTAAGTTCGTGTGGCGTGTTATAGAACGAATGAACGGAATCATCATTGAATTTGACAGATTTGAATTACTGAATTGTCATAAAGCAGTTCGTTCATTCAATGAACGAATGATTAGCAATACTAGATTAATCCAGATATAATAATCAGAAAGTAGACATTTTTTTTATGATAACATGCCATTTAACAACAAAAATAAAATACAAGCTACTTATTACACGATTTAATATCAAAATATCACGAAACACACTGTAGAATTCACTTTTCGTTGCCTCATATACATATCTTAGAAAAATAGTAATTAACACTAGGCCGCAGTCTATGACGATAAGGCCAGGACTGCGTGTGCCGCGCTGTGCTGCAGTGCAAGCATGCAAGTGGTAATCCTTGTAACATCTTCATGGATCCACAATCTTCGATAGGTGAAAAATATGGTTATCTACCAAGAATTTTTTCATTGAGCGGACTTAGAACAAATTTTAAATATCTTTACGCTTCTGCACTTTGTTAAGTTTTCATTAACGAAATAATAAATTTCCACAACGCATATACGTTTTGCACTTAATTTACAATTTTTTTAACAAAATTCTATAATTTTTACTTCTTGACATAACACTGCCATTTTGTTTTCTGAGTGAATGGTGGTAACACAAGTCAAAAAGCTCATTAATCATTAAATGAACGAATGAAATGATGTCTTTCATATATTTATTCGAGATTCTAAAAATCATTCTGAAAGATGACAGCATAGACAACGTGGCTAATTTCTTTTCAAGTGGATTCAAAGCACGAAGTTCTTATCTACAACCTTCTTGATTCAGCGCATTGACGGATTTTGAATACAATTTACCTACTAAAACAAAATATACCTTGATAGACACCACTTCTATCATTTTCAACATTCAAATTTGTACTTTATTTATATGAACACAAGGAATATAAAAATTTAGTTCTCTGTTTTATCGAGGTACTCCTTTGGTGGCGCGGCCATTTTCAGAAAATCTTTACTCAAAGCAGAAAATAGATCGTTAACGTCGTAAACGTATGTAATCGCATAATATTTTTAAGTGAGTATATATTTATAATAAAATGTTTAACAGAGAATTAGATAAATACTTCTTTAGTCCGAATAACAGCAATAAAACGTCAAGATATCCTCAAATTGCAAATTATTTTGGTATTAATTTTGTATGGGAACACGTTATTTACCGGCTCCTTTAATTGAAATTGGCGAGTCTTTTTTAATGGATATAGTTGAAAAGATGGATAGTACTTTGTGGCAAAACGAATTCCTTTAGGGCGAAGCTGCGTGTGTCCGCTAGTTAAAAATAAACCCTAAAATCAACTAACGCCCTAATACGTCCTAATCGGCGAAGGCCTATTGGCCGTCTGAAAGATGAGGTCGATAAGAATTTGCGTGGACTCTTGGTAGATGATTGATAGAAACTGGCGCAAGAGCGACCAAGATGAAGGCTCTTATTATCGGAGGCCAAGACCCACTATGGGTCGTTGCGCCAACCTTGTTAGTTAAAATCAACTGGTTCTTCTTTCGAGGTCTGACAGACTTTAAAAACATGTTTTTATAACCAATAAACTTACAAACATCAATAACAAAAGGCGGTGAACAGCACGCGCGCTTATTTTCCCAGACTTCCCTTGTCCTTAGGGATTGGTGTAACCCGGCCGAGACAGATAAAGCGTCGACCTCCATCAAAAAAAATCTACTTTCATACGTATTTATTTTGGCCGCTTTATAGAGCTCATTTCACAAGAAGGACACCAATCATCTTTCCTTAAGAGCCATTTTAAGGACCAGTGGTGTCGCCACCAGTTTTTTTTATTGATTGTAACAAAGTAAGTAACACACTTATAAAAATCTATACATATAAGAACAAATTGCAAAATGTCATATTTTATCTTTCGGCAATCAAAAGAAAAGAAGTAAAAAAAAATCTGCGAAAAAAACCGCCTAAAATATTATTTTACACTTTTTAGTTCGTGTTTTTTGAAAGCGGCTTTTTTTCGCAGAATTTTTTTTAAGCTTTTTAGTGTCTCATTTTTTGGCAACAAGTCGGTTAAAAATAAATCTAAAGTTTGTGTGTGTATATACGTTTGTGTGTATGCAAGATTTAAATTTTTAAGCGGCCAAGTTCTTACCTTACTTTACCGTCGGAGAGCCGCCACGCTTCAGCATGAATAGGCCGGCTCGACCGGAGAGATACCACGGCCTCACAAAAAACTGGCGTGATCACAGTGCTGTGTTCCGCTGCGTGAGTGAGGGTACCGGAGGCCCAATCCGTTGGGATTCACAGAAAATCGGCATGAAGCAGAACTATGCTATGTTTCGCTACGTGAGTGAGGGTACCGGAGGCCCGATTCGGGGGGAAGGAGGATTTAAAGGTTGGCAGGGCTCTTGTGAGTCCACTGGTGCCGCGGGTGTCCATGGGCTGATCCGTCTGCTCTTCTGCCACCTATCACATAAAAAAACCTAGAATTAATAAAAGCTGGAGACAGCAGCACTAATCTTAAGAGGGCTCTTAATGCCTTGTTGTTATGCAAACGTCCCTCCAGTATAATTGGTATGTATTAAATTTTAATATCCTTGATTTGTTTAGGATCGTTTTGTTTTATTCAATCGGAGAGAGAATTCTGAATTTGTTTAGCATTCATTCATATTAATCTGCTCCACTTAATTAATAGGTCTGATAATTATGTTCAATGAAATGCTAACAGCTTTGGCAGATCTAAGGAAGGAAGATGATACATTAGAACCACTTCGATCACGCAGTGGTCTGGCGTTTTGCTCTACAGACAAATGTACGATTGTCAGTCGGACCAATATATTTTATATATTTACAACTTTAATGCACAAAACTAAATATAAAGGACGAACTTAAAGCCAAGAGGCATTCTCGACCAGTAAACATAACACATAGTAGACAGTGTGGCGAAGGAGACCGCGCGGATGTGGGTGAGACGGCAGATGTCGCTAGCTATCGGCAGCGGTGGTCCCCACAAGGTGGACCGGACGGTTCGGTAAAGCTCGCGGGAATCCATTGGATGCGGGCGGCACAGGACCGATCTTTATGGAAAACATTTGCGGGAGAGCTGTGTGGACGTCTATTGGCTGAAATGATGGTGATGATAGGCATAGCCTGGTGACCTTCAAGAAAAGGGCTTATTTCTTAAGAGCCGGCAACGCATGTGATATCTGAGCTGTTGCAATGGGACACTAGTGTGACACGACCGAAGAGGGATTAGGCGCATCACCAACGGCTTAACGTGCTTCCCTAGGCAGGGGGGTACAAGACCGCCAACTTCCAGACTCCGGGCTAACATTGAGAATTTCTTAACAGAAAAACTCAGGTACAAATTTTGGCCCGACCCGGGGATCGAACCCGGGACCCAAAGCGCAACCGTCGCTATAAAGTGCAACCCATTAACCATTGCGCCACTCCAAGGCAGTGTCCCAAATAGTACGTGTAATAATATTAAAAATCTGAGGATGTGCCACTCTTGTACCAAAACGGGCCATCGCCTTTTCCTCAAAGAAACTAGAAGTCGTTAGTTTTTTCTTGGCCTCAGAAGTGAGACATCAGTCCCGCGATTACCGTGGCATCAAAGGAGGCCATCCATCATAGTAGGTATCATTGGATCTCGTCTGCTTTATCTTCATTACAAAAACATACTTACTGTCGGTTCTTGGTAGCTTTTGTGACGTGAGATGTCTAATTATTACACAGTGTTCTTTTTTAACCCCGACGCAAAAACGACGGCGTGTTATAAGTTTGACGTGTCTTTGTGTGTGTGTATGTGTGTGTAGCAGAATATATTTATTCTGACAAATTTCAAATCCAAGATGGCCGCCGTCGGGGTTTTTTTTAAATTTTCAATTTATAATATAGCTCAGTGGTAACAAACGCGCTTTCCATTATGCTTGGTCGAGGTTTGAATCCGTGAATTGAGGTCTGGATTTTTTCTCATCCGCATCTTAGCGTGTAATTTCCAGTTGAGTCCAAAACTGCCGTCATAGACAAATACTAAATACGAATTCCTAAAAATTAAACCCAAATAAGGTTTTTTTTATGTGATAGGTGGCAGACGATCAGACGAACTACCAGTGGAGTCACAAGTTCGCTGCCAACCCCCCCTTTCCCCGGATTGGGCCTCCGGTTACCTTACACAGCGAAATACAGCACACTATTCCTTTACGCCAGTTTTCTGTGAGGCCTTGGTATCACTCCGGTCGAGCCGGCCCATTCATGCCGAAGCGTGGCTCTCCTACGGTCAGCTAGCTAAATAATGTTAAAAGGTTTGCACAGTAGTCAGTTTAATAAATAATGATAACTTTGGTTTACAGAATAAGTATGTAACTTACCTGCAACAGCCTGGTTAACATTTAAGTCATCGTCAGCCCATTTAAGTCCCCACTGCTGGGGCACGGGCCTCTCTTAATCACATGAGGTGTAATTGCCATACTCACCACGCTTGGCAGACGGGTTGGCAAGGGTTTTGATATAAATGCAGAGTTTGCTCTGGGTGCTGATGATCATGCCAGCGGATTTACCTTAGTCGCCTTTTACGACACCTCGGTAAGAGTGAGGGTGGCCTATTTTACTCTGCCGGGTACCACACGGCTAACATTTAAGTAGTATAGTATAAACGGAACATCAAATAGATCCTTGTAATGGCTATCGTAAAAAGTAGACACAATGTAGTAGGAATAAACAGTGTACAAAGCTACATTGTTTACTTACTGCATCGTCCTGTTAGCAAGAAACTGACATATGAGGCTCCGACATGATAGAAACGCCATAAACACGATAATAATATTCGTAGGGTTACTAACTCAATTGCACGAACAAGTGCCAGAAGGCATGTCAAGAAGTGCCAAGTTGATAGAGCTGAAATAGTGGTTAAGTGTATATAAGAAGAAATTAAATTAAAAAGTCCGGCCAAGTGCGAGTCTAAAAAAAACTACTTACAACCTGTGCGGATCAAAAATGGCGGCGAATCTATTCACTTCTCGCTCGCACACTATTTGCGTCTATACTCGCACTCGTGGGTGTGCGAGCGAGAAGTGAATAGATTCGCCGCCATTTTTGATCCCATTCTTTATCCGCACAGGTTGTACTAGGTCTAGTTCAAACCAATTTCGTTTTCATGGCAATCATATTAAATATTTATTTTGTTTTATAAGACGGACAGACGGAAAATAGCAACGGAACCCTAACAAAAGACCCCACTTACTAATACCTACCACTATTTACATAACAAAAACAGTAAAAGAGTTTTGTAGTAGTATGTACCTAATTTTTTTTTGTGATAGGTGGCTGACACCAGTCCTGGCGTGGTGGAAATCACTCTCCAATGGAGTCACAAGTACGCTGCCAAGCTTTAAACCTCTTTATCCCCTGGATCGGGCGTCCGGTACCCTAAAAACACAGCATCTCTGCTGTACGCCCGTTTTCTGTGAGGCTGTGGTATCACTCCAGCGCCGGCTCATTCATGCTGGTGCGTGGCTCTCCGACGGACGTATGTCGCTGCCTAACTCATTACTGTTAAATATTTTTGAAAGCTATCGATCGAAAGGCTATTAAAAAATGCACACATAGGCATGAATGGGCCGGCTCGACCGGAGTGATACCACTGCCTCACAGAAGACCGGCGTGAAGCAGCGCCTGCGCTGTGTTTCGCCGTGTGAGTGAGGTTACCGGAGGCCCAATGGGGGGGAAGGGGAAAAGGTTGGCAGTGCACTTGTGACTCCACTGGTGTTGCGGGTGTCCATGGGCGGCGGAATTGCTTACCATCAGATGATCCGTCTGCTCGTCAGCCACCTCTCATATAAAAAAAAAATAAAAAAAAACATAGGCTCTCAAAATGTATTTTAAGTCTAGGTGATGCTGTTGGTAAGACAAACAAATAGTACCAAATTTAGCACTAACAGGGATAAGTTTGCAACACTAAATATTCCCCTGCCTAGAAACATGAGAAACGGCGTCAAGCATAAATTATTAGCAAAGTACAATATTAGACACGAAAGTTTTACTTGTCGTAAATTCCTTCTATATTACGTATTTTGCCTCAGAGGCTTCCAAACTTTTTAGTGATTTATTTTCGGTACTTACAAATACCAAAACTTAGATAACCTACCGACTTTTATGGAAAGAGTTGTTTTATGGTTAAAGTGGAATTGGGCTGATTATGTCTGCCGCATACCAGATACAATACATAGCCGTGTGGTCCCCGGCAGAGTAGAATAGACCACCCTCACTCTTACCGAGGTGTCGTAAAAGGCGACTAAGGTAAAGCTGCTGGCATGATCATCAGCCACCAGAGAAGGAAAACTCTGCATTTATATCAAAACCCTCGCCAACCCGTCTGCCAAGCGTGGTGAGTATGGCAATTACCCCTCATGTAATTGAGGGAGGCCCGTGCCCCAGCAGTGGGGACTTAAATGGGCTGACGATGACGATACCAGATACCCTTTAAAAAAAGTAAAGTATCAGCCTACTTGCCTATTTACTGTCCCACTGCAGGGCTAATGCCTCCATCATAGAAATCAAGTCATCGCTACTATGATGGGATTAGGCTTAATCACCACGCTTGCCAAATGCGGATTGGTCATCGCAAGCCAGAGCTATGTTCGAAAAATTCGAAACATACCTTTCCTCGACACGGTAATCGAACCCAGGACCCCGAGATCATGGCCCGGTACTTAAACCATTGGACCAAGCAACGGGGCGATACCCTTTGGGCCATAATAATAATAATAATATCCTCAAACCGATTAAGGCTACAGATGCCAATCTCAACGACCAGCCTCGTACGCAGGATATATGTGCTCAAGTGTGTGCGCAAACACAAGTGCACTCTCTATTCCCTTACCCTCATATTCCGATGGAACTACTCTGACACGACCGGAGAGGGATAGGGGGCAGGACCAACAACTTAACGTGCTTTAATTAACGTGTAATTGGTAACCACCACTCATAGACATCAACGATGCCGGAGCACAGTCATGCCGCTGCCTACCTTTTTTTGCCTAATAGGGTATTTAACTAAGCTATAGATTTCACTAAATAGAAATATTTCATCAAAATATGTGACTTTAGCAAAAAATCTCAATTTAAAACATAACGTCTAGCTGGATTTATGGTCATTCAAAGATTCATGGGCAAGTCCATTTTAAAAGTATAAATTATTGAAAAATAATTATATCATTGAATAATCCATACAAATTGCACCAACTATTGTAATAGAACCATTGACATAAACGAAACATTTGATATAACTAGCATACAAAATTCAAATGAAATGCATACAAAATATAGTCGTGTGACGTCACGTCTCAGTAGCCATTTGTATGGAGCGTTTTAGGTTTGCCCAAGATAATGTTTTTTTTTATTGATTTATCAAGCAACGCATAATTATACATTTACAAAAATGTGATTCTGCCAAACTGGGAAACAGTTTTTCGGCAGAGCTCTCGTGGACATAGTATTACTTATATACTCAACTATCTTAATTAAAAGTTATGCTTTAACTTAGTTTACCTATAACAACTTAAAGTTTATTAATGTTCATACGGCCACACACTAGGCTACCACAGTCCTCCGAAATTCCCCAATCGACAATGAACCGATGTGATATTAAAGGTGTGATATCTCAGGTAGTTTAAATGAGAATCAAGTAATTCTTTCAACAATGTTTCTATCATTGAGAGGTCTTTTGATTACAAAAATAATATAAAAAAATAGGCAAATACCGTATTGCCCCATACTACATCACAACCAAGTCGATGGGTGCCTGGAACAAGACCGCAATAGCCATAGCAGCAGTTCTCCGATTAGGCCATTTTTGTATTCTATGGACCCTGTTACACCTTGTGAATTTTTTTCAAAATTGTTTAATGAATACTGATTTAGCAAAATCAGTATGGCTATTGCTTGTTTATTCCTTGTTCATCGATAGAATATTGTTTGCCGGAATGATGGTCATCTGTCTGGTAAAAGTTTTTTCAATCTTTTACAAGTGATAACCCTTGCGGTTATATTCCCCGAAAAAAACTTTGTAAAAAGATTTGCAATATACATTGTTGTACGAATATTTTAAACTTTCAGTTATAACATTAATAATGGTTTTCTACCATAAAATTAAAAATTGTTCATTTTCAAGATTTACTATACTATAAGTTTGTACCGTACCTTTACTTAAATAACTATCTTACCTAAATATTATTATTTATTATTATATTAATGTCATAGAAATGGATTAGTCTGACTTTGTAGATGTAAAATTGCTTATTGAAGGCCAAAATTGGACACATGACTCGATTGGAAATAAAATAATGTGGTTCAATATTATGGAAGTGGTCACTTGTCACACTCACGAGGGAATCATCATCATTTCAGCCAATAAACGTCCACTGCTGGACATAGGCTTCCCCAAATGATCTCATAGTTTAGTTATTATTCAAGATATTCACTAAATCTTTTTTCCTGTAAAATTGTGTTTTGTCGATTGCGATTTTGTTCCAATAACCTATCGAAGTGTGCTTTCCATCAATTGGTCCGTCTGCTCGTCTGCAACCTATCTTACAGTTTGGGAACCCTTGACTCACCTCATATCAACTGTTATTTGCATAGACTGAGCCTCGCAGTTTGGTAATAAAGCGAAACATACTTGCGAGGGATAAACTTCGCAAAATGTAATCATATCAAAATAGGAATTGCAAAAAGCCAGAAGTATGTCTGTCTGCCTGACAGAAGCTTGTGTTATAATAATACGTAAAGATATTAAATTCTTGTTTCATGAAGTGATAAACTTACCCTATAAAGTGCTTCCCGTAAACTCGGGATTCTGAGCAAAGAGAGACGGTATTTTGCTCCGGCGCAGCTTTGTCTCTTGTACAAGGTACAGGTTCGCCCGTGTGTGGAATATTGTTCCCATCTCTGGGACTTAAGACTCAGGGACTTAGGTCCCAGGACTATGAGGTGACTAAGTCCCTAGAACTTCTTCAGCTACGTAGAGACATTGCCAGTCTAAGTGTTCTCTAGCGCCTCTATAATGGGGAATGCTCTGATGAGTTATTTCAACTTATCCCATCCTCCCCTTTCCACTTCTGAACAACACGTGCTGGACAGCGTTGCCGTCCAGACAATGGCGGCGCGCACCAAGAGGTTTGGCTCCTCGTTCCTGCCCCGAGCCATCAAGACATGGAATGCCCTCCCAGCTCATGTGTTTCCTCCTTCATACAATCCGGCGTCTTATAGGTGGGGCGTGAAGCGACATCTCAGCAGGCCATCAGGGTGAGGATGGCAGAATCAATGGGTACTTTGTTAATCCTCTTGTGCCTGTCAATCTCATATTTGGATTTCACGGCTGCTTACCATCAGGCGGAGTGAAGTCATCCTGATTGGCCTTTCTGTAAAAAAAAACTAGATTAAGCATTTACATCGGCGAAACTAGCGCTGCCAATAGATTTATATTGATTTTGGCGATTGAGAGACTTTTTGGAAAAGTACTTTTTGAATACTTAAAGAAAATTAAGGAGTAATTTCTTTCTACAAGTAACAATAAACTGCGTAACTGTTAAATGTGTCCACTTTTAGATAAATTACTGTAACTTAGCGCGTGTAAAAATGATAATTCTTTCCTTTAGACTCTCAGTAACTTAGACCCTTGCAGTAGTCTCTCTGATTTTAGTTTCATCATCGACCATGAGTTATATAAGATGACCAAGATTTTGTACGCTGGTTCTTCGGTTCTCGTACGGCCTCGGTCATGATTATCTTTACCTGTCATTACTTTGCGTAGTAAATTGTCCTGTTTGAACGTATTTTAGTTCTATCTCGCCTAATCCAATGTCCTGGACTCTTATCCTACGTCAAATTTTCGAGGTCTAACTATATACCTTACTTCGCACTTAATTAAATTTCTACCATTAGCTCAGCGGTGAGGGAAAACATTGTGAGGAAATCTACACCTCACTTACTTACTACGCAGGCTCAGCGCACCGAAATGGATCTTGGCCTCCGACACGAGATTTTGCCATTCCGGTCTGTTTTCGGCCACCTGTCGCCAGTTCGGCCGTTGTAGATAGGCAAGATTTTTTTCGAATTAGATCCAGAGACACCTTGGGCCTCCCACCGGGTGCTTACTAGTTTTTTGGCCCAGGTGTGTTCGCTTCGCAACTCCATCCGCCTCTATTCGCACCACGTGGCCGAGCCAGCACCGTCTCGCTGACTTCGTTTTGCCCGTTATATTTGGTTCAGCCACGAGCTCTTCTATTTCAGCGTTTTTACGTAGCCTTCATGTCCAGTCCTCGCGTTTGGTCGGCCCCAGGACTTTCCGAAATATTTTTCTCACTAAAATATTAGTTAAATTGTATCTTTTTTTATATTTGTCTCAAAACATGGATCACACATCTAAAGACTTCCCACATGTTTATATTTGCCTGAAATACGCATACACTGAGCTAAGATCCTGTCATAAATCAAAAACAAACTTCCCTGTTCCACGACACGCATGACAGTGAAGAGATGGTAATGAGGTCGACGCGACACGTCGCGTGACGCGCTCATTACCGTCACGGCGGCGAGCGAGCGTCCCGGACAATTTACCACAAAATAAAATTAGACACAGAAAGCTGTCAGCCTACACTGCGAGTTAAACAGGCTATGCTCACATGGTACAACTACGTTTACAAAAAAAAATACCTGAGATTTTCTGTAAAGAAATTCTCAGTGTCAGCCCGGAGTCTGGAACTTGACGGTCTTGTACCCCCGTACCTCGGAAGGCACGTTAGGCCGTTGGTGCTACGCCCGATTCCTCTCCGATCGTTTCACACTGGTGTCCCATTGGATTATGAGGGCAAGGGAATAAAGAGTGCACTCCTGTTTGCGCACACACTTGGACACTATATTATATCCTGCGTAAGTGGCTGGTCAATGAGATTGGCCGCCTTAACCGAAATCGTTTGGAGGATATATATTATATAATAATTCGACCAAGCGTTCATCGACCGAGTGTATTTTCCTCATAACTTGACTTCGTTTACCAAGTTTTTTTTTTCCAAAATGGTTGTTCATTACCAACTTCACCCCTGCGCATCTAAAGCTGATATCATAATAATTTTGCTTGATAAATGTGTAGTATGTCAGTAGCTTCATTGTATTCCCAAAGTGGTATTTAATAACCACTCGCCCACAGATTAACCTAAATTCAAAGCAATAAACAGTAATGATTGATGATTTTCAATACCACGCCAATACCTTTTGATAAATTACCCAATTTGATTAAGTTTAATTTTCTCTCACTTTCATCGCAGCGTGAAATTTCCAGTTGTCAAAGCTGTCGTTCTGGACCAGGGTATGCTTAGACTTGATCCAGGATTGGAGAATTGTAATAATTGTCACAATGGGAGCTATCGCGTTGAAATATCCGCTAGATGGCGTGCCTGTGAACCGAGCTCCCACTTCAACTTTTTTTTTTATGTGATAGGTAGGCAGACGAGCAGGCGGATCACCTGATAGTAAGCGATTGCTACCGCCCATGGACACCCGCGACACCAGTGGAGTCACAAGTGCACTGCCAACCTTTAAACCCCCCTTTCCCCGGGATTGGGCCTCCGGTACCCTGAGGAAAATTTGAAATATCACGTCAAAAATAAGCAATCACCTCATAGATGGACCTCAGGCCTATAGCACGTCATTTTGCGGATTTTTCGCACGCAATAGCCCCCACTAAGCGACTGCTGTCTGACCCAGGGTCATTTGACTTAACTTTTTTCCTTAGTATGGGAAAAATAGTTCAGCGGTTTTCGTTAGATGGAGCTTGTAAACAGCAGATGTAGCTTTAAAAAGCAATTAAGCAGATGGTTCGGCGTTGTTTCGGTAGATGTCACTATGCATTTGTACATTGCGCTTGTAAAGCGTGTTTTTGAAACAATGACCTCAAGCGAGGCCGCTCACATTAGCAATTAAATAAAGTATGGAATATAAAACAGAGATCTAGAAAATATTGGAAATTATTTATGTTATTTTATATAATCGTCTTTCTGACTGATTCTCGAAGGTGGCCGTACTACAACATAGCCGTTAAGTCATCATCATCATCAGCCTATTGCAGTCCACTGCTGGACGTAGGCCTCTCCAATTGTTCGCCACCGTGATCTATCCATGGTTTCTCGCATCCAGCTCACTGCCACTTAAGTAAATCAATGTCGATGACTTTGGTTTTCTGCCGCATCACCTCATTTCGGATTTAATCTCGGAGAGAGACGAAATCTGCCCAAGGTATACGTATTTTTGATCAGTTTTGAGGATGGTACCGTGAATTACAATCGGTTCCGGTAGAAAATGTTCATTGAACATGACCTTGCCAGTAAGTATTGGTCGTTTTTCTCTAGATGTCGCTAGCACTGGATAGTAGACTGATGCCTCCATCTCAGTTATATATAAGTTACTCTATGGTCCGACCTTCGCAACCCTTTAAGAGGGAAACCTGACAAACTGAAAAGTAGAAATACATACGTCCTACGCACATTTTAAAAATCCAGAGATGCATGCTCCGATTCGAACCACGGACCTCCCTCATGGAAGACGCGTGCTTCTCTACTGATTTACAATCACTCACTTTCAAAACCAAGTAGAATTATGAAAAAAAAAGAGCTGTGTTTATTTTTTCATCAAACTGGATTGCATGGGAATAACCCTGAACAAAAGTTTTCGAAATAATATCAGCCTACGGTTTTCACGCTCGAACACACACTTTATTCATAAGACTTTGTCTAAAAGAAAAACTCTTGCTGCTCAGACAACAACCCGCTCACGCTGAAAACCTTTTTTTATTAAAAAGAAAACTCTCATGTTTAACAGAAACATAAAGAATTGAGAAAAAATGTTTCAAAGTACGTTAGTCTGTACCGCATTGAACTGTGTATCCCTCTTTACTATGATGTCTAATATCAAAGAAAGCCATGTTTAAGGGCATAAGTCGAGTTTCGTTTCTAAAAAACACGATTGCAGTATTTTGAACTCTATTTCGTAGTGGAATGGTTGACAGTAATACTTTAAGTCAGCATATGTTGGCGCTTGTACAGAAAGGAGGGGAAATGGGACGTGTGATATGTAGATCCTAAGGTCTTTTGACGGTTACAGATATTATTGCGGCGGTTCGACATTGTGCTGTAATGGAGCGCATCGATTTGTCATTTCTCTCCTCTATTTGTAGTAACGCCGTAGGCTGCTTTGTAGATTATGTGCTTACGACGGCAACTCAATAAAAGATATGTCAAAATATTTTGGGACTACTTGGAAAGGTTTGAGTATTGCAAAACATTATTGAAGCGATATGGTTTTTATCTTTTTTTGTCATAGGTGGTAAACGAGCAAACGGATCACCTGATTGTATGCGAAGTGCGCTGCCAACCTTTAAACCCCCTTTCCCTTGAAATTGGTACCCTCAATCACGCAGCGAATCACAGCACAGTGCTGCTTCACGCTGGTTTTCTGTGGTATCACTCCGGTCGAGCCGGACTATTTATGCCGAAGCGTGGCTCTCCCACGGTTATCGTATTAACAAAAACATAATGTTGTTTACCATCTTAGTGTCAGTTCAAATACACAATACAATCTTCAATATTTAAAAACGATCCTTTTAATCGAAACTGAATATTTTAAATTTTATTTTAGTAATAGTTTGAGGTACTAGTGGCCAATTGGTTATGGGATATCCACTTTATACCAATAGATGGCGCTATTCGTCGATAACAGCGCGCAAGCGTCTAATGTTTTCGGATTGCGCGTATAACCGTTGCCGCTGTCTTAGCTCTTTATAAATAGTTTAGATATAATCTGAAAGCTCGGCTTGGCTTTTAAAATAGGTAAACGAACGAAATCAACGAAAAGACGAAAACAATACGAGCAATAAACAATATTTGTGCTGGCTGTCAAACTGACACTTGTTTTTTGTCACCAAGTTATAACAAGTCAACAAGACATACTAGGTGTAATGCCGAGCGGCATTACCCTAGTATGTCTTGTTGACTTGTCTTGTCTCTTTGATACTTGGACATTTTCCAAAATATATTTTTAAATACTGAACTAAAAAAATTGAAATATTTTTTTTTATGTTAAGCTGCTGAAAATCTCTAAACGGTTTCCGAATTTTAGTACCTAAAAATGAAATATTGTCAATTGTGTGCGTAAACACAAGTGTACTCGCTATTCCCTTGTGCTCATTTTCCGATGGGGCAGCAGTGTGACAATAGAGAGGAATCGGGCGCAGGACCAATGGCTTAACGTGCTTTCAGAGGCACGGGGGTACAAGACCTCCAGACTCCGGGCTGACATAAGATTTTTTTAACAGAAAACTCATGTATAAACGTTTGTCTCGACCCGGGGATCGAACCCGGGACCCGAAAGTGCGATGCACTACCCACTGCACCAACGAGACAGTCGAATTATCATTCAATTTATATTATGCATAGCTCATAATAAAAATTGAAACAACAAAAAGATGGTCATTAAATATCATCTGCTCTTAAAAAGATCTTAAATTTTTTCAATTTATTGCTTACAATATGCTCGAGGAGAAAGAAAGGAGAAACCCTGTCCAAATATAATTACAAAAACAATATAAGGCTTTAAGGAAAGGAATCTTACCCGCCTTTGTATAATTGCGGCCATGAGATTACTCCGGGTATAATAAGGCGACGGCTTCATTCCCCTCCGTACCCATTTAAAATAACAGAAGGCACACGTACTTTCTTTATCATTACCTTACCTCCTTTTATCATAACCTTGTCTTGAACCTTATTATTACTGAACTACAAAGAAGTCAGCAACTTTGGGAGAGGTTTTAGGTATAATATGTCGGAAGAGAACATCAAAAAGTAGGTAAGGAAAATGTTTGGCTGAGTAATGAAATTATTATCTTCTTGCAATATATTTTTAAAACCCTTATATATTTCTCTTTTTAATACCAACTAATAAATTTGTAATAGCTTAAACTGACTTTTTAAATGACAAATGTTTTTATAAACTAAATGAGTACTATATTAAATTGACAGAAAAATAATATAAATATAATAATGCGCAAATTTATAACAAAATGTTTATAATTATGATAATAAATGCTGAATATTTATTTTTAAATATTTTTTTTTTATTTAAATATTTTACAACATCACATACATTGATCTGACTCCGAGATAGGTAGCTCAAGCACCTGTGTTACGGATATCAGAATCAACAGTGGGATTACAAATATATTATAATACTTTTCTTTAATACTTCTAATACATACAAACACCCAGACCAATACAAACAGACATGTTCATACACACTAATGTTTGTACTGTGCGGGGATCGAACACGCAACCCTTGGACCAAAGGCAGCGTTCACTACCACTGTTCCAAACGGCTCGTCTATTTATTATATTTATTTTTTATTTTTAAATTTAGTAGTGCATTAACATTGTGTAAATTAGATTTTATGTTGCTGTGCCCTAACAGGGTACATGTGCTGAATACCACAATACTCATAACATCTTGTAACAACCACATGTTATGCAATAAAATATTTGAATTGAATTGAATACTTATAAATTCAATAAACTAACGAAAATCTCGGTGGGTGACTCACACTTGGCGTGTTTAAAGGCAAGAAAAGAGTACCATTTATTAAACTTTGGTTGACAACCATACCTACTACATAGGTACTTCTACTTCGAACCCGTTCAAATCGGTTAGGTAAAGGTAAGAAAAACCGTATATTTTTCTATCCTGAAGCCGATCCACCATCTAAATCTTCCCCCAAATCGAAGTCTCATGGCGGAGAGCAGTCACCATCTATCATCCGGGCACCTTTTAATTCTCGGGGCATTTTTCTCCGACTCATCCCCGTGTCGTTTATCACTGGCCCCACCAGGTATTGTCTTGGGGGTAGAGCGACCTATTTAGGTGTGCTTAAAGAAATTAGTTTAGTCACAAAATTTATTAGTGGTTAATTTTTGCTTGGTATTTTGAAAACTTGCTCTTGGGATAGTTGATAGTGCCACGGCGTGCTTTGATATCCCCGTTTGGTTTATCACGGGCTAATTGAGTATTGTATTGGGGCCAGGACGACCCATTTAGGTGTGTGCCTAAAGAAATAGTTTTGGTTAATTTTGCTTGCTGTTTTAATTTCGGTTTGAAAACTTGCTCTTGGGATAGTCGATAGTGTCACGGCGTGCTTTGATATCCCCGTTTGGTTTATCACGGGCTAATTGAGTATTGTTTTGGGGCCAGGACGACCCATTTAGGTGTGTGCCTAAAGAAATAGTTTTGGTTAATTTTGCTTGCTGTTTTACTTTCGGGTTGAAAATTTGCTCTTGGGATAGTTTATAGTGCCACGGCGTGCTTTGATATCTCCGTTTGGTTTATGACGGGCTAATTGAGTATTATCTTGGGGCCAGGACGACCCATTTAGGTGTGTGCCTAAAGAAATAGTTTTGGTTAATTTTGTTGGTGTTTTACTTTCGGATTGAAAACTTGCTCTTGGAATAGTTGATAGTTTTCATATCTCCGTTTGGTTTATTAACTAACTTGGTTTGGCTAACTGTCTTGGAGCTAGGACGACCCATTTAGGTGTGTGACTAAAGGGATAGTTTTGATTAATTTTGCTTTCTGTTTCACTTGCGGATTGAAAACTTGCTCTTGGGGTACAATTATTGTCGTTGATAGTGTCTCAATTGCTTTAATATTCACGTTTGGTTTATCACAGGATGGTAAAATATCTCATTGGACCAGACTGACCCATTCAGGTGTGCTTAAAGAAATTCGATTACTCACTTAATTTACCTGTGGTTAATTTAAGGTTATTATCGTATCAGGTGACGGGTACATACCCAACATTTGTGCATGGTTATTTAATAAATAGTATAAGTGTTTGCCTAGAGATTGTAACCCCGAAATAGTTTAAAATTGATCCGGTTTAGTAGCTAAAAATTAAAATCGATTGGCATCGTTAGTGTGCCCTACCCGTCACCTTAAGTGTCAGGACTGCTTGAGTAGGTATTTGTTTAATATTCCCGCGTGGCTTAGTATGGACCCATCGAGTATTGTCTTGGGATCAGAGCAACCTATTTGGTGAGTGCTTAAATAAATTATGTAGTTTAGTGTCTAAATTTATCAGTGGTTAATTTTGCTCGGTCGGACATTATTATAATTTCTGATAATGTCTCGACTATTTGAATGTGTTGGCGACGGACCTCATTTTTATGTGTTCTTTTTTATGTATTAGAAATTGTTTGTCTTTTTATAAGATGTTCTTTTTTATAATTTTTGATTTGTCAGTGTAATTCAGAATACCGAAAAGGTTGTTTTAGTTAACGTAATATATATTTTGTGATTTTTTATTGGTGTTTCATTGCCTGCCGCCAAAGGTGAGTTCCCTTATCTCTATTGTAGACGCTAGGTAGGCGCCTCATATTTCATCCTTAACAGAATGGGTACCTAGATTAAATTAATTTATTGTATTAAATTAATTGATTGGATAGCGCGAGCTGAATGGTAGCCCGCATGGTACTGGTAACTAGACAAGCCGAGTAGCTGTCTAAGAAACAGCTCGCACTGTGTAAACCAGTATTGTTGCCAGTGATAGATATTTGTATACCTTGCCGTCTGACATTTGCAACCTTTAGTCTCTACTAAGGGTAGCAAAGGTCAGAAGGTCACCTGGTCTGGATTCTCTTCAAAAAATGAGACCAGGTGGACAGTGGTTTGTTTAGTCTTAGGTGTGAATAGTGGCATGAATTCTATTGAAGCAACAAGAGTTGTTATTTTATTTTTAAAACATAACGGAATTTTAAAACTCAAGTTATAAAATTCATTCAAATAAAATAAATGGTTTTGCTACTCGAGTTTTAAAATTTCATTCTGATAAAATAAATGGTGTTGCTAAAATTGAAATGATAAAAATACCATTTTTGCTTTAAGTGATACAAAACTATTATAATATTTTCGTATCCAACAACCAAGCTATGGAGGAAAGCCCACGTAAACGGTTAAAATTCTTTTGTTCCCCGCAATTATTCTGTATAAAATATGACCGCGACGGTGCTTTACACCCGCTACGGACAATTTTTCACTACCCCCATTCTTCCATCTTTTTTTTGTTTACAAACATGATGCGCCGTCTGAGAATGAAATTCTCCCCAAAATTAAATATGAGGCTTCAAGGGATTTCGTGGTTAAAAACAGGGAATCTTTTGAAGGTTTTGTGAAAAAACACGGTTAGCACATCCTCTGTTGTTATTTTATACGCAAAAAGATGCGAGTGGTTTTGAGAAAACAATGCATCATGAGGTTTTAAGTGTATCTTTGTTGTAGGTATATTACGCGCAAGATTCTCAATAAAAACAGCACGATTAAGAATAAGAAATAATTTATTGACCACAACACATTACTTACAAATCTAAATAAGGACAAAACATTATAAGTTGCGGCCAACAAGGTTCAGCTTCAGCATGTGCTACAACAACCGCTAAGCAGCCGCTGCAGCGCTGAATTTCAGGCTGTACCTTCGAGCGACGACTCATAGTAAAACATACAACATAAAAAAAACTGACAATTAATATTAATAGAAAACGGAACGATACAATACGATTAATAATACGTGCCTTTAATTTCTAAAAGAGAATAATGAAAATCAAAATATCTTTATGAAATTTAAGTCCTTCAGAACATTTATGAATGTCAAATATTATGTAATCCACCGCTGATTCGGAATGTCAATTTCTACCGAGAAGAATCACCAAGAAACTCAGTAGTTACTCTTTTCAAATAATATTGAAATCAAATGAGGTTTCTATCCTAATGTTTTATTTTTTTATTTTATTTTATTTTATCAATTCAAAGAAACATACAGCTTTTATATTCCTTACAATAGTTTTGGACTTAAATATTTCATTAGCCAAAACAGTTTCCAACGTTAATTATTAACATGCATTGCGAAGACCATACTTAGGTATAAAACAAAAACAAAACATTGCAGTATCTTCACGATATAGAAAAGAACAATTCCGGTAGTATTATGGACTTATTGAAATTCTAACATAAAAGTAACAATTAGTAGGTATTATGGACAAATTATGGACTTATCAAATTCTTCCATAAAAGTAACAAATAAACGCTAGAACTTGAAGATTACTTCCTCAGAAATAGAAAAAAATCTTACATCTCGTACTTTGCCTTGATTCTGTACTACGTACGGAGTAGAACAGAATAATATTTCAGACAACAGAGAGACAATACTTAAGGTAACGGGTAGGGCACATTAGCGATGGCAATCGATTTTAATTTTTAGCTACTAAACGCGTACAAAAACGGACCCAACATTTGTGCATGGTTGTTTGCCGATTTACGAAAAATTGATTACCGCCAAAAGTACTTTACCTAAACCTAAGCCATTGGCATGAATACATTTTTCGCGTACGCGTTGGACCCAACATTTTTTTGCATGGTTATTTAATAAATAGTATAAGTGTTTGCCGAGAGGTTGTAATCCCGAAATTGTTTAAAATAGATCCGGTTTAGTAGCAAAAAATTAAAATCGATTGGCGTCTCTAGTGTGCTTTAAGGGCCGTACCCGTCACTTTAAGGGCTCTTTTACTAATCAGTGTGCAATGGCGCGGCCAACATATTTTATTGAAATTAGTACAAAAAATGAAAACTTGTTCAAGACATTTGACACCAGTGGAGTCACAACTGCGTTGCCAACCTTTAAACACCCCTTGCCCCCGGATTGGGCCTTCGGTACCCTTACTCACGCAACGAAACATAGCAAAGTGCTGCTTGCCCAATCCGGGGGATATGGGGGCTTAAAGGTTGGCGGCGCACTTGTGACTCCACTGGTGTTGCGGGTGTCCATGGGCGGCGGCAATTGCTTACCATCAGGTGATCCGTCTGTTCGTCTGCCTACCTATTACATAAAAAAAGACAATAAAAATAATGAAAATCTCATCATCATCATCATCATTTCAGCCAATAGACGTCCACTGCTGGACATAGGCCTCCCCCAATGTTCTCCACACAGATCGGTCCTGTGCCGCCCGCATCCAATGGATTCCCGCGATCTTCACCAGATCTAAAAAATCTATGGAAACACAAATACCTTACTATTTATGCCTCTGGCGAACAAGGCTTAGGCTTAATGAGCTATACCAGCAAAAACTGTAGCTGGCCTACTAGTACTTTCGAAGACGATCAAGTCCCAGGATGAAAGATTTAATACAGTTCTATCGAGCTTATCGCCGGCCGTTTCAATCAGAATCGAGAATGAACTCATTAGCCGGGAAGGAAGATGGCTCGTACGTAGTAGTGTTGTACAAGTCATATCGATAAAAAGTATAATATAATTAAATTGAAAATTTCAAAAACCCCCGACACAACTAAAGCTCTTTCATTTGATACCTATATTGAGGCAGTTGGAACAACAAATAGGTTATTCGTCATTTTCTGACGGGGGCCATCTTGGATTTGAAATTTTTCACTTAATATATTCTGCTATTCAAGCCCTTTTATATGATACCCATATTGTGGGAGTTTTGTTAAAACATAAAATCCAAATCTTTGTGACGGCGGCCATACATAGCTAAGAACACTCCCTCCATATTCGGCTTTCAAACAAAAAAAACAAAATCAAAATCAGTTCATTTGTTCGGGAGCTACAATGCCATAGACAGACACACATACACACACACAGACACGTCAAACTTATAACACCCCGTCCTTTTTGCGTCGGGGGTTAAAAAAGTAAAGTAAAGTATCAGCCTATAAACTGTCCTACTACAGGCCAAAGCCTCCATCATAGAAATCTACTTATGGCTACTATGATGGGATTAGGCTTAATCACCACGCATGCGGATTGGTGATCACAAACCCGAGCTATATTCGAAAAATTCGAAACCTACTTTTAGCTCCACCCGGAAATCGAACCCAGGATCCGAGATCACGGTCCGGTACTTAAACCACTAGACATAAAAGGTATCTAAAATATCGATATATTAGACATATCGATAAAAGGTCATAACATTAACCAGTAACCCCAAATATAAATGTTATATTTCTCATATCGTGTGATTTATGAAATGTGCTCTTCAGGTGTTATTTTTCTGTTAATTATCTACTAAATACTAATTGCTACTCTATCTATACATCGTTATTGTTTTATCGTTTACATTCTGAAAATGTCATAATGATCAACAAAATAAGCGAAAAAAAATCAATTGTTCCATACATTATCCCTGGGTGGAAATTCAATTTTGATTGTGATGTAAACGATATAAAAATAACTGTGTGTATATAAACAGTAAATATATACATAAATGTGAAAATAAGTTTCCTTTTTCACAGGTTTCCACCCCCAGACCCTCAGGGAAGAGAAGAACTGAATTTTGTAAACAGCACAAAATAATTGTTCTTTTATATATGTACTAGTGGCCCGCCCTCGCTTCGCTTTGATAATTTTATTTTAAAACAAAACATTGAGAAAATTTATTTTTCTATACAAACTTGATTTGCAACTAACCAATTCTGAGATTATAGGAAAGTAGGTAGGTATTAAACGGAGACTAAAAATACTGAAATGCCTTTAATTCATTTTGCATTTATTTTCATGACTGATGAGCACTAAATATGGCGAATCATCCATACGACGTTTGAACCCCATTTCACATCAAAATTTCAAATAATTTATATAAAAAGACCAATATAATTCTTCATGACCCTAGTTTTAAAAATAACTAAACTTCCATACGTTGTTTTAACCCCCGTTCACTCTTAGGGGGTTGAATATAAAATATACTGAAAGTACTGATATTAATTTTGTATTAACAGTGCAAATACTAATTTTCACGACTCTAGCATTTAATATAACGAATCTTCCATACGAGGCTTCAACCCCCATTTTACCCCTTTCGGGGTTGAAGAAAAAAAAATGCCCAAATCACATTTCTTAAATTTGTATGATAAGCCCAAATACCAATTTTCATGAATCTTACTTTGAAAATAACGAATCTTCCATACAATGTTTCTACCCCCATTTTACCCTTTTAGGGGCCGAATTAAAAGAACTGAAACAAGTAAATTTTATTTTTTTAATAATAAATATAATCCGAATTTTCAGAACTCTAACATCAAAAATGATCGACTTTCATACTAACCTTAACCCCCCCATTTCACCCCTTTAGGGGTTGAAGTTTAGAAAACCGCCTCTTAGTGCGCGCATACATAATAAAAACTACCCATGTTCCAATTCCCATAATTTTGGGTCCAGTAGTTTCGGCTGTGCGGTAATAGATCAGTCAGTCAATCACTCAGTCACCCGACGAGGCGTTACCTCTTTATTAATAGTATAGATAGTAGCTGTAAACAGGTTTTATTGTTACATGACAGCCAGTACTGATTTGCCCCTACCAGGAAAAAATTATGAGTGATAAATTACTTGAAAATTTATTAATTACACGCGTCAAATTAGGAACCGGTTAAATTTTTTTTTTTCGTCAATTTATAAACAAATCACTGTTTATCTGACACGAGAATTACCACCGCATTCTCTACTCACAGATCCATTTACTCTGTTTTAAAACATAACGTTATATACCAATATTTTACGCAGCTGCTTATATTATAAATGAACTCGAGTTTCATTAGCGTCAGATGATGAGATGAATAATGAACGCAATTTGAGTCCCTGCCGAGCCGGGAGACAAACTTTTTAATCATTTCATAAGAAAAATACTCGCAAAAAGTATTTGGATTTCAGTTCAACCTGATTAGTACGCTGACTTGATAGTAGAATACTGATATTTTTATCTTTTAAATAACCTAATATTAACTTATATTCGATTATTGTAAACTATTGGTTGTACAATATGTACGAACACACACATTTGCAACTATTTATACAAATTGGTTAATAACATACCACAACTCCAGGTCCTTTTGCTGGTAGTTACTATTTTAAACCGACTTCAAAAAAATGGAGATTCTCAATTCGACATATATATATTTTTTTAGTGCTCGCGCTGTGTTTCGCAAGAGAACCTCGGGCCCTATCTAAAAGGTCGGCAGAGCTTTGATTGCGAAATTCATCAAGTACTATATCTCAAATTAGATTTCAAAGAAAAAATCACAAAGCCAGACACGTGATACAAACTCTAATGGCTGTTTCATAAGCTCAAGTTGTTCAAGCTTAAGTGTGCGTCAGCGAAACTTAACCAGTCATTTCACACATTGGCGACACGACACGACATGTCTGGCGTTTGACACAATTGACTTGTCACAACAGAGAGGAGTGATAAATGACGTGTACACTCGTCAAGCGACATGTTAAAATCGTGTAAGAGGGTGTGCACAGATCGATGTAGAGGGTGTACACGGATTTTGAGAGGCTTGTTTTGTTTACTATGAACATATTAAATAAAAAGATATCATAATAAGGTATTGTTCGAAATTTTCACGTGTAAATACTGGTATTGAGTGATAGTTGGCAGACAAGCTGACAAATTACCTAATGGTAAGCGATTGCCACGCCCATGGACAATCGCAACACTTATGTGAAGACATCATCAGTGTGCTGCCAACCCTAATACCACACTTTGCCCATAATTGGGCCATCAGTACCCTCACTCACTCATCGATACATATGACCGGATGGCGCAATTGGTAGTGACCCTGCCTCTTACGCCAGGTCGTAGGTTCGATACCCACCCTGGACAAACATTCGTGCGATGAACACTTGTGTTTGTTCGGTGTCTGGGTGTAATATATGTATTTAAGTATATATTTGTGTTCCTCTGTTGTCTGATATCTGTAACACAAGTGCTTAAGCTACTTAGTACGGAATCAGGTCAACCAAATCGTGGGTTTCCTACGGTCAAAATCGATTGGTCAATTATGATGAAATGTATCTTTTCTTCTTAGACTAACTGTCGCACTCAGAGACGTCAATTAAGCTAAATTTTCACTTACTTAATTATGGAAAGTCTTTATGCGTATTGAAATAAGTGTCAATATTTTTTCTTAAGTACCAATTAAAGTTAATTTGACGTCTCTGAGTGCGGCAGTAAGTAAGTTAGGATCCATTAAGAGGCAGGCTCAATAGTAAATGGCATTATGATTTGCACTAATGCTTTCAAAATTAAGAAACTGTGGCGAAGACCAGTTTACAATCGCACGACTTAACGACGTGGTAAACTCCACCCATACTATCTGGAACCAATCCCTTCCAGAACGATTCGTTTCCAGCGATCATTTTTCTCACGCTCGTGCAAACTCAGGAATAAGCTTCCAGCTACGGTGTCCCTGATCGCCACGACCTGTGTTTTTTCAAACAATTTTTGAAAAGAGTTCTTCTCTCACGGTAGGCAGCGGCATGACTGTGCTCCGGCATTGTTGATGTCTATGAGCGGCGGTTACCATTTACCATCAGATAGGCCGCATGCTCGTCTGCCTATTTTTTGCAATAAAAAAAGAGGAATAGGGATCATTGGAGGAAGTTAGGGGAATCTTAATATCGGCTAGCAAAAAAAGTCTTTACTTTCTTTATCTGATTCGCCAGTGGTCCACTGCGCCATAGTTTGTAAAAAACGGACTATTACAGACACATTACATACTTAATTTTAACTAAGATTTTTAACATTATTATTTATTTTCTCATGCGTCTGCTTGGCTACCACCTAACACATATTAAATGATAATCAATGATCAGCGCATTGAATAGACAATGCTATGACAATGAGTGACGAATGGCGTGTGAAGCGTAACAGGTCTTCACACTGTATAGTGTAATCAAACTGTATAGTTTGATTTGATCGTCTCAATTGTATGTCATATTACACAACAACATATAACACACCACTGTGTCGCTGTAATTGATGTTATAGTATATAAATATCTTGTGCACTAGACATTGAGAAAAAGCCTCAATTATACTGCGACACAGATTTTTCTTTTACCCTTTTTTTACATTATGGCAGACGGCTCACCTGATGGTAAGTGATTAAGAAGTAAGTAAGACCGCCGCCCATGGACGTCTGCGACACACAGGGGGTCACACATGCGATGCCGGCTCTTAAGGAAGGAATAAGCTCTTTTCTTGAAGATCACCAGGTTGCTTCTATTCTGTTTTCTAATCCTAAATCCTAAAGCATATATAATTACTCATTATAATATGGTTGAGTGAAATGATGGCTGACACATACGTCATACTTGTGAACAGGTGCCACCTTTGGGGACTGGTCCGCTTCGGTTTACCTCATATTTAGCTTTTAATTTGCTTCATTCTATTTTGTGTTGCATTAGACTGTATGACTTGGTATGAGGATAATAAACCATTGTAAAAAAGTTGGCGATTAAAAAGAGTAACTGGCGAGTTTCTTGCCGGATCTTCTCGACCAGAAACAACTTTCCGAGCCGGTGGTAGAATCGCATTATGTTTATTTATTTCTTTAGTATATTTTATGTATCAACATATATATGTATTAACATGTAAATTATACATAAGTACTTATAAATAGTTTTAAGTCATTCAAATGTATGACGATTTGTAAGTGCTGTGTACAAGCCTATGCAAATAAGAATTATTTGAATTGAATTGAAAATTATTGTTACCTAATCATCTCGAGATGTATTTTCATAACAGTTGTTGGGTAACAGATCAAAGATTAATTATTAAAACCTTCTTTTAAAAACATTCTGATTGCGGAATTTTGTGTAATAAACGTTGTGCTAAACCGACATTTTGCTTTTGACAATGAGAAAGGATTCATAAATGTTTGTTAAACCTTTATTAACTATAATGGTTTTAAAAAGCAGTTTTCATAATTCATTCGAAAGTATAGTTTTTATATGTAATAGGTGGCAGACGAGCAGACAGATAACCTGATGGTAAACGATTGCCGCCGCATGGTTGTCCATGGGTACACCCGCGACACCAGTGGAGTCAAAAGTGCGCTGCCCACCTTTAAACCCCCCTTACCCTCGGATTGGGTCTCCGGTACCCTCACGCAGCGAATCACAGCACAGTGCTGCTTCACGCCGGTTTTCTGTGTAAGCCGGTATCACTCCGGTCTAGTCGGCCTATTCATGCCGAAGCGTGGCTTTTGCACGCTCAAAATTCTATGAATATATTTTTTTTCAAACGTCAAAACCGCTCTATGTATATTACCGTTTTACCTAACAAAGATTTATTCAACATTTATGAATGAAGCCCCATTTATATATCTATACACAGTCAATTAATTCCACTTTATGGATTATTCGAATTAGACTTTTATTGCAAATAATGTAACTCACTTTGATTCTAGCATCGGTCAAGTTATAGGCATTAATTTTTACTGTAAAATTTAATTAACTTTAAATACTTTTTTTTGGATCCTCCGGCTGTGACCTTCGTAATGAACTCTTAAAAAAGGTTGTATAACACAAGAAACTTCCTACCTCGTACGACAAAACTATGGAATGAACTATCGCCTGTGGTATTTCCGGACCAATACGACCTGCAAACCTTCAGAAAAGAGCGTATTCCTTTTTAAAAGGTCGGCAGCGCACTTGTGACTCCTCTAGTGTTGCAGGTGTCCATGGTCAGCGGTAATCGCTAACCATCAAGTGATTCGTCTGCTCGTCTGCCGCCTATTTCATAAAAAAAAATGTGGTAGAAATCCCATCCATAAATATTCTAATAATTTTCTTTCATCAGCTAAAAGAGGAGTGCTAAAATAACATCTTTAGTAGAATACGAAATAATAGAATAAAAATAAGGAAATCTTGCGGCTATACATAGCTTATTCATCTACTTTAAAGTTGAACATTCAACCCACCCACTCTCCCAAATATTTTTCCTAAACAAAATTTTCCAATGTCAGATTATTTTCGTTAACAGTAAGTGATCGGATGTCCAACAGGAAATAGAATTTTTGAGTGGACATTATCGGCTACGGTCGAAATCTAGTGCTTCAGACCTGGCTCCGATTTTCTCAAAGATAACATCGTTCCAGAATCGCTGGCTTTCCGAATGAACAGATGCGGTAAGCTCAAATTGAACTCGCTGTGGCATGTCCCAGTTTTCTACAGTTTCTGGTTTCCAAAGGAAGCGTAGGTATAGTAAGTGGCCGTTTGACTGTGGGAGCGCCACGCTTTCGCATGAATGGGCGGGCTCGACCTTAGTGATACCAAGGCCTCACATAAAGATGGTGTGAAGCAGCATTGTGCTGTGTTTCGCTGCGTGAGTGAGGGTACCGGAGGCCCAATGTGACTCCACTGGTGTCAAAATGATGTAAAATCATAGATCCGGGACGAGACGTTTTTTTGTATGAGAAAGGGAGGCAAACGAGCAAGCAGATCACCTCATGGTAGGTGATCCCCATCGCCCATGGACATCAGCCACACCCAGTGGCATCTTTACCAGGGGCATCTTTATATTTTTTTGTACAGGTGGTGCGGTGCACCCGAATGCCGGAAAATAGAGGGCGCTGAGACCCCTCGCTACACACAGCCTACACACAGCCTCCTCCGCTCCTTGCGGAGCGGGCGTGAGTTCTGATCGTGTTCTCCTCATCTTACCGTGTGATTCTCTACTAGGAATTGACGCAACTGCGTCCAATGCTGTCGGTTCGAAGCTAGGGTACGTTTGAATCATGATACAGGATATGTGTGATAATTACAATGAAGCGACTGCCTATTGTTAGTCGAACATGTTGAAATTATTCCATTAAGTTCGCGCATTTTTTTTTGTTGGCGCACAAGAGAGGCCAGGTTATTGATTTCGCCCGGGCACTTCTTGGGCTAAAGCCGTCCCTGGCTACACCAGAAGGATTGGAGATGCGTTATAGACTTGTTAAACCCTAAGAATAAGAATCTTTATTTAACGGAAATCATCGTCATCGTCTGCCCATTTAAGTCCCCACTGCTGGGGCACGGGCCTCCTTCAATCACATGAGGGGTAATTGCCATACTCACTACGCTTGGCAGACGGGTTGGCGAGGGTTTTGATATAAATGCAGAGTTTTCCTTCTCTGGGTGCTGAGGATCATGCCAGCAGCTTTACCTTAGTCGCCTTTTACGACACCTCGGTAAGAGTGAGGGTGGCCTATTCTACTCTGCCGGGGACCACACGGCGTACGGAAATGCGGTACATAAAAATATACTTGTTTTATGTTAATTTTATCTTTCAAACGAATAATTTAATTTACCCTGGCGTTTTTTCTCAATTGTAATAACTCGTGCACTTAAACACCAAAAAAATAATAGGTCTTTGAAATTGCCATTCTTTTTCTAGATACAATAACTGCCGCACTCAGAGACGTCAATTAAGCTAAATGTTCACTTACTTAATTATGGAAAGTCTTTATGCGTAAAGAAATAAGTGTCAATATTTTTTCTTAAGTTCCAATTAAAGTTAATTTGACGTATCTGAGTGCGGCAGTAAGATTTACTCCTTTAACAAGTAAAAAGTCAACATACTATAATTTAATTTTCATTTAAGACTATGTTTAAGGTTTATATTAATACATTAAATAAAGATCAGAAAATATTGTAATTGTGATGCAAAAAAATCTTGAAAATGTCCCTTTTTTCACTTGGCAGAAATGACGTTTTAATCAATAAGTTGTCCATTAAAGCACTGGTAATTATGAGTCACTTTACAAATTAAAAAAAAAGTTAGTATGGACAATACAACTTCTAAGAAAATTGCCATACATAACAGCAATTTCATAGGTCAAAGACCTGTTATTATTGAGATTGGGTTCGCGAAGCCGAATATATCGGAGGATGTATTATTATCATTTTATGAAAGAACGTGAATTTCTAATAACTACGAGTACATACTTACAATGCCAATAGAACGTTTACGATCTAGAACACGACCATATTTATGAATATGGATGTATAGGGACTAAGCTGGCAACCATTCAGCGAGGATTCACCCAAAAAATCGTCAAATCTGACAGGAACGTTTCCCTACACTCGGCGCTTCTGCTCTCGAAGCTGCTCCCGCTAGAGCTGAGGATCCGGGAAGCTGCCCCTTACAACTTCAAAAAAGGGCACTCGGAGCAGATTGTTGGCGATGGGGAGGTTGAGTGGCCCACGGATTACGTGAAGGTCACTGAGATCTCGTTCGACCTGATTACGGACGGTGCATAGCTTCTCCAGCAGGAGCCTAGTAGCCTAAAAATGCACACGGACGGCTCCAAAATTAAAGGAAAGATGGGCGCTACGCTATCCTTATGGGATGGCGAAGTAGAAACCAAAACCAAAATGTTCCTGCTGGAGAAGTACTGCACTGTTTATCAGACGGAGATGCTGGCTCTGGAGAGAGCCACTAATATGGCTGTAGGGTACGCGGGTCGCGCGGTCGACGTATACTCCGACTCAAGATCGGCTCTTGATAGCGTTACGCGGGGCCACTCACTTCATCCCCTTGCAGTCCGGGTGCTCCGATGTGGAGAGAATTTGCCACAATGAAGGCAGATTGTCTCTACAGTACACTGGATAAAAGCGCACGCTGGGCTGAAAGGTAATAAACAGGCTGATGAACTAGTCAAAGGGTCCTGACGGGCCTCGATGGCTGCTCCGCATATTTAAATCGTTTTAAATGTAAGGAGAATTCATCGTGCCCCCGCTACCCAGAGGAGATTGAGGATGTCCAGCACGTAATTCTGCACTGTCCTAGATTTAGCGCTCTAAGATTTCAACTGGAAAAATAAATCAACGCTAAACTAAAATTAGAAAATCTAAACGAAATTATAACTTGCAAGAAAAATAGTAAATTTTTGATAGAATATTTAGAAAACATTTATAACATTCGCGTAAAAGAGAATAAAAGTGAACCTTAGAGTATAATCATTAAAAACATTAATTAGGTAAAATGACAACAGAATAATAAAGTCTTCGAAATTATATCGAAGGGCCAGATTAAATAAAAAAAATATAGAAAAATCCAAAAAAATTAAAGTAACTAATAATAAGCCAAATAAAGAGAATAGAAAGTAGGATCTTGTAGCAGAGTCGCCAAAATGCTGGCAACCTTATCTCCGCTGCACAATTATTATGGAAATTAGGTGAACAGCTCTCGGGTCTCCCATTACTTGAGCAAAACGCTTAGTTCGATGGAAGATAACATCTTGATGACGTTTCACTTCAGCATTCATCACCGCATTTATCACCGCAGTTCTAAGAAACTGCTAGATCTACTTCTTACATCGAACGACACGCAAACGGTTGTCATTCCATCCTCATCATCTTGATGAAAGATGGTCTAGTACTGTGCCTTTCTTTTTTTTTATATATTAAATGGGTTTGACCTCATGACTTGATGACTTGACCTCATTTCACCTGATGGAAAGTGACAATAAGGTCTAAGATGTAGCGTGCTTACCCAGAAGAAGCCTATTCACTCTCGACTTAAAGACACCCAAATTGTAGCTCTCTGGGAATACAGAAGCCGGCAAGTTGTTCTATTCCTTAGCAGTTCGTACCAAGAAAGAGGAAGCGAAACGCTTAGTACGAGCTGTTGGAACTTGCACAGTGTAAGGGTGGATATCTGTCGTCTTTCGTAATGTCCGGTGGTAGAAAGGAGAAGGTGGTATCAGGTCGTGAAGCTCATTCACGTGGTGGAACGTTCTACCACGTACATTGGTTTTGTGGAACCGTTTGGCTGCAGTCAGTATTTTCCCCTATGATTTAAAGACCGTAAAAAAGAGCGTTCTTTTTTTCTATTCTATGAGGCCGGCGACACATCAGCGACCCTCTGATCTTGCTGATGTTTATGGGTGGCGGTGATTACTTACCATTAGGTGACCCACCTACTCGTTTGGCGCCAAACAACATAAACCTCAAATTGGCATTTTCCTGTCTATTCAGCGCCATCAAAATATGACTTCTAACTGGCTAGATTTGCAAATAGATACGTCAATCGGAATTATTAAATAAATCCATCAAATTATCCAATCAACGATATGCATTGCTAAAACCTCGCTGCTTTTAAATTAATTAAAAATACGGTCATGTTGGAACAAAAACGCCAGCTCACGTGATTGACGCCCGCGCAGGGGGGTGGGGGGTTTTGATTAATTCGTTTAATTAAAAGTAGGGGTGATTGCTATGTGTGTATTTAGACTCACTCGCCCACTGCCTACCCTCGCGCAAAATATTCGACGATCAGCTACGGCAACCTTGTGTTTTCGTTCAACGAGATGTTAGTAATATTTCTTGATAGAATATACAATTAATAAAAGATAGTTTTTTTTTATTCAATTTAAGTCCATACAGAACACTGAATATCAAAATAGGTACATATATTCATCATCATCATCACCAGTCCGGTAGTATCAGTCAACCGCTGAGTATGGGCTTCCTTTCATTTACGTCAATGTACCCGGTCTTGAGCCGCTCGGATCCATGTAGTCCCCACGATTTTGGTGATGTCATCGACCCACTGGACGACCCGGATTTCGTCGGAGTTTCGACGTGCATGTTATCATCTACTCATTAATTTGATTGAGGGTAGGAACAAAATTAAGGTATAATTTTATGCAGTAAAAAGGTTTTTTCTTCGCGACAGATGGCAGACGACCATTATAGATGCTTGAGACCGTACGAAGTGGAGGAGTCGAAGCAGGAAAGCGGCTCCAGATTGACTTGATGTGAGCTTGGAATGCAATCGGGATAAAACGTTAAGATTTAAAACTTTCGCATTGCATTATACAAATACTTATTTAATGTACACGGGATAAAACGCGGTTATTTTTGTATATATGTAAGTACATCCTCGTAGTAGCATATACTCACAGCTTGAAATTTTGACCGCGTTACAACGGTCGTGGTCACAAGCGGACTGGAGGTGCACGGCGTCGTCTGCTAACTCGGATACCGTGAGTGTAGTGTGTCAAAGTGACCTCACTGACATTTTATTTAGTGGCAGTGTAAATAACGAAAAATCTTGTGACTCGACTGGTGTCACGGGTATCTATGGGCGGCGGCAATTGCTTACCATCAGGCGATCCATCTGCTCGTCTGCTGAATATCACATAAAAAAATGAGAGAGTATCCGAAGATTCACGAGCCGGGCGTAGCAGACGACACCGTGCACCTCCAGTCAGCTTGTGACCACGACTGTTGTAACGCGGTCGAAACGTCAAGCACACATTTACATATACCTACATTAATTATTTGTAAAACGCTAAGATGTTATATTCAAGCGATCAATCTTCATTATCATCAGCCCATTTCAGTCCCTACTGCTGGGGCACGGGCCTCCCTCAATCACATGAGGGGTAATTGCCATACTCACCACGCTTGGCAGACGGGTTGGCGAGGGTTTTGATATAAATGAAGAGTTTTCCTTCTCTGGGTGCTGATGATCATGCCAGCAGCTTTACCTTAGTCGCTTTTTACGACACCTCGGTAAGAGTGAGGGTACCCTATTCTACTCTGCCGGGGACCACACGGCCAATCTAATGAGAGCATTTGTTCCAATTTTTTTATTGGTGATAGGCTTGCTCTTGGCTTCACCCTGAACCTAGACTTGAAAAGAAGCCTACGATGGAGCTATCGTCAGCCCATTTAAGTCCCCACTGCTGGGGCACGGGCCTAACTCAATCTCATGAGGGGTAATTGCCATACTCACCACGCTTGACAGACGGGTTGGCGAGGGTTTTTTTTATTTTACAACATCACATACATTGATCTGACTCCGATATAGGTAGCTCAAGCACCTGTGTTACGAATATCAGAATCAACAGTGGTATCACAACTAGATACATATAATACTTTTCTTTTGTAAATACATACTTATAATAACAGATGAAACACCCAGACCAATGCAAACAGACATGTTCATGCACACAAATGTTTGTACTGTGCGGGGATCGAATCCGCAACCCTTGGACTAAAGGCAGCGTTCACTAACACTGTTCCAAACGGGTCATCAAACGACCCGGTGAACGGTGAGACTATGGTTCAGAATTTGGGGAGCCTGGTAATTACAATGAGCCTATTTACTGAAGCATCAGCGGTACCGGCGTGAAGGAGCACTGTGTCGTGTTTCGCTGTGTGAGTGAGGTAACCGGAGTCCCAATCCGGGGAAAGGGGGGTTTTAAGGTTGGCAGCGCACTTGTCACTCTACTGGGGTCGCGGGTGTTCATGGGCTCAGGTGATCTGTGTACTCGTCTGTCACCTATGAAACAAAAGGAAAATAGCATTTTTTGAGAATTAGTTCCAATTTTGAGCATTGATTCCAAAATTTTCCGAAACAGACTGGTCGCCCTGTAAGAGTAATTAATGGTGACAACTATAAATTCAAAGATGAACGTTCGGGTTGCCGGTAAAATATTGCGGGATTATCTGCCTTTCGAGTTGTAAGACGAATGAGTTGCGAATATTTTGCGAATAATTCTGCAATAATAGCTCTGTAGATGTCCACTGCTGGACATAGGCCTCCCCCAATGTTCTCCGCACAGATCATTCCTGTGCCGCCCGCATCCAATGCGATTCCCGCGATCTTCACCAGATCGTCGGTGCACCTTGTGGTGGGCCTGCCACGGCCGCGACTTCCTGTACGGCTGTCTGTTCTCCTCGCTATGTGCCCTGCCCATTGCCACTTAGAGATGCATGCTCGGATTCAAACCACGGCTATACGGCGGGAATAGCCCTTTTGAGCATTGAGCCAAAGAGCTCATCTGACGCATGAAGAAACTGGCTTCATATTATTACGTAAAAGTTTAAAACCCTACACATGGTACACCTACATTGTTTTGTTTAAGAACGCGCCTTCCATTTGGAGGATCGTGGTTTGAATCCGAGCATGCATATCTGGATATTTCAAATCTATGTGTGTATTTCTACCATCAGCTTGGCGGTGAGGGAGCACCGTGAGGAAACCATGATGCAATTGGTCTGGTCCCCTGTTAAAGGGTGTAATGAACTATAGCCTAGGGTGTACCGATTCGACCTGCAAACCATCAAGAAAAGAGCATACTCCCTTTTAAATAGGCCGGCAGCGCACGGTGACTCCTTTGACGTGGCAGGTGTCCATGGGCGGCGGTAATCGCTTAGCATTAGGTAATGCGTCTGCTCGTCTACCCCCTATATCATAAAAAAGAACCTTGGACTCCAGAGCGACAGCTTTGGATGCAACCGGGAATTACACGCCATGACGAGGATGACACGGTACCTACATTGTTTCAGAAACATCCGCTCGTAATTTTAAAAACCCCTCTCATAGAATGATAATATCATTACGCGTAAAAGCACTTTCGTTTAAACCTGTCAAGGTGTGACAACAAGGGATGAAAAAGGTAAAATACACGTGACGCGGCGCTATTGGTCCAAATTTCGACGAGTGAGATCCCAAGGGTTGTTGAACCCGCACCTGACAGGATCTTTAGTAGAGTGACCAGACCTCCCGTATTTCAATTACTCTCCCGTATTTGGTGCTTCTTAAATAAAACAAAACCATAACTCGTTAATTTTATTACATACTAGTGGCACGCCCTCACTTTGTTTCGGGATACTAGTTCAACTGTATAAAAACAGATGGCGCTAGGTGTCAATTACGTCGCGCAAGCGTTTCGTGTTTTTTGAAGACGTACGAGAATAAACATTGCTGCTGTCTGTGGGATTTGCCTCTTTTTAAGGTGTGTAGATGTAGATTCAATTGCTTAATGTATGTTTTGCAAATTTTGACATGGCTAAATACTGTTCAGTGAACCTAGGAAATCAATACACACAACTTCAATACATCGACCTGACTCCAAAACTTTAAACACTTTTGTTATTAATCCACAAAAGTACCTACCACAAAATCTCCACAGCCAGTTACTTTATGCTAGGGGACACGAATTGGATGTATACGACTTAAAAATGACTGAAATCTTGTAAAGGACTTCATCTAATATCATAATCCTAGAGTAAAAAATATAAAGACAGAAATCCAGTTCTAGCTGACTGGTATTGAAGAATATTGTAACGAGTCTCTTTCGCATGCGTGCCCTATAATCTGTCTCTATGATACTGATATCATTTTACGTGCACATGTATGTGTGCGTAGCCGGTTTAGATCGTATGTATCGATGTAGGCAGCCAGCTTTGTTTCTAGAGGACACAAAGTAAGTTATATAGTAGTGTTTGTGTTTCAGAATGATCTTCATCAATAGTCTGTAGCATTCCCTTGCTGGATATATGCCTTTCCAAATTTTCACCATTCCGATCGATCTTTGGCTACTCGCATCCAGTTCCAGCCAGCCATCCATCGTGGATTGTCACTCCATTTGGCCTCAGGGTGCCCTACACTACATTTACCGAGACGTGGTCTTCACTCTAGAACTAGTTTACCCCAACGGTGGTTAGTTTTGCGGCTAATATGGCCACAGAGTACCTTTAAATTTGATATGGGAAGTCCAAACGGCCGAATCGGTTCCGAACAGGTTCCGTAAGACCATGTTCAATGAACATAACCTTGGCTTAGAGAAAAATACGTGTATTTCTAAAGACGGTTACCCGTAAATCATCAAATACCTGGGCACCTCAGCTCTCAAGAAACCTTTCCATCGGAACAGCGACCCATACGCCTGCGGGCACATTCTCACATTCAATATATTTTGGAGGGTTCCGTGGTCAGAGCAAAATACCAAAAAATCGTGGAAAAATAATTTTGCAATACGATGAGTATGGAATTCCTTTCTTACATTAAGTAAATGAGTCCCGTGTGAGCTGAACTGAACACGAGTTGAAATTTTTAAGTGTGTTATTTACTTAATAATAAATTGCAAAAAGATTGCTTTAAAAATCTTTATTTATTCTTTATTGCACGAAGTAAAAACTTCATTTGACTGACCGGACGGCGTAATTGGTAGTGACACTGCCTCTTACGCCATAGGTCGTGGGTTCAATCTCCACCCTGGACAAACATTCGTGCGGTGAACACTTGTGTTTGTTCAATGTCTGGGTATAATATATGTATTTAAGTATATATTTGTGTTCCTCTGTTGTCTGATATCTGTAACACAAGTGCTTAAGCTACTTAGTACGGAATCAGGTCAACGTTACGTATGAGATGTTGTGAGAATTGTGAAAAACCTACAATATTGATGAGACTATCAACAGCTCATATCGAATCAAGCACCTACAACTACGCTTATCATCAGATCATCGGGTGATCCGTCTGCTCGGCTGCCACCTATCACACAAAAAAGGCAGTATAAAACACCTGATTGACCTTATTTTGAAGACTGTCAAGCCCTGGGGCATCGACATTGCTCACCGGATTAGCAAGCTTAAGTGGCTGTGGGCTGGGCATCTTAGCCGCAGAACCGACAACCGATGGGGTAAACGAGTTCTAGAGTGGAGACCGCGTCTTGCCAAGCGTAATGTAGGGCGCCCTCTGGCTAGGTGGCGGGACGATCAGCGCAGGATGGCTGGCAAGAGCTGGATGCGAGAAGCCATGGATAGATCACAGTGGCGAACAATTGGAGAGGCCTACGTCCAGCAGTGGACTGCGATGGGCTGATGATGATGAATCCCTGGGGGCCTTTGAGGTAAATACCTCATTGGGCCTACGACGATAAATTCATAATCCAATCTTTGTCCGCGTCTCTTTAATACGCACTGCGCGTCTTATTATGTTTGAATAAGACAAATATATTCTCGTCTGTTAAGTTTTAGGCTCTCTCTTTTTAGCATTTAAAATAGTCTAGGGGTCTCCGACAGATTTTAAAAATAACTAGTACGGGTAACTTAAAGGCACTGGACATTATGTCGAGCCCATAGCTATATTTACACTATATTTCGGCAAACTTTAGAGGATACCTATTACAAAGTTCCGTCCTTCCTTTAGTGGATTTGACCTCCCGTGGGAGTTCAGATTGGTTATAAGTCACAACAAGGATGGACGCGGGCGTACCTACTTTGTTTGGATTTTTTCTTTAAATCAAAAACTGGAATATTCTGTTTCGGGTGAACTTATTATCTTGATGTGAAATTGAAAGCAGTTCTCTCGCATTTCTTTCATCTGATTCAAAGAATTCCTTATTGAAATTCGTTATATACTATACATATATGGATTTACATATTTATAAGCACTTACCATAAGGTGACTCGCTTGCTCGGTGGCCTCCCTTTCTCATTCATAAAAAAAATAATTAAATAGACGGAAAAAAATCCTTTGACACAAGAGAACAGCGTAAGTATTTCTTTAAAAAGAGCGGCAACGCATCAGCGACCTGTCCATCTCGGAGATGTTTATGGGTGCCGGTCATCATCATCATCATCAGCCCATTTAAGTCCCCACTGCTGGGGCACGGGCCTCCCTCAATCACATGAGGGGTAATTGCCATACTCACCACGCTTGGCAGACGGGTTGGCGAGGGTTATGAAATGCAGAGTTTTCCTTCTCTGGGTGCTAATGATCATGTCAGCAGCTTTACCTTAGGCGCCTTTTACGACACCTCGGTAAGAGTGAGGGTGGCCTATTCTACTCTGCCGGGGACCATACGGCCTTGGGTGCCGGTGATTACTTACAATTAGGTGACCCACTTGCTCATTTGTCACGTCTAGGATAAAAAGAAGAAAATAAAATAAGTTTAAAAACTAAAACCCGACTACCAAAAAAACACGCTCTAAAAAGTACGAAAAAAGGAAATCGTCTCTGCTGAAATTCTTATGCCATATCGCCATGATCGTATGCCACCTACTGTAGCAAAACAGATTGATTATAATAATAAAACAAAAAAACCGGCCAAGTGCGAGTCGGGCTCGCGCACAAAGGGTTCCGTAGCAGCAAAGTCCAAAATTACAGTTAAATCAACCTATCTCAAAAACTATAAGAGATACTTTGATCAAACCAAAAATCGTTGAAAGAGTTAATTAGCATGCATCACCTCTATTTTTTTTAGAATTTTATACCCCGTAGTTATAAAAATAGAGGGGGGGGGGACATACTTTTTACGACTTTGAGAGCTGATATCTCAAAAACCGTTCACTTTAAGAAAAATGTTTTTTAGAAAACTTTATATCATTTTAAAAGACCTTTCCATTGATACCCCACACGGGTATGTACATCGAAAAAAAAAATTTCATCCCTCAGTTACATGTATGGGGGGCCCCACCCCCAATTCTTTTTTTTACTATTTAGTGTCATATTTTTGTAGCGGTTCATACAACACATATTCCCATCAAATTTCATCACTGTAGTACTTATAGTTTCCGAGTAAATCGGCTGTGACAGACGGACAGACGGACAGACGGACAGACGGACATGACGAAACTATAAGGGTTCCGTTTTTGCCATTTTGGCTACGGAACCCTAATAAAATCAATGTGGCAAACAGAGGGTGCTGTACTCAATTTAACGTGCTGTCATGTCGCCTATAAATAGAAGACAATCAAGACGCTTCTAACGACATCTCATTTGTTCAAATATGATAACTGTTTTAGAAGTTATGAGGGAACAGAGGAACAACCATACGTACATACAGGTCAAAATCATAACCCTCATTTTTGCTTCGCCGTAATCGGGTAGAAAATGTTTTGGCTAGAACAAATCAAAACATCAAAATACCTCATCATAATGCTATTCATCAAGAAAATCTGAGCTAATGACGGTACTCAGTTGATTGACAAAGTACATAAAAAAACTCTGCGAAAAAAAACCGTCTTCAGAAACCACGAATTGAAAAGTGTAAAATAATATTTTTAACACTATACACTTCATATTTTTTTTTTCAAGCTTTTTAGTCTCTCATTTTTTGACAGCCCTCCCCTCCCTTCTCACTTCCACTCTCGCCAAATAACTAAAAAACTAACTGTGAGTATTGAAAGAGTTATCGTTTAACTCCTTACCGTTGAGGAGTTGACCTTCCATCATCAGCAGAGCCAAAAATTAATAGAACCAGGCGTAAATACTGGTGAAATTTTGAAAAAAGATACAAAAACACTACGTGTCCCTATAAAATTTGAGAGTTCCCCTAAATTTTTCCAGGATTCCATCATCAGATCCTGATAACCTGATCATGGTACCAATGCGGAACTATCTACTTTTCAACTAAAAAATAATCATCTAAATCGGTTCATAAATGGCAAAGTTATCGGTAAACAAACATAAAATACATATATATAAGTCGGTTAAAAACCGCATGTACTGATTTTTGTACCAACCATTTTCCAATACAAAGGTAAACTTATATCAGGCAGCGAGCACCGTTACTGGTGAAATCGAAGAAATGAATTCCCAGAAAATGCGCAGTAGGAAACTGCCGAGTTTCCTGTAACTGATTTCTGTCGGTGAGCCACGTATCTTTCATCTCCGCCTTTCACTAGGTAGATTCTGATAATCTGAATTTTTAATTATTCCATTGTGAATGGATAAACGAATTTCAGCTACAACGATCTTCGTCGTGATTAACCAACTTAACAAGCAGGGTATTTTTAAATTCATTCCTTTCTTCCTATCCGATACACTCCGTCATGTACTTGTAATCTAGGTAGGAGCTGTTGTGATGCGCTTCACCAGGTTCCACCACCGATGCCTGCTCGAGGTCATCCTGCTGCATTCGTTGACTGAGTCTTCAATATTAGACCTGATTTGGTCAGTTCACTGTGTGGGTGCCCTCCCGCGCGGTCTAGTTTCTTCTACTTTCCCTTGGATGACAAGGCGTTCTATGGACTGTTCGCCACGGCAAGAAACATGTCCGAAAAACATCAGGATGCGAGATTGAACTATGAAATACAAACACTGCTTGATACAGAGTTCTTGAAGTATTGAAAGAAAAAGAAAGAAAAATATTTATTCAGTGTATAACATTAAACATTTAAAATAATGACGGTACACAACAAAACACCGAAAAGGCACATACTCAGCATGTGTCGGGGTGTCGCGCCACCCCGACGCTGGTATTCTGTATGTACCCATAGAAAGAGCACTGCTATAAAAATAAATACAATAAAATAGCGTTGGTGTTATTATACATAGAATTATCATTATAATAGTGTTTTATATACGTGTGTTCATGCTTGTCTATGTGTATGTTTGTGTGTGTGTGTGTGTGTGTGTGTGTGTGTGTGTGTGTGTGTGTGTGTGTGTGTGTGTGTGTGTGTGTGTGTGTGTGTGTGTGTGTGTGTGTGTGTGTGTGTGTGTGTGTGTGTGTGTGTGTGTGTGTGTGTGTGTGTGTGTGTGTGTGTGTGTGTGTGTGTGTGTGTACGAGTGTGTGTTTGTGTGTCTGAAAAATTTAATATAAAAGCTCTCAGAGGGGCATGGAGGATGGACAGCACAGCTTTAGGTACTACTTAATTTTTTTGTAGATTTAAAATATACTTTTTGTAATTAATTAGTGTTATTGAGACGTTCGTGCGAAACTCGGTCCACGAAACTCCAAGCATTCTTTTCCAGTACCACATTTCCAGAGCGTCTATATTCTGCCTTTCCACTTCTCATGCTCATTGATTTTTTAATACGATTTTTTTTTATGTGATGGGTGACAGACGGGCATGTAACCTCGCTATTTATATTCTACGCTTATAGGTACTATGGGGAATGGGCTGAGGAATTGTTCGGATCACCTGATGGTAAGCGATTCCTGCCGCTTCATTCCGTCATCTTTCCACTCATCTCCACTCCAGTCTCATGCCTATTATTTAGATGGATTGCAATCAAAATTTTGAATCGCACAGTTGAAAACTGTGGTTTACACTGTGGAACTATTGCCTGCGGTGTTTCCGGACCGATACGACCTGCAAACCTTCAAGAAAAGAACGTACTTCTTTTTGAAAAGGCCGGCAGCGCACCTGTGACTCTTTTGACATGCAAGGTGTCCGTGGGCAGTGTTAATCGCTTACCATCAGGTGATACGTCTGCCCTCCAAATCATAAAAAATGTGGCTGTGACCCATTTTATGCAATAGAATAGAAATATCATACCGTGGATCAAGACAAACATTGCACTGCCTGTAACGTAACACTGTTTTTAACTTTTTTTTTTTATATGAGAGATGGCAGACGAGAGACGGATCACCTGACGGTAAGCAATTCCGCCGCCCATGGACACCCGCAACACCAGTGGAGTCACAAGTGCGCTACCAACCTTTTCCCCTTCCCCCCCATTGGGCCTCCGGTAACCTCACTCACACGGCGAAACACAGCGCAGGCGCTGCTTCACGCCGGTCTTTTGTGAGTGGTATCACTCCGGTCGAGCCGGCCCATTCATGCCTAAGCGTGGCCTCTCCCACATTTACTAGTAGGGCAGTTGCTGTATTGCTATACTAATTAAGACACCGATTGTAACAGTAACACTGTAATTATGCCAATAGAACGAATAGGTAAATTTACGGTTTGTGAGTGATTTTCTAAAATGTTGTATATTCTATTTTAGTTTTGTTTTAATTTGTAAAGTAACTTTTGATGCTATCACCCCATAATGAACTGTGCTTTAATGGAAACGTTTAGGAACGTGTAGAATAGTTTTTTAGCAAATAATATTTTTAATTAAAAAGCTATTATTGATACAAACGTCAATTCAGCCAAGTAAAAAAGGGTAATTTTCAAGTTTTTTTTGCATCACAAATACAATAATATCTGATCTCTATTTGACATCAACTTTAAAATATAGTCTTAAATCAAAATAAATAATATGATGACTTTTTACTTATTCAAGGAGTTACACATCTTGTTGTGTCTAAAAAAACGGCAATTTCAAAGGCAAGGCTATTATTTAGTCCGATTTATGATGATATTCTATTCCATTGTAGTGTATTCCATTCCAAAATCAGAAGGGCTTTTAAAGTACCAAGCATCCGTCTGTTGTGTGCAAGGTACCAGGAGTCCAATTCTCGTGCTCGTGATATTTATTTTCATACGACATATATCACTAAAACATAGTTTTTTTGTATGGTTTTCAGGTGATATCCGCCAATGTTTTTTTCATATCAAAATCCCGAGAATTGGGCTCCTGGAGCCCAATTCTCGTGCTCGTGATATTTATTTTCATACGACATATATCACTAAAACACAGTTTTTTTGTATGGTTTTCAGGTGATATCCGCCATGTTTTCAAAATATCAAGAGCACGAGAATTGGGCTCCTAGATATGTTCATTTTGTATGAACAGTCGAAAAAATTGCCGACTTACCAAAAGTTGTTTAGAATGAATATTGGTATAAGTTAAGGTTAAACATTAGGGGTAACATCCCTTTTGTTTAACCACTCTGGCAATTGAGTCATGGAATTCACAACTCATGTCTCCCGCAGCATTCCACCCTATTTCAACTTGACCTTCGCAAAGTATTTTTAGCAACACAGTATCAAACGGAACGAGTAATTCTAGTCGCGCGTATGCAAACTATGTCGGTGGCGAGGCCGAGAATGCGTCGCGCTGAGTATGCGCGGCGCGCGGCTTGGAGGACAAGCCAGAGCCCCAGGCCAGCTATGCCACGGGTTGCGGCAAAATGCCGTGTTGTTACTAACAAATACTTTGTGCTTTAGCTCTCGTTTCTGTTTTGAATTAACATTTTGTGCATGGTTATTTAATATATAGTATAAGTGTTTGCCGAGAGATTGTAACCCCGAAATTGTTTAAAACAGATCTGGTTTAGTAGCTAAAAATTAAAATCGATTGGCGTCACTTGAGTGCCCTACCAGCCGTGTGGTCCCCGGCAGAGTAGAATAGGCCGCCTTCACTCTTACCGAGGTGTCGTAAAAGGCGACTAAGATAAAGCTGCTGGCATGATCATCAGCACCCAGAGAAGGAAAACTCTGCATTTATATCAAAACCCTCGCCAACCCGTCTGCCAAGCGTGGTAAGTATGGCAATTACCCCTAATGTGATTGAGGGAGGCCCGTGCCCCAGCAGTGGGCACTTAAAATGGGCTGATGATGATGAGTGCCCTACCCGTCACATTAAGACGGGTAGCCCTAACTAGCGACACCAATCGATTTAAATCGTTAGGTACTAAACCGGATCTATTTTAAACAATTTTGGAGCGGGAGTCTCTAAGCAAACTTATACACGTCATCAGTTGTCACGTGATAGCTCACTCAATACACAAAGCAGTGTTAATAACGATACAAATCAACTATTCTTATTATTAGGATCACTTGGCGGCACTTTATTGTACAAATAAACGCCAAATTTGTTCATAAAAATCCACTAGAAAAGAATTTAAAACTTTTGAATTGCATTAGCCCACACGGCGAGGTTTAGTCCTAAAGCCAAAATCCCTGCGTTGACGATAGTGAACCAGGAACCCAACCTTAAAACTGAATTGGATACATTCGCGATGAAAGGCGCTAGCGCCACGCTCACATTACGTTCCGATCCTGTCAGTTGTTCTTGCTCTCAATTTTATTTATGTTACGATAGAGGGTACTCTTCGATTTTTCATACAAATCGCTTACGATACACATATCGTCAGTGAAGTTCTAACACTATGTAAGTCATTTTAAGCAACTTTTCAGGAAAGCCAAAAAACTGATCAGAGACTTACGTGCTATTTCCATTAGAATTCAATTGTTGACTTCCGTTCTGTTACCTTTTCAACATTTAAAAGGTTTATGATGACCGCAACTGAATTCGGATTGATAAAAACGATCCGTCTTATAAGTCTTTTAACGAATGGCATCAAAATGTTATAACCGCCACCAGCAAATTAGTAAAAAAAATAAAAAACCAAATTGTGACTTACGTGGTCATCTCGGAGCGTAGGTCATTTTATGACTTCCGTGCTGTTACTTTAAAGATTTTTATTGGTCGTATCTAGATTCTGATTGGGCGAAATGTCGCGTCTATCGATTCTCTAGCGAATGGCATCAAAATGTCAAAACCGCCAAAAAATTACTTACGCGGTGTTAGAACTTCACTGACGAATTATGCTAAAAATCTTTTAAAAAGTTCGTGTTGGTCCTTCGGATTCCTGTTAGAAAATAATTAAAACAGAATTTAAGCCTTATCTATACTATTTATAAAGAGGTAAATCCTACAAATACTTTGTTAAAATATTATGAAAGTGTATGCTTTTATAACAAATACCTCTTATTCTGATATTAATAATGCTTTTCACTTTAATAAGATTTTGCACAGATCTGAAAATAATTATGAAAATAAGGTGAATGCTGAAAATTTTAGTTTTCAGTCGAGAGAGAATTTTAATGTTTGCGGAAGTGGAAGTGTTGAGAGCAACGAAATGCAAACACCCTGCGTTATTACACTTGAGGACAATATAATTAGTTTTCATTTTTCAATATAAAAGTGCATAATCAAATTCCTACAATCTCATACTTTGGCCTGACTCCGTATTAATTAACTTTAGTACTTGTGTTAAGAAATCAGGCAATAGAAGAATTACTAATATTTAATACATAAGTATTAATTTTCATCCAGATTCTGATTAAACAAAAATGTAAGCCTGTTTTTTTATTATTAAATAAGTTATATGCAGGTTTGCAGTCTCAGACGGACCGCAATTGTAAAAAAAAATAGTGATCTGGTTTAGTAGCTATAAACTTAAAACATTGCCGGCGCTGATGTACCTTACCCTTCACCTTAAGTGCATACTTATTAGGTAAGTCTTTTGTTTTTCAAATGCACTAAAAACTTTCACATCTCTTTTTCCATGCTAGTAATTTTATACTCAGTACGAAATGCACATAAAAGATCTTTGAGAAAAATATTTGAAAATCGGAGTGAAAATTCGATCGGGTCCAGATCTCACCTGAAGGCGGAGAGAATACTCAATCGTTTATTGCAAAACCATAACATCTTATTATGTTGCAATTTACCGTGTGGTCCCCGGCAGAGTAAAATAGGCCACCCTCACTCTTACCGAGGTGTCGTAAAAGGTGACTAAGGTAAAGCTGCTGGCATGATCATCAGCACCCAGAGAAGGAAAACTCTGCATTTATATCTAAACCCTCGCCAAGCCGTCTTCCAAGCGTGGTGAGTATGGCAATTACTCCTCATGTTATTGAGGGAGGCGCGTGCCCCGGCAGTGGGGACTTAAATGGGCTAACGATGATGATGTAACAATAGTGATGGAATAATGTTATTGACCCTGTCGGACACGCAAACTTAGGTTTAGGAGAGAGGAAGCGCTTTTATAATAAGTTTAAGTTGAATTAAATCATTTGGAGAAACCTTTATAAGTATATAATAATAATAATAATAAATATTTCACAACATCACATACATTGATCTGACTCCGAGATAGGTAGCTCAAGCATCTGTGTTACGGATATCAGAATCAACAGTGGGATTACAAATATATACATGTAATACTTTTCTTTAGTAAATACATACTTTTAATACATAGATAACACCCAGACCAATACAAACAGTAGTGTTCATGCACACAAATGTTTGTACTGTGCGGGGATCGAACCCGCAACCCTTGCACCAGAGGCAGCGTTCACTACCACTGTTCCAAACGGGTCGTCAAAAGTATGATAATTAAATATTCATTAGTGTTATAGTAAATTTTATTGATTCGGTACATACTCCTAGGTTTTTTTTTATAGATAGATAGATAGATATTCTTTATTGCACAAAAATAAAATACAAGCATGATACAACAACAGCAACAGACGGAAAATAAATAAATATTAAAAAAATATATATCATCATCATCATCGTCAGCCCATTTAAGTCCCCACTGCTGGTGCACGGGCCTCCCTCAAACACATGAGGAGTAATTGCCATACTCACCACGCTTGGCAGACGGGTTGGCGAGGGTTTTGATATAAATGCAGAGTTTTCCTTCTCTGGGTGCTGGTGATCATGCCAGCAGCTTTACCTTAGTCACCTTTTACGACACCTCGATAAGAGTGAGGGAGGCCTATTCTACTCTGCCGGGGACCACACGGCTAACCTTTATAAGTATGATAATTAAATATTCATTAGTGTTATAGTAACTTTTATCGATTAGATACTCCTAGGTGTTTTTTTATAGATAGATATTCTTTATTGCACAAATATAAAATACAAGCATGATACAACAACAGCAACAGACAGAAAATAAATAAATATTTTAAATAAATATAATTAAATAAAAAAAAATTATAAATATTTTTTTAATTTTTTTCATTTTTTACCAGACATACAACTGGTAATTTGTTGTATATTTTTATAGAGTAACTGAAGTTGCTTGTGGAATTTAATTTAAGGCGGGAATTGGTATAGTTAATTTACTTTTTTTCTTGATGTGTATTTACATCTTCGCGTTTTGTTTGAATTTAAAATATGTCCAGAGATAATGTCTATCATTGCAATATAAAAAAAATAAACAACTTTCATTCCCTATTTTGCTTTTTACATAAATACTTTTCACACGAGTGAGTAGTGGCAGTGACACTGCTACTATGTGCAAAGTGGTGTTTAAACAGTGTTAAGCGAGTGCAACTGCCTACCCTCCAAGAGCTTTATAAATAAAGTCTGTGTGATAGGTGTGCCGATGTAAAGTGTGAAGCAGTTATCTCAAATAAGAAAGAAACTTCAGACTACAAGTCTGAGATTCGTCTTAAAAGTTATACGTAATGTATTTATTATTTAAAATTGGTACACAAACAGATTACTCTCCATTACACATCTACAAAGTTAACATTTATTTTTATCAAAACAGTAATTAAAAATTTACGTACACAACCTGCTTCGGATATATGCTTAAAAATAATGCAACATCTTTACATCTAAAACCTTATTCTTAATTTATATTTATATGCACCCTTACTCTTACCGAGGTGTCGTAAGAGGCGACTAAGGTAAAGTTGCTGGACGATCATCAGCACCCAGAGAAGAAAAACTCTGCATTTATATCAAAACCCTCGTCAACCCGTCTGCCAAGCGTGGTGAGTATGGCAATTACCCCTCATGTGATTGAGGGAGGCCCGTGCCCCAGCAGTGGGGACTTAAATGGGCTGACGATGATGATGATTTATATGCAAATATTTTGGTAGGTATTTATTTATGTAGTAGGGTCGAGGTTTGTTCTTTTGGAAATTGTATTATATATTTATTGTTACTAGCGATTGTTATGCTAACACCCTGTGTTTTGTTACTGGATCCTTATATCTTGCTACTTATGTTTTACATCTTCTCTCCACCGGATCTTAGCGTGTAATTCCCAGTTGCGTCCAAAGCTGTCGCTTTGGAGCCCGTGGTAAACTTGGACCATGATTCAGGATTGGGGAGTCTAGTAATTACAATGGAGCGACTGCCGTCTAACTTTCACAACCCTTTAACTGGGGAACCATTCTAGTGGTGGGTGTTAAAATTGTAACCATTAAATAAACATGTTAAAAAATAACTTTTAAAACAGTTATAACAAAGTCAGAAAGAATGTTGTTACTTTTAACAGTTATTATTTTCAACGAATTGGTTATTTTCCACGAATTTGTTATTTTTAACGAATGTGTTATTTTTTACCCATTTTTTTCATTTTCATCGATTTTTTTTTATTTTCATTTTTAACATTTATCGATTAACTTGTTAATCAGAAATAATATTTAATTCCAATACTAAACTAGACCAACCTAATCGTGGTTACACGTATCAGAAACTATTTGAAACGTGCAGGTTTCCTCACGACGTTTTCCCTCACCGCCGAGCTAATGGTAGAAATGCGCAGATAGATCTGAAAATTTTGGGGTGCATGCTCGGTTTCAAACCACGACCCACACGGAAGACGCGTTTTTTCTGTTATAGAGGAAGGACGCAGTGGAAATAATCCGTAATAATAGCCGCTAGAGTATCCAAATAATTAGTTGTATTTAATAAGTTACACGGTCGTCGTCAGCCCACTTAAGTCCCCACTGCTGGGGCACGGGCCTCCCTCAATCACATGAGGGGTAATTGCCATACTCACCACGCTTGGCAGACGGGTTGGCGAGGGTTTTGATATAAAGGCAGAGTTTTCCTTCTCTGGGTTCTGATGATCACGCCAGCAGCTTTACCTTAGTCGCCTTTTACGACACCTTGGTAAGAGTGAGGGTGGCCTATTCTACTCTGCCGGGGACCACATGGCACGGGGTATGTATCTTGGTCACACGGAGACAGTTAAACATGCCATATTATTATAAACAAAGTACATAAATATAAAAGACACTCATATTCAAATACAAACTTTCCAGTGTCTGATTACTAAAAACAGGTTTAACCTACAGTTTTGAACCACTGATCTCCATCGCTACAGCTTGCTACCTGATACATTCATACTAATCTCACTCTGTAAACTCGAATTATGATCGCTTGACCTTTTTACAGACCACTCGTTCCATACCTCACCTTAGTATTTAACATGCATAAAATACCAGCAGATTTAAAGGGTACCCACCACTTATTACAACAAAAGAGAATCCATTTAAGCCTCTCAAATAGAGCGAGAAAATTTTCAACAGAAAGGATTAATGGAGTTGGCCCTAATCATTATTTAGATGAGGTTCGGTTTGGACAGGGGTGGCGCTCAGTCGCCGACGGTCAAGAGTTACCACGAAGCATATTTACAGGATTAATTCGTTTGTTCTCTGGGATGTTAGTTCACTACATCGGTATCGGTAATAATTACCGACTAACTAAAAAAAAAAGGACAGAATGATGGCTGACCATGGGAGGGTCACGCTTCGGCATGAATGGGCTAACTCGACCAGAGATACCACGATTAGACAGAAACCCGGCGTGAAGCAGCACTGTGCTGCGTTTCGCTGCGTGAGTGAGGGTACTGGAGGCCCATTCCGGGGGCAAAGGGGGTTCAAAGGTTGGCAGCGCAGTTGTGACTCCAATGCAATTGCTTACCGTCAGCTGATCCGTCTGCTCGTCTGCCACCTTTCACATTAAAAAGAAATGCATCCGTTCATGCCACATATTTTAATGCTCGCTAGGTATATAATCAAAACCTAGGGGACTTATTAAAAAATGTTTCATCATCATCAGCAACCCACACTCGTCCACTGCTGGACATAGGTCTCCCCTAATACACGCCACTGCTCCCGATTTTCGGCCACTCTCATCCAGCGCACACCAGCCAGCCTTCGAATGTCATCATCGCATCTTTTCGCAGGGCGTCCTACACTAAGCTTACCGAGTCGCGGTCTCCACTCAAGGACTTTACGGCTCCAACGGCTGTCAGTTCTGCGGCTAAGATGACCAGCCCACTGCCACTTCAGTTTACTAATTCGGTGGGCTATGTCGGTGACTCTGGTTCTCTGTCGGATTACATCATTTCTGGTGCAGTCCTTCAGAGATACTCCGAGCATAGCCCTTTCCATAGCTCTTTGAGCGACTTTGAACCGGTGGACTAGTCCAGCCGTGAGTGTCCACGTCTCGGCACCGTAAGTACCAAAGTAAAAAATGTTTATTATAAGATATTATCTTTGTTAATTAACACGTTGTTATAAAGCTGTTTTTGTTTGAAATTCTTTTGTTTCAAATGTCAAAATTGATCTATAACACCATTGTAGCTAGCAAAAGTTTATTGAACGTTTATGAACAAAACCCTAGGTGTTAAGTAGGGATTTTTGTTTGTAAGTAATAGGTGCTACTCGTAGACTATTATTTTTGTATTTAACGCGAGCAATAGGCTGACGTAAAACTCAGCATTGTGGACAAACCTCAGCGGTTTATACAATGCCATTAACGTGATTGTTTGTCAAAAGTCTTTGTATGTGATAATGAATTAAAAAAAAGTGTTACCTATACCAAAAAACAATAGGCAAGTTCCCTCATGTCACCATTCATAAAAATAACTTTTAATTCTAATATTATTCCGTACAAGGGTCCAAAATATATAAACTTCAATAAATATTAATAAGAGATTTCTGTAAAAATTCAACTTAAACCCGTTATATTTTTACTTTATTTTCTTTTGATTGAAAACTCCGTCTGCCATAGTTCTACGTCACCATTATTGTAAACAACAAAACGTCAAACGCTAGTTTGAGGTTATTCGTGGTCTTTAATTTATACGCCTTGACAGTCATAACACTCCCGCGTATTGCTTACAATAACAGTGACGTCACGGCACAGATAATTAATAGATCATCGTGGCGGACGGCTTTTATGGCTGTAGGTAGCGAAAATATAATTTTAAATTTAAAATATATTAGGAAAGGTGCTTCAAAAAAATTACATACATTTTTATAGCATAAATAATCGTAATGAACCGTTCTTTCAAATAATAAAAGGCAACTAGCCTATTAGGCATAGAAGGTCAGATCTAGCCGATATTAAAGAGTTTGTTAACCTCTGTCTCTTCCGCATTTGTCTTTGTCATTGGTGTAAAGTTCTTTATTTTTTATTTGCAGCAAATGTAACAAATGATCTTATACTCGTAACATAACCTAGAGCACACACTTACGGCCGCACTCAGTGACGTCATTTAAGCTAATGTACATTAACTTTAGTATCGGTAGTCTGTATGCGTATCAAAATAAGTGTCATACATTTTTCTTATATTGCCAACTAACTTAATCAACGACTCTGAATGTGGCAGTTAACTGTATAACAGCATGTAAAGTTTACCTTGTTATTGGTGCCAAACCTAACTGAGATCACATTAAGTGCGGAAGTAGTGTGTGCGTAAATGGCGTTCTAATTATATTGTGACTATACTTTCCAACCGGGTAGAGGCGAGCCAATATACGGTGCCACTATAAAAGCCTTGTAGAATCCTGAAAGGCAAGAAATGAAAACTTAGATACAAATGAGCGGGTAATTACATGTTTTTTTCTGAGATGTACTTTATTTATTTAAAGTAATCTTACATTCTTTTTTTTTTTTTTATTGCTTATAGTAGGCAAACGAGCTTGCGGCCCATCTGATGGTAAACGGTAACCGCCGCTCATAGACATCAACAATGCCGGAGCACAGTCATGCCACTGCCTACCGTGAGAGAAGAACTCTTTTCTTCTAAAGAGTAAATAGGCATCTTTTAGGCAAAAGCGTATTATCCTAGACCTCATTGTCATTTCATATTGACCAAAAAAATAAAATGAAAACTACCAAATGCGCTTTAGATACACTATATATCATAATGTATCTATAGCGCATTTGATAGTTTTTTTTTCACAAGATTTATCTCACCGTTTTTTGCTCCATCGAGATATTTCTCTCCAACTTTTTTGGAGCTCTGGGGCATCCTTGTTACGGCTCATACCCTGATTATACGCAGACATTAAAAATGGACGCGAATTGATGGAGTCCGCCGAATATTATCAAATCGATGGATCACTGGATTCAAGAGGATTTGCTGGATGAAGGGTTCCGGTTTCCAGGTGTGTTTTGATAGGAATTCGATTTGATACGGAGAGTTGTAATCCCCTCTTAAATAAACAATCTTCTATGCGGTTGTTATTTGAGTGTTGAGGTGATTTTATTGACTTTGTAAGGTGTTATTTTACCTTCATTGTGTGTTTGATCGGTGTTTATTTGATGTTTTGATTGTATAAGGAAAGCCTGGGTTATATGGAATTATTGATTGTGAGTCGTTTTGGTTCAAATATTCCATTTGTAAACGGTTAAAGGTAACAATTTTATTTATGTAGCCATTAGTTAAGCAGGAGGTATTCTTTTTGAATTGAGTATTGATCCTTAAAGAAGACATTGCTGTGTTTCGCCGAGTATGTTAGGTTATCGGAGGCACAATCATGGAGGAAAGGGAGTTAAAATTTTGGCAGCACACTTGTGACTTCACGGTGTGGCGGGTGTCCGTGGGCGGCGGGCGCTTTCGTTTCCGCTCGAGGTTGGTAGAAGGTCGGCAGGCGGGTCACGACTTTTGACCTTCGTCACCACCACGATAAAATAAGTGATGGCTGCCTCGGTGGCGTAGTGGTTAGTGGGTTCGCGCTATAAAGCGACAGCTTCGCAATAGGTCCCCGGTTCGATCCCCAGGTCAGGCCAAAAATTTGTACCTTAGTTTTCGGTAAGAAATTCTTAGTGTCAGCCCGGAGTCTTGAAGATGGCGGTCTTGTGTCTGGTGCCTCGGAAAGCACTTTAAGCCGTTGGTCCTACGCCCAATCCCTCTCCGGTCGTGTCACGCTGATGTCCCATCGGATTATGAGGATAAGCAATAGAGAATGAACTTATGTTTGCGCACACACTTGAGCACTATAATATATCCTGCATACGTATCTGATCGTTGAGATTGGCCACCGTAGCCGTATTCGGTTGGAAGATATTATCTGCTCCTCCAGAGTCCTCGTTGAAAGTCAACTCATCTAACTACAGACAACTTAAACTAGTTGCAGAATACTCTTGACAAGTTAAATTAATTCCTCAGGTAAAAATACATGGGATCTCAGAGTTCAAATTGCTACTGAGTAACTTTGTAATGAGAATCTGTTCGCGGTGCATATCATGCTTTCTTTGTATAACTATTATTATTCTTCTATTGTGAGTTGAGAACCGTGTAATTGTGCTATGTAAATCAGCTCTAAGTTTCCACTTAAGTTTTACTTGAATTGATACAAATGTGTCCGTGAAAAATTGATTCAATTTTTGACCCGGCTCGAACGGATAGATACCACGGCGTCGCAGAAAACCAGCGTGAAGCAGCACTACTGCTTTACGCTGCTGTGCTGTGCCGTGTCTGTATGTGTGCACGCCAGCTTAGTCATGCCCAAGCGTCGCTCTCCCACGGTCATACGTCGGTTGAACATACCTATGTGTAAGATAGAAAGATAGATATACTTTATTGCACAAAAAAAAAACACAACTTTATAAATCTAGGCATTACAGAAACTTAATTGTACAATTTCGGCGGTCTTATCGCTGGAAGCGATTTCTACCAGACAACCTTCAGGCAAAGATGTCTTAGGAAATCCTATTTAAAGTTTTTTTTTATGCTAGAGGCGGACAAACGAGCAAGCGAGTCGCCTGATTGAAAGTAATCAACGCCGCACATGAGCATCCGCGAAATCAGAGAGATGGCTAATGTGTTGTCGGCCTTTTAAAAAAAGAGTACGCTCTTCTCTTGAAGGTCTTGGCTGTCGGAAAATACTCCTGCCGCAGAAACGTTCCACAGAACTGAGGTACGTGGTAGGAAGTTCCGCGAGAAACGCACAGTATTGGAACGCCATCCATCAGGATGATGGGGATGGAATGAAATCGCTTGCGAGTGGTTCGATGTAAGAATTCAGCTACAGGGAGGCAGGGAGTAAAGTAAAGTATCATCAAGTAAATTATACATACTGTCCCACTGCAGGGCCAAGGCCTCCATCATAGAAAGCAAGTCATCGCTACTATAATGGGATTAGACCCAATCACCACGCTAATCAAATGCGGATTGGTGATCACAAACCATACCTTTGCCCGGTACTTAAACCATCAGACCAACGGGGTGTTCTATCCTATTTCATCATCATCAGCCCATTGAAGTCCCCACTACTGGGGCACGGGCCTCCCTCAATCACATAAGAGGTAATTGCCATACTCACCACGCTTGGCAGACGGGTTGGCGAGGGTTTTGATATAAATGCAGAGTTTTCCTTCTCTGGGTGCTGATGACCATGCCAGCAGCTTTATCTTAGTCGCCTTTTACGACACCTCGGTAAGAGTGAGGGTGGCCTATTTTACTATGCCGGGGAGCACACGGCCACGGTTTAATGTTATCCTATTTACTCTGGAGCAGGGATGTTGCGAATATCTGCATCCGCATCCGCATATGCGAAACATCCGCATCGATTTAGGCATCCGCATCCGCATCTGCATCTGCAAAAATCGATGCGGAGCTGATGCAGATGCGAATGTGTTGCAGGTCAGGACAAGAAAGAAAGGGGCGGGACCGGCGAGTGGCGCGTGTCGCGCGCTCGTGCTAATTGACCAATAGAAATCAATTAAGATCAAGATTTTTGTAAAGATCCGCTTCCGCATCCGCATCCGCGGATGTTTGCCCCCTGGAATCCGTATCCGCATCCTCATCCGCGGATGTGAAAAAATCAGCATCTGCAACAACCCTGCTCTGGAGTTATAGACACAAGACTAAAAGGCCACACAATCCCCCTTACCCTTAGCAGGATAACGCCGTAAGTTTCCTTAGTTCCACTAATAACTTACAATGAACGTAGCTTATACCAGTCCAGGCTATTAATCAAAATATACAGCACTTCCGAGAAAATGAAGACTCTCCGTGTATTAAATGTTCCTTGAATTCGAGCTGAAATATATCTCAGGCAATTTTTCAGGCGGACCCGCGGGGCAATAAATAGGGGCCTCGCTGATAAGATTACCTCTTGAGATCTTTGTGCTGCACTAGCGTAGTTCGTAAGTGCGTAGCCCGAACCAGTTCGCTTGACAAGTTAACTCTTTTCACTCACTTTTTTCCAGGTACTCGTAGTTTAGGAGTTCATCATCTATTACTACTGCATAAAACTATACCATAAATACTATAGATAGTAGAGAAAGACCTTTCAGGGTTTGTAGTCGACAAATCACACGCACGTATCCTTGAGCATGGGTCCGTACACCCTGGACCCCCCCCCCCCCCCCGCCCCCCCCCCCCCCCCCGCCTCTTATATACGTTGGTGACTGTAAATACTATATACTATACAGGGTGGAAATAATAATGAGCCCTAGAGGGAAATTACCTTAAAGCCTTTAGGTAACACATTTTACACAAAAGGAATATAACTGCATTTTTTTTTAATAATAAGTATGGGGATTTCTTATATAAAGACTACTGACTAATGCTTCACCACAATTTCTTTTAATGGAAAATGTAAACGAGCGAGGTAGATGGGTAAAAATAGCAAGAAAACAATATAAAATAACAAGAAAATTTTATATTGTTTTCTTTTATTTACGTACCGTTTTGCACAAAACCAAATCAATGACAATACAAAAACGTCAAAATGAGAAACCAAATAAAAACAAAAATAAAATAATTATTTAAAGAGTCGGTTTGCCACAGAAAGCTTCGTCTGAATTTTATCACGCAATATATTTTTAAAATGTATATATAAAATCCGTTATTTGCTGTAAGCTTCACGCAATCATATTCTGAAATTTACTTTTAAGAGCTGTGGATTTTGAATAAATAAAAAATAAAATAAAATAAAGTGATGGAAAATTATATACCTAGATGGTACACGCTTGCCTAGAAGTTGCCTCTTCACTCTTGCTATAAATATATCCTTTTATTAATGGCTGGTACTGTGACTTGCGACACATGTATAATTCTGCCAATGTCGAAAAGAGTAAATAGGTATATCCTTATTATATCTTTCAATTTGAGTGAACGGTTTTGCACAAGGCTCTTGTCAGCAGCAGAGCAGTCCGACTGGGTCCGCTTTTAGCGCCGTTGAGAGGTCTTCTTGACTTGTTTTACTGTCTTTCATTTGCATATTCTTTGATTAGGTATGCAACGGGAAGTGCTAAGAGTAGCTACCTTCTTGACTCGAAAACAAGAATCATTAGGTTATTCTGGTACAGAGGAAGGGCACCGTGGAAGTGCCGGAATAATAGCCGCTGTTAGATTATCCAATAATTAGTTGCATTTTCATAGGTATCAGATGTATACATCAGAGATTTAAATCTCTGGTATACAGGGTATCTTGGTGATTTCATATACAGACAGTAAAACATGACATATTTTATTATGAACACAGCACATAGAAAAACACTCGTATTCATATTCAAATCAGTGTCAATAAAATTGCCAGTGTCTGATTACATACAAAAAGCAGGTTTTAATTGGTTGGCACGTGCATCCTGTTTGACTTTCATTCTTATTTTAATTTTAAATTCGACGACCCCTCAGTAATATATATTTTGTAAGTAATACTTTGCATATAAATAAAAATTAATATAAATTATACATCGTGCTTTTTGAACTATTTTGCTCCCATATCGAGGGCATTAAACTGATGATAACAAACATTTTCCCCCAATGAACATAGGGTCTAATAAAAAAAAATTGTCTTCCCATACACTTTGCACCAATCAGCTGATTACTTTTGTATGGGAAGGTGTTTTTTTTTTGAGATAAGACCGAATTTTGGTGGAGAATTGTTTGTTTTTATCAGTATAGTACCCTCGATAAGAGAGTAAGACGGTTAAAAAACTACGGCTTATAAGTGATAAGAATTTTAATAATTTATATATTTTTTGTTGTAAGGCACCAGCAGTTAAAGTCAAAAATTGTGTATTTGGATAACTTAGCAGTTACATATGAGTACCTGTGTTTGGTTTACACTCCGTCAAGTAATTCGCGACATCAGTCGTGCAACAGTTGATGTAGGTGGCATGGTTCATCCCTACCAATGTCTGACTTCCCTACCAATGTCTGACCGGAATAGCTTGGCGCTCCCGGCTATTCCCGTCGCCCCCTCAATAAGGGGGCAAGCCCGGCCTGCCATGTAGGTAGGTATCCGCCCGGGGGAGGTCGTGGTAGTCCAAGGCTTTGCCGGATACCCATAACCTTTCCCCAATTGGGCGATGAGGGAACGCCGCTGTGTTTTTTAGTCGGTATGTCTCTGGGCGCATACCTAGAGAAGAGCCCGACATAACCCCTGATGGCCCTCGCTATCTCGGGTATGCATAAGGCCAGTATTTTTCACAGCGACAAAAAAAAAAGTTGGCATGGTTCATAAGCAAATATGTCTCAAATTTGCTTATAAAAAGTACTGTAGTTGTGCATGTAATATTATAAGTATAATGGCAGAAGCTGTGGACACGTGATATTTTTGTTTGTACTAAATTTAAAAATCTGTAAAAATAAATTTACGAAATATTGCACAGTACACTGTTTGTGTTCCTTAATAAATAAATTAATTAAGGAGGTCTTTAAGTAGTAGCTACTATGTAGTGATTTTATAGTTGAACAAACAAAATTATTGTCGAGTAAGAAGCAAGCACGCCGTGTGGTCCCGGCAGAGTAGAATAGGCCACCCTCACTCTTACCGAGGTGTCGTAAAAGGCGACTAAGGTAAAGCTGCTGGCATGATCATCAGCACCCAGAGAAGGAAAACTCTGCATTTACATCAAAACCCTCGCCAACCCGTCTGCCAAGCGTGGTGAGTATGGCAATTACCCCTTATGTGATTGAGGGAGGCCCGTGCCCCAGCAGTGCGGACTTAAATGGGCTGATGATGATGATGAAAAAGCAAGTACAATTTTAAATGCTAGTATGATTGTCGAGATAATTACTCTGAAAGTGTAACCATGATACTGATTTCCCTGTCCAAGGCTTGATAAAGACAGACAGTAGTGGTTTCAGTGTAATTAAGAGATTCAAAAAACGCTGGATCATGGTACAGTCAACTCCATAAATATGTATACACTTTAGGACGTTGTCACAATATATAATATAAGAAAGTAGACCTCTACTTTCTTATAGCTAAGTATTGTGACAAGGTCCTAAAGTGTATACATATTTTTGGAGTTGACTGTACAAGCGTAACCTAGGCTTGGTTGCAAAAATTTTGGACGCATCTGAGAATGACACACTAAGTTGATGATCACAATTGGTTCAATACAAAATTGTAATTAGGTAGGTACCGGATATGTGGTTGTATGTATTTTTTTCTGAATACTCTACATTTTAAGTCGAGCACACAATATGTATCAAATTTTTTGAACATAGCTTTGCTTTTCAATCACTTTCATAATAGTATTTTTTTTCTCTTCTCAATTGAAAATCTGTAACATCATCAATATTTGAAAAGAGTCACTACTGAGTTTCTTGCTGGTGTCTTCTCAGTAGAAATCGACATTCCGAGCCAGCGGTAGATATTATGTACCTATTTTGACATTCATAAGTGTTCTGTGTGGACCTAAATTGAATAAAGAATTTTTTATCTTTTATCACCACATAAGGCAAGCGTAGTGATTTAGCCTAATCCCATCATAGTAGCTGTTTAGGATCGACGCCTAGACTAGCCTCTCTTTTATTGTTTATGTTTTATACTTTTTTACTGGTTTCGATATAATTCATCATCATCATCATCAGCCCAATTAAGTCCCCACTGCTGGGGCACGGGCCTCCCTCAATCACATGAGGGGTAGTTGCCATACTCACCACGCTTGGCAGACGGGTTGGCGAGGGTTTTGATATAAATGCAGAGTTTTCCTTCTCTGTGTGCTGATGATCATGCCAGCAACTTTACCTTAGTCACCTTTCACGACACCTCGGTAAGAGTGATGGTGGCCTATTCTACTCTGCCGGGGACCACACGGCTACGATATAATTATTGTTTTGTTATTATGATTGTATTAAGTCTTGGCTGACACCCCACCTATTCAAATATAATATATAGTTTTGTTGATAACAGGAGTTTTTATTAGCATCCCATCGCCTGCATGGTTTATATATAAACTATGCTGGCTGCATACAGTCCAATCGCCACAGTAGCGATGACTTGATTTCTATGATGGAAGCCTTCCCATTGCACCCTGCAGTGTGCGTAGACTGATATATACTTTACTTTTTTTTCAGTACTTATTCAATGCAATAATAATCTGACAGCTCGAGTGAGTAGCGCTAATAGGGTTGTGTTTATCGCTTAGTGATGTAGCCAATCGATTCAGCTACCTACATATTTGTTCACTGGTACCTACATTTATTTTCATGCAATACTCGCTCCACCAATTTCATCATAACACGCAAGTACATATTCGCAAAACGACCCTCTACAAGAAACCTACCGAGTCACCTAGTAATTCGATTTGCCGGTCCACGTGTCACTATGATAGAAATGAATTATTTATGCCGAGGTCGAGTGGAGCGGTTTCAGCTTCCTTTGTTTTCAGGCCAAATTACATGCGCAACTGTGGAGACGTGGGGAAAAAAATGTAAGTACCTGGTGGAAGATAATCTTGTTTATTTATTTTAGTAGGTAGGTATTTGTATCTTGTATTAAGATAGTAAACACTGGACAGTTATGTTTTACATTCGCAACACCAGTGTAGTTACAAGTGCGCTGGTAATCTTTTAAATAGTCCAGAACGTGCAGGTTTACTCACGGAAATCTTTTTGAGGAAACCTGTACGTTATGGATAGTTTAACCTTGATTCAGTTGGTCTGATTTCCCAGTTAAAGTCTTGCGAAGGTCAGACGGCTGTCGTATCATTGTAATCCAGACTCAACATATCCTGAATCATGACATAAACGTACCCCGGGCTCTAGAGCGACTGCTTTGGACGCAACCTTCTTCTTTTCATCTTAGCGTGTGGTAATCACAAGAGAAAACCATCGCTCTATATTACCATTGCCAAAACTTGTATTTGTCTAAAAATCAACATCAAAATCATCATCTATCATGGGGAGTGCTCTAAGGTACTGTTTGATCTACTCCCGGCAGCTGGATTCTTACATCGATCCACACGCAAGCGAATGACAATATGCCATCCCCATCATCTCTTTAGATGGCGGTCTAATGCTGTACGTTTCACGCGGAACTTTCTGCCATGTACCTCAGTTCTGTGGATCGGTTTGGCTGTAAGAGTATTCCCGACGGCTATGACTTAGGAACCTTCAAGAGAAGAGCGTACTCTTTTTTTAAAAGGCCGGAAACACATTAGCGATCTGTCAGATTTCGCGGATGTTTATGGGTGGCGTTGATTATTTTCCATCAGGTGACTCGCTTGCTCGTTTATCGCCTCTAGCATAATAAAAAAATTATATTAACTTGTCAAAAAACCCAAAGTTCGAAATAATGTTACTTTAATAATAAAGTACTCCCAAGTTAGATTGCCATCTAGATTTCATATAGGCTACCAACATAATCCGGGTCGGTAACCAAGTAATTTACCAAAACAGCCAACCCTGAACTGCCAGCAAAATCACTAGCCCGCAATAACATAGCCAAATTATTAATAATATACAAAAGGTTGTTATACAAGGGAGCACGTACGCTCCTAGGTAGTGATGTTCAAGGCTCGAAGCATCCGAGTCGTTTTGTATAAAGCTCGGCGCCGTTTACAGGGCTCGCTTTGTTTATATGTATGACGCTCAACGAGTCGGGTGTCTTGTGTTAGGCTCGAGCCCTGCTTCTATGGTTCAGCGCTTGATCGATCTCGAAACATTTGCAGAGTTGAGTCTTTTTAAGCTCGCTAGTCTATTTCTGCGCTTTTGTTTTAATGGATGATAATGAAGGGAAAAAAGTTTAATAAATAAATATTTCACAACATCACATACATTGATCTGACTCCGAGATAAGTAGCTCAAACACCTGTGTTACGGATATCAGAATCAACAGTGGGATTACAAATATATACATATAATATTTTTCTTTTGTAAATACATACTTATAATACATATCAAACACCCAGATCAATACAAACAAACATGTTCATGCACACAAATGTTTGTACTGTGCGGGGATCGAACCCACAACCCTTGTATCAGAGGCAGCGTTCACTACCACTGTTCCAATCGGGTCGTCAAGTATATGTAGAGCATATGTAAAGCACTATAGATTAAGCACTTTATGATATACTTTGCATGTAATACGGTAATCTTTGTGAGATACAAACATTAACTTAAGGTGACACATTGACGTGACTAGCGCCGCCAGCAAATTTTTTTATGCTAGAAGTGTGAAACGAGCAAGCGAGTCCCCTGATCGAAAATTATCAACGCTGCCCATAAAAATACGCGAAATCAGCGGGATCGCTAATGTGTTGCCGGCCTTTTTAAAAAAGAGTACGCTCTTCTTTTGAAGGTCCCTTTTTGTAGCCGTCGGGAAATACTCCCGCAGACAAACCGTTCCACAGAACAGATTTGTATTAATTGTGAAGTTTATGAAACATTAAAAAAAAGTAAAACGGTGAATCGAAAAAGGAAACTACTGAGATTTTTTAATGTACTTATTTAATATTATTTTCGTTAAACTTTAATTCCTATTTTTTTCTTAAGTAGCCAATATTAGCAATTTTAAAATATATGGTTACTTTTAAGTAGAAATTACGACTTTACTTTGTCTCAAAAAATCTTAATACTTTTCTATGGATTCACCGTAGTACTTTTTTTAAATGTCTCATAATCGCCACAATTAATAAAAATCTATTGGCGGTAGTTTAGTCGATGCGTCACCATGAGCTTAATTATTGAGAGCGTGCGTTCATTTAAGATTAAAGCATTTATAACGGTTCGAGCTTTTTTGAAGACTCCAGCTTTTTCAAAGCGTCGAGGTATGAATCAGAGATATCGAGGTGCTGCTCAGTTTTGGTACTCGGAGCCTACCAAGCTCATTGACTCTTGCCATCCCACCTCGAGGACTCGGAACCTACCTAGCTCTGAGTCTTGCCATCCCACTTTGAGGACTTGGAGTCTACCCGGCTCTGAGTCTTGCCATCCCTCTTCGAGGACTCGGAGCTTCCCGGCTCTGAGTTTTGCCATCCCGCCTCGGAACTCGGATCCTACCCAGCTCTGAGTCTTGCCATCCCGCCTCGAGGACTCGGAGCCTACCCAGCTCTGAGTCTTGCTATCCCGCTTCGAGGTCTCGGAGCTTCCCGGCTCTTAGTCTTGCCATCCCGCCTCGAGGACTCGGAGCCTACCCAACTGTGAGTCTTTTATTGGCCACAAACAATACCCTGATAACACAACAGAATGACGTAACAGCAATACATATTTTGTAACAAAAAAGAGAAGGATGTGACCAATCAGGTCCCAACCTCAGCATCTGCTGCTACGGTATTTTTTACAACACCCTGGCAGTGCTGGTATTTGGGTAAGACCTGTTGCTAGTGACGTCATCACGTCACCAACGCCACAAAAGATCTATAGGTAGTGTACCCAAAGTATATATAGGTAAAAAAAGACTTTTACATCAGTAGTCCTGACTGTCGGGATAATAATCTTCGCGTAGGTTATTGGTGTGACCGGCCACTAGTCGCCGGGCAGCATTAATTTTCATGAGCGTAGGTACAACATGTATGAGTTAATTAAATTAGGCCTTTGCCGACTGGATGTTACCTTGGAATGAAATTAATTGTGATAACAAGGGAAAAGCTAATGTTTGTTAGTCATAAACAACAGTGATGTTTTGAAATTAATAAGGTCACCAATCTGAGATCAAAGGTTCTTGAAAATTATGAAAGCCGACGATTTTGCTGTATTTGTATACAATTATGTTATGTAACAAACAATTTCGTTTAGTGCAGAGCCAGTAGAAATTAATGAACAACACTGTATTTTTTATAGTAAATAGAAATTCATTCATTCATTCGTAGGAATGAGTATTAAAATATTTAATAAGTTACCATAAAAGCTTGTTGATTTACCAATGCCCAAATTTAAAACACATGTTAAAAATTATTTAATGGCAAAAGACTATTATACAGTTAATGATTACTTAAATGACAAGAATTTGTGGAAATGATAAACTGTTCGCCTACACCCATGACACTGTACTTAAAAAAAAATTGGTGATTAAAAAGAGTAACTGGCGAGTTTCTTGCCGGATCTTCTCGTCAGAATCAACTTTCCGATTCCGGTGGTAGAATCACATTATATTTATTCATTTCTTAGTATATTTTTTGTATCGACATATATGTTTAATAACATGTATAATATACATAGCTATAATTTATATTTTTCATGTATGACGATTTGTAAGAGCTGTATATAAGCCTATGCAAATAAAGCAATTTTGAATTTTTTGAAAATAATAATAATTATTATTTTGTATCTCTCCTGCGGGAAATCACGGCACAAGGCCGGTCATTTTGGAAGGCGTACCTACGTGGGGACACAGATCGAACACAAAGAGGCCCCTTTGACACACAGAAATGTAAGTGGGGATGTGTACACCTAGCGGATACTGTCTCTGTCTGCAGTATTGAAGAGTGAATCCCAAAGCCTCGCTCACCGACATAGAGTGGCCTGTCTATCGGTTTTTTATAGGATACATTTTGGAGAGTGTTCGAATGAGCTTCACGACCTGATACCACCTTCTCCTTTCTACCACCGGACATTACGGAAGATGACAGGAATCCATCCTTACACTGTGGAAGTTCCACCGGCTCGTACTAAGCGTTTCGCTTCTTCTTTCTTGCTACGAACTGCTAAGGAACGGAACAACTTGCCGGCTTCTGTATTCCCAGAGAGCTATAATTTGGGTGTCTTTAAGTCGAGAGTGAATAGGCTTCTTCTGGGTAAGCACGCATCTTAGACCTTATTGTCACTTTCCATCAGATGAAATGAGGTCAAGTGCAAACCCATTTAATATATATATATAAAAAAAAAAGATACAGCCAAAGACAGCACCCGTCAGATGTAAGTATTATTGCAAATAAGAAGGAAACTATACCGAGTCTATGGATCTCCGCTCCCCTCACTCGCGCAACAAAACACAACACAGTGCTGCTTCACGTCAGTTTTTTCTGTGAGGCCGTGGTATCACTCCGGTCGAGCCGGCTCATTCATGCTGGAACGTGGCTCTCCCACAGTTAAACGTGTGAGCTTAATTTCGAACCTGTGAACACCGTTTAGAAGGCGCGTGTTCTTCACTATACTACCGCTCTACATGTAAGATATACTATCTCGGCCTAATTTAATCAGCACAGACATCTTGTACGGGGGTTGTTCATGGAAATTAATGCTCTCACGCAAACTGTGGTCGTTTACTCGGCTGCCGTTCCTCAAGCTGCGGGTGGCGACCTCTAGGGGTGAAAAATGAGGCTTTCGCCTGTGAAGCTATGGCAGTTCATTTTGGAGGCTTACACGCTTAAGTATAATACTTGTTGTAACTCCATTGGTGCATTGGCTAAGAGGTTCATTTAACGTTTAGTATCGTTTTTATAAGGGTCAAGAGTAGATAAGAATGCTTAACAGGGGGTCGTTGTTTTAAATCCAAGCTTGAACTTGATTTTTGTGTTGCAATCCTTTATTAGTCGGAGATACGTAAACGGGACGTACGGGAAGCGATCTGCACATATCTGTTTATTGGATGAAACGTGTTTTTTATAATTTTTTTTCGGTTAATTTTTGAATAAAAATCCTCTTTTTTGAATTTAAAATAGTCTTGACTGGATTTTCGTGCCAATCTACCAGAGACATAGAATTATGAACAGAAATTTATTATTTAATAAATTTTGGTCATTATTTCGGAAAATGCTTTGCTAGCGCGATGTAAAAAAGCATAGTGACATCTACCAAAACAACGCCGAACCACCTGCTTGATTGCTTTATAAAGCTCCAGGTGCTTTTTTTTTGTAAAAAGTAGATGTAACTTTAGCTGTTTTCGTTAGATGGAGCACAAGCTATTTTTAAACTATTTTTCCCATACCAAGAAAAAACTTGGTACTAAGTCAAATGACCCTACAAATACATACTGTAAAATAATTTACGAGCTTACATTTCTGCATATTAATAACAAAAGTGTTTTAAAATCCCATTATTTATATTTTGTACAGAATAATATCCAATAGACTGCCTGAATAAAATAAATGAATAATGTTCATCCAACAAACAGTTATTACAAAAAACATAAATTTAATATTTAAAAGCTGGTTATGATAGGTTGTGGTTTTTAATAATAAAATTAAAATGATATGATATTTTGTGTGAGTTCCTTTCAGCAGTATATTTAACCAATAATAAAGCGGAAGTGAGCGCAAAAATGTTATTTCACTTTAAGGGATGCGAAGGAAGGGACGCCCATTTCTTCTTCGTTCCTCTGAAAGGAACTCCTAGTCACGGCGTTTGCAGATCCCATCACCATGTAATTTTTTAAACGAGGTTTGAAAAACGTTTTTATTTCCTGATAGGCGGTTATGACTTGCAATCAAATGGGCCCCAGCCTCGTTTTAATAAATTTTTTTTAACTATTTAAGTAGCTACCATCTCGTCATTTAAAAATCATTCAATACAACGTGATAATGACACTAATAACTTTTTATTTGATTACATATTGGATTGAGCCTTTAACTTAAAAGTTATTTTTTCATTGTTTACAACGATGGGCCAATAAGCCAGCGTTATTTCATAAAATAAATAACATGCTATACGACGCAGCGTGTTCGTAGTAATGAACTCTCGTAGCACACTAGAACACACGTGCTACGAGGTTTGCTACGGGTAGCTACGAGAATTCTACAACAAGGCGATGTGTGTGTATCTCGTAATAGGAATATGTAGACAGTATTTCTAAGGAGATGAGAGAGGAACACGGCATGGGGTTGTAAACACAATTTGGCACAAACAGGAAACAAACTAAAATACGTACAATTAAAAAAAAATACTCAATCATGGGACATGATTGAGTATTTTAGAGCAGTGCCAAATGAATAGTGATATAACGTATAATATAAATCGCCCTCACTCAGCTTAAGTCACGGCCCAGACAAAGGCCATGACGCTGGTTTTCAGTTAAACCAGCTGAGTGAGTGCCACGGACGCTTGTCCAGTTGGTCTCGTGGTTTAAGTACCGGGCCGTGATCTCGATTCCCGGATCGAACAAGGAGTATGTTTCGAATGTGCTGATTAAGCCTTATCCCGTCATAGTAGTGATGACTTGATTTTATTTATTTTATTTAACAGTTTTAGGGAATCTTACAGCTAAACCACTGATAGCACTGAGTTTAAACATAATAAGGCCAGTTTCTATGAAGTAGGCCTTTGCCCTGCAGTGGGACAGAATAAAGGCTGATACTTATTTGTGTCTAAATAACCAAGCAAGAAATATTTTTTAAGATTCCGTTCAAAGCTGTTGTTTAGGAGCCCGGCGTACGCTTGTACTATGATCCAGAATTTGGGAAGTCGACTGTCGTCTTCTCTTCGTAATCCTTTGACAAGGGAATCAGGCCAACTGGATCACGGTTACACGTTGCAGACACTATCAGTCAGGTCAGGCGGCAGTCCCTTCATTTAGTTGCTAGACCTAAATCCTGAAACATAGCCGAAGCGCACTTCGTGCTCCGAAGCGACAGATTTGGATGCAAACGGGAATTACACGCTAAGATTACCTAACATCAGTCTCACAATAATTCATTTAATAATAATAAATGTGGGATTGGTGATCGGTAGATGCATGCCACGGAACGTGTATGAGTTCGATGTTTGAATTAGAATGACGTGCGAGAGAGAGAGAGGGAGATGTGAGACGACGAATGGCGGACGACGATGAAAGACGTTGATTGAGATTAATTGTTAATATAGTATTACTTATTCCCGTCCTTGGATTTATTTGAAACCCCATCCCACAATTGTTTATCTTCTTAAAGCGTCGTCTTCCACGTCTTTACATCGTCCGTCATACGTCGTCTCTCATCTCCCTCTCTCTCTCGCACGTCATTCTAATTTAAACATCGAACTCATACACGTTCCTTGGCATGCATCTACCGATCACTAATCCCACATAAATAAATTGTTTATTCAGTAAATAAGGGCACATAAATTACATTAAAACTTAAAAAAATACAATACCAGGGTTATACATTGCCTAGACTAAAAACCTGTGCTACAGGCTATACAAATAAAGGTAAAATAATTAATGTACCTGAATATTTTCTAATTGATTGCAAACCCCCGAGGATAAATGCCTCTTCCAATAAATACTTTTCTCTTTCTTTGGCAATAGACATCCATTTTTTCTCCGGTATTGTTCATAACCTCGCCTTGCTAACGGGCACACGGACGCCCTCTACTTCACATTCCATGCGGTCTCTTCCACTTTGTGGTATTCATTGTCCAACGGTTGTTGTCGTATCTCGCAACATGGCCGGCCCACCTCCATTTTAGACTAAAAGTGTAATGAGTAGGGCATTATTTACTTTTGTTTTATTTCATAATCATAACCATCATCAGCCTGTTTTATGATCACACTGCAGGGTATAGGCCTCCTTCTGTACTCGCCACACGCAGCGGTCCTGTGCCAGCCTCATCCAGGTCTTACCCACCGCTCTATATCGTCAGCCCATCTGGTTAATAGGCATCCTCTTCTTCGTTTCCCTCGCCTTGTCAAAAATCATAATACTAAAAACAAAAGGATGATTTCTATATCTGACCGCCTTCCAGATGACTGCAACAATTTATCATGAAAGTCGAAATTCCCGCATGTATTGCAAGAGATAAACTTACAACACGAACAATTCCACTATCTCCCCAAAGAAGTGTGTATTTGCATAAAACATTATAGGAAAGGCATTCGCATCAGCATTCGTTATACTTAGGGCCGTACGAACCGCGGCATAACAAATTTTCATACGGGGCGAATGACGGCGCGAAATGTATTTCGCTAGAACACGAATTCTGGCAATAAAATTTTATTTGTGAGCGCTGTGGGGTGGTATTTTGAATCCACTCGCTTTGTTGCCAGTTAAGTATAACGAGGAATAGGAACGATGTTTTTATCTGACTAAGATTGGTGGATTCATTGATTCGGTACTTATAAAGCATAAACCCTTGTCTTATGGATATCGAATCACAGAAGAATTACAATTCATAATATTTAAATATGTATAACTCTTCTGTTTTCTCTCCGTAACATAATAAATGAATAAATAATTCACAACATCACATACATTGATCTGACTCCGAGATAGGTAGCTCAAGCACCTGTGTTTCGGATATCAGAACCAACTGCGGAGTTACAAATATATACCTATAATCCTTTTTTTTTGTAAATAAATTATAAGTTATGATACATAGATCCCGTTTGGATCAGTGGTAGTGAACGCTGCCTCAGCGTTCACTACCACTAATCCAAACGGGTCGTCGATATGAGTGTTTACACTTAGCTCCAATACATACAAGATATTTTATGAGTTTGGTTGTTTATTAGGTACTTTCCACTGTGTAATAATGTATGAGTTGATTCTGTTCAAATAAAGGACACAATCGGGGATTGGTAATTTCAAACAATTCAAATGAAGCTTCTGATACCGTCTGACCTTCGCAACCCTTTAGCAGGGGAACCAGAACAACCAAATCATGGTTACACGTTTCAGAGACAGCAGGTTTCCTCACGATGTTTTCACTCACCGCCGAGGTAATTATAGAAACACGCATCTTAATTCTATTCTCTTTATAAAGTTACTTTAGCGTTCACGTTTCAATGATAGGCACTTTACATTTAGCAACGTACGCTTGACCCCAGAATAGCACCCAAGAGATTAACATACTGCTCTCAATGTTGCGGGAAATAGTAGAAAATATTTCTAGCCGAGCATTTGTGCTGATTCGGCAATAAGAACCGCTATTCATGAAATATTGCGCAGTGTCAGAATCTCCGTAATTTATTGAATGGCTTTTAGGTAAATAAGCAGTTAGCTAAAGATTTTGGATAAAAGTGAGGATGTAAATGGAGATTATGAGGCAGCCTTTAGATTGCTATCCTTTAACTACCTATATTCATATTAAGTTTCCAATACTTAACTGAGCGTTTAGAAAACCTATAATAATAGTTAAGTTGTTGATCATGGTCAGTAGGTTTAAAGGGAAGTAAATACGCGTGGCAGTCTGTGTCATAGTTAATTCATAATTAATTTAATAAATATTATATCAGTCAGTATATTTTAGACCTATTAGAAAGAAGACCTTTGTGTACCCATGGTTAAATTTAGTGTAATAGTTAGTAATGTTAAATAAAAATATAAAGGCGGCTAATAAAGGAAACCGAAATTAAAAAACACAAACAAGACAAATTTACTGGAAAAAACGCCACTCAGCCGCTCGATCGGCATTATAAACGAGGTCCAAGAAAGGATTGACATTTTCTCATGCTATTTGAGTGAACTCGCAAAAGTGCTCCTATTTGTAATAAGTTATTGCCAATGAAAATGTGATTTGTTTTGTAATTTAATTTATTTATTATTATCGTTAAAACATAAATATTGACATGTAATTAGTGTATAATATTAGATATAAGTTGACATAACATGTATTAATTAAGAAATAGATAAACAAGTAGTTTTTAAGTTGACAATATCAATTTGAATGCAATAATAATATATTTTTATGAAGCTGTACTATTGCATTAAGCGCATGCTTGTAAGGATAGTTAAGTCGTTTTAAATAAATAAATAAAACCGCTAAAACACTATAAATGCCCTTATCTCTGTACAACGTTTTCACCTGATTGTAAGTGTTCACCACTACTCATGAACATATTCTGTAACATCAAAGGAGTCTCTAAAGCGTTCCCGTGGGTCTAGTAGCAAAAAGCAGCACGAAGTACTTCTTTAGTTTTAACCTAATTTAGCGCTTTAAAACCAGTCCACCCACTTGTACCAATTCCCAGCGCACACATCAGCCATTCCGTTACAGACTCCCTACAATTGGCGGTCTATTTTGACATAAAACTCCGCAAACTGTCTAACTTGGAGCAAATTTACAAGCTCCTTCTGGAGCGAGTGATAAAATTAAGCAACTACCCGCAACTAGAGGAAGCTCCGTGGGGAGCGGTAAACACGTCCGCATCAAAGGCGGAACTATTGCGGGGCGCTGATGTCTGCGTGACTGTCCTCAGAACGGGTTCTGGGGTGGTCTTATTAACACTTAGAGGGGATACAGACGAGCGATCTGCCGTCCTCTATATAGATAAGATAGATAGATAATATATTTATTTGCATCAAAGAACACACATGCAAACATTATAACCGTGGGAGAGCCACGCTTTGGCATGAATGGGCCGGTTCGACCGAGGTGATACCACGGCCTCACAGAAAACCGGCGTGAAACAGCATTGTGCTGTGTTTCGCTGCGTGAGTGAGAGTACCGAAGGCCCAATCCGGGGGAAAGAGGGGTTTAAAGGTTGGCAGCGCACTTGTGACTCCCCTGGTGTCGCGATTGTCCATAGGCGGCGGCAATTGCTTATCATCAGGTGATCCGTCTGCTCGTCTGCCACCTATCACATAAAAAAAAATTAAAATGATTAAAAAAAAACCAATAAATAGTGTAGGTACAGTAGAACAACATAAACAATGCAAGACAAAATAAGATCATGTGTGCCGCAGCGATACAGAATGGCTGCAGCTTAGTAGTTGTTTGCTCGATATTGCACGAGCAAATCACTGATTTTAAGCTGTCGCCAGTAGGGTGGAAGACACCGCGAGGCGCGCCCGATACCTGGTATAATGCTTAATCAAATTATTCATATACAAATAATAATGTCCACTGTGATATGCAAATAAAATATTGAATATTGAGTATTGAGTAATACTTTACTATATTGCAGCTGTACTCCCGTGTCTCGCAATGTATGGATGTCACTTGCAAAAATTCGCACGAGCGGGTTAAAAAGTAGCTTGCTTGCCGAGTAACTGTCCCTGGCAAGACAGCAGGTCGCACTGTATAACCAACTCTTAAGGTAACGCGTAAGGCACACTAACGATGCCAACCGATTTTAATTTTTAACTACTAAACCGGATATATTTTAAACAATTTCGGGGTTACAATCTCTCGGCGAACATTTTTACTATTTATTAAATAATAATAACAAATGTTGGGTCCATTTTTGTAAGCAAATAGTTCATTCAGGCAAAAAGCGGCCACTTTTGGCGGTAATCCAAAATTCGATTGCAAAAGCAGACCAAACAGTTAACTATAAGGATTAAATTAATAGTATAGGTGTTGCCGAGAGATTTGAACCCCGAAATTGTTTAAAATAGATCCGGTTTAGTGGCTAAAAATTAAAATCGATTGGTTTCGCTATTGGGCCCTACCTGTCACCTTAAGGCTTGGTTATACAGTGCGACCTGCTATCCTGCGGGTAGACCACCTGACCGATGGTCCGACGATATTTTAATGACAGCGGGGAAACAATGGATAAGGCTGCCAGGGGACCGAAGGGAGTGGTGTGATAAAGAAGAGTCCTATAATCAACAACGGGTAGATGTGGGCTGATATGATGATGATGTTGATGAAAATCGGCATTCGCTTATCATCAGGTACCTAAGCTGCCTGCTCGTCAGCCACCTAAAAAAAATAACATAGAATTTTGAATGGTTCATTTTTACAGCAGTTTCACATCGCACGTCGAATATAGGTACGTCGTTTCCGAGCATGACACCGCAAGCTAATAGATCCTCTCCACCGCGGATGCCTTTGAGCTCGTGATGTCAAAAAATACAAAGAATATTGGAGCGCCTTTGTCACAAAGCTGTGTCCGGGGCATGCGATGTTCTGTATGGGCCTTGTCTTTGTAGCTTTCATCATCTTTTGAATATATCTTTTTAGGGTCCCGTATCCAAAAGGTAAAATATGGAATGTTATTACAAAAAAATCGCTGTCTGTTTGTTTGTAACGCAAAGAAGACACTCCGGTATCTCAAAGATTCCCTAATTTAATAGTAACATTTTGTAATGAATAACTTTCTTTCAAATTCCTTCAAAGCAATAGTGGATAGTTACTAAAATAATGGTTTAAGTACCGGGCCATGATCTCGGGGTCCTGGGTTCGATTCCCGGTTCGAGCAAAAGTTTGTTTCGAGTTTTTCGAACATAGCTTAGGTTTGTGATCACCAATCCGCATTTGGCAGGAGTGTGATTTAGCCTAAACCAATCATAGTAGCGATGACTTGATTTCTATGATGGAGGCCTTTGCCCTGCAGTGGCACAACCCTCGTATGTAGGCTGATACTTTGTATGTATGTGAAAAGCTTCATGTTTGTAGAACCTAAAAGGAATTCACTCTCATTTATGTGGTCTCCTTTGCCACATTACTGCCCTTTCTGCATGACCCAATGATTGATTGGTACAGAATGCCTCTGGTGTTAAATTCGCCCATTGTACTTAATTTTGTGCAATATTTTTTTAAATAAATAAATCTAAAAAATATATAACATCCAGATACTGAACTAACACTACCAAACGCGGCATCGGGGCAGTTAAAATTAAAATACTTTAGTCAGCAAATTATGCTTAAGTGATTCGTCTGCTCGTCTGCCACCTACTTTATAAAAAAAAAAACTCTTGATAAATTTTGTGCTGACTATTTTTCTATGCTAAAGGCGACAAACGAGCAAGTTTGTCCACTTATGGAAAGTAATCAACGCCACCCATGATTGTACAATAAAAAAAAAAACAATAATAAAGGCACTTGTAGTCTCATGACTGGTTTTTATGCTTTATACACACTAACTCCAGAGTAACTCTACTGTACAGCCCGCCTCGCCGCGTCGGTTCTCTAAGTCACCTTTGAAGCACTGCACCGCCTTAAACGCCCCACATCAAAAGGATGCGGACACGCGGGCGACATGAGCGAGTTTCGCTAGAGATTGCACCAGTGTTGTCAACTTAGCAACTGAGGTGCATAAGTGTAACAAAACACAAACAATCAACACAACCGATACCTTTATTTGGCTTTTACTCAGCTTTTTAGAGGTATATTTTTTGCTCTCAGGGCGAAATTGTTTGTCGGATTTTTAGTACATTTTTAGATGACAGACGAACCTAATAGTAAGCGATTGCCGCCGCCCATGAACTGCAACACCAGTGGACTAACATGTGCGCTGCTAACTAATATTTTAAACTCAAAAAAAACGCTTAGGCATGAATGGGCCGGCTCGACCGGATTGATACCACTGCCTCACAGAAGACCGGCGTGAAGCAGCGCCTGCGTTGTGTTTCGCCGTGTGAGTGAGGTTACCGGAGGCCCAATGGGGGAAGGGGAAAAGGTTGGCAGCGCACTTGTGACTCCACTGGTGTTGCGGGTGTCCATGGGCGGCGGAATTGCTTACCATCAGGGGATCCGTCTGCTCGTCTGCCACCTCTCATATATAAAAAAAAAAGTACGGGCTACGCTTGGACCTTGATAAAGGATTCGAGAAGTCTGGTATTTACAAACGCAAACGCAACGCAAAGCATGGTATCACATTAAAGATTCTACAAGATATCAGTCCAGAATCTATTTGTTCTTATATTTTAATATTTTTTATATGAGAAAGGGAGGCAAACGGGCAAGCGAGTCACCTGATTAATTAATTGATAATTGTAACAAGCACATTTTTGCTACTTAATATCACTAATTTTTAATATAGAGTTGGCAACACTGATTGGGTTGGTCTACTTGTGTACTTTGAACCAGCAATGTACAACTTTTCAGTGTGTCTCTTTTTACTTTTTCTTTTTAACATACGAACTAAGCAATTGCGAGTAAATGTTTTGTTTGAAAAGGAGCAAAACACTGTAGCAAAGGGAAGTGTGTGGTTCTTGAAAGTTAAGACGACAAACGGTTTTTATGTGTGGCTTTGTTTTATATTTTGAAAGTTTAACATATTTGTACGAATCTAGTGTATGTGCCGTTTGTTACTTTAAGCTGGTTGTTTATACCCGACTACGGCGAAGCAAAAAGGAGGGTTATGATTTTGACCTGTATGTATGTACAGTGGCGGACAGGTCAAGTTATACAAAACTGTCAAATTTCCTCAATCGATTTCGAACTCAATGTGTAACAATATAAGGTTAAATCAATCAATCAATCAAATAATTCTTTATTTGCACTTACAAATCGTCATACATTTGAATGATTTAAAACTATTTATAAGTACTTATGTAATAATTTACATGTTAATACATATATATGTTGATACATAAAATATACTAAAAAAAGTAAATATACATAATGCGATTCTGCCACCGGCTCGGAAAGTTGTTTCTGGTCGAGAAGATCCGGCAAGAAACTCGCCAGTTACTCTTTTTAATGCCAACTTTTTTACAATGGTTTATTATCCTCATACCAAGTCATACAGTCTGATGCAATACAAAATAGAATGAAGCAAATTAAAAGCTAAATATGAGGTAAACCGAAGCGGACCAGTCCCCAAAGTAAATAATCGAATGAAGAAATTTGACAGTTTTGTAGCTTAATGTGTCCGCCACTGTATGTATGGTTGTTCAACTGTTCCCTCATAACTACTAAACTAGTGATCATATTTGAACAAATAAGGTGTCGTTAGAAGCGTCTTGATTGTCTTTTAGTTATAAGTGTCATGACGTCACGTTAAATTGAATACAGTGCCCTCTAGCAGACATAGAGTAAGGAACTTAAAAACAAATTTGCTTGACGGTACCATGTGGGGTATTAATTCATCAGTATGCAATTTTAGTTACATAACTAAAAATATGTTAAATAAAAATAATGTTTAAACTAAGACCCGACTACCAAATAAACACTCTCTAAAAAGTACCAAACAAGAAAATTGTCTCTGCTGAAATTATTATGCCGTGGTAATCATTTCAGCAGAGACAATTTTCTTGTTTGAGACTTTTTAGAGCGTGTCTAATTAGTAGTCGGGTTTTAGTTTTTAAACTTTATTTTTAATGTATATACAAAAGTACAAAAATCATGCGGATTATCTGATGGTAATTGATGACAGTCGTCCATGTATGGTCAGCATCAAAAGTAGCTTAAAACTTTAGTACGTACCATGTCGAAGTAACATTTTTACGTAGCCTTTAGAAACTGACTATAATAGGCAGAACAGTTACTTTGACATGGTACTAAAATGTTAAGCTACTTTTGATTTGCTTACCGTACATTTGCGATATCAAAGAGGTCGCTTATATGTCCCCGGCATATTAGACAAAATTGCGTTCTTCTCTCAAAGCGACGGGTACCCCTAACTAGCGACGTAGCTAACAATGGACAACATTTCAAAATTGCTAAGCTCTGAAACAAAAAATACCAATTCTTTGTTTACTCTTCCGCTGCTCGAATATATATTTATTAATTTTTTATATTGCTTATTTACTGAGAAAAAAATTAAAAACTAAAAAACGTAAGATGACGTCATCGGACGGCAGAATGTAAAATATTTCTTTGCTTAGCACATTATAGTTTTAAATTTACGTAATGCCAAACTCATAACATGTAACTGTCAAAAAAAAAAGACAACTTGTCAGAGTTGAATGTATGAATGACATTGACAATGTTGACACTAGTATTATTTACCTTTGACAGTAGTACCTTTTTTTTATTTAAACAATGATAAGCAAAGGAATATCGCTGTATTCAGCCGTCCGATGACGTCATTTGGCGCTTACGTCTATTTAGAATAAAAAGAATTTCAATAATTATTTTATGCATGAAAATGGACAAATTTTGAAAAAAGAAAAAATATGGGTCTGTTCATTTTATGTCTACTTTCATATAAAAAAACAATATGGACATGTTAAAAATATGAAATGTTGTCCATTCAAATCGATTCAAAGGTTTAGTAAAACCTGATCTATTTTAAACAATTTTTGAGATCCAGTCTCTAAGCAAACATTTATACTATTTATTTAATAATTTTGCACTACTTCTGATCACTTTTTGCACTCGAAATTCGGATTAATGCCATAAGAGGCCGTTTTTGGCGATATTTCCAATTTTGAATAGAAAAGCACAGTAATAAATTTCAGTGTAAGTTTTAAATAAAAAGTATAAATTATATTGTTAGTATTATATTGTTTTATCTTTAGTTTTACCGAATTAGGTGTCTACCAGAATTGTATTGTGTACAACTTAACTTTGGAAACTGTTAAGGCTAATGTAATATCTATTATAACTTAGTTTAATAATGAAATATATAAAAAAGTGTATGTTTCCATAAATAAAATAAATAAATAAATGCTTTCCGAGAGGCTGGGGCTTCGAAATTGTAAAAAAATATTTATTTATTTATTTAGGACAACCAACAAATCTTACACTAATTACACTGTATTTACTTAAGTACTATAATAAGGCTAAGTGCAGATTCTCTTACAGGCTGTCACGGCATGCAAATGTGAGTTGTGATGTGTCAGACTAAATGATATATTCGATTTAGTTTATAACAATTTAAATCAATTGGCGTCGTTAGTGTGCTCTACCCGTCACCTTAATACCAGGTTTAACAAACGTTCTAGTGTGACATAGTTCACAAACTCCTTTCTAATAATTATGCTCATAACCAATAATAGTAAACAAATTAACACGATTGAACATAGTTTCCCCCATTCCAACAAATTCTGATTGAATTACTTTGACAAGCGCTAATTTGATTCCCAATATAGATACTGGTTCCGGCACATCAATAGGCAGTTTGGTGGATACCGCGTTCATTAAATTTATCATTGTCATCCAATACTATACTAATTGAGGATTCAATATATTAATAATTACTTTGTTGTCCAGTCAAAATATTTTTTTTTTTCTTATGGCTTGCTGTTGCTCTTACGAGACAACTCTGCCAATGTCAAGTGATTAGAGAGACACGTTCCTTACAAAATTAGTTGAGAAATGAGCTGGTTCTCTTCAGATGATTGAGTTTGGGTTATTATTAAACATCACCTAAAACAAACAGAACGTACACTGACATACACATTTAGACAACACAAACTTTGTTAATTGGGAGATTCATAGAGAGTCAAAATAATATTGAGTTTACAAAATTCCCAACAATTTAATTTTTAAAGCTACCGGCAATTATGCCATGAAGAAATATATCGTATTTTTGATGGCTTAAGATCAATAACAGAGGTTAAAGAATGAAATTGCCAATTAGATACAATAAGATGTATCATATAACAAATTTATCAAGCAAAAAAAGAACCTAATCCCTGTTTAATAATTGAATGTTGTATTACAAGATAGTATTGGGCGCCGACTTCGGCAATACCTTTTTACCCGACTCATCATCATCCCCATTGCTAGGACACGGGCCTCCCTCAATCACATGAGGGGTAATTGCCATACTCACCACGCTTGGCAGACGGGTTGGCGAGGGTTTTGATATAAATGCAGAGTTTTCCTTCTCTGGGTGCTGATGATCATGCCAGCAGCTATACCTTAGTCGCTTTTTACGACACCTCGGTAAGAGTGAGGGTGGCCTATTCTACTCTGCCGGGCACCACACGGCCACCGACTACGGCGAAGCAAGAGGTGGGTTATGATTTTTACCTCTATGTATGTATGGTTGTCCATCTGTTCCCTCATAACTTCTAAACTAGTTTTGTAGTATTTGAACAAATGAGGTGTCGTTAGAAGCGTCTTAATTGTCTTCTGGTTATAGGCTACATGACGTCACGTTAAATTGATTAGTTCCTTACGCTAAATGCCCTAGAGGAGCATTTAGAGTAAAGAACTAAAAAAAAATTTGCTTGACGGTACCGTGTTGCGTATCAAATGAAAGCGCTTTTTTTTAGCACATTTAAAATAAATATTTTTATTTAAATAACTAAAAATATGTTAAATAAAAATAAAGTTTAAAAACTAAAACTCGACTACCAAAAAAACACGCTCTAAAAAGTACGAAACAAGAAAATTGTCTCTGCTGAAATTATTATGCCGTCTTGCCGTGGTCGTATGGCACCTACTGTATCAAAACAGATTCATTATAATAATAAAATAAAATCAATGTGGCATACGACCACGGCAAATAATTTCAGCAGAGACAATTTTCTTGTTTCGTACTTTTTAGAGCGTGTTTTTTTGGTAGTCGGTTCTTAGTTTTTTCTCGAGTGGACTGTTATAAAATGTTATTTAAAGTGTATGAAGTGTTAAAAATATTATTTTACACTTTTTAGTTCGTGGTTTTTAAAGGCGGTTTTTTTTCGTAGATAAAACTTTTTACATGCTTTTTAGTGTCTTATAATTTACTACTTAATTTGTGTGGGACAGAATAAATAATACACCCAGGTTTCGGGAATAAAAGCTTCTATAATATAATCGTCTTTACTACGTCTTTACGCCTTTCACAATCGTCGGCCATACGTCGTCTATCTCCCTCTCGCACGTCATTCTATAATTCAAATATCGATCTCTTACACGTTCCTTATCATGCATCTACCGATTTCCAATCCTACATTTGTTGCAGACTAAACCACGTGCTGTGCGGCTTCTCGACCTGGTGGTGGCATGCGTGCAACGTGGCACTGCACGCGGCGTGCTGCGCGCTAGTGGCGCGTGCCGGAGCGGTGGTCGCGCGTCTTCGGCGACCCTTCGCTGCGCTGGCCGCGCTGCTGTTCGCCGTGCACCCGGTGCATACAGAGGCGGTGAGTGATTAACTATGTAGCTATTATATCACCTGCAGACGTCCCACACAATAGGCAAGTTGCCTCATGTCACCATAAAAATATAGGGTATCTGGAGACCAGTAGATTTTTCTAGAATGTTCGAGAATATTCCGTTTCTTTCTACGACGTTCCAATCGAATAAAAGGGTTTCGTTCGGTCGACTGTACATATGAGACATGGGGCACACGGAATAAGTGAGTAGGGGTACATAGTCGTAATAATAATGTTTCAATTCAAATATTATTCTGTACAAGGGTCCGAAATATATAAACTTAAATAAATATAAATAAGGGATTGCTGTAAAAATTCAACTTAAACCTGTTAAGTTTTTACTTTTTTTTTCTTGATTGAAGACACCGTCCGCCATGGTTCTACGTCACCATTACTGTGAACAACAAATCGTCAAACGCCAGTTTCAGGTTATTCGTGTTAGTCCGATAAAAAGTTTATGACAGTCATGACAGTCACGCGTATTGCTTACAATAACAATGACGTCACGGCACAGATAATTAATAGACTATCATGGCGGATTTTAAAATATATTAAGAAAGGTGCTTCAAAAAATGTCATTTTTTATGGCGTAATGTAGTCGTAATGCACCGTTCTATGAAATAATAAAAATGATGGCAACTTGCCTATTGGTGTTATGGTATTGTGTATTGGTATGGTGTGACCGGCGTTTGACCACACAAATACCGCCAAATTCAAATGAGGTACGTACAAAATGGTAGTGCAAGAGGATTTTATAATCCTCTTACCTTTGACACTACCATTTGACATACAATTACAGGAAGATTATTAAAAAACTATTATCGTGTGATCGGTATCTTTAATTCTGAAGGTCATGTCCTTGAAAGCTTCTCGTAGCTCGTAGATTAGCGTCTCGCTTCCATTTAATCTGGTTGTCGGCTGTCCTCAAGGCGGTTATGACGGGAAGCCCAGTGATCGTCGTTACTTGGTCATAGCACCGACTGGGAAACCGGCCGCGGGGTCTCTTCCCCTCCACTTTTCCCACCACAACCAATTAATCAAGGTTATCCGGCTGACGGCGATCGATATGACCAATCGATAGCGAAACGATATTATATTTATATTATCCTATAAATATAGTTATAATCTTTATATAAGTATTTTTAAGTTTCTGTAAATATTGATAATTTACAGAAACTTAAAAATACTTATATAAAGAGAAAAGAAAACCATTATATACAAAAGATAATGACTGACACGAAAATATTTTCAAAGGAGTATTATGACAACAGGGGTTTGTATAAGGATAGGGAGGCCTCAAAACTATTTAGTGTCTTATATGAAATGCAGTGATTTATCAAAAGTAGGTAACTAACCAGGTCTGCCACCTATGACATAAAAATAGCTATGGTATGTACTGTTGCTATGTATATTTTTTTTTTAAGATAGGTGGCGGACGAGCTGACCGATCACCTGTTGGTAAGCGATTGCTGCCGCCCATGGACACCTGAAACACCAGTGGCTGCCAACCTTTAAACTCACCTTACCTCCCGAATTGGCCCTCTTGTACCGGCCAGCGAAACACAGCACAGTGCTGCTTTACGCCAGTTTTCTGTGAGGCCGTGGTATCACTCCGGTATAGTGGCACAGTATATTGGCTCTCCTCAGCCTGATGGTAAGCAAGAGAAGAGTCCACGTTGCAATTACAACGGATGCAGTGTCAAGCATCACCTCCGTTGGGACTGCCGGACTGGCCAGTGAGATGTTTCCATTTTATAATTAAGTATTTCTACATAGCTTTCATGTTTAAATAGCTCAAATATCATTTACCGAACCAAACATTTTAGAGTCAATACAGATTGTGTTTTCCATCAAAACACGTCAATGTTGATGCTCCCCTAAATGGAGGCACTCGAGTATTGACAGTCGCCAGTGCGGTGGCTTCCGCTCGGAAATTGCGCCCAGGGATGTAGCTAGAGTTGGTAGATGGTAAGCTTAGCGGTTCAGATCGCGCCTTCCATACGGGGGGTTTCGGATTCGAGCATGCACCTGGACTATTCAAATCTATGTACGTATTTCTACCATTAGCTCGGCAGTGAGGGAAAACTTCGTGAAAACGTATAAACATGATTCAGTTGGTCTAGTTCTGGGCAGTCGTTTCATTGTAATTACCAGACTCCCCAAATTCTGAATCATGGTCCAAGCGTACACTAGGCTCCAGAGTGACAGTTTTGGACGTAACTGGGAATCACATGCTAAGATGAGATAAGATGAGAGAGGTGGTAGCTAGAGTCGAATTGAAGATGAAACAGCATTGGTCACAGATAGAGTTGCTGAAACCGTTGGCATAAAGTAAAGTATCAGCGCTATATACTGTCCCACTGCAGGACAAAGGCCTCTACATATAAATCAAGTTATCGCTAAATCGTTAAATGATGGGATTAAGCTTAATCACCGTTGGCATAGCAAGGTATTTTTTCTAGGGAAGGCCATCCAGGGCATAATTTGGTATAGGGTCCATGCTACGAAGGAGTCCCCGACGGCTCATAGAGCCATTCAGGGTGTATCTGTGGACATTTACATCCATTTAACCACGTCTTCTACCAACCATTCTGAACAATATTTGTTCAACGTCTTTTCGATATTAGTCGAAAATTTTTTCGACTCCCCATACAAAATGACCAAATCACGTGACCAACTTTGTATGAAAAATTGAATTTTTTTTAAGCGAATTTCCAAAAGTTATCAAACAAATGTTGTTCAGAATGGTTAGAACACGTGGTTAAAGGGATGTAAAATTTGCTCTGTGGGGTAATTTTTAAGTTTGGTCATTGTGATTTTCGTAATAGCCCTGTTGATCTAGTGGTTTAAGAACCAGGCCGTGATCTTTGGGTCCTGGGTTCAATTCCCGGGTCGCAGGGTATGTTTCGAGTTTTTCGTACATAGCTCGGGATTGTGATCACCAACCCGCGTCAGGCAAATGTGGTGATTAAGCCTGATCCCATCATAGAAGCGATGACTTGATTTCTATGATGGAGGCCTTTGCCCTGCATTGGGACAGTATATAGACTGATACTTTACATTGTGTTTTTAAACTAGGGCCCCACAATACCCACTCCTAGTTACAGCCCTGATTCTGCCCTGACTCGCGCCCATTTTGTACACAATCGCATACTAAACTTTAAATTGGTAGGTACCAAAATTACAGGTTCGCTATGTCTCTAAGCACCTGAATCCTGTATTCAAATATTATCTTACTTCTAGCAGTACTAAATGAAATATGTAAACTAATATTATATAGCCACGTGGTCCCCGGCAGAGTAAAATAGGCCACCCTCACTCTTACCGAGGTGTCGTAAAAGGCGACTAAGGTAAAGCTGCTGGCATGATCATCAGCACCCAGAGAAGGAAAACTCTGCATTTATATCAAAACCCTCGCCAACCCGTCTGCCAAGCGAGGTGAGTATGGCAATTACCCCTCATGTGATTGAGAGAGGTCCGTGCCCCAGCAGTCGAGACTTAAATGGGCTGATGATGATGATGATGATTATATTAATACTTGTTTTGGCTATTTTAATACCTGCGTCCTAACATGGGTAGGAAAACCGCAAGATCAGCTAAGCTAAGTAAGGCTCGTAATAACAGTATGAATGAATGAATGAATATACTTTTATGGCACTCAATATAAAGTATGAAAACTTAAGACTAGGTTTTACAGGATATGTACAACGAAAGGCGGCCTTATCACTATGAGCGATCTCTTCTAGGCAACCTTTGAGTAAAGGACACTTGATGAAGGTGTAGGGCAGTGCAATCTTAATATACAGAAAGTTCAAATATGTCAGTTTGGTAGCTATCAGTGAACATTTACATCCCTTTAACCACGTGTTCTATACTTCATATGTTACTTTGTGTTGTATTATGAACAAAATTTGTTCTATGACTTTTGAAAACTTTACATACAAAGTCGGTCACGTGACTTGATCATTTTGTATGAAGAATCGAAAAAAATTTTGACGATTTTCGAAAAGTCATAGAACAAATGTTGCTCAGAATGGTTGGTATAACACGTGGTTAAAGGGATGTAAATGTCCACAAACCCCGTATTCTGTATTGTCATTTGGATCTATAAAGTGCAAAATTTCTTCTTCATGTTTCTGTAATGCCTGGTTGAGTCTAAATCTTTCGCTTTAGAGCCCAGGGTACGCCTAGACTATGTTTCATGAATGGGGAGTCTGACAAGCAATTACAATGACACGACTGCCCTCCGTTCTAGAGTGGAGACCGCGTCTTGGCAAACGTAATGTAGGGCGCCCTCTGGCTAGGTGGGGGGACGATCTGCGCAGGATGGCTGGCATGAGCTGGATGCGAGAAACCATGGATAGATCACAGTGGCGAACAATTGGAGAGGCCTACGTCCAGCAGTGGACTGCGATAGGCTGATGATAATGACTGCCCTCCGACCTGCTCGACCCTTGTCGGTTGACAATTGAAATAAAACATCTCCCTATTCAAAATGAAAATGAAATGAAACATAAAGGAAGCCTGGAGTGCGTTTCTGCAATCCGTGCCTCGCATACTGATGGTTAGCGTTTCAATCTCTCTTAAGTAAAAAAAAAATAAAAATAAAATAAAAATTCTTTATTTACTATTGAAACTTAACTCTATTGTACATTTGTGGTGCTCTCATCTGCAAAAGTTAAAAACTGTAGCGCAGTGACAGCGCCCTCTCACAAACAATCATTATAACAAAAGTAATGGATAATTTATGCTATGAAATTATAATTAAAATATAGAAAATGTGATTGTAAGTGGGTTTGTAATTGTGTGTGTGTGATTGTGTGTGCGTGATTGTGTAAGTGAAGTAATCGGGTTATAATCTCATTTTTATTAACGTAATGTGCTTTGTTTCTAGTGAGGGTACCGGAGGCCCAATCCGGGGGAAAGGGGCTTTAAAGGTTGGCAGGGCAGTTGTGACTCCACTGGTGTCGCGGGTGACTATGTCCGTGCTGATCCTTGTGTTCGTGTGCCACCTTCCATATATAAAAGAAATATTCACTTAAATTAATGAACCGAAGCGCAGCGAAGCTTCGGACATAACATCTTATTTATTTTTTTATAATACTGCTACACTTGAAGATATCTTGCAAATGTCAAGTAGTTTTTTGATATAAGTAGTCAACAGTCGAAATCAGTCAAAGTCATAGTCACTCAGTAAAACGCCGGTGTTTTACGTTTTATCGGATTCTGCCGATACCATACATCTTATTATTTCAGGCGTTATTGAAATACCTACATCTGGCAATGACATATTATATTAAAAATATATTATTTATAGAAATAAAAAAAATAATAATGTCATGTCATTAGAAAATTCGAACCGGAAACCGATATTGGAAACTTCCGCTCTGGGGTGCAACTTCATTGCCAATATATCATTGAGTGCTCTAAATGCAGCGAAATGGCAGTGAACAATTATTTCAATGTCGGAATGAGACTTTTTGTTGAAATAGAAAAAAAACCGGCCAAGTGCGAGTCGGGCTCGCGCACAAAGGGTTCCGTAGCAGCAAAGTCCAAAATTACAGTTAAATCAACCTATCTCAAAAACTATAAGAGATACTTTGATCAAACCAAAAATCGTTGAAAGAGTTAATTAGCATGCATCACCTCTATTTTTTTTAGAATTTTATACCCCGTAGTTATAAAAATAGAGGGGGGGGGACATACTTTTTACGACTTTGAGAGCTGATATCTCAAAAACCGTTCACTTTAAGAAAAATGTTTTTTAGAAAACTTTATATCATTTTAAAAGACCTTTCCATTGATACCCCACACGGGTATGTACATCGAAAAAAAAAATTTCATCCCTCAGTTACATGTATGGGGGGCCCCACCCCCAATTCTTTTTTTTACTATTTAGTGTCATATTTTTGTAGCGGTTCATACAACACATATTCCCATCAAATTTCATCACTGTAGTACTTATAGTTTCCGAGTAAATCGGCTGTGACAGACGGACAGACGGACAGACGGACAGACGGACATGACGAAACTATAAGGGTTCCGTTTTTGCCATTGTGGCTACGGAACCCTAAAAATTACATTAAAAAGCAAAAAATAAAATCTTTAATTTAAAATCATTTGCCTAAATAAATGTCTGATAAAATCGCTTTCAGATATAAGACCAACGTTTTATATTAATTTTCTGTAATGCATAGATGTGAAAATGCGTTTCAAAGTTTTACATGGGCTGTTTTTTTGATCGAGTGGAGTAGATCATATCATGTGATATTTTAGCACATTTTACTGAAAATATTCTCAAGTATATTGTGTATTTTTGGCAAGACCGAATTACTAGTAAATACCAGACTATTTGATATTGCCTGTCCTTAAGAGTGCGGCGGAGCGACGTTCAAATTCAAGTCGTGGCAAGCTTCACCGTTCCTTGCACATACCGCGATCTTTGTCCCGCCACCGCGTCCCTTGCATGCTAGTAAAAACAGCAAGATGGCTGTTTGTGTGCATTTGCGAATACCAAATATGATGAATGAAACTTGATTATCATCATCATCATCATCAGCAACCCACACTCGTCCACTGCTGGACATAGGTCTCCCCTAATGCACGCCACTGCTCCCGATTTTCGGCCACTCTCATCCAGCCCACACCAGCCAGCCTTCGAATGTCATCATCCCATCTTGTCGCAGGGCGTCCTACACTACGCTTACCGAGTCGCGGTCTCCACTCAAGGACTTTACGGCTCCAACCGCTGTCAGTTCTGCGGCTAATATGACCAGCCCACTGCCACTTCACTGCAACTTAATTATATTTTGATTTTATTTAAAACATTGGGTAACTAGAAAAAACAAGCTGTGTCTCTGTTAAATTTTAATAACGAATAATTAAGTTTTAATATAAAACAAATAGGCTGAAAATAGGTCATTAACATCGAAAAAATTACAATATGTAATCGCACATGTATTTAAGTGTGTGAATATTTTTATAACAGGTGTTAACCGAGACATAGATAAATACTTCCTTAATCCGACTAACAGCAATGATATGTCGAGATATCCTCAAATTGCAAACTATTTTAGTATTATATTTGTATGGGAAACACGTTGTTCGCCGGACCCTTAAGTTGTGTATTTTGCGCAATGAATATTACTTATCCATCTATTCCGTGTGGTCCCGGCAGAGTAGAATAGGCCACCCTCATTCTTACCGAGGTGTCGTAAAAGGCGACTAAGGTAAAGCTGCTGGCATGATCATCAGCACCCAGAGAAGGAAAACTCTGCATTTATATCAAAACCCTCGCCAACCCGTCTGCCAAGCGTAGTGAGTATGGCAATTACCCCTCATGTGATTGATGGAGGCCCGTGCCCCAGCAGTGGGGACTTAAATGGGCTGATGATGATGATGATGATCCATATATTTAAACATCATCGCAGAGGAAAGTAATTACAATTCAAAGAACAGCCAGAACACGCTGCGAAATAACTGCAAAGACAACCCCCGACTGCAGTGCCAACTACGAAGTTGTGGGACTACCCGCATGGCTGCGCAATACTGCGCATTACGTGACTTCATTACAGTCGTGATTTACGCTGCCTTAACGGCACCCACTAAACTTGTATAGAATATTAACCTTTATGGGTTGAAGTGCTCCCACGACGAGTGAACCTACTTGTCGGAAAATGAATGTCTAAATGTATTAAAGTTAACGAAATTAATATGCATTCTAGAATAAAGCAAGCTGTAACAAGTTTAACAAATTTAAAAAAATACCTACTTGGCATACGATTGAAATTATAAATAATAAAAAAAAAACAAAATCGATTCATCCGTTCGGGAGCGATGCCCCAGACAGACACACACATGCGCGCACACGCGCATACACACACCACACAACAGACAGACACGTGAAACTTATAACACCCCGTCGTTTCTTCGTCATGGATTAAAAAATAAAGTTTAAAAACTTAAATCCGACAACCAAAAAATCACGCTCTAAAAAGTACAAAACAAGAAATTGTCTCGGCCGAAATAATTAAGCCGTATTGCCGTGGGTCGTATGCCACATTGATTTTATTTTATTATTATAATGAATCTGTTTTGCTATAGTAGGTGGCAGACGACCACGGCCATACGGCATAATAATTTCAGCCGAGACAATTTTCTTGTTTCGTACTTTTTAGAGCGTGTTTTTTTGGTAGTCGGGTTTTAGGTTTTAGCTTTATTTTTATTTAACATATTTTTAGTTATGTAAATAGAAGACAATCAAGACGCTTCTAACGACAAACACCTCATTTGCTCAAATATAGTAACTAGTTTAGAAGTTATGAGGGAAGAGATGAACAACCATACATACATACAGCTCAAAATCATAACCCTCCTTTTTGCTTCGCCGTAGTCGGGTAAAAATACCTAACACTCCGTCAACCCAGAAACGCTCCAATTACAACATTATTCTAATTGATTTCGTTAAAACCTTTGTTAAAACTTCTTTCTGGCTAGTATAGAAAGAAAGTCTGTACAATACGCCACATTCCAAAATGTATATCTCTTAAACGAGCTTCTCAAAGTACTATGTATAAACATTTGTTAGCCGCCCGTTAAAAGTTTCGGCCCCACAAAACAGGCTGGCATAGAACTGGCGTATAATTCGGTTGGATTTAAAGGACATTAAGAAAAAATCACAGCCGCTATCTACATTCTAATATGGCGAATGCTAAAGAGTGCTAAAGAGTTTTATCATATTGAACGAAACTATGTAATGTGACACCAACTGCCACGAGTCTTGGGTTCGAGTATAACGTTACTACCCTTCAGACCTACTGACAGCTTTAAACAACTTGAGTAAATTCACTAGACGACCCGTTTGGAACAGTGGTAGGTAGTAAACGCTACCTTTGGTCCAAGGGTTGCGTGTTCGATCCCCGCACAGTACAAACAGTTGTGTGCATGAACACATCTGTTTGTATTGGTCTGGGTCTATGTATTATAAGTATGTATTTACAAAAGAAAAGTATTATATATATATATCGCACTCTTAATAAAATAATGACTCAATTCGAAATTGCTAAGTTTTGGTAAATGGCAAAAAATGATTTGTGGTTTTAGAGCATATACTTCAGTCTCCTATAAAATTTTAACTATGATGAGTAGGAAGAAACTAAAATTACAGTTTTAAGCCTTCGAATATATTCTTTTAGATTTAGCAAAAAAATAAATGAATTTATATAATATGATAGTAAAAAAAAATGTTTGAAAAAACAATTTTGAGATGCGCCATTATTTCATGAAGTCCACCCAGTCAATTTATGACGTAATTAAAAATAGGGCAATATTTTACTCAAAAATTGACAAAAAAATTGGACCACCATTTATTTAGGTCACTGTTTTATTAAGTTTTTAATACAAAAAAAATAATTTTAAAAGTTAAGTCTCTTTTTGACAAAATATTTTTCCTTGGATAACGACTCAATTTGGAAATAAGTGTAGGTATTTTTAACTTAATTAGAAAAACAACAGTATAGTTTAAAATGTTTTATTAGAAAAAGTTCACGTAAAAAAACAAAGTACAAAATTAGCATAGATCTTGTTTCAACTGATAGTTATAGAGTTAAATTTACTCTCAGTAAATTGTATCTTTTGTTTGAACTAAGTAGTTATTTCTTAAAATGTAACTCTAAAAATGTATTAAAATCTAAAATAAGTCTTTATAAAAACGCACTAGGTGCAACTACTCATTTAACTACTCATATTAATCATACTAACAATTAATAGCAGTCTAACCATCACCTTAATTTTCATTCTGCAGGGGTGGACCTTTACTTCCCTAGCTTCTCGTAGGAACTATGGATATTTTAGACATAATAGACGACCATTTAAATTCTACCCAATAGGTACCAGGTACCTCCGAGGCTATGCTCCTTGGTAGCGATACTGAGGAGCATACGACTCTGCTGGAGCACCTGGGACTGAGGGACCAGGTACTTCCAATGCAGAGTCGACCCCTCTGGGCGCAACGCACCAAAGGGACACGTCGACCAAGGGGCCAGAGAGTAAACTCAGGGTTAAGCTCTCTGGAGCTGATAGAAAACAAATATATCGGCTCGTAGCGAAGGGTATGACCTTCGAGCAGGCGATAAAACTGCGCATGAGTGAAAATACCAAGCAGAGGACCCGAGAGAAGGGGGAAACGAGGGAGCGGTCGTCAAAGCGCCCTCTCAATACCTCGTCTACATCGAATCAAGGTAATCCTACCAAGGCACTGAAACTTGGCGAGCCTTCCACCTCGAAGCCTACCTTTAAGGAGGTTTCTCATCATAGACGCCCTGTGTAAAATGGACCAGGAGAGGATCGAAATGCTTCAAGGTGCTATCTTGGAGTGTATTGACACCTTAGACGATGGTGACGGCCCCAGCTTTATTGGATGCAAACCGTGCTCGGGTGGCATCCTTTTGGTGCGCGCAGATGAGGACTTGAAGGAGTGTCTCATCCGCAAACTGCCCATCATTAAACTCTGGGATGGGGCTAATCTCTCCGTTGTAAACGAAGAGGAGATGCCCAAGCCCAGGTACCGTACGGCCTGGATACAGGAAGCCAAACACGACGCCGATACCATGCCGGACTTCTCGAGTTGGAGGGTAATCAACCGGAAACCCGAAGCCTACCTTTAAGGAGGTTGCTGGGTCCGTTTTGCTTCGGCTTTCCGGTCTACCTATCTACCGTTCCTAGCACAGGAGCACTCCAGCAAGAAACCTGCTTAATAAAACACACCATCATCGTAAAGAAACAGACACAACCTAGGCACCTATATATAATCCTATCCCATCCCTCCGTCTTAGCTAAATTTCCTAGCCCTTCCCCTCCCAATCCCCCAAAACAACACAATGATTAAGGCGATACAAGTAAACCTCCAACCCTCAAAGGCAGCCACAGCTGCCCTTTGCCAAAGATTCCTCTCTGAGGACCTGGATATAGCCTTGATCCAAGAACCGGGGCTGAAAAAAACCACGGTAGTGGGGCTAAACTCGACAGGTAAGATATTAAATAAAACCTGCGGAGTGAGGCCAAGAGCATGCATGCTCTTCAAGAGAGATATAAATTCGGAAGTAATTTATCTTTCAAGAGAGATCCTTTCTCTGTGTACGCTGTTGCAGCGTATATAGAAGTCTATATACATAGAGGCGTATATAGAGGTCTATTTTCCCCGGGGGGAAAGGTGCAGAGACACTCATAGTCAGCTCCATATATCTACCCGGAGAGGACCAGGATCCGGTGAACAAGGTGACGGCCGGTAGTGGAATATTGTTTGGAGAGAGAAACCCAGCTGTTGGTGGGTACCGACTGCAACTCCCACATCATGGGGCAGCTCCGACACGAACGCAAGAGGTGAGTCCTTGTTTGACTACTTGCTCACCAACAATCAATTTGTTCTTAACGTGGATAGCAAACCAACCTTTACCACACGTTCTAGGCAGGAAGTACTAGATATAACATGGTGTTCAGGTAATCTCGCACACCGAGTAACCAATCGGCACGTCTCAGATGAGCCGTCCATGTCCGACCACACCCATATTAGGTACGACATAATATGCTCGGGAACAAAGGAACCGAACAAGTACCGAGACCCCATGGGAACAAACTGGGAGGGCTTTAGGAACTCCCTTAGGTTATACTTTGGAGATTTTAAATACATTAAAACTGTGGTCCAAGTGGAAGCCGCAGCAGAGGACTTAGGCAGAAGCCTAATGAAAGCGTATCTAGAAAATTGTCCTCTTAATACCACTAAGAGCAATAGGAACGCGCCTTGGCGGAACAAAAACCTGAAGCATCTGAGGCAAAAGGCCCGTGCCTTATTTAACAAGGCAAAAAAAGACAAGAACTGGGATGCTTACAGGAAGGCGCTAACACGCTTTAACAGGGAGCTCAGGAAAGCAAAAAGGAGATCCTGGCAAAAATTTGGCGGGTTCATCAAAGACACTACCCAAGCTGCCAGGATCCACAAAATATTAGCCAAGACACCTGAATCCCATCTAGGCTTGCTAAGGAAAGTGGATGGATCTTTCACGGAACCTGCATACAAAGCACTCACACAATCACATTCACAAACGTTAGACTACACACAAATTATCACACTCATCATCATCGCATCCGCGCAGTAAGCAAATCAACGTAAATGGGCACTTTTAAATGGTAATATTTATCTAACAGCATTCCAACTTCATATAAACGACGCGCACGAGCTATACCTGCGCGCTCGGATCTCGGAATGTGAGTTTCAATCAATAACTGCGCGATTTAACGGCCGTGTCCTTGAAATCCTCATTATAGTATTAGCGTGAATTTGGCTAATTCCCGCGAAAAGCTGAGATACGAAAGAACAAACAACACAGTGACTTAAATTTTGAATTTAAAAGTTGAAACTTATATGAAATGACACGAAGGCCTTTTTTTAATTATGACTTGGAATTAATAATTTTTTTTATGAAAAAAAGACCTAAGTTTAAACATTACAAAACAGTTATGTAGTTTTTTAACAAAACAGAGACCAAATTCGATTTGAGTTATATTTTTTTTACGATTAAAAAAAAAACATAGACCTAAGTAATAATTTGTCATTGATCCTATAATACATTTCAATAAAATAAAGACTCAATTTAAATGGAGCCTATATCAACTCAGAGAAGTTTACTAAAATAAAGTCCTATGTCAAAACCAGTCATTATTACAATAAAGATATTTAACAAATTTACCGATTTTTTTAGTAAAACACTGACGCATCTCCAAATCTGCCGGCGTTTCACAAAACCCTCGCGCGCAACCGCCGCCGCAAGACTGAATTGGTCGATATTCGCGCGGCGGGAAAGATAGTGACTCATCAATTCTATACGTTATTGTTTACAGAATAAGGTTGCTTTTTAAAGAAGTATGCTGTGACACTTGGTCCATAAGGTCGATTTTTCACTAAAACTCATTTTTATTTTATATATATATATATATATATATATATATATATATATATATATATATATATATATATATATATATATATATATATATATATATATATATATATATATATATATATAAAATACTTTTCTTAAACACTTACTTACTTTAATACTTTTCTTTTTATTTTATTGCACAAAAACAAAAAACAAGCAAGATACAAAAGCAACAGACAGTACAATAAGGCGGTCTTATCGCTTGTAGCGATTTCTTCCAGACAACCTTTGGGTAGAGGAAAGAAATATCGTATTCGTAATAAGGGAAGGCAGTGCAAAGTAGTTTAAAAAATGAAATTGAGAATGGCAGAAATATACATTATATATATATATATATATATATATATATATATATATATATATATATATATATATATATTTACCTATATAATTTGTAATCCCGCTTTTGGTTCTGATATCCGTAACACAGGTGCTTGAGCTACCTATCTCGGAGTCACATCAATGTATGTGATGTTGTTAAATATTTATTTATTTGTGTAATTTTATTAATGAATGAGTGAACTACTTTCCGGGGGTATAATTGCGTTTACTGTCTTAGAATATTATACGTCTTCATTGTAAAACTATATTGTTACGACAGACGAGCATTTAAAGATTAGGTCTAAGGTGGGCCACCTTAGACATCCTATTCACTCTTTCCTTAAAGAGCCCCAGGTTATAATGTTCAGGAAATACATCGGCGAGCCACGCAACGAGTTCTATTCCTTCGCTGTTCGCATTAAAAAGAAGTTAGCGAAGCCCTTAGTACGGATGGCTGGAACTTCTTCCATATAGGAGTGGTAACCCAGTCTTAGCATAACATCCCGATAGTGGAGCGGGGCCGGCGGAAGTAGCCCATATGGCTTCTTGGCAAATTGTATAAAGTGTATTCTGTAGATAGAAATAGTAGATGAATTGAAGATGTCTTACTATAATTTCATTACATAATATATTTCATCGTATTACCACAGATTATATAATAGTAGGTATTACGATGTTATCTGTATGTTATATGTTTTATTAAATAAATAAATTTTGGGGTCTTTTAGGCGGGGCGTCAAACGGCATCTCAGCAGGCCATTAGGGTGAGGATGGCAGACACAATGGGTACTCTGTTAGTTCTTTTGTGCCTGGCAACCTCATATTTGGATTTCACGGCCGCTTACCATCAGGCGGAGTGTACCACTCCGGCTTCGGCCTGTCCTATAAAAAAAAATCAGAACATCACATACATTGATCTGATTCCGAGATAGGTAGCTCAAGCACCTGTGTTACGGATATCAGAATCAACAGTGGGATTACAAATATATACATATAATACTTTTCTTTTGTAAATACTGGCTCTAAAATATTATACGAGAAAATCGTAAGCAAAACTATTAAGGATGTATAACAATAATATCCTCCAACGGATTACGGCTACGGCGGCCAATCTCAACGATCAGCCACGTACGCAGAATATATGATAGTGCTCAAGTGTGTCTGCTCTATTCCCTTACCCTCATATTCCGATGGGACAATACTGTGAAACGACCGGAGAGGGATCGGGCGGAGGACCAACGGCTTAACGTGCTTTCCGAGGCACCGCCAACTTCCAGACTCCGGACTGACACTAAGAATTTCTTACTCAAAACTTAGGTGAAAATGTTTCGCCCGACCCGGAAATCGAACCCGGGACCTCTTGCGCAAGTGCGACCCACTAACCACTGCGCCACCGAGGCAGTCTCGACGTATATAGGAGTTGTAGATAACACCTTGTATTGTGACATAAGGCTGAGTTATCTCTAGGTACCTAGATCGCAAAAGACAGCATCCAGTAACGAGATGGAAGCACGTATAGACTTCTAGGGTAGGTAGTAATGGTTACGGCTTTTCGTTGTAATGCCGAGAGCGTGCGTCGCCACGCTGATCCACTGCGAAGGAATTATTTTATATTTTTACTAGTAGCCCACCTTTGTCTTCATTTCGGAAACTTAGTTTCAACTTGTACCAATAGATGGCGCTAGGTGTAGATTACATCGCGTAAGCTTTTCGTGTTTTCGGTTTACCTATAAGCGTTAGTAGGATTTATCGCTTAATAAATAGGTATAGATTATTTGCAACTGCGGATATGACGTATTTCTTAGAATAGTAAACTCTGATGGTTTATAGCGTTTGCATTCACAAACGGTTTCTATGAGAAAACAAGATTGGATTCATTTCAATACAATATAATATATAATATCCTCCAAATAATTACGGCTACGGCGGTCAATCTCAACGATCAGCCACGTACGCAGGATGTATTATAGCGCTCAAGTGTGTGCGCAAACACAAGAGCACTCTCCTATTCCCTTATCCTCATATTCCGATGCGACACCAGCGTGACACGACCAGAGGGGGATTTGGTGCAGGATCAAAGTTTTTAATTTGTAATTTAAGTATTAATATTCCATAATATAATATAATTAATACTCCATAATAAAAGTAACTATTAATTCTAATAATCCATAATGTGGTTTAATGGGCAACGTTTAGGAACGTATAGGATAGTTTTTCAGAAAAAAAAAAAATGAATTAAAATGTTATTGTTGATAAAAACGCCAATTCTGCCAAGTAATTTTTTACTTGGCAGAATTGGCGTTTTTAGAACTAAGATAACTTTCAAAAAAAATTTTACATGTCTTATACAAAAATATCTGATCTCTATTTAATATAAACCTTAAAAGATAGTCTTAAATCAAAATGAAATTATAGTATGGTGACTTTTTGCTTATTATAGGAGTTATACATCTTATTGTGTCTAGAAAAAAGGCTAATTTCATAGGTAAAGACCAAATACAAGATTATCTCAACGACACAGATATATCTAATTACATACCTAATTGTCTTTCGTATTTTCACTGTTATCACGATAGTAGGTATGTCATCTTAATAGAATTTATATTCTCCTTTATATTTCACTAACATTTTACTTATAATAATTATTTATACCTTATAGGTATTTAAAATGAGTACGATCCTATCAATATTGAAGTTCATAAATTAGTACTCCGTTTTCGATTATTTTATGCTAGAGGCGACAAACGAGCAAGCGGGTCACCTGATCAGATGATCGTTTGGAAGATTTTCGTAATGGAGAATGTTCACAATTTTTTGTTTGAGCTCTCCTTAAACTCGGTAGAAAATAAAAAATATGACTAAAAAAATTACAACGATATGTCGTGTAGTTTCTGAGATATTTGATTTCAAAATAAAAGGGTTGTAAAGTGACGTCATCGCCGTCCCAGTACTTCGCAACACTAGCTCAGTCCACTCGCGTGGCCGGGTAATGCATCGCCCGTATCTCCATAAACTTGGTTGAAAATAAAAATCATGACTGAAAATATATTCCGATACGTCGTGTATTTCACCAGATACTTATTTAAAAAAAATAGTTAATCGGTGACGTCACAATACTAGCGAAATTTTAATTTTCTGTAAATTCAATAATACTTGGTATTTTTTGATGAAACAAAAACTTGTGTATTTGTATATAACGGAGGCTGGTCGAACTCTTTGTTATCAGATAGGTTGTGCAAGATGGCATTATTGGAATTAGAGTCCACAATTCATAAATCGAAGTCACTTCCGAAGTCTTAAGCGTCTATTGAACAAACTATCGATATTCAATGCGAAAGAACACAAAGATCAAGCGGAAACGCGGCAGGTTCGGCATAGCGATGATTATTCTACATTCGTCTGCATTTGTTCACTGCGCGATCCCACAGTCCGTTCTGGTATCACCACCATCGAATTCCATCACAAAATCAAAGCAAACACCAACATACCCTTAGAAAACACTCACCGAATCATCAAGCGATTCCCCTGTGTCTCCAGTCCAAACGTCAAACTGCCAGCTCGCTAAAATCAAAGTAAATGGCAATAGATTAACCAAAAAGTATCAAATCCATCGCTATGCCGACTCTGCCCAAGGAAGTTCCTTGACGCTTCCAAATATGATAGAGAGCGCACTGTGCTGACGCTCTGACATATAGATATTAGCTCAACTGGGACCGTCGTTTTAAGCGATTTTGTACACCTATTAACATTCTCCATTCAATTTTATTGCGTCCATTGTACCTACTAACTAAAGCGGCTCTCTCTTTGTTTGCAACCCTTAATATAAATATATAAACAAAGATGTTAATAAAATATGTAAACAAACTTAATACACAAGCATCAGACGCGATCACAAAAGCATCTTCACATTAACCAATGTTTAGTTCCTAAGTTCACCACTAGATGGCGGTGTGCGCTATGGCACCGCGCAAGCATTCGGGCGTTTTCATTTCTACTTAAGCCCGTACTGTTCATAGAAAATATACACAAACTTTAGTTCAAACTATTCTGGTTTTATTCGTAGTGCAAATATAAGATCCATGGTTAGTTCATCACCAGTGCGTCCGGGACCCAGGCACCCTGTCTGTACACTCTTCATCACCAAACTTGTAAACATTAACTTTGCCAGTTGTCTGTGTGTTTTCCTCTAGAATCTACCCTTCAAAGTCATCTCTTGAAATGACCATTCTGATTCAATATTAGCTCCCATTCCCTGCCAGCGAGGTGTCTCCTAAAACGTTACAGCTATACCCGAAGGCGGTGTACAATATCGGGGCCATTACAGCCATGTCAATAAAACAAGTTTATAGATACTATTTTTCTGAACGACCCATAAAAGCTCCTGTGCCCTGGGATTTCTATCGGGCAAATGTCAAACGTTTTCTAGAACCCTCATCTTAGCGTGGAATGCCCAGTAGCATCCAAAACTGTCGCTTCAAAGCCCAGGGTACGTTTGGAATGGTCCAAGACGATCAGACGGCAGTCGCTTCATTGTAATTACAAGACTTCCCGAATCTCGATCCCATGATTGTCTTGTTATTACAATGAAGCGACTACCGTCTGATCTTCGCAACCCTTTAACAGGGCGATCAGACCAACTAAATCAAGGTTACACGTTTCACAAAGAAACAGAAACGTGCAGGTTTCCTCACGATGAATTCCCTTAGTATCAGCCTATAACTATCCCACTGTAGGGCAAAGGCCTCCATCATAGAAATCAAGTCATCGCTACTATGATGGAATTAGGCTTAATCATCACGCTTGCCAAATGCGGATTGGTGATCACAAACCCGAGCTGTTCGAAAACTTCGAAACATACTTTCCGCTCGACCCGGGAATCGAACCCAGGACCCCGAGATCACGACCCAGTACTTAAACCACTAGACCAACAGGGCGCGAATCCCCTTACTGCCGAGCTAATGGTAGAAATACGATTTACCTGAATGACTGATAAAAGTTCCTGTGCCCTGGGATTTCAATCGGGCAAACGCCAAATGTATTCTAGGACCAATATGGATTTATTTTTGACATCGATCAAATGCGGGACAAAGCGGAAATAGAGTGTACTCGTAACTCGTAGCTAGTTTTATTTTCACTCAGTTGATGGAAGTGGTTCGCCCCGTGAATAGTTAGATATAGTTTATTGCACAAAAACACAACTTAAGTAGGTACTAGGCATAGGGGAATACCATAGGATACCATTCTCCAAATTAAAATTAGTCTCGCATAGCCCACATAACATGCTAATAAAAATTTATAACCATTTACCAAACCATATTAAAAATATAGGAAAATTCTCAATTTTTAACAAAAAATCAAAACTTTTCCTGATCAATAAAAGCTATTATAACTTGGAAGAATTATTTAATAACAGAGATGGATAATTGTAAGTTTTTAATATAATAAGAATCTATGCAACTTATTACTTGCAATAGTGATAATATTAAGCATAATAATATCTACATATTTGTTGAGTGTTGTAAATTTAATTATCATTTGTTTTTCATTATTTTGTATTAATTAATGTATTTAAAATGTCATCTAGTCCACCTATTGAAATTGCTATGTCCTTGCAGGATGTCACATGTATACCGCAATATTACATTTAAGACCTAATATAATAATGTAATGTGAATGCAATAAATGAATGTGAATGAATGAATGAATAGTGACTAGGTAGGAGCAATATCTCCCACTCATTAAAATAACTACGCAAGGTACGCTCCGACATGATCGGCCTTTTTTTTTCTCCCAGGGGAAACCATCATGACGACCCGTTTGGAACAGTGGTAGTGAACGCTGCCTTTGGTCCAAGGGTTGCGGGTTCGATCCCCGCACAGTACAAACATGTGTTTGCATAAACATACCTATTTGTATAGGTCTGGGTATTTTTTATGTATTATAAGTATATATTTACAAAAAAAAGTAATTCATGTATATATATTAGGGATGTTATGGATATGAAATTTCGGTTACGGATTGGATACGGATATAGGAATGATTATTATACCGGATACGGTTACGGATACGGATAATAAATTATTTCGGATTATCCGTTAGTTTCGGTTACGGATATTATATTTTTAAGGAATTTTAACAGGTAAAAAAAAATTACTAATAGGTATAAAAGTAGTTTTATTTCGTTTTTGGCAGAATTACAATCATTTCTGTGAGTGAATTAATTACAGCTATTCAAATAAAAATAAATAATAAAATAATTAATATCTATTGGAGTATTATCTAAATTTTAGATGTTTTAGATCAAAACCCTATCCGATGAACTATCCTAAACTTTACATTCGGATTCGTGTTACGGTTTACCGGATGATTTTTTATATCGGAATAGCCGATAGTTTCGGTTACGGTTACGGAGCTCCTATACACCCTGATATATATTTGTAATCCCGACTGTTGGTGTTGATATCCGTAAAACAGGTGCTTGAGATACCTATCTCGGAGTCAGATCAAAGTATGTGATGTTGTTAAGTATTTATTTATTATTTATTATTATCATGGCCGTCACCTTTCTACGTGTAGGGAACATGATGGGACTTCAACCCTAACCAAAACCCCTGGGGTGTCCATCTCTGCGCAACAGCACTCGGAAACTCCACAGCCGCTGATTGCGCTCGCCGCTTCACCCCTACCTGGCGCAATGCAGCCCTTCATTGCTGAATGACCTACCAGGACACCCTGTAACGTCGTCCCCTCGCAGAGTCGTATACTGAGCTAGCCACTCCCCAGTGGGTACGCTAACTTACTCCAAAGGCCCGTTTAGTCGCTCTCACAACCTTACCGGCCGGGAATACCTTGGCAGTATTTTTAAATGCCCCAGGGTACGGCATAAATAGGCTTGCTCAACTGTAGTGATACCATGGCCTTATAGAAAATAGACGTGAAGCAGCCGGTTACCTCTGTCTTTTGCCATGTGAATGAGGGCACCGGAGGCAGAATCGGGGGAAAAAGGGTTAACAGGTTGGCAGCGCACTTGTGACTCCACAATGTTGCGGGCACTCAATGTATGTGTATTAAACCGCGGGGCTCCCCCCTTCCCCCATCGGGGTTTTCCTCCCCCTCCCTCTCCCCAGAATATCTTTTATTGTCATAATCACCTCAATTAATGCCCTTTGTCTGAAGGTTGTCTAGGTCGAAATTGTGTACTAAACATTTGTAATGCTTAGTCCTTAAGCTTCATGTTCATAATGTTCAATATATTACATATCATCTAATAAGTATTTCTGACACAAGGGAAAGGTCGATGTGAGGTTGATCATATAATAGTGATTACTTTTCACAAGAAAAAGCTTTCTGTATATAAAATATTATCATCCCAAAAGGACGGATTTATTCAAGAAAAATGTACAGCAAAACGAACGCGTAAGCCTAATGTCAAAATGTAATTTTAGGCTTACTGTATTTTCATTCCATTCCGAAGTACTAACAATCTCGTGTACAAAATAAGCTTCGTGTGCGTAGGTACAATCTGGGACAATTTCGGTGAACCACATTAAGGGTGATATTGTGTGGCACTCAACTTGGCTGTTTTTAACCCATGTAAACCAATCACGATCGCCCCGTTGGTCTAGTGGTTTATGTGTTTCCACAGTGGTTTCTGTCAGGTCGTGATTTCGGATTTGATTTTCCTGGGTTCAGTTCCCGGGTTGAAAAAAGGTATGTTTCAAATTTTTCGAACATAGCTCGGGATTGTGATCACCAATCCGCATTAGGCAAGCGTGGTGATTAAGCCTAATCCCATCATAGTAGCGATGACTTTATTTCTATGATGGAGGCCTTTGCCTTGCAGTGGGACAGTATATAGGCTGATACTTTTTTTTTAACCAATCACGACGACTCTGCTAAATAAATAAAATAAAATAAAAATATTTATCCAGTACAAACATTATGGTTATTAGGTTCTCAGTACATACATACTATTACAATGAAAACGTATTAGGGATTTAAAAAGTATCACTTACATGTAGTATAACGCTGGACTCCACACTAGAGTTGCCTGTGTCGTGGAGACCAGTGTCTTCCCTTTTTTTCTTTAATTAATAGTTCAATGCGTACATGTGTAGGTTCGTCTGTTTAGGTGTGTCTTTAGTGTGTATGTGAGTAAACGTGAGTGCGTGTCTGTGCGCATGTTTAGTGTGTGACGTAAAGAGATTGCACGTACGTGTGTGCTTGGATATAAATATATACTAAGTCTTAATTGTACGGTCAACCATAAATATTGATGTACCGTCTTGCAACTTAAAAGTGTTTCATCTGAAGGGCTTGGGCTTGCCATGACATTTTAATGCAACGTATTGCTGTTTGCTGACAAATTAGCCAAGCAATGCTTTTATCTCACCAGATGGCATACAAAGAACCTGAATTAACGACCGAATCGAAGTACCTGTCCCTTTTGTTCCTTTTCACACGAGATGTGCACCTCCTTTGTTTTAATGCGACAAGTATATTTTCGTTCTTTACGGAACTGGTTTGTTATAAGCCAACAGAACATGGTGCTCGTAAACATTAATGCTAATTGTCCACGCGGTAGAATACCCATAGCCAATCAGGAGGGCAGCCTGCTTGCCAGTAATGTGTTTGCCAAGCGATTTTTGCTACGTTGTAATTCACCGTAAGTATCCCCGATAGTACCCGGCATCTAAATTTATTTTCGGATGATATTACCGTACATGGAAATCCTTTTAGATTATAAATAGTTAAAATGCTTCGGTAACAAATAGAAATATTTTTATAATCATGAATTTTTAAATAGAAATGTAGCTAATGGCGATTTTGTGTCTTATAAAATTATTGGAATAAAGGAAGATTGGCTTTAGTTTTCTGGAAATAAAGTCCTTAAATATATAAATTAGACTGTTAGTTTAAGTTGGGTAGGTACTCCGCATCTCATCTCAGGGTGTTACAGACGTGTGAGACACACACACACGGCTGTTAAAGACCGTTCCAATCAGGAAAATTTCAAGCAAAATTTTAGCTTTTTTTTTAAATATCAATTATTACAAGTGGCCAGTTCATGGACAAAATGGGTTTACTGAAGTGATTTCTGAGGTGTTATAGGGACAGATCATGAATGTGAAGTGTCTGGCTCTGAGGGAATAATCAACAATATTTAGCAAATGACTGCTAAGTATTTCATGAATAGCAATGATTCAATAATAAGACGGTCGTATGATACATACACACATACACTGCTGTTAAAGACTCGTTCCAAACAGGTAACATATAAATGCCTTATCATATTCAAAATACTTAGCGTCTATTAATAGGTAGAAAAGTGAACTGATATTAAATCATAGTGCTGAGACGACCACTCTATATCCCCGTAATATGGTTCCTGCAAGCTCAGGATCAGACCTGCCAGTCTCTATATTATTAAACTTGTAAGGAGACTCCGATTTTCTGTGCCGCTCGAATGGCTCTCTAATAAACCATTTTATGTGCCAATAAAATAGTGTACTCGAAATATTCTCATGTTCCGAATAGGATATAAAAGTGAAGGAAGGCATTAAAAGAGATTGTGCTCAGATTAGGTAGATTCTGAAATACCGATTAAAAATGGCAACCCTCAAATTTTAAAGGTCCTTTTAGTGTCTTATTTTTTTTTCCGAAAAATATGACACTAAAAAGCTTGAAAAAAATTTTTCTGGGAAAAAACCGCCTTCAACAACCACGAACTAAAAAGTGTTAAATAATATTTTTATCACTTTAAAACATTTAAAACGGTTAACTCGAGAAAAGTGATAAAAATGTTATTTTACACTTTTTTGTTCGTGTTTATGGATAGATAGATAGATAGAAACATTTATTCACTGAAAAATACGACACACCACATTTTACAAAAGAAAGGACGCAACAAGTATAATCATATATTATTAAAACAAAAAGAAAAAGAAACAAATACAAACTAAAACAGCAAACACAACATTACAAATATAAAAGGAGACAAACAAAAAAAATTAAAAGAGAAAAAAAAAGAAATAATACGGCTTCTCAAACCGGGCACTAAGTATTTGCGTACATGTGTGTGTGTGTGTGTGTGTGTGTGTGTGTGTGTGTGTGTGTGTGTGTGTGTGTGTGTGTGTGTGTGTGTGTGTGTGTTGTGTAAGGTATGTTGTTTTTTTTTTGTGTCATTTTTGATTGATTATGATAAATATTTTACTATTTTACAAAGAATACAATTTGTGACTCTATTTCATCACCGTGAGAGACCCACGCTTTGGCATGAATAAGGGCCGGCTTACAGAAAACCGGAGTGAATCAGCGCAAGCGCTATGTTTCGCAGAGTGAGTGAGAGTACAGGAGTTTTGACGGACTGTACTTTCCCACTGGAGGATAGACGTGCCGTTCTTACTGAGGACTAGGTGTAAAGTTGGCAGCTACCAGAACATTGGAAAGCCTATACGAGGGCGACACTGAAAGTTTTTCAATTGAAGTCTATCATAACTTTCTTGTTGACGTAAATGACATCGGAAGTACTGCCACAATAGATCATCTACTGGTCGCAGTGGCTATGAGACTGCAGGGCTCACCCCATTCCTAACAAATAAAGACATCGGAAGTAATAGAAAATCATTGCACAAAAATTGTCTCGCGTTAAATTCATGCTGATACTGACTATTTACAATTTGCTGCCAAATAAAAAAAAACAATCGAATAAATGGCATAGACAATAAAATTGACAGAGTTCCATTTGCAAAATTTAAACTTTTTTTAATTATAACAAATTATTAAATCCTTCCATCTACCCTCAAGATCTGCTTTATCCGCGGTAATTACCTACACACGCGGAACTTGCCAACGAGCGGCTTCTAAATTATTCAGCCCGCGAACCATTCGCCGGGAAGGCAAACTTTTGCTCGGAAAATTTAAAATATTTAAAGTACGGGCTCACGTCTTGGGCGTTTAGCGCCCAAATCTGGTTTACTGCGAGTTACAGTTGGGACAAGCTCCGAATTATGGAAAGTTAGGGCTATTAAAAGTATGTTAAGTTTTATTGGGACCCGACGAATAATAGTTTTGCCCTTTTTGGTCGTCATTAATGGCTGCTGCGGTGTTTTGTTTGCTTTTAAATTTTGTAATAGTTTGTTTATTCGGGTTGTAATTATTTGAACTATTTTGTACCCTCATTTTAATTCATATCTACTCCATTAAAAAGTAAGAGACAAAAGTTGTTAATATCCTTCAAAATAGTGTTAATATCGTTATCTAAGTATATCACTATTTTAACAGATTGTATTTCCAAACTTTACTTTAGTCTGTTAAATTTCTTTGTTTTCTCCTTTCTCAACTTCGTGGTAATGGTAAAGTATAAATTTAACGTGTTGTCTGTATTAAGGTTGTGTTGTTTTATTACTATAAGAACGATACTCGGCTTAAAAAGGTGCTCCCAAGTAGCAGTTATAGAACGGTATCAAACATTGTCTCTCACGGTAACTGTGTGTAATATTTAAAAAAAGGAATTACAAAGTGATTTCTTATAAAAATATTTTTTTAAAGTGACTGTATATTGGCTCGTCTCAGATGGTAAGCAAAAGGAGAGCCAACATTACATTTGAAGCGGACGCAATATCAAGGCATCACTTCCATTGGCACTGCCATACTGCCCGCGTCACAAAGGCAGCGCACACACATGTATGTGTGGCGACACTGGCTTACCTACTAAGTGGTACCTCTGCTCAGAAATACTTTTCTACTACTACTGTAGATACTGTACTTTTGAGTGTCGTAAAAGGCGACTAAGGTAAAGCTGCTGGCATGATCATCAGCACCCAGAGAAGGAAAACTCTGCATTTATATCTAAACCCTCGCCAACCCGTCTGCCAAGCGTGGTGAGTATGGCAATCACTCCTCATGTGATTGAGGGAGGCCCGTGCCCCAGCAGTGGGGACTTAAATGGGCTGATAATGAATGTGACAGGTGGCAGCAGTGTTGCTAACTCTACGTTTTTTAGGTAGATTTACCTACTATTGCGTTTGGTCTCGGTCACCGGTTAGGTAGACCAAACGCAAAAGTAGGAAGTAGAAGAAAGTAGGAAGTACGGAAAGTAGGTCGTTTTATGGCACTGGTATACCTTGTGTATAATAAGGTTAAAATTCTTAATGGTCAAACTGAAGATTGGGATTCTTTATTGATTTAGGCCAGTTTTGAACAGTCTTCAAAATCCATGGAAAAATATATGGTAAGTATAACGTCAGATTTGTGTAGAATAACAGCGCAATACCATAGATTTAGTATCGGAATAAGATTGGTCAAATCCGCCCTTAGGTTCTTATTCATAAATGATTGTTAAACCTTTGCTAACTAAACGGTGTTATAAAGCAGTTTATATTTTATATTTAATCAATAGATGGTGTTGCGTGTCGATAGCATCGCGCAAATGGTTAATCTTTTCGGATTATTATAAGCCTCGGAATCTTTGACTATAGCATATGTGCTCACACTGGATCGCAAGGTTTAGGCAATTTCTACCATAAACAAGATTAAAATATTTATTCGTGGATGAGCGTGTCAGAGTGTAGGCAGAGAACTTCAACTGTCTCGAAACGACGTTCATACATTAACTGAGTTGTGTATTTTTAGGAGATGATGGCATTTTACGGGAGGTCACAGGTTGGTATCCGAGCATGCAGTTCTGGATTTTTCAAATCTATTTACATATTTTTATCGGTTACTCGGTGGTCCAGGAAAACCTCGTGAGAAAACCAACACATTTTAGATTTCTGAAACGTGTTTCACAGTTTCTGAAACGTGTAACCATGATTCAGTTATTCTGGTTCCCCTATTGAAGAGTTGGAAAGGTCATACAGCAATTAACTAACTAACTAAAATAATTTGGCGGAGCGACCCAAAGTGAGCCTTGGCCTCCGATAATAAGAGTCTCCATCTTGGTCGGAGGTGGTGCAGGAGCACCACCTCCTGCCAAATAATAGACAATCGATGAATTTCGCCCTAAGTAATCTAATAATTGATTGTTTTATCGATATTATCGATCAAATCGATTAAAAAGATTTTCATTTTTGGTCGATATCATCGTTAATTTTTTTTTATGGGATAGGGGGCAGACGAGCAGACGGATTACCGCCGCCCGTAAATTGACGATAAAATCGATTAAATCCATACTGGAATTTAAGTCGATACTATCGAATATAATCGATTAATCTGCAATTATTTCTAGATATAATTGTTATTTATATTATACCTTCTTAGAAATCTTCTGTGTGAATGACGATGATATCTAGAAATAATTGCAGTAGGTATAATCGACAAGAATCGACCAAAAATGAAAATCGATACTATCGATTATTAGATTATTTGGGGCATTTGCACAATCGATTAATAATCGACGTACAATCGATTATCCGACAACACTACTGCCAATCATCCCATACATACATACTTATACAGTAATTGCTTCATTCTCATGATCATTCTCTCAAGTCTTGAATCATGGTCAAAGCGTACCACGGGCTCCAAAACGACAACTTTTGACCCGGGAATAACCGCTGAGTTTATCATAAACTATTGCAATTGAGGAGCGTCGGAACAAACCCGATAAATCACAATTGTCTTTTTTGTGAAAAAATTTAAAGTTCATGGTTTTTAAATTTAAAGTTGAACGAAATTTATCAAATTGTAGGTGTTGGCGTCACTCTTTGGAAAACTAAATTCTGCATTCGTGGCTATGGTACCTAATAAGTAAAAAAAAAAGAAAATCGATATATCGGTTATTGACCAAACTAATTGGATTTATCGGTTTTTGATAAAACACAGTAGGATAAATCGGTACCTATTTGATAAACATATATATTCTACATATTGTTTGTGCTTTTTAACCGACTTGAAAAGAGAATAAGTAAGGGAACACATTGTACACCTCAAATAACATTTTATAACAGTTCACTCGAGAAAAGGTTTTACCGGAGTCGGCGCCTAATCCCTTGTGAATAATTGAATGTTGTATTAAATTACAAGAGAGTATTGGGCGCCGACTTCGGTAAAACCTTTTCTCGAGTGTATTGTTATAAAATGTTGTTTGAGGTGTATAATGTGTTAAAATATTATTTTAGAATTTTTAGTTCGTGGTTTTGAAGGCGGTTTATTTTCGCAGAAAATTTTTGTCATGAGAAACTCTAAATTATAAATATCGGTTTTTGACAGAATCAAAAGAGTCGACAGTAAAAAACAGACAGACAGACAGTAAAAAGGATTTATCGGTATCTGTTCCAATCGCCATCTAATGCGATTGATATAATTATCGGTTAATGTTCAGATTCGTGTATTTTGGGACCAATTTTAGAGCGGATTTACCAACTTTCGACCAGGAGCCCAATTCTCGTGCTCGTGATATTTTGAAAACATGGCGGACATCACCTGAAAACCATACAAAAAAAAAATGTGTTTTGGTGATATATGTCGTATGAAAATAAATATCACGAACACGAGAATTGGGCTCCCGGTTATTTTAACTATTCAGCAAGATATGTACAAAAACAACCGAATTGCCATCAAATCAATCATCATTGTAACGACGCTCTCCTCAATTGTCTTATTGGTATTTACCTTTATTGATCCCTGTTAAAGGTTTGTAAGGTGAAACTTTCATTATAGGTAATTACCAGAGTTAGGATTAATGTTGAATTAATTATTAAAAAATCTATTTAACTTTAATTTTCTTTCATATTATGTATTTGAGTGTTATTTGTTTTATATTTTATTTTTATATTTCGTAGCGCCGTACGATGAACGAGTTTACGAATATGGAATATAATTTGCAAGCAGATTCTGACTAGGCACTTAGCTTCGTGCCGAGTCGGAATCCATGTCGTCTCGTATGCCATAGTGCTTTGTTCAGTATAAGTAGGGATGCCATGTTTGAAAATTCCTGAGATAAATTGAAAGCGCCTTGTATTTTCCGAATGTACCTAATTTTTTTGAGTCAGTGATGGGGAACATCGTCTGGAAGCCTATACGTTTCGGATAGTTCCATATAGCGTCTATGATTGATATGACTCTGAACGTGAGGTTGGAACTATGAGGCCAAGCTAGCTCAAACTTTTCAAAAGATTCATAACGTAGGTATACGTATCGAAAGCAGTTTGTATGAAAATTGAAAGAGCTCCCTCTGTCGTACATAAACATAACTAAAATCATAGACATGCATCCTAAACAGACCGTGCCTTTTCATAGAAAGCCACACTTGAAAAATTTACACATTACACATACACGTTAGGTACACAAAATACACTAGACAAGCGTCCGTGGCACTCATTCAGCTGGTCTCACTGAAAATCAGCGTCATTGCCTTTGTCTGGGCTGTGACATAAGCTGAGTGAGGGACATTTATACTAGACGTCATAACACACCATAATATTCATTTGGCACTGTCTGGACATGATTGAATATAGTTTTGTTTTTTTTTTTTCCTTTTGTTTTATTTTATGTATTTTTAATTGTTTTATGTTTTGTTTTCTGTTTGTGCCAAATTGTGTTCTGTTTACTATTGCTATATGTTCTGTGTTGTGATGTCTATAATAATAAATATTTTCTTTCTTTCAAAAACTGCGCGAAGCCGTTAGTACTGGGCTGACGTGTTGGGCGATGTTCTTTCTCTACCGCACCCGTTTAGAATCTGCGTCAGAGCCGGTTGGATCTCTTTCACACTCTGTGACGTATTTTCCGAAAATGCCATATTATTCCGTTTTCTAGTTCCATATTGTTGACAGGTTATATTATGATACGCTATTAAATTTGTAATGTGTGATTAAATAAATAGTAATTCATTTGTATCAATTCCATGTTTACATGCCGCCCATCCCGCCTGTGGCGAAACATGTGATCTGTTGCTATAATATTCTATTACCTGTAAATGTTACCATGTTTTACGACGGTAAATATTATTCTTATTATTCTTAACGACTAATCCTGACGTATGGCTACCCTAAGCACAAATCCCTCACATCACAAAGCTTGTCCGGGGTCGCGTTACTAAAAGAAGCGCATTCCAGGTTTTACATTCCATCCAACCGGAGACACAATGGATTTTGGAACTATTGGAAGCATTTTGAGCTTTGCACAGATGGGAAACTATTTGGTCCAATTTTATATTTACCTTGGAATAGTAACATACATTTTTTTTTTATTTGATAGGTCGCAGACGAGCAGATAAATCACCTGATGGTAAGCGATTGCCACCGCCCAAGGACATCCGCGACCCCAGAAGTGCGCTGTCAACCTTCAAACCCCCTTTCCCCCGGATTAGGCCTCCGGTACCCTCACTCATGCAGCGAAACACAGCACAGTGCTGCTTCCCTCCGTTCAAGGCGGCCATTTCATGGCGAAACGTGACGGTTTCCACGGGTACAAGGTTATTTGCGCTCCAGTGTATCCAATTTTGCAAATTAAAAACGAGACACTTTTTTTTTTATAATTATAATTCTTACAACATCTCATACGTTGACCTGATTCCGTACTAAGTAGTTTAAGCACTTGTGTTACAGATATCAGACAACAGAGGAACACAAATATATACTTAAATACATATATTACACCCAAACACCGAACAAACACAAGTGTTCATCGCACGAATGTTTGTCCAGAAAACATCCCAAAATAACGAAGTTTTCCGATGTTGCAAATTGTAATTCATCACACTACACTAACAGATCCGTACAACATACCAAAAATAAAGAGCTATATCAACTGTGTAAATTTAGCCTCATTTGCGAATCTTTTTAATGCGGGCGTACTAATAATCGCCATCTACCAACATCAGGTTTGATTGAAAATGTTTGCGCCAGCGAATTTCTTTCACAAGATATTCGATCGTCTCAAAGCGACCACGAGCCTTGCTTCCTTCGACCATGATCGAACTATCCGCATCCAAATGAATCGTTCAAAGATAAATATAATAATATATGTTTCACAACATCACCTACATAGATCTGACTTCGAGATAGATAGCTCAAACACCTGTGTTTGAACAGTGGAAAGAAGTCGCTGAGTACTGATGTATCTCTACAAATCCTGAGGCATGGAGTTCTACCTTACAAGTTTTCGGGAACCATTGGATGCGGGCGGCGCGGGACCGATCGGAGTGGAGATCATTGGGGGAGGCCTATGTCCAGCATGGGACGTCTATTGGCTGAAATGATGATGGTGATGATGAGGGAAAACATCGCGAAGGTTTTTGAAACGTGTAACCATGATTTAGTTGATCATCATCATCATCATCATCAGCCCATTTAAGTCCCTAGTGCTGGGGCACGGGCCTCCCTCAATCAGATGAGGGGTAATTGCCATACTCACCACGCTTGGCAGACGGGTTGGCGAGGGTTTTGATATAAATGCAGAGTTTTCCTTCTCTGGGTGCTAATGATCATGCTAGCAGCTTTACCTTAGTCGCCTTTTACGACACCTCGGTAAGAGTGAGGGTGGCCTATTCTACTCTGCCGGGGACCACACGGCTGACTTAGTTGATCTGGTTCCCCTATTAAAGGGTTGCGCAGGTCAGACGGCAGTATCTTCATTGTAATTATCTGACTCCCCAAATCAAGCTTCAAGAAAAGAGAAGAGAATTGCAAACCTTCTAGAAAAAAGCGAATCCTTTTTTGTAAGGTCGGTAGCGCACTTGTGACTCCTCTGGTATTCCAGCTGTCCATGGGCGGCGGTGATCGCTTACCATCTGGTGATCCGTCTGCTCGTCTTCCCCCTATCCCATAAAAAAAAAACATAGTCCAAACGTGCCCCGGCCTCCAGAGCGACAGCTTAGGACGCAACTGGAAATAACACCCTAAAATGAGGAGAAGGCTATATGGCTAATCCTTCACTGGGATTAACTACTTAATGCTTCATTAAGCGAGTCTTCGTTACATCAACACAATTATCCTGTTCACAGACTAAAGTATTAACTCAACTTAACTTCACAGAAAGAGTACCTCGGAAACGTAACTCGACACATTTACCTACACAAGCTTAGAGACACAAAGTGAAAACGGCACTAAGGCAGAGTATAATGAGCGTCCCTTTATCATGCAAAGCGGAGAGAATTAAAAGTATACTGACATGCGACCCACACTTGAACTTCCCGGTGCGAGGTTCAAAGGTTGCTGAGCTGCTTGCTTTAGCTAATCATGTTTAAGAGTATAAACAGTTTATCGCAAACTAATTTTCCATCCATTCTTCGTTTCGGAAAATAAATAAATATTTCACAACATCACATCATCATCATCAGCAACCTACACTCGTCCGCTGCTGGACATAGGTCTCCCCTAATGCACGCCACTGCTTCCGATTTTCGGCCAATCTCATCCAGCTCACACCAGCCAGCCTTCGAATGTCATCATCCGATCTTGTCGCAGGGCGTCCTACACTACGCTTACCGAGTCGCGGTCTCCACTCAAGGACTTTACGGCTCCAATGGCTGTAAGTTCTGCGGCTAATATGACCAGCCCATTGCCACTTCAGTTTGCTAATTCGGTGGGCTATGTCGGTGACAACATCACATATATTGATCTAACTCCCAGACTCTAACTCAAGCACCTGTATTACGGATATTAGAATCCACAGTGGGATTACAAATATATACATATAATACTTTTCTTTTGTAAATACAAACTTATAATACATAGAAAACACCCAGACCAATACAAACAGACATGTTCATACACACAAATGTTTGTACTGTGCGGGGATCGAACCTGCAACCCTTGCACCAGAGGCAGCTTTCACTACCACTGTTCTAAACGGGTCGTCTACGAGTGGTATAAGTTCCAAAATAGGATCAATAGATGGCGGTGTTTTTTTATTTTATGTGATAGGTGGCAGACGAGCAGTCGGATCACTTGATGGTAAGCGATTGCCGCCACCCATGGACTCCCGCGACACCAGTGGAGTCACACTTGTGGATTATTATTTTAAGATAAGGTAATTGTTTATTAGGCATCTTAAATTTTCTTCCTGTTATGTACTAATATTGATTTTTTATTTATTATTATTATTATTCCTTGTTTTGTACTTCTTCTTTCTTCCTATTGTATGTTATGTATGTGTGCACGTACGTCGCCCAAGGCTCTGCCTGAAAACCAGCGCTGCAGCGGCTTCGGCCACTGCAGCAAATGCTGAGGTTGGGCCTTGTTGGCTACAGAATTTGTTATACTTGTATCTATGTCACTGATGTTTGATTTGTGTTCTGTGGTCAATAAAGAACTCTTTATCTTTATCTTTATCTAAGTGCGCTGCCAACCTTTAAACTCGCCCTTCCCCCGAATTGGGCCTCCGGTACTTTCACTCATGCAGCGAAACATATCACAGTGCTACTTCTCGCCGGTTTTCTGTGAGGCCGTGGTATCACTCCACTCGAGCTGGCCCAATCATACCGAAGCGTGGCTCTCCCAGGGTTAAAACGGGTGTCAGTTGTATCGTGCAAGTATTTTCAGTTTTATAGGTAAACTGAAAGTCATGTGCTTGGTAATAGAAATTAGCTTCGTTATGTTTCCCCTGTAAAAGAGGTGGAAAGGTCAAGAGACCTATTATTATTATTATTTATTTACTCGTATGACTTAGCGTCGTGACGAGTGCACGATTTCTACTGATTTTCCTTCGACATACGATATTCCGCATTTTTGAATCATTCGTCTGCAACGAGTGACCCACATGTAGGTCGAGTGACTTAAAGCGAGCGAATAGTTATTGTTCCGAGGGTAGAAGCAACGTCAAAATAGTTGTCAATAGCAACAAGCATTAAAAAAATCGTATAAATTTCAAAACTTTGATTTGACTGATTTTGACAGGTGATATTCATAGGTTTTTGTGACAAAAAATCAAATATTTTCATATTCAGCCAATAGTCTATGGTTTTTGCGTTCCGTTTGCAATGCGGAAGTTACCGGTTTTTATAAAGTTCTGCATAAAAGGGTTAGAATGTCAATTTACCGTATTATATTGGCAACATCGAAATTGATTGATTCAAAAATAAGGAAAATCGGCTTCATGCGACTTAGAAAGCTAATGTGACTTACGTCGCATGCGACGACGCTAAGTCATACGAGTGAATCAAAAATAGAGCTCCTGACGGCTGAAAAATTAACGACTTGTGACATAATTAGATAATTATGATTTCTTTTTTTTTGGTTCCGCTTCTGACTTAACTTGATTATAAATCCTGTTCATCGGAAAATATTGCCAAATAATTGTACTTTACAGTAGAAACAAAGACTTAAATAGCCAATATTTTTTAACAAAAGAGAAATATAATAGACTGGATTTATTGACCAAATTGATGATAATATCGATGTCTGGCCCGTGAAGGCGAGTCCTGGGTCGGACACCGGTCACTGGGCACACTATAATTTTATTGTCTCCTTCTATATTTTAATTGGCAATTTTATAATTACTTGAATGTGGTAGGTACTATTTGTAGCAACTGCAGCGAACTATCTTCGACATCTTGAAGCAAACTAGATGTTGATTTTGAGAGCTCGCTAACTTACTCATGGTCGTGTTTGTGTTGGTAACGAGAGGGCGCCTGAGATACCCGATAAGAAGGTAATGAGGTAATGTTTGGATAGCAGTTATTTTATGTAAGGTAGACACAGAATTAAAGGTACCACACGCCAGCGATTGTCATTTTCATCATCTCGATGGATGGGCGTTTCTCGCGGAGCTTTCTACCACATACCTCAGAGACATTACTTTGAGTTTGAAATACGATCCTCGCTGTCTAAAACTATTGCTCTGTCTCTTTCACATGCACCACAATGGAAGGGACAAAGCGACAGTTTTCGATAGTGAGAACAGTTTTTCAAACTCATGGTAAGGGTACTGTTCTGCGGTACGGTTTGGTTGCAAGAGTATTTCCCGACGGCTACAACTTAGGGACTTTCAAGATAAGCGCGTACTCTTTTTTAAAAAGGCCGGCAACACATAAGCGATCTCTCTGATTTTGCGGATGCTCATGGGCGGCGTTGATTACTTTCCATCAGGTGACCTGCTTGCTGGTTTTATGCCTTTGGCATAAAAAAAACTTTTTGTCACTATAGTAATTAGAAGTACCAGATAGAGAAACAACTCGGGAGCCTGACCGACCTACACCGAGTAATGGAACGCAACCGATGGAGACAGCTGGTTGACAAAGTCCGAAGGAGTCGCGATCCTCAGCAGTGAACAGAGAATTTGTTAAATACTCGTTTATAAAGTGCGAGCTAGACAGCCTGCTGAGTAGCTGCATACCAGGGGTCATTCCTATCTCCCTCACCCCACCTAGTTCCCTTTGGGACTTTTTGTCTCATTTGCCCCACCGCGTGCTAACTCAATGGATAGTGGGGGATTGGAAAGAATTTATTCAAGCCCCATATTTTTTTTTATTATTCGACTACGGCGAAGCATAAGGCTATTATTGTAGTGTATTCCTATTTGTTTGCTTTGTTAGAGACATTTGAGAATGATTTGTTAGAAACTTCTACGTTTGAAAACTCATTTTAATTCACACTTTACACAATAACAAGTTTTGTTATTTTGATTATTAAGTATAGCTTTGAGTGTTTAATTGTTAAAATTATTATTATTTTATTATATCTTATTTCACTGTAAAGAGTGCCTCTTCTTCTTCTCTGTCGCTGCGCTCTTGCCAGAGCGGTTGTGATCACGTTGAGGGGTCCTTGTTGGTGTTAGAGGCGGACACAGCTTTCCTCACGATCTCTCGCCATCTCCCTCTGTTTACAGACTGTCTCGCACAGTCTGACACGGGGGTGTAGAGTGCCAGTAGATGAATAGTTAAGTTTAATTTTGTTTAAATAGGTAGCTATTTAAACAAAATTAAACTTAACTATTCATTTACCCGAAACTCCAGCCCAACACGTGCTAATTACTATTACTGCAAACAACTTCATTCATAACCGTTGCTAGTTTACTCGGCTGGTTCTTATTGGCCAATATTGGAATCGCGCTTACGCTTAACCAATCCGCGTCGCTGTTTAAACGACGCCATTTTAATTATGTTCTGTTTGAATTGGGAATGAATCGCGAGCGTTAATTAACGGTTTGCTTCAAAATGAGTATGCTCAGTATTAAGGTGCAATTTATACCTACCACTGTAGGACAGTTCGATTTTATTTTTACTCGTTTCATTAAAGATAAAGATAATAAAGATAAAAAATTCTTTATTCAATTTAGGTCCACACAGAACACTTATGAATGTCAAAATAGTACATATTATCTACCGCTGGTTCGGAATGTCGATTTCTACTGAGAAGACACCAGCAAGAAACTCAGTAGTTACTCTTTTCAAATATTGATGATGTTACAGAGTTTCAATTGAGAAGAGAGAAAAAAATACAATTATGAAAGTTAATAGACTACTATGAATAACAACTCAAAAGATTAATGAATTAACATGACCAAGAATCCTTATCATTTAAATAGTCTTGTACACTATAGTAACCTTTCTTCATTAGGCAGGTTTTAATATGGGACGGGGATTCCAATAAGGATTCCAATATCCACCCATACTTCCATACAACTATTATAATGCGATAGTGTATGGGTCTGCTGTTTGTTTGTCATCCTTACACGGAAAAGTGCTATTTTTTTGCTATTGGCTTAGTATACGTTCAGTATATCTTCCTCGCGTTAGATGTTCTCTTTACTCAACATCATCGTCATCATCGTCAGCCCATTTAAGTCCCCACTGCTGGGACACGGGCCTCCCTCAATCACATGAGGGGCAATTGCCATACTCACCACGCTTGGCAGACGGGTTGGCGAGGGTTTTGATATAAATGCAAAGTTTTCCTTCTCTGGGTGCTGATGATCATGCCAGCAGCTTTACCTTAGTCGCCTTTTACGACATCTCAGTACGAGTGAGGGTGGCCTATTCTACTCTGCCGGGGACCACACGGCCCAACTCTCAACATATCACAATCTAATTGAAACCAAATGCATGGAAAAACTTAGAGAAATCGCAAAATAATGCGCATCCAAGCTGTACTGTATATTGCATCCAGTCTCCTCGCTTTCGAGTACTTACTGAAGATAAAGCATTCTCGGAACCGTTGCATCAAGCCGGCGATATATCTACGCTAACCTAATAACATCCGCGGATCTCTCTGCATTACCAACTTTATTTATTCTCTGAGATGGTACGAAATATGTTACGTACTGAATTTTAAAATGCAACGTTGCGGAAGCCGGTCCTGTGGCTATGGTTTCTAAAATGTTTAAGGAACAGTAGCTTAAATTCTTGGAAGGATTGTTGGGCAGGCTTGGAGGTGCAGCGTACGTGAATCTGCATGAAAGAAATCTACATTTAGCAGAGTTAAACAAAAAATTATGCGTCGATAAAGAAACTCATCAATTTTTTTTCAGCCAATCGCGAGATAATCGCGGAGTAGAAAACTGAGAACTACCTTTTTTACTAAGAAAATTGATTTTTCACTACTTTTAGGGGCCTCAAACAGATGGTTAAATTTCAGCTCGATACCTTCAACACGCTTCCGAAATAAAGTTTCTCCACACACACACGAACGGAACATGGACGAGAAAGTCATCTTACAAGGGTTTAATTTTTCCGAGGTTCGGTATCTTTAATAACACAAAGACATAGATGAAGCCTTTTTTATTTTTTTGGCGAATAGAACTTCACAGAGCTATTATTTTTCGACTTTCTTTAATGCTCTGACCGAACTTCTAGTTCTTTATTATTCATCTGCTGTGCATACCGTGCACGTGTAACCGTGATCCAGTTGATCTAGTTCCCCTGTCCAAGGCTTGCGAAGGTCAGACGGCAGTTGCTTTAATGTAATAGGGTATTTGACTAAGCTCGAGATTTTATAAAATATAAATATTTTATGGAAATATAGATAAATATGTGCCAATAGCAAAAATTCTCAATTAAAAATGTAAAGCCTAGCCGGTTTTATGGTCATTCAAAGATTCATGGGCAAGTCCATTTTAAACGTATGAAATTATTAAAAAATAATTATACCCGAGAATAACCCATACAATTTGCACCAAATCTTATAATAGAACCATTGACAAAAACGAAACATTTGATATAGCTACTATACAAAATTCAAATGAAATGCATACAAAATACTTAGGTGTGACGTCACTTCTTAGTAGCCATATTAGGTTTGTCCAAAGTAATGTGATTTTAAGTTGTGTTATCTCAGGTATTTTAAATGAGAATCAAGTAATTATATCAACGATGTTTCTATCATTGAGAGGTCTTTTGTTAACAAAAAAAAAAGTCAAATACCGTATTACCAGACTTCCCGACTCCTGGATCATAATACAAGCGTACCTCAAGCTCCGAAGTGACAGCTTTGGACGCAACTGAGAATCACTAAGAGGAGAAGCGAAGCTGTACTTCATTCATTCATTCATTTCAGCCAATAGACGTCCACTGCTGGATATAAGCCACCCCCAATGTTCTCCAAACAGATCGGCCCTGTGCCGCCCGCATCCAATGGATTCCCGCGCTCTTCACCAGATCGTCGGTCCACCTTACGAGGGGCCTGCCACGGCTGTGGATGTGGCATCTACTCGAGGACCTTTCCACCCCAACGGCCGTCAGTTCTCCTCGCTGTGTGCGCTGCCCATTGCCACATGAGACATGCAATCCTTTGGGCTATGTCTGTGACCTTAGTTCTCCTGCGGATCTTATCATTTCTGATTCGATCACGCAGCTAAGCTGTACTTACTCATTGAACATTTCATGTCCACACACACATACACACACAGGCGGACAAACATATAGCCAATCGAGATTCGGAATTTAAAAAAATTACATGGACCTAGATAAAACCTTCTTCTAATATTTGGTGAATAGAACTTCATAGGGCAGTTAATTTTCAATGCTCTGACTCCTCTCCTAATTCTTTATTATTGGTCGAAGCTGTACCTACGAATTGAATAGCGTTACCCGAAAAGTAACATACTATAAAGTAACCCCTTTAGCAATTACCAGCACCGAAAACCAAAAACAAAGCGGCCCAATCTATCGCAGGATGCGACAGTGTTATCTTGTTATTTACCGGCGCGGGCGCCGCTCGTTAGCGGCCGCCCGGTAACTCAGCTTAACGACCCCGCGGATTAATGTGTCGCCACGGGACCCTAAAAACAATAATTACCTTGTAGATTACATTACAACAGGGAGATAAATAAATTCACTGAATGAACGACTCGTTCGGCGAGTGAGTTGTTGTAAAGTTTCTTAACTGATTTCAAAAAACTAAAATATTAATCCGTAGGAGAGCCACGCTTTTGCATGAATGGGCCGGCTCGACCGGAGTGATAACACGGCCTCTCAGAAAACCGGCTTGAAGCACCACTGTACTGTGTTTCGCTGCTTGAGTGAGGGTACCGGGGGCCCAATCGGGGGGAAAGGGGGGGTTTAAAGGTTGGGCACTTGTGACTCCAGTGGAGGCACGAGTGTCCCTGGGCGGCGGTAATCGCTTACCATCAGGTGATCCGTGTGCTCGTCTGCCACCTATCACATAAATAAAATTAAAGAAAAAAAAACCTTTTTAAAAACAAGCTTTTATTATTTGTTTATAAAATGAACTAAAAAGTTAAAAATGAATTAACTCTAAAAAGAAATATAACACTTTGTAACTTGATTGTAACCTTTAACGACAAATAAGCGTCTTCGTCTAGGACAAAATAATTCCATATTGAACAAATTTATTTAATTTTAACACTAAAACTTTTCACCATACATAATTATTCAATCTCATCCCCCCTCTTTATCATAGTCCCCATTTATAAATGAAAGCGTGTTACATTGTGATAGCTTGAGGAAAATGTTGTGTTATATTAAATGTAACACGCTTTTATTTATAAATGGAGACTATGATAAAGAGGGGGGATGAGATTGAATAATTATGTATGGTGAAAAGTTTTAGTGTTAAAATTAAATAAATTTGTTCAATATGGAATTATTTTGTCCTAGACGAAGACGCTTATTCGTCGTTAAAGGTTACAATCAAGTTACAAAGTGTTATATTTCTTTTTTTCTTTAATTTATTTTTAACTTTTTAGTTCATTTTCTAAACAAATAATAAAAGCTTGTTTTTAAAAAGGTTTATTTTTCTTTAATTTTATTTTTAACTTTTTAGTACCTCTATTTTTTTTCTTCTCTCTTGTGTCTCTGGGTGCTGATGATCATGCCAGCAGCTTTAGCTTAGTCGCCTTTTACGATACCTCGATAAGAGTGAGGGTGGCCTATTCTACTCTGCCGGGGACCACACGATCATCAGCACCCAGAGAAGGAAAACTCTGCATTTATATCAAAACCCTCGCCAACCCGTCTGCCAAGCGTGGTGAGTATGGCAATAACCCCTCATGTGTTTGAGGGAGGCCCGTGCCCCAGCAGTGGGGCCATTTAAGTAAATGGGCTGATGATGATGATGATGATGATGATGTGTACGTATTCTGTCGATATCTTGTCTAATTATGCGTTGTTCTAGAGATTCGTTTTTCCTTCTCTCTTGTGTATTTATTCTATTGATATCTTGCCTATATGTGCGTTGTTCTAGAGATTCGTTTTTCTTTCTCTCTTGTGCATGTATTCTGTCGGTATTTTGCCTATGTGTGCGTTGTTCTAACGATTCGTTTTCTCTGTGTTTAGCAGTCATCATCATCATCATCATCATCATCATCAGCCTATCGCAGTCCACTGCTGGACGTAGGCCTCTCCAATTGTTCGCCACTGTGACCTATGTGGCTTCTCGCATCCAGCTCTTGCCAGCCATCCTGCGCAGATCGTCCCCCCACCTAGCCAGAGGGCGCCCTACATTACGTTTGCCAAGACGCGGTCTCCACTCTAGAACTCGTTTACCCCATCGGTTGTCGGTTCTGCGGCTAATATGGCCAGCCCACTGCCACTTAAGCTTGCTAATCCGGTGTATGTCAGACCGGGTAGGACGCACTGATTGAAGACTTTTGTCTTTAGGCACTGTGGTATCGACGATACGAAGACACGACGTCGTTTTCCAAATGCTGCCCAACCTAACTGGATTCTCCTATTCACCTCATCCTCGAAGTTGTTTTTACCCAATTGCAAAGTCTGCCCGAGGTATACGTATTTTTGAACAGCTTCGAGGACGGCACCGTGAATTGCAATCGGTTCCGGTAGAACATGTTCATTGAACATGACCTTGGTTTTGTCCAAGTTCATCCGTAGGCCGATGCATTTAGAAAAGTCAGCCAGGTCATTTAGCATCTGTTGCAGGTCCTGCAGCGTTTCTGCCATTATGACTATGTCGTCTGCAAATCGCAGGTGAGAGATGTATTCGCCATTGATGTTGATGCCACGTCTATTCCAGTTCAGCGTCTTGAACATATCCTCCATTGCATTTGTGAACAATTTCGGGGAGATGACGTCCCCTTGTCTCACTCCTCGATGCAGTGGTATAGGACTTGTTTGCTGATTCTGTACTTGGACGGACATAGTAGCGGCATCATACAGACATCTCATCACCTGGATATATCGCCAATCGACTTGGCATCGCTGCAGGGACTCCAGAACAGACCAGATTTCAACCGAGTCAAAGGCTTTCTCATAAACCATAGATGTTTAGCAGTAGCTAAACTTAGTTTTTCTAAGCGTTGCCGCTTGTGGACATCGCTTTCATTAGCAATCTTCTCCTGTCTCTTACGGTCTAATAACGGTCCATCCCCCAGAGGTCCGTTGTAGAGGGATAAGGGCTAAAATATAACAGGGTTCGCCCTGGTACCCTGAGGCGCAACGTTAGCGGCAAGACATGTTTATACACCCTCATACAATTCAGCCCTCGGCACGTGCTCACCTTGGCATTGGGTCATCCATCCAATCAATCATATATAATTAATATGGGACGAAAGCAAGAGACTCGTCAAGACGAATCAAACGAGTTCAAACTCGATGGGGTTGCGTCGTTTAATTACGGAGTTCTTATGGCCACCTTCCGGCTCCAGCATAAGACCCTGATTACCATATAGTATCAAAGTACTCGTCAAGACTAATCCAATGAGCCCAAACTCGATGGGGTTGCGTCGTTTAATTACGGAGTTCCTATGGCCACCTTCCAACTCCAACATCAGACCCTGGTTACCATATAGTATCAAAGTACTTGTCAAGACGAATCAAACGAGACCAAACTCGATGGGGTTGCGTCGTTTAATTACGGAGTTCTTATGGCCACCTTCCAGCTCCAACATCAGACCCCGGTTACCATATAGTATCAAAGTACTCGTCAAGACTAATCCAATGAGCCCAAACTCGATGGGGTTGCGTCGTTTAATTACGGAGTTCCTATGGCCACCTTCCAACTCCAACATCAGACCCTGGTTACCATATAGTATCAAAGTACTCGTCAAAACTAATCCAATGAGCTCAAACTCGATAGTGTTGCATCGTTTAATTACGGAGTTCCTATGGCCACCTTCCGGCTCCATCATCAGACCCTGGTTACCATATAGTATCAAAGTACTTGTCAAGACGAATCTAATGAGCTCAAACTCGATAGGGTTGCATCATTTAATTACGGAGTTCCTATGGCCACCTTCCAGCTCCATCATCAGATCGGTTCTCTGTCACAATAACATTGCATTGTCATCCGATTTATACATGCATTCTAAATTTCAGCTCAATCGGAAACCGGGAAGTGAATCAAATTTAAGTTGCAAGATTTGATTACAGAACGACGGTGAAACAGGCGAAACTAAATAAAAGCTTGTAAAAAGAAGGTTCGCCATGAAAATAATTCATTCAATTACATATAATAATATCCTCCAATCGATTTGTGGCAACATGTCCAATATCCAGCCACGTACACAAGATATTTTAAAGTGCTCAAGTGAGTGAGCAAATATAATTGCACTCCCTTAACCTCATAATCCGATGAGACACCAATGTGAATGAATGAATGAATATACTTTTATTGCACTCAAAATAAAGTATGAAAACATAAAACTAGATATTACAGGATGTGTACAACGAAGGCGGCCTTATCACTATGAGCGATCTCTTCCAGGCAACCTTTGGATAAAGGACACTTGATGAAGGTGTAGGGCGGTGCAATCTAAAATATTTATATACTTACACAAAAAGTTTAAATGCAAATACATAAATAAAATATGAATATACTAATACATACAATATATATAATATATATGATTAATGTATAAATAAATATAGCAACTAAAATAATAACAATGTATCCCAAAGCAGACGAATGTTTCTTAGAGGACAGGAAGAGATGGGTGAGAGGAAGTGATAGTGTGATACGAACGGAGAGGAATCGGGCGCAAGACTAATGGTTTAACGTGCTTTTCGTGGCACGATGGTACAAGGCCGGCAACTTCCAGACTCAGGGCTGACACTTAGAATTTCCTACTGAAAACTTAGATGAAATTGTTGAGACCGACCCGGGGATTGAACCCTCTTGAGCAGCCGTCGCTTTAAAGTGCAACCCACTGCGCCATCGAGGCAGTAATTACATATAACTAACATTACACGACCCGTTTGGAACAGTGGTAGTGAACGCTGCCTCTGGTGCAAGGGTTGCGGGTTCGATCCCCGCACAGTACAAACATTTGTGTGCATGAACATATCTGTTTGTATTGGTCTGGGCGTTATCTATGTATTATAAGTATGTATTTACAAAAAGAAAAGTATTATATGTATATATTTGTAATCCCACTGTTGATTCTGATATCCGTAACACAGGTGCTTAAGCTACCTATCTCGGAGTCAGATCAATGTATGTGAAGTTGTGAAATATTTATTTATTTAATATCAAACACATTTGGTTCAATATTAATAGAGGAAATTTGACAGATTGTGGTAACCTGATTTGTGACTGTACATAGTAGTAGTTGTAGCATCAGTCTACATACTGTCCCACCATCATACTGTCCCACTGCTCATCATAGAAATCAAGGCTTCGCTACTATGATGGGATTTTGCACAATCACCATGCTTGCGAAATGCGGATTGGTAATCACAAACCCTAGCTATGTTCGAAAAATTCGAAACATACCTTTCGACCCGGGAATCGAACCCAGGACCTCGAGATCATGGCCCGGTACTTTAACTATAAGACCAACGGGGCGTGTATATAGTATCAGCGTCTAAGGTGTTCATGGAGAATTCACTACTTCTGGACAAGATCTTCACTTAACTGAGAGATTTTTTAACTTGCTACTATACTTAGTGAAGTGTAAATCGCTCGAATTCCGAACTCAACTTAAGCGAGTTGTATACGCTCGAAAAACATTATAAAAAGAAAAGTTTATGTATTACTAGCTGACCCGGCAAACGTTGTTTTGCCATATAAATAAAAGAGTTGATCGTATAAGGGTGAAAATTGAGGATTGTATGTATTTTTGTATGTTGTATCATAAAAAAAGAGAAATTAAAAATTTTGTCTAAAAAATAAAAATAAAAATTTAGGGGTGGACTACCCCTAACATTTAGGGGGATGAAAAATAGATGTTGGCCGATTCTCATAGATACCGGATAAGCACAAAAAATTTCATCAAAATCGGTCAAGCCGTTTCGGAGGAGTATGGCAACGAAAACTGTGACACGAGAATTTTATATATTAGATATACACATGAATTTTAATATGGTATGTTCCCTAAGATTACGGCACCATAACATCGCAAACAGCGTGTTTGAATTGCATCTCCCTGCTTATCGAGCGTTTCGTGATGAACTCCTTCCGTTATTTTTAGGGTTCCGTAGCCAAATGGCAAAAAAACGGAACCATTATAGATTCCTCATGTCTGCCGGTCTGTCCGTCTGCCCGAACTACCGCATGTCACAGCCACTTTTTTCCTAAACTACGAGTTTAAGAACTACACCATTGAAACTTGCTAAATAAATGTATTTTGTTAACCACATTACGATTTATTCAAAAATAATAGGAAAAAAAATGGGGGGGGGGGGGGAGTCCCAATAATATATACATAGATAATTTATAACAAAAATTCATTAAAAATATTTCTTATACATAGGTATAAATGACCAGAGAGCACACCACATTAAAAAGGGAAGAAGAGACAAGGAAAAAACAGTGTACCTATTTATAGAGATAGGAAGTGAGTTTTGACACGGGACTTGAATATAATTATTAAGTAGTATTTTATACGTTATAAAACGTAAATCGCAATTTACCTTCCATATATCTTACTAGCTGCTACGGAACCCTTCATGAGCGAGTCCGACTCGCTCTTGGCCGGTTTTTTCCTATCGCCGAGCAAATATGAGGATTGAAACCGTTTGCTCGGCGGTTGTTGGCCAAACACAAATATTTTTATGATAAAGTAAATGTTGTTCTGACAAAATACACTGGCAAACAGCTGTGCAAGGATACCGGGGGAGTTTTGATGTCATTGAATCTACGGAGCCAGTAGATAGATAGATAGATATATATTAGGCTATTATTCGCGTTCTAGTTGACATACCAATAAACTTACATTACAATGGGTGCTATCGAGTGAAAATAATCCGCAAGATGGCGTACTGTAGTACGCCTATAGGACTGATCCTATAGGATGATCCTATAGGATGATCCTATAGGATGATCCTATAGGATCAGTCCTGTACCCAATCACCCTGTAGATGGAGCTCAGGGTCCATGTCATGTCAAATTGTCAATTAACGAATAAATCACCTACCTAATATATGCAATAAAAAAAAAACAGCCAATGATGTTGAAGTTGGACCTCGGTTCTCAAGGATCCCATTAAGGTTTGTCGACCCGTTGGGATCAATGGTAGTGAACGCTGCCTCTGGTGCAAGGGTTGCGGATTCGATCCTCGTACAGTACAATCATTTGTGTGCATGAACATGTCTGTTTGTATTGGTCTGAGTGTTTTCTATGTATTATTAGTATGTATTTACAAAATAAAACTATCAAATGGTAAATCCGCTGTTAGTTCTGATATCCGTAACACAGGTGCTTGAACTACATATCTCGGATCAGGAGCCCAATTCTCGTGCTCGTGATATTTTGAAAACATGGCGGATATCACCTGAAAAACATACAAAAAAAAACATGTTTTAGTAATATATGTCGTATGAAAATAAATGTCACGAGCACGAGAATTGGGCTCCAGATCAATGTATGTTATGTTGTGAAATATTTATGTAGCTATTATTTATAAGGTGTACAATAGATAACATAGGTAAAAGAAGAAGGCAGATGAATACAAAGACTAAATTATTATTATGTCCTTATATAGGTAATAATAACAAAATCAAAAAAGCACTAGTTACAATCACGCAAAGAGTCGCATCAAACATAAATGGGACACTAGGAAAGTCCATGTGATCATAGGTAACCCCACGAGTGCGAGTATAGACGCAAATAGTGTGCGAGCGAGAAGTGAATAGATGCGCCGCCATTTCTGATCCCATTCTTTATCCGCACGGGTTGTAATGTGTGTGGGTTGACAATTTGACAACCTCGACAGTGCAGTGGCTAAAGTGTAGGATTCTAGCCCAGTAGGTTTCGGGTTGGATCCCGGTCTGCCAATTTGGAAAACGAACTTTTCTAATCTATCTCGGATCTGGGTGTGCAAGGAGACACCTCTAGCTATGGTCATGTAGTAGTACCCACAGTCATCATCATCATCATCATCATCAGCCCACTTAAGTCCCCACTGCTGGGGCACAGGCCTCCATCAATTTCATGAGGGGTAATTGATATAAATGCAGAGTTTTCCTTCTCTGGGTGCTGATGATCATGCCAGCAGCTTTACCTTAGTCGCCTTTTACGACACCTCGGTAAGAGTGAGGGTGGCCTATTCTACTCTGCCGGGGACCACACGGCCACAGTACCCACAGTACTTACAAGGAATACCTCATTTTGAGACTACATCATCATCATCATCATTTCAGCCAATATACGTCCACTGCTGGACATAGGCCTCCCCAAATGATCTCCACACAGATCGGCCTTGTGCCGCCCGCATCCAAGGGATTCCGACGACCTTCGTCGACGTCATCGGTCCACTAGACTAGATAGAATAGTGTGATTTGGGTATTTTGACTATTTATCAGAATCACAAATCATTTAATGCGGTAAAAGTGGTTACAGTAAGTCACATAAAATTATCGTTTAGATTCTCACATTTAACAGAATAATATCGGCAAGCAATAATAGAGAGTTAGCATCGTCTTAAGTTATAATAAAATAATACATAGTCAAAATAAAATCGAAACAAAGAATTAGTCACTCATAAAATATTTAATATATTATGTCAAAAAAAATTACATCTTACATTCTATAAATTCATTAATACTATAGAAACATCTGTCACACAACCATTAATATAAACTATTTTTGAATTTTTATATTGGTAAATCCTTCAATGCCTCTTTATTTCTTGTCATCATCATCATCATCATCATCAGCCCATTTAAGTCCCCACTGCTGGGGCACGGGCCTCCCTCAATCACATGAGGGGTAAATGCCATACTCACCACGCTTGGCAGACGGGTTGGCGAGGGTTTTGATATAAATGCAGAGTTTTCCTTTTCTGAGTGCTGATGATCATGCCAGCAGCTTTACCTTAGTCGCCTTTTCTTGTGTCTTCTCGTAAAACAAAGTGATAAAATCTTTTATATTAGTAGTGTGATCCAATTAATTAAACCGAGACACACTTATGTGGAGAAGCCTATAACCACAACGCGTATAAACCACAGACACAATCCACAGGGGTAAAGTTGAGCTTCGCTATGAACAACACTGAAAAATCCTCAGCGCGACGCGGTCGTAACCCGAGGCAACAAGTGCTATTGTGGTCTATATACTGGGTTTTATTTGCCTCACTCGGTAGTAAGTTGGGAATCCAATATTGCTTTGTTGACTGACAAGAGATTTTCGTCTATCTAGGGCGTACCCTAGATAGACCAAAATCTCTTGTAGTATGTATACTAATAGTATTTCATAGGCAAAACGAGAAAGCGAGCTGCTGCACCAATAGACAGTTACTCGGCTTGTCATGCGAGCTACTTTCTAGCTCGCGAGTTACTTCATTCAGGATGAATGAATGAACATACTTTTATTGTACTCGAATTATAGTATGAAAAACTTAAGACTAGGTATTACAGGATATGTGTAGTCAACTCCAAAAATATGTATACACTTTAGGACGTTGTCACAATATATAATATAAGAAAGTAGACCTCTACTTTCTTATAGGTAAGTATTGTGACAAGGTCCTAAAGTGTATACATATTTTTGGAGTTGACTGTACAACGAAAGCGGCCTTATCACTATGATCGATCTCTCCCAAATGTTGCCTATTTGGGTATAGGACACTTCATGGAGGTGTAGAGCAGTGCAATCTTAATTAATAAAATTTATATACTTACACAGAAAGTTAAAATAATATATTAATTAAATATGAATACTAATACAGAAGTGACGTCCAAACAGCGCGAGTTATTGCAGTGCAGCTCGGCAGGCTGACTCGTACGCCAACTCGTACGATGTAAAGTAGTCTTTAGTATCGCACACTGAGGTTCCTTAAGATACTATTGATTTCACCTATAGACACCCGCGACATCAGTGGAGTCACAAGTGCGCTGCCAACCTTTAAACCCGCCTTTCCCCCGGATTTGGCCTCCGGTACCCTCATTCACGCAGCGAAACACAGCACCGTGCTGCTTTATGCCGGTTTTCTGTGAGGCCGTGGTATGACTCCGATCAAGCCGTCCCTTTTATGCCGAAGCGTGGCTCTCCCACGGTCAAATGAAATTACTCATGAATAGGCAGTCATACTTTACCATAATTCGAGTGGCCTGATTTACCTCTTAATGAAGCTTGCGAAGGTCAGATGGCAATCGCTTCATTGTAACTACCATACTCCCTGAATCATGGTCTAAACGTACCTCGGACTCCGTAGCGTCAGTTTTGAAAGCAACCGAGAATTATTTGAGGCAGTTTCTTTCTGATGATAGTATAAATGACACATCTGTTGGACAATCAGATCAATTTGGGGCTGTTTTAATTTTAATAATGTCGTTTTTTCTAACATCCTTCCTAACATCATTGGCTAAACTAAAGTGCATCGATTTCGCTCGACCGCCTCGAGGGAATGGAAAAAGGTCGTGCAGTAAAGAGAGCGTACCTGGTACGTCCTAAAGGGCGAAGGCCAGTCAGTCGTCCAAGATACCGCTGACTCTTGGTGGATGACTGGCAGGAAGTGGTGCAAGACCGACCGGGATTCAGGCTCTTATTATCGGAGGCCAAGACTCACTATGGATCGCTGCGCCAATCTAGGTCGTTAGTTCGTCGTTTTTTCACTGAAGACGGGTGTACTTCTAGTAGGAAATAACAATACTAGAAACATGTTATCGTTTTTATTTTAGAAAGGCGCAACCTAATTTACATCGTAAGGAAACCTGCACGTTTCTGATAGTCTCTTGTTGATACAATTATTGAGATATGATTCTGAACTGGTAGCCATGATTCAGCTAGTCTAGTTTTGTTAAAGAGTTACGAAGATCAGACGACCAGTCACATCATCTTTGATCTTAGATCATGGTGTGACGGCGGTTGGCCTGGTTCCCATATTAGAGATTTATGAAGATCAGACGACCAGTCACGTCATCTTTGACTCACCAAATCTTAGATCATGATGTGGCGGCGATTAGCCCGGTTCCCCTGTTAGAGAGTTACAAAGATCAGACACTAGTCACTTCGTCTTTGACTCACCAAATTCTTGATCATGGTGTAGCGGCAATTGGCCCGGTTCCCCTGCTAGAGAGTTACGAAGATTGGACGACCAGTCACTTCATCTTTGACTCACCAAATCCTAGATCATGGCGTGGCGGTAGTTGGTCTGGTTTCTCCGTTAGAGAATTACAAAGATCAGACGACCAGACACGTCATCTTTGACTCATCAAATCCCAGATCATGATGTGACGGCGATTAGGCCGGTTCCACTGTTAGAGAGTTACGAAAATCAGACGACCAGTCACGTCATCTTTGACTCACTAAATCCTAGATCAAGAAGTGGTGGCGATTGAACCGGTTCCCCTGTTAGAGAGTTACCAAATACAAATCCTAGATCATGGTGTAGCGGCAATTAGCCCGGTTCCCCTGCTAGAGAGTTACAATGATCAGACGACTAGTCACATCGTCTTTGACTCACCAAATCCTAGATCATGGCGTGCCAGCGGTCGGCCTGGTTTCTCCGTTAGAGAATTATGAAGCTCAGAAGACCGTCAGTCACATCATCTTTGACTCAAATCCTAGATCATAGTTTAGCGGTGGTTGGCCTGGCTCCCCTGTTAGAGATTTACGAAGATCAGACGACCAGTTACGATTTCTCTGACTCACCAAATCTTGGATCATGTTGGCGGTACCCCGGTCTTCAAAAGTGAAAGCTATGGACGCATGAAAGAATACGATGAAATGTGAAGAGGTGTTATAGACCGTGAGCCCGTGATCATGTTTCCCCTCTCTACGACTAATTGACTAACGGCTGCCACGTATTTCACACTTCCGGCCAATTACAGAAAATTATCTTTTGATTCTCGCTCAGCACTACATTTCCAACTGTTTGCCATGCATCTTATCTTGATGTCATATCACCTACGTCATATGACATCAAGATAAGCATTATGGTCACGGGCTCACGGTCTATAAGCTCATTTATAAAAAACATCGTATTGATAAGTCAAGAACAAAAGTTTCTGTAAAACTACAACTACAGAATAAGTCACGTAAGGTTAATTCTCAGACGGCTTCCCCAGTCTTGTGGTGCCGATTCTTTGTACAAAGCGTATGATAGTTGTAATTGAGTTGTGGGCAATAAAAATCCAAAGGGGGAACTTAAATTGAGTTCTTTCGTTAGCGCTGCGTTGGAACAAGTTAGATTGCGGCTGGTTTCAACAGTTCTGAACACTGTTATAGTTTTGTTAACTTAGTATCATATTGAAGGCACAGAACTTCGTTGCAGTCAAGTTAACGTGTAAACACGTCTCAGATACAAATTTTTTTTTTGAGTATTTCTGTCTCTTTCGGATCGAAACAAGTAGGCAATCCTCTGGTTTAGGCATTTTTCTTATTCCTTCTTAACTTAGCGAGTAATTTCTGGTTATGTCCGACCCCGGAGCCCGGGGTACGCTTGGATCATGATTTGAGGTGTCTGGTTTTTACAATGAAGCCACTGCCGTCGGACCTTGCCAATTGAATCTTGGTTACACGCTTCAGAAACTATCATCGCTCTCAGTCATCTCGCGGTCTTTTTAGGGTTCCGTAGTCAAATGGCAAAAAACAGAACCCTTACAGATTCGTCATGTCTGACTGTCTATCCTTCTGTCCTTCTATCCTTCTGTCCTTCTGTCCGTCTGTCCGTCTTTCCATCTTTCCGTCTTTCCGTCTTTCCGTCTGTCCGTCCGTCCGTCCATCCGTACGTCACAGCCACTATTTGTTAACCGCATTACGATTTTTCTACAAAAAGACAGTCGGACAGACAGACAGACATGACGAAACTATAAATATTACGTTTTTTGCCATTTGGCTACGGAACCCTAAGAAATGAGAAATAAATACTTCAATAATAGTATCCAACAAGCGCAGCCGTCGCTTTGAAGTACGCCACTGAAACAGTCACTTCTATACGAATATATATATAGCAAAAACACACATTTAGCACAAACAATGTCTTCAGCACTACATCGGACACGGGCACTAAAGGTAGCTGAAAGCTTCCGGATTGGTCCGTACTCACGGCTCAGCCTGCGGCAGGAAACACCGCTACGAGGAAAATAGCCACGGGAAGTGACGACGCGGAATGGGAGGGAACTTTTGGAGCGTCCTGTTTTAGGTAGCGCTAAGTGTTGCTCACATTTACGTATTTTAAAAGTTTAAAACGCCCTGTTCATCATTATCAGCCTATCGTAGTCCACTGCTGGACGTAGGCCTCTCCAATTGTTCGCCACTGTGATCTATCCATGGCTTCTCGCATCCAGCTCTTGCCAGCCATCCTGCGCAGATCGTCCCCCCACCTAGCCAGAGGGCGCCCTACATTACGTTTGCAAAACGCCCTGTTGGTCTAGTGGTATAAGTACCGGGTCGTGATATCGGGTTCAATTCTCGGGTCGAGCAAAAAGTATGTTTCGTATCGTTTCGAACATTGCTCGGGTATGTGATCACCAATCCGCATCAGGCAAGCGTGGTGATTAAGCGTTACCTATACTATCATAGTAGCGATAACTTGATTTCTGTGATGGAGGCCATTGTCCTGCAGTGGGACAGTATATAGGCTAATAATTTCAGTGGCGTTAGTATATTGTTTATTTGGCCTTAGTTGTTTACATTCTTGGCAGAATGGTCGTGGTCATTAAGGAAAGTCCTGGTGGTAACCATTCTTTTATTACCAATATACTCGTGTATTCAGACACCAACAAAAATATTAATAAGACTGCCTTGTTGGCGCAGTAGGTTGTTCGTCGCACTTTAAAGCGACTGGCTTTTGATTTCCAAGTCGGGTCGAAATTTGTACCTCAGTTTTTCTGTTATGGAATTCTCAGTGTCAACCCGAAGTCTGGAAGTTGGCGGTCTTGTACCCCCGTGCAGATCCGTCGTTGAGATCGGCCGCCGTAGGCGGAATCGGTTGGTTGAGGTTAGCCTACCTTTTTTTTTTTTTTTTTTTTTCACCCTGGGAAAATGCCTTACGCATACCCGTCCACTGGGGGGGTGGACGGGTTATGTCGGACTCACCTCTGGCGAGGGCTTCTCCTAACGAGAAGCCGGCCAGAGGCATACCGACTAAAAACCCAGGGGTGCTCCCGTCTTCGCCAGAGTGGGGAGGGGACATGAAATCTGACTAAGAAGTCTCCCTTCACGTCCCTCCCCAGGCGTGAGCCCGCTTACGTCGCGGGCCCGACACTACTCCCCCCGGGTGGAGTGGGGGGAGTGATAGGGACAGCCGGGAGCACCGAACCGTCCCTACCAGGCTGCAGAGGAGGCCTGTGCAATGTCGACGCCGATGCCCCCGCACCGGTCGCCGACTGGCCTCTTCTGCGGAGAGGAGGGAGACGCGCACCTGTTCGGCGTCTCCTCCCCCTCCTTGCCCTTCGCTGCGCATCTGCGCGCGGGTCCTCCTCACGGAGGCGCTCTGCAGCCTCCTTCTCCGACATCACGTCCTCGCAGAAGGAGGCAAAGGCCGTAAATGCCTGCTCCGACGCTAGCAGCGCGCGAATCACGGCAGGGAGCGCAAGATCGCTCCCAACCACGCGCACCAGAGCGTCCCGTTGTGGGTCCCAGTTTGGACATTCAGCGAGCGTGTGCTGCGCCGTGTCCTCCGGGGCCCCACAGTGATGGCACACCGGGGTTGCCTCTCGCTGGATTAGGTGCAGGTACGAGCCGAAGCAGCCGTGGCCCGTGAGCACCTGCACCATCCTGTACGAGAGGAAACCGTGCTCTCTCTTGAGCCAGTCGTCGAGGACTGGGGCGATGGCCTCTATTACTCGACGACCAGCCTCCACCGTCTCTAGGGACTCGGCCCACTGCACAGCCAAGTCCTGCTGAGCCTCTCTCCTTATGGCCTCACGCTCGGTGGGGCAGAAGGGTTCGCCGCGCGCTCTTTTGTCTGCCGTCCACTTATAGACGGCAGCCAAAACCTCGGCCTCCTCCTCCCATGGGGGAGTACCCGCCAATACGCAGGCCGCCGAGAAACCCACCGTGCGGTAGGCTCTGGCGACCCGCTGAGCGATGGCCCTCTGGGGCGCACGCAGGAGAGAGACATTCTCTCTCCTGCTCAAACTCTCCGCCCATATGGGCGCGCCGTATAGCGCCATTGAGCGCAAAATGCCGGCGTAGAGTCGCCGGCATTTGGCGCTCGGCCCGCCCAGATTAGGCAACAGCCAGCCGAACGTGTCGGCGGCCTTTAGGAGGCGCGGCAACATCCCCCGGAAGTGGGGGCCAAAATGCCACCGCGCATCCAATATAAGCCCGAGATACTTCATCTCGGGCTTTACTGGGACTTGGCATCCCCCAACGGTGATGGAAGCGTTGGGGGGGAATCGACTGCGTGGAGGCGGAAAGTACATCGCCTCCGTCTTGCTCACCGCAACCTGCAGGCCAAGGAGCCCTATGCGCTTCACCATCAAGTCCCCCCCGACGGACGCCAGAATGGCCGCACGGTCGAAGGTTTTCCCCCGGGCTGTAATAAGAGTGTCGTCAGCATAACATACGACACTCATGCCCGGGAGAAGGTGCCCTCGCAGCACCCAGTCATATCCGACGTTCCACAAAAGCGGGCCAAGGACTGACCCCTGTGGAACGCCGGACTCGACCGTATGGCACTTCAGCTCGCCATCTTTACTGACGTACAGTACCTCGCGTTCCTCCAGGTAACTCCTGAGGAGCTCCTGGAGATATATCGGCACTCTGAAGTGCCGGAGCGCCTCCAATACGACCGAGTGCGGGAGGGAGTTGAATGCATTTTTAATGTCGAATGACACCGCAATCACTCCCTCCTTCGCAATCGCCGCCTCGTCTGTAATGCGCCGAAGGCGCGACAGGGCGTCAATGGTTGAGCGCCCTGCCCGAAACCCGTATTGCGCCTCACTGAGATCGCCGACCTGCGCCAAGTGCTCGACGAGACGGGAAGACACCACTCTCTCAAACGTCTTCCCAATCTCATCGAGCAATATTATAGGCCTGTAGGCCGACGGACTGTCGGCCGGCCTCCCGTCTTTTTTGAGGAGGCACAATTGCCCTCTCTTCCATAGCCGGGGGAATCTCCTGACCGCGAGACAGCGATCAAAGAGACCCCGGAAACGTGGCTCCATCTCAGTGATGGCCAACGCTAGAACTTTTGCCGGGACCCCATCAGGGCCCGGCGCCGTCTTCTTGGAGCGGAGAACTAACTCCGCCGATCCAAACTCCTCGGGTGAGATGGGAGCGGGGTCCTCAACGGACGCTGCGGGTACTCCCGGAGGCGGAGCCATCGACGGGGGGGAAAATTCTGGGTCTCGCGAAGGGAATAGGCCGCGAACGATTTCTCCCAAGAGGCCTGGCTGGAGGGTCTCTGTGAGGGGAGGACCAATCGGGCGCAATTGGTTGCGCGCCGCCTTGTATGGCCTCCCCCATGGATCGCGATCCAGGCCCTCCAGCATCTCTTGCCTGGCCCTGTCTTTCGCTGCCCCGATCGCAGCCTTCGTGGCCCGCCTGGCCTCCCTAAGGACCTCGTAAAGGCGAGCCTCATTCTCCAGGTCCCGTCTCCGCCGGCGTCTACTATTCGTATACGCCCTCCGGGCAGCAAAGCAGGCTGCCCGGAGACCCGCGATCTCCTCCGTCCACCAATATATGGCATGACGGGGATCCGGGCGGCGGGACCGAGGCATGCTGAAGTCACATACCTCGGTCAGAGAGTCCCGCATTTGGGAGGCGGCTACATCTACGTCCTCATCCAGGGCTGGACACAGCCAGTCCTGGAGGAAGGCCCCTTCCTTGGCCAAGTCCTTGTCCAGCTTAGAGAGCGCCCACCGATTGAACGGGGACGCTCGCTGGACAGCCCTCTGCAAGCCTGGTAGGCCATTGACCCGCACATAGTATCGGAGGTATCTATGGTCCGATAAGGATTCTGTTGGGTCCACGCGCCAGTCCTCTATGCGGGACGCGAGAGCTGCAGTGGCGAAGGACACATCGACCACTGAGCCTCCGTGCTGTCGAACACAAGTGTGGGTCGTGCCTCTGTTAAGAAGACACAACCCACGGGAGATGGTCCACTGCTGAAGCAGGCGACCCCGAACGTCGGTGGCAGGATTACCCCATGCCACCGATTTGGCATTCAGGTCGCCTGCCAGCAGAACCTGTCTCGGCGCCAACCGGCCCAAAACCGAGCTCAGGGAGTTGAGAAAGATCTCAAACTCCCTGAGGGGGTGACTCGGTGAAAAGTACACCCCGACGACAGCGATCGATCCCCAGGCCACCGCAACAAAACCAGGTCCCCTCTCTAAAAGCGAGAGGGGAGATGCGTCCGAAAAAGGTCTTGAAAATACCGCTACTACGTCGTTGGTATCGCTGAACCAGGTGTTCTGGACGTAGTAGGGCTCCGCCACAATACTTAAATCGACTTGCCATTCAGCCAGGACCTGCATCCATAGGTCCTGAGCTGAACGGCAGTGATTCATATTGCCCTGCAGTATGGCGCGATGTCTGACTGGGTCCATCATTCAGACATCGCACCATCTTTTGCCGCTGGAGTGGCAGCGGCTTCAACAGCTGTAGCCCGAGGTGGGGTCGGCCGCTTTCCCTTCTTCGGGGGGGGGTTGCAGTTTTTCCCCCCCATACTGTGTTCCGCCGGCTTTCCGGCCTCTGCACAGACCGGGCAGTGTGCCTTCTTAGCGGTACATGTTGCGGCCTTATGGCCGTCCTTTCCACAGCGGAAGCATAGCTCCCTTCGGCTGTTGGCAGACGGGCAGCATGCACTTGTGTGCCCCGTGCAGTAGCAGCGGAAGCATCTGAACGGGCGGTCCTCAAGCGCCCGAACAGACACCGCGCTCCACCCGATAAGTAGGCGGCCTCCGCTCAAAATGGCCTTCGCTGCGGTGACAGGGCACTCTAAGCGGAGTGAGCCCACACCTCCACGGCCTGGCCGAACACTGCCAGACTTGATGGCCTCCTGGGAGCATCCTCCGACCGAGGCCACCTTGGCAACAACCTCCTCCCTGGAGATAGAGTCGTCCAGGTCGCTGACAAGTAAGGTGGTGGTCTTGACAGGACGCACCACCTTAGCGACGCTGGAGATCGACTCCCTCATTTTCCCGGCAAACAGGTCCGCTCGCTCAGCGCTCGCAGCCCCCGGGAACTCAAAAAGCCGAGCCCCAGTCAGGGTCTGCCGGCACTTTGCCTTGGCCGCGTCAAGGGTGGCCTCGTCCATACCTGCCCGTGCTCTCTTTAGCACGGTATCATAGGTTTCCCCCTTCTCCTCGGCTTCTTTGGTCAGGGTGACCACCACCACTGCCGTTTTGGGGGAAACCAACTTCTTCTTGGGTGTAGCTTTTTTGGTAGAGGGGGTCGTCTTACCTGCCTCTGCCTTACCCTTCTTTTGGGCCAAGGTAGTAGGCTTGGAGGTCGCCGCGGCTGCCTTTTTAGCCTTACTTTTGGCCTTTCTCCCCACGACTTTATTCCATCCATCATTGGCTATAGTCGTCGAGGGGAGAAGCACATCCTCCTCCATAGGCTTCAGTGCTGCTGGTGCTGTCGCCGGAGCCGACGCAGGTGAGTCAGCGTCGAGGACCTCAGACAGGGAAGCCTCACGCTTCCTCGTTTTCTTGCCGACCCCTTTACCCTTGTTTTTGGGCGGCTGGGGAGGCAGGGCGGATTCAGGCGCTGGCGAGGATTCAGCTGCCCTCTTCCTATCCGCAGCCAGAGGAGGGCGGACTCGAACCTTTGGTAGGAGCCGATCCTCAATGCCCTCAAACAAGGCCCTAACAAAAAACTTAAACTCCGCCATCTTCTTGTTGAGCATGTCCTCAACGCGCACATCAATTTGTGCAAGGACGTCAGAAGCAACGAGCGGAGGTGAAGCGGACGCTCCACGCGTCTTGGTAGACACAGGCGGTGCGACTGAGACAGCCTGACCAGCGCGTACGATGCGCAACTCCTCACGCACCGCCGACAACTCATTAGTGAGACGTCGGACGGTGGCTTGTAGAGCAGCAGTCTCGTTAGAGGTGCTTCTCTTGCCCATCTCAGAAGTCACTGCAAGGAACGATGTTGCGTGGTCCTTGAGTGACTTCTGTAGCGTGCCCTTGATGTTTTTGGATTTCAGGGCCACGCCTATAATTTCCTCTGCGTCTGATTTGGCTGTCGCCTCCAAATCCTCAACCGACAAGTCCGTGTAGTCGAGTATATGAGCGACACCATAACCCGACTTTTCCCTCGCCTCACGGGTACGTCGCTCCTTTTCAGCGACCTCGGCCTCAAATTGAGCCTGAGTTAGCTCCCGCTGAGCTTTGGCTGCCTTAGCTTTACTCTCGGCCAAAGCCACATAGTGGCCCGAGGTAGCTGGGCGGCCGCGGCCGCGCTTTGCCGAGGAGGTCCTGCTTACCGAGGAATCGCAAGAGTCCGAAGACAGCTGCGACTTCCTGCCTGCTGCGCGCTTACGCGCCGTTCTGAGGTATTTGGACCTCTCTTCCGACGTCACACTAATTAGGGACTCCGCGTCCGATGTCCCTTTCAGCGTGTCCGTATCCGACAGGTCCAAAGCGCCTTGGCAGAAAAATTTGCTGCCACTAGGCGATCCTTTCTTATTCGCCTTGGAAGGCGACGACTTCTTTTTGTCAGCTTTTGTTGCCGACACCTCAACCTCCATTTCACTCTCACTGAGAGCCGGTTCACGCGCAAACTCAGAGTCCTTGCGAACAGCCAGGGTCTTAGTGGAAGCGCCGACCATCGGGGCCGCCACCTCCACCACCAAAACATTCGATGCCAAATCGTGAGCGGAATCGGAATCCACCGACGAAGCCAGGTTGTTGTTGTTGGTGGGCCTATCCTGAAAAGGACCAGCCACACCGGGATCCACAAACGTGGCGGGCCTATCCTGAGAAGGACTGGACCCGCGCACCGACGATCTCGTCACTCTCTTCTTCATCGCAAAGACACACAGAGATTTGCACAGAAAAGCCACAAGTATCGCTCGAATAGAGTTCGGTCACCCACCTGCCACCTGCGTTACCGGGGTCAGGATGGGGTCCAGGGCGTACGACGTGGACGTATCTATGAGCACTTGGGGCACGCCCCAGGTTAGCCTACCTTCACCATCTCATCTCATCTCAGCGTGTAATGCCTTTTAGATCCCGAGGTACGCTTAGACCATGGTGTCCCATCGGATTATTAGGGCAAGGGAAATCAGAGTGCACTTGTGTTTGCGCACACACTTGAGCACTATAATAAATCGTATGTAAGTGGCTGATCGTTAAGATTGGCCGCCTTTGCCGAAATCGGTCGAAGTATATTATTATTAAATATTATTTAGAGATGAACTCGACGCGTTCCTTGGTGGATAAAATAAAAGTAAAAAAACTAAAACCCAACTACGACAAAAAACGTCGCTGAAAAAGTATAAAACAAGCCTTCGTTGTCAATTTATGCAATATTCACTATGTAGAGATAAAATTTCATGTTTGGAAATCCGCAGTCACACGTTGTCAAAGGGTAGTATATTTAACGTGTGACTACGCCTTTCCAAACATGAAATTTTATCTCTACATAGTGAATATTGCATAAATTGACAACGAAGGCTTGTTTTATACTTTTTCAGCGACGTTTTTTGTCGTAGTTGGGTTTTAGTTTTTTTACTTTTATTTTATTTGTACTATTTTGGTGTCCAAGTGCTAGTAATATATATATATATATATATATATATATATATATATATATATTCAAAATGTACAAGTCAAGCGCTTTCAAATGATACCAAACACGGCATATTTATCATAACTTTATTTTTTTACTCTGTATGTTTTGTCCGCTAGAGGGCGCCACATTAGATTTTGTGAAACTTCATATAGCCTATAACCAGCGGACGATCAAGACGCTTATAATGATATGTCATTTGTCGAATTCTGATAAGTAGTTAAGAAGTTACGTGGAAACAGATGAACATACATACATACATACATACATACATACATACATACATAGCCTGTCAAAATCATAACCCTCCTTTTGCTTTGCCGTAGTCGGGTAAAAAGGATAGGGAGGCCTTTGCCCTGCAGTGTGACACTATGGGCTGATAATAATAATTATTATTATTTAGACCAGATATCGGAAGTTTAGAGTCAACCTTCGTCAATCACCCGAAAACGCTTACTATGAATGTACGGTATCACTCCACGTGTCTATCTGTCGTGCGTTTGATATCCAGGTGGCCCAGTTGAGGTGAATCTTAAAGAAGATACTATATTATAAAGTCATGAAGGGCTCAAAGTTCGTAAGCTATGTGTGAATTAAATATCACTTGCTATGTGTTCTCGTTTGAGAAACCTTCAAGCTTACTTAAAGGTTTATAAAACTTATTTTCTTGTTGAAAATTACCCCTATATAAGTTATTAATGAAACATTTCCTGGAGTAAATACATTTAATGGATCGCCTAGCTGGCCTCCGACACGGCGTGAACCAGCACTGTGCTGTGTTTCGCTGCGTGAGTGAGGGTACCGGAGGCCCAATCCGAGGGAAAGGGGAGTTTAAAGGTTGGCAGCGCACTTGTGACTACTTTTGCGGGTGTCCATGGGCGGCGGCAATCACTTACCATCAGGAGATCCATCTGCCACTTGTCATAAAAAAAAGGCTGTCGTAGGCGGGCAAGATCTTTTTCGACCTGGTCTATACAGCGATACCTTGAGCCCCCCACCTGGCGCTTGCACATTGCAAAAACAAAATATTTTCATTATTTGGATCGATAAGCCAACTATTATAACTTCGCTAGCTCATCGGCCCAAATAGAGTCTTGGCCTCCGAAACAATAGATCGCCACTTCGGTCGATTCTGTGCTATTTCTTGCCAGTTATCGATTAGGAGCCCTAATCTCTTGCTCGTGACATTTACGAGTTTTTTGTTTGGATTTCATGTGACATCCGACATGTTTTTTCAATCGACAATCCTGAGAATTGGGCTCCTAGATCAGTCTCGACTACGTCCTTCCAGCGTTACCAAGGCCAAAGCCTACGTAGTAAATAATAATAAATAGTAGTAAGATGTAGGCCGTGTGGTCCCGGCAGAGTAGAATAGACCACCGTCACTCTTACCGAGATGTCGTAAAAGGCGACTAAGGTAAAGCTGCTGGCATGATCATCAGCACCCAGAGAAGGAAAACTCTGCATTTATATCAAAACCCTCGCCAACCCGTCTGCCAAGCGTGGTGAGTATGGCAATTACACCTCATGTGATTGAGGGAGGCCCGTGCCCCAGCAGTGGGGACTTCAATGGGCTGATGATGATGATGATGAAGATGTAGGTAGTTATTTTGATTGGTTAGTATAATTACACTCTCTTTATGGTAAGGGTAGGTAACGCAAACTTTTATAACAAGTAACACGTTATAAACAAGTAACACAGATAAATGGTTTGGTAGCTCAGTTATCTCATTTCACAAAGTTTCTTAGAACTAATGAATGAATGAATATACTTTTATTGCGCTCAAAATAAAGTATGAAAACTTAAAAACTAGGTATTACAGGATGTTTACAACGAAGGCGGCCTTATCACTATGAGCGATCTCTTCCAGGCAACCTTTGGGTAAAGGACACAAGGACAAGGTAAAGGACGGAGCAATCTTTATATATATATATACTTACACAGAAAGTTTAAATATAATATACATAAATATAATAATGTTGTTGGGAAAGCTACAATTTCAAATAGTACTCGTATAAAATATCAGCACATAAATATTTATATAAAGATTTATACAAACAGTGCAGTCAAGATAGGCTAAAACACAAAATGAGGGCGAAATGTATCAATGTCTTGACGTGTGAAAAAGGCACGAAAGCATACGATCCTACTCGTGAGATAAAGTTTCCGCTCCCATAGATATTTTTACTTTAAGGGGTCGCTAATGCTTCCTGGATCCTTCAAGGATTTATGTACCCGACTCTCAAAGAACTCCGTTTTGTTTTACTCGAATGATGAACATAGAAAATGTACTTAACAAAGCAAAGGACCCAGAAGTTCATGTCTGTTTGCAGAAGAGATAGCGCAGTATGCTACTAAACCAATCCGGCCCAATCTTGGGGATAGGGGGTTTGCAGCGCACTTGTGACTCCACTGGTGTCGCGGGTGTCCATGGGCGGCGGCATTTGCTTACCATTAGGTGATCCGTCTCTTCGTCTGCCTACCTATTACATAAAAAAAATCAACAAATAAAAGCACAGTGTTCTTATGATACTGGTTTACTGTTTTAGAAAATATAGTTTGCCTGTGGGAAAGCCCCGCTTCGGCATGAATAGGCCAGCTCACCCGCTGTGAAACCACAGAATATGCCTCACAGAAAACCGGCGTGAAGCAGCATTGTGCTGGGTTTCGTTGCGTGAGTTAGGGTACCGGAGGCCCAATCAGGAGGAAAGATGGGTTTTAAGGTTGGCATCTCACTTGTGACTCCATTGGGGTGTCAGGTCAGGGGTCATCGTCAGCCCAATTAAGTCCCCACTGCTGGGGCACGGGCCTCCCTCAATCACATGAGGGGTGATTGCCATACTCACCACGCTTGGCAGACGGGTTGGCGAGGGTTTTGATGTAAATGCAGAGTTTTCCTTCTCTGGGTGCTGATGATCATGCCAGCAGCTTTACCTTAGTCGCCTTTTACGATACCTTGGTAAGAGTGAGGGTGGCCTATTTTACTCTGCCGGGACGACACGGCGTAAAAAGGTACATTATTAGACCAGAATGGGTGGTTATTTGTAACCGACTTAAAAAATAAAGAGGAGGTTCTCAATTCGACATATATTTTTACGCAAATGAGCAAGTGTGTACCCCGTATGACGGTTTTCTTCTATACATTGTACGTTTATATCCTGTAGCAGGACATTTTTTCCCAGGGAAAATCATAATGGCGATCACCTTGCTACATGTAAAGAACAAGGTGGTGTGTGTGGGATTCTAACCCTAACCAAAACCCCTGGGGTGTCCATTTCCACGCAATCGCGGCCGGAAATCCCACATCTGGGACTAGACCGTACCGTTAATCGCCAGCCCTTCATCGTTGTACGACCTACCCCGACACCCGGTGTCGAGAATAGGATGTATCGATCGAATTTTGAATCTTAAAACATAAAGTAAAGAAAAGTATCAGCCTATAAACTGTCCCACTCCAGGAAAAAGCCTCCATCATAGAATTCAAGTCATCGCTACTATGATGAGCTTAGTCACCACGCTTAAAAGATAAAAGCTAATAAGTTTTTACCGTGGGAGAACCACGCTTCGGAATGAATGAGCCTGCTCGACCGGAGTGATACCACGGCCTCACAGAAAACCAGCGTGAAGCAGCACTGTGCTGTGTTTCGCTGAGTAAGAGGGGGTACCGGAGGCCCAATCCGGGAAGGGGGGTTTAAAGGTTGGTAGCGCACTTGTGTCTCCAATGTTGCCGCGGGTGTCCATGGGCGGCGGCAATCGCTTACCATCAGGTGATCCGTCTGCTCGTCTGCCACCTATCACATAAAAAAATAGTTGTGAGAGGTCGTCAGTACGTTTCACTATCGTGTTTCCAGTTGTCATGGACGTCCAAGCATCCGTGAAGACAGGAGAAAAGCGGAATCATTACAGGTGTATCTACTTATGTATACTGATTTGATGCTTCGTCCTACTTTGACGGGGACTTCCCAGTTTACAGCACATTAAGCATTGATTGTTTCAACTGCGCGCAGTGTCTAACAACCGTTTTCCTGTCGAGTGAGCTAATGCCAGGTGCAAATTTGGGAGTGAGCGAATAGAAAATTAATCGCAGGCTTCTCCCGCCACCTAGAGATGTAGTAATTGAGTCTTGTACTCGTCAAACTCAATTATTTTAAGTCTTTTTCGAAGACTTTCTAATCTTTGTTGTTCAGAGCTCGAGATTTTTTTCGCGTTTGAATCCTCTTTTCTCTGCTCTTTGGTGTTATTAACTCTTTAATGATATAATGAAAGTTTCATACAAGACCGCTATCTTCCGGGGGTTAAAGCGTTGTTCCTGCACGCTGTCACGTATCACGCTGGTGTCCCATCGGAATCCAATGGTAAGGGAATAGAGTGTGCACTTGTGTTTGCGCACACACATGAGCACTATAATATATCCTGCGTACGTGGCTGATCGTTACGATCGGCCGCCGTAGCCGTAATCGGTTGGAGAATTATTAGTGACATATTTTTGAGTAATACATGGGGTTGTATTGGGTTTGAAGGTATGCACTTTGATACCACTGGAGATCATATTCATATGCATTCAAATTGGTGCCGCATTTACATCCGCTCAAGGGAAAGTCTTGGAACGTAAAAATAAAGGTATTTTGATTAGACTCGAGTGTCAAAATTTTTTTTTGGAGCTGTATTCATATTAAGGCCGGTGTGAAGGATGAGGCAAGCGCCTCACCTTACTTGACTGCGATTAATGATGTTAATCATGATTTGCAAACTCTTGGATAGACCTGTGCATCAAACTGTTTATTAAAAGAAAGAAGGCGCTAAGAAGGACCAAGTATGTTTTTAAGGTTCGCGTATATTTGAAGACTTGATTTTTTCAAAATTTGATGTCTATGAGAACATAAGTTTTTTTGAGACTCGAGGTTTTCAAACTTTAATTAATAGATCCACGCTTCGGTATTAATGGGCCAGCTCGATCGTAGTAAAACGCTTTGGTACCCTCATGCACTCAGCGAAGCACAGCACAGTACTGCTTCACGCCGGCTTTTTGTGACGCCGTGGTATCACTCCGATTGAGCCGGCCCATTCATGCCAAAGCATGGCTCTCCCACAGTTTAAACGGTGTCTGCCACCGTACACATAAAACAATATAGCCCCCTTATTTCAAAACGCAGTCTAAGAAAAGTTCGGGAACTAAACTCATTCCCGCTTCTTTTAACATTGCGTATTGAAACGGGAACGGGGCTTTAGATTTAGTACGGTAATAACTTTAGTTAGAGATTTATAATGTCCTTAAAACCGATATTTCGGCCATGGCGGCCAATCTCAACGATCAGCCATCGACGCAGGACATAATATAGTGCACAAGTATTTGCGCAGACACTAGTGCACTCCCTATTCCCGTACTCTCTTATTTCGATGGAGATTAGGCGCAGGACCTAACGGCTTAACGTGCTTTCCGAGGCACGGGGATGCAAGGCCGCCAACTTTCAGACTCCGGGATAACACTGAGAATTTCTTAACAGAAAAACTCAGGTACAAATTTTGGCCCGACCCGGAGATTATTAATAAGGTTGTTATTGGAGATTTATAATAAGGTAGTACCTACCCTCGAATGTATTTAGCTCTGCAAATTGAACGAGTGTCTTACATCACTAGCGCCACCAACTCCGGCGGGAAGGCTTTTGTTAATTATAGCAGTTTCCAATTTGCGGCCGCTAGTGAACTGCCTAATCCTGTTTGCTGTGATTTCGCGTTTCCGACTTTGCATTGGAAAGTTGGCTCATTGACTTCAGAGGGAAGTAAATTTTACAGATTGCGGGTTTCTGTTTTTAGCGAAGAGGTTTTTTTTCTGTACTTGGTCATCTTTCGGACAGCTACGTGGGAAACAAATATCAGGACCCCAATTCTCGTGCTCGTGATATTTGTTTTCATATGACATTTATCACAAAAACACAGTTTTTTTGTTTGGTTTTCAGGTGATATCCGCCATCTTTTCAAAATATCACGAGCACTAGCATTGGGCTCCTGGCCATTCCACCACCAACGGGTCCCGGCTGGGCAAAAAGGTGGGGCTTGACAACGTAAAGGCCGACATGCGAGCCAATAAATTGACCACAATTGATGCACAAGATCGCGCGCGCGTGAAATAAAGAAGTTGGGACGCAACCGGGACGCTGACGTTTTGACCGTGGGAGAGGCATGCGGCTCAACCGCAGTGATACCACGGCCTCACAGAAAACCGGCGTGAAGCAGCACTGGGCTGTGTTTCGCTGGGTGAGTGAGGGTACCGACCGGAAGCCCAATCCGGGGAAGAGGGGTTTTAAGGTGGCAGCTCATTTGTGACTCCAATGATGTCGCGAAAGTCCATGGGCTGCGGTAATCGCTTACCATCAGGTGATCCGTCCGCTCGTCTGCCACCTATCACATAAACAAAATGAGTATCAATAAATTTGAACACGATTGTAGCATAAGATCGCGCGCGCGCAAAGTGGAGGTGTTGGAAGGCAACTGGGACAAACGCTGTGATGGTGATGGTACTTGGTCATCATCACACTGACGATATTTGTGATAACGCCTCACGCAAAGCATTTCGAACATCTATGGGAAATTTACCATAGATGTTCTTTGGGTGCTTTTTCAGTTCTGAAGCTTGGCCGTCAGCGTCCCAAATCTCTGGCCATTGCGAAAGCTTCCTTTTTCCCTTTTTAATCCACTTCAAAAAAAGGAGGTTCTATAATGTTTGACTGTATGTATGTTTTTTATTTTTTTTAATGTATTTTTACTGATTTCTCCGCCAATTATTGACCGATTTGCAGATTTTTTTTTCATTTAAAAGAAAACACTCCCTAGTTGGTCCCGTTGTCACTATGTCAGGATTTGATAATGAAATCCCAGAGAAATCGAGGGCATCCCTCAAGTTTTATAGACATATTTTTTAATCTTTTTTCAAAGCTGCACTAGTATAAACGCCTGACCGGAATGGACAAAATGTCGGATCAACATATTGTATGATAAACTCCCTCGATATACTCGTAGGTATCAAATAAAAGGATTTGAGTTGTAGAATACAAAACACTATGAAATATTTCAAATCCAAGATGGCCGCCCCTATAAAATGGCGAAATAATAAACTATAATATATACTTGAGTGGGGTGCCTATTAAAAGCGGGAACTGGTTTGTACTCGAGTAAAATAATAGACTATAAAAAGCGAAAAATAATTTCAAAATGTATAAACCTCTGACAAAAATAAAGTGAATTCAAACTGCTGTTTACCTACTGTCCTACGTATGAACTGATGAAGATAGCAAAATTCAGAAGGCGTGGGAAAGACAAGAGAATCAAAATGGACTGTGTTTTAGAGTAGAAGTCAGGTAAAAACGCCGCTTGAGTTACAAGGAACATTCAAATTTGAGCTGTTTGCTCATAGATATAACGAATTTAAAATTTTAATTGCGTATTTTTCCGCGGGACTCCTTTCGTGTCGCGCACTTTACTCACTGAACAGGAGCCCGATTCTCGGGATTTTCGACATGACGTCGCATGAAATCCATATAAAAAACTATGTTTTAGTGATATATGTCGATGATAAATGTCACGAGCCCGAGAATTGGGCTCCAGATCAGACCTACATCTGCGTCAATCTATCAAAGGATTATGTTCTCATCCTTTTACATTACACAAACTAAGTACGTAGGTATATATGTACAGGGTAGGTTGGCAAGTTACTATCGGGATTAGGTACTTTTATAAATCTCCTAACGAAAAAACGTTAACGACCTACAAAAACTCGGTCGGTTTTTATACTATTTCTTTCCTTTTTAGGTTGTGTGCATTGCGCTAATTAAAATCAGTACGTTCCATTTATCTCCTACAAAAAATAGGCAACCGTTATCGGTCATTTGGGATCACCCTAAAAAGAATAAACTTCCAGAGTTATTCTTTATAGAATTAAACATCTTATTCGTAATAATGTGCATACAATATTACACAAAAATAGGCTGCACTCGTGGCCGTGTGGTCCCCGGCAGAGTAGAATAGGCCACCCTCACTCTTACCGAGGTGTCGTAAAAGGCGACTAAGGTAATGCTGCTGTCATGATCATCAGCACCCAGAGAAGGAAAAATCTGCATTTATATCAAAACCCTCGCCAACCTGTCTGCCAAGCGTGGTGAGTATGGCAATTACCCCTCATGTGATTGAGGGAGGCCCGTGCCCCAGCAGTGGGGACTTATATGGGCTAATGATGATGATGATGATGATGAGGTTGTACTCAGAAATGTTCAATAAACATTTGTTGACTTAAAGATTTGACGTTTGAACAATAAACATTCTTACTTTCTTTTTTTAAAAGAATGGTAACTGCTTTATAAAACTGTTTTAGTTTTTTTTAATTCATTTAGCATTTTTACTACTGTAACGTGAAGGAATTAACATTTGGAGCCGCACTCATATTTTAACTTCGCGCCCTACGTACGAGTATCTATAACAAATTCACGCCTCCCACCATTCGCTCTTGTCAATATTCCGCGCCCGCGTTAGCCCGACGCCACAGAGGGCACCATCCAGTCCGCCTATGGTCGCGACGCGCGCGTTTTAAGTCACCCGTGTATTTGTTATGATTTCACGATTGTTTGCAAGTTTACATGTAATTCTGTATTTGTGATAAACCAAATAATACTGTGCTACTTTAACCGTGCCTACGAACTTATTTACAAACCCTGAGATCCCTTTTATCAACACATCAACACCTACTGACACAAGTATATTTATCCTTATAAACAAACAGCACACAAAAAAATAAACTAAGGTTTATTAAGAGTTTTCATTGAATATAATTATATAAAAAACTAAATTACTCCGACTACATACTTAAATTATTTTTTAAATTATAATTTATTTACAAAATTGTCATTAATAAGAATAATATAAAAAGTGCCTATTCACAGAATGCTAAATAAAAATAAACAAAAAGAGGAATACTATTTTACAAGAGATGATGGATGAGATGAAACATCTGCCCCGCTACTCATCGTGCCCAGAATGCTGGCGGCGTTACCTCTTTAAATGGCCAACCCAATGTGTTGGCCGAGTTAGCTGCCAGCATTACTGTCACCTGAAATGTCGAGTAGCCGGGCAGACAACTCGGGGAAAAGCTTGTGGGCCTCGGGCTCCCACGGTCCCAAAGTTTCCAATCCGAACGGAGCGAATCGGTAATAGGTGTCTGTGTTTAAGGTTTTGTTTTTTTTTTCGCGACTCCGCCGAAGCAGTTGCTGCACCCGCGGCCCGTGAAGTGGCGTGGACATGGAAAAGGGCCAATGTGTCCGCACAGGTCGCATCCCAAACCAATGCCTTGCCCTGACTCCATGGGATGAGGGTCATCCCATCGGGCCTTTTGCCATCGCTCCGACATATGCCTAGGGGTTCTAGGACTGCCGGAGTGCTGACTGACATGAAGGCCCGGCGGAGGATGTCATTCAGGTAGTCATGGCGAAGGATCCGGCCGTCGCTTCGGGCACACGACAGACCGTGGTGGCTCAGGGATCCTACAAACTCTAGACAGGAGCATGTTTGAGGATGAGTGATGGGGAGCCCAAGGCGAAGAGAAGACCGCTATTGACAGAGTAACGTTGTCCAGAACGTTTCCAACATTCGGCGTTTTTTCTTTTTATTTAAATTTAACATTGTCGACAGTAATATTGTTAACAAGTTCAGAAGGTAGTTCATTCATCAGGTAGTTAGACGTTCGCTCCCCGTACTCATTGTCCGCGCGTGGGGCGCGAAGCCGGTTCCATGCTATTGCTCGAGTGTATACCGGGTGTTCGTCCTTGAGTGGAGACCGCGACTTGGTAAGCGTAGTGTAGGACGCCCTGCGACAAGATGGGATGATGACATTCGAAGGCTGACTGGTGTGGGCTGGATGAGAGTGGCCGAAAATCGGGAGCAGTGGCGTGCATTAGGGGAGACCTATGTCCAGCAGTGGACGAGTGTGGGTTGCTGATGATGATGATGATACCGGGTGTTCGACCATATGAATATGACCCAATGTATTTAACCACAGAACCTCTCGTTGCGTTTAGATTTATAAACTTGGTCGAATACCTGAAAGATTTTCCCAGAAGTCTTGCATACGTTTAGCAGACCCTTTCAAAACCTTAACACTACTTTTTGAAGAACCTCATGTTGTAGTCCTTCGAGAAATATTTACTTACAGATCAAATTATGGAGTAAATAGGTACCTACTTAGATGCGTATAATACTTGGAAGTAACAATCATTCCTATTAAACGTTGCCCGGGATATTCAATACCTCAGTACATGACCATTCAATTTTGCGAAAAATGAAACAAAAATGTTAAGTAAAATTCTTAAAGCAAAGAAGGAGGCGTATTGTTTTCAAGGAAATTGAATCCATTGAAAGAATATCGAAGATTTGTTCATTAGACGAATTTCTCTCAATCTCGACACAACTTTGCTCTTACCTGTCTCTTTTATTTGAGGCACAGATAAATCCCTATTGATTTTTCTTGGAGCTCAGTGAATAATAAGGTGAGGCCTACCTATCTTGAGACTGCTATCAATTTTTTATGGTACCCCGGAGAACTTCGGGCCGCAGTTAAAACGGTGAAATGGGGACTTTATGACGTTCAAACCGATATTTTGCGTGCAACTATACGAATTGGAAACTTCTGATAACTTTTTATACTTATAGCGAAACACATAGTAATACAATTTTATGTCCTAAGTATACGTAACTTTTAACCTACCCACGTCCCACTTAGGTACCTATTTCGTGCATTAACCCGTTGCGGATTGTGCATTTTATTCTCTTAGTGGATTCCAAATAGGACGTTTGCTGTGTACGCAGTATGAATCTGAGCACGCACCTGTATAACCTTGTGCCCGCGGCGTTTCTCGCGTAGTATTCGTTTTGTTTATCCCACAGGAACGTAACATTTTTTGGGATAAAAAGTATTACTCAGCGTTTATGACCTTTTTCGTGCCGTGTGGTCCTCACTCTTACCGAGGTGTCGAAAAAGGCGACTAAGGTAAAGTTGCTGGCATGATCATCAGCACCCAGAGAAGGAAAACTCAGCATTTATATTAAAACCCTCGCCAACCCGTCTGCCAAGCGTGGTGAGTATGGCAGTTACCCTTCATGTGATTGAGAGAGGTCCGTGCCCCAGCAGTGGGGACTTAAATGGGCTGATGATGCTGATGATGATGATGATGATGTCCTTTTTCTGTTTTAAGCTATACCTCTCCACTGATTTTTAGCCTAATCGGTCCAGCCATTTTTGATTTATTAATAGTGTAACTAACACCACTTAAAGAAGATATTTGATCAACAAATTTTCTATCAAATTACTTTTATCACTTGGATTACATATTCTTGCGGCAATAAGTTCTATTATTATGAGAAGGTCAAAATGTACTTCCTAAATTTGTCTGATCTGATTATCATTACATCAAAATGTTACAAATGGGTTCTCTTATTGCTTATCATCACCAAATATTTGATTATGGTAAGGCGAGCCAATAGATCGTACCACTACATATAAAAAACTAGTGGCCAGCCGTCATTTTTTAAGTTTCTAACTTTAAATACATATCAATAGATGGCGCTGGGTGACGATTACATCGCGCAAGTGATTTCTTATTCGGTTTACCAAAAAAACATATCGTTTTGTCAAAACGTTACCTCTTTCTTTATAATAAAGATAAACCTCACGTTAACTGGCGAAACGTTCTAACAATTCATCTTGCTCAGAAGTTACACATTACTTTTGATCTCGCGAAACAAGAGCTATATGTGGAAGTCAGTTATTTGAATGATGAATATTTTTGCTTTAAGAGCAATGTCTGTAGCGACCATAAATGTATGAGAATGAAACACAAGATTGATGATACGGATAAACAGAAGCGTGGGACTCGCACTGACGTAGACTAATGCTCGGTTTCTGAACTTGACCGATCTAGAAAGCCGAATTATAATGTTGTATTGAACCTTTAGGGAAAGAGTGTAGGTATTCATTTTATGTGCACTTTTTTTCCAATAGCCAGATATTTTACGTTAAACGCCAGGTAAAGAACCTAGCGTTTAACACAAAATTAATCCTTTCTAACTAAGCGAATGTTATGAACCATGAAAAGCAAAATTAGTAATTGTTCATTAACGTGTAAGAAATATAACAGAATATTTAATCTTCCTTCAGTGTTGTGAGTTTATAAGCTGTTTTGATGACTGTTTACGTAAAGGTTTAGGAATTAAGACCTTTCAGGAGGCGATTTTCTTGCTTGTTTGTGTCTGATACTTTTATCATATTAGCATAGTTTTTTACGATATAGCTACGATGTGCCTGATTTTGAATTTCCGATATTCGGCGCTGTTTCATTGTAATAACCGGGCCGTGATCTTAAGGTCCTGGGTTCAGCAGAGATAAATTTCTTGTTTCGTACTTTTTAGAGTGTGTTTTTTTGGTAGTCGGGTTTTTATCATTAATTAAAGAAAAAACCTTTTTTTTTTTCGTAGATACCCAAACGACCTGTTGGTCTAGTGGTTTAAGTACCCGGGCCGTGATCTCGGGTACCGGGCCGTCCTGGGTTCGATTTCCGGATCGAGAGAAAAGTATATTTCGAATTTTTCGAACTTACCTCGGGTTTTGTGATCACCAATCCGCATTTGGCAAACGTCATAGTAGCGATAACTTGATTTCTATGATGGAGGCCTTTGCCCTGCAGTGGTACAATATATAGGCTGATACTTTCCTTTGCTTTACCTGACTTACTAAATCCTGATTCATGTAAGAGCGCTGGTGGCACAATAAATAAGAAAGCGCCTTCCATACGGGGGTCGTAGTGCGAATCCGAGCATGCATCTCTGATATTTTCAAATCTATGTCCATATTGTGTGTTGCCAGTGATGATATACGGAACCGAAACGTGGCCGCTTACAATGTGCCGATTAAGGAGGCTCAAAGTCACCCAGAGAGCAATAGAGAGGGCTATGCTCGGAGTCTCCCTGCGTGTTCGTATCAGAAATGATGAGATCCGCAGGAGAACTAAGGTCACAGACGTAGCCCAAAGGATTGCATGCCTCAAGTGGCAATGGGCAGGGCACATAGCGAGGAGAACAGACGGCCGTTGGGAATCCATTGGATGCGGAAGGCACAGGACCGATCTATGTGGAGAACATTAAGGGAGGCATATGTCCAGCAGTGGACGTCTATTGGCTGAAATGATGATTATGATGGTGATGTCCATATTTCTACCGATTTGTGGTAAGGGATGTTGTGAGGAACATTTTGAGGAAACCTGTAGGATAGTTTCTCAAAATTGTGAATACCAAACTTTAATTAGTCTGGTTCTCCTGTTTAAGGTTTGCGAAGATCAGATGGCAGTTGCTTCAATGTAATTATCAGACTTCACGAATCCTGGATCATGGTAGAAGCGTACCCAAGGCTCCGAAGAGACAGCTTGGACGCAACTGGAAATCTCACGCTACAATGATAAGGAAGAGTTCAAAATCATGGATCCAGGCGTGACTTGGAACTCCGAAGCGACGAATTTGAATGCCACTGGGATTGAGACGCTGAATAAAGATCATCGTCAGCCCATTTAAGTCCCCACTGCTAGGGCACGGGCCTCCCTCAATCACATGAGGGGTAGTTGCCATACTCACCACGCTTGGCAGACGGGTTGGCGAGGGTTTTGATATAAATGCAGAGTTTTCCTTCTCTGGGTGCTGATGATCATGCCAGCAGCTTTACCTTAGTCGCCTTTTACGACACCTCGGTAATAGCCGTGTGGTCCCCGGCAGAGTAGAATAGGCCACCCTCACTGAATAAAGATGTTAGGAGGATTTACCAGAACACGTAGTGGTATCCTAAATTTTTTTTATAGAGGCTCAGTATATTGGCTCTCTTCAGCCTGATGGTAAGCAATAGAAAAGTCCAAGTTGCAATTACAACTTAAGCAATATCAAGGCACTACCTCCGTTGGCATCGCCATAATGGCCCGCGAGATGCTTCTTCACGCTTCTAAATATTCGGTATTAGGAATATCTTTCATGACAGACAAGTTTAAACCCTAAGGTTTTTTATTACTAAAGTAGGAAAGCCAACCTAAATTTTTATTTCCGGTTCGACGCCCGGGCAATGCAAACGAAATACAAAAAAGCTTTTTAATGCAGGTTTATTTCTTTTAAAAATAAAAGAATGTCTTCTTTAATTAAAAAGTGCTACCTGAAGGATTTAAGATAATTTCTCTCCAGAGCCCAGTGTTTTTTTCATCCTATATATATATACGATACTCTAAAATATCAAGCAATTTATATCTCATAGATAAAGATTTCTTGATTGGCTACAGAACACAGACGTAGCCCAAAGGATTGCATGCCTCAAGTGGCAATGGGCAGGGCACATAGCGAGGAGAACAGACGGCCGTTGGGGCGGAAAGGTCCTCGAGTGGAGGCCACGTACAGGAACTCGCAGCCGTGGCAGGCCTCCTACAAGGTGGACCGACGATCTGGTGAAGATCGCGGGAATTCATTGGATGCGGGAGGCACAGGACCGATCTGTGTGGAGAACATTGGGGGAGGCCTATGTCCAGCAGTGGACGTCCATTGGCTGAAATGATGATGATGATGATGATGATGATGATATAGAACACAAATTTAAACACAAGTGAAATAAATAAGTACACAAGTAGAACTAATTCTGTAGCTACAAAGGCCCAACCTCAGCATTTGCTGCAGTGGCCGAAGCCGCTGCAGCGCTGGTTTTGGCGGCGTTCGTTTTGGGCGACGTACGTACACACATACAAATAACAGGAAGAAAAACAAAACAAAGAAAAAAAAAATTGCATTTGTTTGAAAAATCATTGACTGATTGGTGAGCATGATTTAACTTAATTAACGTATTTATTCACCCACATTCTTCAAATGAACTCCATAAATAACCAGTGCATTTATATGTTTCCTGCACAAGTAAATTATTTCAGTAACCCACATTAATAATGTAATCATCAATGCTTGTTATGAGGCAAATTTCATTTTAATCTTCCTGGGTTATTAACGATTCATGATAATATTTCAAGAGCGGTTGTTCGGTACAGTAGCGCAGCCATTTTGATTTTAACCGACTTCAAAAAAAGGATGATGCTCTATTCGTCGGAAACTTTTTATTAAACAGAGTTAACTAATATACTTGTTAATATGTGCATGTATAGAGTCTGTATCACGAAAGAAGTCCCACGGCAAAACACGGGACTAAAATTTTAGATTCCTTGTGTATATGCACATAAAGCTCAGATTGGAATGTTGATGACCACTTAAGCGCGCTTTAAACGGGACTTCTATAGAGGCGCGGATTACTATCTGAACTTAGATAGTTAGATACTGATGTCACGGTACAATACAACATGGCGGTTAGTGTTTCTGCGCAAATGTGAGAGTCATACTTAAATAAAAAATGTTAAGGCAGTTTGAGCCTTATACAATAATACAAATACAAAAATACAAAATACAAATAACTTTATTGTGCATAAGTAACTACAATTTGTACACACTGTAAATAGTTCAATAACATACTTATTAGATAGGTATATTAAACTACTTAGTTAAATCTTGTCTAAGCCAAAACAATGTTTAATAACACATAATGTAGGTAGGTACAGAGACATAATCCTTTACCTTCCGTACTAGTACATGACTGTATTACGGCAAGGTAGTCATAATCGTCCTGTGCATAAGGTATATTGTAACTAGTGCGTTATTGACCTTAGCGCGGGTGGCAAATATAATATAATAATATCCTCCAACCGATTTCGGCTAATGCAGCCAATCCCAACGATCAGCCACTTATGCAGGATATATTATAGTGCTCAAGAGTGTGCGCAAACACAAGTGCACTCTCAATTCCCTTGCCCTCATATTCCGATGGGATACCAGTGTGACACAACCGGAGAGGAAACGGGCGATCAACGGGACCAACCGCTCATCGTGCTTTCCGAGGCACGGGGATACAAGACCGCCAACTTACAGACTCCGGGCTGACACTTAGGATTTCTTACCGCAAACTTAGGTACTTAGTACAAATAGGGATCGAACCCGGGGCCTTGAATCAGCTGTCGCTTTAAGTGCGACACACAAAACACTGCACCACCGATGCAATGTACCTACAATATAAATAAAGCAAATAACCTAATTTATTAATTGATTTACAATAGTTTTCAGAAAATGAGGTTATACCTACTCTACTGTGATAAATGATATTAGGAACTTCTTGTCCCACTTCAGCTGACACAAACAAAATCTATCTCAGATGATAACTAATGTTATCCACTTTCTTGTCATGTATTTCTTTTTTCTCTTAAATTTTGCACGCGGCATTGCTCGCGTTAAAAAGAAACAAAAGAGAGCCTATGTTACATTAAACCTCATCCACTCTTTGTCAATGTTGAAATTTAAAATGAGTAGTATCAGCCTATAAACTGTCCCTCTGCAGGGCAAAGGCCTCCATCATAGAAATCCAGTTATCGCTACTATTATAGGAATAGGCTTAATCACCACGCTTGCCAAATGCGGATTTGTGATCACAAACTCGAGCTATGTTCGAAAAATACGAAACGTACTTTTCGCTCGACCCGGGAATCGAACCCCGAGACCACGGCCCGGTACTTAAACCACTATACCAACAGGGCGTTTGAGTACCTACTGATTACTAAACTGAGTACATACCTAAAAAAATTTTTTTATTTAAATATTTCAAAATGATCACAGACAATAAAAACAGAATAGCGGCGCTACGTAACGGCACAAGCAGCCTTAAATTATATTACTGAAATCAGTTGTTAATTTAATGCTTGACTACAATCCCCTCTTCATTAGCAGTCCAAACAAACAACAGTACAAAGGCTTCATTTGTGCAACACAAAAGAAGAAATCAAGCGAAACACTCCGACATTAAAACAACATTAATCATAAAAATTGTTTAATTACTCAGGCGCTGTTAATCTGGGTTCTCAAATCAATCACAGGAAACAATGTTAATTAAGGGCCAAGATTAATTCATATGTGCAACAGTGGCAGACTTGATGATTATTTTTCTGATAAAAGAGTAGGTATCATGAAAAGACGAGCCTCAAAACATTACAATACTTAATTATTATAATTTTTATTGTGAACTTGGCTGGGATATTGAATTGCAGAGGTCAGAGGGGCGGCAAATTTTCAAACAGCCTACAGGCGGCAAATACGTAAAATTCGCCACTAATATGCAATGAAAACTTGTGTTTGTTCAGTGTCTGAGTGTAGTACTTATCGTTTTACTGTCGAAGAATCGAAGCCCATAGGTATCATGAATAAATCTTGGCATGTTCGAGCAACAATAAAAGCGAGAAAAAAAACATAGGCATGTTCCATTCAATTTTGCCGAGTGGATATTCTTATTTCTTGTTTGGTACTGCCGGTATTTTTTTAATCGTAAAGTACTAAACGGATTCGAATAACACTTTTTTGTTGTATAGCTGTTAATATTGTGCAACGTACTAGGGTATAGGTAATTTATTTTGAAAAACCTGAACCATATTTTACGCGAGGGGAGCTGCGGGCGTACATTATTATAACTATCTATACATTTGATAAAACTGTAAAAACCCGTGTATGTACAATAAAAATATTTATCTCAAATTAGCTCCGCCCGATATAAAAAAAAATAAAAAATAAATAAAGACATTAGGTAAACAAATTGTTTGTCGGATTGGTGATGTAAAAGTAGCAGGAAAATAAGTGAACTGTAATGGACAATGGACCGTTTGTGTTACGAAAGGAGAGTCTTAAAGTGGCCACACAACCATCACAGCCGTTACTAAGCAACTATACCCTTTATTTTAGAAGCCATATTCACATTGTATTGTTTTAAGCGGTTATTACAAAACTGGTTTTGTCGATCAAAAAATAAAAAGGTATCTTTTTTATTCATACCAGTTAAATTCCCGTGCAATACATGTGCAATAAAAAAACTAAGAGTGAAGTTTTATTTTCTAAAATAATAAAGGAATATTTCCTTTAGGTAAAACGTAAACTTATATGTGCCAAGGCTTAAGATGACGGGTAGGGCACACTAGCGACGCCAGTCGATTTTAAGTTTTAGCTACTAAACCGGATCTATTTTAAACAATTTCGAGGTTTATTAAATAACCATGCACAAATGCGGATCCAAGGTTTGTATGCGAAAAATTGATTCACGCTAAAAGTGGCCGCTTTTGGCGGTAATCAATTTTTCGCGGACAAAAATAGACCCAACATTTGTGCATGGTTATTTAATGAATAGTATAAGTGATTGCCGAGAAGTTGTAACCCCGAAATTGTTTAAAATATATCCGGTTTAGTAGCTAACAATTAAAAACGAATGGTGTCGCTAGTTAGGGCTACCCGTCGCCTTATTGCTTTATTCCAATGGTTGCGGGTTCGATCTCCGCACAGTACTAAAATTTTGTGTGTATGAACATGTCTGTTTGTATTTAGGTCTGGGTGTTTTCTACGGATGATAAGTATTAATTTAGTGTCCCTAACTTAAGGTCCACAGTTAAAGCACAATAACACACCAATAAAATAAACACAGATTTTTACTTGTTTACACCACAACATGTATTCGAAACTTAGCCAACTGTTTTATAAAGACAATATAGAAGTTAGTATAAAAAAAATAAAGAAATATAAAACATAGACACTATCAAAAGGAATAGTTGTGGCCGTCACCAACAATAGGTGTTTATTAACAAAAGAGGAATATTAAATATACATATTTGTAATCCCACTGTAGATTCTGATATCCGTAACACAGGGTTACTTATCTCGGAGTCAGACCACGTATGTGATAGTTGATATTTTTTATAGCAATCTTTTGCAATTTATTCTTAAGTAAATAGCACACTGAACACGAGATGAATTTTTTTAGTGTGTTATTTACTTAAGAATAAATTGCAAAAGATTGCTATAAAAAATAACAACTATTGATTTAGCAGTCTCATCTTGACTGGTGGTCAAATATTTGTAATAATATTTCCACTGGATATTGTAAATATTGATGAGACTATCGACAGCTCATGTCGAATCAAGCACTTACAAATTTCGTCGGCTTACTAACGCGTTCTGTGGTTTAATTGGTAGAACATTCACCCGGATTGTGGAAGGTGTGGGTTCGAATCCCGCCTGAACACGAGATGAAATTTTTAAGTGTGTTATTCATGTATGTGATGTTTTGAAATATTTATTATTTATTAATTGATCTATTTTCACCTAAGTATAAATATTTTAACCACCCGCAAGATACAGGTGTTTTAATTAAATGTGTGAACTATCTCAATATTATGGTACTAGCATTAATTACTTTGCAAGAGCTTGCCGCGTTCACTACCGTGCGCTAAGACAAATTAATGAACTGCCTCAGAAATTATTACTGGGACGAATTATTGCCCCTGCTGATATACTGGTTGACTGGAGCGATGATAGCTCAATGGTTCTGAACTCACCTTCCATGCGGGCCAGGACTCAGGGCCGTGGTTAGAATCTTGGCCTGCACCTTTGGATTTTTCAAATCTATGTGCATATTTCTACCATTGGCTTGAGGATGAGGGAAAATGTCGTGAGGAAGCGTTTTGCATAGGTTCTGAAACATGTCACCATTTAGTTGGTCTGGTTCCCCTGTAATGTGTTGGGAAGGTCAGACGCCAGTTGCTTTTTAGGGCCCCGTAGCCATATGGCAAAATACGGAACCCTTATAGATTCAACATGTCTGTCGTCCGTCTGTCCGGCTGTCCGTATGTCACAGCCACTTTTATCCGAAACTACCTATAAGGACTATTTGAAACTTGGTAAAAACTTGGTATTTTGCTATCTATGTAGCGACACATAAATACAACGCAACATTGTAATTAATGTAAGCTCTGCATTTTGTGTGCGCCTTTATATGTGTAACGGGGAGAGACGCCAGTCTTCCCACCTGGGAAGCCCGCTAAGGACCTCCTTAGCGGGCGAACCTCTCGCCCAATAAACGGTTCATTTAGTACTTCTGAATTTCATTTATTACGATTTTTATACAAAAATAGGAAAAAGTATATTTTTTTCGGGGATCCCCATACTTAGAACTGGAACTCTAAATTATTTTTTTCATCAAACCCATACATGTGGGGAATCTATGGATAGGTCTTTAAAAATTATGTTGAGGTTTTTAATATATTTTTTTCTAAACCTAATACTTTGCGCAAAAGGTGCTCCCAAAGTGGTAAAATGCGTGTTTGTTCACCGATTACTCTGCCATTTATGACCCGATTTAGATGATTATTTTTTAGTTAGAAAGATAGTCGAGGATTGGTACCATGATCAAGATATCAGGATCTGATGATGGGATCCTGGAAAAATTGAGACACGCAATGTTTTTGTATCTTTTTTCAAAACTGCACCAGTATTTACGTCTGACTGCATTCATTTTGTGATTCTGCTGATGATGAAAGGTCAACTCCTCAACGGTAAGAAGTTAAATAATAATATGACTCACAATTAGTTTTTTACTTAGATAATTTAGAAAGCTGCCAAAAAATGAGGCACTAAAAAGACAAAAAAAAAACCGCCTTCAAAAACCACGAACTAAAAAGTGTACAATAATAATTTTAACACTTTATACACTTCAAATAACATTGTACTCGAGAAAAGGTGTTACTGAAGTCGGCGCCTAATCTCTGTTGAATGTTGTATTAAATTACAAGATAGTATTGGGCGCCGACTTCGGTAATACCTTTTCTCACAGATTTTTTTTTAAAAGAGTATGCTCTTCTCTTGAAGGTCCCTAAATCGTAGGCGAATCGTAATCGTAGCCTAATTTGGCTGCAGGAAGTACTTCTGCAGCCAAACCTCCTTATTTACTTGCTTTAATGAATTACCTACCAGGTTCCCTAAATCATGGATCATATACTAAGCGTACCCAGGGCTCCAGAACGACCCCCCCAATCCAATTGGGGGAGGCATAGGAGGGTCCGCGCTGTAAGCGGGCCAACGCCTGGGAAGGAACGTGTAGTCAGAGTTCATTAACTAGTACACATGTCTCCTTCCCACTCTGGCGAAGAGGGAGCGTCGTTGGGGGTTTAGTCAGTAGGCCTTCAGTTTTACTGGAGGAGAGCCCGACATAATATTCGGCCTACGTGGCTAATGGTGCTGAGTAATTAAGTGCAGCTGTTTACATTCCGCTAATTAATAACTGTTGATGCGGCTGATATTGCGATATTAAACTGTGGTGGAATACTTTATTGTTCCAAATAATAGCTTATAGCAATATCACGGCCTCATAGAAAACCGGCGTAAAGCAATGCATGCGCTGTGTTTCGCTGCGGGAGTGAGGGTACCGGAGGCCCAACCCAGGGGAAAGGGGGTTAAAAGGTAAGTGTTGCAGGTGCCTTTGGGCGGCGGTAATCGCTTGCCATCAGGTGATCCGTCGGCTTGTCTGCCACCTATATCATAAAAAAATAATACTATAATAGGTACTATAACCATCGGAGATAGGTTTACCTTAGACCTATTTTTGGTTATTGCAATACGATGTTATAACACGGATATGCCCGAAGTTTAAAAAACCGTTTGAAGCTATTAGAGGTCTTAGGTAGAGGAAATTCGTTTTTGTTTATTTTAAGGCCGGGTGTGAAGTTGAAATTCCGGGGCATGTCCATATTAACATACATGTTTGAAGTCAATCAACCAAAATAGCTCTACCTACAGCGAATAATAAAATTTTACAATATTATTTGGAAATCATTATCAACCTCCTAACACCTGCTGATTTTAGGGCACTCTAACAATTTACTTTATGGTATAAAACTACTAAAATATTATCGTCACGTCGGCGCGACCTCATTTGTGTTATGGAGAATATTTCTGTGAGCTGACCAGATGGCGCAATTGGTAGTGACCCTGCCTCTTACGCCAAAGGTCGTGGGTTCGATCCCCACCCTGGACAAACATTCGTGCGATGAACACTTGTGTTTGTTCGGTGTCTGGGTGTAATATATGTATTTAAGTATATAGTTCCTCTGTTGTCTGATATCTGTAACACAAGTGCTTAAGATACTTAGTACGGAATCAGGGCAACGTATCAGATGTTGTGAGAATTATTATTATTATAGGAATTATTAATCTTTCTTTTTTTTCCCTATTTTTGCTGCCCCTTGGCATTGGTATTTATATACGTTTGTCAGTTATTGGCTGTGAGTAGTTTATAAATTTTAAATATAATTTAAGACTTGTAGATTTTAAAAATAAATAATTATAATATATTTTTTATTTATTTGGAAGGACATGGCGGACCATTCTCGTGCACTCGAAATTGAAATCGAATCCAGAGATTTCATACATTCGTCCATACAAATCTCTAGCTCGACTTCTATGTCGCATGATCGAGAATTGGCCCTCTGTAACAACTCGAAAAAAAAAACAACATTAACAAAATTGCTAGGTATTACAAGAATTAATTCATGTGGATATCGAATAAGACTCCCAGTTAATGTTATTATAGAAACTTTTCAGTAAGTTTTGTTTTTCTGACAAAACCAGAGTTTCAATGATCAGTTTTGACAATTAACCCCAAAACAGAGTTACTGGTAATTGTTAAAGTTAGTGAATCAATACTTAGCCGATTCTAGGTCAAACTTCATTGGGGATTTTTTTTTTTTTTTTTTTATATGAGAAGTGGCAGACGAGCAGACGGATCACCTGATGGTAAGCAATTCCGCCGCCCATGGACAGCCGCAACACCAGTGGAGTCACAAGTGCGCTGCCAACCTTTTCCCCTTCCCCCCTATGGGCCTCCGGCAGCCTCACTCACACGGCGAAACACAGCGCAGGCGCTGTTTCACGCCGGTCTTCTGTGAGGCAGTGGTATCACTCCGGTCGAGCCGGCCCATTCATGCCTAAGCGTGGCTCTCCCACATTTAAATTTTAGAATTTTAGGATTTAGAAGGTTCGAGTCTTCTAGTCCAGTTATTCATTAAATCTACAGAAGTTTTGCCCGTGAGAGTTCCACGCTCACAGAAAACCGACGTGAAATAGCGCCTGCTCTGTGTTTCGCCGAGTGAGAAGGGGTACCGGAGGCCCAATCGAAAAAAGGGATCTTAAATTCTAAATTACTGAAGTTCTATTCCCAATCTTTCTCTAAGCGTCCGAGACATGGACTCTTCTTGAATCCGAGAAGAGGAAAATCGACCTGTTGGAGATGTGGAATCAAATCAAAAATCAAACTCGATTCTTCTATTCAATTTAAATCCATACAGAACATTTACGAATATCGAATATTATGTAATCTACTGCTGAATTGGAATGTCAATTTCTACCGAGAAGAATCAGCAAGAAACTCAGTAGTTACTCTTTTTAAAAAATATGGTAAAATGGTATAACGAGACGGATGCTTAGCGTTTCATGGACAGAGTTCCGTGCAAACGAAGAAATCGCCACCAGACAGCGCCTATCAACCACGGTGCAGTCACGGATTTTGATCTTCTTCGGACATGATCTTGACGAGGCAGTGACTCCATAGAGGGTTTCGTAGTAGGTTCGGTCTCGTAGTAGGTAGGGAAAGGTTGAGGGCACAAGGCCACGTAGTAGATAACCAATGAGGTGGAGAGACCAGATCGAGGCCGCAACTAAGTAAAAATAAGTGCTCTGTTTGCGGATGTACCCAGAAAGCTGCAATTCGCGATGAAAGGCGCTGAATCTCAAGGATCAACTCTCATCGGGACTCATAATGATGACCACGAACACAGGTCATGATGACAGGAGTGTACCGACTAAGAAAAAGAAGTGCAGTGTTATCTACACTTACATCTAAAAATTGTTCCGCTTTACCACTCGCGTGTACATGGTATTTATATCATCTACAAAAAGGTTAGTATAGTTTAATTATCGTACTTTGATTGTTTTTAACATTAGAGTTCTGTATAGTTATTGTAACACCTAATGGTTAAAACATTTACTATTAGTAACATATTTTTTTTTAGTCATAGTATATTCCTCTCTCAATATAGGCTCTCCTCAGGTAAGCAAGAGCAGAGTCCAAGTTGCAATTACAACGGAAGCGATGTCAGTCAAGGCATCACCTCCGTTGGCACCGCTATACTGGCCCACGACATGCTTCTTCACGTTTCGTTTGAAGGAATCAATATTGTTGGAAGGGGGAAATACATGCGACGGCAACGAGTTCCATTTCTTAATTGTGGCGCAGATATAGGAATTACCAAATTTTTTAGCCCGTGATGGAATGTTTTCTACTGTGAAACGGTTTTACTCAAAAATATGAAATGAATTAAACTAGATTTTCCCGCAACTTTGCTCGCGTTAGAAAGTGACCCTTCAACTCCAATCACTGGAAAAAAAGATTTGGCTCTCACCAATCACGAAAAGTGCCTCAAGTTGCCTCAAGTGGCAATGGGCAGGGCACATAGCGAGGAGAACAGACGGCCGTTGGGGCGGAAAGGTCCTCGAGTGGAGGCCACGTATAGGAACTCGCAGCCGTGGCAGGCTTCCTACAAGGTGGACCGACGATCTGGTGAAGATCGCGGGAATCCAGTGGATGCGGGAGGCACAGGACCGATTTGTGTGGAGAACATTGGGGGAGGCCTATGTCCAGCAGTGGACGTCCATTGGCTGAAATGATGATGATGATGAATCATGAAAATCCCCTGAAAAAATCACGTCAATCCGTCACCTCACTTTGCTGTTAAAGATTGACAAACAGACAGACACATTTTCTTATTTATAAAATTAGTATGGATGGCGCTGGAAAAACCTACTTTTTTGTGATAGGTTGCAGACAAACAGACGGATCACACTTATGGTAAGCGATTGCCGCGGCCCATGGACACCCGTGACACCAGTGGAGTCACAAGTGTGCTGCCAGCCTTAAAGCCCCCTTTCCTCCCGACTGGGCCTCCAGTACCCACTCATGCAGCATCATCATCATCATCATCAGACCATTTAAGCCCCCACTGTTGGGGCACGGGACTCCCTCAATCACATGAGGGGTAATTGCCAAACTCACCACGCTTGGCAGACGGGCTGGCGAGGGTTTTGATATAAATGCAGAATTTTCCTTTTCTGGGTGCTGATGATCATGCCAGCAGCTTTACCTTAGTCACTGTGGTGGTGCAAACCACCAGTAAACATATCAATAAGCCCCTTATATTTTATTAAAAGACATAATTCTAAAAATCAGCACGCAAAACAAAATATTGAATTGTAGAAAAAACTAAAATGTTTTAAAACTTGCATAAGGCACAAGGAACCGTAAGTGGCCTTGCACGTGTGCAACTTAAAAGACAAAAGAGCAGGGTCTTCGCAGAATTAGAAAGCGATTGACAGAAAAAATGGATGTTTGTTTACAAGGTAAACCATCTAGAGAGCGATCTCGTGTAATGAAGATAGCTCAACCTTTTAAATATTTATTAATCAATTATTGTGGAAGTTTAAAACAATAAATCAGCTCTAAAGATATATCCATGTAGTACGGAACAAGGTCTGGTCAAAAGACTAATGGTCGATCCTCCTATTAAGAGTACTTAATTAAGACGCTTATAAACTGCGAATGCAATTAGATATAATTGTAGAATAAGTTGCCATGCGTTTAAATGATAAGTTGAGTGTACGAATCGTATCTCGCAAGAAAGATAAAGGCTTCACAGCTTATTCACATCTAGGTATATACTCAGTTCCTAAATAAAAACAAAGGAGTTATAACGTTTAGATATTGGTCAAATTTGCTTGGCAAAGGAACTGTAAAAAGTTTAAAGTTTGGGAGAAGTCTGTCCTTTTCTATTCTTTTGTGTGAAACGATTTGAACACGTGCAAAGCGATAAGCAAAGCGTCGGCCCTTGCGAGGCGTGGGGTTTTTTTTTGGCACCTTAGCGTCAAAATGCACTTTGCGTAATTATATAATGTAGTTCCGAGGGACAAACGGGACAGTTGGTCACAAGGCGTCTTGCTGCACGGTCATGTTCACGAGTGACATTGTTCTTCGACTTGTGTTATAGGACAAGTTCAGTGTCTGAGTGAATTTTGATCTTTGTAAGATTCTTTGTGGTTAATTGTGAGATATCGGTTCGCATACCGAGCTTAAAGGCATTCGGGCCTAATAGAGTTTTGTACTGGGCTCTAAGCTAGTTTGGGATACTGCGGTTGTTAATTGGTTTCAGAATTACCTAGTCTTTCTAAGCCAAGGAGGAACAGTGGTTGAACAGAATAGCTAACAAGTACCGCAGCGCCGAAACGAGTTTCACGGAGCTTTGGGACCGTCGAAGTGGACCTAGAATAGGGTTCTGGTTTTCCCGCCAGACTCTCAGCAAAAGCTTTGTGGAATTCCTCTTTCGGGGGCGACCAAACACCTTCCTTTCCTTACATTTCCTATTGTGAGAAACCTTCCTAACCTGTAGGCCCGGTTTCTCGCCAGCTAGGGCGTTAGGAGTAGGTTAACTTTGCCATATTCACACACACCTCAAAGATTCGTGGTGGAAACTTTGAGACCAGGTACAGAACACTAGGGCTTAGCAGCTGTAGGTACACACACACTTAGGTCGCGTAACACGTAGCGGGGCAAAAAAGTGATTATTCTAGTGAAGCAAAGTGATAGTTATTTTGTAAAAGTTTATAAAAGCGCGTTTCATTTGTGATAAAGTTTAGCCTAATTCATTTGGAATTAGTTGCCAGTGTTAAGATTTGTGTGTTACGTGATAATAGCTGTGTACGTGGATCTAGACCGATTCTAGAGAAGCAGAGGCAAAGGGTCGTTGTTATTAGTAGAGGGATATCGCGGCAACGGTATTTATCTAACAATAACTTCGCAGTGGTGGAGCTATTATCAAATACATTTAAATATTCTAGGGAATAAGTTTAGAGGCTTTTGCAAGAGTTACATTGAATTAATGATATGCGCTAGCATTTTATTAATTTAATTGACTTGGAGGACTTCCATTTTTTTAGTAGGCTGGAGCCCGTCGCTTAGGTATATCAGAGCTGTTGGACATTATAAAGTAATACGACTCGGGTCGACAAACACAATATTATACACACATTTATCAAAAGCGCAAGAGTGCCGAATTTCATTCCGCACCAAATTCGTCGACGAAAATATTACAAAAGGGGAAACACAAACAGTGCCAGGGTACTATGTTGAGTTCACTCAACTTCATTTTAATCCATGGATATATAATTTATAAAACAATATCTCATTGAGATAACAAATTGTACGTACAAATCAAAACATAAAGTACCTGCACAGGGGATAGCAAAGAGCTCTTTGTAAATTATTTGCGCTATATCTATAACTGGGGGTTCAGTTATTATTTATATCTTGACTTATGACAAGACTAGACCTGAGTGGCCGTGTTCGTATAATTTCCTTATTTGTTTGAAACTATTCCACTAAGCAATAAAAGTTAGTTTAAAGCACTGACTGTCATATGATATTCTTATTAGAACGGACTGCGTAAAAATTCTCATTTGGTATTAATATCTCAGCTTCTATTTCTATTTCAACAAAATACGGTCTAAAGTAGCAAGTAGAAAGGTAATTAACAAAAACGAAATTTAATTCTAGACGATCACAATTTTTATATGGAAAACTCGGGTTAAGTTTTCCTTGCGGCAGGCTTATAATACTAGGGTTTGATGTAGGCATTAGATAGTAATTCATAATTATTATAGATCCAGTATTTGAGCCGTAGTGGTAGACCTCCATTCCTTCGATTCTACACGCGACTGCAGATAACTTTTCGCGTAGGGAGTAGCGAGTTAGAGTATAGACTAAGGAGTTAGGAAAGAGACGAGTCGAGCAAGCCAGCAGGTCAAGTCGATAGGGGGGGAGTCCATTACATCACCTTTTACGACGCCTCGGTAAGTGTGAGGCTGGCCTATTCTACTCTGCCGGGGACCACACGGCCAGGGTGGTCCGCATCTACTTAGTAAGCCAGCATCGAGGAGCAGGTCTAAATCCTCGACGCAACATGTATCTCTCAACACTACATCTTCCCGCCATGTGTTCGAATCCACCTCATGCAGCGAAACACAGCAATTGTGCTGTGTTTCGCGAGTGGGTACTGGAGGTGCGGCTTCACGCCGGTTTTCTGTGAGGCCGTGGTATCACTCCAGTCAAGCCGGCGCATTCATGCCGAACTATTTTTTATTTTTGTTACTTAATATAAAATCACTGAAGCATTGAAGCATTATATTCAACGGTGATCGAGCCTAAGTAAAAGCCAGGATCATAGGTCCATCTCATTGTTAATTCAATAAAAAATTTTACATAA